>OW971890.1:2637142-3955714 GCA_943193645.1 Acentria ephemerella
TAACTTTAAGGCCACAAATAGTACATATTATATCACGCTTGTCTTTAAAGTATATAAACAGTTTCAGAAAAAACCATACAGCAACAAAAAAGATCGCATTTAGCTTAAGATGCTATCTCCTCATTCACATTCCGCCCTCCTGTTTAACGTCATAACCGCAGAGATTTTCCCGGGAAAAAAGGAATTTCGACCGATAGATACCCACAAAAGAGGTCATCAATCAAGGAGATTTGGCGATCGGCCGTCGCCACTTTAATCATAGGTCTCTTGGGATGGGATTTTGTTCTATAGTTATACCATAGATTAATATAATATTTATTATCTATGGCCATTTATTTTTTATAAGAGCTACTCTCCTATCTAGTACTTTGGGAGTCGCTTGTAGCAGTACCCTATCTGGTAAAAGAATAATATCTTTTACTGATATGGTATGATTGGTGCCTAACTAATTGGAAGTCAAAACTTTATTTACAATAAAATCATCTTAATTCAAATAATAAGTTTTCCTGTTTCGCATTTTCTCAAGACACCACTTGAAACTTTGATCTAAAAATTATTGCACACTTACACTGACTCCATAATAACAACAAATGAAGATAGTGAACATTTTTATACCACTGATATGACGTGAAAAAAATGTGAAGTTGTATATATTTTGATTTATATAAATTGACAATAAATTTAATGAATTTCTGTGTAAGATAGTTTTTCTATAGACTGTTGAGTTTAAGAAAATCCAATATATATGCGATTCAAGGAGAATTTTACCGTAATATTAAAGTTTACAACCCACAATTGTATAAAATGTTACTAACAATGTAAATGGCATATTTAAGGCAGCCATCGAACAGCTTTAGTTGGAGGCGAGATTCAGTGATAAAATTTTACGAGCCTTGGTTAAGGGTGCAGAAAATCAGTCAAGGTGTATTTCCAATGAACATGCGAGAAAATTACCGCATTGAAAACCAGTCTATTCTGCGCTTGCGCGCACTTTGACGAAACACAACGATACTCTACAAAATACTTTGTAATTTTAAAATCACTAAAGATGCAACTTAAGTTGATTAATTTTCTAAATATCTCTCAAACTTCTTAGAAAATATTTAATTAAAATTTAACAACATCAGATCAGTTCATAAATCTATTTTGTTCATGGTTTATTTTGAGTAGTTTGTTAGTTTAATTGAAAACTTGTTAGAGGTACTACTTACCCTACTTTGTAAATTTAGCATAGCAACTAAGTAGAGACATTTTGTTTTTTTTATTGCGAGGTAGAAACGGTTGAAGAAGACGCGTCCAAGAAGCTATGTTATGTGGTTGGTCGGGCCTAATGCTATTGACTCCTGGAACAACATCAATTTGTGATGTAACTACAAATCAGACCCAATAATTTTTTTTATAATTGAGAAGACGCTGCCCTGGGGATGGGCTACCGTTAGGTAGCTATTACTTTTCTGCTATTACTATTCTACCTTTATCCCCATGGCTGTAAAAGACGGATAGACTCGGATAAACCTAAACAATGGAAACAAAGTTCCTTGTAAATCAGTCTTGCAAAGGGTTATCTGGTCTAGTAAGTAGCCCTTATCGGACGGTCCCGGTAAAATATTCCGTTTCCGCCTACGGATTTACGCCGACTCCTCAACTAACCCTTAAGCTTATGGGACTTTTTTGCCAGTGCCCGTTTGTTTTTATGGAGCGGATTAGGCAGTGTTAACTTTGTCAAAGGGTGAAATATTGTCATTCTGATATGTGGACTGCGTAGTTTTGTCTTTTTATTGCAATAATTTATGAACCGTTATGGGATGTTTGTGGTAATATTTTGCTGTTATGGCGTTTTTTATAGCTGACCTCTTTATACAGAGTGATATAAAATACACAAGACTAGCAAGTATCAAGTGTAGCTAGCCTTTAGCAAGGTTTCTGGAGCATCTATTTAGCTGGCATTAAAATTAACAACGTAGCTAACGATTTTTTTAACAAAATGTCCTGTATCGATGATTTTGGTGACTTTCTAACGATGTTCAAGGAGAAATTGTTGCGAGTCACTACTTAGCACTCAGCATTCACAGTTTTGTTTAATTTAAGGGCTTCTTGGCATACTGTCTTTAACTATATTTTGTTTTATTAGTATTTTAAAAGTAGGAATATTTAATTATTCTACGATAACGATACTTAAAATTAACCTGTAATTAGAGGTTAATATTATGAATAATAAATAATGTTAATGTTGTTATGTTAAACCTGTAATTGGCGAACATTATGTGGTAAAATTTAAACAAAGTAGTATGTAGTTGCATTTATTTGTTATGTATCACTGTTAGTGTACTTTATAAATATAAATAATAAGATGACCCGAAACAACAAATTTTAATTGATCCTTCTGTGACCTGTGACCAATCACAGCAAAAGTTGGTTTGTTTTCGTATTCAAAACACTACGCCAGCGAGCTGAATTTGTTTCCTGAAAGCGATTAATTATTTTTTACGAAACAGAAGTTTTCTGTCTTCTTTTTTTACGATTGTCGAGACAGCTTTTGCCGCAATGATTGTTACTCAGTTGAGCGAGCTTGATTAAACTGTATAATTATTCAATACAAAATAGTACTCTTAACTCTAATTATAGTTTACTCGTAAGTATTACGAAAAGTGTATATTTAATTTTGATAACTGTGTTCTTTTATTTGACCAAAACTCTTTTTTAAATTTCTTTTATTTTGACTTTGATATTACTAAAAATATTAAGACACTCTTTTTGTAATTATTTGAATTTCGATCGCTTCAACTTTTTAAATGCTACAACGAGACTATATGTGTAGAGCTGAAGCGCCGGATGAAATAGAGCGGGTTACAATAAATGAGCAAGACAAGATATTAATTTAAATGAATTTTAACAGCAGGTAACGTTACCAACCAAAAGTAAAGAAATTCCTTATTAAAGTTTTTATTACAGAATTGCTATCTTTCAAATTTAATTCTTTTTTTCCAAATTCAAAATCTGGAATGGACATTATTCAAACTACCGAATGTATTTATTCCTTTTCCTTTCTAAGAAGTATTTAGTTTCCCCAATAAGTTTCGTCCGAAGAATTTTACAGTGTAATTTTATTTATAGCGGAATTATACGGTGTCCGTGGGACATTGCGGCCGTGGGGACAGCGGTGGACTGGGTCGTACCGGACCAGGGGCTCAATGATTATTTGAAATTTTGCCAGATTTAAGTATTTGGAGGGTGCGTTTTTGCATTTATTGCAATCTAACAGAATCTTTTTTTTAAAAAATGTTATTGTTCTGTATCCTTAAGGATACTGAAAAGAAATAAATTGATATGTTAATAAAGTACCTTTTAACTAAAATGTCAGATAGTTTATATATTATGTTTATGAATATGATATATTTATTAAAATTTGTAATTTCGTACAGTTCTTTTGTATTTTAGCAGTTTATACGTTTTCTTCGAAGCGGCATTTTGATGTTCAACAATTAATAATTAATATCACATTCACACCAATTATCTAGCCCTAAATAAGCGTTATTAAGTGAAGCGTTAAACAAAATATACAAAATATCCATAAATCTTGAAAAAATATTCGTAGTTATTATACAGATATCTGCTCCTACAGGCATTCGACCCTGGGACTTCTACCTAAGTAGACAGGGAAACTGAAAACTCAACCAGACGGCCGTCAAATCATTATTTTGAGTAGCTTATTACGAAATATTATGTCAAAACGTTCTCTGAATCTTAGTCTTTTTGATAAAAAATTTTGAAATAATTTGAAGTGGGGGCAGTTTGTAGCTGTACCTACAGACTTAGGTACAGATAGTCTCGGCACCTTAGACTACTAATATTAACTAATAGTGGTGTGGAGTCTCGTGATTATTAAGATTGAAGTATGATTGAGGCAGTTTAGTGCTAAGGGTGAACTAGAGTTGCCTAACACGTTTTTCATATAACGCTTGATTAACTTATATTTTTATCACTCAAGCCTGTTAACTAATACGAAGTTTTAGAAATACAAATTTTTCCCCCCAAAAATTACATACTGCACATAATTTTTTTTAAGCAACCATAATAGTTTATCTTCCACAATTCAAATATTTATAGGGCGTGTTATTTTTTAATACTTTCATTCTTAAAAAAAGTCTTGTTAGCAACCACTCTGCCGTGTCTATGCAACAAAAGCTCAACAAATTTGTAAAGCACTCTCCACTAGTAGCTAAGAACCATTATTTTATACAATACAGATTTTTTCTGGAGTGTTGTCCACATGATATATTTATGGTCGAGAAAAAAAACTTGAGACTAGTGAAGGGAAATCTGTTTGCGGTCGAATAAATTTCCGTACTTTTTTGCTCAACTTTTAATCGTTAAAATAAATATTTGCTCAAAGATTTACTGAAAAGAAATGTAATCTAACTTTTAAGTGTCATGAATATCCGATAATAATTTAAAGCAAATAAAACTTAGCTTCACTTTATTTTTACGGTCAAGTAAGTCGGTGTCTGAGCCCAGACAAATTTTCTAAGCAATTAAGAAAAACTAATAGATGTTGTATATTGCACGAATAATCATAATCATCATCTATCTACAAAACGACATCCTTTTTTCTTTGTTTGTGTTTGGAAGTGTCCTCAAACCAGTTTCAATAGATACGTTATTATTTGAGAGATGCTAGCGGACTGTCAAACGGTAGAATATTAAAGCTATTATTTTTGCAAAACGATTTTTACCCGAGAAGTGCTATCCCAAACGATAAATATTCATAATGACCATAAAAATATTATGAATAAGTTAACCTTAGGCGCGAGGTATTCCAGTGCAAATATTTCATCAATATCCTACCCCTATCCATCAAAGGGAGGGACAATGTTGACGTAAAATTTAAGATATTAATATTTACTATGAGAGGGTCTTTGAGACCTATGCTTGTGCGTATTTTTATGGTATTAACTGTGGTTAAAGTGAAATTGAACTGCCATCATTCAATATAGAATAATCTAGACTTCTAAATTTGAATTCAAGAGACTGTTACACGATTACGGAATAAGATTTTGATTATTAATTATATCAAAATATACTCTCAACATTTAATTTTTCACGATGGGGTAAAGTAAAAAGTTACCAGTTTGGAGGTATCTGCTTTTTCAATACAATATTTATTTTTCTTTAATTATTTTTCGGTATCATTTTAAATTAAAAAAATATGAAGGACATAATGGAAAGAAATGGGTTAAGAACAATGAAATGTTGTCAATTATATCTAGATTGTGGGGATCGTGATTGTTAAAAGATATCAAAACTAATACGTTCAACTTTCAACCCTCTATTACGCAAGAATAAGCTCTACAACAACTTATGACAAAATTTTACTGAATAAGAAAACCGTTAAAACACATTCGTAGTATTTTTAGGAAGCTCTCTATCAATCCACTCATATTGCCGTAAAAGTGTAAAAGTAAGAAACTACTTATTTTTAGGTATGTCTCACATATTTTAATAACTAAATAAGCCTGTAAACATTATTATTTCGAATCATGGTGATAATAATCCTGAAATGTTGATTAAGTTCTATTTCTCTAAACGAAAACACGCAAGTAAAGTTGCACACGACCACAGTCAAGGTGCAGCCGACCCATTGTCAAGCTCGGACCCGCGTCTTTTGCTGGCATAACATAATTGCGCTGGCCCCCTTTGCTGAAAAAGAAATAAAAATAGGGCTGCGAAAAAGATAAAGATGACGTATTCAAAACATATGTCACTTTCTGTATCGATCTTCGTATCGAATTGAAATGTCGACGCTTTGTGTTATTTTTTTTATTTCTGGACGTGGCTTATTAGCCGTCGACCGTTCCCATGACGGCGGAATTCGATTTTTGAATTTTTACGAGATGTGGACGATACGACCCATTTATGATTTTCGGAAGCGGATCGGATTAGTTCCATGGATGATCCTCAAATTTTTTTGTTACATTAAATTTATTGAAATGTCACTTTCATAATTCTTAATTTAAATTAAGTGCCTTTACAGCTATAGTAAATGCGAAAGCATTTACTATAGCTGTAAAGGCACTTAATTTAGGCGTCAGTAGACTGGTTCAAAGCAACTTTTACAAATTGAATAAATATAGTCAATATATTTTAAAACGGCAATGCACGTGTTTTGTGCCCTTTTAGTGAGTTTTTCTGTGATTGTCTTAGACAAAACCATTGCATTAGAGGCAGGCCGAAAGGAGGCCGCCGTCTAGCAAACGTCACTACCATTTATAGGTAGTGAATACTGTATTCATCGTCTATCAGACTGGATAAATATCCAGTTAGTCACATGTTTTATATCAAAATATATTCATCTTTATATCTATTACAATACGTTTTAATATTTTGTTCGTTATCAATCTTCTTGCATATCCTCAACAGATACAAAGAACTACTACTTTACTGTGTCTGTTTTGAGTATTTTCATATATTAAGGCTTAAGTCTATTTTAAATGATATTTTAATAAATCAATTTAAATCAATTGATTTGTGATAAAATGCTAAACTTTATTCCTCTTATCGAGTTTGCTCTACAAGAATATATTCTACAATAACTGAATAAATTTGTTCATAATTGTTAAACATGTTTTTATATTGATTGAATCCGAGCTCGTGTACTTTGTACTCGAACACAAAACAAAGTAAATCAAATAAATAATCACAATCTTTTTCATAAGTAGCCAAACTTAATCAAAAGCCATCAGCAAAAAACCCAAAGTGGGTACAAAAGACCCGCCCGCAGTAATCCAGTTGATAGGCTCCCTGATTACCCGGTGCAACAAAAGTCTAGATATGCCTGATAACCCGGCGCCCACAATAGATGGGTATATTACACCCTCCGGCGTCAATAGGGCTGAGCAATGATTTTTTTTCATTGAAAAATGTAGTCTTATGTTCATTTAAAATATGCAATTTTAATATAGTTTTGTGGTTAATATTTCAATATATATTTTTAGTTAGTTTCATTTCATTGGTAATACAGACAATAAAGCCTATTACAAACGCAGATCTGAACAATATAAACATAAACTGCCACTTGATTGTTTGTAAAAAAAACAAATTTAAAACAAATGTTTACAAAGTTGTAACCCCTTTTAATTGTCATCAAAAGCGGTTGCCGGTATTTCTTATGGACAAAACAGGTGAAAGCCAATAACCGGTTGATGATCAAAGACTTGATATAACAGTGCATTTATTTATTTATTTATAATTGTTTAATCAATATTTTATTCTACATACACATCACGCAAAAAAGAAATACTTTTAACATAAGTAAACAAATTTGCACAATAGTGGGTATCAAATAATGTAAGAAATTGTTATGGTATATATAGAAAATAATTCAAATACCCACATTATATTTAAAAGTAACGTAAGACTTACTCTTATGAGCTTTTTAGTTAAGTACAAAGTTTATTGTAAATTCATTTGATAAGCCTTTCGTTATGTTTTTGTTATGCTCAATTAGCGGTTAATATATTACGTGTATCTGTTAAGAGCTAAAATTTATTAGAAACATATTTTTTAAGATCAAGATAAAAATAAACTGAACTTTGCTGTCTTATGTATCTGTGTTATTGTATTTTTTATAAAAAATTACAAAAATACAATTTGAAGACTAGCTTTTTCTAGCTTCTTTTTGACTAGCTACTGGTAGTCTGCTCCTTTCTTCTGATATATTGTCAATTCGTCCATTATTAAGTATGTAATTAAATATGGTTTTTACTAATTGAGTTAGCTAAGGTAAATGATAACTATGCGGAGAAATGCTAACCGTTGTATTCTGAGTTCACTTTGAGGTCCCTTTTGTTCAATCGAATTTAATTCTATTTCACTTTGCATTTAATTTATTCTGAAACTATGTTAGATTATCGACAACCCTAATTATTGACAAGAGGTGAACAGTGAGTACGCAATGAGTGACATAATAACCGCCGAACAGATCACAGATAAGCTATTAATTTCGCTCGAGTATCCTATTCTATACCGAAATTATGCCTACAGCTACAAATTTACATATGCCTACAATATTTGTCTATATCCACTCTTGATGCCACAACATAAGGTTCGAAATTGCGCATTTGTCCAATATGAATTGCCAGTGTACTTATGTTTTTTCATACATAAGAAATTGATATGAATGAAGCCCTTTGTATGGGGTTTGTATAAAGTACAATGGTGTTATTGTTTTCCCAACGTTTTTAGCGGTTCGTAATTACTATGTAACCATGATTAGTCGAGTCCTTTTAGTTCTGGAACTTTTTGGATTTGGTGATTGATTAATATTCAAAATATTATCGGCTTGTTTTGTATAAACAGATTTATATAGAAATCATTGTGATGTTTTGAACTACGGAAGCACTTCTACCGTACAGATCTTATCTATCTCTTACCAATAGGTAAAGGGGACCAAATATTAAATGAGGTAAGGATGCAATCATTTTATTTTTGTTAAGTTCACCTAATATAGGGAAGGCAAAGACATGAAATCCATACAGTCATCAGTCTTATGTAGTTATTTCTTCCTTATTATGATTTGAGAAAATTTAGCTAATGCGATATGTTAAAGGAATTGTTACACCAAGGTCCTGTCAAATTATAGTGCTGAGATATATTCGACTGCACCTAATGTCTTTTTTAAATCCTTTTATTATTATTATTTTAAATTTATTAGTTAATGTCTAAGACTGTATTACTATATAGTGTATATTAGTGTATGTTAATAAATTTATTTCCTTCCTTTCATTATGTTTGCCAACAGAAGAGATGAATACTAATTTTCTATCCTTTTTACGAAGAAATGTGCACTTAATATTAAATTACTATAAGTACATCGAAACTTGACTTCATGACACGATTCGATATTTATCTAAATGACCGAAGTGCTTTGTTTTTATAATGTAATTTATTACACTTAAACTACGATTAGAGTCGTTTTACAATGGAGGTGCTGACACTAATTAAGTAGTTAAATGGTCCAGATCAACCTAATTGTAACGTTTTGAGGTCAATCGTAATTGTGATTCGGTGAGCTCGCTATTGTACGCGTAGGGTTAAAAGTTCGGCGGATAAGTGTTAGTATCACCGCACAAGCGTGTAATTGTCTTCACTTACATTATACAAAGTGATTTGGTAAGTCGTGTGTCCCATATGCCTGAATTGTGAAAGGAGGTCTTTATAGTTAACTGCTCAATAAAAATAAAACTAAACAAAACAAATTTCAAAAATCTAAAAAGCAAAAAGAAATTAAATTTAATGTAATATTTGTAAATGGTGCTCTTCATTATCATTGTTTCTGCAAACAACCTGGCACCCGATTCCATCTTCAAACTTCTTGACTAATTTTTATTGTCATTTGTTAAGTTTAACTCAGGGGTAGGTAAAATTATAAAAAATAGAGAAAGTCCTTAAGCATTACAATAAAAATAATAATTTATTAAATTAGTAATTGGTGTATGGAAAATTTTCTCACTGACTGGCTGATTCAAAACTGTCATTGCTTCTTTTTCTGTCATCTCTAATTCGGATAACTGTTGATAGATGGCAATAGTGGCAGATAAATTATACTTCGATGCTGCATCCTATGAGATTTATTAACCAGGTAGTCCGTCTGCTAAGGTAAGGCATCATCACAACGTTTTTAGAGTAATATATTTAAAAAATATAAAAAAAAAGTAAAAAAAAAATAATGTCAGACTTTCCTCTGTCAACCGTAGGCTCGCGCGCTGTGGCGCTGTCATTAAAAGTTATTGTTATAGTTGTCATTCTCATTATTTAATTTAAACTATTAAAAGAAATCAATATATAAATATATGTTTTAAAATTATAATAATAGTAATATTTCTATAGTATTGGGCTTGATAATCCAATAATTATCTAGCCCAAAGTGAGCATCATTAGAAGTTTGTGTCATTGATACTAGATAACGGATAGATCTAGATAGTAATATGAATATAAGTATCAGAAATATACTGAATTAATATACAAATATCCATGACCCGTGATCAAATATTCCGTACTCATCATACAAATATGTCCCTTATTTTTAAGCGCTTAATTAATTTAGCCATTTTTTGCCTACTAGTGTATCGGTATCGGTGTGCTTAAAAATTTTTTTCCCTACATAGAATCAAAACCACACAGTCGTATATGATATTACTGCAATTGATATTACAAAAACAAAATCCGTCTGATATCAAATGCTAGTTGCAGTACGTATATTTGAACAGCTTCAAACGTATAATTCCACTACAGTTTGATGTTTCGACTCGACAGCTTACACTATTTGGAATCTTAAATATGTTTTCGATTTCAAAATCATATAAGATCAACACGTCAATGCAAAAACTGAGCCAAAAGTCGAGGCGTGGTCTCTTGACAAATTTACGACGGTTTGCCTAATTTTTTGAGTCAACTTTTTTCATTTGGTTTAATCGTTCCCGTAAGTGGCGAATAACTGTACCGTGATAGTTTTTTGTTTCGCTGAAAGGTTTTCTAGTCGAATGGTGTTAGATCAATATGAAATTGGAATACGTTAAAGTTTTTGTAAACAGTTAAATAACGGTTTATGAGTTTAAGTTTTCATTCGTTAGTTACTCGTATATGACTTATAGGGTATGATTTGTAAAGAAAGAAATAGAGTTACAGGATCAGATTTTTTTCTAGTTTGATTATTTTTATTCGAAAACAAGGAAACTGTAACGAACGAAAACGTTTCTTGTCAAACTGGCGCAACCGTGCGTATAGTTTCCATGCGTATATTTAAAGGTAAGATTCGCAACGAATCTACATTTTGCAGCATCAGCAAAATCAAGGTATCACTTTTACAGTTAATGAATTAAATAAAGAAAAAAATATTATATAATTAAATTCTTAATACCATAAATTTTTATTTTACCTTTTGACATTTTAAATATTTTTTGTTGCTCTTTTATTCCAAGGCAATAAGACAAGGATTTAATTTAGTAACAGCTGATGCCTTCTGACGTATAATATAATTAAGTATTATTATATTATTATTTTATATTACATTTATATAATTTTTAAGTTTTTGAGAAAACAATCAGTATCAATGTTGGTTATTGAAATAACTGACTAACTTTGCTTCTTGTGTAACTAATTTATGTACAATCATTGACTCATTTGCAAACAATGGTTTGTTTTACCTGTTTACTGAAATAAAAAGACGGTGACTTGACATATTTTTAAGCGAGTTTTAAAAAAATGATATTGACATGAAACGTGAAAGTCTTTATTCATCATTATATAAGCCCAGAGACGTCCACTGCTGGACTGCTGCACCTGCTCGTCCTGCAATTTCGGATTTGTGGGTCCAGCGATATTAACCAGATCGTCGGCCCGCCTTGTGGCGAGTCTACCAACGCTATGGTAAGCGGCCACTAATGCAAGACTCCTGACTTGACTTGGACTTTGAATACCATGGTGAAATTTGTTATTGAAAAAAAAAAATCTTTTCTAAATTAATTTACAAAAAAAAATCACTACAAAAATAAGGATTAGATGACCTTATTATTGCAAATAATTTTAAATCAACGTAGTTAATAAAAATAGTTGATAACCAAAGAAATCTCGTCATACAAAAAAAATAGCTTTAGGTAGCATTTTCAATATTTAATCTTTTGGTTTGTACATCCTTGGGAGAAGCCTATGGCCAGCAGTAAGCGTCTCTTGGCTAAAATGATGAATATGATAATTTCAAGTCTAACGTGATAGAATTCCAAGAAACCTTGCCAAGAGTATGAAAGAAGCACATTGAGATTATATACATTTCCAATCTGGTTTTTATTTCTTAATTAAAACTTTATCGATTTTATCGATAAAGTTTTATTTAATCCCTCTATGTATAAAATTTATTGTATGTACATTTTACATATCAATGATTTAACCTACTCAATACGATTTAATTCGAATACCTATTATACAAAAATCATAATAAAAAGTCTAACACAATCGCCAAAACAGGTTTCTTTTGATAAAATGACGCGTGCGCAGCATCCGAACCCTTGCTTAACCCTAAAGCGCGTGCTAGAATCGATGCGACCCACCTCCGAGATTCCTCCACCCCTATTGTTCCCATTTATCTCCCAATCCCTTTATCCCTTTACAGGGCTAAAGGGTACACGAATCGTGCGCAAGGATTCTGTAATGTATCACGTGCCTTTTGTAAGAAACGAGATCGTAACCCTTACTTTTGTAATCTACGTCTTTTATGTATAGCTGGTTAATATTTTAGAGAGTATCTTTAAGTATATTGTTCATATACTCACTCAAGGTGGTAGAGTTTTGAAGATGACTAGATGCTTTTTTTATTTGAAATGATAAGCTATCTATAATTTCAGGAATAAGCCAAAGCGAAATCAAGTTTTTATAAGCACCGAAGGTTCCCAGAACACATTTTGAACACGTGAACCAAAACCGTGGGACCACACATGCGGTTTCAATAAAACTTGTATAATGTAGGCGATTTCAAACCAGATTCCTTTCTTCATCAATATTCACAATATTACAAGAAGCCCCTTTTTTAATATGGTTTTTTTCTTGTACAGAATTCGTAACGACTTTTTTCTTTAGTGTAAAAAGACGATAGTGACCCCTGACCCCGTCAGTTGGGACCCTTTGAGCAGTGAACGGTTGAAATCTAGTTTAGAATAAAAAAGCGTGTCTATGTTTTGTTAGTACAATGCTGTGAATTGCGTGTGTCCGAAACGGATTTGGTGTATGTAGTCGGGGCAGTTTCTGGGTATTTTTTGTGCTATGTACTTTTTGGTAAATTAACAATGACACGTCGTCTACGACATGTTCCAACGGAGCACAATATTCGAAAAATTACGTATCATAGGTACTTACTAGCTATACTATTATATATCTTTAGTTAAACCATTCACGATAGGTATTAACCACATTAGATATGGTTTAGTTTATGGTAAATAGCTATGCCATTGGGCATAGCTATTATATCGACTATTATATATATAATATCGACTATTGAGTCGACGGTGTAAAATACCCTCTTAGAAGAAGAGGGTATTTTAAGAGGGTATACAAAAAGTATCAAGAAAGCTTTTTACAAATTTATCATCGTTTTAATATCATTAGTATTTCTTTCAACACATTGTGTCTCGTTATATAACCACGAATGATCATTAATATTTGGCAAATTTTTAATCTATTAATATTTTCTAATCCGATATTTGCTCACACCCGCTCCCCTGCAGTCCAAACATATAAAAAAATAAAAAAATGTTACGCACAAAACCCTTAAGATATCACACAATAGACCGTCGACGCTCCCGTTAAGTAACCCAATTTTGCACCATAAATAAAGGCGACAAAAACCATGAAAGCTAACGGTCTTCCTTCCTTTTTTGCAGAAAAAAATTTCTACATATGAATTAATTTGTATTACGCCCCGATGCTTACACACAAAGTGAGTATTGAGAGCGAAAATTAGGCCACATTCACGAGATTTTTTTGTACTAATAAAGTTTTTTGAGGTGTTTTTTATCAGTTCAAAATCCCGTAATGTTTTGTGACAATATTGACAGCTTCGGCCCCCGAGATTGTTGTCAAGGATTTGTAAATAATCTCATTGAAAATTAATACCATTCTCGAGGAGTTACCGAACGGCTGATTGGCTTCATTGTTGTAAGTTTTTTGAGATTCAAACAAGGGCTCTCGTCCTAGGGATTTTCTTTCATCATGAATTCTGATTTTGGTATTCAAATTTTATTTACAAGTTTGCTAATTTGATAAATCTCTTCTTGTTTATTAATATGGGTGCCTATGCCATTTCTGAGATTGTATATATATACATATATATCTATTGCATGGAATGGATCTACTTGCATGGAAGAATAATATGTAATATTTAAAAAAATATATTACAAACATATTTTAATAATACTAAGCACTTTTATATTGACATTTTTTTATCTATTTAGTATCTTCGCCTGTAAACTTTGGTAACTTGTTCAGTCGATATTTAAATTAACATAATAACATCTAATACTAAGTACCCCTAAACGTTATATTCTAAAGTTACCCCTAACTAAACCCTCATAAAACCTCTTGATTTAGGTTAGCTTTGTTACTTCGTCAATATATTAAACAATTCATCTGTTATTAAATCATCTAAAGTTATTAGTACTGTATGTAGATACAAAAAAAAATAACCCCTCGTAAAGTAAACGGTTAATTTGTGACAATAATTGTCAGCATCCGTAACCACTCAAGGGTTTACACCGGCAATCTCAGCCGTAACCTTAAACCACGTGCCGCGAGAAGAGGGTTAAAAGAGTTGAAAAAATCTTAACGGGTGCCATGTCTATTACTATACCTTGAGGTGAGAATGATAAGGTTTCATTTATGTAAAAACTTTTTTAGTGTCAAAACATTTTTTTCATAAGCAACACAAACTACACATCTTTTTTCTTGAATTATAAAAATTTACACAAATGTAAATAGTTACTTTGATTCGTAATAATTATTAAAATCATGATTTAATATCAACGTTCTATTTACTAGTTGGAAGACTTGTTTTCAGAGTGGTCTGAATAACCACAGTACTAGTACCATTACAAGTAGTTTCATAACATTGTTCTTCCGGGCTGTTGGGTGAGCATAGACGATGGTAATCACCTATAAGGTAGAGTATCTGATAGCTCGACGTATTCTGATGTGTTCAAAAAGGCATAGACATAGGTCGTAAGACTATAAGTACTAGGTATAGAGAAAGTATTAGCAAATAAATTTTATTTCATCAGGTTTGACGGAGCTGCCTGTACCAAATGCAAGTTGTTAGTATGCGGTCGCGCATTAAATTTGATTATTTAAAAAGTGATTTGGATTAGAAAGTATATATTATAAGAATCAAGTACCAGTGGAATTATTTATTTTTGGTATTAGAACGGAATAAATGGAAACGGTAAAGTTTTCTGATGCACCAAACACTGGAGTATCCCAAACTCATATTTATATATTTTATTTATGTATCTACACATAACAAATAATAAAAAGAACTAAAAGAGCTACAAGTAAGCACAAAGGATCTGCTAGTTTCTTCTGGAAGAACGAATAACATAAAAACGTAAATTTATATCAAAGGATATAAAAATAATAATAAAAGAAATCACCAGGAACAGAAATAAAGATAGTGCTATTTCCTCTTTTTTGAAGAATACAATATCGGGACAGTCACTCGGGTTCTGTCTGACTTGGAACAATGCTTTGTGGTGTGCCTCATCTGCTTTAGATTTCCGTTACGTTAGGACAAGAATGAGACAAGTGTGCTGGTCATCAGAAGACTTGTCGTGACTCATTTGCGGTGCCAATAAAACCGTTTCTCATGATTTTACATAGTGACGTATGAGTACTGCAAAAGTTGCCAGGAGCTTTGTCTGTGAAGGCAGGGCTTCCCAGGGTTTGATATAAGGAAAAATCTAGTGGGTTGACTTGTCCATACTAGTTTGAGAATCCCTGGTCTATAAGCCACTGCTACTGTCAGCGGGCTATACGCTTGTTTGACACCCTTGTCTAAAAAAAATTTTTCTGTGTCTTAGTTTTACTAAGCGTATGTTTTTTAGAAATTATTTCTTCCTATTTCACGCGTATAAATGTATGTGGGTTTGTGTGGCTGTTCCATTGTGAACTTCTGAAGTATAACGGCTTGTGCGATTTTAAAGAGTGAGGTATTTTATAGATTGGTATTCGACACAGTGTTTTATATCTATTGTTTTGTTAAAAAACAAAAATCATTGAGATTTTTGTCAGTCGCCTTTTTAATTTTAATTTTTTTTTATTATAACTTATTTTTCCATATTTAATTAAAACGATGTATTCATTCATGTTGAAAAACAAACTTGGTCACTTTTATAAGTAAATATATAAGCTTTGAATGCCCAAATGTAAGTAACACCCGGACCCTTCGCATTCGCAGTCTTGTATGTTGTGTGATTAGTGTAGGTATATTATATTGGGTGATCGTTCAATCTTTTACGGGCTTATCCTCTCAAGGGAAATACGTCGTACGACGCAATTTCTGACCTGTCGCAAATGATCGATTTAATATTCGGACAAGTATCCATTTTGGTCTTAAAAGATAAGGGCGCCTAAGTCAACGATTTTATTTTAAATAATGATAACTTAGTTATAATATCGAATTAAATATCTTATTCATATTTCTGTTTCTTCTTTTGTATATAAAAATGAAATGAGGTCCTGTTAGTTTCGTTAAAAAACGGCTTAACCAATTTAAATAATATGTAACATTTTTATTTTAAAAAAACCGTTATAAAATAAAAATCCGTTATTTTTATAATATCTATAATTCCTCAAAACAGCTTAAAAATATACAACTGAAAATTGGTTACATAGTATGGAGATCGTCTAACTCATATGATAAACATTAAAACTGCCATTTCTTATATCCCTACTTCGGGTTTCATTTAATAGATTGCTTTAGTGGTAGTTTGTAGGCGAAACAACAAACATCAATGTCTCCACCCATGCTTCAGCAAATCTAACGTTGTTTGAGACCAAAACGAAATCAGTATGTTTAACTAGCAGATGAATAACCAGATGATAAGTACGAGACATGAGAAGAAAAATTATAAAATCTAAAATTTTTTCTTACATCTTACAAGGAAACAGTACAGCTGTTGCAAATTAGCTGAATATAAATTAAATATCTTTTTTCTGTAAATAAATTTTTGATACATGAAGGTTCTGTCAACTCTGTTTGATAGTTACGTTATATTTAGTTCTTTTCCAAATTCTTGGTTTCTTTATATTTACCGATAAAGTCTTCTCTGTTACGATTTCATTTACAGTCAATATCAACGGCAAAGAACATTTTTCTTTTATCAAAACTGACTTAACATCTGTTTGAATCTACAAGTACGTATAGGTAATTAAATCATGTTAAGCAAGTACGAAAGAAACCTTTTTGATACCTTTTTTGGAAAAATTACTAAATACTAAAGACTTTAATTGATCAACTAATTCTTTGGTTCATAAGTTATTAGCTTTTTTCTTTTAGTTTACTATTGATGTAAACATGTATAACTACATAAAACATGGGCTTGTAATCCTTATAGTGGGAAAAATATAAGTGTTTCCGAACACAATTTCCAAAACACAATAAGTTCCGGTAGAGCGAAGCGAGCTCGTCTTTTTGTGGTTAAACCACGCGTGGCGCGATCCAGGACGAGCCCTTGCTTAATAGGCTAGCTTAAGTGGCATTAAACGCTCCCACACAATCCCATCACTTGCCAACAAATCTGATTTCCAATGCACTTTAATCCGATATCATCGGCTTCACTTTAATATGTTTAATCTACGTCAGTTTCCAATAAACTCTATCCATTGTGACATTTGTATGAAATCAAAAAATATGTTTCAACTAGAAACATCGATGGAAACGGTACAGTCAGTATAAGTCACGATAGGGTTGCGTACTCCCAAAAAGCTCTCGCTCGGTAGTCAATTAAGTACTCAGTCAGGAGTTCTACACAATTGGTCGCCTCCGCACAATGAGGCAGTGGCGCCGTTCACGGAGATATTGTGAACTCAAAAGAGGTTCTATTAGACTGATTGTGAGGGCTGTCGTTTTGTTGAGGGATTTATTACTGTTGCGACGCGCGGATTAAGTTTATTGGTAAAACATTTCATATTAGAAGGTGTGGATGGCTATTTATTATTAAAAATTACTTTTTATTATTTTTGACACATTTAATTATTACACAACTAGTAAATTATTTACAAAGGTGTGTATTGAGACTTAGGAACTCTTTATACTTACAGCGTTATTTGCTCAAACGCATTATTAAAACCACTTCGCATTTTTATTCAAGTAATGAAAATTATAATATCGTAATAATAACCCACATATATATATTAAACAGAGACAGCTAGTATCTCCTATTTCAGGGATCTTTTTGCTTTCGCGCGTCGTGATGAAAATGGCGCGTCGTCGCCGCGGTCTGTCGCGCGTGAAATCGCATCAGAGTGAAGCGTTGGACCGCGACAAATAGATGCTCACTTCTGATCGTCCTCAGTTATTGGTAAGAATTTTTATGGATATATTTTAGTTTTGTTATTGAGTTTGCGGAACCTCTGCCGTCATGTTTGATACAAACCTTTTTATAAAATTTTCAAGAAAGGGATCCATAATCATATTTTTATATATAAAAATAAATATACTCAATTTGTCATATATTTAGCTATGTATTTTGTGACTTCAGAAACCATTGGTTTGTTTGATAAATTTTTATAGTGGATTTGGCGGAGAAAGATAAAGGTTGGTTACCCCTGGCCGTGTATAATAATCAGACTTCGTAAATAAATTATCCAAGTGCTTAGTTGACATCCAAATAAGTATTCTGTAGTCAAGCAGATTATTACAGACATTGTATAAAATTTGAATAAGTGATTCTTTATACTTTCATCAATTTTTTTACTAGGCGACCTATGGCAGGTACACCAAAAAAGTCTATGTTTCTCTCGTTGAATTTGCTACAGTGATAACGTTTGCTACGGTGATACAGAACTCAATATCAGATATCTATTTTGAATCGCTTAGCGCTGACAGAGAAGCTATAATTACGCCATCTCGCTATGAATGCGTTGATACCGCGGGTTACTCCCGATAACCTTTCCCCGTCTTCGCTTCTTATCAACACGAAGTAGGTTATGCGTTGATACACAATTGCCTATATGAAGAATTTATCTTCAAGTAATGTCCATGTAGTATACATACTTCATTCTATAGTCCGATGACACAATCATATTTAGAGTTGTTTTTAAATGTCATTATTATTAGTATAAAATGGGCAATTGTTTTTAAATTGAGACGCTTCTATTTAACAGATCTCTTAAGAATTGCATTTTGCATAGCGACAAGTTAATTGCAAGAACTATAAATATCAAACTCTTTATACCGATGTAAATCAATCAGTTTCGATTACAATTTAGAAACAGATCGATGTTAGTCAAACAAAAAGTGTTATACGTGTCACCTCTAAATCACTCGTTTGCTGTTGTGTCTCTCTGTTTGTCTGCTTACCTCTTTGTACAAGGGATAATTTAGTACCGAGACGGTACGATCTTTTGTTTGTGTTGTATTCAAAAATAAGTTGGAGAAAAAGTACATGTGGTTTCTCGTGTCAGAATATCGGATGAGAGAACTTTAATGTCCATTTATTCATAAATAAAAGAATAAAATATTTTCATATTGTAAACACTAATTTGAGTTTGATTCCATTTAAAAGTATATTACTTAAAATCGGGACCTTTAATTAGCGCTCACACTCTAAACCGACCTTGAGAAGGCAACAAGAACATGAATACTTCACTAATCGATTAAAAACAAAATTATTGTTTAAGATGAATAACATAGTTTGGGACAATTCGGAGTATATCAGTTAGTCGAGTATTTTGGAATTTACTATGGTTCTCTTCAGTAGCAAAGGTTATGTAGGTTATGTAAATTATAATAAACGTTATATACTCTTGGAAATTTAACATTGACCAAAGCTATGAAACAACAGTTCTATCAAAGGTGTCACACAACTATATTACCTGTAATTTTGTTAAAATATATTTTAAAACACATCTTATCCCGAAACCTGAAATAACAGACAATTATTGTATACAATATTAGGATCCGAGTTCACCAACACGTAATACAAGCATTAAAAGTTAACCGTCTATTTGATGTTTCTACCATAAGGTAAATGTCAAAAACTGACAGTTAAATAATAATTGGCTGTTTACGTGTTGGGGAATACCAGCCTTTAATCCTATGTTTACATTTAATTAATTAGATAGGAAAGTATTTTCGAGGTTAAGACAAACAAACTTCCTAATCAATTACATTTAATAAAATTTTAAATAAATAACATTTAAAAAATAAAATGTTTTGAGTAGCTAACCGTACCGACATTATCTTCATCACGCCTCAGACTTCGATTGTTACACAAGATCTATGCACTCGTCAAGGCGGCAATGATTCGTATACTAAACGACTTCCTACTAAATTCAATTGATTGCAAAATGCCAATTGTCATTGCGAATTGTTTAATGGACGCAGAAATATAATTTTGTATGTAATTAAGCTGAAAGTTTTTTATGATGACTCAAAAAATAAAACACAAGAAAATGTGAATCAAATCTTTCAATAATAATTAAAAATCTCTCATAGCGTAAATTTGAAATGTGTTATGTTCTTAATTTGAGTACGACACTGAACATATTGTTTAAGAAATGAATTATCCCACTTGGCCTGTCAAGGAAACTAAAATATTTATGTATACAATTTACCAGCACCAGCATTTTTGAAGGCAAAGATATCGGACTGAGGGAACTAGCGACTAGTATTGACTCCTGTTCATACGTTAGTCTGTTAAATAGGTAGGAACTATAAATTAAAATAAGAATATTACTCAATATTACAGACTGATATTGAACTCTGTAATTGTTTACTAATACGGCATTTATGTAATGTAGGTAGGTGTAACAGAGGAGCAGAATTATGATCTAAAATCTTCAAGAGAACGTCGAAATGAATATCAAGCAATCAAATGACGACGCCCCCTGATCTAATGCTAAACCAGTAGGGGGCATATGTATGACGAATACGATGAACAAGAAAGAATAAGCTAAACGTCTACTAAACCAGTAGGAGCATGTATGACGAGTACAAAGGTTTGTTGATGATTCATGGATTTTTGTATGTTACACTAGCTAGTCTGGAGTGTCTGTGGACTGTTTTTTTTCGAGAAAAGTGTAATAAGGAAACCATGTTTCGATTCAACACCAGTATAATGTCACCTTCGAGACATATTGAAAAACAATCTAGTATCAAAATGTATTAAAAAATTTAAAGATATGTAGTAGACAGGCTATGTATACAAAGATATAATGTAGTGGATTAACTACCAGCAACATAGTAAATTTCCACGTTGTTTCGTATCAATAACGCAATCTCTTAATAATGCTTAATTTGCAGTTAGGTATAAATAGGTATGTGCGAGTAAGACACAATTATAATTTTGTTAATCAATTACAAAAATCGAAGAATTCTTTTTTACAAACATTTTGGTACAAGCTACGACGTAATAAGTAGATTTCCATGCATTAGTGTTTAGATACAAAAATAAACATGGAAAAGTCCATTCCGACCGAATATTAAACATTATTGTTTACTTAAGGAGTAATTCGCACTAATGCAGGGTAATGCTTGCCAATGTATCGCTTGGCCGACATATACAGTAATTCTTGTAGCAGTAGTGATATTTTCTCAACAAATTATAACAAATATAAAAAAATGGTTACAACTAATAAATTAAGTTACTTACAAGCCAAAATAGACTTACAGACGGACTGACTAAAAGTATCGTTTTTGATTAATTAATGCTTCTATACATGTTACCTCTCAGTGAATACAATATTTAATCTGTAGTTAACTATACAATTACGTAAGTTTTTATTTACTACATACTTGTTAATAACAAAAAAAATTATAGGACATGAATTTTTACGTACAAATTCTAAAGAGCATGTCTGAAATACAGTCAGCTTAGAAATCATTAAATTAATGAAATACTTAATATCACTGAAAGTTTCTAGGTAATTTAATATAATGTGAGTAAAAATATTCTTAAAAATTTTAATGTCAGAAAAGTCACATGACATGTAATGTAATATATGCTTTTTATATGATTTATTTTCATTTAGATGTAACCAAGTGATTCCAAAAAATATGTTAAAATATCTTCAAAGCGCTTACACACAAAAACTGTATAAATCTCCACAAAAAGTTAAAGAAAGAAGCGCTCTGTCGTGTGCAAAGTGCCCGCACCCAATTACTCAGAGACCCAAATGGGGGTGAGTGGGGGACTCGACTCGTGCTCGATCGATGCCGACAAGATAGCGACGACTTGGGACTTGGAGACTCGGGACACTGATAATGGAAACTCTAATTTAAGTCCTTTGTTTTACTTTCTAAATTTAAGGACTTTGAGATGTTCCGAAGGTTTGATTAGGAGTCACGTTGACAGTGATCCTCTGTGATGGAATTATTTTTGTTAATATATTAAAATAATTTAACAAACAATGTGATATTGCTAAGACCGTTTTTCGGCTATTTTATTTAAAGACTACTAAGATGATAGTGAGTTTTAGTGTACGATAGAATATATAATGTATGTTGGTCCGTTTTACAACTCATGCAGGACTTGTAAATTCTAATAAATGTAACTGACCCTTACTCACGTTAATTAAAACTCACTTTAAACTCTCTCTGTGTAGTATGTGAGTTCAATTCTCAGTGCGGCAGAAATCTATTGCTTGGTTTAGTCGTTGGTAGATCTTTTTTAAATCCCCCTAGCTAGTTTCCAACATCTTTCCTTATAATAATTGCATAGCAGCAGAAGGTAAGATAGACGGTTCATCTATTGTTGAGAAATTCGGATGTAGCTCGCTTCATCTTCGGCCTTATCATCACAGACCAGAAGTGACAGCCCACCTCAGGCCAAGGACCACCCCACTAAGTAAAAAAATATTGACCATTCGAGTTGGTAAGCAATACAATAACCTATCGCTTATTTTTTTGATGACTTATGGTGATATTTGTTCGCTTAGTTGACGTTTACCCGTATAGTGATGTGCGTTAAATTAACCTATTTTAATCTAATAATTTAAGATCGATTTCTTAATAGGCAGACATTAGCAATCCAAAGATTTATTTTAAGCACCTGTTTTAGTTGGAATACACAAAAATAAGAAATAAACAAATCTGCTAGGTTAATTTTAAGCCAAGCGTGATGCTGAATCTGTCAGAAGAACCATACCAAAGGGAAAGGTAAATAAGTGTAATTAAATAATTAAAATTAGAAATTGGGAAATCCCTGATTGCATTTAGAACCCAAAAGGAGGATTTCTCTTAATGATTACTATCTAGTAGTAGGATCCATATTGGCATAATTATCCTTAGATACTTAGATGCATGGAAAAAGAAAAATAATATTGAATTTTGGGATATATATTATGAATACAAAAGGTTGAAAACAATCTTAAGTCAAAATTATTTAAAATTCAGCAAAAGTGGAACATAAGTCTTTTCTAAACTTAACGCGTTCTCTATCAGCTCAGACCTGCAAGATATAAAATTTTGTTTATCGTTAATAATTGCATTAGCTGTTTCTTACACATCATATATTATCGGGAGATCAGGTTAAAATAGAAATAGGATCGCATAATTGACGACGAAAACAAAGTTCCACACAAAAGAAGGTCAACAAAATTTTTCCTATTCCATTAATATTTAAAGTATTTGCAACATGAATAATAAAACTTTAGGTTGTTTATAAAAAATGGATACTTTAAATGTGGTTGCTGAAGTGAAGTTTCGTGTTCTATGACGTCACGATTTGTTGACAACACCATGCTATCCTTATTTTAGCAGCATAATAGGACTACATACGATAATGGTGGCGATTCTACTGGAATTCAATTAAACTACAGAAGAGCTATTCGCCTCAGTGTCATCCCAATTTAATATTAAAATGATATAATGAATTTTAGGAACGTCAAGTTGATTGACACTTTGACGATCCATTACTTTTTACTCGGTCGTCGCCATTTTAGAAACGTCAATTGATGTCACCGGTCAGGAATCGTAGCCATTGTCACTAATTAAGTTGTGCACGGATTAAATTAAATTTAAGTTATTCGCATCTCTTTCATTCCAATCCATAAAAAGGGACAGAATGACTTATTGTTATGTTTTATGTTGCGAATTAAAATTAGATATAAAGTCGCCATTTTAGAAACTTCAAATTACGTCACTGGTCATCTGAATTTTTGTTTATATTGTACTGCAAGAGTAGTACTGAATTTGAATTTAATTTTGTTCGTGCACAACGGAATTGGGAGCATTATCGACAGTAACCAGCCATTTCTTCCAAGGTAACAGCATTCAGGTATTTAAATTCATTTACCAAAATAACGTCATCATTCAGCTTACACAGTCTTTGTATTCAGGTCAAAAAGTTTCTATAGGCATGCTATTATATGTTGACTGTTCGTTTTAAAATAACTGTCTATTCGTGAAAGATTTATCTATCATTCAAAATATAACATTTGAATCAATTTAACATTAATGACTGTCATTTAACTATTAGGCTGTATCCACACTGTACAGCACAAGCAAAACGTTTTCGTCTACTTATTACATAAGTTTATTTCGGATCCATAATTTCTACATTTCCTTCAGCTTTCCTATATTTATAAGCTTGGAGTTCGGAGGTCGTTGGGCGGGGCAGGGCGGCGCGACCCCTGACCCTGCCTACTTCACCCCCACTCCCACCCCCTGGGTGAGCGTACCTTGAGAACTTGCTTTAATTATTTATTTTTTGCGCTTTCAGGGATGAATTGATAATGAGGACAGCCTTGTTTAATGAATTAAGGGGAAACTTGAGAATATAATAATTTACATATTTTATGCTTGACCTAATATTAAATGTAACATTTCTGATATTCGTACCTATTTTATAGTTCAAATTAATAGAATGTCTTATGTACAATTGATAACGAAGAAATATATATTTAAATATTATAATTTTACTAAATAATCTTACCAAAAAATGTTCTGCATAATTGACAAGTTTTGTTCACAAGTATTCCTTATGCAACCAGCTACTCAATATCATAACCTATTTACTGGCAATCTACTACTGCTTTATTAAGATTTCATTGTAATCATTTAGCATTCTCACACAGTAATGTATAAGCAATTTCAGATAGAGCCCAATGGCCTTTACTATCTGAGAGACATAATAAACCCGCAGATCAGAGTTGGGAAAATCTGTTTATTTTTACTGGTGATTTTGTACCTAATGGGAAATTTGAAATGGTATTAATTATTATTTTAGTAGCAATAGTTGTATTTATATCGAATTCTCATTTTCTGGCGCAAAGTATAGGGAGATTAACAGTTTGAGTACAAGAAAAATTACATTTACGTATAAAAAACCTTTTTTGGAATCATAGATTACAAAGTAGATACTTATCTAATAGTTATGGACGATATTGTGTGGAGGCTTTGGAATACAAACCGACCTAAAGTTTGAATAATGATCACGCTACAGATGTTCGTAAATTACATATTTTAAAATTGATCGTTTTTTTATTATTTTGCGATAATCTTAAATTCAAAAGTAGAATGAAGCAAATTAAAAATTAAAACCTAATAAATCTGTATATGTCTGTATTATATTGTAGCTTAGTCATTTTTTCATTAAACATGCCTAATCAATTCGATATCAACTGAATTATTTGATTACTGAAGACAGTTATAGAATAGAATAGAATAGAATATATCTCTTATCTTATATTCTTCTCTAGTTATTTACGGTATTTATTTTATACGTGTACCTTTTTGGTTTAGTAAATAGCTATCTACATGTTAATCTGTTAACTTAACTCTTAGTGCGTTTTAAATTTTCTCGCATACTTTAAAATAAGAAGTTATTCTGAGTGCTAAAATTATCAAAAATTTATCACTATCTACAGGAGACCAAATAATATTCTGTAGTTTTTGTAAGTTGTTTGGAATTTCGTCCTCAGTAGTCAGAGTAACCCAAATTTAACCCTTATTGGTATAGACTTAAAGTCTTAAACTCTGATTATTATAAGTATCCAAAAATCACTTAATTGAATATCTTTTCTTCAAGATATGCCGATAACTACCTAATATAGAGCTAAGACGATTTCCTTAACCAATAAGATATATATTACAATAACAAATAAGTATAAAATGTCGATGTCATAAAATGTTTTAGGGTAGTATCTACTTAATCCACACCTACCTTAATATTTTCATAGGGATGGTTACTAGAATTCACTACCTATAATAAATTTGTGGCATAGGCGCTTGCAGTTAGGCAAAAGTTAATAAATAATAGACTCTATGGGTTTAATTGTTTATAGCTTTAAAATTTGTGACGTCACCCTAAACCGAAGCTATCAGCCTTTTGGTGGAAGTCCATTCACATCGGTTTCTAGCAAATATGCGTAACATTCAAAAACGTGATGCGTCAGTCGTGGCGCGCGTCACTTTGACAAGTGCGCAGGAGTGGCTCCCCTCCCCCCGCGGCCACGCCCCGCGCTCGCGCCGCCTACCGATGATCTAGATCGATATAGATCGCTGAACACTTTCAATGAACGCAATGTTTCATACCCATCAGTTAGGCTTAATAAATTTTTATTGGTTTTCGGAGCCAATTGATGGAGTAATAATGACTGATATTCATTCTTGTATTCAAATGGATATTATGTGTTAAAACTTTTGTTTGGTTATTGATTTGATAAATCTTCATTTTTCAAACGAATGTAAAAGATGGAAATGTGAGTGCAAAACATCCTACACAATCATTAATTTCATACTATACGTGTAATACGTAAATTTGTTCCAACAATGTCTACTGCTACCAAATTCTCTACTTCACGAAATTCAAATAATCCGCAGTTACATAATTAGTTACAGGTATCCGAATTTCGCTCAAGTAAATGTGTTGTACGTAGCTAACAATGTGGAGCGACTATCAGGCGAGCTGAAATATGGAGGTAGAGGGAAAGTTGATACAAAGTAGGATTTTCAGGTAGCGTCAGAAAAAAAACCGTCGTAATATCTTCACAATATATTTGAAACTTATTTGAAGTCACCATCATTCGCACTTATGTTAATTATGTTAGTTATTCAGAGTACAAATCAAAATTAATCGTAATATTTTATTAGAACTATAGAAAAGACTAATAAAGTTATGTTGAAATAGTATTATCCATTGGCAGAGATCAAAGAGCACCATTTATCATAACCGACAAAAACGCTTACATAAGCCACGAGCGTTAGTCTAAAACAAACAAAAACGAGCGAAACGTAAAATTTTCTTCCACACCGTACTTGGCTACTGAAAGATTTCCCCCCGCGGGGAGGGGGCCGGTGTCGAGGTGGCGGGGCCTTCGCTCCCTGCCCCTGGGCCACCGGGCCAATGGCGGCGCGGCGCGCCCTGGCCCGACCCGAGCTCAGTCGCGCCTGAACCGCGACCCTTGACACACTGCGCGCCGCGCGTCTTCTACACCCGTGACCGCAACCGGCATCATCACGCACGGAGCGCTAGTTTACGGCGGGGTCGGAGGCCCGGGGCTTTGCCCTCCGAGAGGCCCTGACCTCCCGCCTTTGGAACTCGGCTTCCGCGGCAGCTGGCGGGAAGATGAGCTGCTACCTTCGACTCCCGCGAGTCAGGCCGCGTCGACGCAGAGTGGTTCCTCCGCGACGGACAAGGGCCAGAACGTAGAGTGCGTGGTCTGCGGAGACAAGTCTTCCGGCAAGCACTACGGCCAGTTCACTTGTGAGGGTACGTAATCGTGTGAAGTGAAAGTGATGTGTTCACCGTACGCAATTCCAAGTGCTGTTTTGAAGTGCGATGCGTTCACGGATTATATTAAGTGCTTTTTCGACAAGTACCCAACTTGTGCGCGTTAGGGAAATTTTCGTTGAGGGTCAAAGATCAACTGATAGGCAAAACCAAAACAAAAATACGCGCGACATGTGGAAAACCCTATGCTTTATTTTATTATTAATGACGTGATTGCGTCAAATTTATTTCAAGTTATTTTATTCTATAGGTAGATAGATAGATATATAAGTACGTACCAATAGGTATACCCACCTATTTCAATAGTCATGTAAATAGTTGAAAATAGTATACCGCTCAGACGACAATTTATGTTTTAAACAGTTCATTACAGATTTGTAAAATTTATCGGTTCAAAATACAATTGATTAACTTTTATTTATTACACTACGAATGATTATATTTAGGATATATAAAACTTTGGCTCTTTATATTATTTTTTTCTTATTGAATATTCAATTAATAAAAAATATCAAAGTGAAAACTTTAAGTACGACAAATATTTTCTTGAAACTGATTTAAAAAAAACTTATTTTCACTAAACATTCATTTTTATAACTTCTCTAAAAAGTATTTTTTATATTATTTCTAAAGCCATTTTTCATTATAACTATTTAGTATTATTTGTTACTTTTTAAAGAAAAAGATCGGACCAATTAAATTTAAAGCAATGAAATTCTTTTTTGGTAGATATTTTGGATGATATTCTAGTCTCTACTATAGAATATCATGAACAAAATGTATACATCATTAACTTGAACAAATATCAGCTACATTTAAACAAGGCACATAAGCAATAGCACTTGGTAATTAAGTAGATATCTATTAAATAAAGTTGACTGTAGGTAATTTAAAATTCGATTAAGATTTTAATACAAATGCAGAAATTATGTCAAACAAAGGCAATAAAACGTAATAAATCATTCCCCTTTCTAACCTCAGAAATCTCAATTAACAAGCTAAGTGTAACCGCGGTTCTAATCAGAATGCAATAAGACAAAGTTTTCATAAACAGCCTGGCTCTAAAGATAAGGGGAGTCTCACTTTTATGCAAATTGAAATTGCTGTTTTCTAAGTTACGCCCTTCTAGTTTGGTGCTCCGATTACGTGTTTCGGTGACGTTTTAATTTGAACGACTTATTTTTATATTTCTTTGTGGAACTGGTACGTTGTATCTTATTAACTTGGACAGTACTTTTCGTATTAATTAGTATAGCTTTTATTTAGAACGGCGTATTCTTTAAACAAATAATTTACTCGTGTTTACATTTTTTAGGTATTCTACCAGAAAAATATGATAATACTGTTTTTATAAAGCTTGGTGAAATTTTGTATTTTCGCAAATCCAATCCCATATCAAAAAATGAGTCATGTGGTTCATAATATTGTCCAGAACTCTAATCTCACTAGAGAACTCGCAGTTACTCTTCTTAACTAAAATTTGCCATATTTACAGCTGTGAACTAGTGAGTCTCAATAATAGCAATCATGTGAAGATATTTTTGCATATGAACAAAAGTAATTATTTTAACATTTTGTCAGATTATGGTTCCGAGCAAGATTTCCAAAATAAGTACATCTAACGAACGGTCCTGTTCCATATTTAAATAAGAACAAACGAACTTCTAAAAATTTTCGCTATTAATGATAAAATCTTTGTCATAATGAAACTAATTAAAAACATATAAAGACTATTGAAAGGAAGAACAAAAGAATTTCACCGTAGCTCGTAGTTTGTCCAGCATAATTATCCGTTTCGTGTCGCCAAATAATTACAGCGATCAAGATAGCCTTAAGATAAAACTACAAGTGAAGTCTTGGGAACTACGGGGCCTTTGATAATTTTCTAATGGTATTATCCTATTAGTTTAGTGGATAATGATGAAATGAAGAGTCGACGAGCATTTTGTTAGCTAATAATTGGAAATATACATACGGCAATCATGAAAATTACAAAACTTTAAGTTTAAGTTAAAGCTTTACATAGATCAAATTATAATGACGTGGAAAAACAATATTTTAATTTAAGTAACTTGGAAATGTTATTTTTAAAATTACATGCAAAAATTGGAAAGTAAACTTTTTTCATGGACTTAACAACTCATATAGCATTATCCTAATATCTAAGTTAAACTTTTAAAACCTTGAGAAGACCACTTGACTTGAGAAACCATAAAATTGAGAGCTATTTAATAAATTAATTAAATTAAAAATGCCTTTTAGCGTGAACATTCGACTTAGTCTATATATTTCACTAAATAATATAAGGTAAGTAGTCGCTTCAGGCAAGAAGCAGGTAAACGCGAAAATTTTGGAATTAGTACATTCGAAACATTAAGTAAGTAGTTAGGAATGCATTGTCGTGACTGTATTTTTGCGTTTACATAATATCTTTACAGGCGTAATAATTTTATTTATGATTGAGTTTTCCTATAAAAAGTAATAACTTTTTGTAGGCATCCCTGTTAGCAGATAAATTAAATTTTAATTTATTTAATTTTAGCTTTTACAGCTGTTTTACTTACCAAAGTTTTATGAATATAATTTTTAATCGTAAACAATTTACCAATATGTACATTTTCTTTAGCGCATTTTAAGGATTTCTTATTCTACCAATAAATAATGCGTCACACGAGCACTCATATGACACCCGATAGTGTCCAAATAGAATAATATTTATTTGATTTAAAGCATGGAAAATTATACTTTGATGGAATTTAACTGTCTCATTTACTAGACGACCTGTTAGCGTTGCGTTTGTATCTACAAGACATTTCATGGGATCTGAAATAGATAAGTATCCACCTATATTGGCTTGCCTAAATGGAATAATAAATAAGGACATGTATCATGTTGTATATAAATAATAAAGTAGGCGTATCGATCAATGAACTCTGATTCAAAGTTTTTTATTTATCCAATGTTGCTTCAAAGTTGAAAAGCACAAAACAACAATTCCGTTGTTGCCGTCAATGACATAATCTGTCGCCAGTGACATAATAAGCCCAGTGAGTGCATCATTATATCAGGCAAGACCCAAAGACAGCCTTGACCTCGGGTGGGTTAATCGCTAACCTTCTCTGAACTTCGCTTTCCAGATATGCGCTTGTAAATACGTGTTTTTATTTTCATTTGCGCTTGCTATCTCGTTTTGGGATCAGCCGGCATTTGATACGGGATTTTATTATAAATGTAAAATATTATTATGTTAGAATTTTATGAAAAATCGATACTCTTTTATATATAAAGGTATTTAAAAGATTATGGAGGTGATAGCCAATAAATTGACAATTCAGAAGTAGCTTAAAAATAGCACCATGCCACACTAACTATTAAATATCAGTAATAATCACACTACAATAAGCGCACTTCTCGCTGTGCCATGGTACTAAGGGGTTAATCAACTTCTGAGGCTTAACGTACCCATAGTAAATTCACTTATATCACGAATATGAATAACAAATAGATAGAGAACCTAAGAAAGAGACAAAATATTAAATTCATCTTTGGAATATATAATTTGGAATATATATCTAAAACTTAACTCTTAACTTACTTTACTCTTTATACTTTTCTATTATGTAGTATATATAACAGAAGGTCTTAATGATGCTTAATTTGGGTTAGAAAATAACTGTGAGTGTGACAAGTATTATTATTATTTTTATAGTATGCGATGATATGCTATGAGTATGAGATGTTGTTTTGTTTTGATTTTGTAAATAACTTGCTGTAGGTGACCTGTCATGTCGTACAATCTAGACACGAATATTTTATACTATCTTGAGTTTCTTAGGAGTATATCACGGCTTGGTCCTGGAGGTGACCTGGTGAATTGCTTGTGCAGAACCCAGGTTACCCCCGTGAAGGGCAATGGAGTTACCAGGGATTTTTAATGGGTATTCTCAGTGCCGCTCTATTGAGGTACTGAGTGAGCCCCACACACGCCCGTTCTAAGCCAGTAGCGGGTAGGTCCATAAATGGATTCCTCCTCGTAAAAAAAGGAGTATATCACGGCTTGACTGGTTACGACATACATCCCTAAGACCTTGATGACAACGATGTATACCTACACCTACATCTTACGTTTATTAATTTGTTGAAACATTTTTCGCAACCTTATCCATTAATAGAACCTCATTGCAATAAACTTCCTTCAATAAACATGCCAGACAGCAGAATGTTGAAGCGATATCACAAAAATAATTATTATTTCCTTAATTAAGGGTTGTAATGTTTTATTGGGCGATAGCCAAGCGACACCGCGGCGCCTGCGCGGGTAATACACGAATTACTGTACTTGTATCGGATTTGGTCTTACAGGGTGTTCTATTTATAAAAAAAATCACTGCAAATATTTCAAGTTCCTTAGTATAATGAAATAAAGAATAAATGTTGTTTATTCAGATTACAGATGAAGTTTTATTATCTCTTGGCAAAGATTTACAAAAATAACGTAAATATTATCATTAAATTGCCAATTGAATAAAAAAAGTTTTGTCTCGATTTGTATTCGTATCACACAAGCATTAAATACAACTCATGCACTTTTTTCAAAATAGTACAATTGAATAATCCTCGGTACAGTTATTTCATATATTGCCTTATTTTTACGTGACGTTTGACATGTGTGAAAAAAACACCGACTTGTCTATTCCTAGTAAGAAGCAAGAAGTATTTTATTGATAATGCCGTTGATGTGCATCCAGGTGTACTATAAATAGTTCTAATTTCTATATAGCAACATGGCTACCTTTTTTCTTAAATTTTTACTTTAATATTTCAATATACGTTTCGAAATATTTAAAAATGCTTCTGTTTAATAAATTTTGTTACTACTTTTATAATTTATGGTTTTTTGGCTAATCAATGTTTTGTCATAAAAGTTATCATATCGATTACTATTAAAATTAGCAAATTAACAAATGAAATAGTTTCCCTTAGCGATCCTGTTCTGTGCCTTCTGCATCGCAGATTAACAATATTCCTGACTCAATACCGAAATTTTTATTTCCACCTGTCGATATTTGTTGCAGGTATTCTAAATTATATCTTTATTTGAATATAATAAGAGACGAGTGAGTGATATTGGTGTAACGATCATTTACAAATAGGCTACAGTAAACGCTTACTATTACTATCATAAATTCATTAAATTTACATAAAATTCCTAAAACAAAAAACAATAGGTAAGCCAAAAAACTTCTTAAAATACTATCCTACTTATATATATATACTTACATAAAAATACAAAAATTGAATGAAAATTGTACAGCTCTGTTTCGTACAGTTATCAATTTAAGTAAACTGCCTCTTCGGCGCCGTGAGGTCACACTTTTGACCTTTAGGACGCTAACAAACTGATAAAGACAGTTTTACACTGGTATTATAATTATGTTTTGTCTGCTTCTAATTAAATTAATAAGGTTTGTGGAGTAAATGATTCGTTCGGTGTTTTTTGGGTTAATATTCTTTAAAGGAGTCGTTAAAACAAATATTGTATTAATATAGAGTGGAGTGTATGATCTGCAATATAAGTAAGCACATAAAAACTTTTTTTTTAAAGTTAACTAAGGGTATTTTTGTTCGTTACACTACACCTAAGTAGTTATACCAACTTGTTACAAGTTCCATGAAGAAAGTTTTTAAGATAAAGTGATCCAATTAAATTAAATAATAATAATTCTTAATTTATCATAGAACTTTGCATTATATTTTATACAAGATGGCAAACTTCTTTTTAGTGTATTGCTTAATATATAAAGTTAAATTGGTATTAATATACCAATTTTTATTTTACACCAAGGCCGGTACCGACCTCCAAAAATAGTTGGCATATGAACTTAGGACCTTTTCAAGAATAAATCTTTTATTTGTCCCGTTACTAGACTACACTACCCACTAAACATCCTCTCTGAGCTGACCGGCATGGTGTAAATCGTGGACGATTGGGGCTTGTCGAGATTATTTCTACGGGTTGCCGCGTACGTTACCGTGTACAGCGTTTAAATCTTGTCCATCAAAACGGCCACCGGTCTTGGAGACCGGCCACTGCCGCGCGCAAAGCTCTGCTGGTCTAAAAGGGGCCTTTTCTCACCAGTCCTTCCGCACAGCATAAAGAGCTTGGATGAAAATTTATATTAAATAAATATTTCTACTGAAAATTTAAGTCTTCCTAAGTCCCCCCCCCCCCCCCTCCCCTCATCCAAGGTCAAAGCCACCTAGGACTTTATTGTGCGATAGCTTTCGCCTGTTAAATCATTACTGAGTACTAAAACGAAACTTCATGATGAACAGTTAAGCGGAAATTAAAGTATGACGTATGTAAATTTGAAAGAGATAGCGTTACATTCAGAGATAGACAGTAAGGAGGCTAAATACAAGCCTCACGTCTTAGGAGGGACTCAAACGTAAACGTAACGGCATTAGGATCAAGTTTTTAAGCCTATATAATGCTATTGAAAATAGTTAATAAGTTTCGATCATTTTGTCATCATGACAGAGCAAAACAGATGACTAGGAGAGCTTTTATTCTCTCCTATCCTGCATTTAGGAATCAGCGCCAGAAATCACTATAAGCCTAAGACTATATCGATTTCTCGCATTAGTGCGGCACATAAAGAGATATTTTGATGTCGACAAATCCACTTTATTAACAACTGGACCTCCCGCTGTTTATAATACAACTTTGTCTAAATAAAACCGAACGTTGTGCTGAGGTCTACTGCGCTAAAATCTTTATAGGTGTATAACGACAAAGTTCTTCAACGAAGCGCTCCTTTTGACTTAAATGCTCGCGTCCGCGACAATAGTGATTACAGTTGACACCTGTCTGTAGTGATGGGAAATGCATATCAAAGGAGATCGATATTTTACGTAATACTAATAGTTTATAAAAGCTGTAGATTTAGCTTATTAACCCGGAAAATATTCTGGTTTTTTTTTATTGTATTAATTCAAATAGTTTTATAAAATATATTTAATAAAAACATATAATTTGCATTAAGCGCGTTTGTTAAGCAAAAGTTATTTACTATAAGGCTTAATTTAAAAAAACATCCTTTTTTATTTAGTATTTTTTTAACTATCTTTGAATTGAATGCCTCCATTATTATTATTCCGAATCATCAAACATAAAAGACTTGTTCCGCAGTGAATACGTCATTCGAAGTGTCACTTTGTCATTGCTCATATGTCGATATTTCAATGAGCCCTGCACTATCGGCCACTATAACCGGTCAGTTTATGGTATGTTTTGTGCAGCGATACCGTGGCAGTTAACCCTATCTTTACGAGCGCCTCTAAACATAAGTGTCTTTTCCAACTTATTTATTTTTATCTCATTCCACTTTTTAAATTGAATTCACATTCGGCGCGTGTGTGGTTCGCTTCCCGACCAGTAAAACTGTCAATAAAGGCACCACGGTGTAATATCAATGTAGTTTTTAATGAAAATTCGACTCAACTTAGTATATTATTTATGTGAATTAAATAAGTACTCGGCACGCGTTAATAAGGTAAACATTGAAGGTGTGACGTTAACGAGCATCTTTGAAATTTAAAATCACCATATTTCCTGATAGTAACGTATTTGACACATCGTAAATCGAAAATTTACGCTTTTTATCTACTTAAACGATATACGATCTTGTCAAACATTTTATTAACGATAAATTATATTTTGTAATGTGTATTCCTTTTATTGGCTCGCACTGTACAAGAATGTTATGGTGACATGTTTAATACGCAATTAATGTGTCATTAAGGGATTTAAATCCATTTTAATTAGTAAAGAAGTCTTAAATATAATTTTATCGCGTACATATAAACTACTCGCCCTGTTTGATAGTTATTATATTTTATAAAAGTAACATCAAAGTTGACACGAGTACAAAATTTAGTAACAAAAATCAGAAAATTTTAAATTTCAATAGTTCCACCTGTTCAAATAATTTCAGTGAGTTTCTTTAAAAAAGTTCTGTAACATTAAAAAAACTTGGTTACTACTTCTTTGATACTAAAATAACTATGTTGATTGTAATGAATGAATCAAATAACTATAACTGGAAATGCTTTTCCTATTAAGGAGTCATTTCTTGCTCCTACTCTAAAAAAAATATTACGAAACGTTTAAGTTTCTTATCAGAATGTCAATTGTGAATCAAAACGTGGTCTGTTATTTTTTTTTTGCATTTATTCTATATTTATACTGTACTATACTAAATCTTTTGATAGTAGATTCGTAAAGTGGGAAGCGGCGAATCTTGTTTAAGAAGTTATCAAAATTTTACAATTATTCGTACAACAGTTTTCATGTTTTAAACTAAATAAAATCTCTCAGCAATAGAGTTTTAACTAGTTTCTAAAGAAATAGAAAACATTATATTAATATGTTTCTTTCGTCACTGTTATTAATTCGTGACTTATTATTATAATATGTATATCTTTAGATATTTATAATTAAAATTTTCTTTAGCATATGACGCAATATCAAGTTGCCAGGATATTACAGAGATATTAATTCACAATACATAACATATTGCAAAGAACAGGACCTGGTTCATTAAGGCCCGATCCGCCGCAGTCATTAAACCGGGTAATTTGTCATTAAACTCCTTCTTTTGCGAGCTCACTCTTAATGAAATGATTAGGGGAAGTCATTCTTTGCTTTTGTGCATATTGATGCATCATGTCTCGGGTTCAGTTGTAATATAGCTTTAATTATAAGAACGTAGTTCGTATTATGAAAAAAAATTGTAAAAAATTAATGATTTCAAAGCAGGTTTTATTTATTACATATCACCAAAAAGTGTCGTTCGATTGGCAAATATTATCTCTTACATACTCACTGTCTTACTAAAATATGTCCTGAAAAGGACTGCTGTAAAGAAATATCATCATGAGATATAAAAAATTAATAGCTTCCTATTAAAACTAGGGAAAAACTTTTGTAAAAACAATTTTTAATGAGGTACAGTCATTCACAAGAATAGTGTTCATCAATAAACAATCTTTTAGTATATTTCTAATATTGATATATAACCATCCATATATTCATATTTTTCTGTTATCTAGTATCCATAACAGGAGCTCTTAATTATGCTTAATTACCTCTATGGCTCCTACTGTCTCGACGCTTAATTTACGCACAAAGAAATTTCGTGAAACATTTCTTTGTCACACCGCCAGAGCCTGGAATTTCTTACCGGCTCACTTATTCCCTCCTACATTCAACATAGGTTCTTTCAAAAGACCTTATTTCTTAGCACACAAAATATTACTTGTTTTATGTTTCAATATAGCTTATTTAAAAAAAATCTTATGTCTTCGAGAAAAGGCACTTTTTGGCTAGATGGAGGTGGCTAAGGCAATATGCCGCTTGCTACACTAGTTATCTTCACATATTGACTCCTACTGCTTACTATCAGGCAGTGTTGAGTCATTTGTTTTGCTTTTTATTATAAAAAAGTGTTAGAGTGAGATATATTATTATTAGTCGAAATTTGCAAAGTCATTACACAAAAAAAATCAGTACCTACAGCATTCCTATTCCCCGAGTCCCGAGACTCATATCAGAGGTAATACTTCGTTAATGATTTTTCAGTTCTCATCTCAATGATTGATGAGGATGAGTAATGATCTATCTTAATTGATTCAACATCTAATTCAATTTCGGTCTTCATTACACTGTTCGAATTAAAATTACTATGTACAAGTTGAAACCTTGATAACGAATAAATGCTTGGAAGTTGATCACTTTGTTTCTTGTTGTAAGTTTAGCAAGTACATCAAAAGATAGAATTCTCTGGTTGATCTCATACACCTATTCTAAATTTAATGATAATAATATTTTTATGAGAGATATTACATTAGTATATTCTCCACTCGAGATTTTAGCGAATGATTGGAGAATAGCCATCGCAATCATCATCAGTAGCTTATATACATCAGCCGGGCACAAGCTTTCCTACATCTAAGAAACACTTGATATAAAGGATGAGAAATTTGGGATATACACCGCGCAGGCCCAAAGCGGTTTTGTGGTTGAAAGCGGTTGCCGTACAAACGGACCTTGGAAGAACGCAGTGGCTCGAGACTTGTAATTTGGATTGACGCATCCAGAAATCATGGTGATAGTTGGTTTATTGTCGTAATGGAAACCGAGCATAACTCGATTCTTAATCAATTTTTTCGTAGAGTAAATAAAATCACTTATGCTGAGAGCACGGGACTTGTGACCCAAACTGAAAATCTTCCTTATATTTTTTCTTCGCGGTCCCCGAGGCAACACCTAGATCGGAGGAAGATTTTTCCTTCTCGCTGATGTGACAATGCTGTGCCGGACTCAGCCACATCCCAACAAGGAGCTTGTTCTATGGATATTGTAATTAATAACCGTATTAATAGCACTACCGCCGTTCTAATGTACACGGCCTAGTTACGATTTGAGTCGTTTGTAACACTATAATTAGCATTCACTGGTCATTCTTAGTTATTATTAAATAAATTGATGTGTCCACCGTAATCTAGCCGAGATTTAATATTTATAGAGCCTATGAAATTATGCAAGGTTATATCGAGCATTTACGATCTGTACCTACTAATAAATACCTGCGTAATCTTTTGTTAAATCGTCGGCATGGTATTTAATATATTATTATGTAATTTATTCAACGGAACTTTATACGGAAGTAATTAGAATGGAATTGAATTACCATTAATTATATCCCTATATTTCGTTAGATATCGTACTTCTTCTTTCATAGTATCCCAATAGGAAATATTAATTTTATCGTATCCTGATTTTTCCGTCTGGTCGAGTAGTTATAATCAGAATCCATGCTTACTAAATCAGACTCTTGCGTTCGAATCCCGATTAGGGAAGTTGTTTAATTTCTGATTTATTAACTGATTTATATACATATATATCACCTAATGCAACTCTGAAGGCAATACTGTCAAATCTTAAATAATACATTAATTATTATACAAATAAGTTCAGATATCAGAGAAGTACAATTTGTTCACGAGTACATTTATGAATTACATTTTTACATTATTATTTCGTTTAAATGTTTTAACAATCAGTTTTGGTAATGTTCAATAAAAAATGTTTATAATTTTATTAAAAAAGTGAAATTTCATGTAAGCAGCATGCAAGACGCGTTTATTATTCAAGTCTAAAATAGCAATTCTAATGAATTTAAGATAAAAATATATTTTAGATAAAAACAACATTTCTTAGCAATTAATTTGTAAGTTGTGTGCAATAGACATGGACATTGATATAACATTATTTGCAACTTCGGCACACATAATATAACATGTTTTATTTTGCTATGATTATATCTTGGAATGTTTTAAAAATGTTCTTAAAGTGATATTTACTTTTTATAAACTACAAAGCGTGCAGTATATTAAAATTAAACTGGTAAAATTATAATGGCACGGTACATTAAATCACAAGTATCAGGTACTCTAGAACGCGAACTTTAACACTAGATATACCAGCGATTTGAATATATATATATATATATATAAACAACAAAAATTATATTTGTTACTAATGTATATAAAATTACATTAAGTTTATAAAACGTACTCCCTAATTATAGCTACAAAAGTCATGACATCATTTCTGAAAAAAAATATGTGTAATATAGTAGGAATTTTGAATTAAAATTGCACGACCAGTCTAAATGACTGGTCTGGTAAATCTAGTGTTAAATAATTTAATGTATAATATTATTATTTATTAATTCAGATTATGCCACTGAACTACACAAACCTTCCACGTGAACTGAAAGACACATCTTAGTAGATATTTTATTTATATTAAAATCATTCCATGTTGCCTCCAACATTTTTAAGAAGTAGATACAATCAGTACCTACAAACGTGAATTCTCACCGTATCGAGTCTGTTCTATTGTAAAAATTACTTTTATAGATATTTAGACCTTTCAGGCTTGACCCACTTGAGATATCTCTTGAAAATCAGCGCCATTTAGTCCGTAACTTGACTTATAATTCCGAATCTTTGTAAGAAACTGAGTGGTTTGATGTGTCGTTGTGTGTAATACTCACCATGCTGTTTTGATAGTAATTTCTGACTCTACCTAAATTATTGTAGAGTCAAGTAAATTTAAGTAATGTATATATACTTGAATTGAAAACAATGTATGGACAGCTAAGTTTTGAAAATAATGGCTTTGGAATCTTTGAGGACATTGAACGTATTTTAACGTTTTGAACCTAAATTACTTAGAAACGACAAAATTCGATTTTTCATAGTCCGGGTTTTTTTTAAAGCAATGTCACGTTGGCATATCACAAAATCGATGTATACATGCGATTACATAGAAAAATGGTCTGTTCTTTCTTTACTTTAATATTATTAATTAAAAGGTGTTCGTATCTTTATGTAAATGCATAAAAATATTTTTCTTTTATAATTGGTCTACTTAGGTACTTGTCATATTAAAATTTGCAACCTATAAGACAATGATGACAGAGCACTATTATCAGACAAGCCGAGATCTCAATCGAAACAAACTGCGTATGAAGGTCAGCGTGGCGCGCGACACCTGTGATCTGCGCACGGGCATCCGATGACCCATAATTTAAATACTTACGAAAATATTTGTGCAGTCTTTTTTTCCTTATAAAATTTATTTATTTTGTTAAATACTCTTACACTTTTGGAAATACGTCCCTCTATTATTGAAATTACTATTTAAATTATTGATTTTTTATTCAATATAAAAGAGTTTCAATAGGGTATGTGTTAATGTCTTAAAATAATTGATAATTCGTTTGATTTCATTGTTTATAAAAATGTATATACATTTAATTTAAAAATATAAAGAGTCATCATGATATAATTTTTTTTAATGGTATCGAGACGTTGTAATACTCAGTTACCATTGAATAATGATTTCGATTGTAAATTTAAATAGTTCAATAATCAAGTTAGTATTAAGATAGATTTAGGAGACTTCATAATATACAATTACAATTGTATCTCTTTTCCCGTTCGTGCATTATTGTCAACATTTAGTACATCTTTTTTGTATAGTATATGCCATTTTCTTGTCAACAATAGTATCACAATCTCCAAGTCCCTTCCTTCCAAAAGCATCCTTTACACATGTAAATTTTGCGTTCACAAATAACCATGTTTGCTTAAAGCTTAGATAATCACGCCCCTACCATTGTTACGGGTTTCACTTCAAACTTGGATGTCAATGCACTCGCTATCATCTCGCGAGTACAATTTGCAACAGACGATGTTCCCAACGATAGTGGTAATTGGAAGGTGTTGGCTGGACAAAAAGCGCTGCGAAACGCTTCTAAGCGCTCTATGATAGAGTAAAATCTATATTCTTAAATAAGTCAATTTAAAAAAAAAATATTATATTTTTTTCCTTTAACCTTTATTTACTTCCAGATTCCTATTTAATTTTAAATCACGTAGAATCTTTTGTACAGAAGGAAAATGTATATATATTGTCAATTATTTTAGCTGTTTTTGAGGTATACGGTTTTGCTTCGTAACGCTGAATAAACTTTAGCAAACTAGTGACTATATTTTGTCATTTTCGTTTGATATACGAGTGAAAGAAATAAAACAAGTTTTAATGGCGTTAATACTAAAAAGGTTTAACAAGTGTTTATCTGTGTCTCCATTGCTTAAATTTAATTAGTTTCAAAAAACAAATGGCTGGTTCGTATCTTCTAAGATGTAACCGTTACTTTTATATGATAATAATATTGTTGATATTTCGTAAAATAAGAAGAGCGTTCCAACCTCTCCGTGTGACAACAGCCTTAGCTAGCTCGCCTTATCTGTTTCTACGTGAGCGTAAGCACTAACGGTATCAAGACGGCACGGCGAACGGGGAAATATGCTGGCTTTGTCGTAGGACATCCTTTACTTATATATTATTTTCAAAGATATTTAGTATTATTTAATGTTAAGTTTATCAGACTTACGCAAAGTCTTGTTAGTTTTAATTTGGGTTTTACAGAAATATTGTCGGCGTAAATAGATATTTGTAAAAATATTTTCCGGAATTTCGGATGTTGAAGTGTGAATTTGTGATAGACTTTATGAAGGTTAATGTAAGCTTGTAACACAAAACAGATAGAGTAGAAGTTAATTCGTTTAATTCGTTCTTACTGTGTGGATTAATGGTAAAAACAGACGCAGGATGGAGAATGGTAGTGGTTTCAACTGCCTTTCGACTTTTGTTTAGACAAGATAATACTTTTCTAAATAGTATTGAAACATCTATCTAGATGTTAACTTAGGTTCATGTGAATTAGCCCGTCAGTTTCATGAGAAAGATCAATAACAGCAACATGTTAAAAACTTCTTTATAAGAATTTTCACTATGTTGACAATGATGACGATTTCAGTATAATAATGAATTTTTAGTTAAAATATATCTCGTCCTCGCTCGCCTATCTATTTTAAAATGTTTTCCTTGACAAAACAATTGCCTTTAGTAGTTGCATATAGACAAACCAATTACCTTCAAAATCACCATTTTGAATAATCAGACCAATAACCCATTGTATCATGAACTGGACCAAAGCAGTGCTACCAAAAAAGTTTAATAATATTTCACTTTTGTGTACTACAAAACCCCATAACAATTAAACTCTAATGGTATCAATAGAATTTGTTTTATAATTCAAATCAATTCTAATATCATATGAAAATCAAGATCTTTATACTGCTAAAACTTTTCCAAATGATTATCTGCTTTATGTGTTTGGGTTGAGATCCATTTTAACAACAAAGTTGATATGATCCTAAACCTGTTGTTAAAAGCAAATTGTTTCTTATTCTAATGTTTACGTATAATATATTCATGAGAGTGGTTTTTACTGTCTTTAGATCATTAAGTTGGTATTTTAACTGTTCCATAGATACGATACGATCCGATGCTTCCATACGAATCGTCAAATTATCGATATCAAGTAGCCATTGATATATGGGATTATGCTAATGGCGTTAAACGTATTAACAAGCTTAACTAACATATGATTACTGCCGCCCATAACGTATAATTCTTTAAAACAAATGAGAATTAGTATACATTACAGTAAAAGAAAACTGGCGCTTATTTTCATTAAGTACATCTTCATAAATATAAATATAGTTTAATACTAAAAGAAAATCCTCATTTAAATTTATTTTTATCACCAAGCACTTCACAAATTTTTAACTGTAAAATCTCTTCTGCAGGTTGCAAATCATTTTTCAAGAGATCCGTAAGAAGAAATCTGACGTACTCATGCAGGGGGAATAGAAACTGCCCAATTGACCAGCACCATAGAAACCAATGCCAATACTGCAGGCTGAGAAAATGTCTCAAAATGGGCATGAGGAGAGAAGGTGAGTTAACAAAATATTAAGGACACAAATAATATATTTTATTCAATTATAAATTCAATTAAAATACAATTATAACATTCAATTGGCTAATGATGTTTAAAAGAAAATTTTACTAACACATTGCTTTAGTTTTTTTTAAGATAAAACAATTCATGCCTATATTGAGACATTTATTAAAACCCATGTTATTAAAGTTTTCTTTTCTGTTTACCGGTACTTTGCGCTACTCTGTAAGTACTATGTAATATAAGTTTTAATATTATGACCTCAATATTCATCTGCAGACATACTTAAATCTGTTGTCACGGCTTGTATAATTGCTTCTGGGAATTTAGAAGTATTTGAAAAAACTGTGCAACGTTATATTATTAAGAATAAAGCAGCATGTCGTTTGTGATATATACTTCAAAGATTTTGAACATCTCAAAAGAATAGAATTTACAAAACTTCCAAATGTAACGGTTCACAGCTTTTCTATGATGATAGGCTGCTACTATGATATATCCTTACATACTCCAAGAGATAACTTAATTTAATGGAATTATATTGTATGTTTTACATTCAGAAGCGACAAGTTCATACCCACTGATTGATATCTTTTTATTAATTTCCAAAGCATTACGATCTGATTGTGTTTATTCGGATACACCAAATTAAGTTTAACTAAATTTGCACCGTACATTTCAAGAGCATATATTAGTATCTCTGTCAATAAGGTGAACCGCGTATTAGTAAGTGCCTACTGCTACAAAAAGCTCACTTTAAAGATACATTGATTGTCACAAGTGTAATTAGTGAATCCATTAATCTTGCCGAGTCATTAGTCTGACGACTGCCCAAGGGCACTGCTTTAAGTAACTGTTGACGATCAATGTTAATATAAAGTTATGAGCCGTAATAGCTTATTATTATGGTGGAATTAATATAGACGGTTATTGTTTTAGAGACAGCGTAGTGATTGATGATTTGGACGGCGATATATTTGAACTGACCTCGTATTAGGACCTGTTTGGGGCTAGCGTAGAATACTAGATTTAATACAAAGTAATTGGACAAAGTCATTGTTTATAAACGTTAAAACTGTCGAAAACATGTAGCGTATTGATATTATCGACTCGTGTTAAGTAATATATCAAATTCTAAGGGTCTCCATATAGAAATATAGTATAAATTATAAACAAGAAAAATCAGAATGCAAATTCAGGTTAGTTGAGATAAAACTACAAACCATATAGGTCCTTCTCAAAATAAAGAGCTAATGAAAATTGAGCTTTTCTTCATGACTTTATTTTAAAATAAATATTCATGAAATTTTTGTGATTATTTTTAACTTGAAGCGTCAGTTACACAAACAATATACTTACCTACAATGAATAATTTTTTTCCATAGTCTTAATGCACCACGGCTTTGTGAATTGTTTTTGAGTTTTCAAATAAATGCGTCGGTCGTACACTCATGCGCAATTTAAATAGCGAGAATATTGATAATCAGTAAGTTTTTGAAGCCTAAATATTGAATACTATAAGTGAGTACTAATAATGATAAGTAAAAATTATATTAAAATTACAACAGTTTGGTAAAAAAAAAATTATGTATATTTTTATCCCCGATATACAGTTTACTTGCAAAACACAGGTGTGCTGAATAAAAGATAACACGAGCCCGGAGCTGTTTCCTCTAGTCATAAAGGAAACAATCTTGTATGAGGGCACAAAGGTTTAAGTACTCATAACGATATGGAACCCTGCTGAGGCGGTGATTGCGTGAATGTGGACCTAGGGTGCTGCCTTGGGGAACCCCAGATTTTTTCATAACAATTATAATGGATCTTGCTGAAACTATAATAAAAATAATTTTGAATATTAGTTTTCCTAATTCTATATATATATATTAGTTTTTATGATTCTAAATACAATAGGTAAGGGATATTCAAATCCTTAAAATGTAATTTAAACGAGCTTAATTATGTTTAAATTGGCTCATATGGTCTGAATTTTGATAACCGATGCCAATGGTTTTAAATTAGTTCTATGAAAATTTAATTTTAACTATGTTTTATGTAGATCTTAATTCCAATTTACATAATTTGATATATATGTACTTATTAAATATTTTCGATTGTTTTATTAAGGAAAATTGTTCAATGATTACTAATTTGAATGGTGTACTGTGTAATAATAGTTAATATATATTAAAAATACAGTACCAGTAAAATCAAACATTAAATTATGCAAAAATTTATATTTCTATGTGTGAACTAAGTTCTTAAGTTGCGAATAAAATGTGTCGTCCATGGCACACCTTGGGAGTAGCATCATTAGTGATACAGGCCGATCCGTTGTTCCCTTTACAACCCGTAGATATGCAAAGGGCAGCCACCGGAAAGGACAAGTAACCCGCTGCTCTCAATTCAACCCTTAAAGCACCCCATTAAGTCTCCTCGACCTCATATTTTGTTCAACAAACGATTTGTTTGCTGTCAACAAACAAAAGAAAGGTGCAAACTCCAGGTTCCTTTTTTATCCGAGATTAACTGTTAATAGAAAAGGAAAAAGCAAGTGTGCCTCTTTGTCACAGCATAATCGTCTTAGATATCAAACTTGTAGATCTGGTCGAGATTAGGAGCGTCGACGCTTCCTTTGTACAGTTTTTTATGTTGTTTAGTGTTGTTTCTAAACGTTTAAGAATTTTAAAAGGGTCCATTGATCTGGGCACGCTATCAACACCTAACAATTTTAATTGGAACCTGAAACTTTCGATGACCGGTTGCTATTTTGGTATCTTTGATAAAGACCAATGTGTCATTAATAAACATATCATGTCATAATATTCATTGTAGAGGGAAGATTGGATGTGGCAATCATTTTTATTGATGTAAAAAAACTATTTAAAGCATCACTAAAATTTAGGAACAAAGCGAATATACCAATTGATTGATTAACCACATTACAGGGACTGGTTTATTTAATAAGTGCATAAAAGTTACGTACTAAACAAAGGCCCCGGGTTCTCTCGTCTAGATTGAACAATGGTAGTCGCACCTTTTGTTTGGGTCGCATCAATCATTGGCCTCATTGTTTGAAATATCTTAATAAGTTTTTGTGCTATACCGGTCATTTAGAAAGATTCTGCCTCAGCCGATAACAGCCGGAGGGCTTGCGGCGAATTTTAATGAATGTGATGCGGGAAAATGATACCGAGAACAGCTTGAAAAAGTAATTATGAATAAGGTTCCTATCACTTTCGAAATAATGTTTTGATTTCAAATTCTATTAAGAACAAAACTGAAATATTATATCCAAAAGGCTACCCCTCCTTAAACTATCTTCAGCTATAAACTGTCTTTACTTTACATCCCTTTAAGCCGAGTGTAAAATTGTTACAGTTTTGTATAACGGAAACCATACAAAATGCTTATTCATTGTGTAGTCCACAAAACCTGTCAAAAATATCATCTATGAATATTCCCAGGGGTTGCAAATTATGCCAATGTTTGCTTCACTTATTATTTTTAAACAGTAAATGCCCTATACACGCCTTCGGCTCACAAAGAAAATGTCAAAAGGATATGCGCGGCGTTTTGAGACGGGTGTCAATTTGTGCGCTGACCCAGGTGTGGTCATTGTTGGGCAACTGACCGTAAGCTTGGGCTTGTTTGGATTAGACCAGTCTACTTTGGCAAAAATTGCGACAATCGTGAGAATCGTAACGTCCCTTGTTCACCAAGTAGTCAACAGTTCAACACAGATAGCACACTTTTGATTCTAATAATTGTAATACTATATGTATTACAGTAAAAGAAGGCTTTCCTAAAATCTGAGACGGTTCAGATTAATTTAATGATTTAATCATGTTAACTACCAGTACGTTCTTGAGAAATAACTCGCAGCGTGCTACATAGATGGCCACTTTGTCTGCTGCGTCACAGCCAAAAGATATTATCATTTCTAGTGAGCATAATAACTGTGACATGTTTCGTACGACGTTCCAGGGCTGCGTTTAATGGTGCTCATTCTGGGAAAACTGAGTCTTACTAGCCGCGTCCGACATAAAGATACCATCGTTGAGTCGTGCCGGTACGTTCCCACGAGCTGCCTCGCGAAAATCCCCCAACATGCTTGTGCCGCAGCCGAGTGACCCTTCGGACATCGGTCAGGAGTTAACGCCCGGACCAAAACATTAATTAAAACCGAAGACAACAAATAGACCGGTTTTGATTTTGCATGGTCAAGGTGCGTGACCCCTGGAATGGCCAATAGTGGTCCCAGGCGTCGTAAGCTAATTATATTTCCGCACGTTTTGTCCTACCATTTGCATGTGAATCAGGGTGCAACAACAATAGAGAATAGAAATAATCTGCTTCGGAAAGGTGGCCGGTTAGGGCAGGTAATCCCGATGGTCCCTCGATAGTTGTTAGAAACTTGATAAGTTTTCACTATAAATATTCGCTTCACGTAGAATTCGTTATGCCATATAGTATCAAATTTCAAAAAAGTTACTATAATGTGTTAATATTTAAATATTGCCTTTTATTGCATTGCAACGTAAAGACACCAACAACAGACTAGCTCAAATAACTAAACAATTCAAAGCGTATAATACCACAGTGTGTACTAACAAAAAATAACGAAACTCAAAAAATATCTAAAAAAAAATACAAGTTACAACTAGGCACTTTCATTGCTAAGAAGTAGTTTCTACAAGCAACTTTATTGAAAACAATATGAAGGAGATAGCAACGGAGAATGAATTACATATATTTACTAGGATAATATGATATACAAACCACTAAGGACAGTATGAATGGAATAAAAATGTGATGATATTTACGAAAAACCCGTCGGAATACTTGTAACACTCTCTAGGAAATTATTGCATGACTGGACACTAAACACAAAAAATTTAGTATACGTTAAATTTCATATTAAAGAGATTTAGTATTTTTATATTGAATTAGCAAAAAGCTGCAATTATAATTAATACAATATAACTAAAGCAGATACAGATGACAAACTGTCGTTTATGGTACATTAAACAACTGAGCTACAATATGAAACACTCGTAAACTCCGAAGCGAAATGCGTTACAAAAAGGAATCAAAGTGTAAAATCATTTGTGTCGGATTAAAAAAGAAGCTAGCGAACGAGCGTGAGATATACACCACTATCAATCACCTGGTGATTTATATTCTCTTGCGGGGATGATGTATCGCCGTTCGGGACGACCACTCGACCGATGGTAAAAGTATTTGATAATTAACTTTTTAAAATTTGACTGACGCCTTCATCTGACCAAAAAATCATCGATGTCCGAATATGTAAAACCACCTTAACATTTGACTCATAATGCCCTGTTAATGCAAATCTAATTCATCAGCAATAAGTGCTATATTGGCGTGCTTTAACCAAGGAACCTGTAACATACATGTTTAAGCTTTGGTATGTAGATTTGCTTCTATTACTATTCGTTTCAAATATCATATTGCTGAAGAAATATCACTAGAAAGTGTCTATGTTTGGAATTCTAATTTAAATCATTCTACTTATGAGATAAAAATAATGTGGATGAACGTAACGTTATTCATCAAATACAACACGACGTGACACTATAAAGCACGTCAAAATATTCACCTACAGGGGGTTAGCTCAATGGCCGTTCCACTTGCCAGCTGGGAATCGAAGGTGGACCCCCGTCGTGAGGCCGGCGTGCGCCTAACGAACTATACAGGTGATTTATCTGACCGGTGCTTGCTCACACTCACTGATGCTAATTCCTTTACGACGTGTGATGTTAGGTAATGAAATATATCGTCGTTGAACGCATTCTTTAAGTAGATTTAGACGTGGATAACAAAATATTATATAATAATATAATTTGGTGATCAACATATTATATTATATAGTTATTTTATCAAAGAATGTTTTAACTGAATTTCTAAGCTTTCTATTTTCTTTATTTGATTTCAAAATAACTTCTGTTTCACAATAAATTATGGCCAGTATTCAAAAGAATGTCATTGCAAATGTGCATTTTAATAAGTTCCGATTTATAACAGTATACATCACATCGTTCAAAGTATTTATGATAGAATTTCCTGCAGGTGAAATTTTCTCACAGTCAAGTTGGCCGGTCTAATGCCGTATAATCTCGAATACCCGAGAGTAATGCACGTTTTGTATGTATATTGGTTACTACGTTAGTAGTCGCAGCAAACCTGTTTCGCTTGGTGCCCTCTGTGCTGTGCTTCACTATATTATAACTGAATCCACTCCTATAGTTTCACTTTACCTTTTATGATCGGGAATTTCATCACGAGAAACTGAATGTTTGCACTGATGATAAATGTGTGGATTTGAACCATTTAAACCACAAGAATGTCACATACCGTGATCAGCACGGTGTATGTGACATTCTGAGTTTCAGCTCAAAAATAGCGCATTATGGTAATCAAACTCATATATCCCGCTGACAACTTAATGTTTCCTCTAATCAGGCCCGAGAATTAACGCCATTATGCAAAATTTGTATGTTCTTAGCAATAATTAATCTCGTATGCTAATTTGGTGATGGCTCAATAAAACTAATAGCTTTGATTAAGATCACGAGCGTGTTTGGAACTAAAATAACTTTTCCGAGCTGTCGCTTGAGATTCATCTAGCATCCGCATCTCTATATGTCAGTCCGTCTGTAAGTACGTCCATCATTATATGTGAATCATCCTCGGTATCGTGCTCGGAGAATTTCGTGAGGTCACAGTTTAGTATAGCGGTTTAGGCGCCCTGCGGTCGTTTGACCGAGAGAGACGGCGATATTAAAAGCCTAGGAGGTTCGGTAAGGAGGATAGGTCTCTTCTCTGTCTAACGCCGACCGTTTCGTGACCCCACAGCTAATCACATATCTGCAAGCGTATTATGATTATCGCAAGCCTTCGTTTCTCTGTTGTTATGGTCAGTGACTCTTAGCACAGTACCTTTATCCCAAGGTAATATTGTTTTCTCATAGTTATATTCCTAGCAATGATAGCAATGAGATATATTTTGAGAAACGAAAGATATTGAGCACAACAACTTGCAAAACTTCCTTGAATTATGCGTATTGATATTTATAATGCGTTTTCATCGTGGAAGTGTTAATACTAACGATACTAATTACTGGACCAGAGATAAATCTTCGGTGGCGTTTAAAAAGTCGATGATTACAAAAACCCGATTCCAGCTAATGGGGTTAGCAGGTATGCGGTTTAATTCTCAGCACGTGCCACTGCTTTATTACACTGTCTATAACATATTTCCTAAGAACGTTTTAGCCATACGTAATTATTTGATCGGGAATTTTTTTGATGCATTTCGAGTCGAGTCACTTCTAATTAAGATATGCACTCTACGTGGGCGGCTTTGTTAAGATTTTTCAACATTGTCAGCTTTCTAGCCGATTCCAGTTCTTTGTTATTAATATTCTATTCTAAGTGTTCGGATTTATAGATTTCTTCATCGAACTCCAAAACAGCTTATTTGTCATGTGTTGAATAATCGTAGTTCTAATCAAGAATACCATTCGTCAACGCTTCTTACACGTTTCGAAACAACGCTTTCTATTTACGGACAGTAAGATCTCTAATCAGTATATTAGAGACGATATTTCTCTCTGTCGTAAAATCCGAAAATTTCTTAATGATATCAAAAAAACCGTTAGAGTAACAAAAGATGGTTGTTGGTCCATTTGTTGCGACTGTTGGGCGACAGAGTCGCGTGCTGGTGGTTTGAAAAATAGCTAACATAAATAACGTATAATCCGTGTATCGGACGTAACGAGATAACAGGTTACAACTTAAATAAATAGGCGAACGGTAAATGAAGTTGTGTACAGAGGTTTAAATTTAAATCTACGGGACGAACACGCGGTGATGTATTCGATGTATCTTATTAATGTTGTATCGGACACTTCGTCGCTATTAATGGATCAATTTATAGATCGTTATATAAATATTTTTGTACGTTGATCACTAACGGCTAAGCTATAATGTTTTTGAAATAGTTTTCAGATATTGTTATTTATAATTTATCTATAATTATCAACTATTACGTAGTTAATCTTGCATTACAATATATATACGAAACAAAATATATACCAAATTTTAACCGACTTCAAAAAGAGAATATTCTCAATTCAACTGTATATTTTTTATTTGTGTTACCTCATAACTTTTTACGGGGAGTATACGAATTTGATAGTTCTCTTTATATATCGCTTGTTTTGAGGTCCCATTTATCTTTGAGCGAGACGTTTAGTTTTTGAGTTATCCTAATAATGCATATTTAATTCACTTCGACTACATTGATGAGGTTCTCATTTTAAACCAAACAGGCAGGCGAGTAGAAACAACTGACGTTCACCCATTCAACTTTGACATTCGAATTTAATTTAAACTTACGATTCAAAATTTAATTTATTGTAGTTGGTGCCAAGTTGTTTCCAGAAACAATTGAAAGTGAAGCTCCGACTCCAATAAATATTTTTATAATATGTATTAGTTCTGCAATTGAATAATTTTTGCACTTAAGTGTAATGAAGTCAGTTATAAATTTTTTTTTATTGTAAAGATAACATTCCTTATTATTTTTATTGTGTTGCTTCCACGTACGCATAAAATTACTTATGAAATAATGTAATGGCTCCAGTAATTGTCAATTTTAATTACTTACGTGATAAAACATAATATATTGTCAGGTTCACAAAACTATTTGACAATGTTAATTGTTTTATTGCTGGCATTAATAAAGTTGAATTAATCCTTTTCGTATATTTCTCAAGTCGCCTTCTCCAGATGAAATAAAGAAGTATCTTTAAAGATTTCAATATTAATTTTTAATATAATCTCGTGATAATAGAATATCGTGAACTGACGAAATTTTGATTGCAAATGAGGTATAGCTTAGGTTGATGTTAATGTAACACTTGTTTAGTTTTAACATATCTGAGTGTACGCTTACATTCCTTAATGCGAAATAAACAAGATCATAAATATAATTGCTATCGATTCAGGGTAACAAATTAGCACAGGGCCGTAATTGTCAAAGCATTTAACTTAATGCGTAACAACTTTATCCTTATGAGAATCGGTGTAATTGACTTATGCCATAAGATACGCTTGTGCACGTATATATTTACTTAAATACAAAATATCAGTTTAGTTATAATTAAGTGTTTTGACATATTTTTTAAAAAATCATCATAATGTTATGATAATTTAAGGTTAGTATTTAAACGTCATTATATATAGAAAGAATGAACTTACTTTTACCAGCTTCATCATTATTCATGGTTAAGTTAGCTGAAAAGCTGATTTTATAATAAAAAAAAATTCTATAGAAGAAATCTACATTTTGAATAAATGAAAAGAAAAATAAGTCTATTCAAAATGAAAAATTCCATCTTTACTGAGCAATACAATCTCTGGTGGTTTTTTTGTAGAACAGTCTAGTTGTAGTAATTTAAGAAAGTAAAATATTTCATTATAGAAAAATATATTACAATATTGTTTTTTTGTATTGGTAATTTTGTTGACGAATGTCCGGCATTGATGAATCTAGGAAAGGACATGCGGCTGATTTCCTTTACTAAGTCAAGATCAAATTTATTTACTTACACAACTCATCATATTCCTCTGATATAAGGGTTATACTTAAAATATTACGAAAAAATCATTAAAATAAAACTCGCGTGTACAGGGTTAAAATGATTAGCAAATGATTTACGTAACAGTCTTGAAGAAGACTGTAAATGTATGAAGCTATTTTCTTGTTGTTTTATATTGACTCTTTACAAAAACGTTGACACAATCTGATGAAATAAAAATACTGCACACGTTCAAAGAAAAAAAGCTTCTGAAAATTAAAATTATTACAAAGATTCTGATACAATAACAATTGTGCACTGAAATCGGGAATCGGACCGACATTTTATTTGAGATTATGATTAATAATAACAGGCCAACTGTTATAGTTGAATATTATTTGATAATAACATTTATTTTGTGTATTAAAAATAAAAAACAGGAACAGAGTCACGTTACCCAATGCATCGTGTTATGACCCAAGACAAAAATACATATTAAAGGGGAAATACGCCAGGTATTTCCCCATTTAGTTAGGCTCGTATCAAGCAAATGTATACGTGGTATTAGCGATGATTAAAATAACTAAACAATAAAAGATAATTAGCTTATTTACTAACTTTAAACATACCAAAGCCCAAGTTCTTAAGGTTTTGTGAAATCAATTACTATTTCCCTCGCGGAATTTATAATATTAAACAGTTATCTGTGTAATATTAACAATTAATTAATAATCAATTCAATACTGCAACTATTGCGTGGAGGGTAAACCCTCCGTACTGCTTGAGTTTAGACATGCAGGTCATTAGACAGGGGCATGTCGACAGGACTCTGCAGTCGGATAAGGTGCCTATTTCACCGGAAGCTCATACTACCATGGTCAACAGCCTTAAAAACTCGGCATTCACCAACCAATAGTTCGCTGGTCCCAAAAAGGCCACTACTCCTGAGTGAAAGTTCACTCAGGAGTTCCCCTAGGTAACACGTGCCATTACCTTACGTTAACCATTTATCAACATTCGGTTTCAGTAGTTTTAAACTTATAAAATTAATATTATAATAAAATTATGACACCACATTCCTTTCGAATTAATTATGTTAAATTGAACAAAATTAAATTTCTCTCAATCATTTTTACAAGAAATATTTCGGCGTATTAGCTACCGTTCCGTTAGATTATTAGTGAAAATGTCATTTAATGTCATAAATTTACGAAGCGTTAATTCTTTTATAATCCGATGAGTGATGCGTGCTTAGAGACAATTTAATTTTGTAGATTTACCTACATATTATTTTATACATTTTAGATAACTTTAAAAATCAGAAATACATCGGCACATTTTTTTATAGCTTCTAATGGGACATGTTATATTCTTACCCGGAAAGCCAACTCATGTTAAGACCATTTGAATTCATTTACATTCGTAATATAATCATACTTTAAATTGGAATTGGCTTCTGTCATGTTTATTGCATAAATTTGATTGGAAAATCTTAATAAAGGGCGGATAACGTAAATATTTACTTTAATGTGTTAAAATATTAGGTTAATATTATTAAACTGTGTGTTGTGAGAAATATTGAATTTATTAGTTTCTTGTTAAGTATTTGGTTTTCAACTAAAATTTTATTTTGTGCTTGAGGTCAATATTTATGGGCGTCAACGTGGAACAGTAGAGGTAAACACCTCGTATATAAAGCCACATACTTAATTCATCATTTTTTCGATCACATTTCCAACCAAACCTAACAAATTGGGAAAAATGTCTTTCTAATTCATATTATTATAATGTTAATATAACCAGTTAAATAAAATAAGTTTTTTTGGGCTTGACAGTGTGAGTTTAGTCACGTGGTTGCCATACGTAGAGAATACAGGATCTGGGGAAAGGTTTATATTACATCTAGAGCTTAAATACGGAAGATGTAGTTTCAACCTGAGAAAAGTTGATATGGAGCTTTCTTTAATGAGTTCCTTGTGGTAACTCCTTGTGTAAGTAAATTAAGTGAAGGTCTTTCTGATCTGAAAGTAGTGCATGTAATTCTTGCTGATTCAGCCGAACAATGACAGTTCTATTTACAAAATTGATCGACAATTTTTAGTTTTTCGATTCGTTAAAACACTTAAAGTTTCAAGTCATAATTAGTTGCTAAAAGCCAAACAACCGCTTTGTCCGCGCTCGCGTCAAGTCATTGATTGTCGAGATAGTGATGTGCCGTCGACATCGATTCGGAGATCTGTCGATAGATAATGTAATGACTCGCGTCACTACAATAAATTTAAGAACAGTAACTTGATTTTAAGCTGATGGGAGATAACAGTCATTCCCATGTGACGATGTTCATATTAAAATGACAAGTTTATTGAACAGTCAGAATTATGAGAATAAAACTGATATATTACAGCCTGAAATTATTAAATTATTAATGTAATTACTACGTTAGCTTTATTTTGAAAACCTAAAGTTTGTAGTGGAATTAAGGTATACTCATAAAAATAACTGTTTTGGAACAATCTAGTAACATATTTCATTGTACCCATGTGTAGCTTATTTATTGATACAGATTAATAATAATAGATAATCACTAAACGGGCTCTGATGCAACCAATATAGATATATTTGAATTATAAATATTAATAGACAATTTGAGACAGTTGTGAAACCTAATAATATATCCTCCGTGGATTAGAGTAATAAGTATCAATAAAATAAGTCAATACATTACTAAGTTTTATAAATATCCTGCTAGGTTATTTGAAGATTTTTCTGCTATCATCTGTAAAATAGTAAGAAGTGATAATTCCTTCATCTCCATCAATAACATATACACTGCTAGGCACAGACATAAACGAGAGAACAGGAAGCAAAGTCTTATATTTAATTATTATTTTGGTATAACTTTTTTAAAGCAATAGATGGGGTACTGCTCCATATATTTAGCTATTGAGCAGCCCAGCGTGGGATACTCTCGCCCTACATCCAACTAATCACGCGGACAATTACTCCAATTCGGCCAAATTATACGAAGATGTAACACTTTAATTGAATCGTTGAAACCTACGATTTGTACACTATCTGACCCATTCGTGAACACGTGATATCTCGTAATGATGCATGTAAGTGCCGGCTAATATTTATTTTTAGTAAGCTGATGAAAGGTTACTACTACGCCATTTTAACCAATTTCATAAAAGAAATGAAATTGGAAAAAAATAAAAAACATTAAATATAATTGATAAAATAAAAAAATAGATTTAAATTAGTTAAGTAGTTAAACTTATCCAACTTAAAAATATTTTAGGAGTAGGTGCCACGTGCCAAGTTGTTTCTAAAAACTCTACTTCCAAAATACATTGAAATTAAATAAGTAGGTTCTTAATTTGAATTGTAAATGCCATTTTTTTTTATTTGAAGTAGATGTTCAGTTTTTTCTACTGTTTCTTGTTAAATTATGAATTACCACTAACCGGTGTGATCGGTTTTAGTACGACATAGGCGAAAATATGTTTGCAACTAAATAACTGTATCTAGTGGTGAAAATTGCATGTTATTATCTTAATCACAATATTTTCGATCAACGTCGATCGAAACGAACGAACGGGTCGATAGGTCGATGTTATTGTTTAACTGGTATCGGGAGTTTTGGTCATAATTTTTTTTTTCAAATTTACAGCAAGTTTTCCGTCGATAAAATTAAGCATAGTGTCCCATTTTTTAATATGTACGAATTATGAAAAATCACACTGTACATAAGTATCGTATCTATAGGTAATGACAATAGACATATTTTTTTTTTCAAAGTCAAAATATCTTTATTTAAATAGACTCATTTACTAAGTTCTTTTAAATCATCATAGGAAATATGTATGAGAAAAAATAAACAAATGTAATTAAACGTAATAACTTTTAAGTGGGTATTAACCGGGTATTGACTCATTGTCCCAGTTATAGAATTTAAAGATTTATTAAATTAATTGTAATATCTATCTAAGTACTTAGTATCCGGCCTTAAATTGGAATAGGACAGCATCACTGATTAAGTTAATTGCTCAAAAAAGGTCAACATACTCAACGTAGTAGTATTTATGAATAATAAAAAATAATAAAATATTTAAAAAAGGTTACATAAAAAAATCCCATGAGCCGTAATGCTCGTTATTTTTTTGCAAACCATACGCAGCTTTTGTTGTGATTTTGTTTTGTATCTAAGACGTCACAGTTTGCTAACAAGTTAATCCAATTATTATTTCTGCCAAATTATGCAATCAATTTTTGTCCAACTATACTTGTGACATGCCATACCATGAAATAAAATGTCGGAATCGCGATTAATAAATAAAACCCTTACAATCTCTTGTTTCCTGACAAATTTATGATGTAAAAGAGCTCTAAAATCACTTACAAGTTACAGACTCAAAATTGATAACTCCAAAGATAAATAAACTTAGCTTGGAGCCAATCTGTATCAGATTAGAAAACTGTACAAATTTTCAAGCGTTTAGTGTTTCGGTCGTATTTCTACGGCTCCACGGGCGGTCTCTAGCTGTAATCACCAAATAAAATCGGTTACACGATTATCTTGCAACAGGTTTTCAAGTACAATTTTCGCGAGCTTATTTCTTCGAGGAAACGGTGAAGTATTGTTAGATAACGTAAGCAAAAGGTTGTCATTCCGGAGATATAAAAACCTGTTTGTTGAAAATTAAAAAAGATAAAGAAAAAAGTAGAACGCGTGCGCGCGCACTCGCGCCGGCGACTGAGAGCCCGCCAAAAAACGTCTCGCACGGACGACATGCCGACCATGCCAGACATTTTTGTCTGCACTTAAAGTTTCGGTTGCTAATGTAGCGGTATACCGCAGTAAGACACAGCTATTTTAATAGTTTTCTTGTAAAAAAAATATAAAACGAAATATGTATTAAGGTAAAATTCTTATTAATAATAAACCTTATACATATGACTGTATTCTTACACCCAATTTGTGTATACTTATTTATTTAATAACTATCACCTAAGGTTGCCTGGAATAAATTGCTTATTAGCAATATGCGCCCTTATGTGTATATCGTATGTATACTATTCTTATAATTTGTGTGCAATAAGAATATTGCACAGAACAACATAGATGAACTTTTTAATTTCATTTTGGAGTTCAACCTCTGAAAAATCAAACTCCGATAACATTAAAAATCCCTCCTTCCGCTAGAGCTTGAACAAAATTAAGATTTATTGTGTTAGAGACGTGAGTACTTCACATATTAATTCGTCTCTGCTAAAATATAATATGCTCAGTTTTTCATGCAAAATTTCATAAAGTGCTAATTTTGCTTTCCCCGCTGGCACAACAGCCGCTTCCCGTGCCCGGCTTTCCGGAACGATCGGAACACTTTCACGTGGATTCGTCTTAGATCGGATCGGTGATTTGTCGTCACGATCTGTGGGATGCCTTGTCTTGTCATATCATAAGTAACGAAATACTGAGACAATAAATTTGTGTTCTGTTTTGCTTCCTTCAATCAAACGTACATATTAACAAAAAGTAACGATTAATCTAATTGTTAATAACTAATTATCAGATAAACTGGTGTTTAAAACGTATAAAAAAATATTGTCTTAATTAATTTTGTATTGTTTAAAATGTAAATGTCTAATAAATAATCAATTTAAAGTTGCAAAAAAACGTCCATACTCTTTTTTAATTTTTACTTTCATATTATGGACTAATTATAATAATTTATGCTGAAATATCTTATATAACGAATAAATAATAAGGTGTTGAATTTGCAAATCAATTATTATATGTCATATAAGAAAGCTAAAACACTAAAAGTGTCACAGAATTTATAACACTAATTGTAAATAATTTATGACACATTAATTCCATGAAAACACTAACAAAAAGAAATATCACAAATGTTAGTCTGTTGAGAATATTTTTTGGATTTAAACAACCAAGGAACTGTTAAGTTAAATTTTTAAGGTTCTTATAACCACAGTCATATACAATTATGTACCGATCTTAAATGTGCAGCTGCCCTTATTATTATAAGTATTGTGAAAGTAAAAATTGATATGAGGACACTTTAAAATTAGCACTACATACGTTTGAGTAATTCAATGTGGTTAAACTTGTGGAATAAACTCATCAAGTATGCAGTTAAAGTTAATACACATGAAAGCAATAATTGTACTAACAAATAGAATATTGACTCGTAGTGATTTAATTAATTTGCCATTAAAACATTTAAAAGAAAGTTTTTTTAAAAAAAAGGAGCTTATTGCTGTAAATAGTAATAAATAACTATAAAATAAAATGAAATGTAGTAATCCTTAACTTGCAATCTGCTTACTGTTAAGCAAAGTAATCAGTTTTAACTAATTTATCTAATAATCTCTGTTCACAACATAAAAAGTCCCTAATAAATTGTTCTCAAGTATCAAGTTCACTCGGTTGCCCCTATAATTGTATTTGACATACAACTGACAGGGCACTGAACTGGTTTACGTTCACGCACCTGTTCAAGCCGTGATCAAGAATTGACCCCATAACCGCTCCTAAACAGTTGGCCATGAAAAATGTCAATTGTCCATGAAAAGCTTAAAGTAACTTTAGCCTAGCAACAGTAGGCAGCTTACACTTGTTCGACCGTCCCAGAAATTACTGGCAAATAGTCGTGACTCGTGGCGATATGCTTTTTAAAAGAACGTCAACAAAAACCGATTAACTCCGTGAAAAGTTATCTCCAACGAAATTATTCTAGACGAATTGAACGATCAAAAAGTTAATGGATTTAAAATATTTCATTCATAAGATAAATAACGTACTTCTGACTAACTTCAATCCGTCAGGAAAGGTCAAAGAATATCATTATTATATTTATCGAGTATTAATAATGATAAATAATTAATAAAGAAATAGTAACATGCATACTAGCTAAAGAAAAGTATCATTTCTACGATGTAACCATTTACTAACAATTGCTTTCTCTTATGATGACCAAATAGTATGTACCATAGAGTACGAAAATAACTATTACTAATATGGTGCGAACTTTTCTTAATATTTTGCGCCAAATTTTACTGCTGAAACACAGTCAAAGTCAAAGTCAAAGTCAAAAATAACTTTATTTAAATAGACTCATTTACTAAGTTCTTTTAAATCTTCACAACAGGGAATATGTATGAGAAAAACAAATAATGTAATTAAAGGCAATAGTGATAACTTTAAATGGGTATCAACCAGTGCTATTATATTAAGGTATTTTTTCCGAGTAAGCATTCTTTGAAGTTTTACCCAAAATATAAAATGCCATAATCCCATGAAAATTGGATTTATAGTGACAAAGCTAATATTTATTGCTAATTAAATTATAATATTTTACATATATTTGGAACATACTCGTCGAATGGTCATACTAGTCAAATAAAATTTACATACAAGCCAGTTAATTCTTTACCTTCCCGACAGCCTATTTCTAATAAATGACTTCTTTGCTTATATTAAAATTCCCGCTTATATATTTAATCTTACTAAAAACAAACTTTGTACAAAAAAGATGGCGACATATAACGATTAAATACTGTACAAATAATCTTACATACAATTCAATTCAATTCAATTCAATTCTTTATTTTGCGTTCCATAGTTACACAATATGAATCTTAAGACTATAAATGACACTATGGACCCTGTCGGGCACAACAAAATTTTAGGTTATACAGGAGAAAGGTAGATTTCAAGGTAGGTTTAAGTTAAGTGTTTAAATTTGTATAACGGTCCAATTCAAATACATGCATTCAAAATGCTAATTATCTAGGGATTGTTTGTAAGTCAGTGAGTTTTTAAATGTAAAAAATAGATTTTATAGTATTGTAAAAAAAGAAAAAAGTCAAAAAAAGACACACATAACTATTTAATTAATAATAATGTGATAAATATATATATACACTACTAAATGCAAAATTATATTATATAAATATATTTTTATTTACAAACATTTAAGAAGCAAGAACATCAAGAACTGCCTATATCAAGTGTTCGAACACATGCATTTTAAAACTATTTAGTGTCTGAAAATAAAAAACTACAAACTATTCATTTTACATGTACAAACACTCTACTATACAAAAAACCCTTTTAGTTCTTTTTATGATATTGTTATGTATGTACAATAAGGTGACAATTTAAATATTTACATAATTTTTCAAATAGTAATTGATAAGTTTATTAACCTTTCCTGCCTCAGCAGCCCGGCATCGCTCTCGAATTATAAACACAATCCATTAAATTTGATATAATGGTAGGTACTTACTTCAAAGGTTCGAGCATCAGTTATTTAAGCAAGGGAAAAAATTAATTAAAAGCAAATATAATTTTATTAGACCTAAATTCGGTAATATTTACGATATAATTCCACAGAATATTTATCTAACTTCTAAAAATAAGCTTCGACGATAGATTTATTCCGCAGATAAGTTCCTAACATTTCCCATATAGTATAATTAATTTATATATTTATAATAAATCTACACACAATGAAGTAAATTTATAATAAACTCAAAATTTCTCGAAACGTTATGAAGCTGCTCAGTCTACTTTACGCTAAAAGGTCAAATACTTGTAGGGGACAATTTAAAATGCATTAATAGACATTACAACGGATCCAAAGTAGTTATAGCAACGAGAGTGCGCCGGCGCAGTAATGGAGACTAATGGGTGGGTTCATTCTTGTCTGGTAAATTTGATAACAATTTTTTTCTGATTACTGATACTACGCGTGAGTTCTAGTTTTGGACACCAAAAACGCAAATCACCAAAGATACCAAGGAGCATAGTATTGTGTTAAAGTTGTAGTTCGCCACCAAATAAATGTAGAGAGCAGATTATTTACTTACCAACTTATCAAAAGTCTTCATCATTTTTAAACACGATAAAATATTAAATCATACGTATACATCGTAGTCTTAATAAATATAATCACACTATCTATTAATAGGAACCACGTAAAGTCAGTTTATAGATATAAGCGTACAGAGACACATACGGTATACCATGTAGAGATTTTTTAATTTATTTAAATACAAATGAAATCCACTTAAAAACGAACTCAACTAAATTAACGAACGTTTAGGGTTCTGTGCCTCATAAGAAAAGATGGAACCTCATAGAAACACTACCTTGTCCTTCTGTTTATATGTCAAGACCCTCTGAAATTGTTAGGAAGGCGTGGATGTATGAAAATACAAATCAATTAAGATTCAGTCTCGTCACTTATTTTTACATGTAGCAATATCGACATGAAATATAATTCTAATATGAAATGAATTGCAGATGATTCATATTTTAATTGTGCCGTTTTATAGTGTAAAAAGCAATACTGTTACAAGTCAGCAAATGAATCATTTTAGAAATGTTTCATACAATGTGACTGTTTTAGACCTCCAGGGACCTTATTATGTAACTTGATAGCTATAGCGATAGCTTTCGTCTTTTAAAATTATTACTGTGTACTAAAAACGAATGACTGGTCTGTGATAGCTCAGAACTGTGAAAAATGAAGTCAACGCAATCAAAAGGTCGAATTTTCCTACTGATATACCTTTATCTGAAGGACAAATCGGGACATCTGGCTAAGTAGCCAGGAGTACTGGCCACTTGACCAGACGGCCGTCCGAATCTCAGAGTATTTATTATGTTATTTTAAGCCCAGAATTTTAAAACACTGTCAGGTCTGCAATCAATATGTGTTAATAACGACAACATTTTAAATGTTTCTCTTTTCTTTGTTCCAGCTGTGCAAAGAGGTCGCGTACCACCTACACAGCCGGCCGGCCTCGCTCTGCCCGGGCAGTTCGCGCTCGCCAACGGAGACCCTGCGGCGGGCCTCAATAACCACCCCTACCTCTCCTCCTACATCTCGCTGCTCCTCCGCGCCGAACCCTACCCCACCTCCCGCTATGGCCAGTGCGTCCAGCCAACCAACGTTATGGGCATAGACAACATCTGTGAACTCGCCGCTCGGCTACTCTTTTCAGCAGTCGAGTGGGCGAGAAATATTCCCTTCTTCCCCGACCTCCAAGTCACGGACCAAGTTGCCCTACTACGGCTAGTCTGGTCTGAACTGTTCGTCCTCAACGCGTCCCAGTGCTCGATGCCCCTCCACGTCGCTCCCCTTCTGGCTGCTGCCGGTCTTCACGCCTCACCAATGGCAGCGGACCGAGTAGTCGCCTTCATGGACCACATACGAATCTTTCAAGAGCAAGTAGAAAAGCTGAAAGCACTGCACGTCGACTCCGCGGAGTACTCTTGTCTGAAGGCCATCGTCCTCTTCACGACAGGTAAAATTTTGGATAGTCTTTTTGGGGAAGCGCGGTTATTGCTTTACAGGGTGGCTGGCGCGGGCGCTATCACCGACTACGGGGAGCTGGTCGCTTTAGTGAGAACACATTTAGATGCATATACTGAAGCAACCCGTGCTCAACAACGACCCGTGCCGCCGCCGCAGTCTGCCGCTTCTTCAGGGTACTACTCCACTCTGGACACGTCACTCGGTGTCAACTCGTCCTTATCATACGGGAGCTTTTTATCAACACCGTCACGGCTACCTCCTAGCTATACTAGCAGCCCTCGGATGCCCGAGGCTAGCACATCATCACCATTCAAATTTTATGACAGTAGTAATAAATTGCTTAAGTCTGACCAGGGCGGTTGACGCCGAGTGCCGCGTGGGGTTTGGGACTGGTCTTGTGGTGTCGGGTGATGCGCTTTGTCACTGGGCCCTCTAGAGGGAAATTCCTCCGTGTATTTAACCGTTAGCTAAGATAGTTTATGTTAGGTCGTTGTTTGTGTAAGGGATAATAACTCTCGCTCCTCGGAAGGCGGTCGGACCGATGAAAGGGGAGTTCGCGACTTATTGTTCTCGGAAGTTTTTGATTCGCACCCGGATCGTTGTGATATAGTGTAAATAAATCCTCTTATTATATGCATATTGTAACCAAATTAAAAATATTTTAGATCGATTTAAGTCCATAATATACAACATTATTAATTTATTGGCGTCTCGTCGCGTATAAACGTTTCTACTGGGTTATTTATTATGTAAACTTACTTAACTTTATTATTAATACACGCGCGTATTTTTTATATTAACTCTAATTGTTTTATTTTTTAAATCACATATTTCCCTAATTAATTTATTAGTTTTAGTGCTATAAAATATACATATTTCTTAAGTTTATTTCCATAATGTTCTATATAATTTCCAACGTAATTAATAGAGGCTTAACTTTCATTTTCATGTTAACTTTTATCGATGATCGGCCATTGCAAGCTTAGTTAACTTTAATAAGCTAAATTATACGATGTCGTAAAGTCGTTGAGAAATTATACTTACATAGTTGAATGAAAATCGAAATTTAAAATTAATAAAGTTATAATTTTTCGTTTGTTGGTTCACGTAACACATGCTAGTTATTTTTCTTTAATTACATTAAGCACACATGAAATCACATGACATAGATAGAGAAGTGAACGAAATGAAGTTTCATTTTTGTATTTGTAATTTATTACGTACTTACGGGCAAGAAATTTCTGTACCAATTTGATTCTAATCCGGAACTTTCTTATAGGCATAAAAATTATGGCTAAAAAATAAAATGCATTATTCATGAAATTAAAGTAAATTAATTTAGAAGTAAAAACACTTCCTAGATCGCGAGAATGAAATATTTAATTTATTAAATTTTTATATAATATTTAATACCTTATAATATTTAATACCGTACATTATTAAAATAGTTATATATTATGGAAATAATACTTGGTTTCTATAGTTTTATCTAAAGGTACCTTTAATCAATTGGATAGATGACTGTGAATGAGTTCCTTGTAAGTTAAGTGCGCTCAATTTTTCAGGGCTGATTTAACAAACAGAAAATTTAAAAAACAGAAAACATATGTTTTAAGTTTTGAAAGTGCTGACGTATATTCTAAACGTCAGATAAAACAGTTCAAAAGGACATTGAGTCTAATGATGGTACTTTTCTTTGCAAAAAAAACGTAGATTATCAAAAATCTTGCATTTTTATGTAACATGTGGATTTTCAGATTAATTTCTTTATAATTTTTTGAATTAATTACTGCCTAATCAAGTTTTATGTCACAAAGAAACAATCGCAATAATTAAGAAAGATCTTCTCTATCAACATTTCGAAACTATATTCTTTTAATACAATTATGGTGTAATATCGGTAGGGATATTTATTTAATACTATAAATTATAAAATAAAAGAATATATAAGATTCTGTAGATGAAACAATAACGCGAGTTTAATGAACTTTAAATATATTAACTATCGCACAACGGTACACTGTCTACATAGTATCCATCGCACAATATCGCTCACAACTCGCAGGACCCTGTCGTCAGGGCCTCGCACGGAACTCGTCAGCTCCTCGCTAATCTGGCCACAGACGGCGACTTCCGACATGTCCGCGACACTTTCGCTTCGTTTATACTGGTCACTGTGTGTTTGGAATTGAGAACTTATAAAATTATTATAGCATTGCTTTTACGATAGATAATTCTAACATTTGTCTGAAATTTCCAATTTTCCGTTGTTAGATCTTAATCTGTGAAGAAACCAAAAATTTGACTAGACACATTAGATATTGTATTAAGTAAGTGTTTTGCGGCAGATATATTGAAAGAAGCAGTTCTAACTTCTAAACTGAAAAACCGGGCTTTAACTTACCTTTATTAAGTATTTTCATTACTATAATGTTGATAAAATTTTGTAATTACTCATTTTAACACATAATGTTATACAACTTGCATATTATTAATATATAAAATGATCAGCAGTGTAATTAATAAATCAACAAATAATTATAATACAATCTGAAAAGTAACTTTTTAAATTAGTACGTACAACTATTGATAGAATTTTAAATAAGTTCGAATAAATTTATGCACTTAGTACATATTAGAAATAAAAACTTCAATTTTCTTTAAAGTACTTTACGTATTAGGAATAAATATAATTTTGCATGTGCAAGAAAAGCTCATTTACAGCACAACGAAACGATATAGATCAGTAGTTATAAGTAGGTAACTTGTTAGTTGAACAAAAAATTATGAAAGTCCGATTGTACTTTAAGCGAGAAAATAATTAAATTAATTATTATACTTTATGTGCAAGCGCCGCAGTTTAAGTGGCTCCCGCAGCATTATTGCCTAGATGTCTAGGCAGTAAACATGAATGCGTAAACTTGCTAGACTAGTGGTTTGATTGAACTATGTGTCACGTCGCGATCGATAACAAATAGACACAGGCCCTTATATCGTACTACGACTATCAGTGTTCTATGTATAGAAGAAAATTTGGTTTTATTATTGTTGCTATTTAAATTTTATAGCTTTACTTAACATTAAAGTTAGAATACGAAAGCATTACGATATTTTTAGGTTATCTTGGCTGTACTAAATATTTTAAAATAACATATACTTTTGTGTTATTTGCTTTTAAGCAAGTAAAGTTTCTCGTTCTGATTTCGAAAAAGAGAGTTTTACTCAAATAATAATCACGTAAAAACTAGTAACTAGTTCCGCATTCAGACTCATAAAATTTAGCCAGAATCAGACTTAGCAATTTTTAATCAATATTAAACAAGATGCAAAAGTCAACGTAGACAAATCCACATTTTCATAACTACCCCACCTATTATAGACTTCTATAATTTCATTGCGAAAACGCAAAATGGCTACCACAACACTGTCACCGCTTACTAAACAGAATATAAAAGTAGTTACCGTACATCCACTGTCGACTTGAAGACCGCTTTAACTTGGACTGCCGCTACTCCCCTCTTTGAAACCACCTTCTATATTTGAGGGGGTTGTGTGGCTAAGTGGGAGTCCACGTAATCTGGTCAACTATTCGCCTGGAGGTAGAATGAATATGCATCGGCAATAAGCGTCAACTTTCTCTGGTGTAGTATAATAGTGTGGATAAGTTTGCTCACCAGCATTATCGTAGATTGATGCGTTAATAGGTTTGTCGAAGAGTTTACGTTTACCTACAGACGTGTTGGACACACTAACACACATTGGAAGCATTCGTTTGTATAAATCTTACGAAATCCAATAATTTAAATGGTTAAATGAATAATTTATTTGATAGTTGAAAACGTGACTATGTACTTGTATAGCCAATGATTTGACTTAAGATCATATTGTCTTAAAAGGTAGATAAATCAATCTGAAAGTCGATATTAAATTAAGTCCTCTCTCAATATAATTTATGACTAATCATATTCTCAATATTATTAAGTCATTAATAGTCAATTTCATTTGAATTTTTAAATTTTTCATTCTTTTTCATATAGAAATTGAGAGAAGTAGGTTTCAATATAAAGGTATCTAACAGATTGCAGCTATATTTCCCTCCTTGCCGACCGTCTGATCAAGTGGTCACCACTCCTATCTACTTACCCAGAGGTCCCAGGTTCGAATCCCGATAGGGGTAGATATTTGTATGACGAGGACGAATATTTGTTCACGAGTCATGGATATTTGTATCTTTATTTAGTATATTATATTCATATTACTATCCTTATGTCTTAATTATCTATTATCCATAACACACGCTCTTAATGATGTTTACTTTTGGCTAGATAACAGGTGTGAGTATTACAAATAGTATTTTGTAGCGCCGTTATGCTATAGTGAATTAAATCACGAGAATAATAGTAGGTTTGCATCTCGTCTTCTTTCTGTCATCGTTATACCTCCTCATTTTAGTATCAAGCATAAGTTGAAGTTTGTCCTCTTTGTAGACCATTGTCTAGTTTTACAAGCGTCTACAAGCTACGGTAGAAAAAAAAACCATTAGACCTTTTTGAACATAACAATGCAATAACTAATAAAATATTATTATAGTTTCAAATTTAAATTTAATACATTCTTTACTAAGCTTTCTGAAGTCAGAAAATCAGTCCAAGAACTACGAGGTCAAGAAAAACATAACATTTCAAATAATGTTCCAAAAACAAAAAGATTCAATATTGAATTCCCACCTCTGACGTGACGACATGCCATTTCTTATCTTTATATTTTTTTACTTTATATAAACAATACATACCATCTAAAAATAATTACGATTTGTCTCATAGACATGGCAATGGATAGCTTTCTCAGTTGTAACCCAAAAAAGATAAGTAAAAATAATCGTAGACATAAAAATTGTGTAATTTATTTTCAATAATCTGTGTGGTCCGTGTCTAAATATTGACAAATGGGAACAGATCTTTCAAACTGCCAATATGGCGTGCGAGCGAGCACTGCACTATGTATCGCTAATACCGTTCATTTAAAATGTGACAACATCATTTTTCTAATAGATTATTGCTTAGAAAATTAAGTGTTGACATTTTTTGTTTGCAGTGTAATAATATTTTTTTATATTATTTATATGCATTAAATTTATAGTGTTATAAAAAAATTTAACATGTCATAAAAATAATTTGAGGATAGTTAATAAATATATAACAGTCAAAGAATAGTGTTAAAACCATCGCAAAAATTTCGATGTTTATTTTTCATAATTAATACAATTTCACAAATTTTTCTTAAAAATTTTTTGAAACAAAACTTCAAAACGCTTGAAAAATATTTTTTGTGAAACTTATTTTTTATTTACGTGATTGTGTTGTGACATTAAAAAATGAATTCGTGTAATAAAGTCAATTTCTTCTGACATAATTTTGAACACATTACATTACTCACCTTTTAAACTTTTACGATTAATAATGCTTTAAATAACACAAACCTTTAGCCAGAGCAATTTATTTAAAAGATGTCTGAAAAACATAACGAGAGAATATAATATTAAAACAAATGTTATGTAAAATACCTACGAGAACGCGTACTTGTCTCTCGATTTTTGCTACGGTATGGTCACCTTAAGTTTTCACCTATCCTTAGATGTTACATTATATTTTCAGTTATAGATAAAACTAACATTACTTGAATATAATGTAACATAAAAAAGACATAATAACAAAATAAAACTCATTACATTAATTAATTCAATATTATTTCCTTACGCTCTTCAAAATCGATTGAAGTCTATTGTTTATGAAATATCATTATGAAACGATTGAATATTCACTCGTTTAGATAGAATATTAAGTATGTATCGAAGAGTTCTCACAAACACTGGAGATTGCACAATCGGTAAAAGCCGTACAATGGCTCGAGCTATGAGCCGTGGTCAGATGTACGCTTTTACGATTTGCTTACTCATGCTAGGGTGGCCAGATTTACTCGTTTCTATTAGGAAAGACCTACTGGGACTAAAGTACTTCTGTTAAATGTAAAGTTGTATCAAAAACTTACATACGGGTAAGGTGACATAATAATTGTAAGAGGCTAACATTATATGAACATTATCTATTCAGGCAACTTTGCCTTTCTTATTCGTTTAATGCGATTGTATCGAACCTCAAGTTTCATATAAATTTTATAGTAATTCTTTGGTTTAGTGTTATTTTTAAATAAAAATCATTTTAGATATAAACTATTGTACGCTAATTAACTAACAATAGTGCTATTTTAAGAAAGTCAATGCTTACGGCAGAATATGATAGACACAAATTATTTCGAAAAATACAAAAGAGCACCATACCTCATTTAATGATGCTATTGCACTGAAAATTCTAATTTTAAATTTATAGTCATAGATTATATTTCATTGATATCTTTGTTTTGTTTGATGCCTGTGATTTAGAGAAATGTCATTATTTTTCAATAAATTCCAATATCACTAATATAGTACTGAAAAATTCAGAGAAATACCCAAAAGTTTGTAACATACGGTTACCCTGATCGTAGAACCGCTCTGACGGCCACATTCATTGTGTATGATATGGTTCTTAGATATTATGACACTATTTTGATGTTCAAATGTTTTAAGGTCCGTCGTTCGTGAGCTTGAATTAAATGGATTTGGTATTTAAATAAAACAAAAGGTAATTTAGTCGGTATTCGACCTCCATTTGGTTTAAATAACTTTCAAATAATACCTATTAATTGCATTTTTATAATTAGTTTAATTTTTCATTTCAGATTTGATAATACCTACTTAAGAATTCCATATATTGTTGATTCAATCATTCAATTTGTGAAGGCTTAAATTTTGCGAACTATTTGAATTAATCCATGACAGCTGAACACTATTTTGTAAACAAAAATCTATAACGCTGAATATACCTGAACAAATAACGTGTTATTTTTGCTGTTAACTGTACCTTACTTCTGCAGCGTTCACACAAGCCGTTGTCATTTTGTTACTTTTAATGAGAAATTCTAATTTTGATGGCGTTAAGAATTCTTCTTGAGAAGTTTAATTATAACTCACAGTTGTTCGAAGCGTATGTTGGAACTTCATACATCCGTATTACTAATAATATCAACGGCTTTTAATAGATGATTCATTAGTTCCGTTTATTAATTGATTAATGGCTAAAGGCTTACTACTATCCTGTGATGATACCACAGATGTTAATCTGTTGGAATCTTAGCGCACGTTACTTGAGGACGTATCGGAAGTAGAAATATCACGTCATAATTAATACACCCATTAAAATCATAAATTTCATTTTTTGTTTTACTAAAAGAAGCTCTTTATATAGCTTAGTAAGCTTTTTATTCACCTGAATGGTCATATAAAAATCATACTTATGATCGTAATATAAATTTGTGTTTTGATAGAGACGACAATAGACAATATAATATTCAAGTAGAGCGTGTACTAAGCGTACTGAGGATACTAAGCCTTATCTATACTATTGAAGTTAACGTCTAGAATAAAAAGTGTTCCTTACCTCAAGCATGTTCCTCCAGGCTCTTCTTAAACGACCCTGAGAAAATACAGCTGTCTTGCTCTAACGAATGTCGTTACGTGTGAGTGTGAGCGGTGTGTAGGTGTAACGGTACGAGTTCGTGATGGCGAGCCGCAGACGAGTCACGATTTTGAAAAAGTGTTGGACGTCGCTTCGCAAGGTATCCCCGGGATGAGCACGGCGCAAGTGATAAGCTAATAAAATATCCAAAAAATTATATATATATAAAACATATATAAAGAATATCGGCTCCTTTCCAAAACTTTTCAAATTATCTAAACTATGTCTGGTAATTTATTCAAGGCAGCAATGTATGTAATTGGTACAACTTTCATTGTTGCAAACTTGTTACGTCAAGTTTATAAAAATTTACATTTCAAAGACAAATTTTTGCATACATTTGAGCATGGTAAGCAACCTCAACTTAAAAATGGGTTTTGGTTTTTATTTGATTTGAATTTACTTCAGTTGAGTTTATCTTTTATTCATTAGTTTGATTTTGATCTTCCACCATTTTCAGGTGAAAAAAATAATTATCTGTCATGAAACTTGAATTATCTAAAATTACTCACCGCGAGTAAACTTAAATTTACGTCCAGATATTATAATATCTTGGATTAACTACAATACACATAAAATCTCTTTTTCCTATAAACTATACCAAAACAGAGTAAACGCTGCATCTCCGTGTTATGCGGACCTTTATTTTATATAAATCTTCTATAAGGCAAAAAAAATCCAAAATTCCAATTTTAATTTATCGGCTAAATGTCTCTAACATATAAATTAGTCACGAAGACGCCAATTTTGTCAGAAGTATTTGAATAATCGTTTCTATTTTTAAACCTACTCTTCTGTTTTTGATACATTTAGTTGTAAAATATAAATGTATACACAAACCAATTGAGAAATCGCGAAAAAAATAATCAACAGATTTAACAAAAGTAAGTCGTGTAAATAATTTTTAATGGATCTGAAAATAGTACTTATTTCATTTTACTGTCTTAAAACCTATTTGAAACTTTTGTACGCTGTGCTCAAAACAGGCAGTATATCACATTCATGACAAATCACTTTTTCTTCTCATTCTTTGAGGGTCTCGGCCAATTTGACTTATTGTCGAGTCCTAAACCTACACCAAGCAATCATCTCTGCATTGTGGCCAAGTTACTTGCAAATTCGGCAAATACCGTGAATTTATTTTGGACTTTATTAACGATCCAACTCCATCGAAGCGTACAAACCAAATTTTCTTCGACCATTTGAACGTAACGGAGCAGTGTATCCGTTGCAGACGGTTGTGCGGTCAAGATGTATTGAGCTGGTATGACTTTGAATTTCGCGGGCAATTGAAATGTCAGTTTCACGACGCCTTTGTTCAAACAAACATTTGATACGTAATTGAATCTTTGAACATTCATGTAGAAGCTGCTTACAAGCCTTTGTTTTCTTTGAGCAAGATTTTATTAGCTTCTTGTTCGTTAAGTAGTTATTTGCCAAACAGGCGCAGCCATTAAAGACAAGATAATGATTTGGAAAATGAAAGAATATAAATCAGTCGTAATAACTCTCCTGTTACGTTCTAATGTTTAGTTGCAATAACCTATAACCGCCTACGCCTCAAACAGAACAATAAAGAATTAACATCCTATGACAAGGGATTGGAAATATTGCAATAAACGGGAAACAGATGCGTACCGAATCTGCCCGGGTCACGCCGACACCTTATTGCATAATATTAAGAGACAGAAAAAAAGCAACAATCCAAAAATTGAAAATCCGATTGGAAACGCACCCTCGTCACTACGCGCGTCAAACGAACAAATATCGAATCATCGCGCGAATATCCAAATGAACGCGGACAATGAAAAACTCTTTTTATTATCTAACGCTGACAACATAATTTCCTTTACAACATACTTAAAAATAATAGAGAACACTTTTAAAAAGTCATAAGTCAATTCAAGACAGACTAATAATGAATCTACAGTTTAAAGAATAATGTTGAAAATTAATTGCACTAACAATTAACCCTACAGATTTGATGTATGGTAATTTTAATCAGTGCGATAAGTTGGGGTTGTGGGAGTTAGTACTATGTATTGCGGGCGTCCGTTTGTCAGTTTATCTGATGGCTTGTGACGAGAAAGGGTAGGGTAACACGTGCTTCCTGGCTTTTATCAGCAGGGATGGTGCGTGCTTAGATAACTTTAATTCGTACTAAAGTCACCAATGTATTTTTTTAAAGAATTTCATTGAACATTTTAATTTTATATAGTGTTAGTGACATTCCAGATTATTTTGATGGCGTCTTTGTCTGACCACTTTCTTTTTGTAATATATTTATTTATTACCCGATTACGATAACGAATTTAAGTGTCAATTATACATTCATAACTATAAATAATTGTGAATTTCTAATAAAATTTACGCGCCAAACTTATTTATATGCAAATTTTATACCGTTTAAAGACGTGAGTGCTTTTTAAGAGTAAAATACTTTCATGGTTATGTTTCACACGGATATAATTTGCTCATTATAACGATTAATGGGTCGCGAAGGCAATATTAATTGGTCGACGATCGGTGGTACAGAAACCAGCTTGTTAAACTTTAACGCTTTGGCTAGAATATCGTTTTTATTACAATGTCATAAGGTTTATAAATAGTGCCAAATTTGCTGCTACATTACTTGTGTTCTGTGAAACCTCTGTGCCGTACCGTTACCGAAACCTGCGATACCTAAAGACAACTAATGATCTTCATTAATAGCTTACGATAAATGATCTACACGTAGAGGGGCAAGCAACAGTCGTTATATGTTTTGATACAAATTAATTACGTACACAAACATGAAACTATCCTATATGCGATTTCTAAGAACAATAATTTAAATGACGCCGAAATTCAGTCTGAGATCAGACGCATTACATAGTAATTCAAAAAATAACCTAGAATTTCATTAAAATTATCAAATAATGAAATATACAGCTGTGCATAAAGCATTCGCCATTATAATACATATTTACATACAAAAGTCAAATAAAAAACGAAAACAAACGCTTAACTTGGATTCGGGTGATTGAACTCAAGTTTGATTCAATATTTCTTGTACCAACGGAATTTATTTTAACCCTAGCCTTATCGTCCGGGAAATATATGTCACGGTCGCATAATAATATTAATTTCTACAGGCCGACTGTAGCATTGATATTATTTATTTTTCTAGAGAAGCGATAAATTTTATTCAATTCTCCTTGGAGCAACCAGCGTAAAGTTAAATATATTGAATATTTTATTGTCCATTGTATTCCGATCGGTAACAGTAAGCTCAATAAAGTAGACATGCCCGTAGTATATAAATATTTAAAATTAATTTACCATTAAACATGGGGTTTCATTCAAATATAAGTATGGCGTTAGTATGCAAGTTTAATCGCTATCGAGATGGGTAACATAAATTAACGCAGAAGCCTTAGTACAGTTTTTTATTCAAAAGCCTTTCTCCATAGTCTTATCTTGTGTGTTAATGAATTAATCTTTGAATAAATAAATGCAAACCAACTGGTTACAAGAAATAGAAGAAGGTTTAGTGTATGTCATTGCGTATTCTTACATACAATGTTTGAATGGCTGTTAAATTAACGTTCTTATATTATTATTTAGCTTAAAATACTGATTATAAATCATTACTTTTTTATCAATAAGCTAAAGGTTTAAGGTTAAGATTTTATTAATTGTTAAGAATTGTATTTATCAATTAAATAATAATTCAAAGTCGTAAAACCTCACAAAATTAAGTTTTAGTCAATCTGTAACAAAAAGCCCTCGCCAGTTAAGGGTTCCTCCGACCACACAATGGCACGCGACGGGTTGCACCACAGATGGCCTTTATCGGAGTTGTTCGAGTCATCTTTAACCCTCCGACTGGCACAGCTTCATTTAAAATCTTTGTAAGCAGTAAATGGAACTAAATTTTACTTTATCAATTTTAAATTTGTTTATGACATTCTTTTTTTAAATTAAACATCGATAATTTTGTTAAAAAACCGACTATTACCAAAAATTGTGATTTTATTTTATGCGGTGATTTGTTTCGAAGGTAGATTTGGTGGATAGACGTTGTGAAGGAAGTATATTAAAAACAGACTAATATAAGTACTTCTGGATCTAATGTGAATATGAACGCGAACGCGAAATATAGTTCGAAATACTCCACGACAGAGGCGCTACTGTCGACGTCATACAATTTGACAGTTGAGCGCAGGCGCTATTGTTACATTTAACGAACGCTAAAAATAGAACTAGGGCCTCTAAAGCTGCCACATCATTCTCTTATCTTTTACGCTTGCTATTAAAAACTATGAAACCTATGAAATCAAAGGAACAACCATTAAGTCGATAAGAACCAAAATTGGTATTTAGGCATAAATTAACCTAAACTTTTGACCTTAGTGCACGAAAATACAAAGCTACCTTTAAATTCATTAGCAGGAACGTAAACCCCCAGTAATCAAAATTTCTAGTAGTAACTGTCAAAATGTTTATAAACTTAAGTTAAATGAATATTATAATTATAAATGTTAGTCCACATCGCATGCCGTGACTGTATTTAATTAAAAACTGTACTTAATTTAATGTTTATTAGCTATTGTTATTTTTTTTTGTTAGTACATGTTTTTGTTAGTTTTTTAGGGGCAGTCACCTAAAATCAATAATTTATAAATAAAAAATATATAATAATCAAAAAAACTACTACGGACTGTTTCAGGCCAGGAAAGTAAGCGTGACTGATAAAAGATCCAATTGGGTTATTATTACCTAAATTAGTTTGATCATAGTCCCATGATAAGATAAGATAAGAAATAGTCACCACTTTTAACTCCTTGGGGGAAAAAATGTAATTGCTTTTAAAATTCTAATAAAAACTGATGAAATGATGTCTTTCTCTTCTTGAACCATTAGTTCTCTACGCAAATAATGCTCCCATTAATATTGGCATAGCTTTTCACCAAGTGTTTGTCCGAATCACGCCGCATGGGGTGCTCGCAATTAATTGAATTACGTGTCACATTGAGTTACACGTTATATGGTTTGGTTTGTTTGGAAACGCAATCATTTATTTTATAATTAATTAACATAGCTTTGACCACCATTATTGAATAATATTAAAATTATTTATTATTACTACTGATCGCCCGTTGATTCTAAGTTTGATCTTACTCTATTCTTTTCATAGAATAGAATAGAACAGAATATATCTTTATTGTATATCAACCCATTAAAATGAAACACAGGAAGTTAAAATTAAAATAAATTATAATATTTATTCATTTATTTTATAAGGATGAACAGCCAAATATATAAAGGCAAGTTTAATTATAGAAAACAATATAATTTATGCCTATTAAGTATAAGGATTTTAAACTTATATGAGATATAAAAGTTATTAAATCAAACATTAAAAAAACTTGAATCGAAAAAATATAACCGTAAACAATAATCATCATAGATATAACTACTAGGCGTAGTACTACTGAGCATAGTAGTCGCCATATATCTCATTCCTTGATGCCCGCAATATAAATAAACTTATAACGGGGTAGGGACGAAATCGACGTTATTGACGTATTAATGACACACAAAAATTATTTGTGTAAAAACTCTTGTAAAATAAATAAATAGGCCTAATTAGCTAGAAATGAAATAAGAATTGCAAGATGCACTTAATACATTACTCTATTAGCTCCAAATTCTCGGCAGTTTTGGACTTTTTCTGATGTTATTCCTCAACATCAGATATCCTCAAAATAGAAACACAAAATTCCCTTAATCTGTTCAGAAACGCAAACAGGCGACTCCTGTCTACCTCATACAATTTCAGACAATTCCTGTACCTCCAAAAGGTTCTAAGAAACCGTCCACATTTTCAATCCGTTTATCTTTCCAACGTCTAACCGTATAACAGCGGGCAGAAACTTGGGATCTGTCCATTGTGGGTCTTATCGGCCCGAACTTCGGCCGCAAGACAATAGCACCCGGGGATAGTTGCTGACGCCTGTCCCAGGTTTTCGGGAATCATTCCGATAGTAGCACCCTCTGTTGTGGGATTATTTGGGGGAATGTACATTGCGAATGCTAGCAGATGTGACACCTGATTGAAATTGTTAACCGTTAATTATTCTAAAAATGCAGACAGTGCTTCTAGAAAGTAAATAGTATACCTATTCATAAGGTTAATTTCCATTATTCGTCTTATTTATTGAAATACCTATTAGTGAATGTTAATTATAATAACTTTACTTATAGTCATGGGTAAAATTTAAAGGCCCCAAGAAAGAATAACTATATAGATATAATTTATATTGTAGTTTTAAATAGTTGTAATATTTATTGGTCAATACAAATTAGAGTTGCCATAATTCTTCCCAAAGACTATAAATAACCATCCTATAGCTTTACGTCTCGTAAAAGTTTCCTATCGATTGTAAAGATCACAATTTAGCTGGTACAATTTACACCCTCGGCGGAGGCATCAGATATATGGAATTAAATGGATAACAGCATGCGATGACGGCGCCCCAGGGTGGTTTACATTAACACACAATATTATTATGGTTTGTTAGACACTTAACACAGGAGATTACACGCGACCAAACTACATCGACCTTTGACGGGTTAATACCGCGAAATAAGACCATAGTGCGTGAAATGGGAGAAAGGTCAGTCGTTATTGGTGTTTTGTTGCTTGAGTCAGCTGGTGTTGTTTGAATAGGTCGAGTCCGGATCCTCAATCGGTTCCTAAATGGTCCCTGTAATGACAATATACGGTAAAGTTACTTGTCTGTAATATTACTATCAAACTAAACTAAAACAATGACAAATACATTAAAGACGACAATAAAATCAATTAAAAATATTGGCTGCATTTACTATTATTTGTAATTAATATGTTTAGCAATAATGATTTATTTGCTCCAAATTGTTAAATCTATATAAAATGCTGCTATAAACTATTACATATTGTCCCTGAATTTTCTTAAGCATAATTCCGATCCTATTATACTATCAACTTTCTTTAAAATCCTGAAGGAGGAGCAAAGTGGCAGATGCCATGATGACAGTTTTAAAGGCTTATATTTATTATAGGGATTTGTTATTTCATCTCAAAGGTATCTAGGCAGTGCCAAATAAAATCATCAAAAGTCTATGAACCGGGTAAATGCAAAATAGATACATAATATTCCTGAAAGGCATTGTACCTCCATCTTAATGAATTGAAATGAAAGGGAAACAGATAATTAGTAGTTTGTTATAGGGAATGACGACAGACTTGACATAATGGACGTCAGTTCACACAAGACTGTTACCGATACTTGTCGTATTTAATTAAATACAGTCTAACGCTATCATAATAATTACCTACTATAATGTTGACAATATTACACTAGCTATTACAAGTCAAAGGTCCCCAAACATTGGGTAAGCAAACATGTAAATAAGTTAGCACACAAATCAGCCGCGATATTCAATCTCTGCACTAAGGGGTATAACATTAGAATATCGTCTGATACGATACTGAGGGCTTAGCGACTTTACTGCCTTAATGTTGTAAGTAAAGAACACTGGATGTGGCATTTAACAAGCTACTTTCTCAACATTATAGTCGGTATTTACGCGGACAATTTTAAACTGTCTTGAAAAAAGGAGGAAGTTCTATTTTGCACTGAATGTATTTTTTTGTGTATGTTCACCGATTTCTCTGTCAATTGTGAATAGATTTTCAAAATTCTTTTTTATTTCGTATTAAAAACGAATTTTAAAACTTCAGATAACTTTTAAAAGCTATAAACAACATCATAGTAAGTTATAAACATCAAAGTAGTAAAGTCGTACTTTAAACACAACACACATAAGTTGGTTATCCTTTTACACGAAATGAGTTTAATAATCAACTTAGGTACAATAGATATTACTTATTTACCCTCCATTTGTTCAGCGACGATTTTGATATATTCGACCTGTGGTTTAACTAACAATTAAATTAAATTTTCAAGCTGTGAACATTTTAAAAGAGTTCACTAAGGCTATTTAATTTAAGGAAATTTTTATCATTATAAGAAAAGGGTTTTAATTTAATTTAAGTAAACATATTCGATGTTACGAGTTATGATATAAGTCTACATTGAATAAATGGTTTGAAATTTTAATTAATCAAATATTTTTTTGCGGAATAGAGGGTTGAATCCATTATACTTTAAAGTAGTTACGAAGAGACGTAATAAACGCGAAGAAGGTTTTTAATTTAAACAATGCAATTAGATAGCGGTAACAAGATCTTTTTAATGGTAGTTCTTATTAATGTAATCAAAACATAGTCGCGAACACATCTAGTAAACGTTGATCATAGTTTAACGATCTGTAAAAGGATACCAAAGGGATAGGTGAAGGGCTGCTGAACAAATTAAGGGATCCTAATGGTTATCGACGGATCTAACGTTAGGTGTTTAAGCCGGCCCTTAGCGAAGTACGGGATGAATTTTAATGTCCTGTCTTGTATAATGTTTGTGTGCAAAACAATGGTGCAATGTGATAAACGTTTAATTAGATCACAGGCTGTTGTTTGGTTAACAGTCGAATCGATACACATCAATAACTCGATTTACCTAATTTGTTACTTTTAGAATGTGAATAACAATGCGATACCAATATTGTTAATTGTCACCAAATTTCAAAAATACAACAAAACTACACGAAACTTTAGAAATCAAATGAAGTTGCTTCTGCAATGTAATTAATCTTGAGCACATTCAAAACAGCATAAGCTTCTTTGAGTACAGCTTATTTCTATATGTTATAAAGATTTTTATTTTATTTTATTTGTATATGGAGTATAATATCCAAAAATTTATTTCTCACAATTTCCTTTGAAACCTTTCATTTTTCATTTCGCATTGCGTAAGAAATGTGACAATTACGTTGAGCGATGATTTGATTACATACAACCCCGTAAAAAACATTTGCTTAGAAATATTTATTTATAAAAATGTTTTTTTTAAATAAGTATTTGTAAGCAAAACGTAGTTGAAAACTCAGGTATATAATAAAAATTTCAAATTATTGTTACGAGATTAGATTGATATATTTTGCAATATAGATATGTTTAACGAATAAATAGATTTTAATAACCTGTAACGTCTGGTTCATTCAATGTACAGATCAAGTCTTTAAAGAAAAATATTTTTTTCGTCTCCGCCGTTATCTTGCACAACAAAACGGCTAATTACTATCTACATCACATAAATAAGAAGCAGACGAAATTAATAAAGCTTTCAGAGCGCGCCTCAAGCATTCATCTTGCGCGATCGTCGTTGGTAATTATTCAAATTGCCTCCTTATCAGAGCACGGCAGTTTTAAGACACCCTTCTTGTATTCGCATACGTATTTTAATTAGCTGCTGTATTCTTAGGGTCCTGCGGAAGCGTGGATTTTCTTTTGTTTAGGTATTTGTAGCGTAAGCAACATACATTTTGTTGTTTTTATTGATTTATTTATTTATTTATTTGGTTCACCAGTAATTGTTACACTGATACATACAAAACAAAACAATAATACACACTACATATAAAACTAAACCATATGCATACAAAACAATATATATCTTATAGCTAAATGTACAATTAAGAAACGGTAAACACTACATGCATATAGTAGATAAGTTTTAATTATAAATAAGGTATACTATTGAATTTTTGTTATAAAATGTCTAAACGATATGTAATTCACGCAGATGAAATTTGAGCTTGCATATGGATGATAATGTAAAACTGTAATAAATCCATGATTTTGCATACAGAGCGCAAACAATTATCAGCTATACGACTGCAGACTGTAATAGAGGTCAAAATAAGAAGATACTTCTTAAACAGAGCTATTGGTATAGATAATGAAAATAGGACGTTTAGCAATTAATCTAGTATTTAAGATGCAGCAAGTAGCTATATTTTAGACGGTATAATCTCTCGGAGCCATATCTACAGCCATATGTTACATCCGCAGCCACGATATCGATCTAATCTATCGATTCACGTTTATCGAGTACCGCTTGTATCGATAACTGCTTATCGGTATTGCATTTGTCACGAATACTCTGTTCTCGGGGATAAATCGAGTTAAGATGCAGTTTGTTACTTAGTGGTTATACCAAAGAATAATTATTAGTAAAACCTCAATTCATATTTGAATCTTTAATAATTAAGAAATATTATGAATTTCATTAGTTGATAAATATTAAGTTCAGCTTCAAAATTAAAATAAATTAATGTACATGCGATTAAATTTCAAGGGAGTGACAAATATTGCAGTCACTTGCTTTAGGTCAAGACCGATGTATAAACATTCATAAATTGTACATTTCTGTATAATTAATAAAATATTTTGGCTTCGTCTTAGAAATCACATGGACATAACTGTCAAATTTAAAGTTATCAAATTACATATTATATCAAATTAATGAGATTGAGTTCAGTCCACATTAAAAGGATAATTTTTTTACAGAAATTACATTAGATATTTTTTATATGTTACCTTTATAACTCAAACTCCTTGAGGGCTGAGTCACATTTAGTTTCTGTTTGAATGTTTCATTAATAGTATTATATCGCTGTCATCGGCTACCCCTTAAGGATGACATAAAGTACCCTCAAGTTTGTATCAGATGACCATTCCGATATCGATTAATAGCGATCATCACGGACCATTGTTCCGATTCTATAGATTTATATAACGATTTAAACGATTAATCGATACATATTGTAGATCAAATCTAGTTTTTCATTTTAATCTTGGATATTTATAGTATTATATATATATATTTATTGTCCTTTAATAGATGTGAATAACGTATTACAATTCAATTTAATTCAATTCAACAGACTCATGTGTGTCCTCGAAAATCCGAAAGAATTGATTTCAGATTAACACCAACGCAATTGGTGAATGCCGATACACTACGGTGCATCTTAACATTCAGTTATATCACTAATAGTATCCATAGAAACATAACACAAAATCGAATAAATGCATTCTTTAATTAAAAATGCAGACAGTAAAAACTATTACAAGAACTGTAATGTTATTCTAAAAAATATTATCTGTGCAATAAAGAATATTCGATCTTTAAAAGCTGTAGTTAAGTGAAAATTTTGTCCAATATTCCGAAGAATCTTCTACCGAGAGCTATGTAACTTCGACAACCACCGCATCTGGTATCAGGTGACTGACAGACGGCAAAGCGTAATGCATATACGGGGACATTGATTTAATAGGCGGCCAGTGTGAATGGATGCCCTACGTGGAGATATACTCATTTGATCTATGCTTTATTAGGAGAACACTTGTTAGATAAGTGAAACGTTGGACAAGGGATCCCACCAGTCATTTGAGCTTCGTTTTTAATGGATATCTATTTATAAAATTCATACTCGGGTTGGGTTAATGTTTGCTATTAGTTGATAAAACAGTTATCGATTGATAACATTATCCTATTTATTTTAATATTTATGTTGATATGCGGTGGATACTTTGCAAATGAATTTTCTAAAAATCTTAATCCATCTTTCTTCTAGCGTTTTAGATCAAAATAAAATTCCTAAACGGCCTTGCTTGTGAAACGACTTCCAATAATACCTTCTTAAATGGATGTGAATAATTTAATGGTGTTCACTAACGGATTTTTATCATAATTTATTTCAAATTTCTCATTTAAGTCACTGTATGGTTTTTAATGAGAAATACATTTTCTTTAAACCTAATATTACCTTCCTTTTATTGCGATCTTTTACGAAATTATGTTACATTTCTTGTTTTATTGTGTAATCATAAATTTATTATCGAGTTGTTCACTGTACATTTATTATATGAATACATGTTTCAATATGTAATTAGATTGATAAAGTTAAATGATACTTAATAATAATTTTATTCGATCTTTCAAAGTTAAGTGATACATCGACTAAAATTAAGTAAATATGTAAAACTGTTGCTCAATACGTACATGGCATTTATTTCTATAAAGACCCACAGCTAAAAACTACTGTGCCAACAAGGAATGTTAATTTTTCATGGAAAAGTTATTTAAAGCCCTTCCCATACTTAAATTGCAAATGAAAAGTGTTATGAAGACATAAATATTTCAAAGTTTGTAATATTCTCACAAGATACTCAAAATATTCTGTTTAATTGCCATTTGTCTGGCTGTTATTACTTAATCGGCATGACTCAACTATATAATTACACGACCGCAGCGGCGCGGGCGAATGCACGCTCGCTTAACATACGATTTAACACCTGTCAACAATGCTCTGACAGTCATGCGGACGCGGCGTGTGGTGACCACGTACTGTCAGATAAAAAGTCAGAGGGAAGTCCGAGTTCGAGGCGATTTCATAATAGCCTTCATAACCACTTTTCTTATTTTTTTTAACCACGTGATAATTGTCAATAATTTTCTGGCAACCTTAATTAAAATACGAAATTTTACTATAATAAATAAGTAAATTATGTTAAAACTACCTGAAATATAATTGAATACTTAAAATAATAAATCGTATAAGCTAAGTTTAAATATGTAACAAAAACGCTTTCGCTTATGATTAACTCCTCATATTTTAAACCATGTATAAATAAAACTTCTATCCACTGGCGAAGATAACTTTGTTTTTTAAGCAATTAGTATCAGTTATCTAGCACCTAAGGTCAAAGATTTGATAGACACAATAATACTTGAAGCAGGAAATTTTGTCAATATTTTAAGGTAATTTTATCTAGATACTATAATAATTAAAATAGTTAATAAAGTATAAATAGGTAATTTTATCTAGATATTTGAATATCTTGTCTACACATTTATATAAAGAATGCATTTATTCCGATTTTGTGTCGATCTATGCACATGTTTGCACAAGTCTTATTCAAATTACTGAATAGTTTGAAAAGTGTAGAGATCATTTTTGGACCATCTGGTTTAGCGGTCAGTATCCCTGACTACCTAAGGTGCCGGGTTCAAATTCCGGTAAGGGCAGATATATTTGTTTACTAGTCATCAATGTTTGTATTTATTATTATACATCTGATATTTATTTACATATAACTATTCTATATTTTTCCGTTATCTAGTATCGATGCTTGATTTGGGCTAAATAATGGATGTGACTGTGAGAAATATTATTATTATTTGCTTTTGAAAAAAGTAACTTTATTATGGCAAAATAACACAAATAAATATTTGATGTTGTCATGCAAGCAATTATATACAACTACCAACATAATAAAGTTAATAGCTTTAACAGTTAATAGTACAAATCATGTAATGATTAAAGTTCCAAGTCGATAGACTATTTTCTACCAATCACAAGACGTCACTAAGCATACCGTTGGGTCAATTAATAGCAATCTTCACAGATTCCAAAGAAAATTAACCGAAACTATTTTCTCACTTAATTAACTACAATTGTCTTGTTAACATGGTGATGTTTATCATTGTCTATGGACAAGTACCGAACCACTGGGATAAGTTTTACCGTTCTTTACGTCAGAAATACAGATTTTTTTGGGAAGCTCACTTTACCGGTATGTTATAGTAATATTAAATGTGGAAAAATTAAACTTTAAAATAAAAAACAAAAACTTTAAAATAAACTTTTTTGTTAAAACTATACTATTCATTTATTTTTACAACTATTTGCTACTAGTTACTATGGCAATAACTTATATAATCTGTCTATAAGTAATTAACATGACACTACTTTTTTTTGACCAAGGGATGTAAATGAAAGGTTCACTTTGTGGAATGTAGCTTACTCGATTATTAATAGGTTTAATGGGCACTTGAATAATCGACACAACTAAAGAACAAAAGGCGTGACCCAATAAACGCGTCCATCATAAATCCACATTAAAGAATTAGACGTCGCACGCCCAATTCTATCTTAACATCAATTTACGCAGCCAATTAAAGGAGTCAACTACAAAGAAGGTTCTGAATGCACCTGACAACACCACTCAACGTAGCAGGTTAATGCAGATTCACACGTGAACCTTAGGTGAGAGCGATCCACCAGCGGCAAGGCCGAGAAAAGCGATCAATTCAAAACGGAACTTGCCGCTCACATAATAAGGTCAACATTCCCACGGTTGCTTGCTAAGAGTACAATTAAGAAAGTATCCGATAAGGTTCGAAATATAACATTAAAATAAGGACCGTGTTAGCGAGGGTTAGAGTTGGATTTGTTTTGGGCGATGCCCCAGGACCGGTTGGATCGGTCGCGAACTTTTACCTATAAATTTGTGTCGGCTAGTCGGCATGCGGCGAGCATGCTATGTCTGGAAGCTCTATGGAGGCGGTGTCTCAAGTGATAAGACATTTTAAACCCTTAACAGCTTTAAGTTCTTCATATACGACAATAATCCACACTTACCGCTATCATAATGATTTTAATTTTGCACCATAATCTCCTACTTAAGTTTACATCAATGATTATGAACGGTAACAATTAACTTATAAACTAACGAAATATATAATCATTAGGACGTTGAATCTCAAATCAAAAATCACAGATTTATTTCATACAATTCCAATATAAAGGTTTATTATTTAGGAGTATAAAATTCTAGGAATAATTCCTCTCAAAGATTGCTTTATGACAACATACTTCAGCTTAGTTCATAGACCTATTTAAGCAATAAACTATCAGGTTTCTGTTGAATTATATTAAGATATGCTTTGGCCTGCGGTTCCGACTGCGTAGATCAATTTTCCTGAAGATACAATATTCTTATTAGATATTGATCAAAATTAGATAACAAACAAAAATTGTTCAGTATAATATTTTTTTAAAATCCATAAAAGCACATTCATAGCTATTTATAAAGATACATTTGTTTCATAAGGCTGTATTTTCAGTCTGCCATCACAACACCAGCAATTCCAAAAAATAATTTTAATTTGGATAACTTCTTAAATTAAATCATTTTTGCCATTTTAGTGTATTGAAGTCGGTTGTTAAGTTTGTTTTAAACATTTTATATACAATTTGGATTGGCTGACCACATTCAGATGGGTGACCGACAGTACTTGCTTGTAGCTTTAGGAAAATATGAAACACGTAAAAGGTATCTAAAAAAATTGAAAATTGCCCTTGATTCCCTGGGATCGCATCATGAGATCATGACTTGGTGACAAAAAAGAATTTTTGAAATCGGTTCACAATTGACAGAAAAATCGTTGAACATACATAAAAAAAATACTATATATGGTCTATATTGTACTTCTTTCTTTTTCGAGGTCGGTTAAAAAATTGGTCCTTAATTTAGAGATTGCTATTTAAGTCAAATACAGAAAATTGATATTAATTTATAAGCATTATTTTCATGCATATATTAAATTACCTTGCATTTTTTTTCTAAATCTATGCGGCTAAACATTACCGCTAAATCGTTTGCCGTAACCCAGACGCTACAGGGACGACTCTGATGCGTTTCACAACGAGTCAATTAAACGTGGCATCATTACTGAGCGCTGTTTACCTCAAGTCCCGATGCTAATTCCGAAGCATTTTTACGCGGGGATTTTATTTACAAGATTATTTAATTTGTGTGTTCACTTCGCCTTTGGCATTTTTTTAAATGGCAAACATTTGTACAACTTATCTTGTTCAACCCTAGTGTGAATACAGTGCCTCTGTTTCTTTTCCATATATTAAGAAAGTGATAGAATAATTTAAAGAAAAACATGTAATGTAACAGATCTAAAGCATTCGGACTAAATATTGGCGACGTTTTTGAATTCTAGAGAATTATATTATTTACTTCATATACCTAGGACAGATGACGGTATATCTGATTATGTGTCATTCAACTTTTATTTTTTTAATTAGGTACCAATGACCGACTTTACACTTGAAAAACAACTAAAATCCAAACGTTCTAAGTGAAACACAGTTATAACAATGACACATCGCGTTAAAACACATATTAACATAATAAATTAAAAAGACACGTATAATAATAAGAAGTTAACATATTTGATTACACAATGAATATATCTTTGATACGTTGTTTTAAATAAGAAAATATAATTAATCAATTATTCAAATTATTATTCAACCAAATTAAATATGCACGCCCACATTTTTATACCTAACTATATAGAAAAAGTTAAAACACTGTCTTGGAGTATTCATTTGGCAGGAGAGGCCTTTAAATTCTTCTTTTAATTTTTAAATTTTATCCAGTTATAGTTGTGTATAATTTTAGCATTAGGATAAATCATTTAATAAGCCATATGGTAATCAAAATCAAATGTAAAGTCAACATTCATATTTTCAGCTTAGGAATAGTACATTACACGTGTTAACGGGAAATCTGAAGAATGAAAGGAATAAACCTTATATTATTATTTATAGTAAGAATATAAATAATGATTAGGTACATAAGTATATTCCATAAAATGTACAATAGTTTTATATATGATAATTACACTTATTAAATGAAAGGTAAACTTCACAGGCCAATATTAATCTATTTTTAGATGCGGTGTCACACATTAGCTGTTATAGGTATATTGATTATATTAATAAGACAAAATATTGTTATCTCTGCATTCATAGAGAAAACTGAGTATAAATACTTGTCCAAGGAATTTATGATTTCAATTTCTTTGTATATAATTTGCAAAAAGTTTTTATTCACAAAATAAACTATAAAAAATATAATACATCTCAGTGATATAAGTGAGAAAACGCATTTACGCCTAAAAGCTTATTCCTTATGCACCCTCGCTACTTTTTGTGCGTTACGTCCGCACGTTTTACTTTGCCAGAGTGTTCGTGTAATTTATTGCTGTATTACTCGTATTGAGTGTAAATGAAAACATATTATTTAACACTAGATTTCATACCACATGTTCAATTTTTCTTGAAGAGAACATAAGTGTATTGAGTAACGATGAGTTACAAAATATCATGTATTTAAATTCCAAAAACAATTTCAAAGATAATTGCTTGGTATAATTTTGGTATTATTTTTTTAAAAAAATTGTTTTTATTTCATTAAAATGAATTACTGTTTATAATAGATTTTAAATATTACTCTAGTGATATACACAAATAAATATTTAATAATTTCAATACAAATAAATCACATTATTCGTTAACTAATCGCTTGTCAAATACCCTTAATAAGTTATTACAAGGTTAATTATCATAAAATGACTGATTAACACACATGTATCCCGTTAAATTAATCAATAAAACACACGAAAATCGTAGTAAAGTAATTCCTCATCTCCAATCACGTAACAGATTACTTATAATGTTGCGTAAAAAATTAACTAGTTTTAGTGCCGTTAATAGATGGTGACCGGTTTAACGTGATCTCTAAACAGTACGCCCCTAGTTGCTTATAATATTCATTTTCGATTTTTAGTAATGGATAAAAACTGAAAAAAGTGAGTTGTTAAATTATACTTTACCAATGGGTTTTTTATGATGGAAATCATGATTGTATCACATTTTATCGCATTGCCCTTTGCTTTCTCGATATTATTATGAAACTCATTTAAAATGAAATTTACGATTCTTTATTATATCGCTTTGAGTGACTAAATGTCTGTTTATAACTTAGAATCGAATCTATATCTGTAAACATAGTAATAAAATTTCTTATGAAATGTTCAAATTTATATTATTGTGACGATTTTCCGTGACAGTGATATTAAATTATAAAATTTATTACTTAAATATAATGTCCCTCAAATGTTATAATACATTTATATTACTAATTTGAAACCACGGCCAACATTGGCCAGTGCTTTTACTGTTTTATCCGTTATATCGCTAATACAGTTCATATTTGGCCAATGTTGGACAAGCACTAGCGGTAGTACTGCCAATTCCATGGAAGCTTTAGATTTATTGAGGCCAGCCCTCAAGATGAATAAAGCACCCGCCTCGGGCAGCCATTTGTCTCTATCCTTTATGGTAAACGAGAGATTTAGGAGCTTTTTATTTACCGGCTTAAGGCTATTTTTTCAACAGACTATATCTCTATATCTGTATCTCATGAACTACCGTTTAAAACAGTAGCCAAAATTAACTTGTCCAATTAAATAGTTATTTTTTGAAGAAAACTATTATAACATAGATACAGGTTTCAATGTATTTTGGTTCAATGAAAAGGTTTCTTCAATTTTTTGATAGATAATTTTAATGTCACTACAAAACCAGCTCCGTGATATAAAATTTGAGTTTTTAATAAGAGGCAAAGTCAAAATGTTTTGTTCAATTTTGGTAGTTACAATATTATCCAAAAACAAATTCGTGACATTAAAAATGAAAAATCTATAACGAGTAGCAATAAGATGCATTAATAACTAAGTGAAATGTCCCCTCCGTATTTCCCCAGCCCCAAACTATTTTTCCAAAACAAGAGGAAACTATTTTCTTCGAACAAAAAAATGTTTCCTGGCTAAGATTTATCGCGCACCTCACTCAGAGGCCCTCCGAATAAAACGCGTGAAATGAAGTGTTGTTCGCCCTCTTTTTATGGGAAGACTTGAGCATCGGTATAGGAATCTGTAATATGTGGCGAAAAAACTGCACTTTTTTATTTAATGTTAAAAAAATTATGAATTATAAAAATATTTCCTTAAACATTTTTCTTGTAGCATTTTCTAACATAACTACAAGAATTTAAGTCAAATCTTCTCCTTTTTATTCATTCTTTCTTTTCTATTTAAAAATATACAGCTGTTCGTTAGTGTCGCTAAAACTAAAAATCCGTTTGACCAATTTGAACAATTTTTGTGTTTTGGTTTAATTATGAAAATATTAATCATCTTTCGGATATCGTAAAGAAAATCTAAAAAAAAAATTGGTAATTATTGAAGTAGTCTAACTGTGCTATTCAAAGCTGTCATTGCCTTTACCGCTACTTTAGATTACTTCTAATAGATAGCGTGATACAAAGTTCATCGTGTCAACTAGAATATTTATTCATCTTGATGACATTTGAGATTCATATAAAAATCAATAAATAGCGAAACTGAAAATTCTCAGAGACAATAAGAGTTCGTACGTTCTTTTTGTCCTTCAGCTAATGATAGAATGTAACCATTTCTTTTTATAGTCTTCTGTCGTAGTAACACCAAAAAGTTTCGATTGCGGTCACTCAATAACATTAAAAAGGTTCACCCATGGATTTTGGTCATTCACCGCACGTATCCTCCTGCGTCACCGGACCTATTTGCCAAATTGATATACATTACTTACAAATAATTTACGCCCACATAACACCCTTAAACCTTACCACTGTTAGATGGTTTTCGCTTATCCCGAATGCATGGTAAACCTTGTACAAGTATGAATGTCTATTTTTCTCTGAACTCTACTTTCATAGGAGGTTGGTGCTATAGAGGTCAGGTTATGTTTGTGGTATCAAACCTTACGCTTGACCGCTTAGTTTCTCAGTCTTTTAGGCGCCTGGTGCCAATTGCTTGAGAAATATTATTAGAGTGACAAGCAGGGGGCTGTCCAGTCTGATAATATAAAAAAAACTAGTTTAGTAAAACTAGTTTTCTTGCAGAAAACCCTTTAAAATGCAGAACTGAGTGGTTTTTGATAAATCTAAAATTCTCAATTTATAATCATTAACAAAATAACAAATACCATAATTTATTTCATGAAATTAATAAATGTATTTATTGTTGACAATTGTTCACCCAAAATGTTAAATATATTGTTTTTATCATTTTTAACCTCTATAATTACAACACAATATCAATCCAGTCAAGGCTTTGATTAACTTAATCGATGGGCAGATTGGCACCGAAATATACCTTTATATATGGTATGGTATTTTTCTTCTGGGATTTTTTTTACCTTAAAACACCGCTCTGTGTATTTTTGTACCTTATAAATGATTTATTGAAGAAATGATTACTACGCATTCTATCTACTGAAATAGCCAATTGCTTTGAATTTCAAAGTGATAGAATATAATAACCATAGTTCTCTAATACATTTTACAAAATAAGACATAAGAATATATGTTTACCAAATTATTTTTACAAAACCTCGAAGCTAAGCTACGATAGATGTTCGCCGAGATAGAGGCCCGAACACGACGTAGGCGGGCCAGGGGCGGGACGATCCGACCGTGATACGGGGCCGATACGACTACGATCCTATCTCGTTTAATTAATTAACGCGTTTGTGTTGTTGGGTAAAATTTTGATACATTTTATTTTAATTCAATATTTAGAGCTCTTCACATTATGATTTTCAATATCACTCGTTCTTAAATCAAAGTAAGTTCCAAGGTAAATAATCATCAAATAATCATCTTTAATATAAGATGCCATAATTTTATATATGTAAATGTAGGTAGGTAAATCAATGTATTTGAAAAAAAATACACCATAAAATTTGGGAAACAAAATAAAAATTTTGTTAAATCACATTAGTTTAGGCGTAGAAAGATCTTTCTCTCATTTAGAAAAAATATATAAATTAGTTACACGTCGAATAAATTTGAAGTGGCCATCACTCACGTAACAAGAAAATCTAGTGTCACGAAAATTTCACGGCTTCGTAGGTAGTTATGAGAAAACGAAATTGCTTGCGATTATGAGCTTTAAACGCTTATGTTGAAATTGACAAATTATTATTATAATAATTTCCTTCAATCGAAAACTGAGTCAAAGTGTGTAACACTTGGACCTAAGTCTGGATTGAAATTTTCGATCATAATTGAGATGACTTACAATTCAACTATTTGACTGTATGTATATATCGTAACCAGATTTTTGGTCAATCCAATATAATAATTTCATGATGTGGCCGACCATTTCATGTCAAGGTCGTACTTCATGAAATGGTTATGGAATATACATTATATATCGTATAAAGATTACTATATAGGTAGGTACATACTTTCAATATGTCTCGAAATTTTGTTGATTATTCTAAAACACTTCTCTAAAATTTTTAAAAATTAAGTACTGATTCCATATTATTGCAAAGAAAGAGACAGCGTTATAAAATTAGTTTTATTTAGAGATGTGGTTTAGATTAACCGATATTGTTTCTAAACTTTTTGACATTTTGCTTGCAAATATTTCTTGATCTGGAGATAATCATAAGCATGCTTTTAATAGATCGAAGTTCACTAATCTTATGCTTACTAAACTCTTTTCTCTTGATTTGAGTTTTTTTCTTTAAAAATACATAAATATTTTTTTTCTGATTTGCATGCAACATCGTTTTGGTGACGGTCTCAGTTTAAAAAATATGTGGTGACGGAATTTTGGTGTTGGTATATTCTATTAAAATGTCATATTACTAACCACATTTTTTATTTTTCTGAGTACATATCACCCAATGTAACCAAGTAGTTATGCATCTTCACCTGTCACTAACAATATTGAAGACTTTCGAGATGGGGTGCGATCGACCGCCTTGAAAACTGTAAGTATTAACTTTTACTAACTTCACTTCACCTTCACGGTCGCTAACATAAGGTTTAGAATTGAACACATAATTACAACACAGACCTTAATCAATTTTGAAATGAAATAGTTTCACTAGTAATAGTAAACCCGAATTGAAATAGTAACGTCCTTGATCGATTGAATTGGTTTTTCCATTTAAGTTTTTGCGAAAACTGATTCAAATAATAATATTTTTGTTGCTGACCGTACTAAGGAGTTATTATTAATTATTCTCAGAACAAATACGCAGTGCTAAAATATTAACCCACCACTACTGCCCCACGTAATGGGTCCAGTCGACCCCGCGGTATGGAAAGGGGCTAATAAGTGAAACAGAGATTTATGAGCGCACAGATATGCAAATAGAAATTTGCGGTCCCCCGCCGATAAAAAGACGGTGGGCCCTGCGGGGGTATGTTTGTCCAACTGTCGGGGGATCATGGGTTATAATTATTTTGGGATCGCAAACTTGCGTCGGACGGTGTGATATTAGAAATACGTAGAGAATTAATTTTGTTATTTTTAAAATACCTATTCTAAAAGTAAAAGTTACTGTATTGTTTCTGTAATAATGGTATGTTAGCCGGCTTGTAGTAGTTTTTAGGCAAGGCACCACAACTTATGAAATGCTTGAACTGTTGGGCGTATACTTAAACGAGAAGTACTCGTAAGGCAGAAACGTGGAAAACTCAGTATTAACTTAGAAAATAATGAATTAAAATGTCTTACTGGCCATAAATAGACAGACAGCATATTAATTAGTTGTTCGTCCTTTAAAATGTAAACTTAAACCTATTTCGCCATTTCAAATAATATGCAAATAATTATGATGTGAATAAAATTTAACAATAATGAGTGAATAAAAGTTTAATATTCCATACAATGAATTAAACAAAAATAGTAATTTTACATTGATATCATACGTTAGAAAATTAACGTTAGTTAAATAAAAATAATGATGTAAGTTTAATTATTAGAATTTAATGTTAAATAATAAAAAAACTGGAAGTATAAAATATTATTTGTAAGACAATAAAAAAACTAATTTGTAAGCCATGTGAAAACTTTCCAAAGTCGTCAAGTTGTTAAATAAGCTAAGAACTAAGAATGTATGAAGATGTTCTTATTTAGAATCAGAATATCAATGTGAAAGCTTAACAGACATTCAGACAGAGTCAATATGAGAAAGGAATATTTTGTAAAATTTTTACTACCAAAAACATATTTTCTAAATTAATAATATTTTTAGAAAAAAATTCTAAACCTCATTTTTGTACATATCAGTACAACAGTGTTTAAAACCGTAGTGAAAATTCATTCTATCTGTGGCGGGTTATATTTAATTTGTAAAACTTGTTAACAAGGATTCGCTTGAAACTCGATAAGGGATGCTAATCACTTCAACCGATGACGGAGGTGTCTAATAAAATTAAAATACAATCTCACGTTCAGTGTTTTTACAAAGAGAGAGTTAAGATGTGTTTCTAAACTATTCTTTATACCTCATAAAACTAAGTTTATTTTCGGTAATATGGTAAAATTATAGCAAGTAGAAAGTTATAATGAAACGGAATAAAGGTCTCTTTTAAAGGATTTGTGTTTTTTACAGTCTCCTCTCAAACAGCAATGAAATAAGTATTTCCAAATTCACATTTAACCAATTTCCAAGTAGGTACAGCCCAACCTTTATAAGTTTTCTGTTGAAGGATGACGCATTCGAAGGTTTATGTTATGACGGAGGCTATTGCTATTGCTATTAAATAAAAATTGTACACACATTAACCTTATATAAATGATATGGGCGTTTAGTTGTAAAGGGCAATTTAAAGTAAACATTACATATCAATATCACATTTATTTCCAGTTGGGAAAAACAATTGAAATCAGTTTTAGCTCAAACAGCGTCCTCATCAAGCCCATCCACGTTGTAAGACCCATATTCTCATTCGCTCATGTATTAGCTAATTCTGACAAATTATCATAGATAAGAGTCACCATCAGTTATATTTTTGCAAATTTAGCAAAAAAAGTCTTGAGTTGAGACCGCGTCTCCGGAAACGTAGTGTTGGAGTGGGCTGGATGAGAGTCTCACACCATGGCGCAGGAGGACAGGCTCAGTCTGCCCATTCTGGACAACTACAGTTATACTGGCAGCGGTGTACAGACATCTCAATACTTCGATATATCGCCAATGAATTTGGCACCTCTGCAAGGATTTGATAACAGACCAGGTCTCTACTGAGTCGAAAGCTTTTTCATAATCCGCCATCTACAGGGGCTAGTAATATTCATTGGTCTTCTGTTTAACTTGCCTTACTGTGTGAATGTAGTAGTATTTTTTGATAAAATACCTTGTGCGTCTAATTCTAAAATCACCCAAGGTACCATCAGCAAAAAATCCTTTAACTATTTACAAATCATTAATAATTCTCATGTACGACAAATTTACATAATGTCCTCGTTAATATTAATCGAAGTGTATCAAAATCAAAGCAAATTGCGAGACAGGAGCGGCAGACTGTGAGATCGGATTGCAGTCTGTTTGTCCCGCGTGTGTGCTCATTAGTGGCTGAGAGGGAGCAGTTTGACGTCGGACATCAAATGGTATAGACATTTGACAAATCATACACGTATTACCATTACAGTGTGATACAAGAAAATATATCTTTAAAAACTAATTGTTTTAAAATTTTACCACATGTGTCTATAAAACACTCGTAAAAGAACCTCTATGGCTAATTTCGCCAAGTCTGTCTACTTAAAAGTCTTAAGAAATGTGTTATTGTAATTTGTGGACGTAGAATATTAAAAATTACTCTTTTTTCGAAGCTTAATGCAGAGGAATTCACTTAAATTTTATTTTAAAATGATATAATGAATGTTGAGTGTGCTACTGTGTCGTGGTGTGCTTATAAACTGGTTATACTTTAAATTAGAAAAAATCTATTTCAAACATTTTTCGTCTGTCTTTTCCCGAAAATGACTGTTTTAATTTTCCAATGACCACCCGTGTACGGACTGATTCCAACCCTCCGCGTGCTGTTAACATGACCGCCGTCGACCTAACGAGCTGTGACCACATGAATATGCAGACGCTTGTCTGGCCTTCATTAAACATTACGCCACGGGCAATATTAAGACATTCCTTAAACTACAATACAATGCATACGCAATATGACTGTGACCAATGAAATTCTCTTATAATCAGCAAAGAATTAAAAAAATATTAAAGCAATATTTCCACTCGAAAGACCCAAGTAGAAAACAGTCATATGATATTCCTGACTTTAAGGTTACCAGAGATTTTTTAAAATGTGTTTTACTCTGCAAATCAGCCAGGAAGTCAGTCAGCAATACGCATTCGAGCCCTTTGCTATAAGCGTAAACATCTAGCGATTTCCGAGTTACACTTTAAATTACCCCAAATTTTATATGACCGAATACTAATTAATATCGCTAAATTCTGTGATTCCATTTTATAAATACAAGTAATCTAGTCGCCTTCAAAATAACTTCTGTTTTCAATGAAATTTAATGAGTACTCTTGTCTTTTGTACTCTTGGACTTTTTATAAATTGAATCAAAATGTCGAAGTGTGAAGGATGACTTTGATTCCAACCCCTCGTTAATACTGACCGCCAACGACCTAACGAGCTGTGACCGCATGAATATGCAGACGGTACACGACGAATTTATTAACCGACTTGCCACGTGCGACCATACATATTTATCTTTTTTGAAATCTCCGTGTTCCATACGTTGTGTCGCGTCTTAATAACAGGCTCCATAAATCTTCATACAATTAGAAAAACAAAAATGTTTTGTTCCTTTATAATGGAAACAAATATCTTAGCTATCCAATCGAAACAAAAGAGCATTTCCCCTAAAATTGATTACAGAGTCTATTTTCTACATAATTATTAATCTTTTCTCACCATATTGTTCGATTTTGTCAATAATAACACGCCGTGTTAAAAACCGTGTGGGCTTTGTTCAAACAAAATGATATAATAAAGCATGCGCGGGCGCAATTCCGGTTGCAGCGCCGGCAGCGACATCTGTCGGTCCGCAATTATGGCGGATTTATAAGTTAATCGCCCGTTTGACGGGCGCGATTAATGCTCTGTGAAAATAATCACATGTTTTTTGTCTTCAGAATAATCATGGGCTAAATGGAAAGTTGTAATTTTCTCTTTTCGACGCGTGCCAGCGTAGGGTTACAACGTTGTTGATCACAGGTTTCGCGGTTTTGTTGTGGTTATATGTTTCACACTTCCCCTTGTGCGATATCCAATTTGCACATAATTATAGAGGTTTATTTAAAAAATGGAAACGGATTAAAAATCTTGATCATTGATTAGTGGTCAGGAATGGTGGGGTGCGAGTGTGACACCCGATGTGTCGAGACTCAAGTGACGTGTGTGCAGATACGATTATCTGTGCCCCCGGGAATAGAGGTTTAAAAAGCCCCTACAAGAGATTTCTGTTCAGGATGCCTTCTGAAGATATGTCTTTTATATTGCGTATTGTGGACTGCTATTTCTTTTCAATCAATCGTACAAATATTCTAATAATAATTTGGATATATATATAAACAAAAAATATATTACTAAAAAATATTAGCGTTGATAGGCTACGGTTGCCCTTGTAACTTGTAACTTTTTTATTTAATAAATAAATAAATAATGAAAAAGTTTTGCTTATTATTTTGAGACTTAAATGAAGGTAATTGCTAGGTTTCAATGAATTAAAATACATAGATGGCATATCCATCTTAGTAAAAAATACCACTTTACTCTAGATTTTAAATGAAGAGCTTAAGGTATTGTTATCTTCACATTCATCACACTAACAATGTGCATGTCGAACGGACATGTCGAGATCCGTGTCAAGCCAAAAAGTCGCGCTTGTTACGAGATTGCGGCGGTCGCAGACACCGCGAGGGTTGCACCCCGCGATCCCAGTTTAGGGTTACAAATGCACGCGGTTTGTTGCCCTTGTTTTGTGGTAAGGCTTACATTTCTAGTTACAAACCCCTTTTTAGTGTTTATATGCCATATATACCTCAGTACTCAGGTAATTTTATTTAAGTTTATTGATAATACATCTAATATAAATAAGCGTTTGCATTTATATCGCGGATTAACCTGGTAAACGACTGTACAAACCAGTCTCAATTAAATTTAATTTGTTTCGAGAGGACCTATCGTATATCGTGGCTCAATAAATTAATACAAACCAAAGCGGCTAGAATGAATCGAAGGTGAAAGTAATTATAACGAAAAGGCTCATTACAAAGTTGCATCCTCCATTTTCAACAAGTCGTGATTTCCGTCCGCGTAACTTCTCCTGCACTGCTTAATTGTATACCTCTCGGTGGGAATTAACCAAATGAGCATTCTATTTTTCCTATTTCTCACCTGGACAGTCGCCAGGAGTTTTCGTTTTATCTACTAATTAAAAGCTTCTAATAAAAGCTTTTAAAATGATACCTTTGATTTACATTGGTAGTTGAATTATTTATTGATAAGGGACCGCTAATAATTATCATTATTAAGATCTTTTCAAACAAAAGAAAATATCTTTAAAAATATATACTTTCAAGGCCATGTTTAATTCAATATTTTTTACGGATTTAGTTAGGCACATGATTTTAATCCTTTATTTACTCGTCAGATATAAGTATATTATGTCAGTAATTATTTAGAACTAGAACCATTCCAAATTTTAGTCACATATCCTTAGATTTTGAGCCATCGAAACTTTTTACGTCATTAGCTACCCTTAGCTTCTTTGTCTGGACTATTTATCGATTAAAATGTTGTGATAAATCAAAGGACTAGCCAAATTAAATTCTTATCGGGTTCTCAATAACTGGATCTAGTCAGCTATCATTACGTGGGTAAGGGTGCCCCTGTTAATTTGCACTGACACTATATCCTCAAAAACATCAGCAGAGAACTGTACAATTAAACAAAAGGACTCTGTAGAGTGGCCATACGCTCACGATATCCCCATTAGCGCACCGCCGTGGGCGTAATTAAAAGAGTTACATACAGATCTGGCGAATTAAAAACAATTAACTTGGTCCCGAATTGTACACAATGGCGAGAGAGGCACGACTTACTCGGACGGCCGGTTCGGTGCGACACAACGCAACATGGCGCGGAGCGTGTTGCGGTGAAATGTGCCCGATAGTACTTCTATCGTCGTGGACTTATGGTGGACCTGTTCGACCCCACGCGCCAGTCAAACGGTTAAAGCTTAATATTTATTACTGAAAACCTGATAAACAAGAAGCGTAATTATTCTAATGCAATCAGTCATCTCTTGGAAATACTACCACTCAACCACTATATTACTAGAAGATTTCTACCATTCGTTAATTTTTATAGGTATAATAATTTCTTGAAAATTGGATTTGGTAGTTTGGATATTAATCAGTTAATGTAGGTAGGTGATATTTGGTTTTGTCGTATACTTATCATTGTATGATATTGCACGAAATTAAATATTTTGCCTTCGTCTTAATTACTTATTAGAAATTTTATATTATTAGTAGCGATATTACTGATATTTTGATTAAAATTACTGATTTTAATTAAAATGAATAATGCACAGAAAGTAATCTAACTCTCTGTCAAAAAGTAAAGGTTACTTCTCTCTCTTTTTTAATTGAATGAGCAAGCAGAAAGTATATTTTATCATTCCCCATATTAGATAAAATGATAAGTCAATAAAGGTATTATCTGCTTATGGTTTAAGTCAGGAATATTAAAAATCCGAACTTTCGACCAAAACATCAATCGCTCGGGCTCCGAGCTTGTTAATCGAGCCGTCAAATTGGGTTTTCAACGTTTAAGCTTATTCGGAAAGTGCTGAATCGCACTGGCACCCCGCTAGGGTGGCGCCATTTTCTTTTTTCACGGTGCGCCAATTCTATTACCGCTCTTTAATGCCGCCCGCATGAGCCAATGACGTCATTGCGGTTAGTTACGCCTGACAGTTTTTATTAATTTCAACAAGGAAATGTGATAAATTGAGCTTTTTATTGTTGGCTGCAAAAATAAAAGCGAGATATCTTTGTTAACTTATTATAGCGTATTAGTCCTCAGATAGAGTTTTCTTCATACCACAAAAGAAGTAAATAACTGTAAAGCGTCAAGGTAAAGATAGTCTGAAATTTATACTGAATCCTTAGTTCAAAGAATAAACGGCAGCATTAGCTTCTCGTGAATAACATTTGGGACCAGTTACATTACCGACTATTTATAATGCTTGGGACAATTCACAACCAACCAACAAAAACTAGATCCAAACATACGTAAATGTTGACTAATTATTTAATATTTTAAAACTAATGCCTATAATTGTATGTTAGATAAAGTTAAAAAGATGTGATAACGTTAGATATTACTATTGTACTAAACCTCAAATGCCTCTAGAACCCGTATTAAATGAATAAGACACTCTTTATTGATTTAAACTTTTTTTTATTAAATAATTCTTGTTTCACCCTAATGAGTTCAGCCGGTGTCGTGTTTCGGCACGCGCGCACAATAGACCTTGGTTTTGGGGTCTTTTAGACCATACATATTGTTATTGTCCCTTTTTTAATAATTCATCGATGGTTATCATCGGATATCGAATTGCAAACAACACAAAGGTCCGATTTAAATCTTTGTGTTAGATATGCACAGATTCTGATTACTAATTTGACATGCGAAAAGATAAGATGTGTGGTTTATATTTCAATAAAATAATATGAAGTCCATTAAATCGCCAGCCAAAAATAGAAATTTATTTTGAGAACATTAGCTACGTAAAGCATTGTAATATCTAAAGTAGTGCCTATAATAGTGTCCTATTCTCCCCACCACCTCCTAGTCCAGACCTGAAAAAGCAACAAAGCGCCGTCCGTATACATATATCATGCGCTCACGACAATGGCCCGACTTTTTGCGGCCTACAGTACACTTTGAACTGGCATTTATTCACTCTATTCGTCCGAACACGAGCTTTATTTCAGCACAGTCATTATAGGGTTAGCGCGTTAAAATTTATAAAAAACAAATCAAAAAAATCTTTTGATTTAATCATAAAGGCTTTAAGCTTTATGCAATCGTTGGTATATTGTATATTTGTAGTGGTGAGGTATCATATTCTTTGAAATCATACAAATATTCTATAAATAAGTAAGCCGCGTTAACTATGCAAATGCTACAATGTAGGGTAATGCTATGGGTAATACCTAAATCTTAAGGCATGGAATGACGTAATTAATTTCAGAATTTGGGCTATAGTCCTTATTACATATTGCTCTTCAAAGATAATATTTTTAACTCAACCAATATTTATTTAATTTATTATCGAGTGAAAATAGATGATCCCAGTCATCCTATATACTAGCAAAATTTAAATTATAATTAACTGCTCTGCAAGTATCAGATATATTTAGATGGCGTTTACGTATTGAAAATCTATTTTTTTTATCATTGAGTATCATTATATGTGATTGCACTTACGTATTAGTATTCAACATTTTAGTGACAATGTAAAACTAAATTATTTCAACTGTTAATGTAAATAAAATCGTTTTGTTGCTGTTTAAAAAAAACATATTTTTTACAATGATATTTCGATAAATTGGTAGAAATTTATATGTTAAGTTTTTATTTACTTGAGAAAACATCAGGACCTATATATTGCTATAACATTATTTTTAGTGCTCTGGCACTGGGTTGGCAACCCTAGAAGAGTCCACTAGTTTTGTAACTCGGACAGTAGCGCCCTCCCGTCTCATGTCCGATCTCGCTGAAAGCTAAACATGGCCGCAGGCGTCGACAATCGACTATGCGCAATTGTACTTTTTGCTTACTCTGATATTTTGAATGGACCGTTTTTCTAATTTTCGTTGCACATGTACAATGAAGGATAAAAATGTAATGAAAAAAGATTGACTTGAAATTGTATGTGATAATATCTTGACAAGTCAATTAATTCAATTAGATTTCAGTATTTACGCCATCAACATTGTAGATTCTCATGATAAAACCTCATCGCGACAAAACATTTTAACGACCCTGTAATCCTGGTTTTATCGCCTATTCAAAAAATCGATCAAAGCGGACAATGTATCGATAAGCGCTCTTATCGTTTCCGTACGAAGTGACTTTGTCAAGTGGAATCAGCGGTGTCAAGTGCGCGCTGATCTCGCGCTCCACTACCGCCCTCCAAGACTGATTCAAAAGATGAGTATCGAGAGCCGTGGAGCAAGTTAAAAAAAGGTCTAGTACGTGATTAAACTGCGAAATGTCAAAGTGCAAAGATCCGCCCTTTGTGAGGAGTCATCAGTCAGTGTACAAGCTTCTGATATGTTCATTCATCAAAAAACCGCTGCCAGCGTGTGTGTTATTCAACTGAATAGTGGTAGCGGCGTGTAATTAAAATTTGCATATTTAATAATATATTGTTCTTTGTCTCATTACAATAATATGTTCATGTCTTTTAAAAAACTGTTATTAATCATTTAGACTGTCTTTTCATTTAAAATATTTTTGATAGTAAAAATAATAAATTAAAAAGTGTTATCGTAATACAATGTTTTAGATCTTAACACAATTGAATTACTGCGACTGTATATTTATAGTATAGGTAACACAATTCCAAAAGTAAGGTTCTTACAATGGTAAGAAAGAAAAAGTTGTATTCAAGAATCGTAAAACACTTATACCAAAACTCATCTCAATTCCGGCCACGTGTCACGCTAGTCACAACCGGCTGCAGGCGCGGCCGCCCCCGTGACGCGAGCCGGTGAGCGTCAATCTTTCGTTTTTCCGCGCGCTTCGGTCAGCGCTCTTTGTTATTCAAATTAAACATGGCCAGATGGGCAGATGCCCGCACGGGGGAATAATTAACTGATTTTTTTTTAAAACACTTTATAAAGCTTTCAATAAAGCTCGATAATTAAGCGCACAAATGCTACCACTCCTTCAAAAACCTTATATCCAGAAATGACACATAAATTCTTACCTTGCTATACAGGTATCAGTAATGGCAGCAAGGAACAAGTTTTCCCTTAGAAATCGTTTGATTTAAACCTATTTTAAATTTAATCTCGCCACACTAAAGAAGTTAGGATCGATCTAACAGGTGATTTACTCCGTCGTTAGCCAGGCTAATTCTTCCGCGTTCCTCCTTGAATATCTGCGTTCTTTCTATCTCTCTCGCGAGCCGGGCGAAGTTTACGACATCATTACGGTTATCACGCGGATGGTACCTCGATGCGAGCTCACAGCGTACAGAACGTACCTGCGAAACGCGTTGGGACTATCGTTTATAAAGTAAATGCCCTTGTTAAGGTTTATGCGGCTCCGATAGTTCTGTGATGTTGCTTTAGATTAGTGTTGTTCATTTAGAATCTCGCCATTAACTTTTAAAACAATGTTTTAGAGGCAGTAACTTGTAGAACTTGGTCTGTAGTCTCAATAACGAAACCTTTTCGCTTTGGAGATGAAATAAAATAAAATTTGCAGAGTTGTGAGGTAGTTCGCAGTTTGTCGTGTACACGATGACACTTGTCTGCTCGCCATTAACGCCATTATGTCTGGTGAACTCGGACGCGGTATCTGTGGCTCGCTGACACCGGCTGACACCTCTGACACTTCTGTTGTACCGTCGTTGTGGCGTCCTGACCCATTTATAATCCTTTTGCGGTATTGTTACCATTGTGAATTACTGATATAGCAGTATACTATAAGTGAAACAAACTGAAAGCCATTTTCAGCTCTTTTTACAGTACAATATGCTTTAAATTAATAATAATAATATTTCTCACACTCACACTTATTATCTAGCTTAAAGTAAGTATAATTGAGAGCTTGCGTTATAGATACTAGATAACGAAGAAATATGGATAATAATACTTCCATTAATGTCAGACATATATAAAATACACACCCATGACTCGTAAAAAAATATTCGTACTCATCATACAAATATAGATATTCGAACCCGGGACTTCTGGCTTAGTAGACAGGGTTACTGAGCATTCGACTGATGACGGCTCGGACGGTCGAATGTTTGCCAATACATCACTTAACCTCAATGCAAAAAGACTGCAGTTGTTAAATAATTTATTGAGTAACTTCTACAGCGTTTCTACCATAAACTGTAAAGAAGATGCATTGTTAAATTTTGAATCATAAATGTAGGTTTTAACGGACACCTCCATCCATGTCTTTCAAAATAAGTTATTCCCAATTTCTAAATTAGGTTGTGTATATCTCCAATATCGTATGATTATTTTTGATACATAAACGTGTAGGACATTCACACTAGTTGTTTACGCCTTAAGTGTGTCACGTCTCAAGACGAACTTCGCAAAAGCCCCCAATCACAATTACAGTTTGCCGTGAGGTAGAATTGCTTCCCGCCTTAATTCAAGCTACCGCAGTAGCCTAACAAGAATTTTTGTAATGTCGTAAAGTAGCCGCTGCGTTCGCGTCGCGCGTCGGTAGCGCCACCCGCCGCGTGCTTTATGTCGCTCGATCGGTTGATAGCCGAGCTACAATCGTGTGCGCTAACCTTTATAGACCCATGTTTTGCGCCCACAGCCATGTTTGAATTTGCCGCGTGTTAATCTATGGTAAATTTTATTTTAGGCGCCTACGTTTTGTTACGTTTATTTAATCAGACCATTAAATCTGAAATCTATGGCGCGACGGTGAGTCATTGTAGCTTTGTTCTTGTTCTAGATTTGTTATATACCTTATTACATTGATCGTTTATAAATTAGATTTAGAAACAGTATTCATAGCAGCAGTAGAGTCCTGTTTATTAATAATATTAAATACATAACAGCGCGGTTTGTTTTACTGAATTGAATTGTAATAAAATTCAAATTTCAGAGGATCGTTTTTAGAGGATCATGACTACAAAACAATATCTAAATAGAAAACAAGATAAACGGATCAAAATAATGCAATATTTGATTCATGTCGTTAATATTTTCCTGTGGTATTTGATAGTAATTGACGAAGTACCTACCTAAGAAGTATAAAAAACATTCTAAGTTGAAACCTTTTTTGTCAAATGAGAATGTATTATGTATAATTTTTTAAATATAAAATGCTGTATTTTGCTCAATTTGTATAATAATAATAAAACTGAAAGATTTGTCTCAGTCTTCATACGAATTAATTACACAAGAATTTAAGTATATAACAATCCAATTCTCTAAATTGGATCGCTATAAGTCGTCATGGTAGCAAGGTTCCTTAGGTTAATCCTATGAATGGCGAAACCCAAATTATATTGACAATAGTAAAGAGGCGTCACATCGAAATACTTATTGAAGACGGTTCGAAGCAGATGTAAACAGTCAACCATAAAGAGCATTGAGGAGAGCAAGAATGAATTGATTTGAATCGAACAACAGAAAGTGAATGGACATTATTTTATTTAGGCGTACCTACTTATCATTTTTAATAAAAAACTTAATCTTTAATCTGTATTTAAGATTAGCTTTCATTGAACTAAGGGTGAGAGAGCCTTAAATTTATGTTTTAAACAAGTAGATAGAGACGGCGAAAGATTCAAACCAATTTGTATATATATGTTTAACAAAGCATAATACACAGTATAAATTAAGTTCAATAAATCTCTTGTGCTTTACCAGTACAGAAGCGGGGTGGGGTGGTAAGTATCAACCTACGTACGTACCTACGTACTTCGCATATTCATACTAATATTATAAAAAGGTAAAATTTGTGTAGTTGCAAGAGTAGTTCCTGAGACAACCCGGTCATGGAAGTACTTACTATCTTTACAAAAAAATTTTTATGTTGGATAGTCCATATATCGGAGAAGGTTAAATATATGTTATATAACATTTGTGAGAGATCGAACTCCACGCGAACATGGCCGCGGGTAGAATCTTCTAAAATATATGTCGAAACTATATAATATAATTTAGGTTAGAACTACGGAACATTATTCATATTTTAGAGGTTCTAATAAATTTTTATTTTAAAATATGATTTGGTGAAAATTATTATTATATTGAAAACACTTTTTAAGTGAAAAGAAAAAAAGTTCACAAAAAACTGTACAATGAATCGATTGCGACATTGTGTATGGAAGATAAGAACAAAATTAAATATATTGACCTTAGATCCTTGTAGAACTTATTCAGTTTTATGATGCTTCAAAATCTTCAAACAAGGATTCAACAATTATTGGAACCACGCTTTGGGTGCACACTACTCGACAGTTGGTTGGTACACAATCGTCAAGTAATCTCTCGTGCGATCAGAAAGCGCGGAACAAATTTAGCGCTACAATAGGACCCTGGTGTTTGTCGCCAAGATCCCAATCTTGAGAATAACACCCGTTCTATCGAGATCAAGATGTTTATTTATGTTCATAACATTAAAATTTAGAACCTCCTTGGTTTGACTACAACTTATTTCAAATGCAAATGTGTAAAGAGGTTACTTTGCGTGGATAATAAAAAAGAAAATAAACAAGACGTCTTTATTATTGTAAGGCACAGTAGTTTTAATTAATGTAAGTAACATAATCGATTTTAAGAATAATTTTGATAAGAATAACTGACATCTATTGAAAACTTATAAATTATAAAAGATAACAAAGAATGAATGGACACAAATTGGACACCATAAACACGTGTCCGAATAGAGCAAAAAATAGGCTAACGTATGTTTTTTCCTGATTTTGCTGTTGGTAAAAGAATTTTAAATTTGGAATGTCAATATTAGGGAACAAATAAAGTCGGAAATGCTGTAAGAAAACTTCTTTTGGGTGCAAGCCCGTTTCTAATGGCACGAAATAGCATTAAATGGCGCGAAAAGAAAAAATATGACATTGCGTATTGTGTATAGAAATTTTAAAATAAACACCTTTTGAGTGGGCGGGCAAGCGAGTATTTGTAAATAGGTTTTTGTTGTGTGCACAATGGTTTTTTTTCTGGACTCCAACTGGGATGACAATGTCATGTCGTGTGCCATCGTTTCTTGACGGTTAGAAATCTTATCTGGCTTTTGAAGATATTTCTTATCTGTATCTGTACAACGAACGCGTATTCTTACTGCGCGGTCATTATTGCAACGAATATAATACCCTCTAGTTACCTATAGATTGTTTCATGTTGTTTCTTCCAATTCCTGTAGCATGAATGGATTGAATCAAATTGTCAAAAGTATAAGTAGTTCTAATGCTTTTATAAAAGTTCAGTATTTTTATGGATGACACTGAGACATATACAGTTATTCCTATTTTGAAAAATCGAATGTTTGTTTGAAAATGTATAATTTGATGCTGAACAATTTCACGTAAATTAACTTTTTTCCATATCTTGGCATGTTCACACAAACCCAAACTATGGTTTCTGGATAAATACCATACAAATAAAACTCTTTTGCTACAGAAAATTAAATTAAATTCAATATATTCAAAAATTACATTTTATCAGATGTCTTGTTGTTAATAGGGGATCATAAAAAACACTTTCACCAAAAGTCATCGTTACTAAAAACATAAAATTACGAGCTAAGAAACCTTAAATTCAAAAATTGGGTCACACTAAACACCCGCATGGAACAGTTAATAAGCGACAATTATTTTATTTTCATAAAAGATATCACGCGCTAGCTAATGCGGGCCATCGATTTAACTCGCTCGATTATTTACTCGATTATCACCCTTTCTCGATTCCGTTTAATGAACCGTAATATAATTCGTTGTACATCATTCGTTCATCACGTCAATACACACGATTTATCACAATTAAATCTGTTTAAGTTACATCAATAAAGTGACAAAATAAATATTTTGAATATTCACGTCGACTTGCACTTTATATATTTATTTTCTTTATACCTACGTAACTAGCATCACTCACAATCACTATCTTGTAGTAAAAATCGTCTATAGCTATCTCGCTCACTCTGTCCTATTTGTACTGTGATTCAACCTCCCTCTTTTTAATATTCTTTTTTCACAAGAGGGCCTAATAGGTAATATACCCTAGACTCAATAAAGGAGTCGGTGAGGTAGTTTGAGTGCTCTAGTTTTGATTAAGAACACAAAGCAACTCCGGCCATGGTAGATAAGATTCAACCAATTTTTGAGCCGTTGGTCCTAATTATTACAGCAACTTGTTTTGCTCACTAAGCTTCTATAGGCCAGTGTGGTGATAGCTGCGCCAACACTTCTGCGTTTCTCCCATGTAGTAAATCAATGTGACGTATACAAATAGTCTATGAATGATGATGAATAGAATAAAATATAACTTATTTAAAATATATAACTTAACTAACTAACTATAAATATGTTATGTAATATAATTATTTTCAATATTCGAATAATCTTTTTTTTTTAATCTCAAATATCACATAAGAAATAATAATAGCTGCAAAGAAATTAAAGGAGGTTTTAATTTAAAAAACCACTTCAACAGTATTATTCTATTGAATGCCTCGTCACCGTGGCGCCCGCGCTGGCGCAGCCTCTGTAATGAGTATTCATTGCTACTGATGGGGCATTGATTCCCGGGGTCAGATCTGTTGACACTGGCCATGCTTTAAGTAAGAGACTTTAGCGTTCGGCCTGATTCATTATTATTTGGATTATTTACAATTAATTTGTTACACGTCATTTAGCTGTGGTTTCCATAGAATGCCAAGTGGTTCAAGGAAAGGTTGATGGAGCTAGGTCACGGGATATCTCTGTTGAAGTACTCCAGATTAGAAATTTAAATTTAAAATAAAATCTCTTTTCGGACAGATTGTTCTTGTCTGGGTATGACACAGAACATCTGCGACTACCCTGCCAACAGAATACGTCTCTTGAAAGAGTATTTATTTAACAGTCTTAACTCTTTGCGATAAATCACAAATATTTATCTTTGTTTATATTTTTTTATCATTCTATTTAGACGAAATAATGATAAATCACCATACTGCCCGCAATGATTCCTGTAGATCAAATCACACAAACAATATCAGGACAAATCGAAGCAATAACAGCACACCCGCATCAAAACATTAATTGTTCAATATCAAAAAATATCATCAAGACTTCTACCAATCCTTCCTACGTGTTCTGTTCAATTATATTCTATACAGTGTTTATCCATCGGGGTCGTTTCAATTAAACTATATTACATTGTTGCGACGGCACTGCAGGGTTAATTGCTATTGGGCCTTCTCGAGCTGATCTTTGGTCTGCGGGACCGATGTCAGACACCTTTCGATTGTTACAGGGTTAAGATCACAATCCACTGTTTGAGATTCTGGAATACTAAGTATGCTCTGAACACTTGTAGATTTAACGTTATTGCTGCTTGCATCTTTACTATGTTTATGTTATCTCATTTTGGTCGGGAAGATTATTTTCAATGACATCATCACCAACATAGTTGCAATGAAAAAAACATTGAAAACTGTAAAATGTTTTAAATTTGCATTTAATTTATCAAACTATCAAGACATTTTCATTTTCGTATTTATCGCTAATCAAAAATTTTAGTTAAGTTTTTTTGATTACTTTTGATATTTTTGTTTAATGTCTTTTCTCGTACTATCGTATATTTATTCCATGATCAATACTGGCTTGGTCTTTCTTAAATTTGATCGATACAATTTCTCATTTTATACCGGTTTATAAGAACTTTGTAATCTTTATCCTTTCTTCAGTCACTACAAGCTTAGAAGCTAGGATCAACTAACAAGTTGTAGTGTCCCGAATCCACTAATGAATACTCATTTTTTAATATGACAAACAACGTACCAAGACACGTTTAATTTAAAACTGCGTAATACGTATCAATTATGTGCCCATACGGCAGCTGTCGGAGCATCGTTCGACCAATTAGTTCAAGTGACCACAATTACAGAGGAACGTTGCGTCACCTTCGAGGAGACGAATTAGATATAATAGTTTCGTTTCATTTGTGAAATAGATATTTAGGTCACTCGAAACGTAGATAGAAAACTTGGAGCAGGTGGTTGAAACCAAGTCTTTATAAAAAAAAATTACACAACTCATACTGTTTACCATATAAGGTAATCAAAAAACCCCATTGCATTGTACATAATTATAGAAGTTAATTAATCGTTGCGTCTTTGTAATTTAAGAATGATGAAACGATACCCTTAATATGATGTCATGGTTGTACTCATAACAGAACTACTTGAAAAAACAATTAATATTCACAAAGCAACGCCCATAGCCAAGTGTGTTAATTTTTAATTACGACTAAATAGTAGCACTGTCAGTCATAATGTAGGATTAAGTAGTCCTCGTCTTCAGACAGACGAGTGTAATTGGGGTAAAAGATAATTGTAGGTTTTTAGGCAATAATTAAAAAATAGATATTGGTGCCAAGAGCTCATTTGTAAATTTAATAGTAAATTTGATTCTTCCTACCCTATACCTAAAGTTCCGAGATTCAATTTCCTGTGAGGTTGAAATTTTCTGCTCGGTTTGGTTCATCTACTACTTTAACAACAATATTACCAGAATATGTTCCAGTAGTTGAATGTAAGACCCGTCAGTTCCTCGGTGGTTCCAGAATCCGGTTACTGCTACCGCGTAAAAAAAATGAATATAGTCATTGAAAGCAGATAAATAATAACTATAAAATTATATCCATAAGTGAAATTAAAATAGGAAGAAGTACATTCAATAATCAAAGCCTAATAAGACACAGACACTTATCCGGACAGAGCGTGCAAAATGCCAGCACACCCAGCCACATCTGCTCGGGATCATAATGACCCTTTTGTTTACCGCGTCATTTCTTCCTTCTGTGCAATAATAAAAAATATTAATGTCCCAACAACATCAGCCAAATGTACCGAGGGCCTCCTAATCGCATTAAGACGGCCTGCGACCGTTCACGGGTTATTATGTTTATACGTTTTTATTTCGGGGGTAGCGGCCGGAAAGGATTACTCTTATCTTAATAATGTCTTGTAAGGTTTCTTCTATTGCATCATTGTTAGTATCTAGTCCATTTACAAATTGATTTATTAAAAATAAAATATAAAAATATATTTTGTTATTACCTACTACCTACATGTGTATTAAATGAACAATTCAATCCATATCTACGAATATACGTTCCAATATTTTTATCCACTGGTTAACATAAACATCTACAATAGAATGTGCTATATTCTATATGTTAAGAGTAGGTAACTATTTACTTAGAAGTTTGCAGTATACAAATACTGCATACCTTTTTTACTTACTTGCTTAAAGTAATTATATTGTTGATGTTAAGTGATTAGGTTTCTAAGTTAATTTTACAAAATGATGTAATTATGCAAAATATATTTTGATTATTCCTAATAGTCTCGCAAATATTTAAACATCTAAAAATTTATGAAGCGTTAACATATTTCGGGAATTAAATAGTAGATAACGATATTTCCATTTCAAGAAATAGTCCCAAAAATGAAAAACCTTGTCCTTTTTATATTAAATTTATACCTTTTTTTTACAGATGCATGCGGCCTTTCAGACGTGCCACATATAGAAAGTCTACAAGAAAAATCACAATGTGCACTCGAGGAATATTGTAGAAGTCAATACCCAAATCAACCCACACGCTTCGGGAAACTGCTTCTGAGGCTTCCATCATTACGAACCGTCAGTTCCCAAGTGATAGAGCAGCTGTTCTTCGTAAGGCTGGTTGGCAAAACGCCAATAGAGACCCTGATAAGGGATATGCTACTCTCAGGGAGCTCGTTCTCGTGGCCTTACATGGCGACTATGTGACATACGATGTGGAGACAGCTGGCAGCGGCCTGATCGACGCCTTACGGCTTCCCGCCGTACCTGCCAAGCCAGCGCTTCGACCCGTTCCAGAGGTACCAACGAGAAGTGCCGCAGCCCGAAGACGCAGTCACGTCCTCCAGTGAGCTCCAAGAGAGCAATGAAGCGGCGACCTCCGACGAGTACTTTGGGTCGAGGACCAGCAGAGACAGCGAGAGAGCCGACCCTTGTCCGACCTTTGATCCTATTTCAGCATTTTACGCTCCGAAGACTACTGAGGAGACGTATGACGTCCCCACCACCACTGGAGACACTCAGAAGAATGCTCAAAAGACTTCCATGATGATAGACAATCTGTTGAACATTAGGAGTCAGGACTCGTGTTCGATTCCAGATATGAAATAAAGGACTTTTAGGATTTGTTAAGTGTGGGGTCAGTACAGTAGTGTCTATTAGTCCAAGTTTTCTTTTGTTCCTCTGTAAAAATATAGATTAGAAATAATATTTAATATTGTAAATAAAATGTTTTTATTAATGTAAATGTATAGTTCTTGTGATAAGAATATAACGAGAGATAAGCTGTTTTCTACGACGTTTATGGTTATTTTACAACGCACTTAGGAGAGTCGAGTTTTTGAGAGTTTGTATGAAATTAATGTAATTTTATGATATAATTTAAAAAGTAACTAAAGCAATCGTGGATTGAGTTATGCAATAAAATGTGCGTACATTGATCGTGCAATGTTGGTGTGTACGTGTACCTAGTTATATTGTATATAGATAATTATTAATATTGAGGTTTTTACCAACGCAACTTATTAGAATGATTTTAAAATTATTATTTGTGAGTGCTACCTGTATCAAGGAAAATATCCTTCTGTGACTAATACTACGAATATTATCGGTCTAACACTACTGATATGACCTTTAATGTCTCATGACCTCTTAATATTTCTACTTTTATATTTTTGTTAAGTTACGACTGGTGCTCCTTTCATTTTTCTAAAACAAATATTTGATATAATATTTTAGAAACATTAAGTAACTAAATCGAATTATATTTTACTCATTGCAATAATTATTTATTTTTATGAACGGATAATTCCTTTAACGCATTTACGAGTACATACATATTTTATGAGATATGAATACATTGATTTATTTGCTATTTTGTATAAAATAATTTATGTTCAGAAAAATCAGTTGAAATTTAAATATTAGAAGTAGCAAATTTAAATCTGGTTTTGTTTTACTATTAATATGTTCAGGAACATTCTATGGAGGAATTTAGATTTTTATGCAGGAATTTAAAAATGATATTTATGATCAAATTATAGTCAAATATATTTGGTATTAGTAAACCGTAAGCGTCAATGCAGATGAAAAACATATCCTAATATTATAAAGCTGAAGACATTATTTATTTAGTTAAAAGCGCTAATTTCTGGAACTAGTGGCTGGAATTGAAAACTTATTTTTCTGTTGGATAGCTCATTTATCGGGGAAGGTTATATAACATTTGTGACAGACCGCATACAGCTAGTATACAACAACTCTATTGCTATAATCGTAGTTATACGTATTGGCACACTTGAGTACTTTACCTGCATTGACGCTTCTAGTTTGGATACACTTTCTTTAACTATCATTGTCAATTAAGGGAAATGACATAGATATAATGATTGAAAACTAAATAGATTATTACTAACGATATCGATTAAATTAAGATGCCTACATTTTGGTGATTATATTTGTGATTGCCAATTTCTTTTATATCTGAACAGGAAACTTCATTTAATTTATATTCGTCTGGCAATAAATGGATATATGATGATAATGATAATTGTTGGAAGCTAAGGAAAAAATGACACATCAATAAATTAATTCGTTTCAATAAATATTATATCTAATGTACCTATACTAAAAACGACGAATATTTTAATTACAGTACTTACTTTTTTTTCTCTCGATGTGGAAAGAAATAATATGATATCTATAAGATTACTTGTATTTATATATATTGAGAAATTCACTTTATCACGTTCATCATAATCTAAAGTTTGACACGCAACTCTCAGTATTAGACTTACAGCTGTCAAATAACATAGTGCTATTTCATTCTATGTTGAAAGAAAAGATTATTAAAAGCATACGTTATACAAAAATTTGTATCCCCTTAGTTATCATCAAAATGTAGGTACATCTGTAAGATCGTGCTTAGCTGCACCTCCTGCCAAATGTATGGAACTAAGGAGACTTTTTAAAAGAGAAGCAATGTATTTATTCGCAATAATTGTACAGTGAAGGTTGTATTATAATGTTGGTGTGTATAAAACGTTGTACGAGGGAGCGTAATATTGAAGAATTAAAATGTCTCTATGGATTTCGATTGCTTGGTTTCATTTTTCTCTTACGAATTTAACTAATAACTATATATCCCATCTTTGTAAAAAGTTTTAAATTATTATTAGCAAATTGATCGTAAATTCATTTTGAAAAGCCACAACATAGACAAAGCCCTTTGGCAAACATATTAATTATTCTCAAATATAAAAAAATAATATGTGGCTGAAAGTTACCATCATTAGAAATTTGTACATTATATACATACCTGCCAAAATACTTCAATGTATAATTCTAGTCTAGATGACAGAAACACACGAGGAACACGAAACAGCATCATCATGTTAACACAAGCTGGTAAGTGTATAGAAATGGTTGCAGTAACAACTGGGGTCAACAACCAAGCCCGCCTTACTAGAAGCATCAATCTTCTTATCAAATCCCGGTTGGAGCAGATATTTGTATGATGAGTGCGAATGTTTGTTTACAAATCATGGATGATCTATATTTCAACATTAAGTAGTATCCATAACGCGAGCTCTTAACGATACTTATTTTGAGCTAGAAATAAGCTGTGTGCGAAATATTATTGATTATCATTATCATGACATCAACACAACATAATGTAAAACAGCTGAAGCATGTTCTAAAATTGTATATTATATCAAATTTAATAGTTAGGTTGCCAAAAGAAGGCCTAAGGTAATATTATCTTATTTATCGTGTTTTATCTCTTGATATTTAAACAACTGTAAAATAAAATAATGGTCCCAATGCATATCATAAAAAAATGATCACGAAAAAAATCCAATTTTGGATAAAAATTAAGACAGTATAGTTTAGCACTCTGGTTTTGGATCATTATTAGAAAAAGAACGGAAGGATATGCCAAAATGCTTCTAATTGCATTTTATCGTAAGCAAATTTCTGCAACATAACGTCGCACTTTTTCTTTTTGGGTAAAAGGACACAAGTGTTTGTTTTAGAATTATCAGATTTTTCGTACTTCGTAAGTTTCTTGCGGTTTGAGATACCTATTATTGAAGATAGTATCAATACGTATTTTTCAAAATTAATTTTCTATGTTTTGAAAGTTATAAAACGAACTTTTTATTTTTATTTTACAAAAATGTAATAAATGATGGACAAGCTACGATAAATACTGTGGCTTATCTATGGACCTTGTGTGGTCATATCCATCAGATATCAGCCTCTTTCAGTTTTCGTTATACTGGGTACTAGTTGTTAGCTTAAGTATTTAATTATCTATGAAATCGACACATAACTTGTATGTATTATTATTGCATCCAAGCAATTTCAAATCAACATTGTTCTTGAGTCTTGATTTTGTATATAGAAATATGATACTTAATTCCAGAATTTATATTTTTAAGGCTTGAAGCGTGAAGCGGTGTATTATATGTATAGGAAACTGTGCATGGGAATTTGAATGAAAACGGACTCGCGTGCGCATGCACAACACAGGTGTAGAGCGGTGAACACGCGAGCCGTGATTTGGGCCGCGTGAGAACTGAACGTGGACACTTGCTACCGCCAATTAATCTAGGGTGACGTACATGGACGGATATTTTATTTATACACTTGAATTCTTAATACAAAGATGTTTAACTATGAATTTTTTTATTTAACAACTTTGTAAGTTTTGTAAAAGTCAATAAATGTATATACAACAATTCATCTTTTTTTAACCCTAATTAACCTGATTACGTAAAGAATTCAGTGTCTTTTCATTTCAGGTTTAAAACAAGCTGACTCATTTTTGTTGACATCAGTTTTAAACCAGAACAAATTTCATTGAACGTTTTGTATTTCTATTAACCGACATAAAATTCAAAAAAGGAAGAGGTTCTATTACACCGTATGTGTTTCTTTGTATATGTATACTTCTGAGATGGTCCCATTGTCACCGATTTAGGATCTGGTGATGAATTGATGAAATTCCAGGGAAATACAGAGAAGCTTCAGATTTTCAAGGCAAATTTCATAAAGTTATCGAGTATTTTTAACCAAAGACTAAAAAACTGACGATTACCCACCTAACTTTGACCTAGAAACTTACCACTCTATTTTTTTTAATTACTAAACTAAACACCGTCTTCAAAACACTAATAAATACAAAAGTAATTCAATTTAACCTTTTGTCTTTTTGTAGGTAGTGTAAATTTGAAGGTAGTATCTAATGAAAATTATTTAAAAAATCATAATTGACAGAAGAATCAGTTGGAGTTGTGTGAAGAAGCCTTAAATGGTCAAAGTATTTACATACGGTTGTTTTACATAAACATGATGGCGCTGATCATTCTATTTTCAAATACATTACCAAATATTTGTATAATATAAATATATCGTAATTTAAAATTTAAATCTGTATGAAAGGGGTAAAACCCCCAATTACTTTCCGTATGCTTAGAAGATGAACTAAACAATAAATGAAAATTGTAAAAATCTCACCCTACGGAAGTTTTCGTTAAAATCATATAGTAATGAGCACACCTGGCCAGAAGTATCACCAGTAGAATCCAATCACGATATAGGGGGTTCCCATGTTACCCAACCGTGACCACGAGGGTGCTTTAAGCTAAAGTATTGAATAATGATACTAAAATGTAGAGATTCAGGTATTATGATGAGTTAGAAACTGGTAATTACTAAAGATGAACGTGTATCAACAACTTAAGTCAAAATTCTTATTACGTCATTTTCAAACCAAAATCGTAAGTTTTGGGACGTCTTTACTAAGCGTTATAAGTGTAAGAGTGAGTGTGGGAAATATTATATCATATATATATATATATATATATATATATATATATATATATATATATATATATATATATATATATATATATATATGGAGTTAAGTCTGCATCTGAAAACGGAAGTTGGAAGTTGAGGAAGGAAGGAAGACAAGAACTTTGATGAGACTTTAAGTCGCTCAAGAATTTCTAATCAACATACATCAACTAGAAAGCCTCTCTTAAATAGCAACGGACATCCGCACATATGTATATCACATATCGCACACACATCTCGACTATTTATCGACTTATATAATTATGTCGGATAAAGCTAAGCGACGGGGACTACGCCTGGCACTTGATTAACTACAAGAATTATTGTATACCTAGTTGACCTAGATCGCGGTCGGTATTATCCTCACAGCCCGCAGAGGAAGTATTTTGAATCTTGACGGTCCTAAAACATATTCAGCAACTCTTTCGTTCCAAAGCCTAGTAGACCCTAGCGATTTTTAAATATAAAAATCATAATTATTCACTTTATTACCGTAAGCAGGTGTGGTCAACTTTCGGAAACAATCAGTGCGGGTAGGTCAGGAGTCGCCAACTGTCGTCACGCACGTTGCGTCTTTTGTCAGTAGTCAGCAACGGGTGATATTATTTTTGCTAAGCATTAGTTAATGTAACGGAAAACATTGACAACCTTTTTTTAACCAGAGCACTTATTTTAAAGCACCTGCCTGGTCCAGTCCTAGATATGTATATATGTTTACAACTAAGTACTGAGGTACAGTACACCTTCGTAATATTTAAATCCTTCATCATTCATTCTGTTTTAGTTAGTTTTAGTACCTACTAACCTTATTAACAAAATATTTATTCCTTGCCTTTGATTATCTTGTTAAAAAAGAAATATAATGATTTCTATTCTAAATTACCAGTTTTCAACTGTTAATTTAAAATGATAACTTAGTTTTTGTGCAAAACTGTCATTTTCTTTAAACGCTACTTCAGACTACGTTTAATAGATGACATGTTTATAATAATAACAAATAATACAAAGCTTACTGTGTCGATTAGTTCAATAAACGTTAGAGTAAAGGCTATTTAATTAATGATTTAATCATTTACAGTAGGGTATTTACAAGGAGGTAACATTTTCCACTCCGTTTGCCGTAGGAAGTAATCTCTGAAACGACTTATTCCATTTCGATATTTGTATGTATAAACTTCTGCGTTATCCAATAACATAACCTCCTTAATGACACTTAATTCAAACTTTTAACATCACCCTGGAAACGAGCTTAAACATAATTAATGTACCAACATAAATAACTTAATGCGTTTTATCGAATACAGTAATTTCCTATTTAGGTGCAAACACAACCATAATGAGTCATTTTAACTAAACTTCCTGCGGTAAACGAAGCTTATCTCTCGTCCTCATTCTGTCCTTTTCATGTGCAGTATTTAAGTTTCATGCTATGGTTTCAGTTAGGTATTGTAGGGCGGTGGGCGTGCCAGGGGTCGCCCAATGAGGTCGAAGGTCGTGAACCTCGACCCCGCGGCGACCCCGCGTAGGTGAGTTGCGCGGTTTGTTCGGCTCGATTGATTCGCGCCTAAGGTTTGACTGACGCCCCTGACGTCTTATAATATTCCAGTGTATATTTGGGCGTGTTCGCTACTCTGTAATCGCTACTAAGGACATAAAGAAGCTTTTTATATAATAACTTACCAATCCATATTAAAACACCCAATACTCAATTCGCCATTTTTTATAATAGCACTTAATTGAAGAATTTGTGATTATGACGTTTATCTCTTTCCTTCTAATTCTAGCTTATCAGGTTACAGTTTTAAGAGTCTTAAAGCTTTTACGAGTAATAAGTAGCTGAACAAGGAATTTTTCACGGAATAGATTCAGAGTACAAATTAAGTTCTCCAAGGTAAATAAGGTAAATATATCTTGCAGCTGTGTGCGTGTTACAGACGTGAGATTGATTCTTTAAGCACCAATGTACAAACAATATTGTGTGTACCTCACGAAGAAGATTTGTTAATGAATTAGAAATACAAAGTCATTTATGTCGGTATAAAACAAGAACTCGTACGTAGCCGAATATACTAGCGTGTTTCTAGTCGTTTGCCTCGTCTGGTCAATGGCAACCATTACTATTTCTATGTGATTAGAAATTATAGAACTAACTTGATGAACTATGTCTTCATATATTAAATATTTTTGTAATTTAGATTTAGATAGTTACGCTATGTATTCATTTGTTTACAAAAAATACCTCTTACAATCTCTTAGATATTCTATCATATTTGTAGTAACGCTCATATTACAATAATACTTATAACGACGCTGGTTGTTCATCTCAATCTTATGAAAGTATATTTGACAATCAGTATATTGTAGTTTTTACACATTTTTATTTAGAACACTAAATAAAAATGTAGGTAATTAGTTCCATATTTCTATGGGACGAATGCCAATAAGGAAATAACTTATGTTTTGTCGACACATTGTGAGTGAAGTATGAAGGTGTGTGGAGATGAGGCGATAAGGCAGACGGACGGACAGATATCTAGCAAGCGGACGGTGCTTGTACACTTTGGTGATTGTTACTATAGAACAGAGAAATGAGTTGAATCGATAATCGTTAAAATAGTTAAAATATTATATTTCATTATATATGCCGTGTGTGATTGTTTTATTTTCAATTTTAGTTATATACAGATAAATAGTACATAATTACAAAAATCGTTACCTGCTGGTTTGTATATTTATTTAAAACCTTTATTTCTTATTTTAATATTATATCCATTATGTACACTAATAAATTACAAAAGAAAATTCAATTAGAAAAACACACACAATGGTTGGCCCATCGCTAGTAAACCACCAATCGATAACGTCGAGACGATAAATACTGTCTCAGTGCTGATATTCTTGTAGAGGTTGAATTTAAAAATTAAAAAAGAAAGTAAAATTTAGCGCTTTGTTTAGTTCTATCCGGTTCGAAATTTAAAAAGAGTTTACACTTAAGGCACAGAATGAAGACTCTTTTTAAAAAAAAAGCACAGCAAATGACTCGATGCCGCCTGATGGTAAGCAGTAGATTCCATATGTAAAGATATCTAGTGCAGCATGCGTCGTAAGACTCTAGCCACCTCCACTTTGCAGGCCCAAAAAGTACCTTTTCAAGCCTTTTTTGAAGGATTCCAAGTTGTAGTAGGGAATATATGTTCCGGTAAGGAATTCTGTGCTGTCAGTAATTAAAAAAGATATAAAACATTCCTTAAGTAAAGTAGGATGGTGCTGTAGAAATATATTCATACAAAATATTTGAAAATAGTAAAACACTATATTAGACTTATTTTAATTTTTTTAAATTATTTTTATTACTATGTGTAATATACGCGTATCATCTCTACGCCATTATAATTTCTCAACCAGCGCATAATCACGCGGGTGGTCGCGCTTGATTGTGATTGACATTCGTACGTCACACCATAGTTTCGACCACAAAATCACACCAAACTATCTCACTGCACACCATGCATTACCCGTTTTCTTCCACACCGCATCGTAGCACACAAAATAAAGCGTCAATGTATGCAAAATACTTTAGAAAATTGGAATTAAAATGTGTTAGTATGGGCAAGTTAACAGGAAAGTATCCCAGTCCTTTCAAACACTTTGAATACTGGCCACGTCTTAGACCGTAGTGATATATATGGACAGACTGACAGAAGACGAATGTATGGGAGTTCTTTTGATAAAGTGCTTATTAAATAGCGTTGTTTCTATTAAAATTCTTTGCTAGATATTGGTAGTATGCATTTTTGATCAAACACGTGTTTTTATGTCTTTAAAATTTGTGAATATATAGTATAGGTAAAACAAATAGATAATTACATAGCTATCGATTGTACTTGGATTTTGCCTGCTGAGACCAATTATCTAAAATGTGTATGACCAATAAATCTTTCACAATCTTAATCCTGAAGATGCTACACCCCCCACCCCCCACCCCCCTCAATTGTCCCGCGTTGACGCGTGTCAATTTATCTAAAAGAATTGCACTTTGCCACATTGTTTTAGCAACCACTGGCTACCCTAATGAAACTTGTGGTTGAGGCGTACATGACACTACGGAATCCGAGAAAGATCTTAAGATAAGTCTGAGTCTTAAACTATCGTAGATGAAACTTGTTATTGTAATGTTTTGATTAAAACGCAAAATATTTTGCATTTTTTGGTAATTGAAACATTAAACATTGAAAAGAAAATTAAACTGAAAATATTAAAAATAATTACATTTTGAAACTGATAAAAGAAAAGTACAAAGTTAAGCCTTAGAAGTAGATTAAAATTTAAGTACCATATCGCAGTAACTATCGCGTTTCAAAGTATGGTTGCAACTATTGCTGCATACTTCATTGGAGTGACATTATAACATAGTATGAATCTACTTCTGAGACCAGCTGTATCTATTATTCGTTCCGATAAAATAACATCTTAATTAAAATCTGTGCTGAAAATGACCAAGATAATACTACTTAAATGTATTTTTCCAAAATGTAAGTGTTATTTGTCTAACAATTAACAAAACAATCAAAACTCCGCATTAACAAAATTCTCAAAGTTAACTTATCTCATGTAAGTCTGTATCTATCGATGAATTGGCTCAGACGTGAAAAAACAAACCTCTCCCCTCTCAGGCGGCAAGTGGATTTTCGTTGTCGTGACGTCATCCACTTAAACTATACACTTATGTCCACTTTTATAGCTCCACTCGTGTGGCCCCAGTGGTGGGTTATAAAACTGGACACCTAATCTATTACATTACTTGCAATGGGCAAGGTAATTTGATGATATGAAGGTTATTTCCGTAATAATAACACATGGTTTATAATTATAGATATTCCGTATTACTTAGGTCAAAAACAAGTTTATAAATAAGGTACTATCGACCTTGATTGTTTTAAATTAAATTTTTTATGAAACTTCAATGTTTAGCTAAGGATTTTAGCTAGCACAAAACACTAAAAATAATGAAATTAGTAACTAAAATGAATTCAAAGTCACAATATGCGAAATCCAAGTTTTAATCATGTAGTTACGTAAACCAGTAAACATAAAGTAGAATTTACAATGTACTCTGCAATTCGATTTAAATCAAATTGCTCTGAAAGCCGCTCAGATTACAAGATTCCTTTTGTTCTATTCTACCTGATGTTAGATGGAAACCGTCGCCTTTAAATACATGTAACATCAAGAAATTGTTTGATGAGACTGGAGCCTTAACATTCAGATACAGGAGAAGTTAAATCCCTCTCATTCGACTTCGGACGGAAAATGCCTACCAAACGCTCCGCAGAAGGATGTACCACCTAGTAAATATTTGCTTATCATTTGGCTTCAAATAACGTAAATTTTCTAATATTATCTTAGTCCAATAAAATACAGGTTGTTCCAAAATTTCCGTGTGACACGACTGAGAGGCTATAAAGTAAACAATCAGTGTCCCCCGAACATCTGTCGCCGCGGGACAAATTCAACCTTTTAGCGAGTCCCGGGTTCGCTGCCGAATTGTCTCAATTTACATAGTCATAAATACGTTTGATACCCTCCAACGCTGTCTTGATCTGTGGGGTAAAACTCACCTCGGAGGGTTTTTTTTTTCAAGATAAGAGATGTCAAGTCTTGACAGATGTCACGAGGTACGAATGCATAAAAAAGCGGTTGATAAATTCAACAAAACAAGCGTTGTCTGACTGTTTATTACCAAAAAAAATTATAGAATAGGTAGATAAATAGATACCTAAAATTAAAAACACAAGTATAAGAAAATGTATGATATTTATTGAATTAAATGGGGTTTTTATAATTACTAAACTTTTAATGAGCAGGTATTATAGTTTACAGATCTTGTCAATAAAATACAAAATGAATAGTATAAGCATTCATTTCCTTTTAATTGATATGTCCTATTAATGCTTAACTATGATAATTAATTATTAATTTCTGTTAATAAAGAGATAAGACACAGATTCCCAATTTTAGTTTGACGTGGTTTTTATGATCAACAAAATCATCTACCTTATGTAAATCTGTAACTTAACCAATATTCACACATTGTATAACGTACAATGAGTTATCTTGATGTGAACATCATTTATATCCAAGCTATCACACGCTAATCGATTTAAATTCAAACTCACATGTCATTGTTCAATAGACCTGCACTGCTAGTGTGAAAATGGTTTCTATTTATATGAGATAAAGTTTAAATTTCAAGTTCAGGGATCTGGACAAGCTGCCACGCCACCGCATTCCCATATTTGCTTACCGTTAATCAAAAAACTTTTGTCAAGGAACCGTCGCTTCCCCGATTTGATTAATCGTTTCAACCCTGTTCCGCCGCGGGTCCGTGCGACCCACGAAGAAAACAAACGACAAATAAAACTCGTGCTAATGATACTGCTAATCGTGTAGAATAATTGTTGCTTTAAACCATTAGCCGCTTACAAATGGCACATACCGTTAATATTTCCCTTTTCGGTCGAAATGACCTGTTTGCTCAGGCCCGGGTGACCAGATGAACAAATACGCAACTGTCGTGACACCATCAATTATAAATCTAACGTTCTTGATCTTAACATTGATGCGTTTAAGAAAGAAGTAGAGAAGTGTCCGTTTCTTCATGTTTATCATCGTAACTAATACCTTTATACTACCTATGTAACGGAGTAAATAATAGTGTGGACAGCTCAGAGTAATAATATATTCAAGTAAAAGAAAACCAATATAAAATATAGCCAAATAAAATACAAGTTCACAAGAAGAAAAACAAACAGAACAATAATGACAACCTTCTGTCAAAATAAAGAAAAAGTAATATTAGAAAAAGTAGTAAATTTTCTATAAGCTTTACCGACCCACATCTATTTACAAATTGTATATAATAAATCTTGTACACAAGTGTCAGGTACACCAAAAACAAAGACAAGCAGATCCATTTTAAGTGTATCAGTACAAAAGAAATGCTTATTACAAAATACAATAAGAGGTAGGATATGTAGTATCTATGGTGATATGATGCACGTCAAAGCACCATTGTAACTAGATACATTAAGGCAGAACGCTCACACTCTTAAGTCCTCCCCACACGTCAATTAGGTCCCGACGACACATTTCCCTTTAAGTGTCACATCTTCCAGTCTCACATATATGCAGTAAGTGTTGCATAGGCTAGACAAGTAAGACACAGTCCATTACCATTCCGAGAAGGAGACTTATCTGATAGTTTTAATCTGAATACGTAATGTACAGCTGAGGACAAAGTGCAAAAGGCATCTCAACACCCTTGTTCTCGTAATGCCGAAACGAGGCGAGTTGTCATCAAATACGCATCCTGCTGGGGCGGGAATCAGTTTTAAAAGCCATTAGAGGCCGGGAGACAGGGGGCTGTAATTAGACCGCGTTAATATTTAACAAGTGCGGCGGTATAGAGATTAGCACGGCCCAGCTGCGAGCACCTTCTGGCCTGACATTGCCTTTTAAAAAACGGCACTGTCGCCGTCGTCGTCAAAAATTAATTACGTTATGTCCCGCGTCGTAAAAAGAGTTTTTCGTGTGCTAATGGTTCTGTAATATCAGCAGTCGGCTACAAACTAAGTGATGTAAAACTCAAGTTAAAAAAACGTCACGCGATGTGTGAAAACTGTTTGCCGAATCAATGCCGAAAGCGTTTAAGCATCTTTCTCATCAAAGTTTCAACCTAAAATTCATCAAAAAAGATCCCACCTAAAAGTTGATGATATGATAATACTTTCTGGTCCCTTATTCGCTCGAATTTGCATTCATATTTTTATTTCATCAAACATCTGCCCCTTCAGTCCCAATTCCGTCAAAGGTAAGGCCGAATTAATTCCGTGAAGGCACGAAAATGAAAACAGCTTGGTGAAAATCCGTGAGTGTAATCCTTTCAACCCTTTCCGTGCAATTAGAATTACACTAGAAGACGACTCAACATCTGCGGGTTAACTAATGGTGGATGCATTATTAAAATTCTGCGGCCAGCAAAGGGTTGTCATATAGATTATGCTATTTATAATTCTATAATACATTTAAGCAGTCTATTTCCCATGCAACTTTCGACTTTCGGCTGCAAGCGGTAGGGTATATTAGCTTTATATATTATTGTCCTTCCCTTGCAGCACAACATGTAAGTGATTTAAAAATTTCCTCTTATTTCGAAAAGTCAAACAGAAAATATAACCGTACGATAATCTTTATATTTTATTACTAGTGACTACTCGTCTTCGCACGGGTATTTAAAAAAAATACAAAAAAAAAAATATTTTAAGACACATATTGACACTTCTTTTTGCGTCGAGGGCTACTAAAAAGAGTACATTATAAGGACATTATCTATTGCATATTTCAACATGAAAATATAATTATTGTGACATAACTGTAATATACATATGGTAACACGGACTTTTTGTAAATATTAATTCCTATATAAAACTGTGTACTTCACTTTGCTCTATTGTCATAATTTTCGCAACGTGCGCGATAAAAGTCTGTTTGTTATTTTTTCTCACTTCGATAATGGAACCCACATTTTCGAAGTTTTGATACGGATTCCTTACTTTTTAGTATTCTATAGCCTATTATCATCAAAGATAATGTAGAATTATATATGTGTAAGAATTTTTCAAATCAGTCCTATAGATTCGGAGCCTAAGCAAAGCAAACAAACAATCAAATCTTTACTCTTTATAATATTAGTATAGATAAATACGCAATATTTTTAAGGAATGAAATATCAAATGAAATATATGAATAATAATCTCAAAAAAGATCCTACGCACATTTCCCACCGACGTCCCTTCTTGAATTTCGTGAAATAGACAAACTAATCAGTCATAGTCCCGAGTCTTTCGCTACATTAGCATATCGCAAAAATTACAATGGCCACCTCGGCATCTTAATGGTTGGTCCGCGAATAATCCTGGTCGCCAGCACAAAAGGGTTAAACAAAGCTGCTTCTATAAAAGGTTTATTAATGTCATAGATGTATCATCGTGGTCCGTTAGACCGGTTTTAAGAAGTCTATTAAAGTGTTAACTCCGAAAGGTAAGTTTTCTGTTGGTATTAGAAAGATTTATCGTGTCATGGTGATTTTGCTAACGAATCGTTAAATTTCTGCGTGACGCTATATACACGATGGGAAAGTACATGTAGATACTTTATTGGTACCAAAAGTGACGTATGTAATGGCCGACCAATTTGACAACTTGAACTACAAAAATTTTACCGTTAGTGCCGTTATCGGCAAAATAAGTAGGTTTTTTTCGATAAAGCTTCTCGTTCCAAGCCAGCAAATTTCTTTGAGCGTTTGTTGTTATTGTTTATACGTTGTTTATGTTTATACATGTTATTATTTATATATTTAATTGTTGGGTAAGTGACTGTTTTTTCTTTGTTTTATGTAAAGCCTTGAACTTTCATTAAAGATATTTTTTAAAGCATTGTAAGCTTATATAGCACTTTATATGAATTAACTTAAAAGTAATTTTTGTGAATGTCGTGGTGGATTTTTAATTGTGCCTTTTCTCTATCACTCTTAAGATTGTACTACAAATAATATGTACTTTGGACTCAAAAGGCTCACTAGGTAGACACTTTCGCTTAAGGTTTTATAAAAAGTAAATGTTTCCATCCAAAAATTTTAATTACCACCTAAAGATAGGTTCTTTAAATGGTAATTTAATTCAAGAACCTAATGTTGATAGGAATTCACCAGAGTACAATTTAAATGTATTAATCAAACAATATTACCTCCGCAGTAGGTACAATATTTATAATCCTCACTACTACTGCTACGTGCAATATCCTGATTTTCTAGTTCTCAGTACTGCAGACAAGACGTATCAAGTGTCTTTATAATAGGCAATTAGACCTGTGAAAAACATTCCAGTAACCAAATAAACGCGAGCTCTCTTACCCCTTCACTTAACTCTATAAAAGTAATAACTAAACCAATAGTATCAACGGCAGCGTGTCTTATTATAATGGTAGCTGCTAAGATAGGGTTACTACGTTGTAAAGAAGCTATTTGTTTTCTTCCATCACCTCGCAGTAGTTAAACAAACAGAATTTAAATGGAGGTGACTTTTGTCCCTTTCTCATAGACTCCATTGTCAGTATTGTAACCTTTGTCTGTTTGAATAGTATTGTTTTTTACAAATGGCAGCTGAAATGTCCAGTAGTTTTTTGAAACAGCTTCTGCTTTGCCAGTAATTATTCATTGTCTATTTTTTAGAATCTATTGTTGTTATAATCTGTGGTTTCACATGGACAGAGTAGAAAGGTGTTAATTTATATTCAGGTAAATATACCTAATTATCTAGAACACCGAGATATAATTAGAATTCGGTGATAATTTCTACATCAGCTGCATTCTGATTTAAGTTCATATTATGATATTATATTATAATAAATTCACATTATTCTAAGACACTAACGACAGTGAAATTTGTCTCTGAAAATAAAAATTAGCAAATAAATATTCAGTCAAGCAAAACCCAGTGGCATGTCACAAAGACCAAATAACCATTACAAGTCCTTTCGTCTCAAGGAATTCTTAAAATTTCTCTCGCTGCGAGCGTCAAACAAACGTCAATCATAGTACCACACAACTAGTGCTAAAGGTCACCGATCATCATCTGCTGCTGTCACAACCACGTCAAACTGCCGTTCATCATAGATAATAACAATCGAACCTTTACCTTCTGCTCCCACGTTAAGAATTATTTTTATTTCATCAACAGCATTATTAAGTTTGCTATTTTATACGCCGTTACATATCCCTAGCTTTTTACCTCTAAACATTCATGTCATTCTGGAATAAACAAGTCCATACAAAAGGAGAGTCACTATCCCTTTTTTATTAATATCGGTGGCTGAATGGGGACAAAGGGTTTTGTGCTCATTATGCGTAATCGTACCCGTTCAGGTGTTATATTGTAGTGTAATGAGCTTACTGGATAGTTCGCAAATGAAGGGCGCACGCTTTCATGTGTATCGGATCAGTGGGAGAAGTTTTTGATGTAATGAAACTTTTGCAATTACGAATTTTCCTTTTTCATTTCGATGCACAATTCAGAAGAAAAATTAATTTAGTTTTTGACAAATTGTAGGTGATTTTTGATTTTATATTTTAGCTGATGGATTAAGATTATGGAACTCTTATTTACTACAATAAGATAAAACTACAGTTTTAATCAATTTGTGTTGATATTTTCGGGATTCCCCAAATTTTTGAGTATCTATATTATTATTGCAAGCAATTATATACTTAAGTATCTTTCCGTATAAGTATTACTTCATAGCTGATTATACATTTAAGACAAATGTGTATGTTTACTTATAAATTACAGACCGGTTATATCTCACTAGTGTTCATAAATTTCCACATGATACCAAGGGACGTGGTATCATATCACTGTGCAAGATAATGTCTGTGGACACATAATAATATAAAACATGTATTTTTGTACGAATCTTACAGCTTTATTGAAATCTATATGAATGTAGAAATAAGAAGCAGATAACTTAGCACATTTAGGGGAAAATTTCGTTTCCAAGTTTGGTAAAACTATACAGGAGGTAACGTAATAATAAAATAAGTATAAATTTTGCTTTTTATGTAGGAACTTATTTGTAGCTAATACGTACTTTTTAGTGAAAAATTAACTAAAACTGATGATTTTCGAATATCAGAATATAGGTTATTATTTTTAATTAAGCTAATTTCTTTTGTTAATGTTCAACTTAAGATAACCTCTCGCATAAGATCAACCCTTATATTGCTTCAATAAAAGTATAGTAAATAATAAGATTTAAATTCTATGAGCATCTCGTTTGGCTCGTGCTCGTGCCTTCCATCAAATTCAACCGGTCCATAAAGATGCTGTGGCATTCAACCATTTTTTATTAATAATTTCGACATGATTAGATTTTCTTTGTATTGACTGAAAATACATTTATAGTTAAACTAATTAACAGTTATTCAATTTGAACAAAAAACATTAAACTTCGAATAAAAAATATTGAATTTACTATTTACTTACATTGACAAGTAGTAATGGTTCATTTTTAAAATAATTTGTTCAATAAATTTAAGATATTAGTTTTTTGACCTATTTAAAGTGTAAGTTAATTTTTCTAAAGAATGAATTAATTCAGGAGGAATAGTTAAGATCAAAACGAACTCATATAGTTAAACTTAGATACGTAGACACCTTTGGTTAAGAGCTAAAGTTAAGTTAAAAAAAAATATTTAAAAATTAAATACGAATTAATTAATTTTAATTCCTTTTGTATAAATAAACCTGTATAAAAAAACTTACACCATAATACAACTTCATCCCTCATATAATCATTAACATTTTTAGAGAAATCTTGTTTGGCTCGTGGCGTATTATAATATCAACCTTTGACTGACCTGACCCTAAGGGATGCTGACCATCTCGTTTTTAAACGTGAATAAGATGACATAATTGACCTGTCTACTTTTTATTCATTCTGTAAAGAATTAGGTGTTACTTTTAAAATTTTAGGGGTTATCCATAGCCACATTCGAGTCATTATGATATTTTGTTATGACTGGTAAATAATAAATATTTATTTAATTTAAAAAATCCTTTAGGTTTCTTAATCTGAATTACTTAATAATTTTCGAAATTTAGATTCAAACATTTTTAGGTTATAATTTCAATAATTTAATGTTCTTCTGTAGTAACGGTTTATGTTGAGCCGGTTCACCGAAACAATACCTTTATTTACCTCTACTGACCGGGCCGAGCTTGACCATTGCCACAAAGATTTTATGGGAACCGAAATAGCTAATAATTCATAAATTCGGACGCCGTACTCCGGAACCCGTTGGTTCAAATCCGTCATTAATTTGAACATGCCCGCACAAAAGCCAAAGTCTTCGCCCTTTCAAGACTGGATAGACTAAGCATAATGGCCGATGGTCTTACTCGTTTAAGAATGATAAATTGCCGAAATGGACTCGGCATGTCTATTCCCACAGATATTAAAGTGCGGGACAAAAGAAGGACCCCCGATTTATAAGGACCCATGCTGTGGTATTGAAAATATAGCAAAATACAAGCTCTTTGTGCGGCATGCAAATCCTTTTGAGGGTTTTGCACGTAAATTGGAAAACTTCTGCAGTGGACCACTCTGATCTGCCTTTGTTTTATTATTTAATCTCTTAGCTCTACAGTCCTTCTGAGTGCATTAACAATATTATATTCTATCACTATCAATGGAAAACATTATATATGTGGACTTGATTTAATAACTTAGAGATTTTCATGTGCGTATTTTAAGAATAGATTATGTAGATTTAGCACTTACGTTCTTATGAAGCTATTATGAATAGCAAAAGGTATTCATATGCTTATTATCTTCAGATGGATAGCATCTGTATTCGAAAAAATATGTTTAAAGCTGTGTATAATCAAAACAGAACAAACGAGGGATTCATGAAACTTCCATTCGTTATCTGTCACTTAATACAGTTGGTAGTATTATAAAATTTGTTATTTATTAACATATAATTATTTTATTTCATTTATTATCTGATATTTTCATTTTTTTGACGAAAAAACTGAGTTTTCATATAATCACGTGCATTTTAGCAAATCTACGTTTCGTAGAATCGGTTAAATAATATTATTAATCATTATAGTCTTTAATATTAAGATTATTTGGAAAAAACCTAGGAAGGTATGGGTTTGTCATCTTCTATTTCCAAATATTAAGCTGTTCATCTAAAATTCGGTGTCACAAGTTACCTACTGGTTAACTGCATGTTATAAGGTAGTTTCATCTTTTAAATAAGTAATAATTGATTTCAATTGTTAATGTGTATAATATACCAAAATTCCACGCTTCGTAAGCAAAACCATCCGTAGATAGTTTATTGAAATCCAACATAAGGGGAGCTATTCTGGATTTTTTATTCCATATACAAACTTAAAGCTCTTGCGTAAGAATAAGGTGTTGAAATGTGCCAGTAGATATCGAAATATTTTGTATCTTTCCTACAATATTGTATAACAACACATCTTGTTTATTAATTTGCAAATACAATCTATGCTCTATGTATTTCATAATTACGATCTTGTACAACCATATTGATCCGTTTCCCGTTTGGAAAACGTTTAATTTCATGCTACCGCATATCAAAGCAAATCGTATGAGATTTTAACCGGGGATTATCGAAGGTTATCGCGCATCTCACCCTTTACAAATACACGACAAAACTACAACACGATGACGACTATAAATTTTCACTTGCGTTGCATTGCTAGTTTTCTGCGACCTTTTAATCGAACTTCCTTATTTAAGCGAGCTTCAAACACAACTATAGTTACAATAACGATACAATGAAAACCTTTGTACCTTTTCCAGAAGATTGGGACAGCAAAAACGTGATTATAGTTACATAAAGGTATTTAAGTAAATCAGTTTATCTCCTTTGATCCGTTTAAATATGAATTGACAACGAGGAAATAGGTAATAATAACAGTTATAAATATATATAACGGCCTCGATTCTCGATGCACTCTTTTATTACAATCCAAAAACAGACGACTGGTGACGTCATTTTGATGAATTTCTGGTCGAGTCGTCAGTGCCCCTGTCTACTTAGAACTCCCACGTTCGACTCCTGGTAGGGGCAGTTATTTGTATTATGAGTACGAATATTTGATCACGAGTTATATATTACTGATATTTATATACATATTACTATATTTCTTCATTATGTAGTATCCATAACACAAGATCTTAATGATGCTTACTTTGGGCTAAATAATAGGTGTAAGTGTGAGAAATATTATTATTATTATATTGTTTTATTATTATGTTTATTCGACGTTTTTGAAATTTTGTGCATCTCCCAATTCAAAAGTATATGGCTCATCTAAATATGAACTAACTTGACATTCCTTAAATTCATTGTGTCCCTTTCATAATGAATTAAATTGTAAGAGAGGCAAATAAATTAATTTTAGCTTATGAGGATGCTTACAGAATCTCTACCATTGTGTTTGTTTTAAATTTATGCAATCTTGAAGTAAGACTTTAATTTTGAATTATCTTACTAAATAGCCTCCGTTACCTATTCAAACTTTGATGGCTTTACTAACAAGCAAAATTAAAAAACCGCCGTCAAGTAATAATCTACAATCCAAAAACCACTCAAGAAGTTAAAAACAATTAGCCACGCTGGCCGACTGATTAAACCGTCCCCAGTAAACAAAAAAACAAAACAATAGATCAGGCGGGGTAAAAAGATGAAAAAGTGTCACTGAATTTGTACGCTGACAACATCTATCTCAATCAATTTGGTCTTCTCCCTGAGGAGCAACCCTTCTGTCCCCGGAGGTATAACCCTCCCGTAACCCAATTAATGGTGAGAGGGTAGTGTTACCCCGACTTACTCGTATGAACCGCAAAAAATGTAAATTGAAATGTTAATTCAATATCGAATGAAGTTACTGAGTATGAGAAATTGAAACTACGCTTTAACTTTCGGCGGCAATAAGTGCTATATCACACGGAGTTAAGGGTGACATTTGATTAACTTTATTTTAGTAAATTGACATCACTGCCTCTCATCAGAAACTTGTAGACTATTTGTGAGTGAACAACTTTTACAATAATCTCAAATACATTCTCAGGAGAAACTCCGGAAATATACGCATAGTAGTCCCGCAGATAGGAGAAGATATTTGAATGATGACTACGAATGTTTGTTTACGGGTCATGGATATTTGTATGTTTATTTAGTATATTTCTGATATTTATATACATATTAGTGTTTATATTTCTCCGTTATCTAACATCTATAGCACAAGCTCTTAATGATGCTTACTTTGGTGTAGGTAATAGATGTGAGTGTGAGAGATAAATTCTTATTATTTTTTTAGACAAGAAACTGCAGCTTGTCAATATGATACGTATTGCATGTCATCCATATCTGTTAACCATAAAGACTGGTATACCTTCGACGACTTTATAAAATAATCAATACTAACTAAAAACACCCTCAATCTCATAAAACACATGCAACATTGACAATAGGATAAAGCATGTATGGCGTTGTATGAGACGTTGTAGAAATACGCAAAAGTAACATTACAACTTGTTGTGAATATTTGCAGTGTTTTCGGTAGCGCAATCGAACAAATAATGATTATACATTTATTATATTAAAATTATTATTATTATAAAACTGGAAATTATCAAAAAAATTTAAAGTACTCTCTGGTAGGTTTACCAAAGAGTACCCGTTTATAGAATAACAACTGTAATTAAACGAACATTTTTAAGGTTATAATATAGTGTAAAGCAAGCGGATTGACGTTGTGGTTAGGTTAGTGTGAAGCGGTTCATATCAGCTTCAACAGAAGAGAAGAAAATATTTTCAAATGAATATCTTAACGATGCTTAGAGTTTTATCAGCTTAAAACCGATGTTCAACATTGAACTTTGTCAGTTGTTGTACTGAAGATGCCTATACAGATCCTAGTTATAAGCGTCTAGGTCACAAAAACAAAAACCATAACCTTTTCCCTAAAGTGTAGAGAAGGCGCGGTTAACTTGTGTCTGAAATCTCAAACTTCGATAGGGGATGTCTAACTTTGTCCAGTATAACCTCACCAAGATATAAGTGTGTGTTTTGTTTACCGTCATACCATCTTTCCATCAGTTTGAACTCTTAAGAGCAAAAGAAATCTTGGTTTCAAAATCTCTAGTGATTTTCATTCTTAATTCTAAAATAGATTTTATAAAAGTAAATGTATCGTTCATTTAAGCCCAATTTTTTATCATTAGGCATTTGTTTCTTTGTCATATAAAACGCAGAAAAAGACTCCACCTGATCGTAACCTGTTCATGTGTTCATATAGGGGTTCATATGTGAAGTTAGCTAGTACAGAATCCGACATACTGCCCTAGACATCTCCAACCAAAGGTATTCACGACTCTCTATTGAAGGAGACCAATTACGTTAAATACTATTGGAATGTACCATTTGAGGTCAATCTTCTTCACACTTAATAACTTTATTAATTTTATCATTCAAAGTCGTTCATAAATTGTACCTGAAGCAGACCGAAGCGTTTATTATGCTTAAAAGTACAAATTAATTGTAACTAGGAACAAATTCTTGGGAAGCTTAAAGTTATGGCGTGAACTGTTAATAAAAAAGCTACGCTCAATAGGGCTTGATTAGCGATGATTGGGACTCCGCGGGGGACACGCGGTACTCGGGACACGGGACAAGTGACCCTTCAACGATATTAATTATTCAAACTCCGTCCGCGGTTACGAGTTGAGACTCCTTGTTATCAAACTGTTTGTTCGTCTTTTGTTTAACAGCATGATGAAGATTTTATTTACATACAACATTTACTATAAAGAATTGTACTAAAATTACTCAGAGATACCAACCATTCTTAGTAGAATATTTTTATATACAATTGATTTATATCAAAATCTTTTAATTAATTTCAGTAAAACACATTCCATAGTGGAAGAAAAATACATAATAATTACATGGTATACCCCGCTGCAAACTATATTAATTCATTAGTAGTTACTAATGAATTAATATTTTCAGATTTTTAACACACCTATTTATATACCTATACTTATGTTTGGACTTCATAATTTTTTTTCGATATTAAAAGATTAAAGTATATATATTCCAATTTGTCACGGTCTAATTCAGTGCATTGTGCGCACCCTCTCCGCCCCTCAGGCCACAAAGAACACTCAACTCAAAGAGAAAGAAGCCCATATTAAAATTTCCTTGAGAATAATCCGAACACAACACAATATCAAAATTTAATATCATTTTAATCTTAATTCTCCTTATTAATGTTGCCCAAGGAGGGTTCTCGCAAAATCTGCACCTTAACTCTTGAGCCGCTTGCCAAATGAAATTTCTCTTTAAACTGTTCCTAATAAAGATTGCAATCGAGTAAGCTTTGTTTTGAAATTTGAGGGGTTTAAGGGCTTTAACAGAAAGCAGGTAAGTTCAAAAGATAACGTTGTCTATTCCGAAATATGGCTTAATTAGGTCGAATTGAGATTGTTGAAGAAAGCTTCAGAAAGTTATTAGCATACTGTGGCATTATCTAAGAGACAATATTTCAAATGATAATTCAGTATTTGTTTCTTTCACTCGCTTAGCAAAACTTATCTTAACTTTGCAGATAGGTAGTTATTTAATTTATTTATATTACATCAATTATAACGGCTCATTCACTAAATTACTGGCGAAAAAATATTCCAAATTAATTCCATTAAGGTTATGTTATAATTATGTCTTGCTGAATTCCATTTTTTCCCCTGACTGAATCATTCGTGATTATTAATAATTTTTAACCGTTATTTTTACCTAAAGCGTATTAATGCCATTTATCAGTGCATTTCATTAAAAATCAAGACTATTGGTACAAGACAAATTAGTACACATATAAGTATGATATAAAGTGGTTTCTATCGAGGATTCCAAAATCTCAATCCTGGTTCAAATTTCAATTATTGACATAACGCGTATACAAGTTATTAATCTAATATTGTTAAAATTATAAATGTTATTTCCATTAAAGAATTTCTATTATGTAAAACTTTAAGTATTAGCGGGATATTTACTATTATAATTCATAACATGTGTCATTAATTGCATGGATCATTATAATTTTGTCTGTTTTTGCGAAAACTCCTTAGAAATTGATATTCCCGGTAAATATCTCGTTTATAATTCAATTTATTATGTTTGTGAAAGTATAAAGTGATATTTTATATCGTCTCTCAACTCAAGATTAGGAGTAAAAATACTTTTATTTTATTTTATAAAATAGTATAATGGGAATGGTATTTATAAGTGCTAAATGTACCCAGCAGACGTACCAGCACCTTAATTAAAACGCGAAAAAGGTGATTGATCGCGACCACCCGCTAATTGATGGCTTTCATGTGTTAAAATTGCGGACTTTTGTCAGCACTCGAATGTTTTAATAATTAAATGATAAGTCAGCGCCGTTCCTATACAATAATAAGTATAAAAGTTTAATAATATCTACTTCGTTAAAAACTTCTTTTTCAAAATATCTTACAACTTATTATAGATATCAATTATCTATACATTCCGATACAATCGCGTAATAGTAAAACTTGATTTATCTTATTATATTCTCAAGAAACTGCACAACACGAATCTTATGAGTATTTATGATTCAAATAAGAACTATATTAGACATTCATTATAATTCAAAAGAAAATCGAATGGAAAAGCGGTTTCAAATGAAACGACGCGCATAAAAGTCAATCAGCCAATACAAAGCGACATGCAGGAGGGTGTTTTCAACGTAATATTTATACCTTGGGTGTGCGGAAGAGGACAAAACCGGTGATATTAAAGAACCCATCACGGAACAATGCCTCGATGACAAAACTCTTACTTTGAACTCCTTCCTAATCGCGGGTAAAACTTTATTTTATGGCGAAGCTAGGTTTTTGTATTGCGGTGTTTTTATTTGATGTCGTTAACAATATTTGTCAATACAAACAAGTGCTTACGCAGTCTTGTATATTTATTTATATTTGTTTCTTTATTTATAATACTTTAAAGCTCAAATTGTGGCTTAAAAGGATATAATTACTTTTAGGAACGTCATGTTCTATACAATTTTGAGTTGTTTTAATCGGCATTATAACAAGACAAAAACATTCGTAAAAGCTGTCATTTTACAATTGTCAAATGACGTCACAGATAGCTTTACTAATTATGGTCGGATACACGTGAAAGAGTAATACTTAAATGAAATTTCATTTTAGTTCATGCGAATATCCAGAATTATATTAAATAAAAATAATAAGAATAAAATAGTTAGTGTCGTAATTGGGTGCCTTATTCCTGAACCCTCGGCTTCGCCGTAACACCGAAATTTTATAATAAAATACTAAAGGTATGGAATGCAAAATCCGCATCGCGAGTACCCAAACCGCAACGGTGCACAGTGTTTAAAAGACAAAGGGCTCACGTTTTGCTCGTAGACGGGGAGGTAATGAAAAACATGGAGCGCCGTGTCATTTCCCGTGTCTCCGACTTCTGGCCCGAGCGAAGCTTTGTTCGAGTTTTCAAATCTTTCGGAATGCGCACGGAAATGATCACCGAAGCTCCGGTAATGAAAATTTGCTATCAAGATTGATTCATAGGTGTGCAATAGATGTTTTTATATTCTTTATTTTAAAACCAAAAGGTACTTAGATATCATTACAAGTAAATTACGAAAACCATGCCTATTTTCTATATCGAGTAAAGTTTTTAGGGTCCCGTACCTCAAAAGGGAAAAAAATGTCCGTCTGCCTGTTAAATTGAAATTAAAACAATATTCTCAAGTCCACAATACCTTGAAGCTGTTGATATAAGTAAATTATACAGGTGATGAGGTCATTTATGCCGCAAAAAAAATATACATTTGTAATTAAATCATTAAAAAATAAAGTCTTTATTAAAACTAACAAACTGTTTTTCGAATACAACTCAGAAAAAACTGGGAGACTCGATTCCTGAAATATTTATGATATATACCTACTTTGTACAGAACCCTCAGTGGGTGAGTTCGATTCGCACTTGTTAAACCAATTTTAAAAAAAGAATTTTGTTTCTATGTATTTTTATTATTACTCTAGCAACTGCATATTAATATCGGGAATTCATTCAAAACAAATTATATTGTCAATGTCCCGCTTATGTTAGCAACCATGAAAATATAAAGTTCTATTTTTAAATATGACATTGTTTTGTTTGATTTACCTATGTACTATTTTAAGTAAGTAGCTATTAAAATACACGCCTTATTTGCTGAAAATTAAGAATGAAAATGTACGTTGATATAATTTGCTTATAATAACTTTTATTTTTTTTATTTAGTTTTATTGATACACTTTTAATAACAACATTAACGGTCTTTTTACCTACGAATATATGGGCTGCAGCCCAATACTGAGCAGTCTAAGTGTGTATACTCGCAGTATATCTGTTCCATTTACATTAATTAATTAATAAGAACCTACAACAAGAACATGAAAGTTTAAATCATTCTCATTAAAGTATCGTTCACATTTAATTTAAAACTACAGCATTACGTATTTCGAACATTAGCATATCAATAGGCAATAAAACTAACTTCAATTCAACTGCGATTTGGAAACAATTTCTGCTTAAATAATTCTCTAACAATCTAGTGCTAGCCGATTTTGCTATAGTAAACAATGTGGATACACAATGCCGGCCGATATATCACCACTACACGCCGTGAGGAGGTGAACAATGCCGTCGAGTGCCCGCAGCCGGCGCTTGCGCACTGTAGAGTACGCTAACCGACTTGAGACTTAGAAGATCTTTCTTCAAAAATACACCTACTATATTTCCAAACAGAAAAATAGGATCTTGTAAAAATTTTTAGGAAGTGCCAAGGCAATGAGAAATCGTAATTTACTTACATAATTTCTTTTATTTCAACTTACTACATACTTAATTTATAAAAAATAATAATTAATAAATCGAATTGGTTTAAGTACAAGCAGCTATAAATAAACAATTAAATATTCAACATAAAAAAACAAGCTTTTGCTTATTCTGAAATATGTTATTTTTCTTTTATTTAACTAAAAATATTAAATTTACGAGTATCAATATCACTTTTCCTTACTAGAAAGTTCAGATCACTAAATACTATGTTATAAAGTAACTGACAACGGCGTGGTCAATACAAACCTTTTCATAACGAGAACATACGCCACCGCCGCCCTTGACATTCCCACGCTGTATCTCTTAAACAATCGGAAATGTCTCCAAAATGTACTCGAAATACCAAATAAACCACAAGACAAAATAGATGTGGCCTGTATTTCTCTTGACGTAAAACTTAAAGTTGTCTATCTAATGGATCATAAAAGTTATTGTTTAACACAATGACGTTTTGTTATCGATGCTACGGTAGTCCAAACATATGGTTAGCTATTATTTCAAGTCTAAGGTCAGCCTTTTTGGTGTACCGCAAGATTTAGTGGTTTGTGTTTGCTATTTAAGTGAAGATCGATTGGGATAATAATAAAGAGATTTTAAGTATCGTGAGATAGTTTCCGAAGTGACATTTATGTCTTTAAATACAATACAACAGAAAAATTACTTATATTATTGACAATTGTATAGTTTTATAAACAAGAAGTTACGAAGGTTGTAATCGGGTTCAAAAGTTAATATGGCATGCGTCTAAAATAGGTTTAGAATCCAATTATAATATAAGTTATACAATAATATAAGTAATAAACGACGAAAGATACTGTAATGAACAAAGCTTTCAGAACCACTGAGCCTTAGTGACTGAGGTATTTTTAACCGTATTTTTTTTTTTATATAAAAAGCTTAGCAAATGACTCGACACCACCTGTTAATAAGCAGTACGGGAGTCCATATGTGCTAGAAGTAGTTTCTATTGTTTTTAAAAAGAGCTTGAAAATTAACCAGAAATTATAAATATCTTGTTTTAATGTTTAAGATTAATATTGATAAATTTGCGTAAAAAGAATTCATATTTCCCTTGTTTATCACATGTATTGTATTTTACTATCACTTGACTATTGTTTGTTTAAGAGTTTGTTCATGTTCGAAGGATTCATCAGATCACTGTCAAATTGCAACGCAATCAAAAGTATTCCTTAAGTAACATTACCATCGCGAACATTAATAGGAACATCGAAAATTAAGATTTCGAATTTCGGGAACGAAATTACGCTTTCGTATCTTTTTAGGCTTTGCTACTAGATAAAAGTAGTACGTGCTGTTCCGACTATTTACATTTCAGTAACCGTGGTATACTAATGTTACTTTGTATGTCTCGTCCCCGGTACAAACACATGAACTGTAATTCGTCAATATCAACGAGAAGTGCTAATTGATTCCTGTTTGCCCCCCTTTAATTGCAGCATGTGATTCTCCGCTAGTGAATTATTCATATCGAGGCGATGCAATCGATATGCATCGGTTAATGTACAGTGAACTATATCAAGTAAAACACTTTAATAAGCCTTAGGCTATTGCAATATGGTTCAATGTTCAAGTGACGTGCTGACAGTGGAGCAGTTCGCTATTACGCTTTGGGATATTGGTTCAAGATTGATGATATACTGTACTTTCATTGGTAATAGCGAATGGTCTGTTTTTACTAATGTTTCTTTCATCAAGAGAAGCAGTGGACTTTAGGGTTTACTATCGGTATAGTTCCATTATCATGTATATTAGGTATACACAAACACTCACATTGGAACACACACACATACGCTGGGGTTGAAAACCAGCACTATCCAGTCTACGCTAGGTCTATTGAAGTTAGCTTATCTCAGTTGGCATGTAATTGCCTTAAAATTGTCAATAGACTATAATAAATTCTGATACACTTCTGGTATTTTAAATCTTAATTTTGGTTTCGATTAAAAGGTAAGTAAATCGGTATGGCAATTTTCTTATTGCCGCGATCTTTGCTGCCTTTAAAACCACGATATCAAACCTTTTTTACACAACCTGCATGCTTGCGAAAAAGTAATTACTTTTAGAAAAATCAACATATGCTATTCCATGTGACGATTTTTCTGATAGAAATTTCTTTTTAATTCTTCTTAAAGCAAACTCTTCATTTGTTTCTCCAAGCCTATATTCGCCCCACTGTTGGGAACACAAATGGAGAGCCTGGGACATAACACTGGCTCAATGCGGGTTAGTTGGTGAAAGCGGTTACAGTTACAACTAGGTCCAACACCGTAACAACACGTGCCTTCCTTATTAACAAATTTTTGACCCATCCGAGACCAACCATGGCGAAAGATGCTTTGTATTCGTACTGGAAACCACTATGCTAGCAAACTCTTCTGCTTTCCATTATATTTATGAAACTTCATTAGTTATGAAGCGACCTTTTAAACACAATAAAAATGTAATACCGATTAAGCTTATACAGGTATCATCAACTCCTATAATGGTAAAATGCACTATAGTATCGTTACCAAATCACTTCCTTTTTTTTTATAAGTTTGACTGGTAAAGCAATGTGAACTGTTCAAACTTTATAATTTAGTTCAGTAAAGGAAGGATTTATTTACTTATCTACTTAACATCTGAAAATCTATACGTGACTTACGTAGATACTACGTAAGCTTTGATAACAAATCAGAAGACTTTTTAAAAAACGCTTCGCTGTCCCGACTCACCCCTCATAACCATTTGACATAAGTACCAAGAACTTACACTGAATTCGGCAACTAGAACTATGCCGACGGCAGGCGGGCAAAAAAATTGATATTTTATTGCGTCTGGGGTCCACTTTTCTCCAATATTTTATTCTGTTTTCGTCGTTCTGTGGTTTCTCTTTACACTTTACGCTTTTTTGCTGGTCTATACATACACTTGATATAGGAATACCAACCTTACAGCCAAAGCCTAAGAGGTATACTAAACTTTTTATACAGCCAACAGCTTCAAAAAGGTTGGTAATATGCATACACGTCGTCACACGCACGGATGAGTAGTATATCATTTTCTGCGTACAAATGGCTTTCAGTATCTTTTGTAGCGGCCTAATCTAGTAAGAAAATAAACAATGGGGTCGGCGAGTCTACTATTGTGAATCTCAAAGGGGAGACTCGCAATTTACGTTTGGTTTGATAAAATTCTTCCGCGAGATGATTTTACTGGTTATAATTTTGGGAATGAATATTTGGATGGTTATGACTTTTTCATCTATCAGTCGTTCAGTTAAGGGTAAAGATATTTCAATCTTCAAATGTTTATTGTTTGTTAACTTGATATCATACTTTTATGGAGCAATTAATACGCTTTTAAAACAGGCTACCAATTGCAGGTATTTATTTAAGCAAATTTGTGTAAGAAAGCTTACTAAATAATTAAATATACGTAAGTATGGGCGCAAATTTCTTAACAATATTCCTCAAAAATAATGAATGAAAAATACCTTTGAAAAACACGTAAAAGCATAATTAATTTGTTGAAGTCATTACGAACATTTAAAAGCTTATAAGTTATACTTAATAACTGTTGAAAAGAATTTAGTCATTGAGGCTATTTAAATAGATTGCTTTTTATTTTTGATACAATTTAAGCTAATCAGAAACAGCTCACTAACGAGAAATGTCTACAGTAGAATAATAGTTACTGAATCGAAGTGGAGGTAATAAACCAGCATTGGTCATAAAAAGGTTGTATAACCCAATCTAATTTTAAAGACTAAACTAAACTAAAAAAAACAAAATTCAAACTGGTACACTATAATAATAATAACTTTTATTGATAAGTTACAAGGACTCTTTATGTGTTAATAACAATTTCACTTAACTCTTTTTTCTATGCTTTTATTTCGACGGTAAGCTTTTTGATTACATATATGTCAGTCAATATAAGCAAATAGTAAGCTCGACGCCCTTATGCGCCATAACCTTTGGCCTTTTAGATCATCTTTTAGTTGTTCTCTTTATTTTTTATTACTATCATACATAGATAGCTTGCCAGCATCATCATCATTATATAAGTCCCACTGCTGGGCATACCCCTTCAGACATGGGAAAAACACATCAGGATTTTAGATCTTAACACTACCAAGCTGTTCCAATGCGACTTGGTTGGTGAAAGCGGTGGCCGTGAAAGCAGGGATCAACATCTTTGCGTGCCTTGCAGTACAGAGGACCTTCAAGATGATAATTTTTATTGACCCATCCAGGGACCAACCATCGCGAAAGTTGCTTCGTTTTTGTTATCGAAATCAAAGCGTTCGACCGGCTACATCAACGAGTTCCTCAGTTACCAAATTGTGCAAAATCAATTTTTACCATTTTTGTTCCTATATGTACTTGTAGAAAAACGAATACAATTAATGCTAAGAAACAAAACTACAATGTCGTAACGAAAATCTTATTAATGTTTAATGCATACTAAACCTGAGAGTGAACTAAGCCTTAACCCTTTACTGGGAGTCGTCCCAATAAAAACACCCGAGATTCGAACCCCAGCTGCCATAAATCAGGCATCGTAAAAGCGCCACTAATGTCATCTTGCTTACAGCAAATTTCACGCTTGACCTCTTTAGTTAATATGACCGCGAAATGAAATTTAGAGTCTCCATTTTCTTATTGGTTATTGGGAATACTGCATTATGCTCCTAAACTATAAAATATTTTACTAAAAGAGGTGTGCTTCTTTGAATTTAAATTTCATTACTCAAGAAAGTTAATTGTTACATAGTAACTAAGGCTATGTATATGTACTACGCACTAAAATAATACAAGTACGCTCATGAAACTAAGTGTAAGTTAATTATAGATGTTATATAGTTATTGATACTTAAAATACGTATGACTTCAGAATACATTTGAACAATAATACCTACATATAGGGATCTGCAGAAAAAAACGCTCGTAAGCCAAATGGTGATCACCAAATATGTCAATATCTACACATATACACACTTCACTTAACACCTGGCTATAATTTTTTATTCGTATTTCATATAATTAAAAAAAAAGTTCATACCAACTATACACGCAGCAAGATAGATCCTTGATAGGGCAAGTGAACTTAATAATGCTAGTGGATATATTGATGTCTTCCATGACAGTCTATCTAATAAGAATGGCACTATTTAAACACTTTCTTATTGTAAGTTTTGTTATTTTTATTTGTTAGTTTATTTTAGTGTAAATATGTAGGTTTATAGCTTATCATTAGCATTGGAATTGTAACTAACTTTCTATATTGATCTTTGTGCATAACAATATTAGCTATACTAAAAAACTGTGCTTGGCATTTATTTCAACCATTATTTTAAATACACGACTTAAATATTCTCTGAGTGTCATATGTTAAATACATGCGATTTAATAATAATAGCAAAGAATATATTTTGCAAAGCTCAACATTAACTGCTAGGATTGTGTCTCATGCTGCACTAGCTTTCTGCGTGTCTCTTCATACCGCTTCCACAGCAGTGTAGAAACTTCATATGCTTTTTATTTTATCGAAAACAAAAAAACATTTGCTATCAAAACTTTTTATTTGTTTTAGTTAAAATATGTAATTCTAAATCTAAATTACCTGTATAATTTAAAATCTTTTCAATGTCGGTTTAAGTATGCTAACTCAGTATGTCCAAATTCCAATAAGTTTGACCTTTGTCCTCTAGGATGTCATATAGCCTAAAGGGAGTGCTTCAAAAATTTTATCAGCCGCCAAAATATTCATAGAGGGAATGTTAATGATGTCAATGCCTCCAGGCCAGATTATCCGATGGGACTTGAGATACTGTTTTGAATAGCCAAATTCTAATTAGAATCTGTATGGCTTGTAAAATGAAAGAAAACCAAATCATAGTTAGTGATAAAAATTCAAAATAGATTTTTTAAATTTCTTTAATTTTACTCAAAGTTACACCATTTAATGCATTTAATTTCTAGATACTTGAGTGCTCGCTCTTAGAGCACCATTTAAATATATACTAAAATCTAAGCGGGTACTTACTCAGACATATTTACTTGTCCTCAAGCTTAAATTACGTTATTGTACAGTTTACCATATACAGTTGAACCAATTATTTATTCTTAATTATTCCCTATGATCGATGAATTGGGTCTCATTGAGTTCATGATATTTCGAAAGGCATCCAAAAATTGTCTACAATAACTTTGTAAAGAAATAAATTAACGGTTCTAGAGTTTTTCCTACAACACTTTCGTAGCGTATGATTTATGGAACTATAGAATGGACACCATAGCCCACGGCAAAGTCACCATACCACAGTAACCAGTGCCTTAACTTCTCACCCGAGAGCGTTCACCCCTGACCCTAACTGCTGTTGGTCATCTCGAGACGATCGCTGTCTCTTTTGTGCATGCAGGACGGTGTATATGTCAGCACTACTCTAACGGTGCGCACGATTCGATCGTGGCCTGTGGATCCGGGTGTCCTCAGAATTGCACAGCTACACGGTTCACGAATTGACAACTTGTTTTATTTCAAAATGATGATACAAATCATAAACTACCAAGAGTCTCCTCAACATTACAATACACTATATTGAGTTTGGAAATTTTGTTTATTTATCATAAATTCATTTCCACTGTTTGGCAAAGGAGAGCCCTGTTCGTGCCACCTTTACAAAAATAAAAGTTTTTAAGTGAGTACACACCGAGGACGAAAGTGGAGGTGGATACCTTTCAGTGGGTTAAAAATCAACTGGTTTCTGTTTTCAAAGTCATACAATAAGAAGCAGTTTCTTAGAGAATTAAGTGAAAATGGAGTCAGTAGTTCAAAAATCTAAACGATAAAGTTTATTTAACAGTTCCACAAATTTTCTACATTCGAAATTCAAATTCTTTTCAGTTGTAGAATATTGGACAATGTATCGATTAAATTTTTCTGTAATTATTGATTCTTTTGATTATATGTTTTTGAAATATGCAATATGAAGAAGTGTTTCTTATTAGAAAGTCCTGCCAACTGTACTTTAGGTTAGTATTCGTTTTTGAATAAAGAAGTAAAAATAAATGCTCTCAAATGTACCATTTCGTGAACCGAATCGTCAATGAAACTGGGAAGATGTGAAGATGTTCTCGTGTAGCCACAACACACGGTACCGTGAGCTGGCGCAGGCGCTTCGCCAACATGCCTTTAACCATAAATAGGTCTTACCTTCCGGGTCCGTTTAGAGACTTGTAATAATAATCTTTGAATTTTAAGATATTGTAACCTTATCTTCTTAAAGACTTTAAAAAGAAATTGTGCACGGTCCTTATAAACCGATGAACGATTTAACTTCCTACTTTTTATGATTTTAGAAACAAAATAATGTAATAAAATCAACTTGCTAATTGATTAATGTAATTTCAAGTCATGTTCATAATCCCTTAACGAGAATTAAAATTTGTATAAAGATCAATCTATCATTCATATTCCTCACATAGGGATATTGACAGGGTTGATGAACTGCAATAATTATTTATTATCATAACCAAATTTTATCTTCCAATAACACGTCGAACAAAAAATTTTTCATTATTGTTGCAGGAGTTGCACGTAAATAAATGATATTTCTATTCTGCAACCCATCTCACGTAACTATCAAAATAGACAATTTATAATCAGTAGGAAACTTGTTAATTGAGTTAGCTGTCGCGGAAGTAATAATAGCAACGACTAAATCATCATATCTTTGACACTTATTAACATTCAAACAATAATTTAATAATAATAAGCCTCAAATTATAGGTCATAAACAAGTCATAAAGATTAAAGTATAATCAATAGTAATAAACATAATAATCAAAAATTAAATAAATAATAAAATAATCCACAATTTTATAACTATACTGTTACCAACTTCCCTCGACTAATTAATTTTTAATCCTGTCCATCTTAAAGCTACCTGGAAGAGATCGCTTTTAGCGATCTTTTCTATTCTATTAACCACCATGATACTTGTAAGATAAAATTACAAATAATGCAATAATAATTAATAATTTGAGTTTCGTGTCGTATAATTTTGTCATTGTGTTTTTGGAAGCAATATTTTTTTATTATTATTATAATCAAATTTATAAGATGAAACTTTATAAATAAAGCTAGTATTTAATAATAAATATTAAATAAGTTACTAGATAAAATTTTTAAGATAATCATTTTTAATATTATATAAAGTTTGTATAATCATTTAATTCATTACACAAATTTTATATAATATTAAAAATAAATGGTTATCTTCTCTTTTAAAAGTGTTAAAACAAGCTTTATTAATCTTGCTTGACAGACATCTCGTTTTAATATTCGCCACACAATCAATTTATCTATTTTTTTAATGTCGTATCTAAAACAAGCATGCAGTTGTAAAGGATTTCCTCTTTGTTAATGTAATTTGATCAAACATTAAAAATAATACAACTCATCTGGTTCTTACGAGTCCACAACAACACCTACAAAATTTAAATTTAAATTATAAGTAAAGTTGATGAATTATTGACGATTAGCTATTAGAAGTGTCGTCCGTTTTCGTTAGGAGCTACGACTAATGCTTACTACGTAACGTACTGCTAGATTGATATCTTTGATATACGTGTGAAAAATGTTCTTAAATGAAAGCAACTATCTTATTAAGTTTCTATCAAAACAAAATAATTATGTGTCATTTTAGCAGAACGAAATACTATTTCATCCAACATCTCTAATTACGAACTTCGTAAGTTCGTCGTTATCAAGGTGATGTCCATACCACCGAAGGCCATGAGACAGTCCCGACATTCGGCATATAATTACGATGGTGGCAGAGGGTGGAACAACGGGGGCAGACAACAAAAGAACCCCGTAATGATTTTTATGTGATTTTCACACACCACTGCACCACAGAGGAAGTGGTTATTATTTTGTGGACGGGTTTTAATGGTTTTAATCATCGTTTCTTTTTGTTACTGACTGATAAAAACATCGACTAACAAGTCGAAGGGTTAAATAATGTAATGCTAATGATTTGGGCAGTTTTGACTAGTTTAAGATTTATATTAGAGCAGTATAACTAACTTATTTTTTTTTAATTATATCTTAGACTGATTTGCGTTAAGTTTTCACAACGCTATTGTCAATGTTGAAAAATATTGAGCATGTTTTGAATGTTTAAAATAATTTTTATTTAAATTGACAAGCTTTAAAGAAACTTTAAAGAAATATTGAACAAGTGGAGTTCTTGAATATTTTTCCGTTTTAAAAAAAAATGTCCGACCTATTTCCTAAGTACATGCACTTAAACTGTTAACAATGGAATATTTATGACATAAATAGTCATAAAACAATATCATAAAAGTAATACAAGTGGAAGACCCGAAAGTATGAAATAGTCAGAAAAAGTCACAAAAGCATGTTATTATCTTATTTATGATAACAACCCAAACGTAATAAGCATAAAACAATTACTCCACTTCTCTCCTATAAGCACTATTATAAATACGTAATATCACGGTTCATGGCTTAAAATTTTCATCGGTTAATTAAAAGGGAACCACTGGATAAACATTTCTCTGATATGACATCGAGGATCAAGTTGTTTCAATGGTATTTAATTTTTAGTTTACCGCCATCTAGTGGTTCACGCGGGAACTAAATGCAAATTTGGGGCTTTAAGCTTTGTTTGTGTATGAAACACACTCTTCAAAATATTTTTTTAGCAGAGTGGAATAAGGCTAGGGATTTTAAATCTTATAATTTACTTTTAAGAAAATATTAAAATTCTGAACTTAATTAGTCAGGTTAGGAATATGTTCCCGAAGACGACAATTTTAATAAAACTAGTAACTATAATTATTATTATAAATATTTTTAAATATGTTTTTTAAGAAATTAGGTAATTATCATACTAGTATTTTATTTATAACACGTTTAGTGATTATTATTATGATGCAATAAGGATATAATGGATATAATATAAAATGGAATAACACCCTAAATGCACTCTTATTGAGATAATATAAGGTTCAAAACAATTGATATAAAATTAATTTTAATAAACGTTTTACGCAATTTATGCAAAAAAACTTGCACATTGTCGTACGTGAGTAAAGTTAGTAATGTTAATTACTGTGATATGATGTCAGCGTACGTATGAACTTATGCGTTATTTCGTCACTTCTGGGACTGGGGGTGTAACTCAGTGGTAGAGTGTCTGCTTCGCATGCTGAAAGTCCTGGGTTCAAATCCCAGCACCTCCAAAATGCATCTTTTTATTTTATTTGTACTTTTCATATTTCATTCATAAAAATATTCTTGGTAGTTACAAAATTCATTATTTTTAGATTTCACTTCTATATTAATGAAGAAAAAAATAAAATTTATCAATGAAGTGGATGGAAGTTCATTTAATAATTACCTACTATCCTTGATCCGATATGGACACTTACTGAGGCAAATGTTAAATATACAAACTATCTAAATTCTTAGAAATGTTGACGTGCATTATTATAGAAATATAACAACTTAATTTTTTTATGGTTAAATAATTGTTAAATATTTTTACTATAAAACTGCTTGCCTTTAATTTTAACCATTTACTCGGTTCAATAGAGCATGTTATATTATAACTGAATGGCCACGTGGGTAACATTTACTTCAAAAGGTATCTACTTGTAAATTTATAATGATTAAACTGATTGACATGCACCTGGATTTCAAACAATTATCATAACAAAAGTGAAAGCCTATTAAATATTATTCAGTTGATTCATTCTTTAAATTATTTAGATAAGATTATTGGTAAATATTTTTCATAAAAATTGTAAAATAACATAAGCTTTTTCAATACTGGATGTTTTATGAGTATAAAATATCGGTATCTAAAAACATCTAAGAAAAATGGCTATTTTTGTCAGGATAATAATTCACATTGCGAAAGCATGAACTGTCATATTACAATTTTATTTATGTATGTTTTTGCAGTTCTTTTGAATTTTCTCTGACTTACAAGTTAGGTGATGCTGCATTTTTTTTGCAATCGCAGATGTATATAATATATACCAAGACTGATTTTCAACTAAATGTAAAATTTAAAATAAATTTAATTTATTGAATCCCAGGAAGGTATGCGTGTGTTCAATTCTAATAATTATGTATTTGGACTTGACTTACAAATCATTCATTCCTTAATTCAAACACTACAGATTATTTAGTTTTATAATAACGTAAGTGCGGGTATAATAATAATAAGAGAAAGTCGCGTGTGTTCTTAGTGGATGTCACCATTCCGTTCGATGAAAACCTCGTGAAACCTGAATCAGATAAAGAGATCAAGTATCTGAACCTGGCACACGAGGTTACTGATATGTTTAGGGTCACATCCACTGAGATCATACCTGTCGTAGTCTCAACCAATGGTCTTGTCCCAACTTCTCTTCGCGACCATCTGAAGAGATTGGGACTGGGTGATGGACCAATGATTGCGAGGCTCCAGCGGACAGTCATGCTCGATAATGCCAGAATTGTCCGCCGATTCCTCTCTCTGTCGTCCTAACCCTCGGCCGTCTGGCCTCCTCTGTCGAGGGGTGTTCTCCCATTCATCGAACCGTCGGGGGACTGGGAAGAGTTAAAATTGATTTTTAAATAATAATTATTATTATTTATTTATTTTCAAAAATATGGTATATCATTAAATTTTAAAGCGAATTAATACTTTACCAAAAGGAATTGACTTCTACATCACAATACCTACTAACTTAATATCCTACAATATTTAAGATCTAATTTTATTTGGGTCTGATGAAACTATGCTGATTTGTTATTCCATTTAGCCTGGCATTTGGGCGGTTATCAACTATTCAGTCTCCGCCCGCCCTAATGGGCCTTACCTTTAAAAACCATCTGCCATTATTGCCCTGACGCTCCGAAGCCTGACCTTTCGTTTGGTTTAACCGTGAAATAGATAGCATCAAAAATTAATAGTTTGTTATTTTTAAAAGTTTACTATAGAGACATGAGCATTGGACTGACCTACTATCCTGGACTATTCTTAAAAATTAGCGCTCTTAAGTTTGTCCGTCGACAAAAGTATTTGTTTTTTTCTGCAGGACGATAATACATCGTAAAATATAACTAACGCTAAAAGTTGAGTCTTAGTATTTCTTAAGAACGACCTACTGAACAGCAATCTAAAATTAGCAATACAGTCAAGCCAAAATGTTTTATAAATAATATAATGTATGTTTGAAGCGAATATATAGGCGATGCGGTGGTAAAGAACACCCTAGAGCCTCTGCAACTGCGTCACGACATAGCGTCGCTTAGTGCCTTTTATCGTTTGTACTATGGAGAGTGTTCTGAAGAGCTCTTCGACCTTGTCCCTCCCTCTCCTTTCCTACTCAGGAGTACGCGTGCTAGTCTACGGAGTCACTCCTTCACTTTTGCCACATCTACTTTGCGCACTAAGAGACTTTAGCTAGAGCGTGGAATTCGTTACCAGCACACGTATTCCCTCCTTCATAAAATAAAAATAAAAATAAATCCTCTTTTGGTCCAGCAGGGTGAGGGTGGCTAGGGCAGTATGTCGAATGCTTCACTAGCTATCTTCACATATGGACTCCTCTACTGCTTATCATCAGGTGGTGTCGAGTCATTTGCTGAGCTAAAAAGAATATGTTTAGGAGTTGCTGTATTAGTAGGAGTGGCATTATCACTGTCTGAAAAAATTATCTTTAATAAATGAAAAAAGGCTTTATTTGTGCTGTTTTTTTAAACTATACAAAGAAGTTCATGTTCCAAACATTAAAACTATTTTTTATCAAATGTACACAGTTTTAAAACATTGTTCATCGTTAATCACGTACTAATATTGATATTGGCTAGCGATAGAAAAGTATCCAATATATAAAAATCTCGTATCACAGTATATATTTAGGAAGTTCTCCGTAATGGCTAGACCAATTTTTATGAATTTGTTTTTTAGGTTTCAAACCAAATCTTAGGCTATTTTTATACCCCTAAGTGATACGGGTTGCCCTTTTTAGATTAAAAAAAAATTAAATGTCACTACGATGTTTTCCGGGTTAACTTGTATGGAAACTTTGTACTTACTTTTACTTTATAAATGGAAGTATACATTTTATCGATTCATATTCGAATCCTGCAAGAGAACTATTACTTATAGTTTATACTTAAAATATTTACACAAGGTAACATGAAAAGAAGAAAACTATGTTCAAAAATTAAGAAAAAAGTAAAATAACAATAATATTAAATGATTAAAATTTGGGAACTCAGTTATTTGTTTTACAATTTCATATAAATTTAATGGAATATTTTTTAATTTATTTTCTATTTTTGTTTTGTTGTTCCCAATGATTAAGCATATGTAATATTTCAGTAGTTTATTTATATTTTGGTAAAAAAAACAAGTAAACGAATGAATTTATACAGTCTTACTATCTAAAGATATAGATTATACATACGATAAAGCAACGGGCAGGTAAAGGTAGCCAACATTAAACCGCGCTGTGACGGAAATTTAGTCGAGAATCAATTTCCACCGCATTGGTGATCCGCCATCTAATACCTTATCAGCGAACAACTGTAATGTAAAAAAAATCATGGAAATCCCGTTGCAAAAGTAAATCGCAAAATTGTGGAAAATATTTTCGTAATCCAAAACAGAGTGCTCGTATCAAGTCAACGATCTCCTCAAGAAAGAGGAACCTTTGATTTTTTAAATACATGTAGTTTTAATATAACAATTTTTTATACCTTAAATATCATTTATATATTTACATCCCAGTTTCTAAGCTCACAATTTTTAATTGAGCGCATTTATTGATTGAGAATAAAGGTTTTTTAAGTATGAAAATAGAAGATGGTTAGTTTATATGTCAATTTAAAAAATATACGGTAATCTAAATTTTAAAGTTATCACTGAATAGCATGTTATTTTAACTAGACAAATCATTTAATATTCAATTCAAGATAAATAAATAAATATGTACCATATACATAAATAAATACCATATCTATAAACTTAGAGCACCTTGAGTTTTCCCTCAAATCTGTGCGTGCATTCGTCAGTCTATAGGGGTTCTATGATTGACAGCTAATAACCGCAGATTTCCCGCGGGATCCCGCAATTTGTCCCCTCCGATCCCCGTCGATGCACCAATCATACCACTACAAATCATTGACAACCGTATAACTAACTCGCAAACTATCTTTAATTTACTGTTAGAGAAGACTATATTCACACTTTCTATGTTTGTTCTTCTTTAAAAAAAACATTTGAAAATTAGAAAAAAATATTATTAAAAAATTCCATTTTATTAAATTTAAGAATTTTATGAAAACATTTTAATTTTAAGACACGCAGGTGTATTGATAAGGGACAAAATTCTACGGTATTTCCAAATTTAATTTAATTGGTAATATCATTTAAATTCAGAATCGTCCCTTCTCTATTATTACATATATATCTCTCTCTCAAATGTTAGAAGGTAGTAAACATTAATTATTGAGAGACTTCAATTTATAAAAAGTCTAACCTTTTATTGTTAGAACCTTAATAACAAATTGTACTTATTTAGTGACACCTTACTTTCTCATAGTAAAAACATTTTCCAAGGTTCTATCTCTTTTGTTCGAATTTCGAATGTCATTTCCATTCCAAAGAACGTGACCTAATACAGTAACACTGCATTGTTACAGTTTATTTTGTTACAAATTAGTATATTTATAAATATAGTTATATTATTAATAATTATCTTAAACAATTTTTATGAAATATCGTATGTAGTTCCTTAAAAACATTCGACATATTTCAAACATAAACAGAAACTAAACCAAAACATGCGAGAATTTCAAAGATCCTCTTGTAAATATTTCAAGTTAAAGTGGCAAAGAAGCAAATCCGTGCTTGATAGGTAAGTGCTGGAGTACTGAGTCTAAATATAAGCGAATGGCTGTTATCTGCCCCATAAAATATTAATGACCTTCCCCATTATGCCGAGAGCTTTTTACGCGAACCAGCCGTAACAACATCCACTTAGGTTTCACTGGATGTATTGGGTAGAGGTATTTAATTATTTTTGTCGGTTTGGAGATTCCTGGGAAAGGCCTATGTCGAACAGTGAGAGTCATCATCGTAGATTCTAAAACAAAAATGTTCGTCTAACTCATAGGTCTCCATACTTTGAAGCCTTCGGGCCATAATGATTTTTCAGTTTGTTCCAAGGGCCAAACCAGTTTTAATTTTTCTGCCCTTAACTATATTTCTAGACTAGAATAGTCCAAAGTGCGTGACCTAAGCAAACTTACGCTTTTTTTGCATTTCAATTATTAAAAAACTAAATTTCAAACTTTGGCCCGCGGGCCGTAGTTTGGAGCTAGCTGGTCTAACTGATTAATAATATTACATACTGCTTATATAATTGTACATTTGCAATAATTAACTTGTATAGATCTCCTTTTTTCCACTACGTTCTGTTGCATGCAAAAATTATCAATTCAATAAAAAATAACATGACTTTGTGATTATAAAAAAACACATCTTTCGGCAATAAAAAAAATTCTCTGTATTTCAAAATTATTAATATTACTGAGGATTGTGATTATGCGGCTTAAATCATATTTAAGTAAACAGTCTCAGTTACTAATGAAAATTATGTTTAAAATTTGAAACCTACACATACCACACTAAAAAATAACGAATTGTCAATATTTTTTTTAATTAATAATAGCTCGAGTATAAAACTTATAAAGTTAAGAAGATAAGCGTTTCCAGTAAATCTCTTATGAATGCAGGGCCAGTTACTTAACAATAATCATAAGTCTACGATTGCGTAAAAGGCCGTAAATCTCCGAACCCGGCTGTAACTTACAGCGTCCCCTAATTACGTGACGTCACAAAAATTAACTTGTAACATATTTCTGTGCGCACTCCTCTTGGAATATAATTAATAACTTCTAGTCCCTTTATGTCGATCTAGTATTATGTCTGGTTTCAGTCTGATCTATTTATTCTTATTTATATTTTCTATAATTACACCGATTGTAACACAACGCATGCTTTCTCAACTATTTCCAGTTCTGCAACTGGAAATAATTAAAAAAAAAAATCTTAGAAAACTTACTTCCTTTAGATCTGCATCTATAGGAAGAAAATTTTTATGAAAATAAGCAGATCCTATTTTGTATTTATTTAAGGTAAGTAACAGTTATTTACAAAAAATGTTAATATTTATAATAGGTATAAAACTAAAGAACGAATGAAATTGAAGAACGAGAAAAAGTGCCCTCAAAATCTTATATTTAATTTAAATAATTTGGCTCTATTTCATTCCAATTCAATATGAAAAGGATAGAATGTCTTTAAGGAACATCAGGATGGAAAACACATAGCCAAGCCTGTGCAAGATCTATGCAAAAAGCCTTTTAGTATTGTATTGTCGTCGCCACACGCGATTACTGATAGAAATGAGACAGTTCTCTATAACAAAAGGTCGAATTCCCATAATTTATATATTTAATATATAGTTGGTCTCAATAAAATCTGAATTGACACTTATTATTGATTGATAAAACAGGTAAGTAGTTTTGTCTCAGTTTTATATGGAAATACTTTTAATTGTGCCCGAGAGCCATTTGGCGTAAGGAAAGGCCGCTACGACAGGTTAAATAGCCAAAGACGGAAATGAAATAACATAATAACTATGTTCTGTTTACAGCCAACAAGCCAACCAACGAACGATCATTTTACATCTCCTCAGCAAGCACCTAATTTTCCAATTAGCAGTCACATGTCAAGACACAGCGCTATTGTCGTGACAATCCGTCATGATCGCGTGTCGCACCGACAGACTTTAATTGTCGGGGCGATGATGACAAATGACGCAGCTGACTGTACTAATTAACGATAGCACACGCCACTATGTTCAAATAGAGAGATGTGGTTGATAACATGAATGACAAGAAGTTTGCTTACCTTTAAAAACAACAAGGAGGCAACCCTGAAATGATCAATAACTCAATTCTTAAATTATTTTAGCACAAATCTTCCCTTTTATTGTTTATATACTTTCATTAATCATCTTTTGCTTGAACCAATAAAGATAAAAGTTTCTAACCAAAAATACTTATTTCAATTAAATCTTATATAGAAACACACTCTAGCCATCTCTGAAAGCTTTGTCCCAAGCCACAAACTAAATTATTTCTTTGCGATAACAGCAGTAAACCAAAATAAATAATATATGTAGTTAATAACGGGTTTAATACCATGCACCTTTTTGTTTTTGAGTTCCCGATATTTCGTCACTGTTGAAAGCTATGATAACGTGAATAACAGTGCCAAAATATCGGGAACTCAAAAACGAAAAATTATATGATATAAATCCCGTTAATAACAATGTATATACTGTATAATGACCATGAAAGTTTATAGCAAACTATCATAATAAATAACTATTAAATTTAATATCCTGAAAGCATTTCTGTGACACAATAAACGAGGAATTTTATACCTACTCAGTATCAGTAGCAATATAATTATATTTTAATATAACAAAGCTCGTTCCCTTGTCGGTGTCTCTCTTGACAGAGGGCCACACATGTCTTATCAGACATGATCCCGTTCGGATCCCGGTGTAATGAAACAATTTAACACGCCGGTCGCGCCCTTTAATGATTTATATCTTGCACCTGAAAGGGTGTAATCCACTCCACATGAATACATAATGCGTAAAAATTGAACAATTAGTAAATTATTAGTACTTATCGATTTATTTTCCAATATACTTATCTAGTTTACTAGTCTAGCAACGCTAACTCAACCATTAGTTGACTATTAAAACTAAATGAGAAACACTAACCTATTTAAACGCGCAAGAAACGAATCTCCATCTCACTTACGTATAATGTGACTTTTTTAATTATTAATGTTTATAATTTTTTTTAATGATTTTAATAAGCAATCACGCTCACGTGTAATGTAATCGAGCGTGTTAACCACTACTAACATCTCTCAATAAACGCAGGTAAATGAACATCCAATTAATATGAACCCTATTTGTATTTTGGATATTAAAACTATTTTCACGGTTAATCATTTTTCAAGATAATCAATTAAAAATGTATATTTTGTATTTTACGCAAAGAACTATACGCCAAGTCATTAAAGTGCCAATTACGTCAATATTATATGACATCTGAATCCTTTTTTGACTCAAGAACCGCCATCTAAATAACTTTTGCAGTAAAGTAAATAATATGAGTACTAATTAAAATGTCATCAATCTATTAAAATTATTTCATTAATAACTAACATTGTTTTAGAGCAACATTTTTCATTCAAATCGCGTTCCTTTGATTTAGTACTACCTACACCTGAAGCACCAACCCCGCTGTGGGGCAACGTGACACGTGAACCATAAATTATCATTTGGAAACTAATTGCTCGATTAGTTTGGAAGCTTCGTAGATACTGTTACAGATTTTCATATCCATTTATAGCTACAGTTCCGTAGTAAGCTACCACGAAACGAACGATTTTATTAAATTCTTTTAATTTTTTGTTATTTGATGATTTTTCATTGATTACGAAGTACCTTGTGATATGTGATATAAGTTAGTGTGACGTTGTTCTATGATGTTTTACGCGGCTTGCTTCTTACAGCCAAAATGTCAATTTCGTCACAAGCTAAAATCTTATATCAAAGTATCTATGAAAGGTGTTGGCTCAATTATATGATTAAATAAAAAAGATCTTTACAACTTTAATTAATACGCCAGTGTTCGCAATCTTTACTGAAAATTGATTCCCATCGCGTTTTATTCCTGTCCATACAAAAAAATAATGTCACTTCCATAGTATCACATTTCACGTCACTGTCATATTGTTTGATTAGTTTGTGTCGCATGTATTTTATACGAATTTATTTTTTAACAATTTATTCATAAATGATGTTTGCACAAATTGTAATCAGCATAATCTTAATAACTGAAGCATATGCTTCATTCAACAAAGGTCTTCAAGTTGGCACCGTACTGTTTTCACGAGCAGACGTTAAAAAAGTTCGCTGGAGTAAGACGGAAATAGCATTGCTTAGTGCACGAAGGCATTTCCAGGATTTGCTACCACCTCTTAGCTTGATAGATACTAATAATGAAGCTTTCGTAGAGATTCTATTGAAATATTTCAGAGATACATATGCCACCATTAAAAAAGAGGCAAATAATGAAGAGTCAGACAGTATTATGACGACGGCTTTCTCTGATGCTATCGGAGGCTATTTAAATTTATGGGTGTTGCCAATTACAAAACTTGGATTTTACGGAGGAAAAGTCTCTCAAAGTAATGTAATCAAACTCTTTCGTTTCCATAAAGAACTAAAAATGTTTTTGGGACCCGATGCTAGAGGCTGGAGGAATCCTGAAAAGGATTTACTGCGCACTATTACTATAAATATTGCACCACCACAGCACATTATTAAAAGTCTAAAAAACCCTTGCAAGCAATTAACATATTATGAAAAAACTGATTCCGGGTTTAACATTGGTATGCCTTACATAAATTGGGAAGAAAATACGAAAACAATGTTCGTCCCTCTCAAAAATCATTCCTTAATACCTTTGGAGTCGCCTAAATATCCTAACGCTTTATCAAATTATTATGATATAGTGAAAAATTGTCTTAAAGAAGAAACCAGTGACTCGGGCAAATCTAATTATTTTGATAACAAATTTCAGGCATGGTTAATACATGACGTAGTGCCCCATCTAAGTGATGGAAATATTTATCTAGCATTAGGAAATATTTTGACTTTAGTAAATAATCCCGAACAGTTAATCAATTTCCCATTTAAATATAATAAAAACTTCCCAGTAGAAGGATTACCTATTAATTTTTCTGTTAATTTTTCTAAAAAAATTAATATTATCATCGTAATTTTAATCCTTGAAATAGCCTGGTGTATTCCAGCATTATATTATCTGGTCTGCTCAAAGAATAAAAAGAATGTAAAAATATGCCAAAGCATGAATAAAAGAACAAAAAAAGAAAAGAAAAAAAAACCTTGCGGCAAATATAACGAAAATCTAGAATTATGTCAAAGCTTATCGTACAGAATAAGAAATCACGATGACGAACAAATACCAGTGTTTAAAACTGAAGAAAAACCACAAACTGAGATGCAAAATTATGAAACGTGTAAAGAATCTAAAGTTTCCATGTCTACAAGTACGACTATCAGTGTAGTACATGAGGCTATACAGACGCCTCTGAAATCTTCATTGAAAAATAAACGCAGTTCGCTCACAGAACATTCACAACAAACTGCTATTTCGATAAAGGAATCTAAATCTAGTTGTTATTATGGCGGTCGAACGTGCACGTGCTCGAAATGTTCCCTGGAAAGCGTTTATAATGTTGCAAGCAATCCCTTGGTTGTAGAAACTAGACCCGTTACTTTTGATGAAAATGTCAAGTCTACTTCAAACACAATGTCTAATACGACTCCTGTTAGAACTTTCAGTGATCCTACAATAAAGAAAATGACACAGAAAAAATCTTCAGATATCTTAGTACTAAATACACCAAATAAATATCCTTGTATTGCTTGCATTGATAAAGAAACTGATAGTAGTCAAGTAACCGTTGCTACTCAAGAAGCTCAGGAAATAATCTCTAAACACAGTTTAAATGTTAATCCATCATATTCTGTAATTAAAAACAACGTACTGAAGAATGTTGGAGTAAGAATGGATTCAACGCATCCTTATCTGCAAATAATGATCGAGAAACCAAGAACAGAGATTAGTTTTGGTATTTTTAATTCGTCAAAAAATAGACGAAGTAAGATCCCGAAAAGGTTACCCAATACCATGAATGTTGAAGTGACTTGTGAATCTGTTAAAAAGCAAACTAGAGCAGATGGTCGGAAGAGTATGATTCCACAACTGAAGAGACGGACAGTGGACGATTTAGAAATAAAATGTAGTAAAACTAAAAAACAAACAAACGGTAGTAAATTAAATATAACATTGTAATATTAGATAATATATTTAGTTTGTGAGATATTTATTATAGGTGTATTAAAGTTTCTATGATATTTTATTTTATTAAAATAATTCTAGTTTATTCAAAAAAAAATTATATGGTGTAATTAAGACTACTTAAATACTGCAATAAAATGCAATTCAAAAATAGTTTGTTGTAAAGGTGTTAAAAATTATGGTTATTCATAAAATTTGTTATGCTTTAAAACTAAATACGTCATTTGTATTCTCATTTGTAACATACATTGCATATGGTTTATTCACTATGTATGATTATGTTATTATAATTTCAAGTCCTTGTACTTATAACGATATTATATAATAATAAAGACGGGGCTCCGAACCTCGTGGTGTATATCATACATTTTGTTCTACTCTAGTCTTTTGACAGGTTCCTGACTATTATATTCATATTTTTTATTAGCTATCGACTGTTTAAACAAGCAAAACAGATACATCTTTATAAAATCAAATTAAATTTTCCATGAGTACAAAACGTAAAATAACTAACGGTATTTTCTCATGACGTTATTTGATACAAGTAATAGCGCATTAATACTGATGAGCACGCATCAAAAATAACCTCTTAAGTAGTAAATAAGTATTCCCCTTAAGTAGAAATAATGAGAAAAGTGCCAATGGATATTCTTAGTTATCACCATAATTCTCAATTTAAGTTCAATCAAAACTAGCCTTAGGAATAGATTGTACTGATTATGAGGCATACAGAGCATCATTAAAAATTAAAAATAAGCATTTACAATTTAATTTACGTTCGTGGCTATATAATAATATTTCACATTAAAAAGTGTTGGAATAAGTGTACGTTGACATTGTTCAATGAATTTAAACGGATTACGTACTTCAATTGGTCGGTCTCGCTGACAGCAATCGACAGTACCAATCCGAAATCGCTAGGTTAGAATCGTGTCATTCGAAAATAACTTTGTGTAATATTGAATAAAATATTAATATATTAGTAATTTCACCTTACAGTGTCTAGTGACAGTGTGATAATAAGAAAGTAAAAGAAAACATATTTAAAAGATTTTGAATAAATAAATTAAAATAGAACAAAATAAAATTAAACACAAAATATTAATACTGTTTTTTTAAATATTGTTTTATTAAAAAGATTATGTTGCTTGATTATTTCAATAACAACAAGGTAAAATACGTTCTGTATTTATTTATGAGATTAAACCACGTAGGTAGAGCTTCGCACAACGCCATGTGAGCGCCCGCACTAATCATGCTGACGAATTTATTGGCTCTCGGGTAGGGCCGGTGAGTTATTGCATATTTTGGCCAGCTCAGGTGGCCTGGCGGAACACTAATCTGTCATTACGCCCGTAGCCACTTAGCGAATTGAGCTCGGACTTGGGGTGCAACCACCCTTAGAGCCAAGTGAACTGTTTGGCGGTCAATGGTCAAATATATCACTTTATCATATGTTCATTTAATAAAGCTAGGATATTTTTTAAATCGAACATTCGATACCCTGGTCGACTGTACAAAAATGCCACTTTATTTTTCGAAGTAAGTTGAGTGGGATCGCAGTAAAGTAATTTTTTTATTTCATTTTTTTAAGTTCGTTTTCGATACTTTAAGAAAGGTTAAAGAATCTTACATATTTATGAATGCTGAATAAATTTTACCTCCTTTTTAATCTAACTAAAAATTTCCAGTAAAAAGAAAAAGTCAGAACAAAAGATATATTTATATTCATAGTATAGACATTTCTAATTTATTAGAAAGTATCAAAGACCTTCCAGATGTCCCGAATCTCCTAAACGATTAAACTATCCCGGTGACCGTAAATTAGGGGGACAAGAGGACAATTTGTTCCTTAATCCCGTGTCAATCGGGGATTATCGGGTTCAATTGGCCCTAATCCCACAACATTGCTTTGGACCCAAGTTGTCCACTATTTATGGTGAGCTGGTCACCCCATCCGATTTATCTAAAAAGTAGAATACCCTGATTTTGTTAAAGACTTTGTTTCAGAAGAATAATTTATACTAATAACACTATAAACTTAGCAGCCCACCGGGGATCTATTCTAAAATATTAAAAACCCATTGCTGATAAGTGGGTTCCATGACATTTTAAATTAACGAGCTCGACGGTATAGAGATTTGAGTGCTTTGGTATCGTTTATGATAACAATAACTATCTCAAGGGCTTATCTCTTTTGGTTAAATCTTAATTATAGTTTAGTTTGATAATTTATTCGGCTTAAGCTTTCAGATTTCTACGATACAACCATTTCCACAAGTATTCATAGTTTTATTTGTTTAATGTGATGGTTACGTGAAAGGTAACCAAATACAAATTATTATATAGCTAATAGTTAATTAAATAAACAATTTTTCAGATAGGTATAAGACCCCGATTCTTTGGTATATAGGCTTAATTCAATTCACACCAATTTAAGTTCACACCTATTGTGAATTTTTAATCATATCGATACATTTCCATCGTAGTTGCATTCAGCTGATAACCGCATATATAAAAAATCTTTCTAATACTTCACAACAGACAGCGCTGCCGTCGTTTCCATACAATTTGCCTATTGACGACAAACATGATCCAGACAGTTCAATTCTATTGAATCTCACGCTATGGGTACAGCAGAAACTTTCTAAAATAAGTCTAAAGTCAAAGTGTAACAGACTACTAAGTGTGCACTGACTAGTGTATCTAACTTACTTTCCTAAAAGTCGTTCTAACTCTTTCATATTAAATTGCAATAAAGCAAAGGACAAAAACTTAATTTTCAATCAATCAAGCTAAGTACGTTACAATCTCTTAATGTACTTCTATGGTACAAGCACATAAGGATAGAAGCCGATATGCAACTCAAGTTTTCCCGCACACGTCAATCAATTTACGATTTTTTTGGGTGATAAAAGTAACCAACATTCGAACAAAAATCAGAATAAAATATGTCTCCTGTGCACACGCCAAGTAATCTTATTTATTATATAATATAAGTATTATTGGTACAATTAGCCAAATCTATCTACACATATAAAATGACTCTGAAGACCCAGTGGTTTATATTGTACTAAATAATTTGCGCAACATAATCCAGTTAATAACATTTTGCAACAAACAAATGCGGTCCAAATCCCTCCCGATCAGCTCAACAAATTAAATAAACATAAACATCCGGGCGGTCCGGTGATTTATCGGACCGGATTACCGGATGAACTAACCGCTTTTGTAAGTCACCTATTAATCGTTACAAATTACCTTTGCAGATAAAAAATATATTGCTCATATATAAAACCATGCTACTAAATGTATTTTCTTCGTATAATATTCCTAAGGATTGTATGTGCAAAATCATTTTGAAATAATATTTTGTTTCAACATTTATAGAAATAATAATTTACTACCCTTATGTAGAGTAAGCTGTTAAGGTATTTCTATAATACAAAATTTCCATTCCTTAATAAGACTCATTTAATAATTGTAATACAAAACAGATTTGTTAAAACAATATTCAACCACAACAAAGGTGTCAAGGTGTCGTCGCAACTTCATTTTCAAAATGATTAACTATCTCAAAGCAGTTCTTAACTCAAGTAACATTTTAAATTAAGTGATAACAGAAAAGAAAAATAAATTTACGAGCTCTGCGGTTATCGCCGCAAGAAAAACTTCTTAAATTAACCCGTTGACAGCGAGCCACGAACCCAACCCTAGAGCACACTGTAAACTGTCACAGAGTTGTCTAGTCAAAATATTTTTATCGAGGATATCGATACTTGAAAAATATGCCTTGTTTAGTTTAAAAATAAACATTTCAAGACTTTAATAACACACCAGGCAAAAATTATTTTTTTATTCACTGTATGGAGCCAAACGAAGAAGTCAAAGTTTTAGGAATAGCTTCTTTGGTTTAGATAACACAACAATGAAACTTTATGCATGGTCACAAGTGTAAAAAAAAAACACTTCAGCTTTCAGAAGGCAAAATATTTTTTTAAACCATATTGAGATTTAAAAAATAAAATCACAATACTGCATTGTGATTTTATTTATTTAACTATTAACGTACAAACAATAAATCTACAGGAAAAATAGGTATTTGAGAAAAAGTTCCTTATTTCAAATGAAATCTATACCACCAGTTCAACCATAAAGTAAAGATAATGAAAAGGTAGAAATTGTCGTGTGCGAAATGCTTACAACTAATATTGTAGCAATATTTCCAATCTTCTCACGTGCTTCTCCCACGTGAATATGAAATTCCAGCGTCCCATTCCAGATGCACTTATCCGAAATTGGCGTTAATGGACAAATTGTTAAAAAATTTCGCTTAATTACTATCCCACTGCATGACTGGTTATCGAACTAGTAAATGTATATACTTATATTTATCGATACCAAACTTTCAAACAACACTACCCCATAACTTAAACAATCTCATCCCCCCGTTTGTTGAAACCCAAGATTTTGCGATACCCATTTGTAAACCCTTATCTCATTTACGAGCCATCCGGAAACGTCGGACCATCTTACGCGGTCGAGATAACAGTTACTGCGACAAGGTGGCAACCGTGTCCTTCGTTCTAATTGAACCCAAAAGGTGTGGTATAATTAAAGGAGTAGAACAAGGTCCCAAGGGAAGTGGGACCGATGTGCACACAGATGGCGGATGAGAAACGGCAAAAGATAACCGCCTTGTAATGTTAATGTTGGAATCTTTACTTAATTTTAAGTAAATATATTATAAACGATATATTTTGTATGGACATTTAAGCGCAAAAGAAAACCTTGAAATCTTAGTAGACGTCGACAATCACTAAAACCGTTCCCTTTGTAAAGGGAATTGATTTATGATACTGTTTACTAATAAGTAACCAACTTGACATTTGACTGTCAAAATGTTGGACTAAAAGCTATGTAAATTATAATAGATTATATACCTGCATTACATAAAACTGTAATAAAAATTATAAATATAAAGAAACATGAAACAACATAAATATGTTTAATTGACCATTCCAATGAATAAGCTTTTCGTAAATGAAAAAATTTAACAAGAAGAGACACGCAAAATATATATTTAAAATTTTTACAGCCGCTATGCTATATGTTGCATGGAGTCCATATGTGAAGATAGTTAGTGCATAACTATCTTCACTAATAGACTCATCTACTGCTTATCATCGGGTAGTGTCGACTCAATTGCTGAGCTTATTATATTAGAAAAATTATTTTATATTAAAAATACCACCCAAACAGTTACATGTGCCTTATTACATCAGGCAAGCCTCATGGTAAATTATAACTATTTGGAGTATTAAGATTATTATCACCTATGCTAATATTTTTTCTATATGACATCGCTCAGTTCAAATAACTTAGTCCTACACAACATCTTACATGAGTCAAATTAAAAAATGACATCACGAGGAATTGCAACTTCTTGCTTACATTGACATATTACGCGTATAGAGTAAACAACCTCCATCACCGCACAAACTGTATAATCTCGTAAAGAAGCAAACAAATTACATCTCCGTGTAAACATCTCATGTTCAAGCCATTCAATTCATTGAGATCCCGATGTCAACTAACCAAATAACGAAGGAATTTTAGGTACGAATCCACCAGTCTTACTTGGTCTGTTACAGAAGCTAGCGATGCCCTTGTTTGGTACGTTTTTGCAGAATTGGAGGGGGAGGAGGGATTCTACTTTCGTTTGCCGGTGACAAAGTACACGTAAGGGGCCTTAAACAAATTAATCACGGAGTCCAATTTCCCGGAAAACAATGGGGTGAGGCAGCAGGAATGGTTGGATTCCGTGGCTGGTGGCGGTGTTACGCGCTGATAAATTAACTTTTCGCTATCTATTTCGAATGAGAAATGGTAGAAAGTGAGGAGTTCCGCTTTATGTTGAGCTTGTAGTTTGTTCTTTTTACAGAAGTATGACTGTGAAATAGATTTCTTTATACATATATATGTATGTAACTATTACGAGCGTCTCTCTACTTAGCCGAAGGTCGAAAGTTTATATTTGTATGATGAGTACATTCACGATTTATTGATGTATGTATGTTTATTTAGTATATTTCTGATATTAATACATCTATTACAATCTATATTTCTAGGTTATCTAGTAATCATAACACGAGCTCTTAATGATGCTTAATTTGAGCTAGATAATAAGTGTGAGTGTGTATAAGTGAGAAATATAATAATGATTATTATATAGCATGGTTAGCAATACTCTACCTTAAGCCGTCAGGTGATTACAATTGTCCGTCTAGATACCAACGATGCGTTTCCCGGTACGTGGCCGTCACTCGAGGATTTTTCCGCACCAACAGCCATCAGTCCTTGCAATGTACTCTGCCGACTGCCATTTCGGGCTCGCAAATCGTTAAGCTACTTCGGTACCACAGTACCTATAGACAACAGCAATATGAAAGGAGACAATTATCATTACAGTACCCCTATTGGGTGTTTCAATCGAATCGAGTCGTCAGTTATCAAATTGTACGGAAGCGAAAACAGCACCTCTGTTGTGAAGTATTGGAAACAATTTTTAACATAAGTGATAATCCGCTGAACTCAACTATGATCCAAAATGTCTTGATTTAGAGGTTTCGTTCATAGTATGGAAAGTCACACTACAAGTATAGGGCATATAAAATATCCATCGCTTCACACTACTGCCAAAATAGAAAAGTTGTTGATACTATGGAAGCGACTCTACCACACTACCAATGTTACTACAGTATATTATTTAATAAAAACAAAGCACTCTTACAAACAATGTAGATACCGTTTGAGGCGATTCATCTTCAAAGGCAACTTTATACTTTCTCATATGAATGCCACAAACAAATCTATTCTCCCAATTACTTAGCTGCCACGTCAAAGTATTTATCTCACAATATTTCTCTGAGACAACTGCCAGCATCCGGCACTGTCCATGCTTCTTAATTTGTCTTTCCTGTCCCTTACCGAATGTTTGTCACAATAAGATACTTCACTTTTAGCGCACGCGTTTTTTTTTAATAAGAATGGCCCGAGAAAAATCAGCTATCAATATTAATTTTTAATTAGTACATATCGTTATCTCCTTACTATTTTATGACAAAATGATATATACTAATAATATTTATTGATAAATAACAATGACTCATAATTTGTCGTAACTATTTCACTTAAATCAAATTCAAAATATAATAGATTGTGACTTTAAAATATTTCCTTGTCATCAGCAACAGCAACTAGATAATTATAAGGGAAATATTGGTGTCGATTCTGCTGTTATTCTCTAAAACTATCATTATGTTATTCTCCTCTTTTTCATGACAAATATAAGAAATTGAATGATTTTTAGGAACGTCAAGTTTGTTGACACTTAGAAAAGTTATACAATTTTGAATTTCAATCGAGATGTTTTATGATGAGCGTTAGAATAAGGAAAATATGCTTAAAAGACACCATTTTTGAAACTTCAAATGAGGTCTGTCGTCGTCTGGTCAGATTGTAATAAAAGAGTAGTACTGAATGTAATTTTAGTTCGTACACAATAAATAAAGTCAATTAAAATTAAAAGCTTTACTAGACTATGGGTTACACGATTTGCGCCATGTCTATGCCATTAAACATAAAGGTTTTTCGTCGTTGTTTGAGTTTCAGTCGCAATTTCCCACTGTTAGGCAATCAAGCTTGGATTCCTTGCTTATCAATGACACGAACTGCCGCCACACCTGGCGGAACAACCTCTTTGCAAAGCAGAGTAATAATTTAAAAAACATAAACGACCGGAAGCGGCGGGTCCGGTCCCACTTCCGACGTCCGCCATTGGCCGCTCACCTCTGACCCCACTGCGTGATATGTATCATGTGTATCACACCCCTGTACATATGGCAGCCCCTGTAGGTGGTTGAGTCATTACGTACTTTTTTCACACTAAACAAAAGCACTCTTAGTGCAGAGGGACTATTCTAATTGTTACAGTAACTTCCGGATCTGTAGGCTTCTTAACTTTATTTAGGGTTGCATTAATGTTGTACATTAAATAAAAAAATAAGAAATCACTGTAAATATCACGTTGGCTTTCAGTACTGTATAACTAACGTAAATTTCCAAATATATGACCTTCGCACCCATAAAAGAGTAACGTGAAAAGTCTTAAATGTCTTAAATACCACTGTTAATAAACTTAGGTCTATAACTCTTCTAGCGTAATATTTTACACATACGCCTTTTCACAAAGAAAAAGGCTTATACGTAAAATATCAAATTTGTTGTTGTTATAAAATTTAAAATGTTCTGTGCGCGACAGTGTCCATGTCAACAATAATATAAGATCTAAATGCTATGGAACGCAAGAATTGAATTGAAATAACTAACAATTATTTTTACACGCATTCTAAATGATAATATGAAGCCTCTATTTCAAATATTGTACCAAAATAACCCAAAACCAAGATAAAGTTCTCAACCGAAATAAGCATAGACAACTTCAAAGATCCCAATAATCTGTGTAGTGTAGTGGTAATAAATCACGGTGATGCCCTCGAAAGCTGATAAACAAATTAGTACTGATAACTGTAGCCTGGTCCGGCGTCATATATCATTTATGATAAGATATTATGGTAAATAACTTTAAAAATATACCGTTAGAATGGATTGTATTTTTCCTTTGAAGTGTCGGCAGAAAATGTGTTGGGTACAACAGAATATTAACGAAACTTAACAAATTAATTTTTGAAAACTATGTACTTATAAAATTATAATTATAATCAAAGTTTCGTTTTCTAGAAGTAACAAAGAGTTGACTTAACACAGAGAAACTTCTAGAGGACTGATATAAAAATAATAAATTAGAAATAAATCAACAAGTCTGCTCTCAGCAGTCGGTCGTAAAACTATTCCTTACGATAGAAGGCGCATATTTCAAACAATTAGAGAGACCAATCGCGGCCAATTTGAGCCTCGGAGACCGCCATCGTGTTGTAGGCATTTACCTCATTGACGACAAAGATAAAAATTACCATTTCAATAAGAATTACAAACAAAATAGCAACGTAAAGTTGTTTTATTCTGAAATTGAAAATGAAATGAATCGAATTGTTGGAATTGATTTTAATTTGGAATTTTGGTCTGTCTAATATTTATTCATTATAATTGAATATTCGTCTCGAAGATGAGCAATGGCGTAGTGTTTCGAGGCTCTCGAGTAGGTTTCGATATCTAAAAAAAGCAACTTTCGCCATGGTTGCTTCTTGGATGGGTCAATCCAATTTGTCGTTTCCAAACCTCGAGCTTATCGAGTTGGTCCCTGTTGTTACGATAACAACGTTCCTCCATCAACTGGGATTGGGCCAGTGTGGAGATGTTATGATTCAAATACCTTGTATGTTTCTCCCAAGTAGCAAGGCCAGTGCTCCCTAATGAGGCTATAGATGATAACGATGATCCGGTTCGAAGGATCAGTATAAAGTATTTCGGTCGCTGTACCCTTACTGTAAGTTTAAAGCATGTAAATGTACTGTCTGGATCTATTTTTGTGTGTGATGTAGAAATGCAAATAAAGACTTAATCTATCTATCGATATAGAGACGATACGGTTTTGGTTTTCAATTAACTTAAAAATGCATATATATAAAGTATTTTCTGATTCCTCACAACAGATAAACTAAGCCGATGATGGTGAAATTGTTGAGAGAAGAAGAAGAAGAAGTTAACGTGTATTTTAGTAACAAGGTAATAATGGCTTATGAGTTCATGTACAGACTAGAGATTAACATGCGTATGTTTCGTTATTTCATGAACCCTTTTTTCTATTCAATTTGACAACTATTGATATTTAATAGGCAAACAGGAACTTTAATAGTAAAAAATTAAAAATTCTTGTACGAATTAATTAAATATTTTAATACATAAATAATCTCCATAATTATAAGGTCTATGTATTTTTCAAGTGCATTCTCTATCTAACTATAGGTAACTGTAAATATTATCTACTATAGTACTTATTTAGTTCCTAGAAAGATTCCAAAAAGTCTTAATTCCTTAGCAACCACGACATCTATGACGCCATAGCGTCCGTCCATCTCTGCAATAACTCAATGAACAATAGGCATTCTAAACCAGCAGTGCCGTAATGAAATTCCCCGGTTATATTGCCCTGACCGGGGTGCACTTTGTCGCTGCTATTAGCTAGGATTAAGATTGGCCTGTCATCGAATTTACAGTCACTGTAAAAGATGAAATTGCATTTAGAAACTTTTTTTCTTTGCTTTTATTCGCGTATTTATTAAGTAATTTTTTTTATTTAAATAGCAAAAAATTCTAAGTGTGACGTAAGTACATTTTTTGTCATTGTTACATTAAGTGCTATTATATATTTTATTATTATGTTAGGCATTTATAATATATGTATATTGAGGTTTATACAATGCAACAAATTAAATGTGCCTTCTAAATATTATATAGCAATGCTATCTAAATGAATATTTGCATTAATAGTCATATAAAGCAAAAAAGGTTCATTGATTGATTGCTGTTACATTAAATAGATTAATTGTTCTATATTTGTTTGTTAGTTTATTTAGTATATTTCTGATATACAATATAATATATTTCCTATGTAAATTTTATTATATTTTGACTATTTTTCTCCCTTGTCCAGTATCCATAACACGAGCTTTTAATTATGCTTAATTTGGACTAGATAATAGGTATGAGTGTGAGTAATGTGCTGTAATTATTTTATTTTAAGCCTATTCAACTATTTATTTATATTTGGTATTGTGTGATTTATCTGGGTTTGAATTTTTTAAATAATCTTTTACCTATACTTTAACTTTTTTTACTCAACAAGGTATAACTTAAAAACACCGGTACCCTATACGTAATTTGTAGTAATTAGTAAATACTACAATTAGTAAATTTTGGGACATCATCCCAAAATTCAGGGAATTTATAATTGCAATAAAAAGCTACTCTCTTATGGAATGAAGATATCTTTCGTAAATGTTAAAATGCGCTGTAGGTTTCTAAAGTAAGGTCTTACTATTAAGCATAAATATGTGTACGCATGTAATAAAGTTATGATTATTTTTTATGGACAAAGTGTATCTTAGAGACTTGATTTGCAAAAATATCTGACAGAACGGGCAACGATTTTGTGGATGTCTGTCTGTCTGTTTTATTTGAGAGCGTTTAATATTTTGATTCTTCTGTGAATAGTCTGAGATCTCCAGTAGAAGACGTGAACGGATGTCTATAATGAATCGTACGAGAACAAAAAAAAATGTTTTGCAGTACGTAAATGCAAAACTAAAAATTTCATGCTTACATCATAATAACTCATATGAACACAGATGAATCTCTGCTCCAATAATGGCTTTAGTAATTACTGTGGAATGACTGATGCGCTATGAATAAACACCACATTGTCCCAACTATCATCTTCTTCAACTACAGTAATTACCTTGCCTCATAAATTTTGAAGACCGACAATTGTCATAATAGACACCATCTCTTATCTCTAGCAGCATCTATCTCAGTCATACTTATGGAGAATTAAGCAGTGTAATAAGGACAGTGACGATTGCAATTTGTTTCTAAGATCGTTCGTGAGAGATTTATACGCTCATTTGTAAATAATGAAGGCGCCACTCATTGTGATGGGAGTCCCATTGAAGGCGACCTAGCCGCACCCTTGAGCATCCCAAGGGTTGGCGATTGAACCAAATGATTAAATGTTAAGAATCACATGATATGATTAGTATTTAACAAAATACGATTTTATTATTTTTAAATTAAAAGGGTATCCATAATCCATAGAAACCATAGAATTTGAGTCAAAATCATAAATTGAAAATAAAAGAAAATAGCGGAGAACGAAAAAAGGCCATCGCTAAGTTATTGTGGATTTTTTGTAGACAGCGTTACCTGAAAAATACTAAGAATAATAATGAACATAATGATCAAAATACATACATAAGTAATTTTCTTCATTACCACATAGACCTACCCTATTTAGTGATATGACCAATTGCTACGTTACAAAGCAAGTGTCGCAATGGTTTCGACTCTGTTGTGCATCAACAAAAAAATTCAATAATTTAAGTCCAGTACTTACACTACTCTTTCATTACAATCCGACCAGCAGAAAACAGACGACGGGTGACATTATTTGACGATTCTTAAATGGTGACTTATATTTATTTGCCTTATTTCAATGTGCATCATAAAACATCCTGATTAAAAAAGTTTAAAATCTATGGCTCAAGTGTCAATGAAGGTGAGGTTTCTAACTGTTTTTATCCATTTCATATTGAATTGGAATGAAAGAGATGCTAAAATAAAAGTAATTCTTCTAATAGCTTGGTCGTTATCATATATAATACGTATATTTGAAGCCAATAAAGCTTAATTTTTCCCAAACTCTAAAGTATTTTCTTTAAATGACTAAATCCCTCACAACAGTTTCATTATTAAAGAAATACTCGATATAAAAATGCCACGTGCCATCCCTATTCTAAGGCCAATTACTTAATGCTTGTATGCAGATGGCGCTCGCGACTACACCTGCCATTGTCCGACAGCTTAATTCAAGCGCCCTCTAACACAGACATAAGGTACTGTTCATCCCAACCGAGGGCTGAGAAAATGAGTCCAGTACTTCGCTCTATTAGCAAGCAATTTGCGTTGAAAGCAAAAGTTGAAAAGAAATTTCTTCGGCACATTAAATCACTTGTTTCAAATTGCGTGGGTAGTTTCATGGCAATTGAAAATCTATACTCTGTATAAAAAATAAAAAATAATGTGAGTTACTAAAGAGATACTTTATCAGGTAAGAGTTGTTGTTCCATTAAACAGAAACCAGACCATTGGGACCATTTGGTCATAAAAATAAAAAAGATAACTAAAATAATTAAAAGGCACGATTCTATTGCGCATGGAATATAATTAAATTTAAGTTCGTGTTATCGTTCATTACAACTGACCAAAAAAGGACAGAACATCGCTGACGTCATTTGAAGTTTATGAAATGACGATTTTAAAGCTAATTTGGCGGCATTCGTGTCAACTAAGTTGGCCTAAATCAGAGTGCTTTTGAGCTGATCCATTCCTTGACCTTATGACGTCACTCCAATGATAATGACAATACTTTTCCTTACTAATGCATTGCTGGCATGCAAAGCCAAAAGCATAAAACAATTATGTTATAGTTAAGTTGTATCGGATTTTCAATAAACTTTAAAAAATACAAAGCTAGGTTATAATAAATACAAATGTAAAATTGTGTTGAACCATTAATCACTTTGCTGTAACTAGATTCCCATTGAAAGTTTTATCAAATGTAATACATAATACTTGTCTGTAAAAGTAAATCCCGCCTTTTAAAGTCCTTTTTATCCTTGTAAAATCACTGACATTATCGTCACATTTAAAGAGACAGTCGTAACGAAACGTTTATTAGCATACCAGATAAAACTCCCCAAAAAATCCGCAAGGTAACAAGTCAACAACGTCTTAAAACGATTAAGGAGTGTTCGAGTTGGGGGAGTGCGACACGTAAATCGCATTAGATATGTTAAATCCGGCCCAGGGAGGGCTGCCGGTTTTTTCTACGATATTTTTATGCGTATCGCTTACTTTCGTGATTATTGTTCGGTCGCCATTTGCATTGCGCGCCGGGATTCTACAACGAGTGGCTGTACTTGATCATTTATTAATTCATTTTTATTACTTTATCACACCATTTTCGTTTTGTAGAATAGGAGTTTTTCTTAAAATACTGAAAATAATGTGCTTATAATTAATGTAAAAAGAGTGAGCACTCTTTCGCATTATTAATATATCGCCCCTAGTTATCAAAATAGACATCGGTCATACGATATAATTATATTTGTATTGTATTTTAGAAATTTTTATTTGATATTACAAATATAAGTATAATAAAAGCAAGCCTTCAATGGTAAACATCAACCAAACCAAGTGATCAAAAATCAAACCAAATCAAATTTTGATCAAACCAAGTGTTTCCCATATTATTATGTGATGAACTTAATCCGGCAAGCGGGGAGCGATGTAAAATTTTTGCCTTGCTGTTGAATATATAAAGAATATTTTTTATTGTTAACAACATTTTACTTTTCATAAAAAACATATACCTACTAATCTGAGAATAAATATAAGAATCTTTTAATATTGAAAATAAACTACAGACTGAAATAAAACGTTACGAAACGCGTTTTCTAGAAAGATAGCCATATGCACTATAATAATGTAACTGGCTGACAAAATAATAAAATGGCAAATATAAAACACAATTTTGTTAAGTATAAAAATCAAGTATCAATACCGTATGTCGCAGAACATAGATGACATTTCGTGTATTCTTTTCGTGACAAGGCGAAGGGAAACTTGGCTAACTCCTCGACAAACGTGTCAGGAGTTAGCGCGCCAGTTTCTCAGCTTTCCTATTGTCACTCTTCATTTAGATTCTTTTACTTTTGCCAATTTGCTTAACATTAACTCGTATCTTCACTTTACGTCAATTGCTTCTTTAGTGAATGGTGAAAGACTTCTTTTCTCAGGTAAATTATAGGAATATTGCTTCGAGATTATTTTTAAAGACGTTCTTTCGCTTTTATTGTACATTAATAATAATAACAACTTTGAAGACGTTGAATATAATAATGTAACATTATGAGGTGGATGTTTTAACGCACGAATACTAGAAGACGAGAAGCAATTCATAAAGATCAGACTAAAATTTATATAAAAGTTTAAATTATATGTATTTAGTAGTATATTTATGTAGGAAGTTTACGGTTCATTTGATTCATTTCTACATTTTCATATTATCTTTGTAATAGGGGACTGTTGAAGAGATTTTATTTAGAAATAAGCAGTACCATTATAAGCATACAATTTTTCCTCAAACGCCATTTTCCTGTAAATTAATTATGTTCTTTATATCTTCTTCTTCTAATATAAAAAATAATATAGCGGTTCGTTACTCTCGCTAAAACTCAAAAACGGTTTGATCGATTTGAATATCTTTCATTGTGTTTAGTTTGCTTTATACAGAGTGGTTTAAAAAGAATAACGATAAGGAAAACCTCCAAGAAAAGCGAAAACATCATAATTAATCAAAGTTGGTAAATTCTTATGGAAAATCGTATAACTGATACGCTAAGCATTAAAACTGTAATTTCTTCCCCCGCTACCTAAAGTTTATTTTTATAATTGGCGATTGTGGTAGTTTGTAGGTGAAACAAAGTTTATTAGTCAACGAGTTAATAAATAAATAAATTTACGTGAAAAGGTTAAGTAATGACAAGTAGAAGGTAGATGGCACCCTTCCGTGTATTGTGCGGTGTTTTACCAAGGCCGCAACACCGCGAGATATTCACAGTCGGCTTGACGATTTCACAACCCCCTTACCCCTTTGTGCTCGTTCCGATAAGCACACGATTCGAAAGCTAATTTTCTTGAGGAAATCTAAATGTTACGTTCGGAAAAATTGTTGTAATATAAATATATAATTATTAAATATCCTAGGGGTTGACGTAAATATAAGCTAGCTCAGTCTATATTTACTTTTAGGGATTAAAAATAAAACAACACAAGATAGAAAATAATCATAAAAAGGTTTTTTACATTATCTTTGGTCTCAAGCTATAAATCATCAACCTATAGCATATGTATAACTATAATGCTATGTAAAGTCAACTTCCCTAATGCGGGAATCCGGTCTAGTGAGACACCGGGCTGATCCACTGGCCTTTTCCATGGTCTTGGTCCCTCATCATCTCATCTAGTTAAAACACCCAAATTTGTATCGCCATTCTTTACCAGCGTCGTTTTTATAGCTATTAACTGTTTTAATAGCTCGCATTAATTATCTAACGCAAACATGTAATGATAAAGACCTCATTTTGTTGCATATATCAGTCAATGCAGTAATATGCAATATAAGTAAAAACATGCAAATAATTAATAAAACGTTATATTTGTCAATAGCTTGTTATAAATTTTATACAAATAAAAGTAATGTACAACAATCTCAACTTAAATTACAACTAAAGAATTATAAAAAATCATACGTAAAGAATAATTACTATTATAAAAACGTCATATTTATTGATATATTAAAATAATGTCAAAAGAGTAAAATATTGTTTATAAATGAAATTCAATTGCAATTTGTTGAAAGAAGAACCGTCATGTCGTCAAAATCGTCAAATCAACATGGCTGCTTACCCGCTAGCCCATTGGCAAAGAAATTGATCAAGCATATCCCCGACTATATTTACCGAATTGTATATTTTATCGAGTGCTATAAATATAGTCTTATTCGCATATCTTTAAGACCATTCAATGATTAACCTTACCACATAACCCCTAAATAGTTACTGGCAACATTAGAAGACATTTTTTATATTGCGTGAGGAACTGCATGTCTTCGCCCTTTGATTGCGGTGTAGTTTTATCGGTTCGGATTCAGTGTCATCCCGAGGGTGGCGCAACCCTAGTTAATTAATTAAGAAGTTGACAAGAGAAACAAGCTTTCGTTTGTTTGTTTAAGACACTTAAACAAGCCAAAGCTTGTACAAAGACGTGTGTTTATTTTCATTGTACCGTTAAGAAAATACTTCTGTAATATTATAATAATATCAAATAAGACCTGACTTCTTATAATAATTCCAGAAATATTACTTTGTTAAAAAAGAGTAATTAAAACAACATTATAATTCAACTTAGTCATTTTCTCGATGTTGTAAGTATGTATTATTATGTGACGATTAGTATAGATTATAATCATCATCTTCATCGTCAGGTAGAATTTTATGTATTTCAACGCCTTTTTTAAATGCTTAATTTTTACAATTCTTTATCTATAGATTTATTTTTTGAATTGGAGAATATGGCAATTCTGTCATGAAAAACAATAATATTTTCCTTTGCTTTCCCATTTCTACTATATGATCAAGGAAATGACGGCACCATTGACAAACTTCACTTAATTAAAAAAATGTTATGAATCATACATAGTTTTCAAGGTTTTCAAAAGAAGGAGATTTTTATCAAAAATAATTTATAATTTTATTACTATATTTTGCGGCAAACCATACGCAAAGTCACTCCAGCGAAGTTTTTATAATGTACATGAAGTCATAATTTGCTGACAACATTACAATTTTGAATGATAGTCAACTTTATACAAATATTGTTCTATGCCTAGTTCATAAAATAAGATTTTTAATAAAAAAGTTTTTATACCAACAAAATGGTTGCCGCAAGAGATTCATTGAAAGTACTTACAAATTAAACGTCGCCAACGATTCCCCATTCCTTGACTTGGTCGCAGGTGCAAATAATTACCAGGAAAGAAAGGGTTCACACCGCGCTCCCTCAAAAAGACAATTTAATGTCGCAGTTATGGCAATATTGGTGGCATTTGAAAACCCTGTGCCAGTAGTGTCGCTTCTAAAGAGGGCATGATTTTCCTATCATTATTTTTAACATCAATCAAAAAAGTAGTGTTAATACGATTAGTAGTCGTATAGTAGTGTGAATTCAAATTATTGTATCTACAAATGAATACCTCATTACAATCATACTATAACATATCACTATAACTAAGACAGAACTTCATTCCTTTGTTGGATTATTTGAAATGATATTTTTCTTTTTATGATTGACTAAAATTGACATGTTCATTTGTTTCATCATCATCAATAACCTATATAACGTCACAATGTTGAGCACAGAGCTTCGTATATGGGAGAAACTGATATGGAGTTTGGCCCATAACACCAACACGCCGGCCCAATGCGGGTTAACGAAACACGACCAAAGTTGCTTTGTTATCATTAACGAATCCAAAGAGCTCGAATCACTACGCCTAAAAACTTTTTTGATTTTGATTAATTAAGAATATTTAAACTTTTCTCTGCCTGCACACCTGCTTTTCTTGTTACTGTCTTTTCACTATTTCTATGCAATGAAGTTCCAATTAATACTTTCAACTGTAAATAGTTACTTTTTAAATAATATAATATTTCAAATAAAACATTTCACATCCTCAGCGTACGCAGATGTAGTTCATCGCGAAATTGTTATTTTATGATAATATTCTCAGATTATTACAAATTTAATTAATACTTATAATGATTAACGACGAAGACGCACAGAGTAAGTAATAATTTATTTAAGCATTATAGAAATAATCTTCAACCATTAAAGCTTTACAAGCGAATAAGCAACTTTATGTCGAAGTTAGTATAAAGTAAAGATGAAAACTCTCTGAAATTAATAACATATTAACTCTAATTAACGCTGCATGTGCAGTACCTAATTATGTAAAAATAATGACGAATGTTTTAGAACCTAATAATTATTTTCACATCACATTTATTTACTCTGTGACATCCTTGACGAGTCCGTTAATTGTCTGATATTTCTCTACTACGTTAGTCTATATTTTCGAGTTGTCACTATTACGTTGGTACAACATTCTCCTAATCCTAATCATATTGATCTATTAATTTGACTGTGTTATGATTTGTAAGTCTATTGGTTAACATTTATGGTACCTATAAATAATCAAAGATTTAGCCGTAATGACATGCAGAAAAATGTCACCACGCAAACCAACATTTTTATAGAGAACTTGCCCTTTGAACCGTTCTTTCGGCAAAGGTCGCAGCTGGGGCAAATGTCGCGACCTTTGGGCTGTTAGTATCCCCGTTGGGAGTACTGAAACAACCCGGTAAGGTAATGACGCCGTTAGAAAAATCAGACGGTACAAACTATACACGCCAACCTACACTTAAATGACGGTGCTATTTCAGCGTCTTCAATACAAATTGTGTTCAATATGTCATAAATAAAAATTATTTTTAATAGCAGATATTAACACACTCCACGCTAACTACACGGTAGCCGTGTTGTACTATATTTTCCTTAGACGCACACGACACGGCTCCCGTGTTCAACCTATAATGAAGGGTTTACTAATTTACAAAATATACGTAGCGCTGTTGGAAATGTTCTTAAATAGATTATAATTTGATGTTTATGAATACACAGGGAGTCACAGTTGGCACTTCAATGTTGCGAAATAGTTAATGTTTTATTGGAAAACATATTTAATAAAATTATTAAAAATATCGCAAATATTGCGCCACAGTGCAAATATGGGCATTTTTATTGGGCATTGAATGTGTTAAGATATTTAATTTTGCTCCTTTTGAATGAATTCTGATTTTTGTACTAACATAATTATTTATTTATTTATTTATTTTTGCTGTTATTATTTTATGGTTACTTGTACCGAGTATTTTGTAAATCTAAATTTTGAAAATGTATTAGGGTGAAATCGGAAATTTTAAACTGTCCAGTGCCACCCTCTTGCTTCGATGACGTATGGCACCCGTGAGGGTGATCAGCTCTGCAGAAAAGGACCACGCAACACTTCACTGTTATCAATTCAAAATCAACCCTAACACGTTAAATATACAATAGTTAGTTCAAAACAAGATGCTTAAGGAAGTTTGTTTTGAAAAACATGACGAATTTGAGCTGCCAAAGAACTATGCAATTATTAATGTTTCGTAAACTAATCTGTTTGAAGGCGGGAACGAAAATGTTTAGCCGAAAGTAGCGTCGATACGCCTCATAATAAGTTATTTTATAGCGATAAGACCAAACTATTTTAGCCATAACATTTAAAAACCAGCAACTGATCAACAAAGGGTTAATGTTCCCTTATCTTTAATCAATTTTGAAGAGTCAATGTCAAAGTGAAGTCGAAGTCAAAATATCTTTATTTAAATAGACTCATTTACTGAGTTCTTTTAAATCGTCACAACAAGGAATATGTATGAGAAAAGAATTAAATGTAATAAAAGGCAATAGTCATAACTTTAAGTGGGTAATTTCTTTTAAATCGACATAACAGGGATTATGTATGAGAAAAATAAATAAAATTAACTGAAGGTATGACATTACTAATAGTAATAACGTTTTTAAAAAGCTTATTGATAGTATAGCCTTTTTATTTAATTTTTATTGTTAACATACTTATTAATGTTTTTAATCAAAACTGCTCTTGAAGTTCGAGTAAAGAACGTAATAACGAAACGTGATTAAATCTTTATAACGTGCTAGTGTTACGCCGGGAACCAAAAATGATAATGATTATGATAGGAATTAAGTTTGTCATTATCTTTACAAAAAAGATCAGAAGAGATCAGAAAGACAGGAAGTTTTTTCCGAGATTCAGGCTGAAATATGGTCATCTCGGACAAAAACTCACGTATTTCTTAGACAACGACAATTCAATGTTATAATGAATATGATGTAAAATCAAAACAATTGAACGTTCCGTTTGACCGTTGTTTTTGATGGATTGAATGGATGTCATCAAGAAAGAAGTATGTTGTTTTTGAACTACATTTCAAATATTTGACCCTATATTGGTAATTAAAAAAGAATAACGACAAAAACTTTACGGCGCGTGGTGCGTTCATCAATTGGTCCTTGTTATTTTACCAAAGATGATATCGAAAAGTAAAACTTTTTTTTATATTTAAATATTTAAACAATCCCAAAAAAAAGTTCTACTTCGATCAAATTGTGTATTTTATTTTAGTATTATATTTTTCAAATAGTTGGTTCGTAGCATATCTTGACTACGAGCTGTAACAGCGAAGAGGCGTAAGTCGTAGCACAAACAAAATACCAAATTGCAATCCTCTTGTTAGGCAAATGAGTACATGCGTAGGTACTAACGCGACCCCATCAAATACATGGGGAAGTGCAATAATTGTAATGAGAATTGCGTTAATTGTTTGGGTCGGTAGCGAGCCGAGCGTAATTCAATAACCGGCGATGATGGATCGCTCGCTACGATTGTTTCGAGGAGCAGGGTCGGTGGTACACTGATACAAATGAAAGATATTCTGGAAGAATCTAAAAGCGCTGACGTTTACATTGTAGCAGTTTTGTTCGCTTCTGGTAGCCAAGTGACGACAAGACAAGACAAGACGAGTGCTGATCAAGTTCCTAATTGCACTATAATAGCCCTTCAATCAAACTTATTAAAACTTAACTTTGTTTATGTTTCTTGAATATAAATATCGTAGAAACATGTTTATTCAGTAATCAGCACACAAATTATCTGCGGATCACTTAGTGGTTATGGGTGGAAGTCGTCTGCCACAAATTAAATTAACTTTATTTGGCAACTTTAGTTCAGCTAAAGTCTACGCATTTTTTCATACTGTACTGTAAGCATAACGATAAAAACTTTATATTAGTGTAACAAATGAAACGAAATCTTCTTTTCAGTATTCAATAATATCTGCTAAGTAAGCTTCGGCTGTACATCCGCTCTGCCACGTCACCATGTCAATTTTTAAAACGATAAAATGTGATCAGAATTTCGATACCCACTCGCTGCAAGGGTAGGTGCTCTATTGTACAGCCTTCACGTGACACTAAAGGGGTTTTCGAGTGTGCTTTTCAATTTATAGCAGCCGATTGGGACAATGATAACCATAGAGTATCTCAGACATAAAAACATTATGTAGAAGAACAAAGAAAATATTAGGAAAAAGCGGAACGTACTAATTAAATGACAGCGTAAGTAAGCTGACTTTTATCAAAAACAAAGCGATCAAGTAGGCTGTTTAAACTATCGTAATTACATAAAGTAAAGAAATGTTTAATAAAGAGAAATATAATATATAAATGTTAATAGTATTAATAATTCAACTTACACATAAAAAAATTAAATGCAGAAAATTTTGTAATGAATATTTTTTTAACTATCTCTTTTGTAAAGACTAAAAAAATAAATTATTATTAATATAAAAACAAGGTAATTCTTAGACAAGACGCAAACCAATGAAAAACCAAAGTTTTAAAACATTATCAATATCAAAACTTTTAAAATGTGAATCCATCCATTCTCTTGTTCCAGCCAAAATCAAGTTCGTGTAATAGTTAAACTTTTTCCCCTGGACTGTTGAAAAACGCGCGGACAGGGTGCAGCGGAAATGAAACGGAGCATGTGTACCGATCGAATCGGCCGCGAACTATTGTCGGAAGCGCACGGAACGGAACGTTACTACACTTGTCAAACGTGGAGAGAATTTAGAAAAATGGCGACGCAATCGAACGCTGAACGCACCTGCGTGTCTTCAAATTAAATTTAGTGTTGGTATGAGAATGTATCGAATGCAAAACTATATAATATTTGAATTGATTCAAAGATTTTTTAAATGTTGTAAGTATCTCGATCTTATTATAAATTAAATTATGCCATGTCTTTTTGCGCAACATCTCAAATGCTATAACCTTCCTCTGTGACACTAAATGTAGTGCAGATACGCGGAACTAATCTATGGTAGATTTATTCATACATAATTCCTTATTTAAGGAGCCAATTGTACCTTTATAAAGTTATGAATGTGACATAAAAACGTTGTTCTAATTAGTATAACATTAAATAATAACATGATTAATTAATCTGTTAAGCAGGTTCCTGGATGTATATTCCAGTATAATTGCCACTAACCTCGAGTCGAGATCATTAAAAAACAATTACATATCTGAATTGTACAACTAACAGCCTGACAGATAATTAGTAAGCTAGTCTGCGATTTAAATTTTTTGTGATTTTTATTAAAATAATGTTTGTATTCAACATTTTACTTAACCACTCACAATAATACATATTTTGACAAAATATTACTATTTATATACATATGTTTTTATAATTTCGACAACTTACATTCTACGGCCGCACTATTGTTTTTCATGGCTGCGCGCGAAAATAATATTGAATCCTTTAGGTACAGAGTGCGAACAGCGAAATCCTTTTACCAATTTCCTTTTGCATACCGTTGGTACGTGTCTGATTTTGACGACTACACGATATGAATATTATAGCGCTCAAAGTAAAAATGTCTGTGCTTACTATTCAGAACTCCGTGGAACGTCATTTAAATGTAATTTTATGGATATAATTTAAACCAAGACCAATGATTAAGGACAAAAAAGACTTCGAACATCTGCTGAGCTGCATTTTTTTACAAAGGCTGCAACTCCTTTTCTATGTGTTAAACAGCTCATGAACTGTTGGATCATGAGCCCGGATAGGTTATAATAGACAGGGTATAGTATTATATTAACCCATCACACAGTCATTGAAACTACAATTGAAATTTAGTACAGAAAATATTTTAAGAGTATATAGAAAATTACAAGTCAGTTCTTATTGTCAATTTTAAAGAACCAAATCTAATTACGTTTCATAAAATTAGCAACTAAATAATGATGTATTTTTGCTAATTACCAATTTAAAATAATGTCTTCGAGCTAAAACGTGCATCTCAGTTTAATGAGAAATTAGAGAAAAAATTGAAATCGCTCGTCCATAAATTAAAAATTAAAAAAGTACCACCCGGAAACGGAACCGCTGCCATATTTCTCGAGACATCTTAACGATCTTAATTACTAACAAAACAAAGTGGAAAGAAAAATATAGCAGGATGTTTTTTAAGGTAAATCATTGCATTAAAATTGATACTTCTAACTAGCAGACCTATGCATTTTAATTATTTTTTTAACAAGTAATAATAAAAGTTATGGATTTTGAATCTACTTTAGTAGACTTCTAATAGAATATATATTAATTTGACAGGAGAGTTAATATTAGTTTTAATTAATATATACGTATATTAGTATCACAGATTGTATAAGGTATCGTCATAACATCAAGTAACAACTAACACTTACAACAAGTTTACACTTACCTAAACGTCATTTAAAAATGTTTTGGTATTTTCATGAGTGGGAAACTGAAATTTTTAAAAGTATTCTAGAGTTATTTAAGGCCCGAAGCTGTTATAGAATGCAAGACTGATAATGATATCATTAATAATGATATCTTATTTTTACAAAAATAAATAAGTATCTATGTTTCATTGCGCTACAATTTTAGCACAAGCCTAGATATACACTGTGCGGGACAGAAATAAAAATGATCTAAACATATCGCTATAGATGGCGAGAGTGTTCCCGTGACTTCCGGCGGCCACCAATGACACTACACGCAACCCAGTTATCCGTTAGGGATGTCATAAGTGTAAAAATTTATTGTTGAACTCGAAAAATGTGGCCTTTATGTATTTCAAAATGTCATTTCAATATAATATTCAGTAAACTTTTCTCAAACACTTACAGATGCGTATATTTATTTATGTACAAAAATATACATAACTACATCCAGAATGAGAGAAAACTTTATATAAGAGAGTTTGAGCTATGTCACTGCTTAATTTCATTTTAATTCAATGCCATATAAAAGTGTCCCGTCCGAATCCAATTATATATAATATATATATATATATATAATAGTGTCAAACGAAGATGAACAGCTATTGATGCTAAAACATTCTTATTTAGCCGGGTTATATCCGCCATTTTCTCTTGATCAACTTGTTAGCACGAGTGCGTTCTCTCCAAGTCTAGATATTATTGTTATTATTTGCTTAAATTGTTGTTTTTGTTTAGTTTTTTGTTATCCGAACATTTTTCTGTGTAAATATGAACCAACCCGGACCAACCAGCCCTTGCACTTTTACTTTGCCAAACAAAAACTTTGGCTACAACTGGTTTAATTTTTTACATTTTGTCTCACGCCATTCAGAATATAGTATAGATCTGTTCATTGGCCTTAAATATTTATGTACACGTTAGATAATTTTATGTTTACAATAAATAACGAAACTGTAACGCTGTTTGGTTACCAATAAATAAATAAATGACTACACCAGCTAGGCCTTTTGTCTTAATTAGCTATGTAAGATTATCATCAAAATATAATATTATATTAAAATATTGGCGGCATTTTAAAAATCTTTAAATGTTAAAATGAAATTGAAAAAACATTTTTATGAATTAGTACTCTCCACAGAAAAAAAAATTATAATAGGATTACCAATAATATGTTTTAAGATACATATATGAAAGATGAGCCAAAATGCCACATGCTTGAATAAAAAATTGTCAACCCTATCTGAAAGACATCATTATTGTAATGGATGTCACGGGCTCCAACTCAACGAGTGCTCTAAAAGTAGTAGGCGCACCAAGTTATCAGCATCAAAAGCAGACAAAATTGACTCGTACACTCTGCATAATACAGTGTGCCTAAACTGAACACGAATAGCATAAGTCTGAAGGCTGAACACCACCGCAGAGTGCAACACATTAGCGACATCTCTCTGCGGGAGTGAGAAAATTACACAGAAATTATGACATCTAAAAATGTTGCGCGCTCATTCGTTTTTGAAGCGTTACTAACGTGGTAGTAAGATAAAAAAATAAATCTTTTTTATACAACAAAAGTGTCAAAGAAACGAATCTGATGGTTAAAATTTACTATATATAATATGGTTTACTTTATACTTACATTAATTTAAGCGATATAATTTCGATTACGAAAGCAAAGCAACTTTCGTTATGGTTAGTCCATGGTTGGGTAAAACGAATTTTGTTATCTTGAGCTCTTCTATTCGAAGGCACGTGCCTTTTACCTACAAAGCCGTATTGAACCTGCATGGTTGTTTTATTTCGCTTACACCTCATGTTTTTCTCCCACTTATAAAACCCAATACCTGTAACCAGAACTAGGTTGCATAATGAAGTTTAACTCTCTACAATGCTAAAACGTCATAGAAAAAAAGGTTTTCTGTTTCTCAATTTGTAATCAACATAACACTATCTTCATTGTGAAAATTTAATGCAATAACCACTATACAATAACTTACGATATAATAAAATTTATTTCTAAAACCGAGCTTTAACAGCCTTATTACAAAACGCGATCTAAAGTTAAACATGATTTAAACCTCATGCTATCTCTATGTATCTTAAATAACAGTATGATTTAGTTGTAATTCTAAACCAAGACTATCTTTAAACCACGTTTTGTAATAAGTTAAAGTTGATAAAGTATTATCAATCTGTGTTTTTTTTAAATATTTTTTTTACTGTGTTACTTTTCCTATGTAAGGGTTAGGGATAAGTTTGTGTTTACATATAATCATAGAATTTATAATACAGCTATAATACAGCATCTAAATACAGCTAAAAACCTCCCTTTTAAATGTAAAAGTAATTAGGCAACAACAAAAAAATGGTAACAGAACCTGTTGTAATGTTGTTTCTGCTGATCGAAACTTTTTTGAAGCAATGGAGAGGTCAGACCACAAAAAACATAGAACAAAGTGAGTAAATATGGATAAGCCATTATCTTGACAACCGTTCAATCTTCCATTTAGGGCTTCAACAATAGAACATCTAAATATATTGTCGAGTTTATATGTACTCCACACAGAGCACAGATTATAAAAGTGGCGAGAGACATTCATAAATAATAAAACATATTCAACAATGCTTGCGTATTGATGTTAATATCTATTAATAACCATAGGAAAACATGTTGATGTATAGATAGAAGCGATAAGTATTACTGGCCCCTTTTATTTACAAAAATATATTACGGAAAATATTTAATGTTCGAATATTTTTAACGTACACCTAGGGCATTCAATTTCGATCCATTTTGGCGTCTCAGTAAAATTAAATCGAGGCTCGTCCAGTCTCGAAACTGCCTGGAAAACTAATTAATATTTCTCATTAAATTCATAAGTGAAATGAAATCTTATTACAGTATTACTATATCTTTTTTGATTAAGCCGCGATATACTCCCGGGAACTTCGAGACAATTAAAATTTAATTTATCTGGATTCTACAGCTTGATAGACTAATCGTAATAAACTGGGCACTAAAATCTTAATGATATTCAACATAAAATAGATGAATTGATATAAATAAATAATAATCAAATGCAGTAGTGCGTAGGTATTTAAAACACATTCTGTTCATTTTAAAGACTGCTATATTATTTATTACCTAATCTTTTTATTATTGCATATGCGCTTAACCTAGCCATTATTTAGGTATAAACATTACAGAAGTGGTGTTTTTATCATTGTTTTAAACAAAATACCTTACCTTATTAGTTATTGGAATAATAAACACTTATAATGCCGATACAACGGACAACTTAACTTAGCCTATAGTAACAGAAATAATAAAAATAAAAATACAATAAAAATGCTTGAAATTTAGCTTTGATTTTAATATTCACTCTTATTAATTTTGTAACACTATAGCATAGACCTATTCAGATCCTATCTTACATTGACAAATAGAAAATATTCACAGTTAAGTCAAAATTATACAATTATATATGTAATCATGTAAATTGGGTATAGTATTTCACTTTTCTTTCTTGTCGGTTTCGTGGACGACTTGAGGCTTGAAATCCAGCTCTAGGACTCGTCGTAGGCTGTTCACGTACATGTCCAAGCGCTGCGTCATGTAATAACACCGTCGGTCTTTGATCTGACGATTCATGTTTAGATCCATCACAGCAATAAGGAGACCATCCCTCGTCCTAGAGAGACCAGGACACCGAACGCCATCAGGACCGCTGAAGTAACTCGACCCATAGAACAACCCCAGGTCTTTGTGAGCTGGTTTACCGTCAGCAGACGTGAACTCATTAGGGAACTCCTCGTAACCAACCCTGTTAATAGCAGCGGTAAAGTAACAATTGGTTATAGCAGCATTCCTAGCCTCGATGTTCCACATATACTCGCTCCCAGCGTCAGCTGCAATCGTTGCTGAAGGGTTGAACACGATCTCAGCTCCGTTCTGTCCAAACATCATCCAGTTCAAGACGTGGTGACGTCCGAAACAAATGTTAACAGCGATCTTACCATACCGTGTGGCAAACACTGGATGCCCTGTGTTTCCTTCCATGTAATAATTTGACTCATTGAAGTCTCCAACTCTCGGGATGTGGTTCTTGCGATGCTTACCGATAACCTTGCCGGTATCGCTGATGATAACCGCTGTATTCCATATAATTTCAGCATGGTTCTCATCTCTTTCCAGAATAGAAGAGACGATAACCATCGCATATTTTGTCGCTAACTCGCTAAGGAATCTGGTGGTAAGACCGTCTTCAGCCGACTCAGCGAATTCGCACCATGGTTGCTTCTCCCTTGTGCAAAACGCAAATGGCATATTCCACAATTCTTGGAAACAAATGATATTTACACCTTCCTGACCGGCAACATCCACAATTTTCTTTACTTTCTCCAAAATAGCTTTTTTCTGTTCGTTGATAGGACGATCTGTGGGCGTTACAATGGAGTGTTGGATAACTCCAACTTTAACAATTCTAGGGGCCCTAGTCTGTTCTTTTTTAGCTGGAAAAGCATAGGCAGCGATTTCGAAATCTGCATCTTTAGCGGCCGCAATGGAAGATTCCTTCAATTTTACTTCATTGTGATCTTTTCTGCCGTAGTATATCCTGTTGAACTCGTCAAGGTCTCGCCCACTAAGGTTGTTGTTGACAATCGCTTCGAGACTTGGTGTTTCGTTATCCATGGTGATTACGTGCGACTGTGAGGACTTGCAACCAAGAAATGCCCGCCAGCGAGAGTCACCCTGTTTAAATAGGTTGTTTAATGGTAATTCGTTGAGCGATGCTTGTTTACATATCTGTGTGGTCCGATCCTGTTGGCCTTCGACCTAGCTATCGCCGTAAGTTTAAGACAATATCCCAAGTGAAAAATATTTGACTTATCAATAACAACTCGTGAGTCAAGATAATTATAAAGCTTGGATATAATGTTCTAACTCATTAAAATTTTACAACAGTTAAAGAACTTTAAGTACACTATTACCTCGTTTATTTATAAAAGCTACATATTCTACGGTTTACATAAGATTTATTTTATCTATGTAATTGTAAATAATAACCAAAAACACAGCTGCATTATTAAAAAAATATTTTGATATTCTTATACATACATTGGAACTTCTATAATTATTATTATTCGACTCCAAATGAAATTAAATAACTGTACGAATTTACAATTAAGTTTAATTATGTAGTATTTTCTATTGATTTATAATATCTACGCACTGAATCTCCATACCCTCGCCGACTATGGCGATGCGCTTGCGTAATGCATACGTTGGTACTTTAAAGACTTGGAAGTTATTTATAACCAGAACTTGTATCTGCGAGTGCAGCAATGAATAATAAGTACCTAATGGACTCCTATGATAAAAAAAATAGATAATGACTTTGTTGACTCCTATTTCCCAATCATTAGCAGGGTTTACGCTATCTTAATTATTTGTGATTTAGTAACTTCTTACTGAAACTAGTTGATTTATTCCCTTTGACAAAACTAGTTGATTTAATCTAAAAATAGTTCAACAGAAAGTGATTATACCAACTTCTGTACTTAATTTTCTCCACAAAATATTTTTAAACTAGCAATTCTATGATTTCACTGTCCCAGTTGTCTGTCTGTACGGTAATCAAACGAGAGTAGATCCAGTTTCTGAATAAGCTAAAATATTGGATAATCCTTAACCTAACCCTATGTTCTGGTAAAAATACAATATGTTCTAATCAATATTGTAAAAAATTTAAAATGTGAGTCGGTCGCCACAAGACGGCCATCGGGTAACCGATGATATTATTTTTAACAACCGTATTAACAAAATATTTTCTCCATTAATATCAACAAAATAAGTTATATATTCTCGGTTGCTCCAGCAATCAAACGAATCAGACAGACGTCCTTAGCGCGGGATAACAGGGAGTAAATGTTAAAGATTAATAAATTAACGATATATCGACACTTGCCTTATCATACTGAGTAAAATTTAAATCAAAGATCTGCAAAAAGAAATTCCCAACAAGGCCAATCAAAGCACCATTATGATAATATATTTCTCACGATAACATCTAGTATCTAACCCAAATTAAGCATGATATATAGCATATTGATTTAGTCACTAAATCAACATACAAACATCCACGACTTATGAACAAATATTCGTACTATTAATACAAAAATGTGCTCCTACCGGGATTCGAACCCGAGACCTTTGATACGAGCAGACAGTAGTACTAACCACTCCACCAGACGACGGATATCAAGTAGTCAGTACCCCCATCTACACGTATATGTAACTAATAAAGGTGTTAATACTTATATATTATTGTTTGCTTAATATTCAATAATAAACAGTTTATACTCCCTTTGTTCTTTCAAGTTACCTATATCATAGTATATAGATCTATAACTATTTTATTACCATTTATCATAGACACAGCATTCGCTCATTTAAACACATTACACGTCTCTATATTACTTGTGTTGGTTATTTACATCGCAAACAGGATTACGCAACTCTCAACGACTTGATTAAATATTTATAAATAACCAGTCTGTAGGTAGATATCTTCTAAAATGGACACAGTTATTGAACGCTCGCTCGATGATATTATAACGAAGAAACTGACCTCAGAACAATTAAAGATATTTAATAAAATACATTACGGTAGAGAAGAACATTGTGAATTATTATTAGGAGAATGTACGACCGAAACATGTAAGGAAGCCGATATTGATGTCGCAGGATATTGTTTCTCGGCTTTCCAAGAAGAAATTCGCGATCCTAGAATCGTGAGAGTTGCGTTAGTTCAACATTCTATTGTATTACCGGTAGATAATCCAATTCATGAACAAAGATCTGCAATATTTAAGAAGATTAGTAAAATTATTGATTTAGCTGCTAAAGAAGGCGTTCAGATACTATGTTTACAAGAAACCTGGCCAATGCCGTTCTTTCTGTGTACCGGAGAAAAGAACAAATGGAATGAATTCGCAGAATCTGCCTCTGGAGGACCGAGCATAACGTTTTTATCTCCTCTTGCTAAGAAACATCAAATGGTGATCATCTCGCCAATTCTTGAGAATGATAACGGCACCTGGTGGAATACTGCTGTGGTGATTGATGAGAATGGAGAATATATGGGAAAACATAGGAAGAATCATCTGCCAAGCGTTGGTAGTTTTAGCGAAATTTCTTACTATGAACCAGGAAATTTAGGTCATCCTGTATTTGCCACAAAGTATGGGAAAATAGCTATCAACATTTGTTATGGAAGACACCAGGCACTTAATTGGTTAATGTTCGGTCTTAATGGAGCTGAAATAGTATTTAACCCTGCAGCTACAATTTCTGAATTTGGAGAATCGTTTTGGAATATCGAAGCAAGATGTGCAGCAATATCAAACGGATACTACACCTGTAGTATCAACAGGGTAGGAACTGAAGCTTTTACAATAGAAGGAAGCAAAAAAGGTGTAATTTCAAGAACTTACTATGGATCAAGCTTTGTCACGGCACCCAATGGATGCAAAACTCCAAGTTTATCTAGATCTAAAGACGGCTTGTTAGTTTGCGAATTTGATCTTAATCTATGTAGACAAATCAAAGATCAGTGGGGTTTTCACATGACTTCTCGATTGGATTTGTATGTATCCAAGTTAAGGGAAAAAAGTAATATAAAATAAAATATGTAATATTTTGAAATGGTTAAGTGCCTTATTATTTGTACATTACTACTGAAAAAGTAATTTCTTATTTTAATAATAATTTTAGTATAAGTACCTGCTGAATTATTCTAATACCTGCAAAAAACTGTAACGAAAAAATTGGTAAAAATGATGTTTACGCTTGTGTTTCGGTAACGTTTAAATTACAATCTCTTAAACGACTTAAAGCTTTTACTCGTATAAGGTGACAATAAAGGTATAATACAATAATTTTTGCACGTTCATAATTGCAATAGTGGCGCCTTAAGTGGTAAAATTGGCGAACTAAGCTTTCAACAGTTAAAAGTCTCTTCATATGACAGTAGTTGGCGGTAACAAATGATCAAATAAAACTTTGTATAGGCATACCTAAGTATAGGTAAATAAATTGAGAAAGTATTATATTTGAAAAGGTAACTTGTCCTGAAACTGGCACAATAATGTTTTTTCTTGTCATCTTATCTTATCTTTATGTAGGGCCAGGATTGTTTACTCCCGGAGCACGTCGACCCAATGGGATCTTTTGTGCTTCCCTAATCCTACTGACCGCTGTCCTGGAATACCTCCAAGATGTACTTACTAAGTACACCCGGAGACAGTAGCCTTATATCTTCTGGACTGGGATAGCCCAGTCCAAAGAGACCCATTCTTTTCCTAGCAAGAGCATCACAATTACATAGAATGTGTTCCATTTGTTCGGTGTGCTCCCCACAGGCCCTACATAGAGGCGATCGTTGGATCGCCTCTATGTAGGGCCTGTGGGGTTTCCCCCAAGTTTCAACATCCTGTTTGTCATATTAATAGCACTGAGATAATTAAGAAAGTAATATGCGCGGGAAAGTAAGTACGCAAACTTGTGGCATTATTAACTTTATGGTTCGTCTATCATCACACAATAAAAACCTATTGTGTCGGATTGTATTGCTGTTACGGGAATAATTTTAGGCTTTGCAGATAAATACAATAAACTGTGAGTAGGCAAATTCAGATATCGTTTCTTTATATTTATGCTTTTAACTTTTTGAACATTTCAACTTTTTTTCCCCTTTACTAGCGGCACTTACAATAAGTCGTATAAAACTCCAAGAAACAATGAGATACGTTACAATGGTATGCCCAAGCTATAAACTAAGAAAAAAATCATAAAAAATGGCTTTATGGGCTAAAGTTTCCCGTGCCATCTCTGTGTTGGAAGAAATACATGCTGTCGGTCGTAATGGCAAAAGATATAACTAATCTGTGCAACAAATTGTTTAGCTGTCGCCGGATGATATGTCATTTTTGATTTCGTAAAAAACTTGTAATTGTAAGTTATTATTCAAGAACACGGGATTTAATTAACAAAATGGTAAGTTTGGTTATTTCAAGCATCTAAAAATTATAGAATAAGGTAGAGCCTTTCTTTTACCACAATTTAAAATTAGATTGGTTAGGTTAGCGTCGTCGGTGAACATTACATTGCAAGTTTTATGTTTCATCTATCGAAAAAATAAAACAGCACAATATAGTTCTACTTATTGCAACTAGATTTATTATTTTATATGTAAGGCTCTACTTAATTAATTGTATACCAACACAACGTAAGTGAGTTATATTTAAAATACCTTTCATTTCAGTCTATCTTAGCTTACAATGGAGGTGCAGTTGTGGCTATGAAGGGCCAGGATTGCGTAGCCATTGCTACAGACAAACGATATGGTATTCAGGCTCAGACCATTTCCACAAACTTTCCTAAAGTATACAAGATGGGCCCTACACTCTATGTGGGACTTCCTGGCCTTGCTACAGATACACAAACTGTGTTCCAACGGCTGAAATTCAGGTATATATAAAATATGACAGAGATTTATGTCTGTTATGTGTAACCCTTCAAATAGCAATACTAACTGGGTCAATTTAAAATTTGCATTTTTAGCTCACATTTGCACCAATTACCAATACATGAGCCACATAAAGAAACATAGCATAAATATTTGTTTTTACTAATTTGAGATAAATTCACTTATATATTAACTTATCAACTTTATAACTATTATTATGTCATCTTTATTTATTTTATTGATCAATTTCAGAATGAATCTTTATGAACTGAAAGAAAACAGGATAATGAGGCCCAAAACATTCTCAGCGATGCTATCAAACTTATTGTACGAAAAGCGTTTTGGACCATACTTTATTGAACCTGTAATTGCTGGATTAGACCCATTTGACAACCAGCCTTATGTGTGCAATATGGATCTGGTAAGAATTAAAAAGTTTATTAGATACATAACAGTGAAACACATGCCTTATGGCCTTACATTTTATTGTTTATGTACCATTGTATAGGGGCAGCAAGGTAAAGCTGCCTTGGGTAGTTAGGCTGCCAAGGCTATCAGTGTATATTGACTCCTCATACTTCTTACCATCAGGCAGTTGTCATTTCCATGCTGTTTACAAAAAAAAATACATTATGGTTTTTAAGGTGCTTTTTTTATCACTGTATCTATTTTCTATTTATGATCAAATGTTTATGATAAAAATTATATATGGATCTTGCTTTCATACAACTCCAGTTACTATATATTTAAAATGTTTACTTTCTAGATTGGTTGTCCAAATGAGCCAGAGGACTTTGTTGTGTCAGGCACATGCTCAGAGCAGTTGTATGGTATGTGTGAAGCTCTCTGGGAGCCAAACCTCAAGCCTGATGAATTGTTTGAAACCATTTCACAGGTATGAAAATCTTTTCACTTTACAAATTAAATTTACTTAATATGTAATAGTTATAAAATTAGCATTTAAACTACTTAATAACAAATGTGTTAGTCTGAGCTTGAAGATATGAATATACTATGAAAGTAAATATTCAAAATCTGTTTTCCTTTTTTTTACAAAAAGCTTTTGTAACAATATTATCAGCCTATTGTATTAATAAAAAAGTTGGAACTTTCTTTAGTGCAATGATGGTACATGGAAAAAGTACAGTCTATGAATGAAGCTTCATAGTTGGAAGTCAATTATCCAACCACACAGCTATAATTCATCTAGAAATATTCCTATCATGATTTAATCTGTGATATTAGACGAAAGTTTTTTTAATTATATTTATAACCAAGATTTGCTAAAATTCTCTTATAATAATCATTTGGAATAAAAAAGTATTGTTGCTCACATCATACTTCCCACAGTAAAAAAGGAAAGATTTTTCCAACTCTGTTTTCTATATATTTTATTTGTTTGGCAGGCACTGGTAAACGCAGCTGACCGCGACGCAATCTCCGGTTGGGGTGCCGTCGTGTACATCATAGAGAAAGACAAGATAACGGAAAAACATGTCAAGACGAGGATGGATTAATTTGGCGTTAACTGCATTCTTTATTAACTACATTTTAATAATAAACTGTTCATAATGCTACTGGAATGTTTTTGTACTAAAATACATATTTCCCTATAACATTTTAAAATGGTGTCCCTGGAGTATCCAATACTCATTTTATAGTTTGATGACTGTCTTAATTTTTTTGCGGATGAAGTTGTGAACACCATGATATCGATTAACTATCCCATTAAATAGTGCAAAAAATTTAACTTCAATTCAATAGAAAATAGTACCATTAATTAAAGAAATAATATTCGATTCCAAATGTTGCGCTAAAGTAATTAAAAAATATTGACTGACTTTGGTTGATGATGACAAATAAAACAACTTAATCATATTGCAGAACTTTATAACCGAATATTTTAAAAAATTAAGTTTAAATTTTCATACACATTTTTGTCTTTACAAGAGTAGGAGACTAGAGAATTAACATTTCAATCGTGTTGCTTACATACCGAATACCTATGTTCGTAGCGAAGCTATCGCATAATAAATATATGCCTTACGGGGCAAGTGGCTTCAACCGTCACCATATAACAAGAAAATAAAACCTATAGTAACATAACTAAATAAAAAACATTACCGACCTAAACAATGGCAACACATATGACATATTTGAATCATTAACATGACTAACTCATTGTTCAGGAATCTTATGTTGTTTGATACATTGGTGTGGGTGTGGGGCATTAGCCACTCTCTAAGTGGCAGACAATTGTATGCAAGTATACACTAATACCGACCACTGTTTTAAGTTAAAAACAAAAGTTCCGTTTACATTTCAAATATTCTTTAGAGGCAATTAACGATTTTAGAAAATATTTGACAAAAGTTTTTTTGATAATACAAGTAAAATTAATACCTAAAAGTAAATAATATCTATCACAAAAATCTATTCTTCCGTAAAATACAAAATATTTTAAAAAAGAGGAAAAGTACTCACAATACTGTTAAATCGGAAATTAAGAGTAGCTATATTTTAATCATTCGATTAAGGAGAATCTCCGTATGTTAAGTTCTAATACAAATAAAGTACTCAAGACTGGTGAGTATCAAAGTATAAAAATTCTTTCATTAAGTCATAGCTGGCTCACATCAATTTCCATAGAATAAATCACAATGACTCCAATAACAATCCAAGTCTTAATTCGAAATAGAATAATAAATAACAAAATCTTACATCATACTGTTTCTACTCTAGACAAAAACTAGGTGACCTAGCTAATTAGATATATTGGCAATAAGACGTTATAAGTATCCCTTGGCAGGCATCTCCAACTATGAGATGTGTGTACATGAAACTCTGCTTGGTCTATTTCCAATGGTACATAACTGCACGCAACGTAAATATAGTATTTTATTGATATTTTTTATTGTTCGTGTTGCTGATACAAAGTTTGCACAAACTACATACCCGTCAAATTACATTTTTATAGTAAATGTTTGATTTCCAATCAAAATAGTTTACGACCAAGCAGAAACTCATTGGACCCAACTACGAAATAACCGCATTTTCCCGATATAATGTACTATCATAAGTATTAGTCTGTTCCACACATAACAAGCGGAACATCCGATAACGAACCTGCGTTATTTACGGATAAACTGTGAAACACGACTCACTTCAATGTTGAAGTGCACAACAGCCGTAGACTTGAGAATAACATTATACAATGTTCAATTTCAACACTTGAACGCCCTAAATTTAATGATATCCAACATTTTTAATTTATCCATACTAATCTACGCGATAGCGGAACATTATAAAAAGCTAATAACGAACTATGAAAATTATTGCAGTGTGCTCAAATATTTTAATATCAGTTCATATTGTGAGATGCGTTCGATGTGGGGCACTGCGCTGCATACGAGCATTGGTTATCTGCCCAAGCGCTGAGGTATTTACTTTATTGCTAGTTTATGCATAGACCCTGGTCGCACGCGGTGACCCTATCCCGCACGATGACCAGGCACGATGATTCAGAACAATCTTAATTTCGTTCTTTGGGTACTCAGTTAAACACTGAAACTATCCGATCACGATTCGCACGCGAAGCGAATAAATACAAGAAGTTCTTGAAAACGACCAACATCCTTCGTCTTTATTATTGAATATCAAACTTTAAGAAACGTTTACACTACTCTTTAACGACACGAATTTAATTTTTGCATTTTATAATTCGACTTTATTACACTTATAGAGCCCTGCGACTTTACTCGCAGGAATAACAATATCGCTCGGTGCTTCCTCTAAACGACGGCTCTGGGTGAAGATCTAAAGGAATTATATTAGTTTACAACTACAACACCCTGTAAATTCTATTTCGACTGCTTCGGTCAGCTTTGTCAACTATTTCTATAACTACCCTTTAATAAGATATAAATAGCGAAAAAGTGGTAATATTATAATATTTTAAGAAGTATTAGAGTTAAAGTTAAATATTGATATTATAGGCATCTGTTGTTATAGAAACGCTGACCAAGGCAGACGGGGAATCGTTCTGGGGACTAAGTGTTATGAAACTAGCGGAAACTAAACATGAACACTCTTTATCATTATGCAGTAGCGTGAGTTTTTATAGAGAATAAAACCATATCACAAATATTGTTTAATAGAACACAATTTAAGAATATCAGTTATTGTACTGATCTAAATTGTGTTTAAGTAAGAATATGGCATCATAATCAGGCGAATCGTAATAAGTGGAAGTAGTGATTTCTGAATTATGAACGTGTTATCTTATTTCGTCCCGTGTGTACTGTACGCCGACCGTACTTTTGCTAGAAAGGGACGTCTAATACTCGGAGATTTTTGCTTCTAATTGATATTGAGAGCTTCGTTCACCTGTACATACCTACATGAAGTGTTAAATAATTGATATAGCAAACATCTAATTCGTTAAAAACTCTCACGTAAGTTCATTCTCTTCTATTGTGTTATTTGATTAGTTTAATTAAATTCGTCTGCCAATAAAGACTACAATTTTACTCAAAACTGCCATAATAATTCACGCTACCACACAAAATTGTAATAAACATTTAGAAAACTTCTGATAATGATAATGATCTTTATCGAATGAAACTGTCTCATACACACATGTGGGTATTAAAAGAAAACCAAGTATTCATAGAACACCTAAGTGGTTGCATGTGATTAAGTATCAAGGTTGTTTCATATGGATACTTGATAAAAATTGTTTTTATTCTTTCACTGACTGTATGAGTAAAAGAGCGAGTAGTATTAGAAATTAACATGACAAACAATATTCTATTGCCAGTATGTTCAATGAATGTTGCATGACTCTTTATTTGGGAATCCGCGTGAAAGAGCGAGGAGATTATTATAATGGCGTGTTATCAGAAGCACCGTGTTCGTGCGCGGTCTACATTCCTTCGATGGCCTTCGCGACGAACTCTATGAACCTCTTGCCGTACTGCTCGGGGTCGCAGGTCGATATGCCGTCCACGTTGCTGCCGTATTTCACTGTCTTTGCTGCTTTCGCCGCCTGAAGATAAATTGAAGATAAATGTAGTCCACGGACTTGGTGTAGATCGAGAAAATGTTATTGGATTTATTTGGTGACCCAGTGTAAATTTCAATCAGCTTGAACCAGCTGTGAAATCAATTTATTTCGTATTTCAATTTCTGCACGATTGAACAACACGGCTAGAAGGGTATTTTATAGCCTGAATTTATATTAATATCGATATCGAATTTATTTTTTCATATATATAATAATAGACATTGGGCCGCCAATCTAAGATATGAACTCAGAAGTATACCCTGATTGAAAAGTCTCAGTGACTATGTTATTTCTTAAATTCAGTCAGTATACAGTACAATGAGAAGGAGATATGCAAAGAATTATTCTAACCTGTTTTTTTACACCATAGTGTGTCAGGACATCGATAAGAGCGACGAAATAAATTTCCTTCCTGGGGGCACCTGTAAAAAGAAATGTTTCAAAGTATATAAACTACTGTGGCTATATAAATAAGCGCGTATTATGATTCAATTTATACAAGGATAAAATGAGTACAGCTACAGAAAGATACAAGGATACAGCTCTCCTGATGGTAAGCTGTTACCGTAGCATATACAGCGTGCTCATTTTGAATTCCCGAAATTTTTACGTTTTATTCAACAACTACAGCAATATAGCGGTAGGAAATAGTTTTTTTATATATGACCTTATTTTATTAGGTTATCATTAGGTCAGATTTTTTACTAAGTTTCACATCCCACAGTGTAAAACACTTCTAGATGTGAAATCGCAGTTTTAGGTGAAACAGCTTTTACCATGTATAAAAATATAAATAAAATTAATTCTTTCTTCTTTTATTTATGTTTTATAAAATGAAATTATTCTTTCCTACAATTACGGGAAATCTTCGAAAGTAAAATACATGCTTAAGTAGTTTCTAAAAGAAATTACTAGAATCCCTAAAATAATACTTAATATCTTATACATACACATTAAATTACTCAATTAAGCTGTAGATAGTACATAAGATACTATGTTAGTAAACATTTTATAACATTTTTACTAAAGAACTATTGCACTCGATTTTCTCGATTCCTCTTTATCTTTAGATTGCCTGTAGTTTCAATTTACCTAAAATAGACGTATTTTGGCTTAAAGGAAGAGATCTTAAAATACAAAATGTCTTACCATCCTGACTGGGTATTGCGTAGATGTCGAGCTCTGGGATGATGCCTTGATACCGCAGCGAGGATTGCCGCGCCAGCCCACGCGGGCTGTCCGGCGGTGTGTTGTAGCCCCACCTAACACCAACGTTTGTACTGACACCATTATGTGCTCATTTAACTTAAATAGGAACCTAAAGGAGAGTACATATTATGAGGCCGCTCACTAAATTGAAATTGTTTAAAAAAAAGAAGTAGACTTCTTTAAAACAAATATGTACTATGTATTAGTTCAATTCCGTACACACTATATATATCTACAAGTCTAATTTAAGGTATAAAAATAATAAGAAATTCAAAATTGGTTATTTAGTACAGACAATCGTCTTACTAAAGTGCTTTATATAAATGGCTTTTCTTCCACGGTTAATTCGCATAACCATTAACAGATGGCGTTCGTGGTAGACAAACTAGAGATAGTGTTCCTCTTAAACTAAAATTAAGTAACTTCATTCTAATTCAATATGAAAGGGAGAGAATGACTTTAAGTAACGTCGAGTTATGTAGTTGCCATACCACCACTTCTGACTGATTTAAATGAGATGTTCTATGATGCGCGTTAAATAAAATGAGGCAAATATGCTTAATGGTTTTTACTTAGAACTGTAAATTGACGTCACCGTCTTTTTCTGGACGGGTTGTAATGAAAGAGTAGTTGAACTTAAATTTGTTTTTAGTTTGTGAATAAAAAAAAATTATTCTGTTATCTATACAAAACTACACTATGTGGACGACTCGTTTTAAATTAAAGATGTAATATATACAAAGTTCACGAGGTCTACTTGCGTTTTAAAAACTTTTGTTGTATAACATATCCACACTTTTTACGCATAACTTTGTATACATAGCCACGCATTAAACCAAGTAGAATTAATGAACATCATTAAACAGATGCAGTAAGTTTAAAGGAGATTCCCAACCCTTGTAATACATAAAATGAGTCAGAAAAAGAAAATACTTGAATAAGCCATTCTTTAGTTTATTGTCGTTAAACTGAAGGTCGATTTTTGGGTACCCATTGTTGCAATGCTTAGATTACATAGTTAGATATGACGTTATAGTAAAACACAAGTGGGTTTTCTGTACGGTAAGTCTCTTTAACACCACTGTTGCCAACATGTGAAACGACCTATTTTTTAGCAAATATATGGAGATATTTAAAGTATAAGAATTGTCACACCGTTAACATTTGATAATAATTTGTTTGTGTAATATTCATCGCACACTAAAACAACACAAGAAACAAGGAAAACCCTTTCAGTGTAATGTAACTAAACCAGTTTACTAAATTAAAAGCAGCTAACAATGTTAAAAAAGTGTAAATGCATATTTCTATACTGGCGTCGATTCTAGACACGTAACTTTAAATTAGATTTAATGTAGTATTTTCTTAGTGTTTGTTTTACATTCAGAGAAGCGGCTTTTAATTGACACAATTACATATCATTAATTAATTAATGTAAGTCCGAAATTTAACTTGTTAAAAATCTGCTTTTGAACATTTAATACTCAAATTACTTTAAATAATGCTGCTTTTTTTTAACATTAAATGTCATTTATTAGTTATATTATATTGAATTTATATTTATCTTATATTTATATATAGTATATACTTTATATTTATATAGTTATATTTATCTACCAAATTTGACATTCTACATGTATATTGGCAACCTAGTGAAGACTATGCAACAGTGACATCTATACAAATAATTTATTTTATTTTACATATATAGAAAAACTATTAAAGTTAATAATTTGTTCTACTAAACAATGATAAATCACTTTAAACACAATAATAATAATCGATCATATCCCAATCAAACCCAAACAACAATGACAACAAAATAACGATCGGTTTAAAACATAAACGTAAGTGACAATAATTGAAAAAAAAATTGATAAGTGAATGATAATTAATCTAATTTTAGACCATTTGTTTCTTTCTCGTTGGAAGAACCAATAATAATTATGCCACTCAACTCATCTGTGATTGTTGCCTTAAAATAGAGAGTAGCAACATTATTACAATCAATCGAAACAATGAACACAAGCTTAGCACATTGCAATTTAGGCTCTAGCTAACTAGACACAATGCTACGGCTGACACATTTAAATTGGGGCATCGACACAGAAAGGGAACACTTTACAAACTATTTATTTTATTTTATTGGGTATCAGTATACACTGCACTGATATGCAGCACTGATATCATACAAAAAACCTGAATAGCTCCTATGTTACGAAATAATTATAAGTTTTCGGATTCGTCGTTCGTTATCTCGACAAAAAAAATCTATTTATCAATGAATTCATAAGGACTTAGGTAATGACTACTTCCTGCCTGTATAAAATATATCCCATTAGTTTATTATATATAAATAATGTGAAGTAAATAGGATAAATGCAAATATGTAAGGAGTTATTCTCTTTGTTTCACACTAAATGAGTAACACACAAATCTATTAATAATGACTTACTAGAATAGATTAAAGTAGCCAAAAAATTTCACATGAGTTAATCTCATTAGACCCATTTAATTTTTTCTTTAAATGTAAATGTACATAGAGATACGAACAACCTATAAATAGAGTATCATATATTTAAAAACCTTTAAAATCCTATATACGAGACAAAGATAGCACCACTTTCAAATTAATGTTATTAGTAGTTTAATTTCCATACAAAACTAGAAAGTGTTATGCTGTTAAATTTTGTATTAAACTTTGTGTGGAAAATAAATTAGATTTTGTTATTATTAAACAGAGCTTCAACTTCAATTGCCCAAGAAACTAGAGCCGTGGAACAAACAAAAGCCTCAAGCGTATAGTATAAGAAGGTCTACCTACGTCGGAACGTCGGCCCACCTGTCGCCGTGGTGCCGGTTGTCGGTATCCGTGTCGGTGTCGGTGTCGGCGTCCGACTCGGCCTCGGCCTCGCGCTGTCGGGCCGCCTCGGCTTCGGCCTCGCCGCGCCCGCACTCATGAACTCCCAGGAGGAGGGAATAGTCCATCAGGTGGAGTTTTGTTAAAAACTGCATACAGAAAACGTGGAAATGAAGGACGTACAAACATTCTTCACGTATATTTTATTTATCAATATATCAAGAACTAAATACAATTATATAGGACATTAAGTTTTTAAATCTCTATGGCATTATAGATTATAGAAGTTACCATAGATAACTTAAGGATTGCAGTTTCAACGACAAAACGACTGTTTCGAATATACAACCATGGGCTGTAATATTAGTATGTGTAATATAATTATTTAGTTTAGTTTAGCACTAGAAACAAAGCTGTTGGCAAATTTATGTTTGTTTCGCCTGTTAGTACATCGCCAATCGAGTAGTCACTTATAATTCATATCTCTTATTGCTTTTGTAATAAAATTCAAGATCTGTCAAAAGTGACAATTTACACTAAATGATAACTTATCTTTTACTTTTTAGTAAACTTACATCTATTTGAACAAGGATATTGAGTATGTTTCTCATGAACATTATAAAGATATGAAATTACAGATAAAGCTATGCATTTAAATTATTAATTAAACAATGAACATATCTTGGCCGCTATTAGATAAACGACTCGTTGCAATAATCTAACTACAGAGAGCGATAGGCATACCACAGTTTAGTTACCCAGGCACTTAAATTAATAAAGAATACTAGGTAACAAACCTAGCAAGTTTACTTATTGTGACCAACCATGAGTGTTTTATTCATCATTTTGAGACCAAATTAACTCTGCCTTAAGATACAACCAGCTTATTAAATAACTGGAAATGGTTTCATCTGGTCGCTTATTGCTCATCCATTCCTGCTTTTTAAGGTTAATTACCACAATAGACGTGATTATAAAGGAACAGTGGACATACAATAAAATTTACGTTTTCATTCTTTTTTACTCACTTCGACGTCAGCGGTGAGAGTCTCGAGCAGTTTCTCCTTAGCCGCGTCTCCGATGTCTATGCGAACTCCTTGTTTAATGAAGTCGTTGTCTTTAAGGGTGGGTAATTCTTTCTCCAGTTCCTTCTCTGACGCTTCACGATCTACCGTCGAGCCCTTTAAGTCGAACTTTCTGTAATAATTATATAAGACATTCATGATTGTTAAACATTTAACACGACAAGACATTAAACGTATTATTTAATTTATCATAAGTAAGAAAATAATGCTAATGTAAATTAAAAAATTTTTTCGTCACCCTCACATGAGCTCACAGTAATCATCATTATGAGCTTTTGTTATGGATAATAAAAAATGTAAAAATAGAGACGGTCATATGTATATAAATATCAGTAATATACTACAAACATTGGTCAGTCGTAATTATCGTACTAACATATGCCCCTACTGAAGTTCGATTCCGTAACCTTTGACTAAGTAGACAAGGATACTGACAACTCGACTAGTCGTCATAATATTATATAATATACTAAGATTAAATTAAATTGAATTAATTTTTTATTCACTTGGAAATTTGCTCTTTTAAGCTGCGTTTCAATAAGCTACCATCGGATGGTTTTGTTTACGGGACGTAAAATTATAATATATCTCACATACATAAGTCTATATTCAACGCCTCGTAAGCAAAACCTTCCGTAGAATATTGAAACGCAGTAATCAAATGACACAAATCATTAGGGTTAAGTCAATATCTAATAAGCACTTAATAGTTTAACTTCAATTTAGATCAGAGGCTCAAGGGATAATCATCAATTACCTGTGTATATTAAGGTGGTTGGAGAACACATTCCTGGTGGCGACCAAGTAATGCTCGATCCCGTCAACCGTCAGCCGGTACATGCCCAGGTACTGAGGCAGCAGAGTCTTGCCATGCCTCTCAACTATATACTGATGAGAATGCAACACGATCAGAACTTATTCTTGACATGATAATAAAAATATTCAGTCTTTTGATCAAAGAGAGACAAATCACTTAACTTACACTTATAACGAAGAAGTAATCCTAAAATCATTTAAGTTAATTATTATTTTTTATATTTGTGTTGAATTACGAGCTTAATTCTAACTTATGAGTTTCAAACAGACAGTATGGAAACCTCAATATGGCATTAATTTAAACATCAAGATCAAGCTGTCTTATAAATTATTAGTTACAGATCACTTCATATTAACCAAGAGACCCTATGCTGGGATATGCCCCATACTATATATACAATTTTTTTTCTATGTGTCTCTTCTGTTGCTCGAAATAAATTTATTTTCATTCATTTCAATTCTTAATCTAAATATTATTAGATGTATAGATACAAAATGACGTTGTTGACGTAGTTGTTACGTTATTTGATGGCATTCAATGAGTTATGCAAACCCCTCTTAGTAAGAATGCAGAATGGAGCAAGATTAAGTGGTCTAGTTTGTTTAACATTTTTTACTTAGCAATTGATACAACGCGTAATTTTCCTAGAAAAAGAACGCAGTAGTTACGGTGTACACCAAAAAAGTATAAAAATAATCATGTCTTGCATTTTGCATTCATCAATTATTTAATTACGTTCTTAATGTATTTACTTTGTCTGGGCACAAAGCTTTTAACAACAATATGTGACACTATCACAGATAAATCATCGGTGAGCGGATTTCACCGAAAGCAAGATTAGATAACACGTGAGATATGTCAACTTCAGTCTTATCATTGACAAGTTATATACACAAGCCTCCGTGTCGCAAATAATTAATGCAGTGTTTTGATTTGTATATTCAATTAATCTGCAGAATCGATTTACCTTACCGTTCACCTGTCATCAAGAGGATATGGTAACGTTTAGTTATAAGTGTAACTTAAGAACAAACGAAAATAATCAACTAGGACTCCAACACTCGAACAAGAGAGAAAAGGAGAACGTGAGTTGTGTATCGCGCGCCGTTTCAGTACTCTCGTTGTGTGATCTATTTTGACTAAGGTTATTTTACTTATGCTTTACACCTTTTTAATTGAATTGAATTTAAAATCAAAACAATTAATATTAGTGGTTTGTTTTTCAAGTTCGACGACAGTAATCTACTGTGGTTTATGGTTATTAAGGCAACCAAACCAAAATTAAATTTTATAGGTTATGGGACACATCTATATTAAACAAAATGAGAAGTTTTTTAATTATGGAAACCGACATTGGCTGATAGGCTTTTTAAGTTAAGTTGACGTAAAATGATTAGATTTAAATTGTACAGTTAAACATCTTTGTTTAACTGTACAATTTAAATCTTGAAGATTACATAATTTATTAGTGTCGCACAGCCTGGAGCAGGGGATATACTCCTATTCACAGAAAAACGTTACCCACCACGGTTCATATTAGGAACGAAACTTCGTCAGTCCAAAAGTTGTTTGACGTTTAAAAATTCTAAACCTACTCTAGTTCACGAAAATGTCAAACGAAAATCGATTTTGACAGATATTCATTCGGATTTTAACCTGAATTTGACGAAACCAAAATTGTTATCTTTTGATTTTCGTAAGTGTGAATTAAGTGATGAATAGTGTTTAAAATGGCACCAAGATTGTTTAGTTATCAAGAAGGTTCGGGCGTTCCCGCGTGAACTTGAGTCTTTTTGCCTCGAGCGTGCGCAAGGAGCTTATTTATTTAACGATAATTGTATGATTTTACACATGATAACATTATTCATAGAAATCAAGGTGCAAATAATATATATTTATTTTATCATTAAATGTCTGCTGATACTGATTACTATCAGAAGATTCTATCAGGAATAGAATTCTCGTAAAGATAAATTTGCAGATAAAGACCAGGCATGCTAAAGGGCACCTGCAGAAAAGGGGGTGCTACTTGTTTTCTTTCTTTTATATTATATATGTATACCGTGTATTGCAAGGCTCCTATGAGTTTCTAACCAATTATTAAGATTCTCATTACATGCTACAGCAAATCTTCTTTATATATAAATATAAATTGGTCTCGATTAAATTCAAAAGTCGATCGACTGATTTGCAGTATTTCTTTTTTTATTCGTTTTAGTTCAGTTTCGGTTCAGGTTTGCTTTAAAGACCAAAATAATACGGAATATCACGAAAAAACTTTTAGTAATAATTATTTAAAATGTGTTCACTGACGTGCTAATTTAAAACTGCATTTATTTATTTTTCCTTTACAATACTATGGACTGGATTTATAATTTATAACTCATAGTTAAAAATTTGCAACTAACACGTCTCCATGTATTCATACAAAATGTCGTTTAAAACATATTTAGTTTAAATTTTCATGTTAGAAACAAGTTTAAAACTCCAAAAAGAACTTACAGGGTGATAATGTTTGAGAAAAGAGTGCATCCTTTCAACCTCTTCTGAGGTCAGTGTCTTCAATATGAACAAACGGTCGTAGCTCTGATAGAACTTCGCACCGGATTTGCCAGATGAATCGTCGGGAGTGGGTTGAGATCTGCAACATAAGGACAACTTATTAACTGAATATAAATATAAACTATAAACTCTTTATATCAATTACTGGTCTTTCCATATTTCAGGCTGCCCAGCCACGAAAAAAATTTATCATAAAGACAGATTCCAATATCAAAATTCATACAAAATTCCCATTACTGGAAAATGGAGTATTACAGAGAGTGGACCGGACCGCGTGCTTTTACTTCCTCACAAAATCACTAAAAAACATAGCCATTCAAGATTTGCTTAAGTTTAAATAAGTTCGCAAAAATAGGCTGGTTACTTGATTAAGTACTTAGCACAGTTCTTCATTACTTCCTTCACTTACTGATTTATGGGGCATAATCGCTATGCTAGTGTTATGTTTTATGTGCTGCTTGCTGTACAACGACTAAAAAGATTGAAGAGAAACTTCTTTGCAAAAATCAAAGGATTCTTTTTGGAATCATGTTTGATTATTGTTTTTAAATTATTATATGGCTGTGCTGTTATATGCATGTGCAACATCAAAACTATACAAGTAATATTGTAGATTAGATAAAGAGCGCGCAGTCAACCCGCCAACTGTTTAGAAATAATTGCATTGAAGTCGAAAACATAGTTGTAGTTCACGTAAAAATAGAGTTTTTTCTTTGAGATTATCTGAAAACCATAAATTATTTTTAAATAGAATAGAATATTATCATTTGCTCAAACTGTGTAAACAATATTGCTGATAAGTTTGCATGATAATAAGTAACAACCATTTACCCACATCGGAACTGCATCTGAACTGCTACACCTTCTTCTCTTACATTGAAAATTATATAGCTGTTTTATAGTCTCGCCTTAAAAACGGTTAGAACTAATTGAATAATGTCTGTTGGGTTATAATTCAATGGATGGTTTAAAAGTACAAGTAAAAAGGACAAATAAACCTAACACATAAGAATTTTAAATTGGTAATTAAGTATGGAAAATCGTGCTGCCGTTCTTATTAATAACTGTCATTGTTTCTACCGCTGCTTCGGAATACTTGTAATAGATGGCGTGATACAAAGTTCACCGGGTCAACTAGTTATGAATAAAATTATGAACTATTATACATATACAAATTCTTAGGCATCAAAATATAAGACGCGTTTAATTAATACATATAAAAAGTTTAATTTAATATATGAAGAACGGTCGTAATCCTATTTGTTGCCAAAACTGACCACTCTTTCCTAACAAATAACTGCAATTAGTACATATCTGGGTAGACTGCGCGTTCTTTTTTTTTTGACCTTACGCTTTGAACGCAGATGGTTTAAGATTTAAGTGCAGTGCATCTGTCTTTCAATATAATTTAAAGAAAGACAGCTGTCATACCACATGACAGTAAGCAAAAGACGTATTCAGTATTCGACCTTAATTAACATCTTAAAATGAAGTTTTTGGAAGTATTTCCCTACACGACTTCAACTTCTAAATTCTAATAATTGTCTGTTGGTTTTTTCAAAAGCTTTAAAGACGAAAGTCTTTAAGGTCTATATTTAGGTTAATATATCCCCTCCTATCCTAAACAAAGTTAAAAATGGGATATTCTGACCTTAAATTTTGAATACCGAGTGCCTGTAGAATCAGAACTGCAAGTAAGGATTTTTCGATAAATAATACTTAATGTTAAAAGGCGATAAAACTGTATTCATCGACAGCCTATAAATGTCCCTGCTCGGCAAAAATATTCATACACGGGAATAACACATAAGGACTTTGGTCCATAAAACGAGCACGCTGCGGATTGGTGGGTGTCTGCCGTGCCGTAACAACCGGAACCAACAGCTTACGTACCTTCCAAAACACGGAGGTGCTTAAGATAACAAATATTGATTGTTCCATCCAGGGACCAGCTGGGCTGAAAGTTTGTTTTCGTGAAACAAGAGAGCGCGAACCACTAGGCTAACGAGCACCTGTTTTGTCGAGTTATAAAGGCAAAAGTATGAAAAAAATAGCTATAGGTTTTTATTGTAAAATTTTGGCGATCAATATATTAATGTTCGCTACCCAATTCCTATATGTTATCTATTCATGATATAAATAATTAAAATTAAGAACATTCAAAATTTCAAAAAATATTCCACAATAAAATGTCATTTGGATCTGACGCAAAATATTAGACTTAAAATAATCTTAGCATCAACAGTCACTATCGTTTGTCACGTTCCTCTTATAATTCGGTTATACCTACACGATTCTGAAAGATTGCAGTTGGCAGCCAACATTACATTATTAGATAAAGTTTGCATTGTTTATATACGCTTTTCATACACATTTTCTTTTTAGCTAACTCCACCTGTGCTAAACTGGAGTGGACAGAAAGTTATAACCTAAATAGTCACAATTACGAATTTAATGTCTGATCTGAGTTTTACGTAAAGTGCCTGAAGATTAACACGAACAATATTACAAGAATCTTCGAAGAATTTAATATCAACATAACTGTACAATTTTAAGTAAATGTATCAATTCTATTCAAAACACGTCAAACAGTTACAGCTGTAGGTACTTGTTAAGTACCAAACTAGTAAAGTTCATTCTTTGCAGGTGTATAGCTAAAGGTGCAAGTCTTGATTGCCGCGTGAATGTATGTGTTAAATGATAATAAAACAAAACAGGAAGTATAGACTACAATGTGGATTTATGAATTAAATGCGAGTTAAGGGACACAGTTCACGGCCGCAACCTGGGCCTGGGAGGGGGCACGCCTTATATTATTGCATTCATTCCATTAACATGTCTATGACAAGCTTTTTTTCGAGTTTCTATCTTGTTTAAAGCAGTCAGAAGTATTTGTATTAAATCGGAAAGATGGGTGGCGGAAAAATGTAAGACCATTTGACTTCGAAGGTAAACAAAAGGTGTCATTCGTCACGCGGCAAAACACGTCATTCGTTATTATTGAGTTGAGTCATTCATTGACTATTTTATGAAGCAGTTACGGGGCATGACTTCGATGTGAAATTTGTGGTCTATGCTAATGATCGCCGTGTCAGTTGAAAAGGCACACTACATACTGTTAATTTTAAGAAAAAAAACTTGTAAATAAATCGTACAGCTTCGAAGTAAAACGTCCGCTGACCTCAGGCGTTTAATTGTCAGGCCGCGTTTCACAAATTCGCTTGCGTCGTGGAATATGCTCTCTTGGTGTGTTTCGTTTTTCATGTTGGCAACGCCGCTGGGTGCGGTGGCAGAGCGACGCAGCTTACTGGAAAACCTCTTCTGACCCCGCGAGCAGAGGTAGTTATCTGGCTTTCTAAACCTAAGGACCACAGGATGGGAGTGTGGGATCGAGGAAGCCAATCCAAAATTATGGGGTATTAAAAATAAATATAAATAAATGCATACATAAATAACGAAAATACGAAGACGCGAAGTAATATACGTTATCTGGTGCCAATATTGGAAATAAATAGTTTGAAAGACACATTAAAGAATAGGTTACCTTGTAAGTGATTCTTTGTAGTCAATATCGTCAATTCCGAACCTCTCACGCAGATTCCTGAATACCAATGGACAATATTCCTTCACTTTGAAATGGGATGGCATGTTTTCCCTGAAATATAATTTACATGTTAGTGTTTCATCTGATATATACTATAAGAACTGACTTCTTCAATTGTTTTATTTCAATTACCAAATATAATAAATTTTACTTTTTTCATGGTTGCAGAAAAGTTGTAAGTTACTACATGTTTTGTGCAGGTACCAAAGTATTAAATTTGTTTAATCACAATATACTCACAGAAACCTTGCCAATTAAATTATTATGTCTAGATTACATAGGTAAGATTCCAAGACTGGTGACTCTGGCCCTTCTCGTATTGTGACTATGTTTTGACTGTTTATTATGATAAGATTTTTTGAATAGACTGTATATTATATTATTGACAACAGCATCATGACTGCATCATAATGGTAATAATTTCACACTCAAAAAAAATTATTTCTACCCAGGATTCATTCAGAGCGCTCACAGTGCTGTGAGTGCTCATGAGCATGATTTAGAATGTACTCTGTGTTCTATGTAATTTTCTACCACCTACACCACAAGCTCTCAATACTCAAGTCTTAATTAAACTATGAAAAAGATAATGTCATAAATATCTTACTTGTTAAATAAATGATTGTCAACTTTGAGCTTAGAGTAAGCTCTGAAGTCATCAGGCAGTAACATAACTGGTATAGTGACATGGCTTAGCTCATTTATCTGAAAAGGAAAACAACTTAGTGATATATGCTGTAGTATGAAGTATATGTTGACTAATTGTTTTAGGATCTATTATGTGAAGTACAAACCAAAGGTCAACAATAAGTATTCTGTTGAGAGGAAGTGCTACCTTTTTGATACAATCTATGCACTGTCTATTAATTGTAATCAAAAATATTTTAGGTCATTATTATTTGTCTTTAATTAATGTTTTATGTTGTTTATTTATAAATTAAACAACATAAAACAACAACCTATAACAATATTATCAAGAAAAGAATATCCTATCTTCAAATATTTGTATTTATCTCTATAATGGACACTGCTCCTGTCAATAGTGTATCTTTCGAATTTAAATAAATAATTAATAATTCCCTCATAGTAGAAATTCAACAGTACACCTGTCTCATTTGTACATCTTCAAACAAAAAAAATATTGCAAAATATTTCAAAATATAGTTGTTATACCTAATATTGATCAAATTGTTTTAATATGCCATCATTTATATTATTTCATTCAGTATGTATTAAACACATTCAGTCAGATTAAAGACATGCAAGGGCAGTGACAAAATTGATGAAGTGCCAGAAAACTAGACTATGTTTATACAAGACGATTAAATTTACAGTAACTATTAAAAAGTAAACATAAAACCATAACAATACGGTAGCGAAGGAAATGACATAATGCAATTGCCTACTGAAATCCCATTATGCGTCTGACATGGTTATCGTAATTAGCGTTAGAGAAATAGTAATGCAATTACCGTGTGATTGACACCCCACATAAAAACGGACAATAACGGTTCATTAGCTCTAAACAACTTCACTTTTTGATGTTTAACACGAATATGTTTCTTCTTCAATTTGCTCAATCCAGTACTAGGAACGGACATTTTGGATTTGTTTACAAAACTTAGTTACTAGGCTTAGGAAATCACAAAACACTGTTTACTATTTAGAATCTTGTTTAAACCATTTTCATATGATGGCAAAGGTTATTGAGATGTTTAAAATTATTGAATTAGATTTTTACAGAAACTCGACACTCATCAACACGAGCAAACGGTTTTGACAGGATTAATACCATACCACAGACAAAATCAAAATATAGAAGAGTGAAGAGATGTCAATTTAAGCTTCACAAACAACAATATATAAATAAACTTATTATATCGATTATTAATGCCTACTTTTCAATTAAGTGCTTTAGTATTTTCGCAACACTAGTTGTCCCGTAAGTCATCGACAAAATAGTGGCGCATACTAATGATAGTACCGGCAGTACCATTCGTCAGCAGAAAACGTTGCACCGGTATTCCGAAGCCACAAGTTAAGATTTAATAACTATAACATTTATATTTAAGATACGTATTTGAAACCTATTTTATAAAGAGAACTACGAAGGAAAAATATTTTCACCGTACTGCACGAACTAAAGTTCAGTGCAACTCTTTACCAATTGGAAAAAAAGTAGTCTGTGGAACAAACTTTCTAATCTGTGGGAACAGGTTACTATCAGAAATTGGTTGAGTTTTTTTGGCGCGTAATGGCGGGGGCGGTTTGGCACTGTTTGTTTTATTTAATGGTGTAGTTTTATGGCAAAAAGGATCCTTAAGTCATGCAATATATGGAATACATCATTCAGCGTTGATTAGTGACTTACGTGAGATTTTTCAGTGTTTAATTTCCATTCATTCATTTGTAGGGTAAGTTCATTTATTTAAAAACATCATATGATTTCATTCTCATTTACTTATCATTTCGTCGTAATCATTATCATAACATTCCATTTTCGTATCGCTTACATTGCATTCCATTTTCAAAAATTTTCTCATAAGTCATTAACAAAATAGCGGGGCCTACCATTAGTCGCCAAATACTCCATGGTGGTGGCTCCAGGAAACTGGTGCAATGTAGCCCTACATTGCACCAGTATCCTGGAGCCATAAATAAAGATAAAAACTACATTAATAAAGATATGGCTTAAAGGTCTTAGTTATCAGGCCACATAATTGGGAAAAAAAAAATCAGAAATTGGCTTAAAGGTCCTAGTAACCAGGCCAAATAATTAGAAAAAAAAATCAGAAATGGGCAGGAACACCGGCGTTCGTCTTACTAAATGAGATTTGGTATGTTATGGCACACATGCATAAAACTATATCACTGTAGTTGTTGATAATATATACCAGAGCAAAAAATAATTGCTTTCAAATTTAACAAATTTTAATACTGACAACACGGGCAAATGGCCTCCATTGTTGTTATTTGTGTTGATCGAGTTTTAATGCGTAATAAGTTGTTATCAATAAAGGTGGCTATTTTAAGTGTGATTAGTGGCATACTTTAATTGTGTAGCTTAATATAATAGTTTTCACACGTCAAAACGCGTATCCATTTAGTTGTCATATTCTATAAGTTATATTTGGACTATTAAGGTTAAGTAGCGATTGTATTAAGTTAGGGAAAAAATGTCTATTAACGATCTCAGAAAATGCAGTAAGTGTCGTAGAATACAAGCTCAAGATCCAATGGTTACCTTCCATAGGTTTCCCAACCATGGAAAGAATAATATAAAAAAGTAAGTGCAAATAAAACCATATATTCTATAAATATAAAGCTTGTCAAATTTGTTTTTTATGGAGCTGTATCATTTTGAAACAATACCATTATGTATTGTTTATTTATGATTATTGTTTATAGCACTTTTTTGTCTACATAAATATTTTTTAAATTTCAAATTCAATTAATGTAATTGTGTTATATTTTAATTTACTCCTTTAATTGCAGAGGTTATCAAGTCAAGTCCAACGAGAACAACCAAGTATGAGAGAGAATATGCTGTAGAGAAAACCAGTAATGCAAATTAATAATATTACAGTTGAACCATCAACTAGTAGTTTGCAGTGTACAAATAAAATTAACATAGATACTGAGAGAAAATCTTTCAAAAAATGAAAAGGTAATATTTTGGCTTTCTAATTTCTATGATTGGCTTTCTAATTTCTATGATTTTATGAGATAGATGACTAGTGCTTTTCTCTCATGATACACAATAATAAATAGGTAGATAGTGATATTTTATATTGGCAAGATGAATTAATTTAGTCAGGTTTTTGTGTTTGGTTAGTGTACTTGGTTTTGATTGGCCAATCAAATGTGGTTTTGTCTTGCTTACAATTTCAGTTTCTTTCTGAATTAAAATCCAAGAGATAATCTGTTGTAATGAATGTTAAGGGGTTATAAAATATACGTAATTGTTATGATCTTGTTTTATTTTTATAATTAACTTAATATTTCTTTTGATCAATTTTAGCAAGTGTCTGCTCAAAATAGTCCAGCAACATGTGCAATTGCAACTGGTGTGCAGAAAAAATTGAAGAAACCTTTTACCATCTTAAAAGCAATTAATACATTGAAATTAAAAGAACTAACGGAAAGAGAGATCAAATTATATTATATTTGCAGAAATGAACCTGATAATTTTTCATTTGTATTAAAAGGTATAATATACTTAAAAACCATGAATTGGAGGAAGAAGAACTACTAAAATCTTTTTAACGAAAATTGAATAAATAAAATATTTAAATTGCTGTTTTCTTCAAAGTACAATTACATTTGGAAGAAAATGAGTCTGTAACAATAACCTCAATATATTGGAGCTAGATTTAAGTTTCTTTAATAAATAAATAAAAGTAATTATTATTTAGAAACTCCAATATTGTAGGTTTTTGTTTCTAACTCGTTTTCTTTGTAACCTTAAAATTTTTTCAAAATGTTTAAAATCTATTTCAAAATTCCCGCCCGTAATTTAAATTTGTTGCTATTACGCAATGGCGCTAGTATCACGTATATGTGTATGTGTATGGTTGCTAAAAATATCTATGGAGTTACCATTCTTCTCCTCGTAGAGGAGTATTATATTCTTTGGGCAGGAATATGTTAATTATTTTTCAAACTTCTATTTGGTTTATATCTCAGAAAAAGAAAGCACAGTAATCCTTCATCTCAGTAGTCTTTAATCAGAGGTGTATATTGATAGGAATTTTTATACCACACCTATTTATTTCTTCTCGAACCTAAATTAGCAACAATGGTTATTCCGAGTCCATTTGTATATTGGGCACAAACCGAAAAAGTAATATCACTGAGGATTGACCTGAAGAATGTTGTTAATCCAGTGGTTAAAGTTGTGGACGACAATGTGAAATTTTCTGCAGAAGGAATCGGTGCACATGGAAACACACATTATGAATTTAACTTGGATCTATTTTCATCCGTCAAAAGTGTAAGCCCTCTTGTTTATCAACTTATGATACATTTTTATCGTCACATTGCTTTCACAACGGATTACCTTTAACAAAATCTACTAGTAACAATTTTTAAAAATTTGAATATTTTATCCTATTGACAAGTTACAGCAGTACTAAATTTAAAATATTTGAACCTGGTCATCTTTTTCTATGAAATTCATACTTTAGTTTATCACAATACTTATATACGAAATAATAAAGTTTTGCTGATTGACATTTTTTTAAGAATATAGCAAACTGATATGTGGTTTAATTACATCTGCTAATCCGATATGCCTCCTGATCCATCTAAACCCACATTGGGACAGTTTGGTGGTATCATGTATACAAAAATCCTATGCTACACCCTGTCTTTCCTACATGGGTAGCTTGTGTGTAGCAGTGGGGAGTTATTTTATCCATGTAATGAGTTTTCTAGATATTATTTTCCATTAAGTTATCATAATATTCCACTCAGTGGAATACTTAAATAATTGTTTGTCATTTATGGGTACAGAGGTTGATATTTATCAGATATTCTTATCATAAATGCTTAGCAACAAAGATTAATTGTACTTCAGTATATAACTACAAGAATATTGATAGATTATTGTTTGGCTACTGGATTAAAATAAAAATGTTACTGATTGTTATTCATTACAGAATATCTTGAAAGATGAAGAGCAACCTACCACAGTGAGGGTTCTTGACAATCGAGTGGATATAGTAATACAGAAACAAAAGCCTGTATGGTGGCCACGTCTAACTGCACAGCCACAGAAACCTGCATGGTTGAAGGTTAACCCTATTTATTAACAAAGTTGTTTAGTAAAAAAGTACATAATTTTGAGAATTTTAATTTTGAGAGCTTTAAATAAACATATAAAGAATTGTACAATATCCAATTTAAACAAAAGTTTAATCATTGATGGTTGTGGGCTGGTAAGGGTGAAAATATGTATAAGTAGGAGTTTAAAAATTGATATGAATAGTCAGTCCAACTTCAATTGACATTTTAAGTCTAAACTGAATTAATGAATGTAACATTTTTATTCATAGATAAATTTTGATCTTTGGAAATCTGAAGACGGTCAAGACAGTGATGATGAGAAAAGAGACATAATGAGAGATTATCCTGGCATGTATGATAGACTACAAAAAGAAGAAATGGGTTACAGAAAGGGTGAGTAATAAGATATATGTTTCAATTATATAAATTATTTTTTAAATTAATGTTGTACTTTAATTATTAGTGACTATCAGGCTACTTAATGCTGTCCCCTATACCAGATTTGCCAGGTTTGAATCCAGTTGGGAGTAGATATTTTTTTACAAAAAATATTTGTAAGAAACAAACATTTGTAACTAAAAAATATTGTTATTTAGTATGTCTAATTTTAATGTATATATTACATACTTACATATTTTCTTATTCATTTTATTTTTCAGAAGAACTTATAAAGGTATACCTTATAATCTATAACCTTTTCCAATTTGTGGGGTATACATATATTTTGGCAGTAATGAGTGTGAGGTATGCAAAACTTGAATATGCCTCTGTCAATGATACATATGAACATGTTGGTTCTGCCATGAAGTTTCTACAATTGATGCAATATCTCGAAGTTATGCACCCTATGTTTGGGTATACAAAGGTTAGTAAGTTTTTTACTCAAGCTGAATATAGTGAATATGAATAGTGTATGGGATGGGTTATGCTAAAGCAGTATACTTACATTTTTTACTTACACTTACATGCCTTTGTTTATCTTGACTCTTAAAAGAAATAGATAAATTATAGAAATAGATAAATTACTTGCCTGATAATAACCACCAGTTACACTATCAAATAAATTACATAACTTCTGTATAATATTGATATTCATATCAAATTGTAAATTATCCATTTAAAAAATTTAACAGAAATATGTGAATATTCAATAAATGTTTTGATTTCAATCTTTAAAATTTTTTAAATTCTGTTACAGGGTGGTGTCCTAACACCATTCCTGCAAGTAAGTGGCAGAGCTTTCATACTGTTTTGCAATATTGAAGCTGAACCCCGAATGCAGACAAAACCAGTTGTATTCTACCTGTTCATCATGTGGAGCACTATTGAATTGGTCAGGTGAGTTTCACCACTCAATTCAATTATTTATGTTTTTGAGTATAAAAACTGGTTAAAAACCAACTTAAAAAGGCTAAATTCTAAATTCAAAAGGCTGATGAAGCTATAGGCTTTTTTTCATGCATAAAGTGAAGTGTTTTTATTACTACTTTCGAGTTTCAGTGTTAAAAATTACTCTTTTTTTGTTTCAATAAAAAATCATTACTATCTAACTTTGGAGTATATTGTTTTTTGAAAATTTTTAATACATATATACTTTCAATAACTAACATGACACATCTAAAGATTCTTGATTGAGATTGAAAATTTTGCAAGAATTGTGTGATTACAAATATGTATTATTTTATCAATGCATCCTAATAAACTGATAAATTATTTTTCAACAACTCGGGCATAAACCGACTTATAACACACACGTGCGTAATAGAATAATAACAAAATTAAATATTTACTATACTGTAAGTTATATGTAAGTTAACAAAGCAAATTATCCCTTATTAGCAATGTATAAAATTTTAAGTGATAAAATGCAACCTTGATAAAATGCCCCCAAATGCACCTTGCATTTGGAGGCATTAAAAATGCTTACGCCTGAACTTTTATTTCATATTTTTTTAAATTTTATTCGTCGTTATGTGCTAAACTTTATAAGGTGTTTGTGTTGAAAAATATATGCAACTCATGCATTCATCAACATTACACACTTAGCAACCTTACTGTGCTTGCCTTGTGTGTAATGGCCAATAGTATTTCTAATAATGTTGATTTTTGCAGGTACCCATTCTACATAACTCAACTATATAAGAAAGAAATCGGTATATTGACATGGCTCAGATACACTTTGTGGATACCACTATATCCAGTTGGGTTCCTTTGTGAATCAGTAGTTGTGCTTAGAAACATTCCCTACTTCGAAGAAACCCAGCGTTTTACAGTATCCATGCCAAATGAATGGAACTTTGCTTTTCATATGCCAACGTTTTTAAGGGTCTATTTACTCATGATATGCACTGCAGGACTATTCTTGATGAAACATATGTATAAGCTAAGAACTGTGAAGTTAAAACCAAGGATTATCATAAAGAAATGTAAATAAACTATCATAGGATAACAACTCTAGGTCCAATTTTGTTGGCACACTGAAGTATATTTCATCTCTTAAGTTCATGCAGGAAAAGGACAGTAAAATGAAGATCTGTCAAACATCTTTCATAAAACAGCTAATGAATGAAATTACATTAAAGTAGGATATAAAAAGAAGGGAGGAGCTTTCCGTAGCCTACAATGTAGGCCCTACATTTATAACTTGTTGTAAGTTTAAAAATGAACACTAATACACCTTCCAAAATTTAGATTTAGCATGTACTTCAGAATCGGCCAACTGTGTAATTAGGCAAGTTTAATTTGTAATGCAGTTAACGTCATGAGCCTCTATATATTTTGCTTTGCTAAGCATTGTAAAGTTAATTTGATTTACGGTTTTCAATTCAATATAACAGTTGTTGCAGACATTTGAGCTACACGTTTATAGAAATAAGATTTTGAATTTATATCTTCACTGCCAGTTCATCGACTTGCATTCATCATTGTTAAGTTCGTTATGCTGTCAACAATTGTTGTATGAAAGTTAGTTAGCTATTATACCAAAAAATTGCAATATTATATATACCAAATGATTGCAAGTGATTGCTTTTTAGAGACCAATAGAAGTGACTGCACTTGCTGATTTAATAATGTTAACAAGGCCTTAATTTGAACATATTTTAATCAAAACCATACAATTTATTTTTCTTAATGTTTTTATAGGTAATAAACTTTGATTAAATTTAAATTAAGATTTTGCATTTTAATTTTAAGAAGAATAGGTTGGTGGTGTTAGCAAATTATGATATCATAGAACATGAAACATATTCACTTCTGTGAATTAAAATATTTTCAATAAATTAGACTTTCTTTGGAATAAAATATTTTTTGTAACTACACATTGAAAGATGTTTAATTTATACATATATATGCTGACGAGTTTGTTTGGTTGAACATGCTATTCAAATATTCTTACAATATACAAAATATATGATATATTTGTGGCAGACCACACATCCTTGCGGTCGGTAGCTAAGTTATTAATACTATAAATATATAAGTAAAATAGAACCAATAGATTTTTTATTGAACTTTGCAGATATATTCATTAGTCAGCAATGCCTTCCTATTCTTATGTTGACTGCACAGTGCAATACCAATCTGTTTGATTATTAATTTTTTTGTTAAAGATTAATGTTTATTGATTTACGATTCATTTTAGTCTACTTAATATAGACAAGCATATTGGTTATTTAATATTAAAATAATGTTATCTGTTAAATTCATTTTCGTTTACATTTTTTAATTAATTAAAGAAAATAAATTATTTTTAACTATGTAATCTTCATTATTTTAAGAAAACCCTCTGTTATCAACTAGCAATGTTTATGTTGTTTAGCCACTAAAGGAAAGTCCCAATATATTGATTGTAAATCGAAACTTCTTTGTAACATATTTTACATTTTACTTTGCTTATGAAAATTTTCCAACACTTGCAACAACAAGGAATATTTAATATAGGAATGATAAAGCAAAATGTCAGTAGAATAAAAACTCAAAATTATATATTTTAAATTAAGCACAAGATAAGTAATGGAAACACCAAAACTGTAGACTGCTGTTTATTATGTGTTGAAAAGAAACTCACCACAATTTAGCGATTAAACAATTTCACACAAATATTCTTCAGCAACTTGAATTGCTCACAAACTATAATTGAACTAATTCTGATGATGATTATCATAAGCTTATGCACAAGATTTATGAGCGAAGCTTGATGTAGGCTCTTCTGAACCATTCACGGGGATCAGAATGAGCATAATATTCATGAAAAATAGGCTCAACTAATGTGTCCGGGGGCAGGTTCTTGTATACACGCTCACCATAGTAAGTGCCGACCTGAAAAAAGAAATAAACACATATACATTGTGCATATAACACCTTTTTAAAAAACTATTGTATCAAATATATTTAATTGATGTATAAGTCTAAAATTACAAATTTACCTCCCAACCAGGTACATCACGCATTAGTTCTGCCTCTGCATCACGGTTCCTACGAAGCTGTTTCAAATATTCCCTGTCTCTTTCTGCCAACAGCATTGGGTAAATGGCCATTTTCGCGGATCGCATTTCAATCCGATCTCGATCAATTTGCTTGCTATTCAAACTGTACAAGTATATAGCCCCAGCAGTTATGCCAAGGTACCCAGCAAACATAGCATATCCTGAAAATTTACTATCAGCATACATATATAATCAATTTATTTTGTATTAAGTAACATTTTTGCTTTTAAATAACTTTCATGAATTAAATTTATTACTTATCAAAAACTTCTGCTATATATACAATATACAAAAATCTACATATGAAGAATTTATATACCTAGATAAAAACTAGGTAATGCAATGTATTCTTGCCAATAATGTATTATTTCAGATTGAATATTACCATATTCCAACAATTTTAAATAGAAATCCATAAAAAACCACCTTAACCTCAAAGATTACATAATAAAATAATAATCAATACAGGAGCCGAATAAAAATGTATAATACCGCTGAAAAAGGTTTTAGCAGGAATCCTTTTATATGGAATTGGTTTGTAGCCCCCCGGAGGGGGCAAATCTTGTTTTTTTATCACCTGACAAGCATCAGCCATCTTTAACCAATTTATGACTGACAGAACTTTGATTTGAAAGCTGACATCAATATACACTTGACAGTGACATTATTTGATTTTTCTGTTAAATTCTCTCTACACTGAAACCCGTACAGCCATGCCCTATGTAGTTTTTCGGGAATATTGGTGTAACGTACCTCAAGGACTTTTTGACGGTAGGCACCGTCATTTCATTACTGACTTATCAATTTTTTTTAACGGGAATGCTTTTTAAATGATTACGATGAAATGACACAAAAATGGATGTAATGTTAATGATTACGACGAAATGAAATGAAAATAAGAATGAATGAGTGAAAACGGAACTATCTAATCGAAAATTTTCACGAAAGTCACCAATCACTGCGGATTTATGTATTCTAAATGTCTAGCACGGTACAACTGTCTTTTTTGGCATGTAACAAAATCGATTAAACAATTCCCGCTATTACGCGCCATGAACTCCATTATAGGTTTTTGTTAAGTTGCAAATGACTCCACACCACCTGATGATAAGCAGTAGTCCATATGTGAAGATAGGGAAGGCAAGAGGAACTACGCCCATATAGCCATGTTTAAAGTAATAATTCCTTTTAATTGCCTTTCCGTGTGGCTTATGATACCTTTGTTATATATTCCTTACCTCAAATGTGTAATGACTAATATATTGAAAAAAATGAGGAAAGCGAGAAAATATAAACATGGTAATTACAGGTAAAAAAAGTAAAGTGGAAAGTACATTATCGATGAAACTATACGAAAATAGAATATAATGGTAATGATAGCAAAAAATTAAAAGTGAAATAATACGAAAATGTAACACCGAAAACCTCACGAAAGTCACCAATCCTCCTTATCTTATCTGTTTCCTTTTATGCATATAACTACGCGATTTTCATTCCAAAAATGTCTCTAAAATATAATATACGAAATATTATATATACAGTAGTAGTTCTACTTATGTCAACAGGGAAAAGCAATGGTTCAAAGCCATACAGCTACTTTGAAATTTATGCCATCTAACAGTAAAGCCAGATCTTTTATTATAAAGAATTTATAGACTTCTAACAATAGTAATTACAAACTTAAATATAGCATGAAAATTATCAGGATTGGATAGATAATATATCTTGCAACTAAGGCGGGATGTTCAAATTCACTTAATGGAGTGCATCGCATCTAACCAATTATGATCAAAAACTCATTATTATTTATTAATTTAGTTTTTGGAAATAGTCACGAAGTCATGGTTTAGTTTGCCATAATTCAATTAGTTGACACGCATAAAAAATCATGTTTTATCCATTGCCATGGTAACAAGATAATAAAGTAGCTTTTGTATTATTGTGAATTTTTTAACTTCAAATAAAATTATGGAACCAATACACGAGGGAGTGCAAGTAGATCTGCCTGAGCTTGAAACCGAGGAGAAAAACTTAAAGATAAGACCTCTTGAGCGTATCAAACTTAATCCTAAAGTCCCTATCGAACCTTCAGCATACGGGAAAGGAAAAAACTTCAGCAGGGAATGGATATTACAAGATGGACGGGAAATTCCTGCAAAGGGAAGTGAAATGCGCGATAAGTATAAAATTCCAAAAAAAACTAAACACGGGGAAGGTAATAAAACTACATTTATTTGTAAACCTATATCTAAAATGACATTGCAAGCATTTTATTGATAAAGGTATATCAGTAATTCTTCTAAAGAGCCTTTATAGGTCACATGGACCACGCTTCCTATAATAGTTTAGGAAGTATAGTCATGTAGAGGAGTATATATTAGCTTACTGTTATAAACTGGACATAAGTAACGGAATTTTTCACTTCATATTTTATTTTCAGGGATAAGGAAAAGAATGCTCACTGATTTCTTTTGGGAACAAATGTTGGATGAAGTCATTGAAGAACTGGGATCTTCACAACCAGTTGCAGAGTACTGCTCTGAATACGACGCTAACTATGTAAAAGATGAATTTGAGCCGCGGAATTTAGAAATAACTGCTGACAAAAACGTTAGTAAAAATTATAAAATCAAACTAAGTTCACCATTATTGAAAGGACTGACTTTATGAATATAAAAGAGTAATAATATCTGGACAATGGGCCCAATTTCCAAATATTGCTGATTCTACAAAGATTGACTATCATTGAAGTTTAACAATTTGTTACAGTTTAAACAATTTTATTAGGTTATGGATATGATAATTATCCATTTATTTCAGATCAAATTCATACAAAGAAGCAGATTACTCAAATTATGATAGCGATAAATTTAAATTTAAAATAATAATAACTTCAATGTCCCACTTATGTGTTTAGACTCCACGGCCTCTGAACGGGATAGTCAAAACTCTCTGAATATTCATTCATAGTTTGCATGACATTGAAGCAATTCGATTCCTTATAATGTCATGAAACCGACCGACATCTGCTTCAACGAACATGCCTAATGGACTGCAGTATCTGGGAAGACCTATCAGCATCCTAAAGGCATTATGGTAATGGACGCGAAGCGCAATGGCGGTTTTCAGTGTATAACTTTACCATAGCCTTCAGGTGTAGAGTTAAATATACTTATAGTATGTAATATATATACGTATTTAAAAAGTTTTATTGACGTTATCAACAGTCCTCTCCCGAGATCTATTATCCACTATCTTCTAAAAATGGTACTTATAATTTTAATAAATAAGGGACTTTTAATCGTTACAGATGCACCTTAAGTTTCCTCTCTATGGCACAGGTTCTAGTGCTGTAACTTACTACAGCGAGAACATACAGAAAACTGGGCCCGTAAGTGCATACCTAATTTAAAATGACTGTTAATTTGATTATTGCTTTAAGAGCTCATAGTAAGAGCTGTGTCTACTTATATTATATGTATCCGTAGCCGTGTTTGCTTTTAAACAAATGTAGGATGCATGTTATTGTTTTTCAGGGTGAAATATTGGAAAAATTTCGCCGATGTCAGTTCTTCACAAAACCAATGGAAGAAAGACTGGATAATGGATGGGTTTTGTGAACTTTCTTCTATAAACTTTGTAATAGGGAGGTACCCCGACTTAATTTTGATGTGATTTTATAAAATTGTTAGTTAAAAGAATTGATTGATATGTATAGCTTTTATTTCTATTGTAATAAAGAACAGAAAAAGGTAGATTTATTACACCTACTTACATTAAATTTTATAAGTATTTAAGCACCTACCTTTTGTAACTTTAGGTTCGTTATACTGTTTTTTTCACACGAACAAGTGATGTACATAAAAAAAATCATTTGTCAATAAATAAAAACGAGTATTTTACAAATAACTTACTGTCTTTTATTAAGCCTAAATATGATCGAATTCTAAAATATCAAATCGTCGTCATCCCAGCTGTGTGGATAACACACCGGCTTTAGATCTCCGGTCGAGTCAGTAGTAGACGTCAGGGAGAAGGAACATGGATACATGACATTTGTGATGCACTCCAACGATCTCAGGCGGGCCGTCGAGGAAGTACCGGACCAGTCTACACGAAATAAATTGTTTTGATATTTGATGATACCGCTAATAGAACTAAGGGAAAATTTATGATTCAGAATGGTTTTTTATATCTACATTATTCCTGCTTTCGAATAACAATAACGGCTTGCCGACTATACCGGAAATAAACGTTTGATATCACAGTTGAAGCAACAAAATACGAAATAAGTAAGGTATAACACGGTAACTTATAGGAAAACAACAAATTATATATTTTTTTACATTAGTTTAATTGTTAATAGGTATTTTATTTATATTAGACAAATTTTCAATACGACTACGACCGCTGCAGCCATTTTTGATAGGGTTGCCAACCGCGTATTATACAGTATTGTACTATATTTGTTTATTTATTCCTTTTTCCATAAAATACTAAACATTTTTTAAATGCAGTATATTTTAATAATAACTATATTTCGCCGATGAAATGTCGGCAACCCTAATTATTGAGCACCCGACCCACTGTTATAAATAGAAATAAAAATCTCCCTATACAAAGAGTCTTAGCAAGAAGTACCAAGGTACTACTTTGTTTTTCTCGCAATATTCGTGTGACGTGACAGCAAAAAATGTTACGTGACTGTTTTCGCGCGATATTTCCATCCAAAGCCTTTCCCGTAATTTTTTTTTATTAAATCTCACCCGTGGTCTCGCAATTTTCTACAGTGCTTACGGAGGGTCGAGCTGAAGCTAAACCTTTAGACCGAGTCTTTTTAGCTTTTACCATCTTCAAGCGATGAAATTCTTCTCTTTCCTGGCATATTAAGAAATATATAAATATAATTATATTACTTCATTAAATTAAAAGTTTTAAAATAAAACTGTACCATTTCATCCATTTCCATCAGAATATAATTTTCAGTATTAAAAAGTTTCGGCATGATTACTTTTTCAATACCGTTGACTTTTCTGTTGTTAGAATAAATATTAATGAATTAATTGAATAATATTAAATGTATTACTATTACGATTATGGTAAGGAACGAGCTTTGCATAGGTAGATAGGTACCTCAACTTCTTAAAAAGTCCAGGTATTATTCTTCTTAAGAAGTAGTTACCTGATGATAATACCCGGGTATTATCATCAGGTAACTATCTGTGTCCCCTCAACAATAAAATATCTAGTGTATGGCATGTGGGTACTTATTTAAAGAATGATCTATGTTATTTTTAGTAATAACAAAGTATTTTACAACTATTGTTTTACCTACTTAGTAGCCGTACGCGAAAATTAAGATTTCTAACTATTTTTTTGAACTACTGAGTTGGTCACAAAGATTGGCTTGTATTACCTACTGATATCTATTATGTACATAAATCACTATTATTTTCTCACGCTTTGAGCCTCCTGCTTCCTTTCTTAATTCCTACAATCACTTCTTACTAACTAACAAGTAAGTAAGAAGTGATTGTAGGACCAGCATCAATGTCCACATTTATCACTTATGGGTACAAGTAGGAACTAAATTATAAAAAGTTCCTGGCAACTATTTGGGTACGATAGCATAAGAGAGAACTCACACGTTTAGGTAAATAACAAAGAAGAATATTTAGAGTGAGAGCTCTGTGATTCCCTTCCTAATTTTAGTTCTTTTTTTACCTCAATGTAGACCTAATTTCCTCATCCAGCAATATGCAAGTGTTTCTCAAGGATGCAAACTTGATTAGGATATGAACGGCCTGTCTGAAAGCTTTCTTAGCCTCTGTAGTCCGATGTCCGCCAGCACCGAGCCCCGCGTAGCGGAGCGCATCACTTGCTGTTGCATCTTCAACGGCTCGAAGTGACACAGTAGCTACTCCTGATATATTCTCCGGTATTCTCTGAACGCGGACTTGAGCCTAAATGAGAAATAGGTGGATTTATCAGTGTTTCTTATTTATTTATAATTATTATGGCCACTCTGACTGATGAAGAGCATAAAGTTAAAGTATTTGTCACCCTTATGTTCATTTATGGCGATTTATGGATCAAATTTGAATATACCATATGAGACTTCTTATAGTATATTATTACAATTATCCTTATTATAAATATTCAGTAATGAACTAACCTGTCCAATATTCTCCAGCACCATAGCATTAGATTCCCCATTAGTGAACTTCACTGCCGCTAAAGATATGTACGCTTCCCTCAAAGTATGACCCAAGATTGCCTGAGTGGAGGAAAGCTCTGCGGCTACCTGTCTTCCTCTAAACCGCAATGCCTCGCTCTTCCGCCTAAGCAACTGATAACCTCGTTTAACTTGTTCCTGTCGATGTTTTATTTCTCGAAGCATAAACAGAGAAGCAGTAACTGGGTAACGATTTTGTACATTCATTTTTAAGAATAAATTTGATAAAGCAAAATTATTTTCGTCGTCGTCGAAAGAAGTGGATTTTTGTGTATTTTCTTTGAAATAAATTATCGATTAAAAGTCAAAACAAATACAAACTATAGACAGTTGAGTGAAAACAAAACACATTAGGTGAGGTAACAATATTGTCAATGATATACCAATAAAACCTACATTTATACCACGATCTTTTGAGTCTAGAAGGATGTTAAAGTTTCAATAAAGCTGATTTATGAGCAATATTTTTCTTAAGCCTATATTTGACTCAATTACTTAAAGAGTAGTTTTATTTTGAACTATTTCAATTATTTTTTCCTATTTTTTATTATTATTTTCACTAGCGGATACGCACAACATAATCCAGGTAATATAGAAAACACCCAATGTTAGTAGTGTATATTTGCTGTTGATGATTAAGTTCTAACTAATAGGGTCTTTCATACGTCCCAATACTGGGCACGGGCGTTCCTATATGCCAGGAACACAACCATGCGAACTCAATGAGGGTTGGTGGCTAAAAAGAGTTGCCGTAATTAGGGTTTTAATTAGTTGGTTGATCTATATTATCAATTTAACATATATATCTAATAGGTTCTTTCAAAAGAGGCGTGATAACGCACTTTTTGGGCCGCTACACAAACTATCTTCAACTATGGACTCCATTACTGCGTATCATCAGGTGGTGCCGAACCATTTGCTGAGCTTTTTATAAAAAAATGAGACCCCGTAGTGTAACTTAGAATTGAATGGAGACGTCTATCCCAGTTGTGTTCAGCTTCTTCACAAATTACAAGCCAATATCAGTCTATATAAGTTATAATAACAAGCATAGTCTAAAGCGCTTGGAAATATTTTTAGCTCCCTTAGCTAGGGACTATTAACAAAAAAAATACCTCACAACACAGGCTGCTGTAATTTTTTTAGAATTTTCCAGATGACAAACACGATTGAGAGGTATAATTCGATTTAAACTTACACTGGGGCTGTTGACCACCAATTTTATTAACAAATATAGTAAAAACATACTTAATAGGGAAGTTATTTACGAAAAATAAAAGCAGCATTCTTAAATATGTACTCTATTTATATTTACTTAGTTATTATTTTTACTTTTATACATTTTATAAATGTTTAAGCAGTCTCTTTTATACTATCCTGATTCTAGACACATAAATCTACCAGATAGTACTTAAAACCTACGAACTAATATGATTGTGTAAAGTACAAAGATTGTTCACATCGTCATTGGATGTCATCCATATCGACGATGTTATAGAAATCTCAACTGTCCTGCCAGTAGTTATAGTTGCTCGATGGTGGAGGTACCGGCATGGGCGGGCCGTTTGGGGGTCCAGCCCCGGAACCGTACGGTGATCCTTGGGGGGAACCATACCTAGGTCTAAACCATGGTCTACTAGTATACTGGTACTGATTACTAGCGTAAGCTGCCAAGTTTTGCCCAGTCGCATTAGGGTAGGGATTTTGAGAATTCTGATTGGGTGGATATGCCACATTCGGCATATTCGGGAGATTCGTAGTAGGATACGATTGGTTGGGCGCCGGCGTCGTCGATGGAGAGTAATTGCTTTGGGTGTTGTTTTGCGAACTAGGGGTCGACGCTTGTCCATAGCTTTGGTTGGCTGTCTGTGGATTACTGCCATTGCTCCCGTTATTAGGATTGTAATTAGGGGGAGGTTGTGATGTTGTTGTTTGACTAACACTGTACGCTGAAGACTGATTGCTGCCATTCGACGCCGCGTAATTTGGAGGCGTAGCTGGTTGATTTGCTTGCGTGAAACCAGCAGTTTGATTTGTTGAGGTATCAGATGCAAAGCTTTGTTGGGGATTTTGCACAGTCGCGCCTGTTGACATAGAATAAGTATCTTGTGATGACGATGTGATGTAGTTGGTTTGACTTGTAGCTCCATTGGTTGTGTCTGTCTCGCTCGACGTATTCGTCTGACCATTACTATTGCCTGACGGAGGATTTGTAGATTGGGTATTCGTCAAGGTGTATTGGACATTAGGGTTGTTAGCCGGAACTGTTAATCCTCCTGAATTAGACTGCATCATGTACTGAGGCGGCATACCAGCGTACTGGCTAGTCGGAGTGACGAAGGAATTCTGTGGAACTACTTGGTGCACAGGTGGCGGTTGAGTTACAGCTATATTATGAGCTTGATTCGTCATAGGTGATGAAGGAGGAGGCGCCTGAACAATAGGTATACCTCCTATATTATGATTTAGCTGTTGACCCGCTAGGGCGGCATTCAGTTGTTGCGCTGATAGTTGTGTATTTAAGTTGTTTAAGTTTATCCCCGCTGGCAAATATTGAGAGTTCGTTTGCATATTCATAGACATTAATGGCACATTATATTGTACCCCGCCTGGCATTCCTAATTGATTGGGTTGCATCACTGTCACGTTTTGTCCTGGTTGTAGAACCTGCTGACCGAGCAAACCCGGGGGCAAACCCCCTTGAACAATATTAGAAGTGTTAGTCGGTATCATATAAACTTGGCTATTTGGCTGTCCTATCATTGTTGGCATTTGACTGATATTTAGCGGGTTCTGAAGGACAGTCATGCCTTGCGGAACTGTGATCATTTGGACGTTTTGAGCCGTGCTTTGGATTTTGTTCGTCGATAGCTCTTGTTTCTGGCCATCTTTACTTGCTTGGATTTGTATGGCGTTGCGATCTATTTGGCGTATGTACATCCCTGTGCCATCTTGCGTAACTCCTGAAGTTGATACGCTGTAAAAAAATTCAAAGTTAATATTCGAATTATAATATAAACACTGTATTGCATATTTGTAGTTTTATGCTTATACTAACTTAGTCTGTTGTCCAGAAGACACGTGGATGATAGTTCCATGTGCAGGATTTATCTTCATTCCCATACTGACCACTGCGTTTTCTCTAGCTGTGGATAAAAGTAAATACATTAATATCAAAGCTTTGTAAGAGTGTAAAACGCTACGCAACACTTTATACGCTAGTGCTCTTCATCTGCTCACTTCTTCGCTAACTATTTTGTAGTTAACCAGGTAGTAACAGAAAATAAATAGCTATTATGTACATTACAAGATGTCTTATGCTGTGCAGGATTTGGTGCGCAACTTTTCTCTAATCTTCTTAGGAACACCTTAAGAAAAATACACCTTTCTTGCGTGGAGGAATCCGCTAATGGACGTACGCCACTCGACTCGCCAATCGACGGGATGTGTGACAAACACGAAGCATCTAATCATATACCGGATCTGGGAACTCCTAAGTAACTTTCCTTTCGAGAGGGTGATCTATGTTTTGCCGAAGCGGTTTAAGACCACCCGAGGATTGAAGCAAATATAACCAGTAGCACGCGGCACTAGTTTTGACACTGAAAGAAATATAAATACGCATGTACGCCTAAACCACAACGCATAAATCAATGCTATCGTGTCAACATATCATTTTACGCATTGAAAACATTTTCAAATATAAAAATTAATTTACGCAAAGGTATTTTAATTTACAATTACGCTAATGCACAAATCAATTTTTTTTAAAGATATTTAAATTAATAATTTTATTATTACACAAATTAAATCATAAGAAATACGCAACTGTACGTACGCTTTACGCTAAGCGACAAAAATACAGAAGTTCTCACGCAGAACAAACAATAAAACTTCATTAAAATTATAGATGTCACGTTGCTTGCTGCTGGAGAGAGCTGGCACCGAAGGACGTCCACGGGGATTTGTTACAAGTTAACGTATGAAGAACATGTATATGTAATTAGCAATACAATTAAGAGTATCTTATCTCAGAATTTGTGCGCTAGTGCCCGTAGAACTCTCTTCGTCCGTTGAATTTCCGTTGTTGTCCGTTGTGTATCCGACACACAATATATAACTACTTTAATCGTAAATATAGCAAAAAATGGCTACTAAATATAATGACGACTATTTAAAAATGATTAATGTGTTCTTACATACACACTTTATTTCCTTTTTTAATAGGTAAATGATTTTAAATTCATTACTCTTATTAAAATTAATGTTATGTTCCATGACTAGTATTATTTATACTTTTTTACATAAATAGCATGAGCACGTGTCATATGAAATTATATCATAGTTTCATTTGTCACACCTATGCCTAGGTAGGTCTAGTACCTAGAGTAAAGTAGCTATGGTTCCTTAATGACAAGTTTCGGTCATTTTCAGTCAGTCAACATGGTACGTTCAAGGACAAAAACAGTTTTACCGCTAAAATATAAACCAGTACTTAAATTTATCATCGAATGTACTGATAACAATTATTACGCAGAAACGCAGAGCATCATCGTGCAGACTAAGAATTACAGTACATGCAGTCGAATTCTTGATATCAAAAGCAAAGTATAGGTTATACCTGGCTGTTTGTTTAATCTATCAATTCCAGCCCGTGGAAATAGTGACACTTCTGAATAGAAAGACTTGCGGCAAACAACTGGTCTCGTTAGGTTGGAAAAAGAAAGCATATAAAATAATATAAAAATAAAGATGGAGCGAAATATGGTGGTTCGCGTTTCCAGCACAGTACCAGCATTGTAAAGATGTTTTCTTCGATATGGTTTGTTGCGAAACAGGACCTAGTATGGGTAATAGGAAAAATAAAGAGCAGAAAAATAAACAAAAGTATTTGCACTCTTCTTCTTCTTCTGCTATTCTTTGCTTTCTCTTTTTTCTGCTCGTCTCTAGACAATTTCTCCGTAATGATATTGAGGATTCTATAAAATAAGCACGCCTGATATGTTATTAATTGTTTTTACGCATCCATAGAAATTGTCACTGCATAACATGGTTTTAAAATAAATAATATCATAAATATGGAACTTTGTATCGCGGTTAAATTAGCGTTTTTGTTCATGTCTAGAAAATTTCTACATAGGTACGCAACATTTTAAATAATTATGATTTAGAACAATTGGGGACGACAACATCAAGTACGTAACTGAGACAAACTAAGATGAATGAAATGAGTTTTAATATCGGTACGTAGGCATGCGCTTACTCTTTGTTAAAATGAAATACTAAATACATAAAATGAGAACTATTTGGATGAACCAAGTTATAGCAAATGGACAGGAGATACAGGAAACGCCAAACTCTTCTTCATATATTTCTCGAGCTGGAACACAGGAAACGCTACGCTCTTGCTGTAGTCCTATGCTATAATTTGATGTAGTGGATTTTAGTCATGCATACGGGCAATAAATATACTATTAGTATTAGCGAGCAATGGGCTTTTCTCAAAAGACAATAGGTTCCATTTTCTACTTTTTTGTTGTTCGTTTTTCTGAGTAATACTTATACCAGACGCTATTACTAAAAGTATTTAAATACTGAAGCCGTAGGGGCTAAGCCTGAGTGTATTCGCTGTAATCACGTGTCCAAGCACGCAGTAGATTTGAATATGGCACTTTTTTATGCCTTTCCACCCAGACCTCGCACTAAGCCGAAAAGCAAGTGCAAGAAGGAATTGTGTGAAATAATTTGTCCCAGTTACAAATAGTAGTCACTGCTGTCTTCAATATACCTGCGGCGGTAGTCCAGTGTCTAGCGTCTCTCGAAGAAGTCTTGTCCTGGCTTACATGCGACCTGCAGCATCACATCGGAACAATTCACACACATGTACAAACATATTAAAAATTTCAAAAAAAATCGTAGGCATCCATCTTCTCATCTAGTCCTCAAGGTGATACTGAATATTTTAATGATTCAGTTACTTCTGTGGTTGATGACTGCTATGACTATTATATGAGAAAAAGTTTTATCATAATTAAATAGTGCTTTGGAGCTCTAAGTTTTTCATCTACATTATAATTATTTTTAGTTTCAGTTCAAAAATGGAAAATATGATAAAACTTTTATAAATTTGAAAAAAATAGGAGAATGATACTGTAGCTGAACCTCGACCCTTCTGGAAGCTGAGCTTCGGGAACTTTTTTAGCTTTATAGGAATACTTCTTAAACGCCAATTGCTTTGTTTATCAAACAGAATAATTTTTGAATGAAGAAGCATGTTATTACCAAAGGTGAATTATATATGTATGTGTAAAATTCATTAAAAGTTGTTAATGTAGACCTTCTAATTAAATTTTAAAGCTGCACTGAAATAGAAAGTTATTAAAATATAAGAAGATTTAAACAGAATAAGCTTATGCTTACCCTGCTGGTGCAATCGGTCTAAGTTGAAGTTGACTTGGAGTTCCATCAGACAATCTTTTTTGTCCCCTCACTTCCTGATTTGTTAAGTTTTTTGTAGGTGTTGATGCACTCTGAAAACGGGAGGACTTTTACTTTCACAAATTTATAATATTAACCTTTCAAGTCAATTGAAATTAAATTGTTAAACAATTCAATTTCAATTGTCTCAAGATTCCCAGATGTATATTTAGGCTCAAGAAATGAATATCAGTTTATCTAACCTTGTTGTTGTTGAAGTAATGTAATGTTTTTGTTTCAATTATTTAGTTTAATAAGAATTTTGGTCAAATTGATAGTATACTTTTTTAATGTATTCAAATATTAAGACAGCACAACAATTATTTTCAACTTAACAGGTTCGATAATCTGGTCTTAATATTAATTAAAAATAATGAAACTAGTGGTTATGTGTGGATTTAGCTGAATTGTTATACAGAATTGCCACAAGAAGTATAAGCATATTCTTATTATTTTGAGCTCAATTACATATCTATCAAACAAAAAGGCAGATACATAACCAGTAAATAATGAGAAACTATCACCAATCAAAACACAAATGATTACCGAAAACAACACCATAATGAAATAATAATAATTGAAGCGGTTAAAAAATTAAACTTAACCATAACAGATAGAAGTTATTATTATATGAAAGAACAAGGAGTTTAACTCATAACTGGAATTAGATGTTAGGCAATAGTATAGCTGTGAATTATTAATAAAATAATAAATGATTAGAAAATAAACAACAGTGACTACATATTGCTAAGTGATGCTCACTGTCAAAATTTGTGGTGAAGATGCTTGTCCAGTAGATATAATATTTATTAGAGAACCACTGCTGACTATTGGCTGAGGACATTGTAAAATACAGAATCTTAATGTAAGTGACAGAAATATAGTTTGGTATAAATTACACAAGACAGCAAAATATATTAATATTAGGTAATTAAATAGATTTTTGTGACTGCGTTGAAAATTCGCATTCACTGTTTTAAAATAATGCAACCAAAATTTGTAGATTAACAAATAGATTATACCTTCTGATTAAGTTGCATAATAGTGCCTGTTTGTAGTTGCTGCAACTGAGTTGCAGTGAGTGGCAATGAGGTTTGAGGCAGACTTCCTGCTGGGGCAATCTGTTTATAATAAATATATTTTATTTGTTGTCTTATTTACATTTGACTGAATAATGCCTTAAAGTTATTACAAAATGAAAAATTACTTACAGATACAAATTGCTGCGGTTGTAAATTAGTTAATCCAGCCTGATTTGAGGCCAGATCCTGTAATTGCTGGTACGGTATCAGCATTGTTTGAGAACCTGGAACAGTCCATTGAACTGTCTCTGCTCCTTGAATATGGTATTTAATATCTTTGTCTCCTTTATCAGTACTGTATAGAATTTTCTGTGATGCATTTGTACATTGAGCTGCACAAACTACTGGTGTTGCAGTAGCAGAGCTAACTGTTGTTGTGTCAGCACCTGTCAAGTTTGCTTGAGGAAATGTTAACCCGTTAGGTAATATCATTGACATAGAAGATGGTACGCCACTTAAACGTAACTGTGTAACATTGACTGGCTGCATACTGGAGAAGTCAACCAATTGTGTTGCACCAAAATTAGGTTGTTGAATTCCAAGAGACTGGGCTAATGGAAGTGATGTAAAATTTGTATTTGAAACCTGTACACCAGGTTGAACTATGGGTATAAGCTGTCCATTTTCTTGATTAAGAACATATTGTTGTTGTGGTAACAACTGTAAGACTGTAGGCTGACGAACTGTCATAAGAGGAGTAGAGGCAGGTGCAACACTGACTACAGGGGGGATTACAGAAGAATGAGGTGTTGTTAATGTAGAAGTTGACAGTGCTACTGAAGCGGCGGGTGGCGGCACGGGAGGTGGTGCACTAGTCGTTGTCAAAGTCGGGGGCGGCACATTCAGAGCAGGTGGAGGGCCTCCAGCTTGAGCAGCACTCCATTGTGCCAACTCTGCTCTTATGGTCTCTATGAGATTTTGTGCCAAAGACCTCGCAGCGGCTAACGCTTCTGATCGCGTGTGGTGCAAGGCCAAATGCAAAGGCTCAAATTTATCATTTTTTAACACAGCCACAACTCCCGTTTCAGACCTTATGTATTCCAAATTAGTTCCATTCTGTAATAAATATTAATAATAAGAGAATTAAACAATTTCACAGAAAACATCCTAATATAGCCACCAAACACAATTGAACTTACAGGACCAAGAATACGTCCTTTAATGTCGAATGCGGCTGGCGCATTATCCAGGCCAATGTAAACTTTGTCTATTAAGCCTCCAGACATAATTTATACACTGGTATATAGCGCCTTTTAATTTTTTCGGGTAATTTTACGAGAAAGCATCTTTTATCTGAAGCTTTTGACAATTTAAGACAGACAAACGAATCGAAGCCCTCTTTGACAGTTCTATAAAACATTCTGAAATTTTTTTTTGTTCAATTCTCCCCATTATAGGGAAGGCAAAGGGGAATAAGCCCATACTCTCTCACAGCTCCGGTATACCGGTGTAATGTAACCCTTTGCCCCAAGGAATTTTTGTAGGCCCGGCCATTTTATTAATGATTTACGAGAAAAATTTATGAAAATTAAATGCAATGTTAGTGACTACGATAAATTGATAGGAAAATAAAATATTATGTTAATGATAATGATAATGATGAAATGATACCCAAATGAAAATGAAATGATAAATAAGTGAAATTCCGCTATAAATGAATGAATGGGAATGAAACGCTGAACAATCTCACGAAAGTCACTAATGATAGCTAAATGATGTATTTCATATATTGTACGATATAACGATCGTTTTTTGCATGAAACTACACTAATTTCATAATAGAAACTTCACTACTACACAATATTAGAAATAAAATACACAGCACCGAACCGTCCCCGCTATTATGCGCAAAAAACCTTTTTTTGGTAAATTTCTCCTTATTACAGGAAAGGCAAAGGGACCTGCTGAAAAAGTCCATTCAATCACAGTTCCATTCGTCTCTTTTTTCCACGAATAAATTATACTGGAAATACTATCAATTCAACTTAGATGCGCTAGTCCTGTCAAAAAAGAGGAACTAAATTAAGACATGCTTAGTGACCCCAAGCACGAAACACTATCGTAATCGTATAGTAAACGTATTCACTTACTATTCGATAACGATTACGATATTAATTGCATGCATGCAATTCAACTCTTGCCGAAGATGAAAGAAGGGTCTATAACTATATGAACAAATTTGTTGATACACCATTTAACGATGAGGATAAGTTCAACGCAATTTATAATGATAGTGGATTACATGGAGGTGAGTTCTTTTTTTCTTCATTGGTTTCCTTATCTCTAAATACTTTAAATGTTGTGTTTGTGATAAACTTATTCTTGTATTTATATAGAAATGATGATTTATCGAAGCCCACTGGCGGTCCAAGAGGTCGGCAGTGGGCCACAAACAAACGTCGGGAGCTCACCGCAAAATTGAATAGTGATGCCACAGGGGAGACCCCATCGGTAGAAAAATGGCGAAAGGTTAAGTTTGAAGTATTTAATTTAATTACCAAAAAATTTTATGGCAACAAGCCTTGTTTAATTTGAGTATTGCATTTAAGTCAAGTATAATGTAATTACTAAAAATACTCGCGATTCAAGAAAAATATAAATGATAGTTTTTTGGTGGCTGAAAGGGATCAGGATAAAATGTATTATGAACTGGAGAAAGAGAGAATAAGGCAGAGAGATTTCGAAATTGAACTGCAACTCAAATGGCTTGCATTCATGAATGAAGCTTTGAGTGTATTAAAAAAGTTTTAGGATGAGAAAAGTAGAGATTAATGAATAATTTTATGTATGAGGTTTATGTCAGGGGCTGGTGAAAGGAAAACTAAAAATATGTTATTAAATTTATCTTTTTAAGTAATGAATTTATTAATTTAAATAAATATGTAAATAGTTATAATTAAAATTTAGTAAGTAAAGTATATAAAATAAATTTATTGTCTAAATATTAATTAAATTAAAAATTATATTATTATAAATATTTTTAATTATTCTGATTTTAATATTAACTATATTGATATCCTTTAATGTAACCTGCTAATTCTATCTACTAACTGACTTCTCATCGCTCTGCCCCTGATGAGTAAGTCTCTTCCACTGTCTACCCTTTCCACTTGCATCATAACTTTCTCATATCACCACATGCTCATAGTCGGGATCAGGAACATTAAAGTTGATGGCCAGATTGTGCAACACACTGCATGCAGTTATAATCTTACCACATTTATCAGGCTTATAATGCAATGTTCGATCCTTGCTAAAACATCTCCAGCAGTTTTTTAAAAGTCCAAATGTGTTTTCCATTACCACCCTTGTCCGTCTATGTATGGATGTGTACTTAGCCTCGGGACTGTTTTATTCTGCATTGGTAATAGATGTCATCAGCCAAGGTTTTTGTGGATATCCAGAATCATATATAAACATATATAAATAAAGATAAATAAATTAATGTTTAATTAATATCATAGCACACTTTTATTTATGTAGTTTAGTACTCCTGGGTCAATTGATCACATTGCTTGATTGATTACATACATATATATGCAAAGCACTGTTATTTAATTTTTTATGAGTAAATGAGCAAGCTACCCACCAAGAAACCACATGTATTCTTAATTTTGGTCCAGTCTTTGCATGAAGGTATTTTTTCCCAAATAAACGCATTGTGGGTGGCTCCACCATATTTTGCCTTTATATAATATTTGTAATTCGCTCGTCGCTGTCACACATCTTTAAACAACAATTATTTTTTAAATTAATATTTTTTAATATTAATATTTTCGATCATCTTACCATTTGCACATTTAAGGAATAATAATGTTTTCTACAGAAGAAAAGATGTTCCATGTCCTTAGGTGGTGAAAATGTGTTGTGCCATCTATGCACTGCCATTACTCCAGAAAAACCATATTGTGTATAAAATCTGCAGAATAAATACGAAATATCAAAAGGCTGTAAATATTTTCTCATTTCTCTTATATAGAACAATAAAAAATCATACTTTTTCCTGATAATATCTCGTTCAGCTCTTGAGGTAGGAAATTTTATAAACTCGCTCAATATTTTTTTAATATCAATGAGAGCATTATTCACATCTCTGACAATTTTTACTTACTGTGGTTTGTCCTAAATACTTGGCCATACCAACAATTCGTTGATACGAACATGTAGCATAAAAAGACAGAACGCAAAATATCTGTAATAAATAATATTAATTAGTGTAAAAAAAAAATGTAATTAAATTTGTATTATCGTATTCACTATGTTTAATCTTGTAGTGTATGTATATGATATGTAATAAATAAATATACTCACCATATGTTTTAAACTGACCCTTTTGCTAGATCTTAAGAAGGTATTTTCTTCGAGCTTATTACATAAATAATGAAAGGCTGATTTATTGAGACGGTATCGACTTACAAACTCTTTTTCATTTATAGTTAAGGGTTTAAAAAATTTTCTCAGTAAAATTCGCTGTTGAATTTCTCTGTATGCATACAAAAAAAAACAATATATTAGTAACATTGCTGTTTCAAAAAGATAATTATTTAAAAGGGTACCCATAACATCACAAATAAAACATTTAACATACCTTCTGATTTCATCTTCTTCTCTAACAATATACACTAAACGCCAGAGGAAGTAATAACTACATAAAGGACGGTTTCTTAATAACATAGATATAATTTTTAGTCAGTTAAATTACGTTATATTAATAAAATAACAATTTTATATTCCACAACAAACGTTACGAGAGTTCTCTCACGAATAGCTAAGGACTAAACCTAAATTAAAATTCGATTTTTTAGGTTAGTTTAGTATAGAGAGTGGAACAACGGAATCGCCACCAATGTAACATTAACTAATCCTATAGCGAAACGAGCTCAAATAGAACCCTGAAATACCTTTGGTGTCTTTCACTTAAATCGTAAGACGAGATAATGAGACTCATGGTAACGGGAAAGCAACGTTAGTCTGTTTGTTATTGATTATGAATATGTATTATTTGTATTTGTGGATAGTTCCACAAATACAAATAATACAATTTAATTTGTATTTATCATTTAATTTAAGTAAATTAAATGATAAATACAAATTTAAAAAACAGAAACTTAATCATTACTACAATTATGGATATTGGTTACATAAAGTATGAATTTTATGCATCGCATTAAGAAATTTCAACAAAAAAACTTCACTTTATTTCACAAAACCGTTTATACATTCCCTTCATAGGTTAGATTTACTAGTTCAGAGATAGTCGATAATAGCACTTGTCTATAGTAGTACTAGTATAATATAGATATATATATTATAAGTTTAGTTGACAATAAAACTAAGAGAAATATATATAGACACAAAATTTAATCATTTTTTTTTTAAATGACATGTTCAATCGTAAATTAACTCAATAAATATATGAATTTACTTATTACGCACACCTGCTATTTCAAGTTCAATAAATTCTGTACGTTTTCGCGTTGTGTGCAATGAAATTTAAGATTTTTATATTTTTAAGTCGCCGGTGGGTGAGTAATGATTATAAAATGAAAATAAAGTTGAATCTTGATAGGTAACATTTATATTTCTACAAACATGATATAGTGTCTATATAATGCTAAATATTATTTGAAAAAATATAACATTTATTATTTTGTTTTACTGAGTTCTACAATATGTTTAATTTTTTTTTCTTTAGTACCTACTATTAATTGAACGATTTAGTCACAGTGCTATGATTTTATTATGTTTAGATGTCATGATTTGTCACTTGCACACAGATCTTTTGTAGTTATAATATTAGCATCTTATATATAAAGTAATGAAAACCGCCCCCTTTTTGAAGTCGGTTAAGCTTAACAAAAATAAAAAATCGAAAAAAAATTAAAACAAAATTCACTGAACAGTCTGGTGGGAAACAATCAGATTATGCACGAATTACAAACTTAATACTTTATTCACTTATTACCTAAATCACTCATATCATAATATAGAGTTAAAATACAAGGTGGTTTTTCAAGCAATTGTCACATATTTTTCACAAAACTGTTCATCATAGTTCCTCATGTATAATGCGTATGTTCAAATAGCAGCATAGTGAAAATTATGTGAAATTGATATCACACCACGTTAGGACTAGATCATAATAATTTTTTTATTTATTTTTCCGTAAAGCAAAGTAAGGACGGAGATTGCACTCCAAGCTCATTTATCACTTTTAGTTTATGGGTACTTACTGAAAACATCATTCTTGTGTAGTCATCTTAAAAAAATATATCTATTTATGTATACATATAGTGCATTTGATTAGGATAATTTTACCCTGAGTCCAAAGTATCAACACTTTTACAGAATATATTTAGTAAAAATATATATTTACTTATTTATATTTATGTGCTGCTCTCAATGAGGTAGACAGCGGAAGTGATTGGAAAACAAATTTGATTAATTAGTATGCAAGTTATTTTTAACAGATCTGACTTAATCATGCAGATATGAATTTTATTTTAAATAGTTTTCTTAAATGTACCAATTACTTTGAGATAAAATGTAGAAATATTAGTAGAATCTTTACTTATTTTAATAAAACAAATAGTATGATATTTATAAATCTAACTCTAAATATCTGATTATCTTTTAAAATTTTTAAAACTTCTTACTTTCTGTAACATTTTCTATTAAAATATCTCTGTAATACATTACTGTAACATTTGAATACACTTATATAAGACAACACGATAAATGGTCGAAGTAAAAATTAATTAGTCCATTCTAAAACATTTATCTAAAAAAATGTGTGAAATATTATATACCCTCAGATTCGATTTTTACTTCCCCTTAACTTGCTGGCACTGATTTTTGAACACATTATTTGCTATCATGTAAGAACTCTACAGAAAAACGTTTTAAAATGATATAGAAGCCATTTTGGCACTTGTTTTAATTAATAAGAAGACATAGTATGAAATACTGCACTAATGTTGAGAAATTGAATTATTATGCTTGATAAGGTAATAGAAATCAATTTATAGTTATTAGAATCTATGTACTAAATAACAAGCTATAACTAAACTTACTTTAATGTATTAGAATGGCCTTTTTGTTTATTTTAACAAAATTCTCAAATTAACAATTTAGATATTTTTCAAGTGTTAAATTCAAAGGAAAAATAAGCCCTGGGGGTGGTACATTATAAAAGGGCACTAATTCGTTTATTTGGTTACATCTTCTGAAGTACCGGGGGATAATTATTGAGATATCTATAAATATTAATTGCAACGTTTTGTCAATACCTGAAAATCATTAAAGTATTATTGAAACATGATGAAAATTGTGGTAAATTACAATTGTCTTTCAGACAATGACAGTGAATACACAAAGTACACTTTTATGTTATTTTGTATGTCTTGAATGTAAAATAAATTATAATACTTGATAACAGACAACAGAACAGCTCAGCTGCTCACTAACCTCATCTAATAGAGACCAACAAAATAAATAACAAACCATAATAATAGTAGAGAAAATATAACAATATATTTACATATTACATTTGTGAAACATGAAATATCTGAATTTGTTAACTTTACTGCAAATGCAAGACCTTTAGATTTATGAGTAGATATGAATTTCCATTATAACCTATTTTAGTTGGAAATATTAATTAACATTGTATTCTTTTTGTGCAACGTTAGTTTGTTCCACAAAGGACACAAATATATGCAAATACTGCTCTTATAATATCTATGAATTCAGCAGACTTATTCGTTATAAATGTCGAGTTACGTTAAGCATTTTGGCCATTACTCATAATGCGAATATTCTTGGATTTTTACATGGAATACTTAGTAATATGAAACACTCTTGTCCACACAAACTACTTGCTCAGTTCACACAACTTATTTAAGTAAGGAAGCACTCACTGAAGGCGGGCACACCGGGAACAATAGTCATTGTTCGCTGGACTGCCATAGTACATGCACAAGGGAGCTCTACAGGGCTTGGGCGAGGGTGGGCGGTCATCGTAAAAGGTTGACTTGGACAGGTACAGCGTGCGGTCTTGGCTGGGCCGGGCCGACTTGCTTGTGACGCCTCGGGCAGTCTCGTGAGCAGATCGGGAAGCCTCGGCGTAGAACTGCGACCGTCCTGTGCCATAACGGGGTTGGGATGGAGTAGTCTCTTTGCGGCTCTTTTCTGCAGTGTACCTGAATAATTGAAAATATTGTAACAAAAACAACCCTTGCAAAATAATTATAATTACTGTATTAAAAAAGTTTGTTAAATAAGAAGTATATTGATTAATCATTAGCAACAACTCAATACAGTATATGCCAGATTAGTAACAAGAGTTCAAAGCTGCATTGGAAAAACTATCTTTTGGTATCATATTTAAGCACTGCATAAGTTAGCATCAATATCGTCCTTTTCCAATTTAGTAAAGTCAACTCACCCCATCCAAGCCTCATTAAGGTAATTTTTGACCATTTCTTCCTGCACGGGAGCCCTTGCCGCGAGAACTCTACAACACAACACTTCACACGTAGACTGTCTCCTTGGTAGACCTTCTTCAGGATTACTTTGGCTTCCACTACTCTTCCCCGTCAACTTGGCCATGGATCCAAAATTCTTTTTCAACTTGCTACTCATAGATCTTCCAATACTGCCGAATTGCTTCGCTACAGAGTTCATTTGCTTTGAACTTTTCGTTGATAAGGCATCCAATGATCTTCTTAACTCGTCAGGGGGTTGGCTTTGGGAGACACACTCGACTCTTTCCAAGTCCAAGTAGGCTGTTAGCATTGCAGATCGCTGATACTCATCTGGTAATAAATTGTTAATGGTTTTCTGGTCTGGTTCTACTTCCCAGCAGTAGTCTTCACCAGGATCCACATTGAATCTGAAAAAATGAAATATCTTTGTTTAATTTTGCAAAGGTTCTGATGTATCATAAATATTAAACAAACTATGCATATTTATTAGCTATTCGATTATCCACCTCTTCAACACTCGTTTAAAGTAGAGAAGCAAAGGAGAACTAATTGATACAGCTTTTAATGTTACAAATTTTTCATTAAATTACGACTTCAATATAAAATTTTCTATACCTTGTTTGTTCCAAATTGTATAAAGAATGCTAGAACATTGCTATAGTATAAAATTCAATGTGTTTGCGCTATTTAGACCAATAATTGTAGTCATCCAGATACTTGTATTTCAAAATATAATCAAAAACATTTTCACCCATAGTCGATAAATTGCAATAAATAAATATCTACTACGTAATTTTACCTAATAGGTAATGGGTTCCCAGTCTGATCTTCAAGTGGCACTCTTGCGCCATCAGTAGGTAGAGGCTCGCACGGTACCAACGCAGAGAAGTGGCCCGCGTCATACGCTAGGAGTATAGGAGTCTTGCTGCAAGTCTCAGGGTCTAACTCCAAGGGAAGGTAGATACCGCCAAACGGAATTGGGGCTATGGGGTCCCCATGGAAGTCCTGGAAAGTAAATATGTATAAGGTATAAATATTATTGCTTGCGGCAATACGAGAGATATTGCTTTATCAGGATCATTACTTCGGTGCGTGAATGTGAGTCTAGATAATTTATTAACTATAAACGGAAATAGTTTGAGACTCATATGCAGGTATGGTATGGTATATTGTGTTGAAGCAGGGTAAGCGATATTGGGGTACTATTGTAGAGCCTCCGTGCGTCTTAGAACCGTTGGAGTACCGCTTAATGCACTTGCTGACCTCCCCATTTAGTGTACAGCGGTCCACCAACGGATCCAGCCGGCGTACCCTGGGCGGGCACGAAACAACTACCAGAATATAACCGGTAGTGGTTTCGTGGTCGGCGAATCTCCAGCGAAAAGGCTCTTTTCAGGGCCACCTGGTGGCCTTCTCCGGACTGCAGAGAGAATAGTTTGTGGCTTTATTGCCGTGGTTGGTGGGGCCTCTAGGCCAGTGACTGTGGTCGTCCTAGATCCAGGACTGGTTGTGGCACTAGTCGTAGGTTTTGGGTTGCTGTTTTGGGAGTAGTTGAATTTTATCTTGGAAGCTGTTTCTTAATGTGCCTTCTGATGCATGAGCTAATTTTTGATTAACAAATCCGAGGCTAACCATAGCAACAGTCTTTGCTGTAGTTAGCGCTCGCTAATAATAGTCGTCGGCATAGACCAACGAGTTCTTCATAAATCTGTACCTAATTAACAATACTAGAGTGGTGATATGTTACCCTCAGAGCGACGTCAGCGAAGACCACGACGGGCCTCCTCATAACGTGCGCAAGCGCCAGCACGTGTAGTTGCTCGAGGCCGGCGTAGTGCGGCGCGGCGGGCGGGGCGGCGGCGGGGGGCGCGCCGCGCGGCCGCGGCTCGGCCGACGCCGCGTGTACAGCGTCGCGCCACTCGCGCTCCCACTCCGCCTCTGACGGCGTCAGACCCGCTGAGCGCAGGCTCACGCTCTCGGACCACCGCCAGCGGCGTTTGATGGCACCTGCAACAACCAAACGTTTAGAGATTTTACTGTCAGTAAAATAATAAATGAAAAATTCCGAATGAAATAAGCCGGCCAAAGTATAATTATGAAGTGAAGAAAATTTCAGAAAATAGTAAAAAAAAAACAATTCGTTTAAATTTACTACTAATTTACCTATTAAAAATTTTAAAACTATTAAAAATTTACAAATTTTATTATACCAAATATGCATGTTAACGCATAAATGACAAATGTATAAATTAATTTTATCCATGCATCCATAGATTTAATAGCCAGGTACAGGAAGGTGACGACATCATTTTTATATGAAGCGTTGTCCTCAAACAAATTGGTAAGTACTCACTCGTTAACACATCACCGCCTTCTCCCGATAACAACGCTTGCACTTTGGTCCTCAATGCCAGTAGTCTGTCATGGAAGCCATAAGCTGCCAACGAAGCAGCGTGAGGTAGACAGTTGCCGTCTCCTGACGTGGCTAGTGGCAGTAGCCTTGGAGCGCCAGGGAGGCGGCCATGTCGCCACCAATTTAAGATACCAGCCGATTCTAAGGTCACTAAGGTAGCTGTTTCCAAGAGATCTTTTTCGATGAATGTTCTGGAAAATAAAATGTAACCATTTACAAATATGCCTTTTTCTGTTTTCTCTCTAAGTAATTTACCTATTGAGCTTGTTTATTGAGAGTACATTATATCTTATGTATCTTATTTGGGATTCATGATCCACTCAACGTATACGTACTTCGACCAATCGGGGTCTTTGTGCTTCCCCGGCTATTTGCTATCCTTGTCTTGAATTTAGATACCTAATATAATAGTAAGATAGCCTTATTTACATCCTCAGAAAAAGTTCGAAATCGCGAATCACACTAGATTCGATCTGCTCTAAATTTAGTCTCACAGCTGAAAATTTGGTTGGAAAAATAGTACGTAGTACGTAACTAGGGTTCGATAATTTTATCTGAAAATATGTAACCAAATGTGCGGTTTTTATGCACATTTGGTTACATATTTTCAGATAAAATTATCGAACCCTAGTTACGCATATTTGAATTATCCCCGACGATAAGGACTCTGTTTCTACGCACTGTATCAGTAGTAAAGCTCATTAAAATCTACTGGACTGTGGACGACGATCAACGAGCTCTATGGTAGTTGTGGATTTAAAAGAAGCATTCCACCTTTGCCCGTAATGGCTGCGTGAGCTGACAGCGTCTAACGTTATGACGTAAAATAAGTTGCAAAAGCAAATCAATAAAAAAAGAGCGTGTAGTCTAGATTTGGATCTTTCTGTTGCGGTTGCCTAAATCGGAGAAATATCAAGTTTATTATTATATTAAAATATAATACACGAGTAGATTTATTTGTGTTTTAGGAGTTTCCGCCATTTTGGTTTTCAACAAAATGAAATTCAAATTTAACGACAGAACATTAAAAAAGGTTTTTCTCTTTTGCAAACAAATTGAGATCATATTTCACATCTAGTTATTATACACTATATAACACGAGCATATCTATATTAATATTATAAAGACGTCTCATTTAATTTTGTCCAGAAACAAAACCAGTTTTTGTGTTGTTGAAGCTTATATAACTTTGAATAAAAATATCATTTTTAAACATGCATTTTTATCTTACTACTTTTTCACATCTTTATCGCAAATACATACAGAACAATATTTTAATAAAATAATTATGTTCCCTCGCTCTTTCCCTTTATGGCCCTCACTCAAAATTTGGTAATTATATTCCATGTAGAGACAGGAATGTTAACAGAGGTATTTTTATTCTCATACGGTGGTTATAAATTGTGTTCGTGACATTTTTTTATTTAGGCGACATGTAAGGTCGGTAAACAACAACAGGGAGTTCAACGACAGTCTCAATGGTCGAGTTGCGTGCACCGGGTAATGAACGCTGCCTGTCCGCTGGCTTAGAGCCAGGCAACTGATGTAGTTGGAACATGGTTTGTTCTACCGAAGGACACGGCCGCATAAAACGAATTTTATTATATTTACTAAAAAGGTTTGAAATATTTTGGGTTATGCTTGATTCATGGTTTTTTTTAGCAATTCTTAATTGTCCTAAAGTAATTGGCTTCTAAACTTTATTCAAAAAACTTTGAAATTTGTAAGAATGCATAAAAATTTTATCGTTCGCAAAATAAATCCTTCGGGTTTTGCACAGCAAATGTAAAGAGGGAATTTAATCTACGAGTCACGAAATTAAGGATCAATACACCCCAAGGCAGTACAGAAGGTCTATGGTCTGCAATAACATTTATCTGTAGAATGTATTTGTCTCAGTCACGTTATTCTTCTTCTTTTATAATAATAGATGACGAGTCTGATTTTTGACCTTTTATTAGACCGAGTTTAAGTCGGCGAAAATGAAGCATAAAGTTCAATATAGTAACATATTGATCTAATTCAAAGTTACAACTTACAGATAAAACAAAGTCAAAGTGAAAATGGCAATGTCTCAAAATATATTATTTTGGCTTTCTATTTTTCTAGTTTACGATCTGGACGTTTTCGTATAGGGAGACAAAATTGCGTTAACCTTGATTTACACACTACACTATTTACCTGAAATCAGGTGGATATACGGAGATGTCGGGAAGTAATAAAATGTGGTCTGAATTGAGGGTGTTGGGCTCGGGCTCCGTGTTGCTCCGAAGCGCCCACACCAAGCCTTCATTGTCTGTTGCCCGGGAGATCCCCCGGGATAGCTTCCGACCTGGGGATCGAAGAGTTTCTTTATTATAAATTAAACCAACACAGTGTCGTCATAATCCTTTTATTCTTCTTGTAAATGCGCTATGCAAAAAATTTGACAATTTTTAAATTCCTTTAAAGGTTCATTGAAAAACCATGCTATAAAATATGCTATATGTGTAGGATGATCACTCTTTCTTTAATTCAGTTTCAATGGGAGAAAGACAGCGATTAAGTAATAAATTTATTACAGAAAGTTACGTGATATACATATATAATTCTCACACACACGATCATTGTCATCTGAAGGTTGAAGAAACAGAACCAGCCAATAATTAATAACAGGGAGACCTTCACCTTCAGTCTGTTGCAAAGTAATAGAAGTAGCACTTTCTGTCATACTACAGAAAGTCTTTTTATGTCGGAGCTGTATGTGCTAAAGACACAGTTAAGTCATTATATTTTGATCGAACACTAACGCATATTAAGTTTTATAAGTGATAAAATTTTACTTACTATCGGATAACTTCATTGTGAGTTATTGAACTGGTGCATTCATGGGAAAACGTTTCAAAGTCGTCTTTTCATACGTCTCAAAGTGTAAAAAATCTATATAGGACTGTAAATATTTTGAGTGAAACGCTTTGTATAATAACAATTGTTTTGAAGTGATGTACTACATGTGGCATTCAAGAGTAATTGTGTGTTGCTGTGACATCTTAAGGTTTTTAAAAATATCGACTTTTTGTTCATCTAAAATAGATTTGCGAGTTCAATGCAGTCCATATATCAAAAGTTCCGTAATTAATTGTTATAAAATCTAAGAGTATAGATTTAAGGCTTACATTCGTGTGCTGTGGAGTAATCGTCTAGCTCACTGCATCATTTGATCTGATAGTATAATATTTACATTACGTTGGTATACATACATTTGTTGGATATTAAAACTCACATGTTGACTCTGACGTCATCAAGTTTGATGGGGCTGAGAGCTGCATGCAACGCCACTGTATGTAGCCAAGTAGAATGTTGAATTCTAAACTCTTATAATGATGGGTTACATTCGGATGCTGGCATTGGTATTACGTTGGACTGCACTTATCCTTAAATAACTAGGATATTTAATTTTAAATTACTGAAGCTAGAGCTCACATTCGGGTGCTGGCGTGAGCACCAGGTTGGAGGGCGCGGAGTACTGCATGGTCAAGTCGAGCGAGCTGACGGCGCGCTCTGGGATGACGTCCCCGCCCGCCCTCGCCCGCATCGATGCGCCGTGCACTCTATCTGGAATATGACACACCAAGATAAATTTATACTCACGCTCACGCGCCGACATAATTATATCCGTGTTTGTAGTACTAAACGTTTCAGTGCCCGTGTTTTTTCATAAAAATGTCAGCAGAGCCAAATTTCTATTGATTTATTTATTCTTGGTGACTTGTTGATGATAACAGCGGGATACGCCTGCAAGGCTATAAATAATTGCTAGGTCGAATCAGACCCATTTTAAGTCAAAAATCTTTAGATTCCAAAGCTATGTTTGTAATACTAATACACAATGAGATAGGTGATTTGTAAATGTCATTATACTAAAGGCAATACTAAAGGCTGAGAGTTTCTTGCGCCGCTTCTTCTCTGCAGCTACTAATTCGTCTAAGCGGTAGTAGGGTTAATTGGGAATATGCATACAAGTGTTAACAATTTATTTAGTACATATTTAAATTCTATAACTGGGACAATTTGTAAATACCCGGTTAATACCCACTTAAAGTTATCTCACTATTACCTTTAATTACATTTGTTTATATTTCTCATACATATTCCCTGTTATGACGATTTAAAAGAACTTAGTAAATGAGTCTATTTAAATTAAGATATTTTGACTTTTATACACCTTTTTTCATTGTTTTTCATATTTGTGGTACCTGCGGGCTGGTATGGAACGAAAGGTTAATCGTTGGTATAATATTACCACACATTATTCGTTAAGTACGCTAACTACCTTTTGACTACCTTATAAATATATATACTTTTTTTTTATAAATACCTATTTAATATATTTTGTTTATACCTAACTAAATAGACGAATTATGAATAGCCAAGTCTCATGATATAACTTGTGCCGCTAAGCGACACTAAAGTAATCGTTTTAGGGTGTTAAACGAACCTTGACCCGACATTCATGACGTCAGAATTCGAGGTCAAAGTTTCGAATCTTGACAGACAATGGAATACTAATCAATAGTAAGTTCCAGTAGAACCTAAACCTCTTATATTTTACTATTGTAAGCTATGCAATTTAATATTATTACATGTGTTAGAAATACGGCAAAAGTGTATTCGTCTTATCGAAGAGTGGAAACGAATTTTAATTTTTTTCTTTCATTTGAAAAACTAATATCCAGATGCAATTAAATACTACGAATATTTAATTGTTCTCATATGCAAAAGTATCCTCATACACCCACTTCCTAAACAGCACTATGTCACGAACTCGTGAACAATAGCTCCGGAAGTTTTGACGTATTCCAGCATCAGACACGGATCCACTGTGATAATACCTACTTGATAACAATGTAACAACGTTGTCACTAGTTACATTGAATGCTTTTACGAACTTGGAGTGCCTGCTACGTTCAATTAGATCTACTTATGCTGGGTTTAACTTATCTATCATCAGATGGCTTTGCTTACGCGGCATTCAATTTGGCACAATACACATGTATATTAAGTTTAATTAACGCCTCTTAATTAAATTATACGTAGATAGATTATTGAAACCTAGCATTAGATATTTAATGTAGCTCTTTAATCGGATTATCAAGTAAAGTATAAATAAATAATTTCCAAAGGCTCACAAATATTAAGTCATTACACTACAGTACATAACGTTTTAAATATTATAATTACTTGTATTAGATCCAGTGTGTATTTAGTTTTTAAATATATAACCAATTTATGTATGTCCATTTAGTTAAGCGTACGACTTTAGGTGGTAAAAATGAAATGACTACGCCTCACAAAAGTGGTACATCCTAGCTGGCTGGCGGAAAATGGAATTTGGAATGGTATGCATGCGCTGGCAGACTGCTAGGTCAGGTAGTGGACCGCGTGGCCAGGATAGATTACAAATCATAATAAAAATCACAAAATTAGTAGTTTACGACAACAAAGCAAAAAAAATTAAATAATAAAATAATAATAAAAAGAGTAGTAAAATAAATAAATAACAATAGCAGTAAAAACTGTTATTTATCGGACCAAAAAATTGGTAAATTTTTAATAAGATAACATGTAAGTACCTACGTGAGGTGCATTTTAGTTGTGGCGCGGCCTTGGGGAAGCCTACATACAGTAGTCGATTGCAACAGACTGATCTGATGATGGTACTATACTATTCTAAACAACCACAACAGCCTAAATAAAAAAATGTTATTGATATTTCCCTATACGTGCGTTATCCTCCAGCTCAACCCTAGAGAATTAAACTTAATTTTGCCTGTATTGTAAGACTTGATAGGTTTTAATAAATCTTATAGTATTTTATACATGGGTTATTTTTAATAATCAATTTATTTGTTTGTTTTGTTTTAATTTCTTGACATTTTTCCGTTGCTACGACTACGCACGCAGTCTATGCCTCTAATTGTGATAGCAAAAACTTTTTGAACCATAATTTTTAAAATTTGATTTATTTATTGGTGATCATAAATATTTATTTTTGTATAGACGTGTATTTGCCATGAATCGTATCTAATTATAATATTAAAACAATACAAAAGTGAATATAAACAATGACGTCTACAAGCGTTTTGTAAATGCGTTCCATTAAATGTTTCTGATTTTAGAGTAATAAGGGATGCGTGTGCGCCGCACTGGGTGTAAGACTGCAGATACAAACAATATGATATCATTAATAATTAGCTCGTGATGTTGCAGTTCGTGCCTTCTATTAACTCTTGGTATTGGGCCAATTGAAAGGCGATATTTTAAAAGGTGACTCTAAAGCTCTATTCCCACAGAGGCGGTACCGGAAGCGTTCAGTGAGCGGGAATTTTTATCCCGCCGGTTTCTACGTGACACGGTGATGGTATCTCGAATATCACAAAAGTTCTGCCTTAGTGAATCTAGCGCTTAAGAAAGCAACGAGCTTAGATTTTTAAATAAACTGAATGGATAAACAATCATGCATTCAGTACTTGTAGTTGTTTATACCATAGGTAATTATTATAATTTAAAGCTGGGCACATTGTAACTAAAATATATTCATGAATTGTTACTAAATTTGGATTGTGCGTGCCAAATATGTATGCCTATTACATCATATACTTACTCAACCAGTTGATTCAACAAGACGATTAAATTCTTTAGATTAGACCAAAACATACTTGGATTAATAAATCAAATCATTAAACTGATACCAGGTAGGTAAAAATAATTGTATTGCAGCATGAAAACTGCCGAACAATAAAGAGGACTTCAGGACCGTTGAAGCGAAACACAGGATGCGAACGACAATAGAAATAAGCAATGCCGATACGGTATATTTATTTTTATTGTAATTTTTTTTTGGAGGCTAAGCCACTTGCGGCGAACACAAGTTAGTGCTGTCAATGTAGTCGTATTTGTATTACCAAAGACATAGTAATGTAATAATAATATACCATACGTGCAAGTGTCTGAGACCGACAGCGATGTAGGTTTTCAACCCTGATTGAAGTACGAACATGAGATAGGGGATAGCAAGCCGCTAGGATGTAGCTAGTGTGCTATCTCTCTCTGGGCCATATTATTAAAATTATCTTTTAAAATTATAAATCATATATCAAACATTAGCCCTAGCACTATAACAGCTAAATAACTCAATAAATGTTATCTAATATGGTATAGATATCGAAAAATTACGCTCAAAACCATTTTAATGGAATTCTAAACAGGCTGTATTAAATAAAACCTACATACTATACAGAGTGGTCATTACCCCTGTCTACATAGTCTGAAGTCCCGGGTTTGAATTCCGATTGACAGTTTTATAACAATAGCTAGTATTTTAACACTGACTATGTAGAGACAAAGCAGACAAGTACATTTATAGATTCACGTCACATGACACGATTTGGGGCGAGACGATGCGACGCGACGACGACTACGCGTTGAACGGTCCGTGGGCGATTCGGGACATGTATCAAGAAATACATTGTCTGACCTATACTTTACGGTAACGATTAAATTCTGTAATTACTTTAATTAATATTATATCGTAACTAAGCCATGTCTGATTTAGAATATTTATCTAATTGTTATATTGGATCTAAATAAGCGAGACGAAAATTTTCTATTGCAATGTAGAAATTGGAGTTTTGTTTTCAGACACAATTACTATTAGTAAGTAACAGTAAATCATACCAACATGAAGTTGTTTTAAATATTTAAAGAATTGTTAAATACTTTTTTTCAATAATATGGTCCGTTATTTCGTCGGTTATATCACGTTGTTTGAACTGTAAATAAAATATTAATTGAGTCAATTAGTTAATCATTTGGAATATTTCCATACTTGGTATTGGTAATTTTCAAATCACTATTCGTCATTGTATGTAAATATTTCAGCTGCTTTATATCTGGCGGGTCATTGTTCTCCGGTAACTTGTACTTTTCCAAAATATTATGGTGGCGTGGAGGAAGATTTGGAATTACACGTTTTGTTGCGGCAAAACTATCATCCTACGCTGACAGCGCGTATTTAGATTTTGTCCTTGGTATAAATTGATGAATAAATTTGTATAAAACTGGAGATTAACTGTTAGAACAAGATACCTAACGTATTAAAATACTTTAAATCAATACCGAAGATGTTATATTGATATGACTAAATAAATAAACAGAGATGCGTTTACTATAACTAATGCTGTTTTACGGTCATATACTCAAAAGCATACAAGGCTCGAGGGGCAATATTTTTATGAGGAAAACACTCCTTATTTGAGAAGTTTTCTAAAGGAACGTAGGCGAATTCAGCCATTAGAAAGCCATTCAGACATTTATTCAGTCAACTTTTTTATTTGTATATTTAAGCAACCACTTTTGTTTACTCGCTATCTTTTAAAATTTGTTTACTTATTTATTAAGCCATACACACGAATGAGATAAATTAACTCCAATTAAATCGTACGGTTCTTGAGGAAAACGCATCAGCTAAGATAGAAATCTTAGCTGTTGCGGTTTCCCGCAGAATTACTTTTACAGTCTTCTCTTAAGATAAAGTATTTATAAAATGTGTACATATGGGTTTCATTTAATTCAATAATTTTGTTAGATGATAGAGTACAAACAAAACGGAATTCTCAGAATCCCTATATTATCAAACGCGTATATGCTGGTATATAACTAAAAATGAGATGTACGCCAAAAATCAAGTTAACACAAGTGCCCAGCGTAAATGTATATTTTTCTAAAATCATGTCACATGTCACTTCTCCTAGTCCGAGTAAGTCACGGTAAAGAAAATATCTGCATGCTTCCTCGTTTGTTTTTAATTTTAATAAAGTACTCACCGTAGGAATCACTATGATATGTGAACGCCATAAATGGCAGTCATGGCAAAAAGTGTGGGTGGCAAATAGATTACGCATATCACATGACGATTTTGTATAAGCGTTTTAAATTTGCGCCAAGTAGGTCGCCTGTATACAGTTGAAGTAAAGCATAAATTGGAGCGTTTCCTTGCGTGGTACGCGCCAGATGCAATGCTCAGTCTCAGTGTATACTAAGCTAGTTTAATCGGGTTTCACGTATGTGTATACAATTAGTACCAACGACACACATATGTCGATTTATTCACTACACACGCTTTGCATCCGCGCGCAGCTGCGACTTGCGAGTGTCACGTGGACGAAGCTGGCTAGGGTATTCTTTATTCAATATTTGAAATTTGAATCCATGCCACTTTCGATTCCTTCTTAACAACTAATTTTAAAATATCAAATGATCGGAGAAACTTACAAGCCTTCTAGGCACCTATCTAAATTTCATTGCACATAATTCTAATATATCTTAACAATAAAGTAAACAATGTCGTTTTCTCAGATTTCTTTTTTATTATTCAATTATATTTACCATCTGCGTGTTTCCCCGCGATTGGATCAGCTTCCATTACCATGGAGAAGTACCCTGAAATGAACATAAATCAACTTAATACTGTAATTTAAATATAAATCTCAAATAAGTAGATACGATTATCTTTGATAGGTTCATTCAAATGCAATACAAGAACGAAAATGCTTGGTTTTATTATTTTTGGAAAGTTATCGAAGCCGCATTCATCAAACATTTTCATTCTCACAAAATGATTCGAATGGCTTGAAAACCTCTTTGAAATCCGAAGCCAATTAATTGTGAGATCCGAATAGAGACAGTTTAAATTGGATTGACATTAAACAGCATTGGTTGAAGAAAGTATTTTAAACCTTAAATAGTAGAACGTGAGAGTCGATTGTCAAATGAGAAAACCTGTATAGTAGTAGTTTACTAATAAAGTGATAAATGAAAGCACAATTTGCCAACTGCGTCAGTTCGCGGCACATATGCGGTTTTGATCACCTTCGCCAGTATTCTTGGACTTAAATCATTGTTTACCAAAATCTTTGCCAGTGTCAAAAATATCAAATTAAGGACAGAAATAAATGTGTGAGTATGACCGATGGAAATGGCACTTATTGACGCCCACGTACGCTTTCAAATAGAATACTGTCTCATACTTATTTTAACCTAATCGGAAAGATTCAGTCTGTTTTAATAACAAATTTAAATAAAATTATTACTCATAAATCAGTTATGCTAATGCAGATTTATTTGATATACTTATATAAAAAAAAATATTTACGTGTGCACAGGCTATATTACACTAGCTATACTATAAATGTATAACAGTAGTATCATAACTATTACCGTGACTAAATACATACTTTGAAGTGGATTTACTAATTAAGTACTTGTTTTTGTACGGTCGTCGCGGGCGTCGCGTTATAAGCTATTTGTCAAGATAATGAATTAAAAATTATTAACTATTTTTTTAAAGTTGTTTTAGAGATTTAGATTGTTTAATTATCATTGTAGTATTTCATTCAGATATCTGACTGGGTCTAACTAGACTAGACTGAATCTCTATAATCATTCGAAAAGTGTTCACCAGTTTGAGAAATATTGTCGTACAGACCGTCGATTGTTTATCAACAAGGCTCCACGCCGTATGGCATTGGCGCATTACGAATTTACGAGCATTCCAACGACGTGCAGGTAAGGCGATCACTGCCAGACTGTCTGTTTAGTGACTCATTGCAACACTAACAAATACCACAAAAGGAAAATCACCTAGTGCGTGCTAAAAAAAACTGGAACTTAGCAGTTATTGGGTTACACGAAGTGTGTGAATGATCCACTCATGGTTTGAGGCCGGGACAAAAATAAAGGAGCGCTGCATGCCGCAGAAATATACAACTAAGGTACCTTGGAAAAGATATAAAGAAAAAAGCAATATATCGGGCGTTGAAATATAACCGGACTGGACGTTTGTGTTTCTCATTAAGTATTTCTCATTAAGATTACAAACCCTGGCTGTAAAGTTTACGTTAATTGCTTACTATAAAGTACCCGGTCTCGGTTGAATATTTTGTAAATAAGTACAGAGTACTAATTAAATACAAACTATTAATCACCTAAAACGACGCAAAAGTCCAGAATTAGGAAGTACATTCAGTCATGTAGATGGAAGGTCGTTGGTTCGGGTGTCAAATAGAAGCCAACCTTGGGATGCCAAGCAAAAGATGTTTACATTCTAGAAAAATTTATGTGAAGATTTCAAAGGAGACCATGAACAATATACACAGTTACAATTACCCTCGTAATTAAAAAAAATCTTACCATCACTCATTATAAATACATAAAATACATTAGGAAAGGTCTGTCGAATAATAAGTATAAAATAAAACCGCAGAACAGACATAAAAATCTCCTGATTTAGTAGCTAACCCCGACGATTCATACGACCGACTAAGATCAAAGACGACAGATCTAGGTGACCTTCCATTTTGACCTCATTGCCGTAAAACGCAGATTAAGAGTATAAATAAAATAAGCAAGTGCATAGGCGGCAGTCCCTGACGAACCATAAAATAGGTTACAAGTTAAATACATACGCATATATTTACACTAGCTTCGTTTCATAAAGAATAAAGTCTAGCTTCATTTCCGTACTCCTAGGCAGTGCCGGTCAATCTCTCCAATATATTGATCCGTCCATTGCATATATCGAAATCTATGCGGGTTGTGCAGTTCTAATAACATTAAAATACCACAGAAACTGGTTACTGTCTAGTGCGGCAGAATGGTTGGCTGAATGTCTTCACACGGTGTTTTTGTATGTTCTCTGTGAGAGATCAAAATAATGTTCCTTTTTTACTGCGGCACTTTTTGAAGAAGTAGAGGAGATATATTTGCACTTGCCTACACACAAATAATAATAAACACCCCAGCATATTAACTATGCTCACTACCATAGGATTTCACTCAACGAAACATAAATTCTTAGTGTTAATATAGACTATATCTATCATAGCTTCATTACCTCGCTGACTCAACTCAGGGTTGATGGACGATTATAATGCGTATAAATAAAATTGCATGAATAAGCTGATTAGGTATACTAAGATTAGGACTGAAGAGAAATAGAAATTAACAAATCTTTATGCGGCAAAATCAGAGTCGGTTAAGGGTGTCACACGGGAACTGTACATTTATTCAGGATAAAAATAGCCTATGTGCTATTCCAGACTATTGTTATTCCTCGTGAAGTTTAATCTAGTCTTCGAACCGTTCAATCGTTCAGCCATAAAATGATAACTAGAAGCTATTTCAGCTTTTTTGGGGTCACAACATTGTCTCGGATTCCTAAATCCTAAAAGAAAAAGAGTTAAAATAATTGCCAAAGTAATAGATAAGAATCTGTTTCAATGTTTACTTAACCGAATAGCACCAATACATCTTATAATATCGACTTTTCAACCTTTACTAACCCACACGGGTGAGGCTTCACCTTAACAATAGATTATGTATTGTCTGGTTTGTAGATACTACACAGATTAAACATATAACATGACGCTCACGATGATCTTGTTTAATAAATGGTGATAAAACAACGCAAATGATTATTTATTCGAAATGACTCATTTTCTTTATTTTGTAAACGAATGCAGTTGGTTTTATAAAAATTTAAGGACAACTTGAAGTAGCCGCCTTAAATATATATAGACAAATTAAAATGAATAATAACAATGCAGGTAAATAATGTATTATAGATGCCGTGAGTATAGTAAGCAAACTCTTTAGTTGAAAAATAACTGATATTACTATATTATAAATTCTATATTTTAGTTTATTATTTACTGAATACTAGCAAATGTAATTACGTATTTGATAACTGTATATCGATATTAAATCACTGATAAGTACAGTGATAAACTGTAATTTACTAAGGATAACAACAACAATACTCTTACAATACTCTTTTAAATTCATTATTCCTTAGTATGTTGTTATATACAATGATCATCATAAGGCTGTGATGATGATTTTTTAAGAAGTTATAAATCTTTAGGGCGAATAGTATATATAGGCATATATACAATTTTCCCAAACGCTGGGCACATGTAGGAAGGCTACAAGAGAGAAACATATAACGAGTTTTGGGCCGTAATAACATCACGCTGACCCAATGCAGCTAGGTGGGTGAAAGCAGCTGTAACAACCGGGACCTGTCCAAAGTACGAAGGCGCTTAATATAAAGAATACAACACAAAAACTAAAGACAACATTTTGGGCCAAATGTCTGTGGGCCATAGATAATACATGCAGCAATAAGAAGCGTTTCTAAATAAATATAATTGTTGTTATGTCCTTATTTTTTTAATATTTACCGATCACGATGTAGCTGCTACAACACACTATTGTATTAGATATAATGGTCATTATAAAATATTTTAACATACAACAATTATTGAGTCTAAATAAGGTCGAGTGTATAGTAGATAACGAAGAAATAAATAATACATACCAAAATATTGGTGAATGTATAAACAAACATACAGAATAATATCATAAAGATGTTAGGACCTTTGGATCACAGGCCATTTATCAGTAGGTAGACATGTGCCTATATTAGTTCATATGAGACAGTAGATTTGTCTAATGTGTGCAAGGGACGAAAGGTTTATATGACCTTTAAATTCGTGTGCAACGCGCAAGAAGAGATTCGTCCGTAGCACGTCATACATGTTCAATCCCATCTCTGTCTGCTATTGTTTACCAAATATGAAATCTACGTCGTACTACCTTGCCTTGCAACTACAGCAAAAATACAGCATTTGTGACTTAATAAAGTTATGATTTTACTTTAAAATTCTTATTCACAACATGGTTAAGAGTTAGACATTTAAGGGGATTATTTTTTAAATCGGCATTATTATAAGTAACAACCGAAACATTTCTTCATATGCACAAATGTATCAACATTAAACTATAGTAGTGAAAGTTGGGTAATTTTTAAAATTAAAATTAATCATTTTGGATACGTATTTACGCAATACGATAATTAAAACGATTCGCAAATTATAAACCTTAACTAATTAGTGAAAAAATTATATAAAACCGTCAAGAATTGAAGATGGCTTTCTTAAAATTATAATATCACTCAACAGTGACTTTGTCAGGTTATATAATTTCATTAGAAAATTAGACAAGCCCCATAATTAGAATTATGAGTATGCTAGTATGTATATATTCTTAACATAAACACAAAGTTTACATAAAAAGAATTTTAGACTAATAACACTTAAGAAGAATGTTATTTAGAAGAACTATACAGAAGAATTATTTTGAAGATAAGACCAATTTTAGTGTGATTAAAGGAGAACTATTTTTCTAATAAGGTATTGTATTTTTGTCACGTTACACTACAGTGAAGAGAAAGTACTATAGGCGCGCGGTAATTGTATCATTGAACTTTGTTGGTCTAATGCATGTTGATTCGAAATGAAGTCACAATGAGAAACCAATAATCCACTCATATAAAGATGTGGGATAATTAGCTGAGTAATTCAGGCCAAATAAGTTATTTCATGGTAACTCATTTCATAATGTCTTCTGGAGTAAAGTATTGCTTAACTCTTGAAGTAATGATGAGAGAGGTGATTGATTGGTGATTTGTGGTTTAGGGCTAATCAGTCCTTTCTAAGATCTAAAAGATCTATTGTGACTTGCCACCTATATTATTGCCGAATAGGTTAAAGTAGTTGCTTGATATGGGCACTGTACATAAATTTTAGGATTATCTCAGCTTAAAGGGTTTTTATTTAATTTGGGTCGATTATACTTCTAGACGATAGCTTCGTTTGTGGATTAGGGGTCCACAATTACATAGGAGGTGCATTGGGATTTCACACTCCTGATCACAGTACCTACATACCTAAGAATCACTCAATCTCACATTGAATAAGTGTCCTTTCAAAGTTCTAATCAGTGCATCCTTGTTGCTCCTGCTGGATTTGACTTTCAAGTGCATTTACCATAGTAGCCTTGTATTAGAGACTTTGAGAGTATCGAACCAGGCGTCCTAAGCCATTTTTCTAATAACTTGCATAAGTTTGCTTTCGAGAAGGGGCATAGCCTTGTTCTTTGGGTTGTCACAGAAGCGTTCTGAGCCTATCTGTTGTCCCTGAGTTCCAGATCTAGCTAACTCATTGGCCTTTTCATTGCCTATGATACCAGAGTGACAAGGAACCCAGTTCCGAGTAATTTTGTGCCCTTCCTTCAGAGTAATTTAGCCCCAATGTGTTTAGTTTTTCCACACAGTCTTTTAATAGTTTTATATGTAGTGTATTTGCATTAGTGGTATTAAGCTGAGGTCTTAATAACAGGCTATAACACTAATATTACATTTTTATTAAATATGTCTTGTGCACATTCTTTACTGTACATAGACTGTACAATTCACCATGAAATATAACAACATAAATTAAATATTTCGAAAGTTAATATGTGACTAATTGAACTTTTCGTAAATAGACTTAAGTTATATTTTCTATGTCTGTGTGCGTTATCAAGATTAAGTAATAAAAAGTTGATAGTACAAAAATACAGTACTACAAGCAAAGAATATTTTACATGATTGAAGCTGACACAGTTTATAATAAATCAAGTAATTTAAAAGTTCTAATAATCTCTCCGTTTACAATAATTTGTTCTAAGTTCAATAATTAATTTATTAGATAGATAGATAAAGTCTATATTTTCATTCTTTATATTAATCAAAGTGCTGTTTGCATGCAAGTCAGACTCACAAACAAACAGTACCACACCATTATTCAGTGTTCAATGAATTTTCACTCTTTGAAATTTTTGGCTGTCTACCTAGTACAGACTAAAAGATATGTCTATAGCTATGTGAGTTAAAATTAGATTTTAGCGGTAAGACAGATTAGACTACATCAAGTCAGTTTTGTAGTATTAAATTAAATTATATGTAATGTTATAGGAAGTGTATTCAGGTAAAGTAAAATTATATCCAATGAAGAGTATTTTCGTTGAAATTAGTTCAAACATAATTATAGGAAATGAAACATGCCCAACTGTGACTAGTGACAGTAAAGTGCATTAATTTTATTAAGAGAAATAAAATAGTCAATATAATTTTTGATAAAATAAAATATTTTCTAATGCAAGATTTCCAATAGTAAAAATTTTAGCAATCTTACTACCCATATACAATAAGACAAACTGTCAAAAAGAGCTCTAAGTCCAGTTTCTATTAAATTTAGTTCATAAAATTTAATTTTAGACAAATGTTTGTTCGAGGTATATTCTGGTACTTAAAAAACATTTTATATAGTAGGTAATATAAACATTGCCGTTGACTTCCTATGTACGTACACGTCCAATAATCGTCAAGGTTACGCACTGTGTAACATCATGAAGCAAAAATTTAATTAGTTAATATATTTAATGTAAGTGTATGTATATATATACATTAGGAAAACCGAAAGCTAAGTACGTAATACGTTATACTAAATAATTTATTCCCCTACGTGAGGGCGAAGAAGTTAATCCGAAATAGAATAGAAAAATTATAATTTACCTCGGGTGGGTTTAGGTGGTGATCTGTGTGTAGAATATATCCATATAACACCTTATTAATTTTTAAATACTGAAAAGTACAGTATAAAACGTTATTACACTTGGTTATTTACAACTTTTGAATATTTACAAATAAATCACTTTCTACTGTACGCAGCAAGTTAACAAGTTGTGAAAAATTCATAGACTAAAGAGAAGAAAGAGTAATAATATTATGGTTAGCATACCATACGGAAAAATAGGATCTGTCAGTTTAAATAAAGTTGTGACGTTCTAAATATAGCGAATGTCAATTGAATGATTTGGTATCGATTTAACCATCAAAAGGACTAATGAATGATACATTATGAGCAAATAAAGAAATGTACAGAACGGTAGATTCACCTTATTTTATCAGCGTAAGAATAGCCTTTAGTTATGTTATGCCGGGTCATATCCTTACCAAACACAAGCACAAATGTAGCTATAGTGTTTGGTTTGACTTACAAAGGTTTACAAGCTTTTGGTTTTTAATACCCAGATCGAATGAAGTTACAAGCGCATGCATTGTGATGCACGCACATATTATTGAAATACATTTTGTCTAGGATCTCTGCTTACACGATACAAATATCGATAAAAATATTAATAAAAAATTATATTGGCGGCGATTCTTCTGGCAATCATTTAAATTAAAATGAAATTATTTACCTTTCTTTCATTCCATTTCAATTTGGGAAAGAACTTTAAGGTAGGTCAATTTAGTTGATTCTTAAACTTTTGGCTTATTATAATGTCATTGGCCCAATTCCGTTATACACTGACTAAATTAAATTTAAGTTATTCGCATCTCTTTCAAACCAGTTCATTAATAAGGGATGGAATGACTTTAACGAATGTCAATTTAGATGATACTAAGACGATATACACTTTTGACTTATTTTAATCGGTATGTTTTATTATGCGCGTTAAAATAAGGTAAAACGCTTAAGAGTCGCTATTTTAGAAACGTTAAATGACGTCACCGATCATCTGTATTTTTGAGTAGTATTGTACTCAAAGAATAGTACTGAACTTTAATTTAGTTGGTGCACTGCGGTGCGATTGTCTAATGGTATATTTTTTGATATGCATTTTAATAATATATAATAGAAATATGGCAAATATACTTAAAGTTTGCTGTTAAACATCAAATGAAAAAGTAACCAGTTTCTCCGACCAGTCTGGTTGGACTGTAATGAAAGTGTAGTATTGAAATAAAATTTAATTAAATCCGTGCACTAAGGAATCGGGGCCATTACCAACTCATGTAGCTCTGTAGTGACAAGGATACATGTCATGGGTCTCACATCATTTTAAATTATGAGTCAATGGAGCTTTATGGTTAAACATAGGATTAATTATTACTAAATTTTATATTTTGGTGAGAAATGTAGTAATGTCTAAAATTAAGGTTTTAAAACATGTTCTTATTTAAATTATTTATCTGTGAAATATAAATCAAAAGCTTTAAATTTTTTATAATGGCAATACTAATTCTGACTTCCGGTGTTTTGTCGGGCGGGCCGATAATGTCTCGTAGCACTCGTAGCGTCCAATCAAATCATTCAGCCCGGGAAGCTACGTGGGTGATAGCCGAGCGTTCTGTTTGTTTTCCAGGTTGCGGGAATTATTTTTATATTTTGAATTAAATGCCTGGAGTAGATAGCTTTGAAAGATTTGGATATAATTTAAAGTGACAGTGAATTACGTTTTGAAATTTATTGACTTATATTCATTTACTGTGCGAATCTTTATTATTTTTGTGAAATATGACCGCCTCCACGATGATTGAGTTGGAATCCTGGATTATCTACCAGTGTGTCCTGAATGAGTGCCATGTATCTAGCAGTTGTAAGTATTACTATTTGAATTTTAATACCTATAAACTCGTTTATTTAGAACATTCATGTATAAATAATTATCTCAAAACCTAGAAAATAATACAAAAAGTTAATGATACTGTTTAAAATACATATAATTTAATTCGATTATCCGTTTAAACATTAAAAATCGCAGATTTATTTCAAATTTTTTAACTTGGAATATATAAGTATTAAAAAAATAAATATTTACAATACAATTTTAATTTATCTTTGTTACCGCTTAGATTGTCCTTTTAGCTTAAAGTTTCAACTGTAAAGTTTATAATTACTTAGTGAATGATATACTTAAATATCTATCTATACATAATTACGGATACACATATAAGTGCACCAGGAATAATTTTCCCATTCACGTAACAAGTGGGGTTAGGTTAAAAGTAGGTAAACATGTTTTTAGATTATGTATAGAAGTACGAATTAAAGAACACTTAATTTATAATAAATAAACTCCAAAATGGATAATATTTCTCATACTCACACCTATATTCTAACCCAAAGGCATCATTAACAGCTTGTGTTATGGATACTAGATACGGAGAAAAATATACAATAACATGGATATAAAAATCAAAAATAAACTTAATAAACATACCAAACACCATAAACCGCGAACAAATATGCGATTCGATTAAATACTCATCATATGAATTTCTACCCCTACGGGGGCTTGACCCCGGGGTCACTAGCTAAATAGAAAGGGGTTTTGACTCTTTATCAGACAGCCGTCGATTATGATAAGTGTAATTAAAAGTTGTACTAGATTATCAAATAAAACATACCAAGCTACACAATTAAGAATATCCACAAAATATTTTAATTATTACATCCGTATAACTCGTTTGACCAACAAACGAGTTATACCAAACAAGGAAAAACACAGCTGTCACACATGGAATTCCGTAATAATAATCCAGAGTTAGGTATACCAGACATACATATATATATATATACACATATATAATGATACTTACCGTCAATATTACTCACGAACCTGAAATCAACACATAAAAACATTGTAAGCTAAATATTTAGATTTAATAAATCTGCTTGACATTTCAGAAATCAAAATTATAGACGTTAATCAATGTTAAAATATCATTTCAATTTTTTTTAAATATGAACGGGTTATTATTACTTTTGTTTATAACGAAAGCAATGGTAGATGTAATTGTTTAGTTAACTTTGTTCATATAAGGTATTACAATTCTCTTAGGTTCACCTCTAGTGTGAGTGTCAATCAAATTGAACAATGTCGATCGTGTTTGTCGTCAGCTGTCAAATTGTATGCAAACGGTAACAGCACCTCTGTTGTGAAGTATTGGAAACAATTTTTTAAATATGTGTTTATCGTCTGAACGCAACTACGATCGAAACGTCTTTATACGATTGAAACTCACACTAGGGGTACTATACCTTAGATAGGCACTAATTGATAAATATTATATATAATAATAGTATATTATTGGTATTTTTATTCTGAAGAATGCGATTCAATTTCCAGCTAGCACTAACAACATTACAAGTGACGGTGTAAGTAACATTTTCCGTAAAATTTTATGTTGTAAACGCTACATTTATATAAATATAAGAAAAATCCTATCAAGTTTCATTTGATGTGCGACCACCTACACTTAACATTCATTCATTTTATCTATTGAGAATTTTATTCAATCAAGTCAATTTTAATTAATTAGATACACAGATAAATCAAATGTTAGAGCGCTGTAGAAATGGCTTACTTTTAGTCGCCTCATTTAAATAATGAATCCGTCAACAATGAATTACAATTTATTTTTTTAATTTTGTAGTCCTTACCTATTAAGGAATCAAGACATGCGCTATGCACTCAAGATCTTAATTAGGTAATTATCTATTAAACCAGGACTACTTTATTAAACTTCTGCGTTGTATGTGTTTAATATTTTGTGTTTCATTATGATCGATGATGTGAGATATAAATAAATTAAGTATATAGATACAATTAACAGAATTCCTTCATATTATCTGGCTCCCATTCTCGGGAATTAGCATATTATCATATTTAATAACTGACATGAAAATGGAACGTTTGTTCTGTTGAACGAACTTTATACTGTTGTGAAAATAGACTATTCCAACGCATGATCAATTAATATTTCAGATAAAGTTGGAAATCATATCTATCCATACGGTCTGTTGAAAATATTTATCATATCTTGTAGAAATAATTACGAAGTATATTTTCAATAAAGTTACGAAATTTTATTTCTTAGTTGTAAATAAATTAATATTATTATTTAACAATGGTAAAGATCCAAAAAATTATAAATTAATACTCTAAAATACTATTTAAAATTATCTGCTATATTCGATACTAAATGATATGTTTTCAATATCTTAAATTAATTGTTTAATCACATTGTATAAGGTAATAGTTATCTAGAAAATTGTCATTATTTTACCTATTTTAATAAAGGATTTTTGGAGATGTTGTTATGGATGACATTTTTAATAAAGAAACTTAATGTCTTAGACACTTTAAATAAATATGTAAACATAAAATATATACGGTAAAAAAGATAAGAAATATACAATGGGAATGATCTACATCTGACGTATTGCTTAAATCTAAATTGGTGCTGCGTTACGAGGTATAAAAATAATTTTATTTAAATCAGTAGATAAAAAACTAACTAACTGCTAAACTAGTTTTTTATGATCACTGAGTAATTTAGAGAGTATTTCATAAGAAAAGAATATTATTTTACATCATCTAAGTATTTTACTGGTTTTGGTTGAGCGTAACAATAAAGAACAAATAGTTCGTGTTTTGTTAAAAGAATTTTAAAAAAACCTATGTTGGTTTTTTTAAAATTCTTTGGATAAATAGCTACTTAAGGTTTCGATACTATTAAGGCGCCATTGTTTGTAAAGACAAAAGTATTAGAATACTTACAAACATAGTGAAATCATTAATCATTCATTAGGAAACATTAACGTACGTAGCAATGAATGTATTACATTCCTATGGCAAAGACAGTGTATTTATTAATATTGATAAATAACAAACAATCCCTTGTAGATTTATCATAGGTATGACTCAACTTCGACTGCAATCGACATTATAATTTTATAATTTTTCTTTTGTAAAGTTAATAATTTGCTATCAAATTATGACAACTTTACACAAATTATCACTTTCATTATAGAGTTTGCTGTTTTCGACTAGGAAATATATTTTCATAAATGAATGGAATGGTAGTCAATCTATAAATGTTTAAACTAAAAACTACAAACTACTAGAATAAATATTTGAATCAAAATTACATTATGATTTGTATATAAACAAAGATATTACAGGTTTTAATTTAAAACTTACTTTATTATTTGGATTGAAAAGGTGTCAATATCGTCTATCATTTAAATACAACCAACAATCAAATATGAACTTTACCTCTTAAATACAAACGGTTTATTCCCAAGCAAGGAAGGATGAGCGCGCACGCGCCGGTGCGACCGTTACATCTGAGAAGCCGAACAGCTGACTCAACACCTGCCCAACGCCTGCCAATAGTAAGGGCTTACCTTGGCCGTATTGGGTCCCCTTGTGTTAGTAATTTGAGTTTTAACTTGAAGTATAAATTCTTTAGCTACATTTGTAATAACCAAGCGAATAAGACTTGATGTTACGAACTGGCTAAACATGAGCTAAATACGCCTTTTTACTTTCGTTTTTTTTATGTATATTTTATAGATTTGTGATTTCGAAGTGTTATATTTGCTCTAAGTTATTGTTATTATTTACAAAATAAACCCTTCTTCCCTTTTACCAGCTCCCTTTAATATGATAACTTTGTAATAGAAGTAAAACCACTACGTTAAAAACGTAAAACGCGTATCTCAATTGTTTTAACAATTCTGTTTGGTTACCTGTCAATAAAATTTATACTAATATTATAAAGAGGTAAAGTGTGTGAGGTTGTAGTATTCTCTGGTACTACTGGTTGGAATTGAAGAATTATTTTTGTGTTGGATATTCCACTTATCGAGGAAGGTTATAGGCTATAAAACATTTGTATGAGATTGAACTCGCGTCAGGCGTAGCCGCGGGTAGTAACCATATTTGATAATATAAAAAGTTTCTGTGTGAGATTTCTAAGAGTATTATATTTTCGTATAGTTAACCTTAAGCTCAACGTTTTAATAAAAAATTGCTTATGAAATTGGGTCAAGGTATAAATTAGTTTTTTGCCTTAACGTGATCCGAGCCTAAAGATAAATGAAATGAAATTACAACAGACGACGTCGATTCAACCAAATGAAGTCCCTTTATTACTAGGAAAGACGTTTACCAAGCTCGCAGACGATTAAGAATGCGAGGCCGTCGAAGTCCCCCACACACAGCTTAAAGGGGGAATATTTCACCAACCATACTCTAAGGTGTCTAGGTATGTAGACGATTCCACGCCCCAAACAGTTATAACAATTTCGTATGTTCCAGGGTAAACACTACCTACACTACTGGTGGTAAACACACCAGGGTAAGATAAATATTTATTCAACATTGTATTTGCTAACAAAAATCGTATTGTATGGTCTGTGTTATCGATTAAAATTTCGCAACTTAATTAAACGTAATATTAATTTTGAATCGTGCTACAATTTACGCAACTAATATGTCTAGATGTTAAACTTATGTCTTTTGTTTCAGTTTTCAGTAACACAGATTTAATTGGTGCTTACCAGATTAATATGAAAGTGTATATTTATTACCTACTTTACAATAAGGTACATGGTAAAAATTCCGTTAGATACTATCTACATACTATTAGCTACTTTAGAAGTATAAAGTATGTACAATAAAATAGTTGCGGCTTAAAGTCCCGTTGTAGCGTAAAGATTTATTAAAAGCTATATTTTAAAGTACAGCGCGATTTAATGTCGTTGCATTATAACAAATGGTAGGAAAATGTATAATTATTTACTATGAAGTAAATAAATTCAATATTACAAAAATAAACACTAGGTACTAAATATAATTTTGTCACGTTTCTCCAAAATCTGAAATTCGCACGTAGATACATTGTAACATCTGGTATTGTGGACTACTTTGTAAGATTTATACTATTCTTTGGACACAATTTGAATTCCTAATCGCATGAGTACTTGATAAGGGTTTTTTTTACACAGAAATGCTATTTTCCACGGAAAACCTGAACTCTCGTATTTGAGTACGAAAACTTAGAAGGTAAAAAATAACTAATTTTTTCCTACGAATGAACTCGTATCGAGATTATAAAGCTGTATATATCGTAATATTTCTGGAATTATGTAAGTAAATGTAAATAATGAAAAATTGTACCCTGAAGTAGGTAGAGTGTAGTCCCTTTAAGTCCTGTGATTGCCTGCCGCAATCTGATATTAGGATAATCGACTTGGAATTTTTTGCAGACGGTTTGTTTATCAGTAAATATTTGATTACCTATTATTTTGCATTTGATTTAAAACTAAGCTATTAAAAGTTATTCGTTTGTCATTATTTTGCAAAATTCTGATTAACTGAGAATTTGTACAGCAAAAACGGTTTATGGATTTCCAAGCGACATTTAAAATACTTCTTTCATAAACGTTCTGTTATATTAAAAGAGGTTACGATTGCGGGAATGGATTCAGTCTGCGATAAGCTTTGCGTTACTTTTATGATACAACCTTGGAAATGTCTTTGGACAAGTCTTTACTGCAAAGAGTCTGCTTTTTTAATATCATTTATTTAATCGTGACTAAATGATATTAAAATGCCTATGTAATAGCGAGCGGTTGTGTTCTCCCATCAATTTCGTTATAACAGCGTTTGTTTAATACTATAGTTAACATAAGGTGATTCCATTATGTAAATTACATGGACCCAGTACTTATATGAATTACATGGACCTATTTTTAGTTTTGAAATATTACTTTATGGTTTATCGAATAAATATTTTTTCATAGCACAAGCTGATAAATATGCTAATGGATTTAAGTGCAGATACCATATAACCAACAAATAATACTTTTAATTTTATAATGATATCTTTATAATTGATTGTCATGTCTTTTATTTATCTAAGTGCACATGCTCTGTTGATTATTCTCAATATTTAATGACCTTTGTCTATTAAACTGTCGAGCAATCCAGATTAAAATTTCAATTATATTGGGTCCCTTATTGCGGATCAACACATAAATATTTTTTTTTACTTTCAGTTAATAAAAAAAATATTAATAGTAATAGACAAGTAAAGAATAGAAGCCATAGACTAGAAGACAGCTTTAAAAATATTTTACCTTGATATGATTTTATTATGTTAAGTTTCTTACAAAGACTAAAACATTATTTATAATAACGGTATAGTATATACTATAGTAACAGTTTGAGAACGTGTGTTTCTTGATTTTAATTCCGTGTTTTCTGTTAATCGTTGAAAATAACTGTCGAATCGAAGCGGCCGCAACGCAATGCGGAATACAACCGGCTCGTCCGGCGACCGTTAACTTGAGACATTTTTTGTGTACAAAATTCGACATTGTAACTCGGGATACCAAGATGTGATATTACGCGTATATGACTGAACTGGCGAAGCTTTGAAATATACCCAGATTAGAAATATATTATGTACCTTAAATTTTAAAATTATTTTATATTAAAAATATAAAATAATTTATATTTCGTCTATCTCAATTTTTTTCCAAATTCAACTTTTTACGTATATAAAATTAAATCACTGGCGTTTATTACTAATATACCGTAAAAATGCTGAAAGTAAACTGGACCTAAAGTTTTTAATTTAGCTTACAGGTAAAAATATTAATAATGAAAAAAGGAATTAACATCGTTTGAAGAATATAGTAACCAGAAATTTATGCAAATAGGTCAAATGTCGGGTAAAAGAGGAGTTACTATGCTCAATTAGCTTAATATCGTAAAATAAATTCATTCAAATAAACAAAATAGTCATTGACAACTCTTAGAATAAATATGTGGGCGAGTCTTTGATATTAGTTGCTCTAAAAATAAACGTCATCCTTCGAAAGTTCAACATGACATGAAGCCAAAAGCGAAACGAACAAAAAGCTTTAAAATAATCTGTTGTTATAACTCACAATAGGTACGAATGAATTACTCATTACGCGATGTGAATCATGTTGAGAAAGTTATATTTCTAACAAAGCCACAACGAACATCATTTACTCAAAGTTAATTTTAAATAAGCATAACTAGTAGAACATATAATTTAAAAAATATTTAAACCTCTTTGAAATTTAACAAAAATTTGTATGGAGGCATTGTTCTGTTCAAGTAGGTCACCCCATCCCGAGAGGAATCTTCGGAACTCACTAGAAAATTTCATTCGGTAAACAAAGGTATATACAACATGTTACACTAAATATTATCATAATTATTCATCAAATTCGGTCCATTGATTCTTGCCATAGGGGGTGATGCGGAAATCATGGCGAAGGTCGCCATTAAGTCAAGTGCTTCACGAAAGGGTTGATAGCATAATAATCTATGCAAATGCGTCATTTAGTTATAGTTATTTCCTTTTTCTATGGTTTAGTATTGTACACCCCCATTAATCGTCATTATTTACGCCAAACTTCCACCCGCCGAGTTGCGTAATGCTGGAAGAACATGATAAGGTATTGACACCGCAGCCGCGTCCCGCGCAGGGATCCGGTTACCGGCCTTGATGGAGGCAGTTCCGTGTTCGTAATACGTCCAACGGTGGACAATTGGCTTTATAATAATTTTGTGTCATAGATATATATAGTCATTATGTATTTCAATACATAAGCAAGCTTGACTTTAAGCTGTCATCACAAGCCCGCACAAAGCGGCTAAGCATGCTTATTTATATTTACTCCGCCTAGCTTGAAGTATCATACTTGTTATATATTGTAATAACATAATTGTACAAATATAAAAATGGAAAAGTTTAATACATAATCACTCATTAATAAAAAAATATACTAAGCTTTTTTATGGAAGAAATAGAATTTTCTTATAAAACAATGAATTTTGAATGTCGTACAAAAGCAATTAACGCTACAAATTATCTTAAGGCGAAAAGTAATATATGGTGGCTTTCTTTACTTGGATATTTACAAAATCTAATACTTTTAATAATTGACCTAGTTTATACTTAGAAAAAAATTACAACAGCCCATTTATGAGCAATTTGAAATGTTAAATTAGAAAATAAAAACCTGAAATACATCTCTTAGGTAATTAATTAATTTAGCAGATATATACATTGTATTTAGTATCATTTGTTTAAAAAAATATTGTCGTATGGCATTATTATTTTGGCATAAAAAATACAACTAAGAAATTCACGAGGACAATTTTCAGATATTATGTATGTTCTCGATTTGACATGAAAATTAATTTCGTAGCACGCTCTATGTCGTGCCTGGGGTATATTAAATTACAGTTCCCCTGATTAACGCTCCCGCCCATGACATTATTCGCGAACTACGCAGAAACAGAGCAGGGGGAAAATTTTCAATGATTTGTTTATATATTACACAAACAGATAGTTTCCATCATTATATTAAATTGAAAGTTGTTAATATTTTGATCAAGTAAGGGCGATCCTTATATTGCGTTGACAGCATAATCAATCGCAAAGACTCCAGTCGAATCGAGTTAACATAAAAAGAAAAGAATCACGTATTATATATGTTACAATAAAATGATAACAGTATATAAATATAGTGACAATATAACTATCTAGATTTGACCAAAATAAACCGTACTTGCTGAAACATGTATCCCGAAATGTTTAATAAGGTAGATACCCTATTATACCTTTCAGGATCAATCCTTAATTCCTTATAGGAGTTGCACGTACGATATAAGGGATTGTAATGAGCCCTCTGAGTTCTAGACCGGGGTAGAGATAACGTAATGTGGCTCTCAAATCGTCTTGGTAATCTGGTAGGTACATCCAAGCGTATAGCCTGAATATCCTAGCAATTTTTGAAGCTTAGAAAAGCTTACACGGTGATTTTTAATTTTTTCAGGGTACAAAATGGCTTATTGAAATATCAAGGTGAAATTTACTGCATAAAGTTTTAATAAAAATTATGTTATAACCTACTTTTGTTTTAAATATCACCTTTTATATCTAAAATGTTTACAAACACTGTTAACAGTGCCAATTTTAAATTAATCAAATGTTTATGAAGGTACAAAAGTACATTTTGAAATGTTTTACAGGAAACTGAGTATTACATTTTTATTAAAAGAGAAGGTAATAAAAAATATTGGGATTTTCAAACCAATTTTGGAGGTGGAATAAATGAAATATTAAATATGTATGTGTGATGTGTTTGTGCTTAATGTAACAAAATATTAATAATGCTACTTTTAAAAGGTTTCAATATTGTAAGCAAGGGTAATATTGGTTTTTGTGGTATTATTAATATTTGAAGCAATTGGAAATTTTTGTTTATGTATTGGTTTATGTGTGTGCATCTATTTCATTTTTTCCTCGGTTATTTTAAAAAAAATACGCAATACTTTTTTCTGAACCAATGCACAGGCAATTTGTTAGCATATAAGTAAGTAACATATTTGAAAATGGAATATTCCCTAATTGTTGTTATTTTAATATCAAAGTACAATTGAATACTGTCTATATACATTACTAGTTTGGTGTAAGTGATTGAAAGAGACACGTATCAAATTCCACTTATGAAATTAAATATGAACACAAGTGTACTGGGCTGTATCTCTCGTAGTGTCAATTGTTATACTTTCCCACGATTTTACTCGGCTCTCGAAAGCGGAGAGATGATACATTTTTGTAATTGTTTCATATTTCCCCAGATGATAATTTGTTCAACGAGTTACGCGATCTTAATATTTACTTCAAATGAAAGTAGGTAAGATATTGAAACAAAAAATATAATGATAGGTAATTAATAAATTAGTAGGTACCTAGTATATTTGCGCAAAGAATATAATCATAAAATATGCTTATTTGGCAAATCAAAACATAACTAAAAACGGACTTAACTAACTAAAAATTGCAAAATAATTCAATGTAAGAACTGATCTAATTTAAAACTATTTTTTGGAGTCGAAGCATCACTTGTTTTTTTCTGGATACAACTCCAAAAGCACCAACACAAAAATTAGTTTTAAAATTAGATAAGTTCTTGAATTGCTTTATTTTACCTTTTTAGTGTTTGTAGTCGGTTTTTAGTCCTGTTTAAACTTTTTTTGACAATTAAGAGTGGTAAGTCTAAATTATAAGGTCAAAGTAAGATGGGCGAGCGTCAGTATTGTCGACACTCTGTCTTAACTGTTTGTCATTGGCATAAAATGAGAACATCATGTACTTCAATTAATACGCATTATTAGGGATAACTCAAAAGAATATTCGACAGATCTCACTCAAATTTAAATGAGCCTACATGACGAGCACCAGCTTTTGAATATAAAAATATAAAAACGTATTATACATAAAAAACATACAGGCGAATTGAGAAACGCCTCCTTTGTAAGTCAGTTAAAAATGATAAATCTCTCCGTAGGATTGAGAACCCTTAAGTAGAGCAAATAATATCAAACATGAATATTTAACATTTCGTCCCTTTCCAGTCTGCTGATGCTCATACAGAATATAAAATCTATTTTATCTGATATATGTAGGTATACTTTTCAAATAACAATAGTTTAAAATAATGTCTTCAAATTTATATTTTTCTAAATATCTGCCACAACTGTCTCCGTCATGCAACACGTGCCAACGATATTCCTCGTTTTAATGGCGTCGTTAGCGTCTGACAATAATGCGACGGATCAATCCTAATTTACCGGTAAATCCTGGAGACAGGAACAACAACCGGAACCGGTTCGAATATTGAATATTCTTACGCATTTATCATGCTTAACGACTTTTGCTAGATTATTTTATCCTGTTTTTGTACACATGTAAAACAGTAAAATAAACAAGAAAACACATACAAAGGTGGGCTTATTACTAGCGAGCTAGCTTCCAACCAATCAACAATTAATGTGGACACGGTAGTGTACAATCAATTGACAGCTGGTATTGTATATTTAATAATTATATAATATTACTATTATATTAGATTTTAATAATTCAATACTAATGATATTGTTTTTGTGTTACTAACAAATCACTAATCTTGACTCAACAAAATTTTGCTGCTGATGGTCGTTCTTATTTTCAAGTTATTAAATATCAATTTTATGAAAACGTTATTATAGCATTTGACATGTATGTTTGGTAGTTTTTACCTACTTTCTTCAAATCGAAAAATCATGTGTATACACTGTACTCATAATTAATAATTTTTGTTAAATGAAATATAATAAAGTTCTTAAACATAGCATAGCTATAGCCATTTAAAGCAAAATCATAATTTTATTGAATTCGGGTTCATAGCAGCATACCAAATGATTTTAACATGAAAGAGACACATACCACGTCCTGTGCGATCAAAGGATCTAGCAGCCTGCATGCGCGCACAACACAATTCAAGCATGTCTTCCGTCCTATTATGTCTGCCATATGTATTCATTCATATAGAAATTTATTGATAGAACACACCTATTCAGCCGTACCCTCGACATGTTAATTTAAACTTTTATTTCAAAATTACCTTAATATCCCTAAATCAAAGTATTTTTTTCACAATGCGATGTATAATCAGCAATGATTCTAATGATGACGTTAAATTATCTCGGTGTACGTAGAATTTGATTAATTTAATAATAGGATAACTAACAGCTGTTAGTAAACTATTCGAACTGTATTTGTTTTTAGTCGGTTGATGTACAATAAAGATATATTCTATTCAATTCTATTATCTGGTGAATTCTTCTTTTTCCTCATCTATTTATCACTTATTATATCCATTTTAGCATAATAATTTTTGTGTGCTGGGTTATTTTCTATAATAAATCAAATTCAAAGTCAAAGTCAAAAAATATTTTCAGTGGAATCTTTTGTAAACGATATTTTTCGACTAGTGTTGCTAACCGTACACACACACACGCAATTTCAAATTTGTTTTTGTCCTATATAGAGAAGCTTTATTCACATAACAATTGTCCCAGTGAAATCGTTCAATTAACGATCAACAAAAGAATGACTCCTAGCCATATCTACTGCAATTATAGTTGTAAAACACCTAAAATAATACTAATCGCTTCGCCTGAGTAGTAGGCAAGTTAAAGCCGTTAAGTCATGTCCAAGTGAGTCAACGTCCGAATCATCAGTCTGTTTGCCTCGTTCTTAGTCGGAGATTACTTAGTGTAGACATTTACAAATAAATATTATAAATAAATTAACGTTCATTGAGTAATTTTCATTAGTTTAGCACTTAGATTTTTTGACTAGTTCCATTAGTGTTTCGGGTAACTTATATATTATTTATTCATAAAATATATTTCATTCATTCCTGGCATCCTCCTATCAAATAAAAAAAAATAGTACATATTCAGTTATCATTATATACGCTGAAAGTGAAAATTGAAGCAAATAACTTTTATATTCCTCTCACTTTAGTAGCATAGTGATTAAGTACACAAAAAACTTGACTATTTAGGAATTCAATAAATTTGTTTTGTTTTATACTGTGATACTTTTAACACAATTATAGATACTATTGTATAATTTCATTTTAATTCTGTGTGACAAAAAGTGTTCACACGATAAGGGTTATATTTCAATAAAAAATTAAGTCTGTCTCGAGTAACTGTCTGTCGGTGTAACCGCAAGCTTTAAAAATTACCCACTTCGCAGCCATATGGTTCGTATTTTACAAAGAGAGAACAAACTTTTGGCTCTAGCAGAGATACTTAATTGCACTTTATATTTATTACTACTGAGGCATTTATCGTGTTATATAGCGTGGAAATATCAATTAAGAAATTAATATTATTTATGCATAATACGGCACGCTTTCATGAGTGTCATGTCAAAGGAATGAGGTCGCTTGGATTTAGAATTTAGTTTGCATGATTGTGTTGATGGTGCGCAAAGTAAACAACAAAACATGGCAAACATGCGCCACATTGCAAATCAGTGAATTATAAAACTGAATTTATTTATCATATTTTTAGATTTCAAGCTTCTAATTGTATGTTTCAATCAATGAATCATCAGGATATATGTTACACCAGTGTGTATCCGATAAGAAGTTTTCTGTGTATTTTGTAGTAAATTGTATTTATATTTGATTAACTGGGTTGAACACTCACGTAGATACCTGTAACTCGGCGTTTAGTCAGCTTTGTTATGTGACTAAATACGTCTAAATAAATAATAAATGAGTTATCAGCCCTGCCCTTTAAATATATTGATATAAAGAATTATTCGATTTTAACATTAATAATAACGTTAAGGATTTGTAGATGTTTGTTTGATGTTTGATTTGTTGTTGATGTTTGTTTTTTTTGTGTATGATTTACTTATTTATTATAGTAATTACTACCCTATTAGATAAAATGTACGTCCCTGGAGATTCAAGGACTAAACCCCCCCCCCCCCCGTCGCCTCTACTAAAATATACTCTAATACAATATCCCATGTGATGTAAAATCACGTTGTACCTTCGCCAGCTAACAAAAACGTGACAGTCTGGAACATTCGTACATAGTTATAGTTTGTAGTTTGATTTGTATTTTATGGTTTCAATGGGCTCAAAAGTTACACACGGAAATATAACTTCTACTTGACTTCGATTGCGTTTGTAAGTTGAATAATAGAAACTTATGTGGAATGTGGCTTCTATATCAAAATGCTAAAAGTTTAAATAGATATACCATACCACATTCAAGCAAATGCGTCATCGATTCTTGAACAGGTATAAACTTGGCACATGACTGAGATTTTGCAATCAAATGAGGCTTAAAAAAACGCCAGCGCGATATAAATAAAATATGTTTTCTGAATTAATTATATTTTTCGAAATATTTAGGAAAATCCTCAGTAGGCATTCTGACCGTGTCTCCTACAGCGTGATCGCTCGCTAGAGAAGGAACAACGTGCTAAATTAACGTGCATAATACACCCCTAGGCCATCTAATCGTTTAGAATTCTGCTAACACAAAAGAATCTCTCGACAATTACATAATCCGGTACAATGTTATCCGGCTACAGGGTGTAGACGTTCAAGTCGCCTGCTGCGTTGTCAACCACAAAGCGGCTTTCCTATTCACGATGCTGCACTGCCCGAGGCAACTGCCACACTTCCAGATAAAATGCTATAAATATATCAAAAGGAAAACGAGAAACCGCAATATGGTCTATTTTGTACGATGTTGCAAGAGTTCGTAAACAACTTCTGAAAGAGGTAGTAGTTAACTTATGAATGCGTGACGACATTCCGCTTTTGTCCTTTAAAATAAATGCTAATTTTAGCTCATGTAGGATTGTGCGATTTACGGCGCACTATATTAGGTAATCATTTTATATAGTATATACCAATTATATTATTAAAAAAAAACGATTCAAAACAGCAGCTGTTTCATCAAGGCTTTTATTGTTTATTATTTCTTTTACATTTTTATTTTGTTTCTTTACAGGAGCTGTATCGACTGAGACGTTTTGTTTTTTCCACGAGTTTTTATTTACGTTATCCCCATGGTGTCCTGTAAGTTTACTTTTATTATTTTTTATTTTATTTATCTTTTATTTTTCTTTAGTTTTTATTCATAATATTCTGTAACTATATAGTACAAAAAAAATCCGGCCTCCTCCCAGTTTGTAATTATGTATAAATGTATTCACCACAAGTAAGTATATTAATTAATCATCGTATTCAATATCGTCAAGATCAAGACATTATATGACCTCTACCAAAACTAAAAATATAAAATCTTTTTTATACTGATTAAACATTTTTTCACGAGTCAGCACTATAGTATACTGTCAATTGAGATACTTTCTGAGTAATATTGCATTTCATAATTTGATCCACGGAATAGATATTTTTACGGCTTTATGTTTGTGCAGAGTTATCAAATCAGATATAAATGTATGTACCATATTAAGAAAAATCCTTTTAGAAGATCCATTGGACTCTATTTGATGCTTTTTTTATAATGGTTGCAATTGGAAGTAAGAAAAATCATGACATCAATGCGGTGTGCTTATCTTTAAACAAAAATTGAATTAATGCCGATGCATGAATGGGATTTAAAGAGAAGCGCTTTATTTCTTTGTAGTTTAATTATAACATTAAATATATCCTAATAAGCGTAGGAGTTGTCATAACTAATCTTTTAATGTATGAGTTGCCTAATTATGTATAATAATAATGTGAGTACAACGTTAAATACTGTAATTAGCTACGTGTTTAGAATGTACACTGAATGTGACCAAGCAAAATGGACAACAAACTTATTTGGCCAAATTGGCTATACGTAGAAGTATTGAAAGGCTCATAAAATGTAGTGATATTGAACAGATTGAATATCATATTTTCTTGGCGAAGCGTCTTCTATCGTTGTCAAGGCAACCAGGATTCGAAGGTTGGCTCACCTATTGAAGCACCAAGTACGTGTGGGTGCGGCATATTTGATCAAACGACAGGCTCTTTTTGTATGGAAATTCCTCTGATTCTGCATTAATTTATGAATGCTGCTTGTTTAATGACTCTTATTGTGTAATTTTTAATGAAATAAATCGAACGAGGGATTACTTTTATGAATGTCGTTGGAGAAAATGAATAGATTTAATATCATAAGATAGTGTGATAAATTTGTAGTAAGTAATAATTTATAACAAATTTTATTGTTGTAATTATCGTATTACAACAATCGAAGCGTAATACGATAATTAAAAATTAACATTTTCTCGTGAGTCGTTAATTCTTTTTTTTTTTTTATCTGCAAGTCAAAGCAAGCCTTCACATAACTCAATACCCGTATACGATAAGTACCAACCTATCCCAGCAGTAAAAAAACTGGATCATCTTGTCATCTTCGTTACTTGGGCCTTAACGATGTTCAATCTAATTTCCGTTAAAAATTTAGAGGTTGAAGGTGGTCAATATATAAATCTGTTTAAAAATATCTTCTTAATTTCTGATGTAACTTAGTTGTAACTTCTATACACTTCGATTTTGTTTAGATTGAGATCTTATTTATTAATTATTTATAACTGTCTAGATCTTATAAACGGCCAACAAAAGTTGGCAAAAAAAAGTTGAATTGCTGTCTGAGCTTCGTTAGTAAAACATTAATGGTTATTGAAATCTGTATTCGCTCAATTATTGATAGGTCAATAACATTATCGGCAATAGGTGAAGAAATGAATTGGCGAAGAAAAGAGGACTCCAGCAGAAGTGTTTTTTGGTCATTTGTTTTTGCTACAGATAGAAACAGGTAGGTAAAAGGACGGAAAGGAGTTAATTTGCTACGACAACATTTTCCGTGTAACAAACTTTTGCTCTACTTATACGACATTGTTAAATTATATAAAACCGCAAAAATAATTAAGCTAATAAAATTAATTTTCGAATTGTTCGTATTTTTTTCAATATCTTAAACTTTACTAACTTCAAATAGTAATTGAGTATATGCGTAGAATTACCCACCCTAGTTTAAGCAGAGGAATGAATGAAATGAATAATTACCAAAACAACAAAGGGTCAGGCAGTCTTTAATTTTCGTCTAGATATCTGTCGTGCATGTTAAGCTGCTCAACAAGGTTTTTCTCCCTCGCCTACGAGTTCAACGAATCTTAATGAAATCGGTTTTATAATTTATAGCAATGAAACCTTAGCAGGCTAGTATTAAATTTATCTATCGATGTTCCTATTCGTACGTATGTACCTATACTTTTTATTTAAATATATTGGTATTCCGATTTCGTACGCGCAACTAAATCCATATTATGTTGGAAAACTCATTTTATTAAAATAATTTTATTCAAAACAAGGATTATCATTTTTAAATATTTTCGTGTTTTAATGTTTCTCTGATTAGAAATACCAGACAAAACATAATAAATTCTTTAGAAACTAGGTAAATAAACCTAACATTTCGAAAAAACCCAAAACAATTTGTTTTGATTTTCGTTTTTTATATATATATTTTTGTTAAGCGTCTAAGAGCTGTATTGTGAAATAACTATATCGTTTAGAAAGTCCATGGATGAATAGATGGAGGAGTGCTTGGAAAGTTTTCTAGTTAAATTTGGCGCTACTAAAGGAAGACGTCACTCTGAACTGGCAATGGACCGATTAATTAAAAACTTTACTTCCACGGAAAAGGAATTCTTTGTGTTTATAAATATTTTACTTGTGGAAAAACGCTTTCTCACATTGATTTATATAAATAGATTAATAAAGTCAGTAATTAAATTATATTTTTTTGAATTGTGTTTTAATTATGATTTATTTTTGATTATATCATTAACAAGTACACGATTCGCCTGAGCCGAGGTCCGAGCCTTTGGAGGCACCCTTAGGTTTTTCGCTCCCTCATGGCTCGAGCGCCTTGCTCGACTCTAAGAGAAAGCGGGACACCTCCCCTGGAGGTGTTGCCTGTCGATTAGAAATCCTCCAGAGGAGAATCGCTCCTTATGGCTTTAAGACTCTCCAAGGTTCTCGCCTCCTTAAAACCCCGGTAATGCTGTTCCATCTGCGGCCATTAGTCAGTCAAAAATAGAACATTAATATCCATCGAAGATAATTCAGACAATAAAATGAGTTAAAGTTGTTCCGTGTAATAATATTTGAATACTACTGTTTAAATATTTTGAAGTGACGGCGTGACAGATTCTTATGTTTATAGTCACATATAATACATTCATTCAAAACTCACAATGAGGTCACTACAATTATGACGTTGTCAAAAATAAAAAGAGCAAGTTAATAGGAACTAAAATTCATGGACATCATAGCCTAGATACGTACAACTACTGACCAGGGCTTCCTACGTAGGAGAGACATAAAAAATTTAGTCATAACACCACTACGCGCGCTCAATGCGACTTGGTTCGTGATAGCGGTAGTCGCAACTACCGGAACTATAGCTTAACGTCCCTTCCAAAGCACGTAGGAGCATAAGGTAACAAATTTTGAATGTACAACCAGGGACCAAACATGGCGAACGTTGTTTGTTTTCGTTATCGAAACTTGAACGTTCAAAAGACTAAGTCAACGATCTCCTGTAATAGTATTTATAACTTGCATTTATAACTAAAAGGTTAATACCAAGATTATTTATATAACTTTAATCGAATTAAATGTTACATCAAAATGATTGAAATCTGTGTTTTTGAATCCAACAATTATGACACATATATTCAGTACCGTATGAAATTTGCGAAACTGACTTATTTTATATAAGTAATTATTTCAATGTGTCTAGTAATGTGATAAATATTTCAAAAATTAATCACACTGGCCATAATCGCATATAGCAGGCTTGGATATGCTTGCTCACCAGGTCAAACGTATGTCAAGGGGACTATGATGCGATACTCCAGTTAATAATAACCTTGACAAGTAAGGATTTACTTCAAAGGCTTCATATAAAACTTAAGAATTAGGTACTGTACTGCTTAAGCTAATATTTAATATCCTTGGGCTCATTCTAACGTATACAATTAATATTATTGTATTTTTATTGTGTAAAGTACTCTAGTATTAGTAGTTGGATTTGAAGGACAGTCACTTATAAAAGTCAGTTGTATTGGTAAAAAATTAGATATTTTCATACGTGACTCTTATATAACTAAAACTTTATGGATTTAAGTAATCTCAAGTCAGAGCATATTGGCGAAGTGGTTCGAGCACACTGGATTGGATTACGGAAACAAAGTAACTTTCGTCATTGTTGGTCCCTGATAGATCAATTAAAATTTTTATCTAGAGCTCCCTGTGCTGCCAAAAACAAGCCCCGGTTGTTACGGCAACCATAGTCACCTACCGAGCCTCATTGAGCCAGATGGCCAAATCTTCTCACGTGTCCCTTCCATTCTACGTGGCTCTCACAGCTAGTGCATTGATCCCATTACAAAAAACAATCACGGGGCGAGAATCAATAAACTTTCGGAGGGAGATGAATTTTTTTCCTATAGAGAACTTATATTCGAATTATGGAAAAATGGTAATTTGTTGAAGCAATGTTAGGGAAGTACGGTGGATGCCAGATATTCCAACTGTAGTGACTAGCGTTGTGCATCTTTTAGTTATAACTGCTTATTAATTTGTATTATAATAACAAATGAAATAACAAACACGTTTTTCCCCTCTGCGTAGTTCCATCTTACTGAATACTATTCTCAATTGTGACTAGCCAGAGATTCTGACAATCAAACCTTTTGTTGAACTAAAATTTTGATTGTCAGAATATCTGCCTGGTACTTACTAAATATACATATTGTTACATGTCGTGTCAAGGACAGATAGATATACGCTTGATTTATAGCGTCCTTTACGAACAAGGACTTCCTTAAAGAGTATGCGCGTCAACAGGCTTTGTCAGATATTTAAGTGTAGAAAATAAAAGATACCGAATTACCCTAAAGAAAAGAGCAGCTTCTTAAACATTTACTGTCTTATATTGTCTCAAAAAAGAGCTTTGTGTAAGTTATTTAAACTACGTCCTTTAAAACAATTTGCAAATGTATTTAAATATCAGTCATCTTCCTCGTGGCTTGCAGGGACAAAAAATAATTTTAATTTTTGCTGTCATATTACAAAATAATCAACTGTTGGGTGGATCCTCCCTGATTTGGCAAAACAGTTTTATACAAAGTAGGCAGTTCTAGACTGACTGTTGGGAATGAGGGTTAGAATCTTTTCGATTTGCAGACTATGAATGAGTTCAGGTTCCTTTGAACCGACGCACCAGGCAGATGCGCGGCCGTGCAAATGTCAAGTGGTTCATTAGGGTTGCCGGCCTCGGGCCGCTGTAATGGGCGCCACATCTGCCGCGTTCCCGCTTTGTTTCAAGAACATTGGCCAGGAACAAGTCAGACACGGAGATATTTTTAGAAGTATTCGATGGAAAATGACGTGCAGTTGCTTTGTCAATTTTTTACAAAGTTTAATATATTGAATTTAAACTTTTGATGGTATGAACGAATAATCATTATACTCACTTTCAAGGACGCGATGTTCAAGATTTAGAAACGAGGTTTTCGTTCTGTGTTAAGGCATATAGATCTCTCAAAGAAAAGATCTTACTGAGCACATCTAATGGATCTCGCGTCACTAGTCAAAGACCCTTTTCCCAGAAACATAAATAAGTAAATTCTTACGACAGTCTATATACTTATTTCATCTTAGTTTCAATCCCTGCGGTAAAGGCTGACTCGTAGGATTATGTATTGGCATATTTTTCATAATCTTCTCGGGTTATATACAGCGACATTAAAGATTATGTAAATAACTTCATAGACGATATTGTAGAATGTTGTAACAAGAAATTGCAAAAATTACTCGCAAGTTTTATATTACATAAAGTAATGTTTAGAAAAGAAGGAAAGATCCACCGGGGTAAATTTATTTTTGTCTTTAACGCTTCGTTTTTGGGCTTGAAAAATCCTTTAAAACATTGTACTATTGTTTTATAATATTTATTTAAATCATAATCTGTATTATTCAATTCTTTAACTACTTACTCATGCAACTAAGATTCCTTATTCATAGTTTTCACGAACAGTATCGTCTTAATCTTTCTATTGTTCATGGCGACGACGTAGACAAACGACTAGTGAAGAGTGAAGTACATTGGCGAAGGTGGGTACAGTCAACAAACACCTTCTTGTTCCTATTTAATAATTGTTGCCGTTTTACGACAACTACCGAACGTTACAGTTTTTCCAATGTACTGAAACGTAAGTCAGCCATATAGTGAACTCGATTCAGAGAAAAAGAAATATTACTATAATATTTCACATTTTAAATAAATGTATATACGTACGTAAAAGAAAAAACTTATGAGGTGAAAGGTTTGCTAAGTATTTGATGAAATGTTTTAAATTATCAAGCCTTTTGCCTAAAAGCTTTCTGTGTTCCACTACATAAAATGCAAGTTGATAATGTTTGTCAATGATAATGATAATGCTTAAGGTAGTAATTTCTTTGTCCAGAAAAACTCTTATAGCCATCTCTTCTTATCTTTGAAGTCTTTATTTTCGAACTGACAACCTATTGAAACTATTGTATATAAAGTGTCTGACTTATGGGCTACGCGTGGATCGATAGACTGGCGTGTATCACGCGAATTCACTATTATATACGACACTGGTATCAAGTAAATATGCTAAGGTTGGAATAGACAGAATATTTCGAATTGTGTGCTGAAAATAACCACTTTATCATAAGAACAGCGCCAAAGAGTATTTCAAACTGATCTCATGTAGACAGTTTAGCGTTACTACTTACTTACAAAAAATATTTTTTTACAAAAATGTCTTTTATAATAAACGACAAACATACAGGTAAGTCGACAATCTCAAAGTCACCTTAATTGGACCTTAGAAACTTAAAACTCCATATTAAGAAAAAAAAAACAAATCTCAAAACCGATTCAAAACGCTAAAGAGACTTCTAACATTGAATTATTTATTCCTTTTGTTTTGAAGTAGGTTTATAGTTTTGTTTTGTCATTGTGTAACTGTGTTTTTTGTGGAATATTTTATTATTATATTCACACTGTTCATATTTTACATAAGGTAAGTTAAGAATAACAACTTTTACTTTGAAATAATCGAAGACCGTCGATTATTTTAAAAGGTTCTATATTATTTATTAAGGTTCTATTTTATATAGGTATATTTACTTTCATTTTTTTAACTGATACTAGATACCTAGTAGTAAATTTTATAGTATATTAAATTCATAAGCTGATTCCAATGTAAGTCATCAGGTTTACAAGTTGTCGGTAATATAAAGTGCTGTGCGACTAATAAAAGTAGCATTACGGGGTATCAAGAGCAAACCCATAAAGATAACAGTTTTGGGTTAATTGTTCAGAATGGAACCTCTCTTGCGTGTGTTAGGATATGTTATTAATTATGTATGACACAGACACAGTGGCTTCACTATTGTCCACAGCAACATAAAAGTATGGTGGTTTATAACCTCTTTTTTTTATTTGAAGTGTCAAAGAAAAAAATTAAGAAAATTATAGACATTTAACATAAATGTCTAGTTTTACAAAACTACACCTATTTATGTTAAATGACTACAATTTTCTTATAAACTTAGCTTAAATTTTAGCCTATCGTTTACTTCGTATAATTTGAAAGTTTATATAAATAATTAATATAAATAGTCAGTATAATTTGTCAAGAAGAAACAATAACATCAGTGTAATTGAGTATTTGCTACACATTAAAACTATACTCCTAGTTTCGATCGAATTGAACTGTCTCGATCGTGTTTGTCGTCAGCTGTCAAATCGTATGAAAGCGACAGCAGTGCTTCTGCTGAGAAGTATTGGAAACGATTTTTAACTACGATCAAAACGACTCGATACGATGCACGCTAGGGGTATTGAGGTAAAAACAAGGCCAAATCCAAGGCGCCACTTATAACTTTTAGCGGGATATTTTATCATTATAAAATTAAAACAATTATAATAAACATTCGGTGGTGTATATTTGGAGGTGATCAGGCGAATATTACTTTCATTTGCCCAACGAATATTTGATCACATTGGCTATACTAGGCCGACTGCATCAATCCCTAAAATTTTATTCCAAAGGTCTTGGGGACTCTCTCGAGTGGGACGATAAGTTGCGCGACGATATAAAGAAATAATTTATTACATGGTTCCAAGTAATTTAGGCTGTTCGTAGTATTTAAATTCCTTTTAATACTACGTGATGCTTGAAATATGCTTATGCCGCGTGTGTTTTTGTTAACATCAGAGTACGAAGATAGAGTTCAAGTTCGGTTAAATACTGCTAAGGCAAGGGTAGCTCCGGTCAAATTAATGACGATACCTCGATTGGAGTTAATATCAGCGGTGATATTTCTCAGACTAAATAAATCTCCGCGTTACGGTGCGTGTCTTAATTAATTCTTACATTTCACAGCCGCCAGATAAAGAAAATACAAGTTTAGCGGGATATTCATAAAATAATTCTTATAAACATTTTTCTTGACAGTGACAATGACACAACCAAAAAGAAACCTTATAAAACACACTGTTTAGTTAATGAGGTTTTAACAACTTATTGGTTTATAGTTTTTGTTAGACAGTTATAATAAACTTTTCAAAAGTATTGAAGTTAAATATTATTCATCCTCATTTCAATTGAGTTGCAAAAAGAAAAAAAACTATCACTATTCGACTGTAATCAGATCTACCCTGTAAAAGCATTCAATATAACTTATTCAAAGAAAATTGTTTCATAGTACCTGCTCTGACCTTTACCTTTCGCTTCGTTTCTATTCGACAAATGTCTAGGACTAGGCTTTTAACAATGTACATTGCGTGATACATAAGTATGAATATCCATAGACGAGGTTTTACAGTTGCCAACCCCTTTCATTAGATTTTTTATGACGCAGTTTTCTTTAACTTTTGCATTTATTATACTTGATTTTTAAAAAATAAATATTGTCAATTACATGAGTTTGTAATCGTCTGTGCCACAATTGGGCTTAGTTGCATAAATATATTGTGAAAATCATAATTTATAAGACCTAGATGGTATGGGGTTGTTTTTGATGAAAGTTACCGAACTATTTCAAAATTGTTATAGCCAGCATTGAAAACTTTTTGATATATGCTCACTTGATTTTGTTCTAAATAAAACAAATTTTGAAAAAAATGTTGAATAAACACACAAGTGCATATCCTTTGTCAACTGTTTCAAATAACGAAAGATTATTTTAATTGCCCTCATGAGCCCTCACGAGCAATGGTCATCGCCCTCGAAATTGTCTCGGCGACACGTCAGTTTTAATTGAACTCTTCTATTGAGAAGGCGAACTAGAATTTTACATAAGTAATTGTTTGTGATAACAAAGCCCATCAGGTTTGACTGTATAAATTAAAATAGTCCCCATAATATTTTATCTAACTAAGGAAACCATATTACATATTACTTAAACTTAATAGAATTTTATAGCGTTTTTAATCATTTAATGCACGCTAATTGTCTTTGTTGTACAGGCTTGTAAGTTTTAAATAGGTGTGTCTTTAATCCTGCCGAGTCATTTACCGTAATAGAACAACGATGACTCCTGTTCCATCAAGTAATGTGGTACATGATTATGAACAAGTAAAATTATATTCATTTGTGAATTCATTCATGACGTCTTTTCATATTAATTACAAATATAGACTTCTTAATAGTATTGAGCAATATACCTATTATTGATAACGTGTATTTAAAACATAATGTTACATTTATAATTTGATTGTTTTGTTACAATACATTACATTTCATTGTTAAAAAGTATTTAAATCGGATTATTGTATAATTAACATAATTATTATTGTTTAATTTTCCTCATAGCTCGTAGACTTAATTACTGAAATCCGGTGACGAAATTTGAAACAAAAGCCCTAATGCGACTTCATTAAAGCTGCGAAATGTTGAAAAAATGGTCATGCTCATTATATTGGTGGTTGCCGCATACAGTGGGGCTATTAAGAGCTAACGATTCTAACCGCTCTGAGGCCAATTTCCTGACCCGTGAAGGTCGGCCTAGCGTATAATGGCCCTACCTTTTTATTAACTTTCGATGGAAAGTAAAAGGGTTTGAAAAACATTTTTACGCCAATGATATTTGTAGTCTTTTTTGATTGATGATGCTAACTTGATTTGCACGGTTGTGTTAAAATCTCTTTTAACAATGTGCATTTGTTATTCCTGTGTTTTGACCGATATTAGTCTTATAACCTTACGCAAATGAGCTTGTCTCTCTTTTGGCTGTAATTATGTCCAACCCTAAAGATTCAGTCTTCCAAGACACCACACTGATTACGCAGCTGGCATTCCTTGCCTTCACATCATGCTTGGAAATTATATTAAGGCTTTTCCAAAACCTTTTTTGTATTTTAACCAAAAAATAATAAAAATATACACATACAAAAGTAACTATCATGTTTAAACTAATTTCATTCGCACAATATAACTAATAAAGTAATAAAAAATGTAATTACTGAGGCATTTAAGAAATATAGTTTAGAAATAGGTATTTTGGTATATAGGTAGATAACATTAAAGTTCAAAGTCATGTGATTTGAGCAGACTTTCAAGGATGTAAATTAGCAGTTTTTGCTATTATATTTAGACGTAAGATTAATTATACAGCAATACACTAATACATTATTATAATTATTATGTCTGCTCAGCGACGTAACCTTCAATTCCTTCGCGTGGGACATTCAGTTTTATACTTCTTAAAGTATTCGTCAATATTGCCGCCAATTTATTGCGTACAAGTTGAGCTGTTCGATATACATTCTTGCATGAAAAATGGGGAAAGTTATATTAAATTAATGTTTTTGTATGATTTCTCTGAAACTGGCACATAGTGTTAGACTGTAGTAAATATATAGTGATATTGAATGTATAACTTTTTGATTAAATGAGGAAAATTATAAAGTAGTAAAAGTTTTCATTCAAATATATTTTTTAAATATTTATCACAAAAAAAAATACACGAAACATTTGCTTGTTAAAAGGTATTATAGCAAATTTAATCCACATAACATTGACATCGTAATCTTGACATTGCGCTCTATACACCCTTCACACGGCATGATGTCAAGATTTGGCGTCCCTCCAGCCCTCAAGGCTGCTCTACCACGCGATATGGTAATTCGTCTTTCTTCTTCCGTCGGATCTTTACACTCCATATAAATAAGTTTAAAATACCGCATTAAGCATCGGTTTGGAATTATTTACCTAATACCTTGGTGTTAAGAGTCATATTTTCAGGTTGTTGATGTTTGCAGTCCTAACCAAATGAATTGGTTCCGTATAAATTTTTATCGATATTATTCTACCTACGTGGCAGCGTCGTCATAGCGAGTTACATATCTATTATAAAGGTGAATAATATATCATCTCTGTCTACATTCCTAGTTCTATATTAAATTAAAAAAAATATAAAACATTATCATACACTGCCTTTTTTGTATGACAAACATTTTCTAAGACTGCTTATATTCCTAAATGCTTATTTAATACTTTCGTATATAAGACAAACTAATTGTTATTTTTTAGCTGATGACCGGACACTGCTGAAGTACAGAAACCAAGCAGACCAAATATCTGAACTGCTATCATTTTACATGACCTAATAAGAAGTGGGGAAATTGGATTAATTGGATATATTAGTGATAATATGTATTAAAATTATTAGTTAGGTGTTTTGAAAGTACTTAAGTTTGACCTTTGTTTAATCTTTCTTACTATTGGTATGAGTCATCTACAGAGTTTAGGAATGGTGGGAATATATTTTGTAGGTAGGACAGGTGGTCATTACTCATTCTGTAGGCCACACAGACGCATAGCGTGCTTGCCGACTTCGTTTAGTCACCCCAAGTTTGTTTAAGATTTGGTGAAATAACAAAGTCTAGATTGGCTATCATTGGAAACCTAGTCAAAGACATAGCAAGGTAAAATTCATGTCTATGTCAATCTATATAATATTTATAAGGTCACTTTCTACAATTGACCTAAAACTGGCAGTCAAAGTCAAAATTTCTTTATTTAAATAGACTCATTTACTAATTTCTTTTAAATCGTCATAACTGGGAATATGTATGAGAAATGGAGCCTCAGGCACCCTCAGGTTTGTCGCTCCCTCATGGCTCGAGCGCCCTGGAGACTCTAAGAGACAGCGGGACACCGCTCCTGGAGGTGATAATGCCTGTCGATTAGATCTCCTCCAGAGGCGAATCGCCCCTTAAGGCTTAAGGACTCTCCAAGGTTCTCGCCTCCTTAAAACCCCGCGATGTAAAGGCCATCTGCGGCCAACAGCATTAGTCAGTCAAAAAAAAAGAGAAAAATAAATAAATGTAATTAAAGGTATAGTGATAACTTTAAGTGGTGATTAACCAGGTACTTGCAAATTGTTCCAATTATAGAATTTAATTATGTATTAAATTTCAGATTTCGTAAATCGTCAGTACTCAAAATTAATGATCGAAATTGATTGACGACGAATAATTAGTATACATCGTTAAGTCAAAGTTAACTGTGACTAAAATCATAATTGTGTTAGAGCATAAATTATTTTCGTCATGCAATTAGATTATAGTATTTTATTGACTTCTCTCACGCTAGCTCAGCGCAAGAATATTTTATTGACAAAGAGTCCATTCTTTGTCAATAAAATATTCTTATTTTGTACTTATAACTTTCTTAACTAACTTGTAACTTTCTTATTTTGTAATAATTAATAGGCTCTCTGAAAACAACCAGTTTTCAATCCGATCTCCGAAGACCATTACTGGCCAAGAGTATTATAACTATATTATTAATTATTAAAACATAAATCAGATTCTTTCATTTAAAATTAATATAGTGCTTTCCTATGCGAAATTTTAACAGTAATTATATATCTGATTATTTCACATTTAATCGAAAGAGTTTTAAGGAAACCAGTGTCAAGTATCTTGTCCTTAGACGTAAACAATTAAGACAGACGTGAAAAGGAATAGGTTTACAGCAAATAGTGACACCATGTATACGTATACCACGTACAGGGACAAATACCTTGTAATAATGAATACAATCGGTTTTACTAACTAACTTATTAAGTTTAAGCCTGGAACATCATTAAATTTTAAGCGGTTCCATTGATGTGGATGGCCGCCTATTTTTGATCGAATCGATATCGGTCGAATGAATTGTTATTTACTTTCAAACCTCTACTGCCTATGACCTTCGTTTGTACTGAGCCCTTTGAATAGTAATATTAACAAAGAAATTTCAAGGTAGCTTTCAGGATTTCATGAAAAGGGAGTTCGCTCAACCGTCAGTTTTAAAAAGAAGTTTTGTGGAATAATGGTAGAACCGGAGGTAATTATAAGACTCATAAAATATACAAATTCCATTCTTATATATATACAAGTTTTTTGGTTTAAACCAAACGATCTTTACTTAAAATAAACATTGGGCAGAGACCCATATAACTCTATATCTCTTCAGACTTTTTACGTAATCCGATTAGTTACGCTACTCAATGAAGACTGAAACTTTTGCGTAGCTTAAACACCAGTTTATTAATCTCGTCTCTAGAGGTTAACAACCCCAACTTATCTTAATAGCAAATTCCAATGTTGTATATTAGAGAAATATTGTTTTAAGATAACATTATGTTTTGAATCCTTTACATAATAAACTTATCCTTCTCTTAAGTATATACCAACCGTATGTACTCAGTTAATTACGTAGAATTGTATAATAAATTATATAATTTACATCACTATCTATTTGTTCTTATTCATTTGGGTAGGCATAAAAAACTCAACAAATTTCGATCTCTGGGTTAAGTAGAAAGTGGTTTTGACCACTCGACCAAACGGCCGTCTAATTTATTGATAGTTATATTATAAAAAAATAAAAAATAGTGCTTCATGCCATTTACCAAATGTTATATTCGGTATCTTACATTACCTTTGCTAAATTATCCATGTAACAAAAATGAAAATCCAGATTTTGCCTTACCATAACACCGCAACATGCCTTTCTTCTAGCATGAAATATAAAAAAGATGACAATAATGTGCAAAAGGTGCGATAATCTCTATCGCTAAACTGAAGTAAATAGGGTAATTGTAACCTTTGATCAACTTTTTAAGTGCAAATGTTAAGTTCTTACTTATTGTTTTAAATTTTTCTTTCATTAATACCCACGAAATTAATTTATTATTTAGGATTAATACTCGTTCTTGAGTACATAATTATGAACCCTTTAAATTTTCAATTTTTATCACTTATTTATGACGCATTTATGTATATAGTCGGCGTCCGACAAAGGTATATCTGGTTTACATAGAACTTCGTAGTTTTAAAAAGTATCTTCTTCAAAATGGCCAAGTTAAAGAAAATTTCAATAAAAATTCCATGTTGATATGTTATTGTTAGTGCGTGTACTCTTGTCATGAAAACAAGATGGTCACAGTTCATTGTCCCGAGACGTAGAGGTTCAATTAAAAGTGCAATTGTCGATTGTCCGTAGCAAAATTGATATAGATCCGTCTCGCTCGCGGCTAGTTATAGTAAATAATGAATATGGCCATTCGTTCCAATGAAGCGGCCTGTGCATCACTGAGCACTAGGTAATTTATTTTGATCGTCCTTACATGATAGTGATTTTGGTGTTCATTATATTATTAGTTATCCAATAAGGAAATCATTGATGACTGGTATGATAGATAATGGTAATTGGTAATTTGGATTTGACGTGATTCATAAATGACGTGATTTAATAATTGATGTCATGAAGATGCAAGAATTAAATTTCATTTTTCCTTGTGAGGGCATTTTTATTAGTATTTTTAATTTTTTTATTAGTATTTTTGTCAACAATTGTGTTAGAACAGAATGTCTACGGAGTGGTCACAGAAGTCATGATTGAAAAAGATCGTAGGTTTGCATCCCACTCTAGATATCACTTTTCTTTTACGATAATACTAGTGTAGAAACTACTGAAACATGTATAATATGATGTTAGTACGTAATCAATCGGAACGAGGTGCTCCATTAACAGCATAGTATTGCGCGCGTCTCGCGTGTACTGTGAGAAAGTATTTCATTGAATATTTCTCTTATTTAATTAGATATTGTATAATCAATCTCTAATCAAATGAGAGAAATAATCAACGATAAACTTTCTCAACGTTTTCATCGACTCGATCGTTAAATTTACTTTTGTATAAAATGATTAGAAGTAGAAAGTACTGAATAATTAGTTGGTTAATCTGAATAAAAGTTTTACTGAAGAAAGCTGAAATTTTATAGCTATAATTATTTATAAGCTGAAATATCAATTCTGTTATTATAAATTTTGATGTAAAAAAAACTAGCAATGAAAAAATATAATCCAAGCACTAACATTTAGTAAGGCAGTTTTTTCGCAACACTTGCCTTTTTAAGACCCATAGGTTATTTAAATTAACAGCAACCTGTATTGTTTCAGCAATGGATGGAGGCGCGTGGTGTGCACGTGACATTTCGCTCCGGGCACAAAAGAAGTTCTTGTCGCGCGTAGGTGGCGCTGCGAGTGCGCGCGCTCTTGTGCTCGATGAGCATGCTGCTAAACTGCTTGATCAGGTAAAAATAGCCCACCATAATTTAAAGTTGTTTAAATACGAACGAACATCTATAAATTGGAACTATTATTTAATCCAATTTAATAAAATACCACGTCAATAAATAACACACGACCACAGGTTATTCACATAATGTAGCGAAAAATGAGTTGTAACAATCTTACAATCATGTTAAACACACCAAATTTCAAGAAAGAAATAATTCAAATTAACTATTACATCACGTATTTATTGATCGAAACGGTGGATTGAAAATACTGATTGAAAAGATCTTATTATGGCCCATATTTAAATAAACATACAATTTTTTGATTTTGCTTACATTCCAGTTCCTAACGGTACTGCGACAGCGTGTAGAGAAGCGCGAAGCCGAAAAGTTGGTGAAGCACGTGATCAAGGCGGCCGTGAAACTCGGCGTGCTGCGGCGACACGGGCAACTCTCGCCCGCTGACGAGAGGGCGCTTGCCGCGTTCCGCTCCAAGTTCCATGTGAGTATATTTACTTAGCAAAAAAGAATTGCAAGAGTTTTTTAACAGTATTTAGACATAGTACAATATATATGACAGAAAATATGAGAACTATTAAAAAATATATAATAAATAAATAAAAATATAATTATTAAATATAATAAGATATAATATTAATTATCATCAATATATAATTATTAAATAATAAAATAATTACTAATATATAATTATTATTAATTGTCATCAAAAAACAAAAAGTTTCAATTTTATGAATTCTCACAATTTACTTTGAACATTACTTTCAGACTATGTTGATGGCGGTAGTGTCTTTCTGCGAAGTAGAATTCTCATATGACCGAGGATTCCTGCAAGACGCATTGCGTGACTCACACCAGTCTCTTAAGTGAGTGAAACGACAAAACTTATACGAAAAAAAAGCCTAGTAAAAAAAGAAAAGTAACCTTGCTTTCCTATTTCATTTGTGAAGCAATTTGATGTGATTTAGTGTGACGGTATCGGAAGTCAGTCTCAAGAATTTCAACACTTGCAATAGCAATCAATTTACTTAATAGCTGTATAATGTGTTTTGAAGTAATGATTACCACTCATCATCAGGCGAACCTTAGCTTGATTGGAATTAAATAAATTTTTAGACAAACCATTGCTCAAAAATTTTTTTTTAATGTAAGGGTAACTTAACTATAGCTCTGTCTATAGCGAATGTAATCAAAATAAGTTCAATCATTATTATTAAAAGACAGTCAAACAAAATCGCGTTTTAATATTAGTATATTTTTTTCGTATTTTATACTTTCAGTCCAGGTTGCCTGGAAGAGATTAAGTCTATGATTAATAAAAAAGTGTATTTGAATTGAATCAAAACTAAGTGTTATCATAATTTATTTCAGGTCAGTAGTAGAGCGGCACTTATCCGACAAGTCCGTATCGCGGCTTGCCGGTGTATTCGCTCTGGCCTCCCGAGGTGAGCTTCTTGACTCTTTATTCTCCGGGCAAGTGGACGAGGACGTGCTGAAGCTGTCGCGTATGCTTCGCAAGGAACTCGACCGGGGCTTGCTATAATCCATCAGTGGCCAGAACCTTGAGCCGTCCTTGTACCAAAGCTGTGCGTACCATTTCTCAATTTGGGAGTTTTCAAATCTCCTCTCTGGTCATTTTGCGACTGTGGGATCACGTGCAACATTACCGTTATCTTCACACATGGAGATTGGATCTTCTATTCTTAAGAAGCATACAGAGATGTTATTAGAAAATAAATATTTTTTTAAGAAACACTATGAATGATAGTCGTTCAACGACAATCGTTGTCCAATTTGTAATGTGGTCGACGTAGGTGGAGCGTTAAATTAGTTTTTATATTGTATGAGGGATGATATATTGCTTGCCTAAGAAAAACATTTACATAGATACACCTAAAAAAGAAAATTTTCAAAGATTTTTTACGAAAAATTATGATCTTGCCATTTTCAATTGGATTTAATGAGTTTTTAAACTGCTCCATCTACGTTATAGACCTTTTTGCACGGTAATAGGACCTCAATTAGTGATTTAAATCTTGATTGGTCCTTTATTTTTTAGGCTCCTATATTTCTTTCAGTAAATGCACAGTTATTTACAATGAAAATCATGATTTTCCTTTTAAAATGATTTAAATAAATCTGTCTTTCAACATTATAACTTTTGTGTATGGAAAGTGACAAAAACTTATTTAACTTAAGAACAGAATTTAAGAAAAATCAACTTAGTTGAAATCAATAATCATATTACAACACTGTCTCATGAGAAATACTTTTAATGGTAGGTTAAATACTCTAATGCCATTTTAGAAGCGGCATCAGTATTTTACTGGTCTTAATGAGTAGAAAAAGGAGCAACGCTTAACTTGATTAATATTGTATCAGTGCGGAATACAAATCAAGACCATTCTCCTGCCATACACATATAAATGCCATACTCGTGAAGAAAAATCTAAGAAATTACTTAATACTCATAGAATTATTACTTTTGCCTTGAGAAGAAAAAAAACTAATTTAAAATAATGTTCTTCGATCCTGTCAGTAGGTATTCGTTAATAAAGAAATGTTTAATGATGTAATGGCTGTAATATAAATTTTTACTTGGACAGTTTTGTTTGTAGATACTGAGATTTACTAGGAAACCTCGTTGTTTCGGGATTGTAATCATTACTACTTATTAAGTAAGAGATGGGTTTCGTTTTAATGTCAAATGTTTATATTATTTATATCAACGACTTCAAGAACAATATCAATTGCCCCATATTTAACTTTGCCAGTATTCTCGTAATGGGTAACTTGCCTTTTTAAAATTTCTAATGTATAGTTGCATTTAGTATTTGTAAATATTATTTTAATTAATTTTAGTGTATTTAAATTAGTTTTTACTACTAAAAATTATACATGTTTACGGTTACCAATAATGTATGTCTTTATACAATTATTTACATTACTTTTAAAATGATTTCCTTTGATACATTAAGCTGTATTTACAAGTTAATGAATTAAATGTAATGTTTACTTGATAAATCTTGAATGGTAACATTTTATAACCACACATACTCATATAATAGTTGCTATACTACTTATACCAACATTGTACTTACAGTATTCGGACCAAAAATGTAATAAATATATCTTTCCAGTTCAAGCATATCTGAACTTATATTCATATCTCATTTATATTAAGCAATAAACGAAATGTAGTCATAGTTTACGATATTGTTTTGTATAACTTTTAACTTTGTAGTCATAGTATTTTTTCACTGTAATACGCACATATGGAATCTTGCCTAATTAAGTCACTATTTAGCGTATTTATTGTAATTTACTTAGATGATTACAATGTTTTATTGTTGATAACATTTCTAACTCTACACGTAACTTTTTTGAAAATGGGGAAACTATTACAAGAACAGTGCGTGGAACAAGTAAGTCAACAAAAAATACATAATCGATAATTTACTAAATGTATTTGTGTGATGAATTTAAAAAAGTTTTGTAGGACTTTATCTTATTTTGATTACATAATAGTCAAACTAACATTTTGGTTCCCCCTTACCAATATTACTATTTTTTTTGCTATGTAAATATTTATATAGGAAAAGCTGACTCTCGTAGCTAGAGGAAATCAAAGAGACGTCCAAATAGGAGTTGTATTTAACGACAATATAAAAGTGTATGTGTTGGTGTGACTCGACTCTTGTCTCTCTCGGTTAGTGTGTAATAAGTGTTCATATTCTACAGAGGTACTAAGCCTGCTGAATAATGTGAGGATACAAACACAGTTTCTTTAAAATTATTCATTGCAGCCGGCAAGTTTTATAGTCAACTCTTTGCTTATCTAAATGTGTCGTATGGTATCGTACACTTTGGAAAGTGATTAGAAGAAACGTTTGATTGCCGCGAAAAATTGAAATGCAGTCTCCATTCAACAACCTCACATAATATGTAAAAAATAAAACAAGTTACTTAAAGTTGTATTGCAAAACTAACCCTATTACAAGGTTAAAGGCTACCTACATTTGAATGTTATGTGATTCTCAATCCTTTGTTTTTTTCAAATCAAAATGAGATTATAATTATATCTATATAATAATCTGTTCATATAACTGACCTTCTGTGGTCACCTATTTCGCAGATTGCAGTTTTTTATTCTTTTGAAATGCGGTTGAGTATTGTAAGGAAAATAAAAAAATGCATTTGAACTTTAGATTGATCGATTGACTTTTAGATAAGTTGAGAGTACAGAAATGAAACTCCTCGCCTCTGACAGCATGGCACGGACATGACAATTTGTGTAGAACGGGAAAGGCCACTCTCGCCGCATTCCTAACATTTGGAACTTGGCCTTTACACCCTTATTGTATGTATTGTATTTTTAACTTCGTAAAGCTGTGTTATATGTAATAAGATTTGATATCAAATATACAATTGACAAAAATTAGTTTTTTATTTTTTTACTCAAAGCTCTTACTAACTGTGCCAGTCAGCCACTACACTATATATTTTTTAATGTGTACCTCTAGAAAAGTTTCCTACGCATTTAAAATGTGTTCAACGCCTCTTTAAACAGGTTTTAAATAACCCGACTGAATGAAAAATCATTTCTATAGAAATAACGATAACTATTTATTAATCTCATTTTCAAATTAATTTTTATTATTCAGTTTTTTGGGCCCCATAGGCCACTCTTGTGGCAGCCCTTTAGATTTCACTGCCTAGTTCCGTTGATTCCAGAAATTTCCAGATTCTTTGGGCAGTGATATATTGCTCCTCATCAGGCTACACTATGTGCTTCCCTAAGTAAATGCTTCGTTTATGCATTAACGAATTACCCCTTAAAGAATCTGTGCCATATTTTTGTACACGCTGTATATCGATATATACTAACGAGTGGTTAGGCTACGAAAGTCTGTCACTAAACCTCAACCCTAGTGGGTAACTTCCAGGACTTCTAGTTTAGGAGACAGGTCATAGTAACATGAGGCTTTGTAGCTGTAGTATATGTCCAATTCTATTTCATTTCAGTAAGCAGGTCCGAAAGCTGGCTTAAAAGATCCAGAAGAGTCTTCAGACTAAACTTGTAGTTTAGAGTAGGTGATCAGAATGGGATAGAAAAAATAAAACGAACAATTATGTGAAAGCACCAGTCAATAATTTATTCACTAAAACCTCTTAGTATACAAATCTGATATCGGTGGGCTGAATATTTTTCTACTGTGCTGTGATGTGGTCAGTGTGAGGGAGGCCTTGAATCACGAAAACACTGAACACTCATAATAAATAGAACATTATTTTGGATCCAAACAACCTATAGTCTTAAGAATATTGAAGTAATCGAAGCAGAAATCTTTATAATGAGAATATACAGTAAAAGTAGATTCTTTTATTAAGTATCAGTGATACTAAGCTCTCGTGAATCAAGACAAGTTAATACTAATAACAATTTGTAAATATATATGTTCGTACGAGTATTATGTCAAAACTTTGATTCTACAACACCCATAGACAAAGATTGAAAATACAAAAACACCGATGTAAGTCAACACAAACATTTACTGGTATCCACTTAAATTTAACAGTAATTAGATCGAGGTGGCACGAACGACCGAAGCGATGACTATTTACATATACGTTACGTACCTACGTATTCTCGGAATGTGGAAGTATGGCTCCTTACTAAATATACACATAATTCTTACAAGTAAACGATTACGTTATATTATTAGTTAAATTCCTTAATTCAAACCGTTTCGTTTATATACTGTTTCACAGCATTGTTGATACTTCTCATCATTTTACATCTCAGTTAACAAATTATTTAATTTTAAAAAAGGAATGAAATGACTCAGCTGTTTATAAACAAACATACTTATTTTTCTTTAAAATGTAACGAATACTTTTTAAATAATATATCACTATTTACTCTACACAATGTAATATAGAAAAAACCAGACAGTGAAAGCCTATAACAATACACTCATTACTAGAAAGAAAGGTACATGGTGGCTAAAAGCTCAAAGCCTCGTCAAATGAGCTTTACATAATCAAATCCTATGTTCAAATGTTATACTAACTACATTTAGTATAAAATAGATTTATTTCTCTAACCTAATACTATACATATTTTATGATCTAAATTGTTAATGAGTATTACAGTAAATTTCAATGTTGTCCACTCTACAAATGTGAATCACCTCAACTACAAAAGTAAGAGAGATATATGAGATGTTGGATACGATAATAATAATCTACATTCAAGTTGATACAATTATACACATTTGTTTTATACTTTTTACTGTAGATTTAATTTGAAATTAAAGTTTTTAATTATTTTGACCTTACACTACACTTACTTTACATTAATAAAATTGCATTTCTGTTTTGCAAAGAAATGGTTACATTTATTTTACACGGCGTTCTATATAGCTCTATAATTTGTGTTGTGTTTAAATAGTGTATTCGTATTGTCAATGAGCAAAATTGTCAAATAATCTGATGAAAAAGGCCTATAAGTAACGTATTTGTTATATTCGTTTTATTTGTTACACAACTGCCTTATTCAGATATGTCGATAATAAGTGAAAAAACGAGTGCTAAGTTGTTCTAAACTCCGATTTCATGTTAATACATACAATAGAAGTATATTAGATTCATATACGTTGATAACATGCGTTGGTGATTATAAGTAGATACGCATATGCCATTTACACTGTGCGTTAAAATATACATAGTAAGCAAATCATACAGATATTCACATTATTTCACTAATAAGGTATACTTAAAGATAAAAAAACTCATAATTTCACTATCTAATACAAAATTTCATTACATTATAATTACAAATTAATACTAAATGAAGTTTTTCATACCTGTGTCTGGACTTTGGCTTTGCCTTCTTACAAATACTTGTACTACCATTGAATAATAATCAAGTCTTGGAATAAGAATAAGTGAAAAATCAATTAACAACGTAAATTACTCGGAATAATATCTGATTGAGGCTCGGCAGGCCTTACGTGTTTTTTTAGAAGATATAAATTATTTTAGTTTATGCATAGTCTTAATAATATAAGTGTGATTAAGGGATTTGAAGGTACGATAGTTGTATGTAGATAGGTAGATAGATAATAAATGTTTTTTGTACCCCCTTAATTTCAAATACTGACAAATACAGATGAGACTTTGTACAAGGGTTCTTTGTACAATGTCGCATCTGTTCAAAACTTCTTTTTAAAACTATATTCATATTTCCACATTATTTGGTCTATGATTTTTAACAACCAATTATTTTCAATTAAAGAATTTTTAGTCATGTTTTAAGGGTTAAAAGAATTAATTTAAATGATCTAGTATTTCGAGAGTGTTCGATATTTTGCTGGTGCGTTAGTTCAGGCGTCGCGAGTTAATTCTTAGTGTGTTACAAATGTTCGCTATTACAATAGTGCTCTCCGATAGAAATGGTGATATTTCTGTAGATAAAAATATTTACTTTTAAATAGAAGCAATGTTACAATAGGCCAGCTACCAATTATTTTGGTATAATTAATTCGAACAATATTCTTGAATCTTGGTAGAATAATGTCATTGGCAAAATGTCCCAACGAGCATGTAAAGTGGTCTTCTATTCTATGTTATAAACCTTATATTTTTTATCTATAAAATTTCATTCACCTGGTGAAGTTTAATGAAGCAAATATAGAGTTTCTAATTTTAATTTTTGGCGTAAAATTAAAGATCAAGTAATTCTAAGGAAAATTCTAAAGAAATAGTATTTTAGTCAATCTTGTGTGAATGTCCGTTAGAACTGAAGCACTCCAACTAACTTTGCACTATTTTGTCCTGTTGCAATTGAATTTTCCAACAAAAATTTCTTTCTTATTTGCTGTATTTTGTCACAACTAATACTTTTATAAACTATACTAAAGCACAAACAACCATATAAAAAATCATCCCAATAATTTCATGTAGTTATTTATATGCAACTTTTTATAGGCGAATAACATTGTTTTTTACACACTTAAAGTGACACAGTTAAAGTGAGCTTTACATAATTTTTTATAAGTTGAATTAGTACCTTACTGCAAGTTATATGTAAGCAAAGTATTCTTAATATAACTGTGGGATACAGTTATTTTTTTAGTAACAACCAAGAGGTATTATGCCGATGAAAATGTATATTCATTTTTGGAATAAATAAATGTCCATCCTTAAGTCAAACAACCATTTATTATTAGTAAATAATACATAATAATTTGTATCTTCACTCATTTCATTCACGCAATTTTCCACATTTTTCATATTTTGTTTTTAAACAGCTTGGTAATTATTTTTTCCTAGCAAATGTGTTCAAAAACGTCGAATGGAACTCGCGAAGTCAGCTCATTTCATATCATAGACTAAAAAACGCCCTCACCTAGGGCTCGAGTTATCACTCCTCCGCGTCGAATATAATGAGTTAGCTCACTTCTACCGTAATATATTGTCAATGCAAATTATTTTTGAGTCGCAAATATTTTCAAAGATGTGAAAATGTTCAAAAAGTGTTAAATGGTAGCTGAAACGAGCAATACTTCTACAACAACATGTGGCTGTTGTTAAGTAAGAACCTTTACGCCGCACGGCATGCATCTTTTCCTAATGCAGCATAAAGTCCGATAAAAAATGATCTTACTTAGACTGGTTGTACAGTTTCATATAGTAGGCAAATATTGCAGTGAACATGGTGTTCGTTTAGGCGATACTTTAGCTGGGCTATATTACAGCTTTATATAGCTTCGTATAGGTTCATAAAAATATAAGAACCGCCTTTACAGATATACAATTGTGTCGTCAAAGGCATGAAACTAAGTTCACTTCAGTTCTTTGCGATTGGTTTTCGAAATATATAGGGACAAAATTAAGTTAAATTTTTAATATTGGTTTAATGTTGGTTTTCCAATATGCAAATTTTTGAAATGATTTCTTTTCAGTATTTAAATAGGGTAGATTAATGGAATATTTATTGACCTTAATTTGTGGAGTGAAGTTCGTCAGTATGGTGTTGGATGTCGAGAGCGCGTGCCGGGAGCGGCTCACTCCTTGAGCTTGTGCCAGTCAGCGATCTGCCGGCGCGGCGCGGCCTGCACCTCGCGCCAGTGGTGCCGCGCGCTGCCCGCGCTGCCCGCGCCTTCCGCGCCCAGCTCCAGGCGCCCGATCACCTGCACACGTCAGGTCCATCCAGTTTATCAGAAACTCGCTGGCTTAGAAATTCGAGTAGTTTTGGGAAGGACACAACTTGATAAAGAGCAAATAGTAGCCCCTTTTTTGAGCAAAGCCATGTCCCACTTCAAATGAGGTAAGTCTCACCTCTATCGAGGTTCAACAATACTTTTGAAGTTCTAGTACAAATATGATATAGAATGTGATGAGTAATGCGATGAAATGAAGAGTAGTGCCACGCTCGATACGACTCTGTCTTTCACTCTATAGGTTACTTAGCGAGAGTGACTAATGCGGCTATCGCTACTTGAAGTGTAAAGGAGTACATTTTATAATTATTACGGCACCTTATTAAAAAACATGGAAAAATGGATGGGCAGTACTATGGAATATGTATAGTCATCAAACATTCATAAATAGGTAAGTTATCATACAATTCATTATGTTTCTTTGGTTTTTTTTTTTCTTAAACATCTTTATTTTGATAAATCCTTTTTATCCTACAAAGTAACTTACACTTACTAACTTTCAACTTAAAAAACATATTTACAGATGTTAATATTTTAAAATGTACACATAAACCATTACCATTTACAATATTTTGACAATTTTTCACCGTTTGATTAATGCCATTTAGTATTTATTGGCATTGTATATTCCTCAAATTTGATCACAACCTCAGTAATGTAATAGATGCGATAAATATAAGTTACCTCATTCTTGGTGACGCGGTCCCAGTCGAGCACGAGCAGCTCGAGCGACACGTGGTCGAGCGTGGCGTTGGGCGCGGCGGGCACCTCGAACACGAAAGACTCGTTGAACACGGGGTTCAGCGTGCGCTTCTTCACGTGCGTCTTCTTCTTCGCGATGCGTTGACCGTTGTATAGTAGGTACATTTTCACGTAGCTGGCAATAGAGAATCATTTAATTAGATCTTCAAAATTTTACTATCTATAAAATATCTAATCAAATTTTCAGATGAGAAAAAAAACAGTGAAGTATGTATCACGAAATTACCACTTAGGGCACTTTGAACTTTCTGCCCTCACAGAATATTTGTAAGATATTTTTTTTTGTATTTGTTTTCTTTGTAGACTGACTTTCATGTATTGTATTGTATCTATTTTGTTTGGAAACGATATATTAGGGTTTCAAAATAAAGTCATACAAAATAAAGTCATGTTTTGGCCGCTTTGACAGGTTTGATTCTCATGCAATCTTTAAAAAAAATCCGCTTCCTTGATGTTGCAAGTATCTGGACAACTCAAATAGTCATACTGCTTGTAACATCCCTCTTTGAGCTAAGGGTTGAGCAAAGCATCTTACGGGTCAGCGAGGCCGGTGACGTCCATCTTGGGAAGGTTACGCGCCTTGAGCAGCACTACGGTGAGGCGCGCGGCGGCCGGCTGCCAGCACAGCGATACCAGCACCTCGCCGCGCCCCACGCTACGCATCTGACGGACGGATACACGAACGTATATTGGCTTAGCGATTAAGCTTTAAGAACAAAATTGTACTATCAAGGAAGTCGGTAGTAAACTACATGCTGCGGCTCTTAATAGTCTAACGAACATTAACAGTATTAACGACATAAACATGTCGTTTTGATTGTTGCAATCTAGCTTAAATAAATGACCTTATAGATAGATATTCAGAACATATATTTAAAAAGATACCTTAAATTAAAATATTATTTTTGTAATAAATATTAGTTTTACCTTTGCTTGTCACGTAATTTTAATTTTAAATATTATTATGGATTGAGATGACTTTTAAAGAAGAATAATCAAATCTGTTCTTATATTCCCTAATTTCCACAGCTCAATGAACAAAACTACTTCATCATATTTTACTTGCATTGGTAACAAAAAGTGTATTTAAAACTATGCTATTAATACGAGTATGTAAAATTTTTTAAGAAAGTTAAAAGCTTATTTGTACCTTAAGGCTTCGCGGCTGAATCTCCCGACAGAGGGCAATAGCCTCTCCGCTGTGTAGCTGCAAGGCCGACAGCGGAGACACCACCTCGCCTATGATCTCATCGCGGGAATATCTACCGAATTAAAATATAATTCATATAGTAAAATTAAATAGTAAAAGTGTTCACTTTTTCAGTGAAATAGATTATCAATTCAGAATAACACAGATGGGTAACAATTTCAGATCGGAGTGGTAAATATAGTGGATAGTGTAATTATTAAATATATATACATATATATGTAAGTCACTACGGGATATATTTTATTGGCCATAATTTTGTACTGTGTACATTAATTTTTGTTACCTGATGTGTAGATAACATAAACATATAATTGATTACTGAATAATTTGAACATTGTTTGAACGGTGTCTTGTCTTGCAATTGCTTCATAGCAATAAGACCACCTTTTGTACAATGGTATATCTTTTTTTGTTCTGTTGTTTTAAAAAATAATTTGTGTGCAATAAGGAATATTTGTATCAAAGATCTTTTTAAATCACTTATTACGTAATTTGGATTAGTAAACGATAATAGTAATACATTGCAACTGCAAATGTTTAAAGATACTAAAATATTTAACTTTTTTTTAAAATTTTACTTATTCATGGTATTCACGAAAGAATTTTTGATTGTAATTCATAATTATAACTACCAATATTATGAAGTAATAATCAGTATAGATGATATAGCAGATTCATACGAAATTTAAAGAGGAGGTAGATTAAATCGCGAGGAAGGACATATATATTTACTTTTATTCTTATAAAAACAATATGTTTCCTGGTTTTGTTTATCTTATAAAAAAAGGTTTTCTGAAGGAAAAAAGAAATAGCCTTCAAGTTTCAATTCTCCTTCCCACATAAGTGGTTAAGTGAAAACTTATTTTATTTTTGGTAGAAATGTTCATGAAATATTAATATAAACGAAGTAAACACGTTTAACCACTTAAACCTGTCCACTAAACCATGGTCTCCGGAGCGAATTTTGAAGGGTAAAAACATTTGTTTTAATAGTTATGGATTTTTGTATGCTACCTACTATCTATATTTCTATTATTCTGAAAATTCACTATTTGTTCCCCTTGTTGTCTAGTACACATAAAACAATTTAGTGAGTTATGAGTGTGAGGAATTTATTTATTATTCTCGATAAAGTTAGAAGTGTAAATTTACTTTCGGTTTAATTGTTCTACAATTGTAAAATCCTATTGGGATCTAGTAGGTATGTAGGTAGGTCAAGTAGGTACCTGTCAAAGCTGAGCACGACGAAGTGAAGCGTTATGCCAGTGAGCTGGTGCGGGGCAAGGCCGTAGAACGTGAAGTCCTCATCATACACTGGGCATCGGGTCTTGCGGACTACTCTGTAATTAATAATAGTTTTTATGTCAATGGCTTTTCAGATGATAATTCTTTAACTTATCTTGTGATTTCCTGACTCTACATTATAACTTTTACTTTTTGTTTCAGATCTTCTTCGTGTTACTTGCATTCTACAAATGTGAGACGGAAGCTAGGTGGACGGTAGTAGATAGCCGAAATATTAATTGATAGTAATTAACCTCTCAAGCGTTGCACAACCTTTGGAAATAAAGTGGCAGGGTCTTACAATTTTGTTTACAGCAATTATGTAACAAGTTTTAACCAAGAATACTGGTCGTTCTAGCTCACCTGGTCTTGACCTTGTGTTGTTTGTCAGGCAGCAGCTGAAGCTTGACGTAGGGGTCAGGACCGGCGGGCTCACGGCCCGGCAGACCCTGGCATGACACCACTGACACTACTAGGGCGTTCTTCTCATTTTCGTACCTACAACAAACAAATCAATCACATATTTACTTTAATTTTTAGAGCAAAATGATAACGATATCTGATGTTCTATATCTTCATTAAATCAATTTATATTATAAAAATAAAGAATACAGATAGTTAACCAGTCAACAAGCCGCCTGACGACACGACTAAGGAGAAATATCACCCGCGCTTTGTGACTGGTATTTCCGGTGGGGTGAAAAAGTCCAAGAGTGGTCCTCCCACAAGATAGATCGATGATCTGGTTTAGGTCGTAGAAAGTTGACGTATGTGAACAGAGCAGGACTGATTGATTTGGAGATCCTTGGGGTGGCCTATGTCCAGAGGCAATTTTACCTTGTCATAGCTTAACATTTCCCAGATTACGCAGTCCATTACTCCTTGAAGGAGCACAACTGTTCATCATCATCATCAACATCCCACAAACGTCCTACCGCATGCGCTGAGCATGTGCCTTCGAACATGGGAGAAGCATATGAGGAGTTTCTGCTATGACACCACCACGCTGTCATTTGGTTGCAATATTCTCTGACATTGACGTGCTTCTCAATTATTTCTACATTATGGTAGAATATATCCTGTTTTGAAATTCAACTTTGTTACTTGATAAAACTAAGCTACTAAAAATTTATTTTTAGAATTACAATACTGATTTATGAATCTTTCAGCCCCTGTGGGACTGGATAAAAATAATCCTTTGTAAATTTAAACAGAGTGAAATCCCTCTCCATTATTCAGAATAAATGCAACATCAGACAAAATGTAAATACGTCCTACGCTAAAATCCAGCTTAGTAGAATTTATATTTATTATGTAGGATTATGTTATAATTAGATATTATTTAATCGAAATGTGTTTGTTATTTTTATTTTTATTTATTTCTAGATTATTGTTATATTTAAGTTATACGTAACACATTATTATGAGTATTTATCTATGATCTAGTACCATAAACACATGTTTCTTATGTTGATTTATGCTAGATGAAGGCAGTGTAATAGAGAAATTATTACCGTTTGTAATTAAAAAAAATTATATCTGAAATATCCCAACCCAGTTTGTTTAATTTCACAGAAGACTACTAACAACTAGTAATACATATAGTGTAAAAAAAACATTTAATAATTGATCTCGTCTACACATCGACGGCAGCTTCAGAAGTTTGAAAAGTAATTTTAAAAAAAATTCAGGATTTTTTTGTTGTTTGTTCTAAGACGGAATACACAAAAGTATATTGAGTAACGTATTTAATCAATGAACGGGGAAATGTTAAATTGATGTATTGAGTATTTCTTATAATTGAAGAAAATTTTGAGAATACGGCTTTGAGTTTTATATCAGTTATATATTATGTTTGTATTAACGTACCAATAATTTTTATATAAAATGCCGAAGTTCTAATTTATCCAACATAAAATCTGGGATAGACCGGTCTAGAAACTTTGATTAGCTTTTTATCCCCGCCGTGCTGTGAGCCCATAAAATCTTGTCAACTTACCCCTTAGCCTGCCCAAGGCCAATGTGGCAGGCAACAACAATACGGCAATAAAGTAGCTACAGACAAATTTGGATTTTATTCTAAAATTAAAACTATCACTAATATGTATAATACTCCCAATTAACCTTACCACCGCTTCGACGAATTCGTAGCTGCAGAGCAGCGAAGAAGCGGCGAAAGAAACTCCCATAGTTAATTTATAAATGTCATTACAACTAATAAAGGCTTATTAGTTGTAATGACATTTATAAGTTACCTATGTCATTATGTGTTAACATTTGAAACGTAATTTTTTGATTTACAATTAGATATTTTATACAAAGCTATGTGTGCTTACTTCAAGTTTGATTAAGTTTCGATTTAGTATAATTACAGGTTAAGTTTATTTCAATTGCATTTTTAAATAGTCCACTCATTCTTATCACCTAAATGTTCCTGAACTTTGTAGTTGTCTTTTGTCATTAAATTATGTTTGATGTTATTTAGTCTTATTTATATATAGACAGTTCTGTTATATTTGGCGGGATTTTGTTAGAAATGTGCATTACGCGTAAATAGAGTAGATATTGATTTCTCCATAAATGAGTGACTTGTAGTGTAACTTAAATTTACAATGTAACTTAAATGAAAGTTCGTTTGCATGAATTAATGTTAAATAAATATTATTAAAAACAACGTGTGCCCTAACCCTAAACTAATCAAAAACTTTATAAGGTTTGCATTGACATAACCTACAAGCTCTATAAATTCCAGAACCGTTAATCAGTATTACGTGGTGTGTTAGCATTTTATGTACAGGTTAAAGTGATCCTTGGCCCTATATAGTCTAGACTATTCTTTGTGAAAGTAGGCAATATAAACCACTTTGTTAAAAGTGCTAAGATTTTTTAAGCAGCAACATTACTATAAATTGATAATTTCATAAAGATATTTATTTTTTACGGTTTTGAGTCACTAAATTACAAATTAAGATATTAATACTGTTTTTATTTTTAAATAATCAATTAACAACTTTGTACAATTTTATTAAATAAAAAAGATATTGTCTAATATTCTAACATTTATTATACAAATAATTTAAAAAGTAGAGCTCGTCATATCAAACTAAAGGCCTTCGCCTTTTAGAAAATTAATAAGTTATAGCTCAGGAACATGATTTAAGTTATGGTAAAGTAAAAATTTGCCATTTTGAGGCAAGAAATAAACCAACAAACTCTAACAATCCGAGTGAGCCCCGAAATTTAAAAAAGTAAACACATTTAGACGACGAGCACCAGTTTTGTACATTTTAAAAACTTTTAGATATGTCAATGTTTTAAATATATAGAATCTTTTTATAAATCTCTTTATAATCCTGCTGTAATACACAGAGATGTAAACTCTTCCTATTAGGCCTCCTCAAGCTTTAGCAAAAAATTTCATATAAATGAATTTCATGTTTCATGAAATACGTAGATATTATTATTATGATATAACAGCGCAGATTTTCCTTAATTGTTGTCGTTTTAGTAACAGTAAAAAGGTTTTAACCGCTCGCTTTAACGAAGTTGTAATTTCGGCTGATTTGTGTCAGTGTAATCTTGTGATTAGCTCTTTTTTATTTATTTAGAAAATGGTATAAAAAAGTTTTAGATGTTTCATTCCACCAAGGAACAATTTTAACGACTCCGAGTAAAATTATTTTATGAATACATATCGAAAGACTGTGTTTATTTTCAATATGTCGAGACAGGTTTATATGCTGCGTCGGTCGTTGGAAAAGTTATAAAATGTGACATTGGCCGTTACACCCCCTCACTGAACGACGCGACGCTAGGGAAGGTGTTATTAAAGCTCTATAAAAATAAAACATACCATCAACTTAAGCCTTTGAGGATAGAATATAATTTTGAAATACCTAAGATAGCGAAATTGAATTGTTTTGTGTATTTTGGGTAAAGCAAATATATCTTTATAACCAAGAAGAGATTTTTTCAAAATATGTTCCTACTTATTAGATAATACACGTTTTCATACAATTGTTGAAACTTGAAACCACGCTGTGCAGGAATAGCACACCTTTTTTATATTTTCAATTTTTATACTAATCTTGTTTTCTTTTTGAAATTGTCTATTAATATAAGTTCTTTCCTGATGTCACTGCCAACTTAAGGGCCTATTATTTACATTCCTTAAAATCTATATTCATCGTTCATACAGATGCTACGACCACTAAAGGGTCTATAGTATAGAGTACTGTTGCGTGCTGCGACATGATTTAAAAGCATATTATTATTATTTTTCATTTGTATAAAATAGACGTAAGATATGAATATAGAGACTTACTAGATATTATTTATTATAAAATCTTATATCAATATTAATACTTTTAAAAGGCAATAACTAATCTCAAAGAACAAGTTAACATACCGATTAAAGTCGAGTATGAGGTTAAGATATTACGACAATGGATTATGTGTTAAAATACTTAATTCAAAAAAATTATTGCTATTTATGTAAATATATCCTTAAACATATATTAAAATATATCTACATGGTAGTTACACACGCAAAGCTTATACGGAAACGAAGCCACAATTAGCTAATAGTAGGTGGGAACAGTGGCGTAGGAGTAAGTAAGTATTGATTTTACAATAAATGGATTTTCCTTTAACATCGTGATTTAAACGACAATTTAACGTGAAAGGTTGAGAAAGTGTTATTTATAGACCGAGATCAGCCTTCAAGAGACAAGCCCAGGCTTGTCACAGACTAAGTTACTATGTTTGAAGGCAACAAGCAGTGTAAGTGATTTTAGGAAAATTTAATAAGTTTGGGAAATCTCTTGAGTAAAATAATGAGATAAATGTATAATAATGAGAATAATGTAATTTTACACCAGAGTTAATCAAGCCCTATTATGTTATAATGACGAGTCCGTAATATAATTAAACTTTTCATTAAAGTAGTGAATAATAATGTCAAAAGTTATAAGTGAATTAGTGGAATGATAAAAACCAAAGGACAGTGAATTGAATGTAACTAAATTTAAATAATCCTGGCCCTACATCAACTGCCGTGCAAAAGTCTTATTTTCTGTTCTACACCATATTATTTTTTTAAGATGGCGAAAATTGAAAGTACCGAGAATAATGTTATTAAGAAATACAGATCTTTCACAAATATGCGTTTATAAAAAGAGATAACAGGGTTCGAATTAAGGAGAAATAGGTAATATTTCGTTTCAATTTGTTTTACGGAGCCGCCTCTGAAGAGAACATAAATTTGAATCATCTAGGTACTACACAACGTATTATTTATGAATAAATCGTAATCTAAGTTACATATTAAAGAAAACATACCGTAGCTTGAAGTGCAAGTCTCCGAGCCGCCCATCCGTCGTCTCGTTTTCCAGCGGCTTGATCTTCTCCGTGGCGTTGGCGTCAGCCAATTCCTTGCTGAGCGGCGCGGGGTCTGCGGGCGCGGTGGGCGTGTGCGGGCTGTTGCCCCCCGGCGACTAAGCCCATAATCAATTATAATTTTTGCTTAATGCACGCTTTTAATAGTAATAGTATTATAAATTTGGAAAGTTTTTAGGGTGAATGGATGTTTGCGGCTCTTACCCAAAAACTCTGAAAGAAATCAGCTGAAAGGCTTTTTTTAATTTGATGGGGGAACAAACAGCACGCCCTACATACTGAGGAAGATATCCAGTAGCTTTAATTAGTATAATTTTTAAGGTTTTTAGACTTCAGTTTGTATAATCGAATTATTTCTAATTATATCACGTATTGTGTTCCCGTAGCAATACAATTTACATTCGTTCTTTTGGAAAAAAAATAACAACAAAGATAATGACTATTGAAACAATACTAGAACAGAAAAGTTTTTCAAAATTCATTGGGCCTTGAACAAAAAATAAAAATATTTGAATAATAATATGTACAAGATATTAATTTTTAGTTCATTTCTTTATTTGAACGAGCTCTAAAAGCGGTTTATAAGACTATTTGCAATATCATGCTTTATATAAAGGCTTGAGCACATTTAAAAGGCTCGCGACGCAACTTATGCCCCAGATGTAAGCTTTTAGCAGAATAAGTTATTCAAGTGCGCCGTAATTAAGCAAATGTTGGCCGAACACAGTTTTGGGCTAAGTACTTCATACTCAATTAAATGCAGACAATGCTATATTATATGTAATTAAAACAAAGACGATATCGCATAAAACATGCAAAAATAAAAGAGATTTGATAATGCATGATTGATTTAAAAACGCCTTGAATTTCGATTAGAATTGAGATACTGTTGTTGATAGTTGTAATTCTGATGTTATATCAGAATTACAACTATCAACTGGATGTTAATCATGTGATTTATTTTGTATTCTCGTTGATAATTCTAATTCAGAGTCAATGGCAGTATAATCTGTTATTCCACAACTTACCTAAGATAATGGCTTATACCCACGATCCCATTTAGAACGCTAGTATTGACAGATTCACTGCGTAGCAGAGTTTTTAGCGTAATGAAAAAAAATGCTTAAAATCTATTTTCCTAAGCGTATAGACAATAGAGGGGTATTTGATTCTTTCACGGTCTCAAGTCAATTTCCACCCACCCTTGGAATCACCAACATTTGTCGATTACTATAACCGTTATGCTTAATGGTAGGCGTTGCGTTTATACTACTCTGGTATATCAAGCTAGAAAACCTGTCAAGAATATTCACACTCTTCGTTGTAATTCATGCCATTGGTTGTAATTCATAATAGGAATTGTGGGTATAAGCCGAGAATTCCTACAAATCTGGACTAACCTGAAGCGAAGACAAGCGTGCGGCCTCCGAAAGGTCGAGGCTGAGAAATACCGTGTCGGCCTTCGGGCCCAACTGGGAGAGATGAGACAAGAAGACAATTTATCAATATTCAATAAAAATATTGCATATTGTAAAGCACACAGACATGATAAATACCCAAAGCGATTTCCATTTACTTACTTTCAATTTTGTTACGGTTTTCCGGGATAAACATGCCATTGTCAATTGACGTTACGAATTTAAAATACATATCTACTATATCAAAATCACTCGCGCAAACACTCTGTTCTCACATTGTACAAAATTACTCAAGCGCAAAAAGGATTACCTAAACTCGTGGCACTATATTATTTACTGACGAATGCCACTAGCATTTTCTCTATTTACGACATTCATGGAACACTAGCGAGTGTTTGATAAAGCTAATGCTCAGTCTCTGACGTGTCGAAACGAGCGGGAAAACTAAATCCTCAGATATTTTAAGTGTAATGAATAACCAAATAGACTTATTCCTATTCTAATAGGTGTTACTAAAAGAACACACGTAGGATCGTAGCCCGAGCATATATTAAAATTCGGTCTTAATTACACGTTATTGACACGATAACGTTTTGGAAACTTAGTTTGAATCGCTAAATAGTGACAAGGCAATGCTATCCTGTAAAACCCTAGTTTAGTCGATAGCATATACGTAGCAGTAGGCAACACAGCGATAGATTTCTGGGCCGATGGTAACGTAAGCTTATGAGTAATGATTGGTGCTACACAGACAGTTCTTGCGTCAAGCAGCCAGGGGGTGTACTACGATCTTGTTGATCGCCAATTTAGGGTTTACTTCCATTTTTGTTATACAATGAACTCTATCATCGTAGTGATAGGTTATATGGCAAGAGCGTTTACCGTGTTTTGCGACTGTAGTTGCGGTGGCGACGTGGTAGAAGGTGGCGCAGGTGCGGTCGGCGACGGAGACTTGCGCAAATAATGCGTTGCAGAGCCCGGTGATCGCACCGCGGTAGCGCGTCTTGGCGGCTGGAACACCAACGCCTTGTCCGGGCCTCGTTTGCCTCCTGAAATAGGCGATGTGACTTAACGCACTGTATTTTTAGATTTATACTGCGGTTTTTGTCCATTAACTTTACAAATTGATTTTGAGTACAGTGAAAAAATATGTGTAAAATAAGTGTTTTTCTACTCATTTGTCTGTATTATGAAATTAACAAATATGTTAAGGACATTATCAAATTCTACATTAGATTTATTTTCTTGTATTAGGGGGCTATGACCATGTCATTACAAATCATCGAGATAAAGTAATAATAATAAGCCGTATTCTAAGAAAATAATTATTCTTCTATCTGAATACAATAGGCATTTCAATATAATGTAACATATTACACAATGTGTTTTGACATATTGTGTATATTCCATCACATTCGTCTGCTCATGACGTCAAGTAGCCGAATGTCACAAAAGGCGTATGATTGAATATCCGCTAACAATAAGTAGGTAAGCTGTGATTTATCGTATAGAAATACGATCCATATAACCTCTGTAGAAACACCTTCTTCATAACAATACAGTATATTAGTATCATCAATCACTAGTTAGTAAGTAGTATATAATACTTATTGTTTACTTACTCCCAATTCCTCTATTTATTGATATAAAATAATATTAGAAATTATGGTTGTATATAAAAATGATCAAACGGGATTCCCTGAGTACAAGAGTTCAATTAGTTTAGAACGAATTTTAAGCAGAGAAGACAAAAGATTATTAGTTCTAGAAATAACGGGAAATATATATAAAAATAATACCAAAAAGAAAATTAAATGTTAAAAAAATTACTGGTTTCTACTTTTTATTATTATAAAAGAATAACTAACAATTATCTGGTACATTAATTTCAAGGAGTCGTCGGGATTCGTTGAGTAAGATCCGTCGAGCACAGCTATAACTTAATGATTTTTCACAACTAATATATCCTATATAGTTAAAAGACTACATTGAAATGATTTCCATACGAATAATATTAATATACAGTGACGTTATTAATTAGCAAACAAAAATATTATTAGAAATGGCAAGTTGCAGTAATTCCTCGCACCTTCCTTATAGAAATATTAATGATTACAAATGCCATAGACAATTTAATTAAAAGCTTTTAAATTTTCATTTCCAAACGGAGGTTATGCGGTTTGATGATTATACGAGATATTAACGTCATAAAGTCAAAACTTCTATTTATAGGCCACCTACGCCTTATTCCTATGTGAAATGGTTCATTATATGTATTTGTATTATTTATACGCAGCTTTTTAATGCTTTTTAATGACGTAAAATTTTTATATATTTACATTTTCCACATTCATTATTATCTACGGATTACATAAATTCATTTAATTTACTTCAAACATTTTTTTACTAAATATAAATATATAGACTTCGATAAACTAACTAATACAATAATTTTAATATGACTATATCGTTTAAATCACGGGGACAGATAAATAGCCTTGCAGTTATTTTAATAACTTTAAAATACTTTTTAATATTGCATGAGAAAAATATTAAGATCAATCGATTTGTAAACTCATTCCACTCATTCCGTTTGCAGCGGATCAGTTGATTCGAAAGCGAAAGGAATTTCATTTGAAGAAGCCTTTTTTGCTTACCTAACTTGTGAGCGAGCGAGTTTCTCCTGCGGGCGATCCAGCATGCGAGCGCGGCCAGCAGCGAGAGCACCAGCGCGCCCCCCACGCACACCCACGCCCAGAACGCCGCCCCATGCCACTCGCCAGCTAAAACAAAACAAAAAATACTATCGTCATTTTGTTATTTACACAATTTGGTTATGTATGAGGAGATCAGCGAACCTACGATGAAAGAGTTTCCGATAATTCGGTCCAAAGTTAAGCGCGTTTTTGACAAAATATGTGAATATTTTGAAATTTTATTCTTTCGTTTACCTGCAAAATTTTCTAGTCCAAATGAAAAGTTCAACATAAAAACAAATTTGAAGGTACATTCGAGTTTCGTATTAGATTACTCCTTTGGTCTCCGACGTTTCAGATTAATTCATGGTAGTACCCCAATTATACAATAAATGGAATGGAGTGGAATAATTTATTACAGAATTAGGCTCATATTAGTGTTACTCGATATCAATTTGAGTTAGCTGAAACGAAAAATACCACGTTTTTGAAAATCATTTAAATTTTTTATTAGTGTTCTGCTTCAAGGTACACATTTACACTATAATGACAACCTACCTACAGCTTTTTTTTTGCAATATTACTTTCAACTTCTATCAATAATTATTTTCATCTTGTTATAATTTCAAAAATAAAATATAATGCTTTTAAAGATGGTCATAACGTGTCACTTTTTAACATACTAAAAGATTTGCTCAAAATCAAACAGAATCCTATATTGTATAGATTAGGAACATATTGTGCTTTTGTTCCTAAAAATAAGCAAGAGAAGTATGGAAAAAATAAAACCTTCGAAACCAATTCATAGTTCAATCCATATATACACTAAAGGCACAAAGTAAAACAATTTATGGCACAATTTCTAACGCACACCCTTGAAAGGCAAATTCGAACGGGTGGTAGAGTCCCACGGAGATCGTATTTTGTACAACGCATGTATATTTTTATATAAATGGAGATGTGACTTATTTATTGACGGAGTCGGTGCTTATTTCATTAGTTCGAAGATATGTTATATCAATATTAGGATGTAAATTGGTCGTTTTATATTTGAATATCACATTGATACCTTGATAAAAAGTGTACAAAAGTAAAACAACAATGCACTTTGCTACACGTTCATAATTATATAAATCAGAATTATTATTATACTTTGAAATTTGTTCCAGAGATAGAAGGACTTTCTTTCATATAATATTGAATTCTCTAACAGCAAATTAATTTCTCTATTACCTTTTCATAATTTTCTTTAAAAAAGACAAGTTACGGAATTTCTAGATTCTCAAAAAGAGGTGGAAACCTCTTTTAGAAATTATAAAAAATGTATTGACATATCTAAATTTTGCTATATTTATTTGCTTATACCACTTTAGAGCGTTTGGTATAAAAAAAAACTCCGTAGAAAATTGAAAACTATTTTTATAACGAAGCGTATGTATATATGGATATTGTTTCGTTCCACCTCGAGGGAAGAACCCAATAAGCTGGGTGGCACGCGAAAAGCTGTAGGAACGGCAAATAATTTAATAGATGTCACGACCTATCCACAAATACAGGGTGGACTGAATTGGGTAAAACATAAAACTGTGTACGTATGTTACAATAGTATTTCAGTCTACATTTAGACTCAAATTCAATTAAATTGTTATCAGTTCTGCTGTATCTTGATCTAACAGAAACGTAGTAACTAAATGATACTCCAACTAATATGAATTAAAAACTGTTTAACACGCATAGTTTATATTACTATCACCGTGACAATATCACGTATTTTATTAGCTTCATTTTGGCTACAAAAATTCAATTTGAATTAACTGTTTTATTAACACTTAAATATTAACGCATCAGAGAATATATCATGGCAGGGTCATTTGTAGATTAAAGGCTTGGTTATTAATTTTTTTGTCATATTAATAACTAATTTTTAACCTTATAATTGAATTTTAAGGTTAACAATCCATAATTGGATCACTTGGAGTGCATCTACTAGTAGAGTTGAGTAGAGTTAAAAGCTTACAATCAACTAAGGATAATAAAAAGCCATAAAATATTTTAAATTTAATTATATTTATATAAATAAATACTACGATTCTTACATATGAAATTCGCGTTTTATCGTTCTGTCCACTTTGATCTGAAATATCTCTCCTTTAGTTAAAAATACTAACTACAAGTTTTTATATCTTTTTAGTTGCTAAATTTGAAATTTGAAAAAACCCATTTATTATCCCAATTATTTTGTTTTTGGCGTAGTTGAATCGCACTATGGGAAACAGTTCTACACAGTTGAATGACGCTGGAGTTGCACAAGAAAGTATTTCAGAACACACCCCGTGGCCGGGCGGAGACCATAGTGGACAATGAAGAATTAAAGGCTATTGTGAAAATGGATCCACCGCAAACCACTTCAGAGTTAGCTTCCATGTGAGTGATAAAACTGTTTTAATTCAGTTGTAGCTAATCGTTTTCAAGTGATTCTTGAACTTCAACTTGAAATAATGAAATAGGGGACAATGAACTATTTATGAGATGTCAAAATGGCATACATAACAATGGTTGTTTCCGCGCGCCTACTATTATTTTTACAGCAATGTTGGTGTATGAATGAATACTTGTCTCTGATTACATTACTTTTACTCACTAACTCGCAAACCATTGACGCGTTCATACATACTTGGACTCATCTTATATTAAAAACACTAGTAGATACCAAATGACTGCAGTTTAAATTGCCCCAGTATTTTGCTTATAAACAATGGAACATAAATGACAACAAAAAATCGACTTTATATTCATCCCATACAAAATGCCAACTTCATATGTAAGGACCTATATAAATACCAACCAACAATACATACTACGTACGGAAATCGTGAAAAATAAATTGAGAATTAGCTTAGCTGGGACGGTGAAGACGGCAGGTGGTTAATATTTGATTGGCGAGCCCCACGTGACCGGCACTACGCTAGCTGACCATACATTATTACATTTTAAGAAGGTCAAATGGTTTTATAATTGAATAAATGTGAATAAAAGGGAAAAGTTTTTTCCAAGCTAAAATTTCTTGAATAGAAGCAGACGCTTCTGTTGGAAAGTGGTATTACAATATAGAAAAAAGATAAAAAGACAAGGTGTCAGTATGTCGCATGATGCACTAGCTATTTTCACATATGGACTCCTCTACTGCTTATCATCAGGTGGTGTCGAGTCATTTGCTGAGCTTCTGTTTAAAAAAAGTATACACGTTAAATAGTGTTCTAAAAGATTTATATTAAAAAAGTTATTAGAGATACGTGACTCTTACATATTGATATATTTATGTGTCAATATGTTATGCTTTAAAATAATTTATGTTGTGTAATTTTTGTATGAAGCATAGTTAACTTAGTGCAGAAGGCCTCCCGTATGGAAGATAATGAGTATTCCATGCGGGAGACAGCGGTTCGAACCCCATCAAGTAATAATGTGTTTCAAGTTTACAATACATATGTATTATTACGGTTTTACGGTGAAGAAAACATCGTTAGGAAACCTGCACACGCCTATGAACAAATTCAAAGTTTGTGTGTGAAGTCGAACAACCCTCACTTAGCCAGCGTGGTTGATATCATAGAATTGCTGATGTCGCTTAGAATTCTTGGACACTGGAAACTGACTGACTGACTTGGAAACTGATTATAGTTTGATTTCTTTTTGTTTTAGTGACAGAAAATATATATATTACTATGCCTTACCGAGAAGGCAATGCTGGCGACAGAACTGGCCAGGTTATTTATTTTTATTACTTTGGCTTTGTCTGATTGACTTTTTTTATACGTTTGTGTCCAATTTTATTTCTATGTTTTTCTACAATTCCTCTGTAAATATTCCTACAAATAAACCCAATTTTACCTTTAAAAGCGCATTGCTCTTGTCCTAGCTTACATACATATATTCTTGTCATTAGGCCTAATCTCCCTAACTTAAGGTAGGCTGGAGTCCTTCGGTGGGGACTTATATCATCTTTTGATGATGATACTAAATAATTTTATATAAAAATCTTGTTATAAGTACAAAAATAAAATAATAAGCATCACTTAGATACCATTTTTATGAAAAATTCACTTTAAATACTAGTCCGTGAATATCCTGGAGAGAGGAGCTGTAATATTGTAATAACAGTGGTTAGCTGTTCCATTATATGGAAATCCATATAAGGTAACCACTGTTATTACAATATATGAGAAGATCAAGAAACTGCAACACCGCCAAAATAAAGAGGACGGTGGTACTTATTAATTTGTAATTGGTAGGTGTATGTCGCTCAATTGTTCACATTGTAATTTAATTAATTCTAACGAGGGTTTAAAATCTAAATTAATGCCTTATGAATAGAGCAACGCTATCTCTTGATTTTATTACAGGCTTGGTATTAAGTTAGTAGTATTCGTGTACTGGTGCTACAAGCGTTGAAAGATATGGTAACCGCTTACCATCAGGCGTCCCGTATGCTTGTTTGCGCAATATCGTAGTCTGTACGAAACAAGAAATAACCAAAAATATAACTGGGTTACGTATAAGATTTAGAGATTGAACAGGCTGGTATAGTTACGAAACGATCATCTTTACTAGCACTCTTAATACAAATATTAATTCACTCTTAGGTATAATATGAAAGCTGAGTAAAGAACCTTATTATCAGAAAATCTTGTATTGATATGATAAGATATTCATACGATCTCATTTACACATAACTAGATATTAATATAACACCTCCACAAGCGAGGCCTGTGCTAACCATACATATTCTATTCGCATTTCGCTCGACTAGATAGTACCGATTGAGCAAAAGGCTTCCAATTACAAATAAGAAGTGCAATATCTATATTTTGTTAAGTATTACTAAAACACACTGTCGCGAATGTTGCAAACTTCATTGACTCACTGATTTAAAGTTGTCTTTCGGTTTTGAAGTCTTATTTAAAAAGACTGTGCTATTTTTTTTAAATTGGTTTTTTATATCACAGTTTTCCTTCAGTCTGGACAATTAATAAATTATTATTATTTTTATTTTACTGCCTAAATTAATAAAATAGACCGCTATATTACAACTATATATATGCAGATTCTTAGTTATTACGCACACGGGTTAAAAAAGAAACAAAAATAAAAATACTACTGAAAAAATTTTATAATTAAAATTATTATTTCATGTTGAAATCTTTACCCAAGTGCCATTTATCAAGTGACGTGTACAATGGAAAAATTATCGAAAACGTTTTGTGCAGCTCTTGCCGCTGACTAGGTTATCCCAGCGATCTAGTAGGCGAGTGCTCATCACCTAGTTTAAATGTTTTAAATTTGCAAAGTATAAAATAGATTTTTATTTTATTAGTTAGGTTAAACGAAATTTATAAAACTGATGGACCATGCTAGATGAAATAAAATACTTTTAATTGAAATAATAATATTGTCTTAGACCCATAATGTGCGTATTATCTATGTTGCTCGGCCGGGTGATTTGCTTATTGACACACTTTTTGTATAGAACTAAGTTCAAGTGGCATAGTATTTCTTACGAATGTTTAAAAGTACTCCCATGTCCAAAGTTTACTCTGAAAGTTGAAAAGTTCGTAGTAATTGAAAACCAATTGTCATTTAACAACTAACTTTTAAATGCTTGATAAACCTTAAATTACTTTTAAATTGGAGATTCAAATGAAACTTAAAGAGTTAAATTTGGCTTTGCCATGGGTTTGATCGCTTCACAATTTTCCAGGCTCTCGAAAAATCTACCGCTGTTGTGCAAGTAGTTCTTACGACGTCATGCGACCACCAAGTAATTGAGTTACTTTACGCAATATAACTTCATTACCAAAGCACACTGCGCAATGGATCTATTGTGGACCCACATAACCTACAGAAACTAGAAAAGACATAGTAAATTCAAATTGAAATGTAGGTAGGAAGCTATATTTATAATTTTAAAAAATTACAATACGTTTTGGGTTTTTTGTGTTGGAACAATATTCAAAAACTTATAAAGAATAATAGGAATCGGGTAAGAAAGTTTACAAAAATAATACTCGCAGACTAAAAACAATAATACTTGTTTACTAAAAAAATACTTATTTCGTTGCTTGCTTGTTTGAAAAAGCCTACTGCTTACATTTATCGAACGAGCAAGCCTCGAGAGAATAATAATCAAAGCCTTTGTTTTGTTATCCCAAAAAGAAAATAAAACACGATACTCCAATATCTACTCATGTATGACTGACGCTTTTCAAAGTTGAATAAATAAGGTATGTTAGTATATAATATAAAAGAGAGTCTTGAAAATTTATTGTAGGTATATTCGAGCGTCCTTTTACAATACTTGCTTTCTTTCTTTCTTAGACAGGCAGAAATGAGAAATGAAATAGAAGAGAGAAATGAAACTTTTCTTTTTTGTGTCTGATATTTTGACGCGTATTAATTTTGTATTCAATTATTTTAAATAATATGGCGTTTGCTTCGTAGGATTCGAAAAAAAAGAAGAAGTAGAAGAAAGAATAATTTAAAAAAATTAAATTTAGCTTTTGATGTATTATCATTCAGTTAAAAAGGTAAAACTGTTACGCGCTTAGAGGATAATAACAAAGAAAAATAACAAAACAATTATAACAAATAATTGTTATACAATATCTTCCAAATGCGCATTGATATAACAGAAAGGAAGACAGAGCAGCACACTTCTAACAGCTGAAATGGTTAACATATGTGTAAAGGCAAAAAAAAACCACAACTTTAAAAAGAAATCTCAATTGCACCGATTGTCCTGGGCATAGGTGATCTTTATAATATACATAATTGTCCAGCAGTGGATGCATGCTCAGAAGAAGTAAAACGTCAATAATTCCTTAAATTTGAGCTCAGCGAAAGAGGTAAATGTTACATACCTGTGTACAACTAAAGTATTTATTATTACATATTCGATCGGAGTTTGCATGTGGTTCGTGCATAATAGTCGTAAAGGAAAGAAGACAAGGAAGGTACCACTTAAGTAGAAAAGAGAGCGTACTTAATTTATTATTCTTAGATGCAAAGCTTAGATCTAAACAACATTAATATTGAAAAAGGATGAATCACAAAACGATGAATCAGAAAACGAAAACTAATTGTTACAATAATTGTACAAGCATTGAATAACCTCTGTTATGTAACAGATTTATGTTACCTAGTAACTCAATTACAATGGATTTTAACTTTTGATGAGTTATGTAATGAATTCGGTATTAAATCATTGCTAGACTCCTTTTCAGATCGTACTATTAGGGGGTAAGACTCCTATTCTAATGTTTGTTCAACTTTTGTTCATCAATAAATGGATTTAGTTTTCTCACAGGACTATATTTGAATGATTAAGATTTTGGTTTATCTATACTAGAAAGCTCGAAAAATTCTTTAGTAAATTCTTTGTTCTGAACAGTATGAATTATTAGCTCTGTAATAAATTATTAACTTTTTAACAGTCAAATCAAAGGGCAAGTTGTTCACGCTACTTTATACTTCGTCAACAAATCTAAAAACATAAGCCATCATTCTAGTTATTTTTTTATTATAATTTTACAGAGCAATGTATGTATTAAAAGTTTTCATGTCATCAGCTGTTACAAAACTCAGTTTAATAAAAATATTCTTATTAATTAAGGAGAATTTTGATAAAAAAATATCAGCTGACCTAATAAAATAATAAACAATTATTTTTATACTTACTAGCTGACTCGGCAAACGTTGTTTTCCCATATAATTATAAATAAAGTTTGGAGAGGACCACCCTCATTACATAGGGGTATAAAAATAGCTTACGACCTTTTATCAGACCTATCAGATAAACACAAAAAAAATCATAAAAAACGGTCAAGCAGATTCATAGGTGTTCAATGACAAACATTAGCACGAGATTTTTATATATTGGATTACGATTATGTGGTAAACTTATTATTTATTCTTGTTCATTTTGGACCTTATAGACTCCTTCGACCAGAAAATTAATTTTTTTGCGGCAGCCTTTTGAGTGTTCTGCTTAGCCGAAAATTTTTCAGATTTTTCGGACAGTGATTGCATTTTATTTGTGTGTAAATTGACACACACATATACTTTAGTAATACTTTACTGCTATTGAGAAAAAAAAACAATTGTATCATGGCAATCGCGATCCCTAAAAACAAGGCCTGTTGCTTGGCGATGGCAAGTAGTCTGTGTGTAATAAGGTAAAGTTTTATGTCACGTCCCGCCCACTGCCGCTCGAAATACCAAATATACACGGAGGCGAAATGTTTGGTCACACACAACTGTTACGTCATTATGATACCAAGGGATAAATAAGGATGTTAAACCTTGTTATTAAAAGCAATATCTCCTAGGTTAAATTAAAATTAAATAGAGTTTAATTTTAACTTTATTTATGCATCGATATAATGAAAGTTATTCATAAAGAAAAAGGCTCGCCATATAAGAGTAAATTTATATTTGACAATAAAACAGGATACACAACATTATCCCTTTCATATTTCTTCACCTTTGACATATAATTACTGACATAGTTTTATCTCTAACAGATCTTTGAAGAGACGGTAAAAGAAGTTTAGCTTTATAACCAGGAGTGCTGTCATTGGGTTTTTCGAGTATCTCTTGATCAGCATTTACGATGTTTGATCCCGCACTTTGTAAGTCTCTAAATATCTTTATCTATTATTGCGTAAATCAACAAATGTACAAACGTATCCAGTTTTGCATTGAAGACCCTTGGAAGAGGAATTAGTTTAAACTTGGAAGAGTTAATTTTTTTATGAAACTGAAGATTTACCTGAAGATCACCATCTTTTTAATAGACCTATTCCTTGCATTCTCAACTGGTCCAGGCAATGAGGTTCTCATAACAGTTATAAATAACTTTTTGGGCTCATTTAAAAACTAAACTAATTCAGATCAATGGATTAGTCTAAATGGTCAATATGATGTTTATTAGCCATTTCCATTTAATTTTTTTATGTTTCACTAATAAATTTTATCTCAAAGTTCTTAGAATTAGCGACTAAATCAAAGTTGAGATAATATAAAATATAACATGTTATTTTACATATCTACTCAGTAAATTTCTGATTTATATTTTACAGGAATTAGAGGTCACGGGAACTAGGGGACATTACTTTTATTTTAATATTTTGGTGCTTGAAAAATATTATCTGGGTTCAATAGCATTTTTTTATATTGCTTTGAAGTCATTTTATTATGACTTTAACAAAACGATAAATAAGCATAAACCTTCGAATTTGGTGAACTTTTAAATCACAGCCGCTACATGGCTACGACGTAGTGTGGTAGCGGCCATCGTCTACGCCGTAGGCATATAGTTATAGAAGGTTTTCGACATCTCAGAATTTATTTTATAAATAATTATTATTATTTTATATTTTAATATTATAATAACACTCAATGTAGGCATAATTACATTTAAATTGGGAGAAAACGATAGATATTATAAATACTATTTTAGTCTTAAATTAAACATTCGGATTTTATGTATTACCTTAAATTATTAAATATAATCATATCTATATTACCTTAGGACTTTTACCAGGCTTTTAATGATCATAAATAAAAGGAACCTATTGTTTTCGATATCTGGGTGTGAATTACCTAGATTAAATAACTCTTCAAGAAGTGTATAGCCGTTGAATGCAATAATCAATGAGTAAAATGTTTTATTTACAAAAAAGATTTCCGACGACTCAATGCCTCCTGATGGTAAGTATTAGGACACCAGAATTGAAATTTAAAAAAAGCTATCTTTGTTCTGTCTACTATTTATTACATATGATACGCAAAACAAACAAAACAATAACATATAACAATGGTTAAAATTGAATACTAATAGGTACAACTTTTAGTATTCAATTTTAACCATATCTATAAGAAAATATGTTAAACAACTTATGGAAAATAACGTTATATAAGCCATATAAGCTTGTATGTTTATAATTAATATTTGTGAGATAACTTTTATAATACCTATTGCGTTTCCAGCCAGAATGGTTGGTATATCACGAAGAGAACACTTCGAGTATTTGCCGACATATATTCTATACATTGGGAGCTTACGTACAGAATCCGGTCACTCAATAACAAGGGTATGTAATTCTCTTGGTAAACCTCAAAATGTACCTATGCCTACTACATTTTTATACGCTACACTGGTTAAAAGAAACGTTAGTTCAATTTCGTTTAACAAAATTTTAAATTAATATTAAATATTAGAAAGAGCTGAATAACATAAAAAAACAAAATAAACTGAATAAATAATTTCCTATAACACCTCTTTGTAAAGTCAAATATATGTTAACAATTCTTATTTAATAAAAACAATTTTGTTTCGCCACAGATCGGGTTAGAGCTCAAAAGCCCCTAGCATATGTAACAAGTAAGTCAAACCAAAGCTTGCTTAGAGTAGTTTTCAACATAGAAGCGTGCATGGCGGAGAGCCAACCAAAAATTAATATTTTATTTTATTTCGTTTCTAGAATTGAAGTGGAATTTGACACAGTTTTACAATAAAAAAAACTTAAACTTATGTGCAGTAAATATAAGTTTATAACACCGCCTAGAGGTATAGTATAAACCCCGTGCGATACAATGTCTGTCTGAAAAAGAACCCATGATGCATAGTATTTAAAATAAAACCGAGTTCAGCTGAATTATTCAATATATTAATCATATTTATATTATATCATAATATATAATATATTATAAAGAAATGTAATCATTAACAGCTTACATACGTTCTGCTGCGCATGTCTCACTTTACCATTGAATTTTACCAAAAATAATAGTTATTAAAGTGGATTTCATTTGATTCAGTGTAAGCTTAAATGTGACCTCGTTGGCGTGGTAGTTCTACTTCTCTAGTCCCGAAAACAAAGCCTCTTTCGCCATAGTTGAGCCCGAGATGGATCAATTTAAATTAGTCATCTCGAGCACCTCCATGCTTTTGGAAGCACGTAAAGTCGTTGGTACCTGTTGTTACTATAACCGCCTTCACCCAATAAGGAGCATTGAGCCAGCATCCTATATTTCTCCCATGTAGGAAGGCCCATGCCTAGCAATGAAACGTATATAACCTGTCGATGATGATGATTTTTTATGGATCATTCGTTACATCTAAGATTTTTACCTAAAAAGTAAAACTAGGCAGAATAAATATCAAAAACAAAATAAACTTCCATCGACAGGTGATGAAAAATGTCTTATGAGAAGAAATCTAATTAACGAGCCTGACACCCGAAATAGAGGACGTATCTGTGGCTAATCCGATTACTGTCCATATTCTATCTATCTGCACATAGTATCTATTTAGTTGGGGATTTATTTGATTACCAATGCCGCGTAGAGGGGTGAAATTCAATTAACAAAATTGCAATGACACCATTTTAGGTAATACCGACTATTTTATTGTTTTTAGATATGTGACGCCGCACTACGCTTTACTTATATTTTTTGTTCACAAAAGGTTGGCAAAAAAATATTTTTAATTAACTAAGTAATGTGAAATTAATAGATTACTTTTAGTGTGTCAAAGTTGCCAGTTTTTTTATATCTATGTTGTGCTTGCGTTTCTAGACAATGCGTCAATCAATACACGTGTTGATTTTGTATTTCAAAACTTTATAACTTATTTTCTTGATTCTTTAAGTCTTATTGCAGTGGTATTGTATTGAATTAACTAGAAAGTCAAAGATATCTTATCTTCTCATTTGGTAAAGCCTGATTGAATATACATACATAATTTAAGCGATTAATAATCAAAACTATTAAATTACTAATTAAAGTTGGCTCTCTAATTAATAATAAGCACAATATTACGTAAAAACCTTTATTGATTAGGATTTTCCGTGACTCATGGGCTTTCCATGTGCAAGAATTGTAAACTACAAATAGATTGAAAATATTTTATTCGCCAAAGCAATTTTTCTCAAAGCTAAAGAAACGTTCCTTTTTTATAGATATGATGAAAGTCCAAGTATCCTTTTCTCGTCTGAATAGAAAATTTTAGTTCTTTTAATACGCTTTGGTTATTTGGGAAAATATTATTCCCTTAATCGTTCTATATATTCTTTTTCCTCGACCAATCACACAATTCTCTATCTATACACTGTTGTATCTATAGAACACTCTTTACCAGATAGTAAATAGTGATCTATAGACACAAACTCATCAATGACAAACATGTATATTACTGTTGCGTTAATATTCTACAGACCTAACGTCTCCCACGCATGTTACTCTGGCTGTTTTAATTTACACCTAACACTAAACACAGCTCATAGCCAAGACTAAATAATATTTTTAACGATGACCAAGCTTGCTTCTTACTTAATATTATTTTTGAAACTCTATGCTACCTCCGTCATACTACTAGGAACGACGAGACGAAACCATTTATGTATGGAGTATATGACTTGACTGGTTTAAGCATGTTTCAAATGTATTAAGCTTCGAGTTTCAATGAATTTACTTTATGCATAAAGGTCCATTTTAACCAGTCAGTTATGTAAACTTACTTCAGTTTCAGGATCGTTATGTTTATTTATTATCCTGCCAAACTTGAGAGACGTACCATGTTTAATTTAAATAAATAAAATATGTGAACGATTTACTATGTATGATAGACGCTAGTATACTGTGAAAGTAAACTTATCTTTTATTTAATTTTGTAGGTTTATTTTAAATTATAGTAATGATATGTCTAATGTTATAAAGTCTTTAGATCTCCATAGTTCATTGAGAAGGAGTAAATTATGAGCAGAGGGTACTCTCTTCTGCAAACATATATCTCTTAATTTATATAATATCTCATGATTTATATTAATTATAACCCCTATTACGCTAATTATTAAGTAAATATTAAGTTCATCATTGTTACTATCACTATGGACTCAGCGGTTAGATGTTTAGACCTGGTAGCAAATGGTTATCATTGGCCTAGATTCTAGCCCAATGATAGCCATTTGCTACCTGGTGAGATCTAGTACATTTTAAGGACCCACAGATGATAATGTGTTCCTTGATCTGAAGCCCAACCTTAGGGTTTTCATAAAGTAAATAAGGCTTCAATTTTGTAATCACAAAAGAACAGCAATTCACTAATAGCAAAGTAATAAGACAAAAACGACGGTTGCTTCTAAATCTAAAAAATTAAAAACATACAATAAAACAAGAAGAATAAATTGAAAAAAGTTGAAATTACAAACGTTATCGTGGAATCCTCACCGAAACAAACTTGGCAACGAAATACATTAAACTCCTCTGATTCTACGTTTGCATAAAACCGCGGGTCGGCGTCAATATCTCCGCATAAGTCCGAATTAATTGCTTCAAAAGATATTTTCTTAATTTTGCCGGTAGCGTCACTACTAGCTATTTCTGATAATATTTCAATTGCGGTTTGCTTTTTAAATGTTATCTCCATAAGCAAATTAATAAATTGTTTTATTGATTTGACACTTGAATAAGTAGTTAAGTAAATTCGAGATGAATTTAATTTAATTGTAATATTTGCAATTCAAATATAGTTTAATGGACATCTACTTATGGTCATTCACATTCTAGATAGCAGTGTTTTATTTGTTAAAAGAAGAACTAAAATTAAAGGCATACAATGTGTTGTCGAGACAAAGTCGAGAAATCTTATATTGTTACACGAACGATTTTATTGGAAATAAATAACTAGCGATCCTCTCACCAATATATTATTATATGATGAATTAGATACTTTAATTTTCATCAGATGATCAGATTTTTCATCAAATTCTTTATTGTTCTTAACATCAGTAACTGATATTGGTATCAATATCAAATGACGAAAATCCTTATTTTAACATCAAACGTAAGAACATCGTTAATGAAACTGTATAAAAATATTTATGAATGTGTACCTTAAATGTATACAAGAACCGTCATTGTATTAAATGGAAAAGGAATTGCGCGTTATTTTGCAAACATACTTTAACATCAATAACAAATAATTAAGGGTTCTATAAGATTCCTTAATTTCCTAAAATATAGTATTTTTATTTTATTTTTATTTTGAAGAGTTTAAGTGGTACCTTAAATTTAATATGTTATTATTATGGTGTTTCTGTTTTACTTACAGGAGTCGACTGGGCTGATGTCGGGGCCGTCTAGTGGTGCGAGCATCTTCATGGTGATGGCCCCCGGCAACACGCTACTAGACACCGACACCTTGCTAACTTTGTGCCTCAATTACACCGTTATAATCCCTTCTTTTGTCTTTAACGCGAATTTTCACGGGAAAAACTGTGGAGCCCAACAGGCTGTTGTCTCCGAGTAGTGCACTATCGATTAGCGTGTGGGACGCGCGTGCGTGGACCGCTCGCCCGCCCGCATGCGTTTTAAATGTCTACCATCATTAGGCGGAAAAACGTCATTTGACAGTTGTCAGGTTTAAGTTTCAACTTCCGGTTGCTTAGTAATGACGTAGTTACATTTTAACGAGTATTCAAATCTAATTCTGGATGAATGAACTACACACAGACCTGGAAATGGTCCTACGTTGCACATTTTACCTCGTAATATAACCAAGGTTTTTACATCATTTTAATATTTGGTTCCAATATTCTGTCTACTGATTGCAATATGCCTACATAGTGTAGCTACTGAGCAACCTCAGATTTTTTAGTTAATTAACAAAGAATATCAGGGAATAAAACTTAAGTAAGTTTACGTGTATCCACAGATAGAATATTATATTCGACTGGAGTATTACGTACTTGACTCTACGAACTTTTATTTCAAACAAGAAGTTTGACTTGACATGTTTTGATATTTATTTTAACCTAAATTTTAATCGGATCAAATATCCATACATAAATAAGCATACGATTACCTGTTATTGTTCACGCTGTTTCTTAGTCTTTTGTTCTTATCAAATATAACTCTAAATGAAATACAGAGCGCAAACTTAACTTTAATGCACTCCAGAATTAGGAACTTCTAATATATCGTAAATGCAGGTTACATTTGTACGTATTTAGTATATACCAATTTTTAACCTCAGATCAGGTACAAATCCCAGCGGGGGCTTAAATCTTCTGCTTGTTTTGCATTTGCATCTTCTTCACCAGATATTCGCATATAAAATATCAAATGCGACTTTATTTCTATTCTTATATCTTCGCAAAATATGGTTATTAACTGTTATAAGTGATCACATTATTTTGATTAACACTACTCTGTGTAATAGCCTTAAATCATATTTATTCACTTGTAAGAGCCTAGAGAAGTATTTACGGTCTCAAAGAAGAAACAAACAATTATAAATTAATTTTATTGAAAATCGTAAATAAATTTACATAAATTATTAAATAAATATTACATCACATAAGAACTTAATTGTGTGACTGAGAATTGGCGGGCAGTAAACACGCGCGCCTGAATGTCTGTGTTTATTAGTTTGTTTGTGTGGAGTGCGATGTTTAGTATCCAGCCAGCTCGGCGAAGGTAGAGTCCATCTCGTCAGCCAAGCTCTTGTACCGGTCCTTGTTGATGCCCAGTTCGTCTGAATGACACCACAAAAACAAATTAGATCGCTTGACAAAGAGATACCTATCAAAATGAATCGTTCAAATTGATTGTCAAGGCATTTTATTATTATATTATTATTTGGAGTTTTAATTAAGATTATTAATTTTATTTTAAAGCGTAAGCAACCAGCTTTAATTAATTAATTTTATAATAAGTAACTTAATAGATTAATGAAAGAAATAATACCTTTGAAGCATTGGTCCGCGACGGTAGCAGCAAAGCATAAGACAAGTTAGTCACAACATAGAAAGCAGGGCTTAATATTAACAATATCTAAACGACTGTAATATTATGTCCAGATTATCAGTAGCCTTCTATAAAGAATATCCCAAAGTGTGTAGCGACATGTACCCATAAATTGGGATAATCATTCTCGACATAACATTTACAAGCGTCAATAGCTGTATAACAGTCATATAAAGATTTTATGGGTTAGGTAAGTGACAGAATAGATATTATTCACATTTTAAAGATATTGGAATCGAGTATGGAGGTCCTATAAAAACTAGACTACATGGTTTAAGCATGGTCAGGTATATGGCGTATAATGAATTTATGATGTGTTGGTATTGTATTCGATTTGCTAAGTGCGATGTAACATGGACTAGGGATGTCGCACGGTTTGTCTTAGGCTATATTGCTTGGGTCGGTTAGTATCCTGTGAGTTCAGCGAATGTTCCGTCCAAGTCATCGCATATCGCCTTATATTTCTCCTTCTCGTTGAACAATGCGTCTGTAAAATGTTGTCAAAGTTATGCAAGCTGCTGAAGAACACCCCATTTACCTAAGATCTTAAAAATAAGTAGATTATATTAAAGAAAATTATTACAAAGCTTTGCTACGGAGAAGAGATATCATTCTCGTTTTTGTTAAAATTATTACTAAAACACCACATTTAAGTTTAAAGATAAGGATTAATATTTATTTATTTTTGGTTATATTTTAAGCTTTAAAATGAATATTAATATTTATCAATGATACAGTTAAAGAAAAGTTGTTGCCGTGCCAATTTTATTTGTAGATATTTTGCAACTCGTCGGTATCATGTATCGAAATAACGTGGACGCTTACTGCCATCGAGAAATTAGCTCTTATAAATATTATTATAAAGTCTAATACTGCTATAAAATCGACTCGAAGAAAGATAACAATGAGAAGTCAAATTAAAGATTACTTTTAGACATTACATCTCGATCTACAAATCTTGTTCTATTGTAAATATAAATGCTTTCTTATCCGGGTAAGAAAGATGGTTATTAATACAGTATTAATATGATAATATGATATTATTTAAATTTAAATGAACTGAATACACTATTTCCTGATTTCTTCATAATTCAAGTGTGGAACAAATTAAATACAAAGATCGAGGGTCGCGCCGCCGTGGCGTCTCTTAAATTGTTACGTGGAAACATACCTTCGAGCCTGTCGACCTCCTTCTGCAGCTTCTTGACAGTCTTTTCTGCGAACTCAGCGCGAGCCTCAGCCTCCTTCAACTTGGTGGTAAGGGTCTTCAGCTGCTTCTTGAACTCCTCCACGCGCTGGTTGGCCTTCTCCTCGGACACTTCCAAGGATTTTAGGGAGTTACCTACGACCTGGAGAGAGGGATAACTTCATAAGTTTATATGAAATGTAATAATTAGTAATAAAAAGAGCAATATTATTGTGATAGTTATTACTTTTTGTAACACCAATAGCTCATATATACTAAAATACAGTTAAAAAAACTTGTTGATATTTGATATTTTTTTTTATATTTTACGCTATAATACGGTTATAGTAAACAATCTTGTTTTTGGAACCCAATCAAAAAATATTAATTTACATCATTATAATAATTGTAATAATTTAGGTTTTTAGATGAAGGTAAAATTTACCTTTAATTCCTCTTCAAGTTCCGAGATCTTCGCGTCTCCGGACTTGACACGGTCCTCAGCGACCTCAAGCTCGTCTTCAACGAAGGCCAGCTTGCGCGATACCTGTGACGTCACAGCGTTGATAGGAAGGTTATTTGTTTGCTTCATATTAGTTGTAGCATAATAGTTAATAATGCTAATTTTATATCGCATACCAGTTAATGAGATATAAGTTATGACAATTTAATCCAGTTAAGCTAAATCGACTAGTTCAAAAGCTAGCTTATTGACCCAGAAGACAAAATATTTTAATTCCAATGTTACTAAATTATAACATTTTTCAGGAAATATTTTTAAGACTAAATTTCATGCCCTTTATCTCAGTTCAATGCCTACATTTATAAACGAATGGCTTAGAACTTACACTCAATAAGTTTATGTTGTATAATATAGTTTGACCTTAAGTTTTATTATTTATTTAAAAAAATGGATTTTCATTAAAGAAAAAGTACCTCGTCGGATTTGCCGTCGGCGTCCTCAGCAAGGAGACGAGCCTCCTTAAGTTGGTTGGTGAGTTGGTCCATGCGTTCCTCATCCTGTTGTGCTCTGTTCTCCAATACTTTGCACATACTGCGACAAAGTCAAAGTCAAAGTCAAAATATGTTTATTTAAATACAAAGTCCATACAAAGTCCTTTTAAACGTTATACAATTGACATAATGGAGATTTACACTATTATCATCGTTTATCCTTTCTTTTTATCGAAATAGAAAGAGAGAGAGAGAGAGTATCTATAGAGTTCCCTATAAGTTCATAAATTTAAAATACACTACATAGTATAGTTTGTCTGTCTGTTTGCGATAAACTTAAAAATTACTCGATGGATTTTCATGCAATTTTCACCGATAGATAGAGTAATTCAACAGGTATGCATACATACCCCAGGCATAGCCAAGGCAAACAGCTAGTTTATAATAAATGAAACAAACCAACTACCCTAATATTATAAATTAAAATGTATCATCGATATTATTCCAACTTGTATTTACTGACCGGTTGTTCTCGTCAGCGGACTGCTGAGCCTCCAGCAGTTTCTGCTGTGCTGTGCCGGACCTTTCCTCTGACTTCTCAAGGTCCTCCTCGATCTGCTGGACCTTCCTGTTGAGGGAGGCCACCTCCGCCTCGGTGGAAGTGAGGGTCTTCTCCTTCTCTTCCAAGTCTTTGTTGGCCTGCTCCAGCTTGTTCTTATTGAGAATGAGGTCTTCTTCTACTTGGGTGAGCTTCTTCTGGAGTTCACGGACTTCCTCGTTCACCTATCAGAATAAGATTTTTTGTCGGCAATTTATGTGGTATGTTTATAGATACATAATCTTTTGAAAGTCACTGGTTTTATCAAACGTAGCAATAATTAAATTGATCAAGTACTTTCTCTACCTTTAACTCAACAGAGTAAGATTTTAGATATTTTCAGAGAGATTTTTCATTAAATTAAACTCTTTTTATGTTCTTAATAGGGTTGCAAATGAGAAATGCAAACGAGAGTAGCGTATATTCATATTTACAATACGGTTGTTTGTAGCGTATATTCATAATTACTGCTGTTAAGTAATACAAATATACAATTATTTCCATATTGCAAAAGATACATCCGTATAGAAAGCATAACACGCCATTGTCAAATTATCAGAATTAATCTTTCTCTATGAGTTAGTTTGTGCTAGTGAAAATCTATTATAGTATGAGTACCTTCTCAGCACGGAGGTTGGCGTCCCTGGCCTGCTGCTCGCAGGTGTCCGCCTTGTCCATGGCGTTGTCCTTCTCCAGCTTCATCGCCTGCATCTTCTTCTTGATCGCGTCCATGTTGGCTGTTTTTTGTTTTTACTTTCCGGTAGAAAAAATACGCCACTGGCCTGCAATGAAACATAGTTCTTCAAATGCTAACTAGAAATAAAAACTACAAAATACTGTGTTACTATACTATATATATAAATATATAGATGAGGCTTAGCAACAGTTTAAGTAATGCCTTAAATATTTGAAAAGTTTGAATAATTCTGTTGTCCGCAGTAGTTGACCTTAAGTATCGATTTGCCTCAGGAGGAGTTCTAATCGACAGGCATCACCTCCAGGGGAGGTGTCCCGCCGAGGTGGGCGCTCGAGCCATGAGGTATGTATCAGTGGAGCCATAAGTCATTATGCGAAGCGCTTGATTTTAAAACTGTTGCTAGCTGAACCGAAGATGATCGTATCCGAATAACATAATATTAAACATAGTCATTTATTTTTTATTTTTACGAAATTAAATATATGCATTTTCGCCATATTGCTATTGGCTAATAAAAGCATACGTAAATATTAATGTGAAATGTTCGTTATAAATAAATAAATTTTCACTAGTGACAGAAACTATTCTTAGAATTATGAAACCTAAAAAAATTAATTTAGTCTTTCAAATATATTTTTTTCTAAATGATAAACTATACTAGTTTAATTATATTATCCGTAGTTATCATTACAAATAAATCAAAAACTCAATCAATAATAAGCAACGAAGGTTCCATTGCAAGTCCATTGAAAGTGATTTCCAATCTTCTTTCTATATATGTTTACACAGATGATAATCAGTAAGAGAAGCCATTTAAAAAGCCGAAAAAATCAAAAGTCTATAAAATTCTAATATCTTTTAAAAAATGCTTATTTATGGATAACGTGCGTCGAAGGTCAATGACCATTCTTAAGATAACGAAAAACTCGTCTAGAAAATTCTCCAGTGGGCAATTGAATTTGCCACTGTGGTTATATAGTGTGTAATATAGTTATCAATTTTTACCTTAAATTAAGTGAACTTAGTCTGATCGCCATAAAAATATTCACAAAGTATCTTCCGGCTATTAATAAATACTTTTCTTTTACTTAAGTAAATTACTAGATTCCCGGAGAGACGGCTACGCCTTCAAGGTGATTTTAGTACCTATTCCTGTTTAACTTTGATCACAAGCTAAAGTAATTTGTTAGTACTGAGAATTCATTAATCTTTGGAGTAATCAAGGCTTTTGGGAATGGGTTTTTGAGCCATTTAAGATAATATCGGTTTTTCTTTCAAACCTTTTCACTATATTAAGTTTTATAAAATCTGTATTAATAATTATCTATATTAACGTCAATATTCTAGTTAATGTAAAAACGAAACTAGAAGTAACTATTCCCAAATAATTTAGTTTCTAATATTATTATAGTAGATACATATACTTTCTGTAAGTTAATGCTGAAAAAATGTTTAGTTTAATTCAGATCACAGTCTACCATCCAATATATCAAAGATGTTATGTTGTATGATGATTACTTAGTCCGCGACCCGATACTAATTTATTTCCCAACCTAATTACGCTTAACCGCGTAGTGATGATCGCGTTCATTCCCTCAATTTACTAAGATTGTATAAGAATATCGTTCTAGCTAAAATTAAACACATATGTTACATTGCTATTATCACATTACTAAGGAAAAATCACACATTTTGTTTCATTCTTTATTATTTATGATCTGCCAAGCTATCAAAAAAGTTTAGAATGAAAATTAAAAAACACTGTGTTACGATACATTATTTATATATGAGACATAAAAAACGTCTTCTATATTTAAAACTACTCCTTTGAATTTGGCACCTATAATTATTATTTTAATATTTAGAACACAAAGCTATACCTATTGATTGATATAGAAATATACTCTGAGAAAGTATAAAACTGGTACTCGAGTCTTGCTTAGTTAACCTTCTCTTGTCCTCAATACGATCCTAAAATAGATCGTTAAAAATATGGTGGTGAAAATATTCGTAGAGATAAAACGGTAAGAAGTTCAAATTTGTTTAATTTAACGTGAGCCGTCCGTTATACATTTCCTCCTACTTTTAAAGCTAAAGATAATAGCTATGAGTTTGCAAATACATCTACCTACTTAAAAGCGGCTCGCTTCAAAAGAACTGGATTAATTAAATTTTATTTTTTTACAAAAGACTGCCATTCAATCTTTAACAGTATCTTTCTCTAATTATCTCTAGTACCTTAGGTATCTAAATTACTAGAGGGTACCCGATATGGTCAGTTGGCTTATATGGTAACTTCCCGTATTTTTTTCAAAACAGTTCTTAATATCTAATTATTGCCATTAAATATATGTACAGTACATTAGTTGTAAATGTGTGTTTAATTTTTAAATTATGTTACCTCAAAGCTGAAGATGACAATATTACCCCCTGCAACTTACTACATAATCGTAAATTGGTTTTAAATTGCTAATTGTTAGTATTATTTTTTTTTTAAATCGCCGGCAGAGTTAATTTTATTTATATTTTAATTAATTTGTGTAACCCTTTTTTTCCTCCAGCATTAATCGTCAAAGTTTTCAAATAATGAATTATAGTACTATCACATATCAGGTAACTTTTTCTTTTCATCATAAATACTAACCCAAGGAAACGTACTCATGTAGGTAGGTCATAAATAAAAGTGTATAATATTTCTTTCGTTTTATATGAAGTAATTCTGGTGATGAGAGCGTGTTTGGAACGAAAGGCATTTGTTTACAGCTAGCCAATAAATTACGTAAATACGCAAAAATAACCCGTTATTTCTTGTACTCCCGTCAATGGCGCCCAAGATGGCGAATATAATAATAATAATTTATGAAATAGTGAAAGGACTAGTTACGAAAGGCATTAGTTTACAGCAAGCCAACAAATAACGTATACAAGAAAAAATGACCTGTTATTTTTGTACTTTTGTCAGAGGTTTCGAAAATGAAGGGTATATAGCCTGATAATTTATGAATGAAAATTAAAGCCTTTCAAGCCGCTTTATCCAGTCACAATCTTATCTAATTATACAGTGTAGAAAAACAACAGGGTGCAGCTCATTATCTCTTACAATCTTTTGGACTCTCTTATTTGACATCTACAGTAAAATGTTACTACGACGACCGGCTGGCCGAGTGTTCAATTCTCTATTTTTCTACCGGCTACTCGACATGGATCCTATGTTCGAGTCCAAGCAAGGTCAGATGCTTGTGGACGAATATATGTTTTTTTTGGTCTAAAAGATAATTTCAATATAAAATATATTACTTCTTTATCTAGTATCGATAAAACAATTATGCTTATTTTGGGATAGGTAATAGGGTAATGAATGAAACATTATCATAAACCTTTTCAAATTTAAATCTTTTACCAACGTAAATGTGTTGCCAAACACTAACATAATATAAAAATCTAGCTCATACAAAAACTTTAATTTGTAGCTCGCTATCTAGTATAAAAAAAAGTGTGAAAACTTTCCCCAATAAGATGTTTTTCACACTTAATCTCCGTCATTCTCCAGCCCTTAAACTCCGTCCGTCATACCGACCGTCATACCGACACGCTAATGCATTTATAATATTAGTATGGTTAAGTGACTCCACCACCAGACTGGGAGACCATTTACTGAGAAATACCAGTAAGAAATTCAGAAAAATATTTTAAAAAATATTACAAATGTAATACATCTCTCATAAAAATAAATATGTTGTTACTAATAAAAACGATGCATATCAACCATGGGTTTGCCTACCACTGGCTGTAATTTTACGAAAAATAATGAAAATAATTTACTTCAAACCTATTTATTGATTGTGTTTAATATACTCTCTTTACCACCCCTAATTATAAGCCTATACACGTTTCATTCTTATTAAAAATTAGAACACTATAAAATCCATTTTATGTGTTCAATAAATTCCAATGTTTTAACAACAACATAATTCGTATACGACATTAAAACTGTAGTTAAATAGGAAAACGCGCGTTGTTTCGCGACTGGAGCGAAAATAACAGACTCATGACGTAGAAACTATTCCTGGCAATCTGTCAAGAGTTACCGATATTGTACACAGAAATAAACCGGTTTTAGCGGAGTGAACAGCTGTGAAAGTATGTGTGTAACAAAATATTGCCGGCGGTTATCACCGAAAATGGTAAATTCTCACTAAAACATTAAATAATGCAATTTAAATCGCTATATATGGTAATATCTCGAATTACAAAGTTTCTTTCATATATTTTGGTAAAATTTAATCTTTTCTTATAACTTTTTTGAATAATATGTCAATTTAAAATATCGCTATGATTTAAAGCTTCTTTGAGATACGAGTTAAATACTCGTTTTTTACTATCAATACTAAACCACGAATGAAAAATTAATATTAATGTTTGATCAGTTATTATAACTATACTGTCACAAAGGAAATATATATTCTATGTAAAGAAAATGTAGCACTGAACTGAAAAGTGAATTCATTCTTAAGTCAGGAAATGCGTCATAAACTCCACATAGCTGAATGGTTCTTGATCTTAAAAATAAACTTGTAATAGATGACTTAAATTATCGGATGTAGTTAGAAAAATTCTAAATCTGCTAACGTATCTTATAACACAGTAAAATTTATATTCCTTTTGATTCATATTTCATGTTATTAATTTCTCTTAATTTATTAATATGTAACGAATTCCATTGTGGAGAATTTTTGAAAAATATATAGTCACCAATGAGACTGTAACTTATAGTATCTTTAAGTTATTTAGAGTGAACATATCGTAAGAACTCAATGTAATATTTTTCAAGCGGTATAATATGAGTGTTGTATCTTAGAAGCTGCTTTGATTCAGTGCCAAGATTCCCGGTTCAACCGCTACGTGCTCCCGGCAGACCAGTTATTGTTTCATAACCCTTATACTGTATTTGCTAGTAAACGCTACTTAAGCACTGTTCTTGATTGGTTTAGGAGAATCGTAAGTCATATGTTGGTTTTATAAGCTAAGATAAAAATTAAGTAGCTTCTCAAACTTTTTATATATTTTGGAAAATATATAAACGATCAGTGAAGGAATGTCCTCGAATGTTGTGAAGTGTCTATATATCAGACACAATTAATTATATTATTTTTTATCTCTCCGCTGGACTGGTAAGGCATAAAAAGTTAAATAAAAGAAGACATAAGGTCATTATTGAAAGAAAAACCGTGTTTTAGTGTTAGCTAGAGAAAATCTGTTACCTAACAGCGTGTATGTATTTTTTGTTTGGTTTTGGTCTTGCGAATAATTTTTACTAATGTTCGTATAAATCTGTATATGTGATTATTGAATTAAATAACTAAAATTCCTATGTACCGTTGATACAAAAGAAATTGAATGTTTTGTTTAAAATTTTTGTAACGAGGTATTATTTATTCTGATTTGTGCATATATCGTCAGGGCGGGCGGTGTGTGGTCAGTTGTACATGTACTTATTAATTTGGAATATTCAGAACTTTATAAATAGAACATGTGGAAATTGTAGGAATAGCGTTCTAATTACATGAGAAATGGGCCACGTCTGTGTCTAAATTAAAAGTGAGACAAGTTTCCTCATCTCGCTAAATAAATACTGATATTCGGGCATGCCGCAAATAGGCTATGCGCGGCAGTGCCGTGGGCGCGGTGAGCGAGGGCGGTGGCGGGGGCGAGCGGACTGTGCGGAGACCACTATTTTCAGCGAGGCCGCGCGCGCGCTGAAATTCGAGTCACTCTCGTGGAAAGCGCTGACGCACACACTACGCGGATTTCACCAACAAAATTTCTTTAAAAATTTTCACAACTAATACACACGCTTTCTCAAACATACCCTACAAATCTCCGTGGCTTTAGCAACTCAACACGCGTAACAAAAGCTTACGATAGCGAATTAATCACAGTTATCAACGTTATCACAGAATAGTGCCGCTTTTATCCCAGAAGCTTGGATACGTCACACAGCACGAGCCACTGGTTGTCACAAATTTCCGGCGCGGGCGCGGTGTGTCACAGGCATGGCCCAGCGCTGGGCGTGTGGTATCCAAACTGGTGGTGTGCGCGGGCGCTGCACTCACCTCCCGAGCGGGCTGTTCACACGGCGGAGCGTCTCGCACTGCGCCGCCGCCCTCGCGGGCCCGCCGCGCGCCCACCCGACTATTTTCGGTGCCAAAAATCCAGGATTCCAAACCGCCGTTTGCGACGGATGTTCTGACAACCACCCGTCACGCTCGCACACACAGCTCACCTATTAATTCGCAAGTTAATCATCTTCGGGTCACGGCGGGGAAGAAGCCAGGTGTCGTTGAAATCGATGATAGATCGATGTCCACTCGGTGTCAATGCCGAGTAGACAACGCTGTCCTACTCCCGCGCATGCATCTGACTGACTCATGTGTGTCTTGAATATTTTTTTATTTTTTCGTTTGTTGATAAAGTCTCGTGAAACATATATGTAGAAATATCAATTTTAAATGCAACCTGAAATATACATTTTAATACTTTACATTACACACTCTGACTTAGACTCAAAAACAAATAACAGGGTTTTCAATGGGCATAAATAATATCTTAACCAACAAATAACCGACGCGTGGGAATTATACAATTATTAAATCAACTTTGTCTCTGTTATTCAAATTGACTATTTCATCTACATCCAAATAACAAAACAAAACAAAGATATGTTTAAAGTGAGGAGAAACCATTGCGTGGCGTGTAGAGAAATTTCATCAATCAATTGTTTAATGCGAAAGAGCGCCGGGGCATAAGAGTAGGTATAACAGCGGAACTTCTCGGAATAGTAGTCGTTATCTCAGAGAAAATCATATCAGTTGGTTTATAAAATATTATGCGGTGAAAATAAGAATAAGATAGTATCACTGATGAATTTCGCTCCATACGGAGTCAATAAAACATTTTAAAGTTTTTGAATAAAAAAATGTATATTTTTAAATAAAGATTTTTAGTGCTGCATTTTTGGTAGTGAAGTTAGTTTGATGTTTATGACGTCACAATTTGTTCACAACTCCATGCTTTTCTTATTTTAGCCGCATAGTATTTCTTGTTGTCATGAGATCTGTCTATATTTACTTTCGTTCTAGGCGCAGCACTGAACATACTTTAACAGTATGAGATTGTTTGCTTACAATCATACAGAGTTTCTGACGAATTCCGAATATTTTTTAATTACGATCCTTCTTTGCTCCAATAATGGGATATGAAGTGTTAAAAACTAAAAGAAATTATCACCTTCCACAACATGTTCGTACCTAGTTCAGTTTCAAATAAACTAGGAACGTCAAACGAGTTATTTGCAAATGTTTGCCTAAAATGTCATTATGATGTATATAAGAGTACTAATAAATAAAACTCCTCGTTGGAAAGGGGTTCGAAATTATTGTGTAGAAGCGTCCGGTAATAGCATAGGACTAAGTATACAAAATATTAAAACAAATACATTACCTAATAATATTTGTTTATTAATAGTAAAGTCATTACACGAGTCTGCGCGATTCGATACGAAGGCGTTATTCGGCCGGGTGTGCTACGCTCACGCTTTTCATACGACTCTTTTCTAATCATTAAAACGACAACTACAAAATATAAAAATTATTAAAAATGGCACGCATGTTTTGTTTTTCACGCGTCCAACCCTAATTTTAAGTATTAAAATGCAAATATTTTACAGCTTATCGTTATGAATAATTTGATAATAATTAATGTTTGTTTGACTCAATCAGGGACGTACCCGTTTATTTAATCCAAAAATATATATGAATTCTAGGCCAATTTTTTACATCAAAACTGCATTTACCGGTAAAATTGATAATGCTGTTTATTAGAATATAACTTGTCGAACTATACTAATTTAACTTTTAAGGAATAATTCGTATGTGTTATAGCTCGGTTTATGATCAATAAAGCTTTCTTTACGAGCAAGTGTAATGAAGAATTATTCAACAACTATTTTAAATTACAATACCATCTTTACACTGTATGTTTTTAAGTACCAAATATATTTCTATTTACTGTAGTTAATATTGGGTACTTATTCATTATTGAGTTGAATTTTGGAATCAGTGTATTCTTTATTGAAAGAAGAGTCTTTAGTTTCTCTGCTGTTATTTTTTCTTAAATAACGTTTTATTGGTCATTTTAAAAGAAAAAATAAATAATTATTATTTGATATTATACATAACATAAAATATAATAAATACCAAAAAACTAGAACGTATAACAACAAACTTTTTATATTTTCCATAAAATAAACACTATAAGTCTTTTGAATATGTTCTTTCCGTCATTTTATTTAGGGAAGATCTTTATAATCATCAGGGAATAACTTTGATAAATAAATAATAGGTTGGGAAAAAAGTTTCTTTGCATTTTATATCAAATATCAAGACATTTTTTTCAAAGTTAATTTATGTTGAATTACAGTATAAATACGCCATTTTGTTCGTAGACGTGGAAATCTGAAAGTGGCATTCGCCATATAGCCCTGACACCTCCCAGCCACTCGTAAAATTTGCTGAGTGGCTGAAGATGTATGTGGTCTAGCGTTATCGTGATCAAAGACCACACCCTTTCGAAATTTAAAATGCTTAAACAAACTTTATGCTACTGTTACTGACACTGCATTAGGACCATAAACGTAACATTTTTTTTGTAATCAAATTTTAAAATGTATCTAACTTCTTCAAACGATGCGCTCATTTTGACAGAAAGAAAAACAAATGAAAAATAATGGGAAACAAAATTTTCTAATTTTTCATTCGGTTATTGAAATTTCAACTTTTTAATGTCATGAAAACCAGCCAGATACAAATAGTACAGCCAAAAATATTTTATTACAAATTTTTTACATGCTATATGCGAAGACTTTTTCCCCCACCTAATAAGTTCAACAGAAAATTTTTCAAACCGCCCAAGTTGTGTTATTTAGTAATAGTATGTATAAACAATATAATAAAATTGGCAATTAGAACAAAAATAAACTATTTTTGCAAACAAAGTATGCGTTGACGCGCCGCCCACGTCGGTATTAACTTAACCAGGTAGCGATTACAATTTATTTCAAATAAAACTCATAATTGTATAAATGTAGTTTATTGTAGAGACAAACAGTCAGCGCACTTAGTACATCTCAGAAATGGGAAGCTAGATCACAAGCTTATATCGGAATGCACACTGGAATGTCAGAAGCTTAAAAAATGGATCGGTTACATACAAAAACTAACGCTAAACAAGTACAAAACTTACTTGAATAAAATCTAATCGTTAATTTCATTCATAAGAGTGTATTCAATTAAAAAACTTACTGTATTCATACAAAGTTAGCATCGGCAGTCGTCGAATTTAAATATTTCTATCGTAATAACCACAATAAAAATGTATTCAGAGTTCAGAGAATTTATGGAGTTCATTTGTATAAGCAAAATTATATATTTATTCTTTAGAACATGTTTGTTAATAAGTTAACACAACTATTCATAACATAAATTATGTTAATGACCTTTTACATTTTCGTACAGGGATTTCATTGGAATTAAATAACTTTTGAACATAAAACATATTTGGTTATAATATGTACATTGCATTATTAAATTGTCAGTCATAAATTAATTATTAGATTATTTGATTACTGTTTTTCTTATTTATTTTTCCTATATCACCGAGCATCTAGGTTCAAATTATTGTTATTAAAAGATTTTTTTAATATTCATATAAACACTAGATATAAAAAAGTCTTTTTATAAAAAAAATAATCTGGATTTATTGTTGATGCTCATAGGTGATAATTTTAAGAAGCAAGCTTCCAAAGTCGCTTCTTTATAATGACCAGTCTTCAATAAGTTCTTGAAATTTCTTGACCCAGTTTAACTTAGCGCAGATAATCAAACAGTTATAATCAGTCCAATTATAATCAACAAAATAAAATATATTTTATTTTGAGTATGTAAAGCAAATGACACTCGAAAAAATTAGTCCGTACTATACCTATTCAGAAGTCTTCAATGTAACAAGAATGACTGACTATCACAGACCCGTTTAAATTTTTTGTCGAGGCCATATTATTGAAAAGACATAGGTAAGTTACGAATGACGCGCTAAGATAGACATGAGTCGATGGCGCATACAAGAGGGTAGATCTAGGATCCTCCAATACATTTCTTCTTTTTTAATATACGTTAACATTTTCTTGACTGCAATTTTACTCCGAAGACAGAAGTTATCGCACAAAAATAGGTATCTCATTTTAATCGCTCATCTGCGCTAGGCGTGTATTATTTGTACTGAAATGTGTGGCTGAAGTCCTCCTAACAACGATTGTGACGAGTCTGTTAAAGCTGTGCATATAATATCAAGCAACGAACACATCTCTGAGCGTAGAATTTATGATCATTTGCCGCAACATTGCCATATTTTATGAGGTATACTTAATATATAAAAATATCAATCGACATATTAATGGTTTTAGAGGCTAAATATACATCAATAACCTATTTACATAATACATAAAATGTAATACGTAGGTTTTAGAATGCTTATTGTAGTACTCTACTCTACTAAAGCATCTCTACCTATGTGTATTTTGTACTGTAGAGTATGTTACTACAATTATTTATAATTTGAATATTAAAATCTGTGCCTTTCCTACAATTGCAGACCACTGGTGTTATAAAATAGGAACGAATACTTGGTACTATAAAAATCCTAAAAGTAAAAATGAATGAATGGAGGGTGTTTTTTGGCTTAAAGATATCAATAAAATGTCGATTGCAACGTTGTAGCAAGTCGCTCAGACGCAAACTCCCAGCCTCGCGCGCCCACCAAATAGCGGCGGCGGCCATCTTGTTAATAGCCTGACAGATCCGCAAAAGTCTGGTCCACCTCCTCTGCAATTGCCTTGTACTTACTGCGCTCCTCCACCACTTCATCTAAACAATGTTAGTATGGTTAGTAAATATTAGAATTATTAGCATATCTTATCATATTTTATATTTAAACGGATTCAAAACTAGAAATAGCAGTTCGTTTTTTATTACAATTTTTAAATCTACAAAATCAAAGGAGTATGTAATTAAGGTTGGTTCACACTAATAGTAAGTCCACACTTAAACAGTATGTTTAAAGATCGAACAACGCAAATACTCCTTGGCTTAGTTATATTAGTTCTTGTCGACAATTTTAATGGGCGACAAAATAAGGCGTAGATACGTCCCCGAACTCTATACCTACATTCTTTTTCAAAGTATGTTAAAACTATTGATCTATTTCAACTAGAGCAACAAGTGTTTAAGAATAGAAAATGGGATGGAAGGTGGATGTTTTAGTTAAATGTTAATAGTTGTTTAGAAATTCTGTAGCAAGGAAAATGTATGTACCATTTTATAAATATCCCACCCACCTATCAATTCGTAATTAATTCCTTGTTATTGTGAAATTAAATAACTAAGGCTGGTGTTCACCAACTATAAAATAGATTTAAAGTAAACCGTCAGTTTTTGATATTCCATCCATACGCTAAATTTTAAAACCCGACAAATAAATAATAGTCACCTTTTCAAGTGTTGGTGAACACCACACTAAGTATATTATTACTTGCCACAATTTTGAGATAACAAAAATGTGCTAAAGCCTCCTACTACTACTACGAACATTAATTAAAATAATTAAATATAGTTAAGTACTTAGTTTTATTCGCAACATCAATAAAAGTAAGTTTTATTGCTGGTTCAGTGAATCGAAATTATCAATGGCTCTGAGCACCGGATTGAATATTTATAATTTTTGACTGAATTACACATCTTAAAATAATTCAATAAGCAGTTGTCATGAAATATACAAGTTTTTGTATTTAAAAGTCAAAGGATGTGGTGTAATTTCATAAAGCTAAAAATAATAAGCTGTTTATACTACACATTGAACTAAGTCTACGGAAAACATGCAGCTACAAAAATAATAATTCATACGACAATCATTGATACTTATTTATTTGAAAGAGTCATATATTTTAAGAAGGTATTCTTGAGAATTTATTAAGATAAAAAACTATGTACAAAGTATTTTCAGGGATAAATAAAAAAACACGCAAATAATAAGTAATAAATTATTTATTATTTATATTACTCGAAAATAAATACCGCCGTATAGCTATGGAGTTTAATACTTTAAATCAGGAGTATAAAATATAAAATACGTCTATGGATAGTCAATTCATCGCGGACGGGTGTTGCGCCGCGGTAAGCGTTTGGTAGGACCCCAGGGATCCCATGATGGTGGGGTGGAGGAGCCCCCGGGGTCTCGAGCGGCCGAGCCAACTCTTTATTCCTTGAGGATAAGCTCGACGAACGCGGTGTCGAGGTCGTCTCCGATGTCCTTGTATTTCTCCTTCTCTGCCACAAGCTCGTCTGCGATGTTGAGGATTAGTTATTGGTTTTATTATGGTCCTTATATAACAATAGTTGGCTATATATTCATAGGATGGTGCAGATACATTGGCTTTTGGTAAAATTTTATAAAGTTAAATAATCTACATTGAATATAAATAATCATAACATACAATCGAATTAAAATATCTATATAATAAAAATCATCTAAAGAAACTCATCTAAATAAAGTTCAGTGACCATACATTTCTCTATAGCGCCGCCAATTCTCTATTTTTATTAACACGTTTAAGAAATTATCAAAATAACATTAAAATAAAGCTTTTTGTTTTATTTCGGATACAAAACAACTAGAAGATCGAATTAATAGGAACAAGTATTCTCTTAACTCCTTCAAGTCAAGTTTGAAAGCGAATTAGTAATGATTTATATAAGCATTTTGAGACTAAGTGATTTTTTATAATCTTCATCTTCATTCTTCAATTCAATTCCCTTTCCCTTATCCATATCATAACTGATAGTTATTGTCTCAAAATACTTTTGTTATTAAAGAATTAAGAATAATGATAATGCTTACATGTTGCGTCCTTGTTATTCCGAAGCCATGCGCTTCATTGTGTTACCTTAGTTTTGACGGAAGAGTCATGCGATCGTTTGTTATTTTTAAAGATCAAAGATAGCTATTACGTGATGGCTTTATGCTTTACTGCGAGATTAAATGCACATGAAAGAGAAGATAAGGCGGAGGTTTCAGTGGCAGCACGTGCAGCGGTCGCAGACGCGCGTGGGCGGCGCGTGCGGCGCGGGCATCCCCAAGTCATCGAACGCGCAGTCGAGCTCGCCACCGATCTCGTGGAACAGCTCCTTGCCAGCGATCAGCTCGTCTGCGGACAGGGCTGCGTCAGCGGCGACGGCGGCGGCCACCAGGGCTCACACACGCATGCACGCCCTTTCTCTAATCTACCACTTCGCGGGGACCGACATTGAAAAATTCCATCAGCTATTTTTCCTCCATATTTAACATCATAAAAAACGACGATCTTTAAAAATAAAACGCATCGCGCCGCTGCGTCCACAGTGAGGCGCAGGCGCGAGGAAAACTCAAAAGACGACAGATTCGACACCGTTACGATCATCGTTAACTTACATAGACGAACCTAGTCGCGGCACCGGAAACGAAACAAACATTTACTCGAATAACATGTTTCGATTTTTAAATTTTTAATAAACTATTGTAACCAAATACCGCATACGCGGGTTCTTTCGATCACGGTACAATTGCGGATATTTCCTGTAATCATATCGCGATATCCTATCACTCGCGGGCTGTGTTCGTCTATTTACATTAGGAATATTTAGGTCTACAATTATGAGGCGGGAGCAGATTCTGCTGGTGTAGGCGCGGGTGCTGCCTCCGGCGCGGGGGCCGGGGCTGTAGCGGGCGCGGCGGGTTCAGCGGGAGCCACCGCCGGAGTGGCTACCGCGGGTGCTGCGGCCGGTGCGGCCTCAGCGGTAACGGCTGGAGCCGGTGCTCCCTCCGCTATGGGAGCGACGGCCGGTGCTCCTTCCGCTGCGGAAGCTACGGTCGGTGCGCCTTCAGCGGGAGGAGCGTCAGCAGGAGTAGCCACCACAGGAGCTGCACCTTCCGCCGGAGGCGCTGCACCTTCCACTGGAGGAGCGGCGCCTTCGGCTGGAGCGGCCGCTGGGACTCCTTCAGCCGGAGGAGCGGCACCTTCAGCGATAGGAGCTGCTCCTTCCGTGGCTGGTGCAGCTCCTTCCGTGGCTGGTGCAGCACCCTCTGCGGGCGGTGCAGCACCCTCTGCGGGCGGTGCAGCACCCTCGACAGGCGGAGCGGCTCCTTCAGCTGGAGGAGCAACGCCTTCTGCTGTTGGAGTTGCTCCGTCGGCAGGTATCGCAGCTCCTTCGGCTGAAGGAGCAACTCCCTCTGCAGGCGGAGCTCCCTCGGCGGACGGGGCTCCCTCGGTAGGAACACCCTCGGCGGGCGGCGGGGGCGTGGGCTCCTTGGGCGGGGGTGGTGTTGGCTCCTTGGGCGGGGGCGGCGTAGGCTCCTTGGGGTGGAGGCGCTCGTACTCGCGGCGGGCAATTTCGATCTGGCGCTCGTTGGGGTCGACACCCGGGATGAGCTCCACGAATGAGTCATCGATGTCATCGCCGATGTCGTTGAACCTCTCGATCTCGTTGATGAGGTCGTCTGCGGCAGGCAGGACAGTCAGCTCAGCCGGTAGGGCATGCGTTAACACCAGGGCCGCTCCATGCTTCGCTATACTACGGGGCGTGCCGCATGCCCGTGCTTCGGACGATGATATGTACAATGTGGCGGGCGCGCTCCGTACGCGCGGTCAGAAACGTATCGATTTCCGGTTCGGGTAAAGTGGACGTATTCACAGATAGTTTCGTCGCGCGATTTGATACATCATTGATGATAGACTTGACCGTTACGCCGTTACGACCGTTGTGCCGTTCATGAATGTTATTTATAGCTGATAGAATCGATATTAAGTTAAAACAAAAGGGTTATGATGGGATCACTCGGATTAGTAAAAAAAGAAAACAAGTTAAAAATAATAATATATATTTGTAAACACTTGTGTTAGAATACTCTTAAAATCATTAATTTATTTCTCACGAACTTACTACCATTTCATTAATCAATAACATTAAAAACGTATATCTCTCGATCGAACGTTTCGTTTACATTGAAGATAGGTATTGTTTACAAGGGGTCTGCGCGGGACCCGCTGATGCGCCGGCGCCGGTCCGGCTACAGCTCTTGGGCAGATGTCATTTATTCATAGTTTTATTTTAATAAATAACAATACTCAGATTATGACACAAGATAAATCATACTCGAAACAAAATAGAATATTGAATACTTCATAGAAAAGTATTATCTTATAAATATCAATATTTTACGTGTTACCATACCACTCATTAAATAAAATATCTAATCTCTTTTCTAATATTAAGTAAATAAGAGTTTATTATAAATAATAGAGCAAACGGTGCATTCATAATATTGCCAATATATTGAAATTGTGTTTATTTACTTTACCTATATCTGAAGAATGAAAATCATAAGTGGATAATACAAAAATAAATTTGTTCTTGGTTTTACAAACAAAAATACGAGAATAATGTAGAAAGTTTTAAGACACGTATACACGACATAGATGTCGAGTGAGAAATCGAAACATTTTGGTCCCATTTTGGAATGTTGACGTTATATCATACCTACTAACTAGAAGTGCCATAAGGAGTAGTTTCGATAGCTGCATTCATCATAGAACATCGAATAAACCGACACGTTATACAGGCACGCTCATTATAAAATGACTACGTAATAAAAGTACATTATTCAAAATTTACACTGAAAATATTAGTAAGAATAATTTGTGTATGAAATAAAAAATTGCACATGGCAGTGGTGTCTAGCAAACACTCGATCTCGACATTATTAAAAAAAGCGGCTGGCGATTACTCTAAATCTAGAAACGTCTAAGAGCCGGCTCGTCGTGCTAAAGACCAAGGGCGCGCATGAAAATAAATACACAAACACGTCATCTATTGACGAAGTTAAAGGCCGAGGGAGTTGGGGTTCATTTTGACTTTTGCTGTCAAAGTGACAGCCAGTGACGTGAGAGCTAGCACCGGGTCGTTAGCGCGGCGAGGGGGGCGGGGCGGGGCTGGGGGGCGTTCACATGTTCTGGATGTCGTGGAGCGTGGCCTCCATCTCCTCCTGCAGGAGTTTGCTCTTTTCGCGCTCGGCTACCAGGTCGTCTGCAAGGCGTGGGGGCCACGGTCAGTCCACACAACAACACATATACAGCCATCAAACATTCACTTGTTCATTCTTTTTAATCGACTACGGCTAGTACAATTTATCGTTAACATTTGATCTATGAAACTTTTTTATATTTAAATTTATATCATGGCACATAGTGTAGATTCTGTTTTATTTAAGTCTAAAATCTAATTTAAGTTATCTACCTTTTCTACTTCAAGGTGTTCTATTGTCTAAAGAGCTAATATCTACTAATTTGGCGTTTCAGTCATTCAAAAGGCAGATAATTTAAATTTCGTTCCATAGAAACGGAAGCTACACCATTTCTAGTGAATGTTTGAAATTATTGGGATAGGCGAAAACAACATTGAGTATAAAATGCATGCGTACTTTCTACTAAAACATAAAACATCAAAATAGTTCGGGCGGCTCGTAGAGCGAGCGAGAGTAGAGGAACACAAAATACATGCTCACAAAGTAATAAATATTTATAGAGTTCTGATTTGAGTACAATAACCTGAGATCATTTAAGAAGGTCCTTTAGTAAAACTCATAAAAAGATGTTCTGTAAGCAAGGTATGTAAAACTCAAATCAAAATCCCACAAAATTAAAATATAATCATAAAAAAACTGTTACTATGAGAAAATAAGAAAATAAAGCTCGAGATTATAGCGAAAATGATAGTAATAAGAAGCTTTCAAATCTATTGTACAGCATTGTAACTCAAGTAAGCCAGATCTAATGACGGCTGAGATGAATTTGAGTGCGTTCTGTCTAAAGCTTTGGTTATTTTTGTTCAAACATTGTTATCAACTTGACTTCAGAGATTGTGAAATTCGACTTAGCCAAACTGTTGCTGTACGTTGTAATATCTGCTGAACCTTGAAAACTAGCATAAAATATATAAATATAAACTTTAAAATTGCAACTTTTGTTTTTATAGTCCGTTCTCAACGCTAATAAAGTGTATCATTTCAAATTGGAAGGCACTTCAATAATTTTTCTGATTACAAAAAATAAAGAACGAAGGTATCATAAGGTATTCTTCAACTAAAAGCCATTCCATTTGAATAGACACAGTAATCCAAATAGATATCGTTTTGTATTTGTCGTATTGTAAAATGTAAGTATAGATAATAAATACCTTCAAGCCTGTCGACCTCCTTCTGTAGTTTCTGCACGGAGCGCTCGGCGAACTCTGCACGGGCTTCAGCCTGTAAGTTTATTAACACTGCTTTAAAAAGAGAACTTTCACTAAACAGTCTATTTTTTCTCTTGTTATTAAAGGCATTAATTGTTTAATAATTTACTAATTCACAAGTGTGCACTGCTCTCACATTTCATGTCAGAGATATTAATTTATGATAACTGATATTAATTTATCAGTTTTTCTAAATTTTACTCCAAAAAATAGACTGTTTTATAAATAATTACCATGCAAAGTTATCACTCATTTAAAATTAAATGTAAAAATTGAATTATTTAACTCATTATTTTAATTTACTTTGTAATAATAATAAAAATTTGGTAGTTTAATAGTTCAAAACTAAATCTTTGTTAAACATCAAAAGCGCCACAACCATGCAATTTACCTTTACCGAAAGCAGCAAAGTGACGTGTGTTGACACTACACTAATAATAACAATATATATTTACCCTTTACACAAAATACCATAATCTATTGAAATATAATGAGTATATGAAGAGGAAAATGCAAGTTGCTCGGTAATTTACGCATCGGAAAACAAAGGAATAATATAAGGAACTGAGATACCACTATCTTACTTTACAATTATGCATAGATTTGAATTCAATTCTAACATTATAGTTTAAGTTTTGTTTTAAAAAAAAATTAAATTTATACAATTTTCCATAAGTAATATGACCAGAGCACCTGCTTGTGAGCACGACTTACTTGCGTTAGTTTCTGCGAGAGGCTGTGGATCTTATCCTCGACGTGTTCACGTGACGCCATCGCCTATCCACATAGGATGGATTACTTACGGCAAGCCACCGACATGCCATGCCCACCTTGTGACTGTACGCATACAGAACTTGCGGTTTATTTATAAATGATGAAATTAAATGAATGAAAAAGTGATGAAATGAATCTATTAATGAAGGTATAAAATAATGAAAAACTAACAAGCGTACAATCACAACGTTGGCAAAAGGTTTATAGGTACAGAAACAAATAATACACATGTAGGAAGGAAAGACTTCTTAAGTAGATACAAAGATGAAGCACCAACTGCTGTCAGCCAGTCGTCTCAAGGGACCTACACCGACATAGTAGCCATAACTAAATAAATGTAAGATCCACAAACACGAAGAAGCCATAGATATGAACAACTCTTTATATAGCGAAGGATACATCGAATGGCGATGAGCATGATCCTAATCTACAACCGTTACCAACACTATCTACTAATGTCTTCCGCTTCGGTTGTCCGTTTTACCTCTTTCAGTTGTGCGTCCAGCAGATGGACTTGGATCTCGAATGTTTCTTCTCTTTGCGTCGCCTGTAGTTATTGTTTATTAACGAAAAACACAAAACAACGAAAACGGAAAAACCATGCAGCGTCTCACAGAGCGAAGATATGTCTTTTGAGCTTCAACAGCAATGTGAGACGCTCAGCGAAGTATATTAAGTATGCTAAATCTAGGTTACACTGGTGGATAGTAACTGTTAAGAACATATACGCCAGCCAAAAAGGAAAAGATCAGTGTTGAGTGAAAACGGAACACGCAAGTACAGACGCACTACGCGCTGTGTTTCTTTCACCAAATTATTTTTATTGTTGTTGGCAAAACAGACACAGTGGCTGATCTAGAGGGTATGTACATCAGAATGCAGTTAGGTAAGCGCACGAAACACTCGTATAAGTGAACCGTTATCGTTCGCTTCACACCTCCTTTAGGCGGGTGGTGAGAGTTTTGATTTGATTTTTGTACTCCTCCTCACGTTGGTTGGCCTGCGTGGAAGTGGACATGTTAGTATTCTTCTATTTCAAGTACTCTAGCTTAGTTCTCATATTGTTTTAAGAACGTTTTCATAATTCCAATTGTCATTTTCACCTACGATTGTGTACCTACACATTGGGATAATCTACTTCTGTAGTTGGTGCATCATTCATCATGTTTAATAAAACTTAAAAATAATAGCTAATTTAAGTTTGAAATTTTCGAAGTCTAGGCTAGTGGTAGATATGAAAACCCTAGCTCTTTAAATTTTTGAGTAGCTTGTAATAATTATTCTAAATTTTTTAAAGTAAAATACAAATGAAATATACCTTCTCCTCGGAGACTTCAAGGGACTTCAGGTTGTTACCAACAACACGTAATTCCTCCTCAAGCTCGACGATTTTGCTGAAATTCACAAAATAATGGACCATCAATTTACACCGAACAAAAATAGTGTATATATATATATATATGTGTGTTATTTTTAAATTTAATAAAATGAAGATGTGACTTTATTTACAATATGTTGTATTTAAAGTGCAATATGAAAATGATAAATTTAAAGTGATTCTAATCAATTCAACTGTTTCGTCGATGACCTAAATATTTGCCAATTTGTATAGTAGTAGCTTATTAACTCTACGGCATGGTGCAACGTTAGTAATAATATGAAGCTCGTGCCTGTTATTATTAATTGGATATTGTAATAGTTGTACATTGATACAATTTATTGCGAGCATGTTTTAAAACTCTTTCTTGAACTGCATTTGTATAACCATGAACAACTATCGTTCATTTGTTAGATGCATGCAAAATATTTAATAATACCTTATTATGGCAAAGAAAATGTACTGTCTAAGTATTTAAATTCAATAGGTGATACACCAATTATCTTCATCGCTTCATTCACAATAAACATTTATATACTGCAAATAAAAATGGTTCGACTAAGATAAACATAGCGACCTCAATTTTAACACATTACACTTTCTCATTTTCACCAACAGGTACTAAGGCAAGAAATTATAATTCCGAACAATAAATTTAGTCAAGCTAATCTTGAATAAATTCATTAATCTAGTTTACGTCTATTTAAAAGCACAAAGGATTATCTGACACTGATTACCGTGTTTTACTTTATAACTTGTTACTTTGTAAATCTATTATTTAATATTGATTAAGAATCCGACTCTATAATCATTGCTTTATTGTACATTTTCGTAATTCATAACTTAGGAACTAATATTTAGGAGATTATATTCGAGATTATTATCATATATCATGTTTATTACCATCTGATTTGAACTGATATTATAATCATATATTATCGCTATCCTCTGACTTCTTTATGATGACCAAAGGAATGTGCAATATGTTTGGTCGGAATGGTCTCCAGTGGCAGACAGCCCCTCGGTACTCACCCGTCGCTGAGCTCGGCGCGCTCCTCGGCCCTCTCGAGGTCCTGCTCCATCAGCACGAGCTTGCGCGCCACCTACCGCCGGCCGAGCGTTAGTACACGCCCACACGCACACACACACAACACACACTACGCTACCGACACAGTCGCCGCTCTCGAATGCTTCAGTGCAGTGCAGTTACACTAATTTACGGTCATCTTCTTAACAGTTTTGACCGTGAAATAGGAATCAGGATGAAGGAAACGGTTAGGTTAATCAATCAAAAAGTATTTTGTGTTAGAGATACGACAGATTTATATTTTCAGTAAAACATGGTCGTATCAAAGCTTGTGTCTCCACCGGGTGATCTTTCTCTGCGTTTGACTAAATCAAAGGGAGCAAAAGGATATAACACCAAACAAAAGGGTTCACACAAAGCGAGAGTTCGAAAGCGGCGTCAGTGTTCACGTTAATAAAAATTATAATAAACGAGGGTTGTCCCAAAACATTTAGTTCTAAAATTTACTTTTCGAAAAAAAATTAATATCTAAGTGCTATCTAGTGCATATTCATTATCGTTATGTGATGTGTGCGCTTGCATATGTGCGGCACGCATACGGCCAGTAATTCTGGTGTAATGCGGTGCATATCTGAAAATGAAAATTGCCCTATACCACACATATTTCCGTAAGGCCTAACTTATAGCCACGTTTAAGTGATACACACACAGAAGACAGAAGTTTAGTATACACATGGACATGATAGTAAATATTTGCATAGAAATATCCATGAGATGGGGCAACCCTTGTTTTAGTTTGAATCAGAGGGAGCGCAGCACCACTCATGATCCAGCAGGATACACGAATGGTACTGCCCTGTACGTAACCTTATAACTATTTAGTGTTATCATTTTAATACAAAACGATAACATTAATACAACTAATGTTATGGCAAATCCAAAATAAAAACTAAAAAGTAAATCTCCTGCAGCTCCAACTCGTTATCGACCTAGAATGGGGCATGCAATAAAAATATCTAGGTAGAAACAATGTTAGAAATACCAAGGAAGGTAAATCGGGTTACGGTGCAGCAATGTTATGAATTTAAATGAACAACCATGCAGAACGGTGGCGAAAACAGAGCCTTAGGATCACAGAGGTACTGCTCATTACTGAATGACAACGGATAAGGTTTTAACGATTATGCATAGTTTAAGCAATATTTCAAATATTATTTACTTATGCATGATAGTCAATATTGAGAGTAGCCATGTGATCCAACAGCAAATTGAAGAGAAACCTACGATTCGCCGGTTTCAGCACGCTCCTCCGCGCGCTCCAAATCAGCCTCAACCATGGCCAGCTTACGAGCCACCTGAAGACACCATACTATATTAGCAACCGAACTACAAGCTTACAGTCATTAGTGTCTCAGACCACAGAATCTTTGACAGCTGCTATAATAATACACGTAACTCTTGAGCAACATGAGCTACACCCTTCGTAAATGGAAGTAATGCTTAATGCTTATGTAACGACATATGCGACGAAGGAGACTGGTTCTACCATAAAAGGCGAATGAACCAAGATCAGCCGATAACATTCCTTCTTGGGACTATGACTTTTACGGCTGCCCTCGCCGCGCAGGGTCATGTCAGGGAATTAGGACATAATTATAACTCAAACCATATGGCTTCAACATAACTGCAATTGAATTATTGATGACAGTTTAAGTGCAAATGGAACAGCATATCCTTATACGAGTAAAGTAACTATACTAATAAATGGTTTTTTTTTTTATATTTATCTAAAAAGTTCACAATATAAATATTTCTAAGCTCACAATTGTTATTGAATGCAGTAAAACAAATGTTAGTATCATAAAAGAACACTAATAATGTCATGGAATCATAGTCAATAATTTAGTTTGAAAAAAAAACGAATAAGAATTGTGTTACCAATTGTAAGTAGGAAAACTGTAGATGGTTTTACATTATTGTAGAAGTCGTAAAACACTAAAACCATTCTAATGTATTATGGACAAAATACACACTTTAAAAACATTTAATATGGCCTGTGGAAAGGCTACTTTAATTAAGTATTGCACAACAATTTTTGAGAGGTTTTAACTTAAGTATAGTTAGTTATGTACAAAAAGTCATGATATTTGTACGAGCAAACCATGCCAAACCAAACAACATCGACACGCCTATATAAACACCTCATCGTATTTCTTGTCTGCCTCCTCAGCGAGGAATCGGGCTTCTTTGAGCTGGTTTTCCAGGGCGTCCATGCGCTCCTCATCGGCCAACGACCTGTTCTCGAGGATCTTGCGGGCACTGAATCCCATAACATAAATCTTAAGTAAAAATGTCGACGAATACATTCCTACCTACATAACCTAGCATCTGACTATAAACGAAAGGGTGACCCGAAGTTAGAGGACATGCAAAAGACGAACACTAAAATGTAAGAACATACAAAGCTACAAATGATTGCTGAACTCGGAACACTGCTCTGGAAAAAACGTTACTAAACAAGAGAACTTTCCGAAGACATGGTAATAAAACTACCAAAGAAGAAAATTCTCTTATTAGACCATTACAATCACGCAAAAATTAAATGCAAACCAAAAGGCAAAGGGATAAAGGGATAAGTTTTCTTATGCTTTTAATATCTTTGCATTATGGAGGCATTTTTATTAATATAGTAGCAGAATATTGTATTCAACGCTAAAAACCACTTGTTGAGAGTGGAATCGATAGAGTTTATAGAATTATGCCAGAACTTATCACTAAAACAAGTTACACGTTTAAATATTATGAAAACAAAATTCTACAATAGCCACAATGCAATTGTATTTAAACGTGTAACTAAGTTCTAGTCCTTTTAACAACTATTATGTTACGTGTGGTGATACACTTTTACCCATTTATTTATTCAAAACTTATTCCATTACTTTCTGTTATCAATGAAAAGATTTAAATTTGAAATAAGATAAATCTGTACCACCACCAAGCAATAAATATGAGATATTGTTAAAGCATTTCACCTCTTCGTATTTCTTGTCGGACTCTTCAGCAATGAGCTTGGCCTGTGAGAGCTGCGCCTCCAAAATAGCGACACGGTCATCCTCCATGTTGGTCCTGTTCTCCAACGCCTTGCGTATTCTGGTTAGTACGGGGCCAAACACATGCGTGTTATATAACATCGATATTGTTATGATTATAATGTAATGATATGAAAAACTAAACTAATATCTAAGGATTTCCTCTTATATTATTGATTTTTATAATAATATTTTTATTTATCTGAGATTTTATTGCATATAATTAAACCTATGGTAATAGTGGCTGATTATTCAGAAAACAAAAACAAAAACACTCATGCAAGAAAATAGTTTAGTAGTAACAACGATTGTTTAATAAAAGTAATTTCTTTTAGAAGGAAGTAAAGAAATATGTGGGTATAACATTGGAAAGGCCGAATATTCAAACGTCAATTAAATTTTAAAACAATATAAATGTCAAGGAGTGCTCAATATGATGTTTTACTATACATATTGAAAGTCTTTTTAAGCAGATTGAGTATTTAGACGAAAAATAAAAAAAAATATAGAAAAAAAATCCAAAAAGCTACAACAGTTTTCATTAAAATTATACTCTTTTTATTCGTTTTAAATAAATGTTATTAAATTACCTACACAAAAATTTATTTAAAAAATAATTTAAATAAATTCCCCTTTTACTAATATTTTTTGTGTTAAGTACTATTAACAACGTACATTTGAACAACTAAAATAGTAATACACGGCCTAAAGCCCACAAGTTAGATAGGACTCACCGTTCGGACTCATCAGCGGCCTGGCTAGCCTCGGCCAGTTTGGCTGTGGCGGTAGCGAGACGCTCCTCGGACCTCTCGAGGTCTTCTTCCAGCAGTTGGATGCGTCGGTTAAGGGCAGCCACTTCGGACTCGGCCTGTACGAGAAATGAGATTCCATTGTAGTGATTTCATATTCTTTCAACAATTCTCACATGATGGAAGTCATATGTTCCGAGCAAGCATGATCAATTACACGCTCGCAAAGGGCCTCGTGTCATCCATATCAAAGTAATTTATAAAAATTAGTACTGGATATCATAATTTTTCATTGCTAAGAATGTTCTGCTTGATTAGGTTCGATATTTGTTTGGACGTACTATTTATATCTGAAGCAACTTAAATATTCATTAGGGCTACTACATATAATGTCTCAAATATATCGATCGGAATAAAAATAGGCATTAATCGCGCTATAGACATATATTATTTTTAATAACGCTAGTTTATAGATTCAAGACATGGTTTATGGAATATCTGCTATTCAACACTATCGAAAGTAATATTTCATGGATAAAACAATATTTTAACTTCTATAAGATCCCAACCTGTGTTTTGTAACTTCTATTTGTGATTTGTATGTGAATGCCTACAGAGCAGGCTGGTAAGAAACGATAAGTACATAAAAGTAATAGCCAATATTATATCAAATTAACCATTAAAACATTTCATTTTACTTTGCAGCATGATTGATTTACCTACAACACAATAGACCGTTTCAAAAAATTCTTCCTATCGTAAGTTATAGTGTAATCAAACCTAATTAAAGTATGTGTCATTGTAACACGGAACTGTATCAAACGGTTGGAATTGGTATCACGTTTCAAAACTTGTGTTATGTTGCGTTGTTGTCTAATAAAAAAAAACACATCGATGTAATAGAATAATGTCCATGGCCTAATACATACAAAGTTAGGTCTAGGTATGCAAAGACTAAATCTAAAAGTATATTACTATAGTAATCCAATAGTAAGACTACATTCCAAATAAAAGAACAGATGGCAGATTGTCATTTACGAATAAGTTTGTAAAATGGTAAATTTCACGCATTGAGTCAAGACAATGAATTTGACGACTCTTGTATATCATCTATGAAATGGAATGAAATCGATGTAGATGATATATACCGAGGCAGTGATGTCTATAAGTAAGGATTTTTAATTTTAATAATGGAACTTAAAAGTTTTCCCAAAATACTTAAATTAAGCTTCATAATATAAAGTAATAATAATATCTTAAATTTCAATATAATTAAATATGATTTTTTCCTAATTCCAATTTCTCGATGCCAATTCTAATCACCTACTCTCCATTTAAGTACAGTACTTATATATCTCTCAAAAATAGGAATAAATAGCAAAACTTAGAAATATAATATACATTTTTATAAAAATTTAAATAGCAAAAAACCATTGTACTTTCACATTCATAAACGGACAATGATAAAACAATTAAATTTAGATATTATTTATCCAGGGGGCTTATTACCTATTGTGTAATTACTTTTGATGACGGACTACTGTCTATATTTTGAACTACGTCGTACTGGTTCATTCTCTGCTAATTAATCGTGGTATTACGCACTTGTTGATCAACAATTACTTCCTTCAACAATCAATCATGTGAAAGTGGTATTCAAAGCACGTGTTTTTGAATCAATTTACTTAGGACTTAAATCTTATTTTAAAAAATAACCAGGCTCATATTCTTTGGAATTACAAAAAGTCTAGAGAATTCCAATTTTTTAAGGTCTTTAAAAAATTGGAATTCTCTAGACGTTTTTATGCAACGTATATGTTGATTTCTAACACAATTTTAGTGTTCAGTTTTTAATTGTTGTTACGATATTTATTGCAAAGATCGTTGAATGGATTACAATGAACGTCTATCATATGGTAATCCGCGGTCAGAACATAAGATTAACGTAGAATATGGAACCGTTAAAATAAAAACAAACGTCTAACAAAATCGCAATTGAACGTAAGGATATTACATAAATTTAAATCACTAAATAGTTATAGTAGTTCTAAAACAACACGAATCTTGGCAGTTATGTAGTTCCAAAATTTACAGTTGCCAATATAGTGTCGGCCACTTAAAACTATATCGACATACAATATCAAAATTAAGGCGACTTAACCGTGTACTCGGTGTAAGTGGGTATTGTTAACAGTCAAAACTAAGAACGTGTCACGAATCTAATGTCTATTAGAATATTTTGCATCGTTTATTTATATTCAGCAGGTCACACATACCGATGACATCACGTGTCCTTGTGGTAACGAAGCACAAACGAGTCCCAGTTTCTCCTCCTTTTATCCTGTGTCGTCATCAGAGGCGTTGATGCTAATAATAGTCGTGACAGGACTAGTGATTTGCACCACAAAAGAATTCTTAAGAACGCATTAAATTAAGAAATAACTGCTGTTTTGCCGGTATTAAAATTTATATCCGATCATTACTCGCAGTATTCCGAAAGTTAAATATTCTGATTAGTAATGTTGTTAGCGACCATGTTTAGTAACCTTGAACTTGAGTATAATCTGAATTGGCATGGAAGGTTGTTTTAGCATTAGAAGCCAGTTGAGTGGTATAAAAGGTTAAAGACCTTAATGACTGCGTCGAATTCACGAAAAATCAATCATATATGAATATTCCCGTTGCTTGTGAATGGAAGTCATTTAGAGTTACACCTGATTGCATCAAATAGTTCTCTTTCACGGATGATCAAAAAGCATTGTTTAATTTTTGTAGGATCGGTGTGCGAGGGATCATTGTGTTCATTCATTGGCTTATTATAATAATCAGACCAATGGTAACGCATCACAGACACGTAAAGGGCTATTTTTCGTGAAACATTTTTACTTGCTTTTAATTTTTGATCACAAATACCACTTTGCTTCGTATGTTGACACAAGTTTAATTACAACTTCCCAGACAGGTAATACACATCGTTAAACACTGTGACTCGTCAGATTTAAGGTCTAGTCGATAGGTTTATAATCACTAATGAATTCAAACATTTAGTTAACGAGTAAAATTACTTCAGGCATTTCGACCGGTTTTTGAAGAGATCAACGTTGTCTTCATTTATAAAAGAATGCATTAAAATACTTGTTTTTTTTGACGTCTCATTATCCATTGCTGTTTTTGTGAATATAAGTAATCAAACATTATTTGATCATCATCCAGTCAATATTAGTATACACCCACGATGTAATTCCAAGTACAGTATTAAGATCATCGAATTGTTCAGTATAGTTTTTTATGAGATATTTAAAGTTGTAAACGGCTTTTTAGTGGTGTAAAAATAATAATTGTAACTCATTTCCACTCAATAAATTATCGTGAATAAGATTTCTTATCATTTGATATAAGCAAGACGATAAGGCATAAGATTATTGATGTTAGAAATGACCACAAAATAATATTTGCAATTAATTTTTTAACAAAACATGTACTGAATGCATGTTCGAACCATGCAACATCCATGACTGTCTAAGGGGTTTGGAGCTACTAAATTCATTTAAAGACCACATAGGTGTTTATAATTGCAAGGGCATGTTGCTGTATTGAGTTACGTCATGTGGCGATAACAGCTAGGAGCACGGACACGCCTTCACGACGCCAGTGGTCCTTCGAGGACCAACGTACAATAAGAATGCATTGAAGGTGTTGGGCCTTACGATCCCTGCCGGCTCGATCAACATGTGCCACAATAGACCGGTATACGACCTCCAACGCAACGAAACCTGTTACGTGTAACAGAAACCAGCACCCAACAACGTACTGGAGAATTATGTAAAGGACAATTTTAGATAACAATTCACAGATCTAAACGGATCGAAAAGTTTTAAAGATCAATTTCTAAATAATTCTAAAGTCAAATATCGAAAGAATTACTCTATAAAATGAATAATTATTCGCCATCTCTTTCTATATTACCGACACGAGATGAGCCCGAAAGAGAGGTGAATATGCGTACGTTGCTTGCACACCTAAGTATGGCCGGACATTACTCACTATAGGTAGATAGTGCAAGACTACTGATAACTCCCTTATTAAACTCAATTCAATGTGACACATTATTGTATTCACTACATCCATACTTTTACACAACACAACACAAATACAATAGCACATTTCTTACTTCTTCTCTTCGCATTACTTCGACTTGTAAACGTTTGTGGAACTCCTCGCACTCGTCCTTGTATTTCTCCATTTCCTCTTTTGTCTGTCTCATTTTCTTCTTCAAAACGTCCAAAATAGTTCCTTGCTGCATGTTTGTCGTCATTTTTATGCACTTTTATGTTTTATTCAATAACTTATAAGCTAAAAACTAGAGACACCTTCGCCCTACTCGCGAAAATGCCAACTGACTGGCTCGTTCGTTAATGCTCCGTATCGCGGAGATGGGCACGGCACGAATGAACACAGCCGGCGAATAAAATGGCCGCCAGTAGCCTACACGCTGCTACTTATCGCGCGATAACAACAAAGCGCGCAACGATGCAACTATTGACAAATATATTTTTTAGTTTAGATTCTTAAAATATGATACTATTAATGCAATGCTCGTTATTTAAAGATATTACACATTCTAAAAATGACTTTGACAGCGTGTTGAGTGAATAACTAAACGTCACTTCACAATACAATCGACCGCGCAGCGCTCAGCTCCACCTGTTAAAGACTAACGTAAACTGAGCTCTGCCGAAAGTCACAATCACAACCAAATATCAAAATTATGGGATGGGTGTCACGGTTCAACTGTTTTACACAAAACTACGGAAGTACAAGTATTCATGAATAACGAAGGGTCATTACGGTAATTCATTCATTTGATGGGAAAACTGCTTTATAAGATAATTATACAAGCGTACATAACAATTAATCAATTATTTAAAATAAACGAGGCAATTTAATTTTAACTAGAAACACCATTAAGATAACAATAGGAAAAATTTGGGTTTTATGGAGACTTAAAGATACAAGTGGTGCCACCTAGGGCCGTGTTTTGCAGCATTATCTTACAATAACGAACGATGCTTGGTTGAAGTTTTTGTTAAAGCCAAGCGTTTTGTCAGCAAACCAGACGAAAACAGCCGAAATCATGATGACGTCATTTTAAAAGTATGCACTGTTTTAAATTCCGTTAGTTGACCAATCATTACACAGTAGGTAAAACAGGCTCGGAATAGTACTTCAATTCAGTAAATGGTGATAAAACTGTCTGAATACGCATGATTCAGTAGTGTGATGTAATGTATTATAACCTTATTTCATATTTTTAGATAAAGGGACTAAAATTTTCTTTTGTTTAAAAGTATACTGATAAATAATCTAACCGTGTCACACATTAACAAATATAAACATTTTCTTTACGTGACAATAATGTCTGAGTTATATTTGTATTGGAGCTCTGAAATGGACTAAATTAGAATCTTATGTAATTTTATTGACCTTTCTGGTTTTCAAATATACTGTAATAAATTTTAATATTACGTTCACTTAAACCCTTACAACTATGATCTGATAAATATCGTATTTTCTTTAAATAAACACGATATTACTTTACAGTAATTCTTTGGGATTTTTTCTTGGTTCTTTTTTATATAAGAAATTATTTTCATTTTGTTTCGAGAAATTGCTTTAGACTTCTTCTTATAGACTTCTTTTAACTATACCGGTAAAGCAACATTACGGTTAATCTTGTACATTTTACAAAATTATACATTAGAAAATAAGTAGCAACGATTATTAAAAATAGCTAAGTTTTAATCATAGGAAAAAATATGTTAAAATACATTTTATATACTACCTAATGATATTTCTTAACAATTTAATTGCTAAACAATATGAGAAATTGGTATGCAAACTTTAAACAGTTAATTACAAATTATCGACATTTAATTAATACCGATATAAGTATCACCGCATCACTATTAGTAAGTAGCTGTGTTTGTTAATGAATAATTTAGAAAGTTGCAAGACTCGTGAAATTATTCGAGGTGGGCATTACAGTATTAAATGCAAATATTTGCAATATAAAGAGAAACTGTAATTTCCTTTCTTTCTGATACTTATCAAATAAAATAATCTCTTAAATCTAAATTTATCTCTTAAATAGTTACGACATTTCTCAGAAAATATATCTTACGATGTAAGTACTTATGTATTTTAGTCAGACGCCGTTGATAAGAAATAATCTAAATCGTAAGCAACAAAGTACGGAGTAACTAAATTAATGTATCCCATCCCAAGTATGGTAAACTTATTTTTATATCTACAACTATGCTTTACAAACTTTAACACATATTAATTAATTTTAATTTCTATTATTCAAAAAGATACACGTGCACGTGTCTACAATAACGACATCTAGCGGCGTCGAGGGCATTCTACCAAGTAAACATGTCAAACGGATGTCTGTGGCTCAGCTGATAGCCACGCGCAAGCTCCTGCCAAAGGAACACTATCAACAAGTCCATACGTTGCTGAATTAGAAATAGTTTTGTACGCATTTGGCCCACAAATGACTCACTCACATAACATATTAGCTGAAAATATAAACAAAGGACGTTACCCTTTTTAGTGCCGTATTCTTGATATTCTGCAACTCATTCTTGATAATGGAAAATTTCATCATCGTGTCAGAGGAAAATATGGAACTGCCAAACGCTAAACCGGGATAGTCTGCACATCTTCGCCTCCGCCTATTCTCTCTTTCCGCTAATACTTCTGTACATTCGCTTGTACATCTCAACTTCGCAAGTTCTGCAGTCTCAAGGTCATCATCGGAATTATCACAGGCTACAGGAGGGAATTCGGCTCCGTCCCCCGCTGATCGTTCATCTTTGAACGAAAAGTCGTCATCTGAGCTAACACGAGATTCGGCACCAACAAATTTATCGGATTCAATTTCGTCGTCTACACTCGTTAAGTCCTCGAAAATATTTCGTTTCGAAAGTGCATCGTCACTATTCGTCCTTGTCACTTCTTGAGATTCACTATTGACACAAGGCACAACATTGTTTGTTTGAATAGGGAAGACCACTTGTTTGGACGGATCAGTATTTGAAGGCGCGCTGGGAGCGGGCTGGCGGTCGCCCCGCAACCGCGGGTGATGCTGGTGTCCCCTACGCCGTGCGGGGGAGCGCCCGGGGGCGTGGGGCGCGGGCGCGGACATCACGGCGATCCGTCCGGCCGCGCACTGGCGGCCGCCATGTTGACTGACGCCGTTTTGCCGCAAGAATACACAGTCGCTGACGTCGCGATAATATCACTACGTCATTTTATTTCATACTACTGCTTTACCGACGCAGCCAATCTGTTGTTTTTCGTAATACGCGGGAATTTTAAAATTGTGATGTTAAATTCAAGAAATCTAAATTTTTATAGTTTATTTAAATTTTTTTTTTTATTTATATAGACTTAAGAACAAGCAAGATTTTTTAAAAATAAAAAGTGAAGTCTTTTGATAATGGAATGTTAAATTTTTCTAATAAATTCTAATTCCGAAATCCCGTACATTATCATAGGTGCGAACCCGTCGGCGGGAGCGAATGCTCTGTCTATTTTTATCTGAAAACCAGGCATCGGGCCCATATTAGGCGTGGGCTGCCCGAAATAACCCCGAGGAGCGCAACCCGGCAAGCCGACAACGTGGCATGCATGCCTGACTGACAGGTTGCACCAGATGGCTACCTGCTTTCATCAGTGAAGTAAAGCATAATTGACGAAGAAATTCCACTTATTGTAAAGCTCTTAAGAGATATTGACCTGATGACCACAAGTTGATTATCTCAATGCAAAATTTCTGATAATATATAACTTAATTGCGAAAAATCTTCTACTCCTATTATGTATTGGGTTTCGAGTTTGTCAGTCTCAACATTAAGACACGTCAATGGGTCAGGGTTCTCGGGCCGTGCTCGCGTCTTGATTCGTTGCACTGGCACGCATTCAGTTTGGAATCAGTCAGTTAAATAAGCAACGCCGTCTCTTTAGAAAAAAACCTTATCACTCATAACTCCGTAACTCTCATCTTTTACATAATGAAGTGTCATAAACAATGTTGGGTATTGAGGGTAGGGCACTGTAGGTTTATGAGGCTTAATAAATATAAATAGATCCACACTTATTTAAGTGACAAATGGTATTATTGCATACAAAATTTTGTATGCAATAATACCATATAAAATAGTCACTATAATAAAATTTACTTTTACGTATAATAAATTATTGTAAAACATTAATTTTAAGATATTAGTGTGAGTTGATGTCTCTACTATATTAAATACAAAATTACAACGCGGGAATTTATATTTTCACAAAGACTTTAACTAGAACATACCTACTCAATATTATTTATGGTTTTGGGCTATTCAATCTTATCAGTTTTATCACTGCGAACTAAAAGAACTATTGTGATCGTTTAAATCTTTATTTAAAATATTTTTTTTTAAATAGAACCTTACTGCGAACCATTTTGTCTAATTTCAGTTATATTAACGAAACAATTTTATGCATATACTTTTATTTTCCTTTTGCTATTCTAAAGCTAAAAAGTCTCTAAAAGTCAGCTAAAACTCGTGTAAGAAAAGTCAAAAATTTTATTTTGTTTTTCTTTTTTATATTATTATTGTATTCATTTGATTTTCATGTCGGCTTACATAATTTAAATATAGATTACATTTCCTGTAAAGTTTGTTGATATTTCAAATTTGACTTATTTGATCATAAAATATTGTCAAGTCTTATTTGTATACTTTAATACATTCTTACACACCGCCAAGTTAATAAATAATATTTTAGAACTACCTACATCCTCTTTATTAAGAGTCGTTTACTGATGACGTATGACGCTTATGAGTAATGATCGCACGTTGTTTTATACTCAGTTTTATATTTTACAGCATTCAGGATGAATTGTTTTTTTTATATTTTGCATGTGTATTTGCATAAATATATCCTTCTCAGGTAAAGATCTTCTAGTTGGTTTGCGAACAATAGCTTAAAACGTTCTGTGTACATACATATATAATGTACTAAAATTGAATGAAATGTTTTTACTTTAATTTTGAATATACATTATACGACTATGAAAAAATGCAGGGTGCAGGGTAACACAATTCATTCGTGTTCTTTTTCCAAGAAAATAATATTTATTCAATTCAATTTAAAAAATGTTAAAATTTTAAAAAAATTTACTCGATGAATATGTGATCATAATGCAATATTTCATGTTATTTGTGTAATCATAATCATTTTTCGTGAACACTATTAACGTTCCCAATACGGAATGTTTGTTTATATTGTAATATCCAGATGTAAAGCTTTATAAATAGGCGGTGACTTAATAGATGTGAGAGTATTTTCGTGGCAGAATATTTTGAATGTTTTGTGTTCATGCAAATTCTTAAAATCACTATTTGACAAAATGCAGGTCTAATATATATAATGAACTACAATTTTATTTTCGTTATTATATTTATAGATTTTGCTACTTATTTTAGAATAAAATTATATGAATTGTCATTGTCAGTCATTTTAAGTGGCCACTAAATATCATTAAGACATCTTTAGGCACTCGTATATTCAGATTATTACTTGTTCTTAGTGCTTTTAGTAGAAAATATACAAAAAATAAAAGAAAACTGACCAAGAACACTTAAAAACGTGTTTCAGTAGAGTACAACTGTGTTCACAAATTGTTTTGATGTAAAACTGTTTAATTTCATCCCCATCATCATCATAAATAGCCTATATACGTTATACAAAACACAGGCGGTTCTACATGGAAGAAACACATTAGGCCTGTTATTCATGGATCAACATTTAATGAAAATTAGTAATTCTTTTTAAGTGATACTATTGTCTAATACTATTAAATAAATTGAAAGAAGCTAATGAACAGTGATTAACAAGTATTAAAATCGTAAAATGAAGGATCCCATAACTTTTTAGAATTACTTACAACAGTCTCATAGCGTTTCTTTGATTGAGATTAATGTCACTTAGTGAAAAAAAATATTTGAATTACACGTGGGTTCATTTGCTGGTTTTGGTTATTAGCTTATATTGGCGATTAGCTTATATTGAGTAAAATTCTGAGTTCTGTCAACAATACTCGTATTTACAGTAGGTAGTTTTTCTTCGTATCAATGTTAGAACATTGATTACGCACGCAACAATTTTACATACGTCTTCAAAATATTTTTTAATAAAAAAGCATTACTAACCAACATATGAAATAAATTTGAACTGAATCCTCGACCAGGCCAATCAATACTAGCACAATATTCGTAAAAAAATATGGTTAAAAATATAACTTCAAAATACTTACGTTCTGAAGAGCCTTTTCCTTCTCCTCCAGCTTGGCGTTGACCTGCATGAGCGCCTCCTGGGTCTGGTCGAGGTCATTTTCAATTGTCTGGATCTTCTTCTGGAGCTGTCTCGCCTCCTCTTCCGCCTTTGAAAGAACCACGTGTTTATTAGGGGCTCCAATACGTACAATATCTTCTCATTCATAATATTATAGGTCCAGTTAAGAAAATATTGGATGTTTAGATATTTCAAAAGTCACTTTCAAATGAATTGCTGATAGCAATATTGTTGTCTTGTTTTGTTTTTACGTAATGTTTATCTATACACCTTTTAAATATATATTAAGAGGTAAAAAATCTATTTTCCTAGATGAATAAGAAAGCATATCGCTTTATATTCAAATAAAAGTAGAGACACTAAACATACAACTGTCATTTTCTTCCGTTTCTTACAAAAATTATTAGAAGGTATATGTAACATTTCCTAAAATTGTTATTTTACTTTGGCATATTTGTACTTCAATTATCATATTCTTTCTTCCAAAATTATACATTTGTTTTAAAGTTCCACGCCTTTATATTTTGTTAACCCGTAACTTATTGCACTTATATCATTTAAAAGCATTTATTACAGCAAAATTTATTTGCATGAAACAATAATTAAATCATAAACATTGCTATTCGAATGCTGACAGAATCAAGTCCATAAGCTCTTTTCGATAAATGTACTTATTTGATAAATTACAAATATATATAAATATAAAAAAAAGTATAAAGTTTCATATGGAATAAGAGTGAAACTGGAACAATTTTGAATAGATTATAGCTTGTAAGCCTATTGTCATGATTCACGGAATATCTGTGCCAAAATATATCACATACAGATCAAACTGAAAATGTGACGAGGTTGCTTTCCTCCACCTAGTACATTTTTATGAATATACATCTTATTTTCTCCGTGGTTTACTCCACGTGTTGAAGGATTGGTAATTGGGTAGTATCAGCATACCTTCTCGGCGCGGAGGTTGGCGTCCTTGGCCTGCTGCTCGCACATGGCGGCGCGGTCGAGGGCGTTGTCCTTCTCCAGCTTCATCGCCTGCATCTTCTTCTTGATCGCGTCCATTTTGGTGTTTTGTTCTGTTTACTCCCCTATGTAAAAAGCTGGAAAGATATTTTCATAATCACCATTCAGAAGTTCAATAATAAAATACTACCAAAAAAGTGCTAGCATTGATAGAAAATATATATACTAAATCATTCGTCCTTTATAGTTTTTTTTTCCAACGCTAAAACTCATACATTTTCCCTCCTTAAAATCCTAGGTCCTTCAAAATAGGCGTGAAGAAACATCTTACAGGTCGGCAAGATCAAAATGGCCAGTGCAAGTGCATAGTTTCACTCGCACTAGCTACCTTTTTATTTCGATTCCACTTTTGCTTACAATCAGGTGTAATGGAGTTATTTGCTTGATCTTTCTATAAAAAAAACTGACTTAAGCGATCACCAACAGCTTCCCAAGATCCCAGTGCTGGTCACAAACCTTCATGAGAAACACGTAAGAGTTTTGAATGATTCCACAAATCTGTTGGCACTTGAAAGCAGTCCCAGTAACACCCACGACCAATGGTTTTCTAAGCACATAGGATCTCGATATTAAAACTTTTTATCCGGTACTAAATGTTACTTTAATCTCGGAATCAAAACAATATACACCTCAAAATTTTATAATATTTTTTCTTTCGATATGGTAAATTCAATATAATATACTAATTTAATATTTGACTTGGACCTTATTCGAAAGCAAATTTGATGTAGAATGCAGCGAGCTATTTATGGAATCAAAGGTGCATTGATCTTGACGGCGAGGGTTTAGGTAAGCTTATTACAATGCCCACTCGGACGCACTGTGTTACAGACTTGCCCTTCAATCTACACAAGCCACCCAAATGCAGCGAACAAAGGCACATAACATTTAACTATTACATATAATCATCAACCACTAGAAACAATAAACGAATAATGAAACCATAATATGTCGAGGATGACCCATTGAGTAATTTCCCGAAGCAAATGTATTTTATAGTTGTACTCATAATTTTTCTAATAAAAAAATTAAAATTTTAATTAATTGTGTTAGAAACTCTTTATTTCTTTGATTCAGATAATCTCATGTGTTAAACTGTATTAACGTTTGTTTAGTTTATTATTAAGTATAAATACAAAGCTTTTGGCCTACTTTTGTACAAAATAAATCATTAATAATATTTGTTTCCAAACAAAAGTTTTGTCCATAAATATCAATCAATTTAAATCCTGTATGCGGCCCACCGGACTAACCGTCTAGCAGCAATACTACGATTTGTCTTTTTCACTTTCACTTATTCAAAACCAGGTGTCAAAGCCAGAGGTCGCAATGTGTATTGATTGTATACCTATTGCAGACACTTCTATAGGAAGTCTCGACTAAATTTACCATTTTCAAAATGAAGGAAACTATAAGTTAATAGTTTTAAAAAACCAAGAGATGTGACCAATATCACCCCGCGTAAGGATGTCATGACTCGCAATATTCGTGATTCAAAAGACAGGCATTTCTCAGCATGAGTCACATTTCGCGATAAATTTCAAAGGGTCAAGCATTCCTCCGCGACAATGTTGACTTGCGAAGATTCAACTGACAGAAGCCACAGTTACTTTTAGAGACTTTCATATTACTTTATGTTCAATCGTGAAAAATGTATAGTCTAAAAGAGAAGTATAAGAGGTTGAATGAAATAGTTGTGATTTTTAATAGATATTTAAATTAAACAACATTATCATCATCATCGACAGTTCATATACATCTTACATACTTCTATACATCTTATCTTACACCTTAGGGCTCAAGCCTACCCTAAATTAGAGCGATTAGGTACAGCAACAACAACAACAACATAGGTATAATGTGCTGATTTTACAAAATAGTACAAATTGCCTGCCAGCACCACCTTTCCATACGAAATAAAAGGGCAAAGAAAGCTTAATCATCTCTTGACTGCCGAATATCGAAGTCAATTGAAATGAGATTTAAAGTGATTTTCCTTAATGCTATGGGTGTCTATAAAAAATTATTACCGTTTACCATCAGATGGACCATCCGTTTATTTGACATTCTTTGACATTATATAAATTATCAATCAAGGTTGGCATCAACTACAGTAGCCGGCGATAAATATTGCTCATCGGCAATCATTGCATTTCCGAATACAAAGGAATGCTAATTTCCATGTGAATCGATTATTAGAATACGTAACTAAGTACTTTATTGATATCCGCAAGAACTATATATTAACTTATTAATATTTTAATTTTCAGAAGATAAGTTAATTACTGAAGTTTATGAAATATTTAACTGATTAAGTCAAAGTATTAATAAAATTAAAATAACTAAGTGTTGCCCGCGACTTTGTACGTGTGTAAAGAATTACACACGTACAAAGTCGCGGATCGAGATAAACAGAATGTTTATCTACCTTAATTTACCCATTTTTACCTGAATTAAAATCGTTAATTTTTTACATTTTGGTACAAAAAAAAAGGAGCTTTCTCTTATTATGACCCCAAATCGAATCTATTATAAGTACAGACTCAAGAATTCTACAGTTGATAATATGTATATATGAACGTAATCTTAACATATATGCATATGCCAATAAGGTACATAAGGATGCCAGAATATATATCTTGAAGATTGGGATTTGTATCATGATTTATAATAAATATTTTTCCCTTGTGTTCAGCACTTCAAATATTTTTCTTATTTATTTCTTCAAGGTCATTTATAATCATTTACAATTCAATCACGAAAGATTAGCGGTGATAATGGCAACACTAACAAATGTTGACATTAATATCACATCTAAGCGTGACTTAAATACATACACTGAGCAAACTTCATACATTCCAAGCTTGACAGCAAACCAGTGATTATTTTCTTTATGATAACTGCATCACATATATTTATAGCTCAGAGTCTTTCAAACTATCATTTCCGTAAGTTATTAAAGGCATAACTGCGTTTAAAAATAACGATCATAGGAGGCTAGTACTGGTAATATGTTTTCTTCAAAATCTCCGTCATGGTTTTTTTCTCTTTATTTTGATTTAAAGGACTTTTATTCTATAGTATATGTCAGTCCTATTATACTTAGTCATGGTTAATGCACAAAGTTTTTTACTAAATCGTTGCAAATTATATAATTTTTTTTTAAATATATTTTCTATTCTATCAATGTAGATAATGGCAAGAAAAAATTGCAACTACACAACATTTTAAGATTATATTTACGTTCAATTTATGAAGACGACCGACTGAGATTAATGTCCTAAATAACAAAATAAAAATCCAGCATCACTTTTAGATCTTTTATCCCAATTTCCCTACATTGACAGTAATATAAAAAAACAATACACATATCAAAATATATTAAAAAATAAAGACAACAAATATCAAAGAGATTTTAATTAAATCATTCAGCAACATAGTTATATAAATGATTAATATGAAAAAAGGTGTCCAATATCAAGCTTCAATATAATAAATTAAATTTGTTGTAGAATACGATTTATTGACAATTGGCGAGGTATTCATACGATTGTTCATAATTTTGGTTATGTTTTTGACGTACTCTAATGGTCTTCATAAATTCTTTTGTTCGATGACATTACAGATGAGTATCTTGGCTGTGGGCCAGTGATTAGCAATAACCGATTCAAGAAGCGAAATATCAATACCTACCAAAGAGAACATGCGTAAACAATGAAATACTGCATTGGCACCATAGATTATGCACAATCAAAGAATTGAAATTGATCTTTATTTCAATGTAATTAATATTATTTTTCAAATGTATAAAATTAAATAATGAAAACAGAAGCTTTTATTACAAAACACATAACACTATAAAAAGCCAAGAGTGTATTGTAGAATCACATGAGCCCAAAATAAAAATATCGTTATTAATAGTCATTTAACGCAACAATAAAACATAGGTACTTTTTTCGAGCTTTTCTTCACTCATGATTTTAAAATTTGCACTATGGTTATTTTAAAGCGTTTTTCTTACGTATAGTATTCATGTGCAGTATATACCTACTCTGAAAGCTTAAATACGGACCTTGAACTATTTACGCATATTTTCTGGTATTTCAAGTGTTCTCGTTGTAAAAGATCAATTAATTTGGTCATGGCCTGACGAAATTTCCGTTGGTTCTTACTTAACAAGTTTTGTCTTTTAAAGGTTTAATTAATCACAGATAACTACCAGAGCATAGTCATACCTACTTAGAAATCATTTTAGTTTGTAAATTAGTGTTTTAAACCCTTATATTAAGATCATAAGATTCATATCTAATATATAATTATATATTTATTATTTCCTTATCTACCTGTCTATCGACATTAACAAGTTTTAAACGGTGAAAATTATAAAAGCCAATTATCAAAGTAGAACATCGTAGAGCAGCTAGTCAGTAAGTTTCTAAATATAATTCTGAAAAAGCTGAAAGTTCGAAAACACAGCGCGTGCGCAGACGCCCACGCCTTCCGCGCTCTAACGCTATTGGGCGAACACTGGCAACCTGCCAAAAACGAGGAAAAGCTACGACATAGATGGTTTCTATTGGTCGCCCGAAAACGTAACCGAGCACCGCGATATTCAAAAATAGAAACGAGAGCGTTCAAAATTGTATTCCAAGTGTTATGTATTCTCATTAGAATAAGATTTTTTAAGTTTACAGATATTTTATTTAAAATCCTCAAAGAAAGTAATCTGGATTTAATATTTTGAATCTGCTTATTGAATTCAGCTTGACAAAATATTAATAACCGCGACATAAAAACACTTGCCCAAAGTTACATTGATAAAATTTTGAGGACAACCCCCTATTTTTTTTTTATGAAATTCATAAAGCCATCCACTGCACTTGAATGACGACCTACTTACCAAGTAATGATTAAAAAGGACGAATGATTTGATTGCAAAGCACCTTGGATTAAAAAAAAAACACTATTTTATTCACTGTAGTACACTATAGACACTGAGCGGTCGTACTTACATGTCGAGTCGACGCGTGCTGTGGTGCGACTGGCGAGCAGCGCGGGAGTCGACACGGTGTCGCCTTACCGCCGCCGCCTAAGGAGATGGGGTCGTCATCACCCCGCGCCAATATAGCGCCCAGCATGGGGAAAGCCTTCGAGACAATCTTAATAAAACGCTTGTTAATTCTTAACACGGAAACCAATACAAAAAGGGGTGCATTAATTTCTACAAAGTATTAAGTTCTTCGTTTTTTATGCAAATCCAATTAATATTAGCATATTTTGATTACATTTCGTTATAATAGGTATATGCCTTTTTATTCGACAACTTGTTGCATGATCCCCTCCTTGGATATGAATACATGATATTTAATGCCCTTGTTAAGTTCGTAGAATCTGTGTATAGGGATATATTGAAAGAATTAGTATTGATTAAAAGCCAGTGTAAATGACATCAACATAGATAATTAAACAGCTTACACGGCTTAAGAAGAAACACCAAGGTTGAGCGATAGGGACAACTGCAGCTGAAAATTAAAAAACCATGAGTTCTAACGTAACTGAAACAGAATAAATACTGAAGGTGCAAATTTAGTTAGCCTGTAAGTTAGATGTGCTATCTTTTTCCTGCCTAGTTATCCTAAGATATAGCAATTTTTTTTGTAATTCCATTAGCATCATTGGCTACTTGATGTTTTCTTGTGTTGAGTTGTTCACATTCTTGTGTGCTTTGGCTGTTAATGTGCCAAATAAAATAAAATAAGTCCTCTTGATTTTCTAGGCGCCTGAAGATGTGTGATATGGCGTTATCATGATTGAAAATCACACCCTTGCTGTTAATCAATCCCGATCGTTTAGTATCAATTTCTTGCTAAGGTCTCATCGCACCAGTAATATGATGTAATGAATATTAATATTGTCCAAAGCTGATTATTAACACTCACCATCAGGTAAATCCCATGAGACCTATATGCTGGTTTTATATTTATTGAGATAAAACGATAAGAGAATATATATAGTCAAATTTTGTTATTATACTGTCGATTTTTGACATGTACCGTATAAAATAAAAGTCAAAACAGTACGATCAACTTTTAATCTCTGGTAAAAGTGTTATTGAAGACCAGCCTTAGAACAAAATAACAATAATATAAAACAAACATACAGCCAATGATGGTAAGTCAATGATGGTAAACAGAAACCGAAGAATTTGGTGATCAAAGTGAAATATTAGGCCTGATAAGTAAGTAATTGTGAACTGGAGCTCAGCAGCAAATAATAACATTGATAAGAACATTTAATTAATATATTATTAAATGTACATTTTAAAAAAAATTACGGTTTCTGGTCTGATATGATATGAGCGTGTGTATGTGTCTAATAGTATTATTATATTTTTAAAACTATTTTACCGAATACGCTGCAAAATCTATAGGTTTAATAAAAGAAACGTCTGACGCTCGAAGTGCAGTTTAGGTACGCTTACATCTTTAGTTACGTACAGTTTACGTATTGTACAGTGGAGTTCGCGTGTTATTCTTACCACAATTAACTAAATAAATAATTTCGTCAGCTGATAAAATACTATTTTAGTTTCCAAATTAACAATAATGAATGAAGAGTCTGTTTCGCGGATTTAAGTAATTAATAATAAATGAATCTTCGTCATATTTTGACGCATATTACGAGAAAAACATGACTTTAGTAATTTCGAAATAAACGCTTGGTCGATGAGTCGATGACTCAAAGTTGACATACATATCTGGCGAGTAAACAGTTGACCTAGATGAAACATTTAAGGTGCAAGACACATGCCTTAGTTTATACAACACTACTGCTATTAACCCCTTTACTACAAATACAATAGGGGTCAAAGTTAAACGTTGATATAATGAGAGATATATTATCCTCACCTTAAAACCATAAATAGAATCACGCTTGAATTATGGACTTAATATAACTTATATCGCACGGCTACAATCGTCCAGATAACAAGGAAAATTGGTTAAATAATATCTATGTTACTAGCTGACCCGGTGAACTTCGCATGACCTAAAATTTTTCTCTTAAGAAGAGTATACAATCACTACATTTCCCTGTCACGAACGTCATTCATTCAAAAAAATCCGCAATACTGATCAAAGGGAAGTCATAACTTCAGTTCGTTCATGATCAGTATTGCGGATTCTTTTGAATAGCGAGACCGAAATTAGACTATTTTCTATGCTAAATTATATTATTAAATTTCATTTTTAAACCCTGTAATAAAGCGAACAAAACATAATAATAATAATTCAAATCGGTAAATCTGTCACAGTCAAATAGTTTGAATTTTCTCGGCTAGGAGCAACGCTGAAATTTTAACCCAGGCAAACAACAACCATCAACGAAATCGAGGCAGCCTCGCAGATACTCGGCGTCCTGAACTAAGGTTTATAGGTTTTTATGCCTGAGCTGTTAAACATTATTATACGAAACCAGGTCTGGTTTCCTACAAAAGAGCACACGTACTGGTCTACGAAGTCATTTATTTGCTGCTTATACCTCTACTTTATGCACAAAGAGTTTTCATAACTCATTTCTTTTTCAGATGCCAGAGCATGGAATTTCTCCTCTTCGCTCTTTTATACGTTTTATACGTTTTTATTCTTTTATACCTTTGAAAGAGGCGTAGAACGGTTTTTGCCGGCAAGGTGCATATGGCTAAGGCAGTATGTCGCATATGGCATGAAAAATAAAAAATATTTATTTCGGACTATAAAGTTTCAGATGGGACAATAGGATATGTATCACCTTAACTCAGCGTATAATCTTTTGATTTAGATTCAGGATTCACGGTTGAAGAAAATGCTTCTTTAGATCTTATCTACACGAATACCTAGTTCTTAGACCTCGCTCTTCTAAATAGAGGGTTACCAGTATGAAAATTGGTTCTGAGATAAGGCACGGTTTTCCATAGAAAAGTCTTGAGATGTCCACAATTCTGAGACAAATTTTAAATGAAAATTCAAGTATTGTTGAGTGCACTTGGGAGCCCTTACGAGCTAAATCCTTGACCAAACCATTAAGTTTACGAAATTTTATTGAAATTCTAAAAATATTGTGATATCTAAAATACGACCGTAATCCAGTCTGGCTGGGGCCTAAAACTCCTTAATCTCAGAAGAGATATGAGAGCCCTCTGTAAGGCGAAAGTCCGATAAGCCGAAAATATCAATAAGTATGCCGACTAGGCAATATACCGCGTTTACTACCTAGTTATCTCATTACAATAGGTATCTTGTGACGACATTTAGGTTACTATTTTCGACGTATTTTTGTTTCAATAGAAAGGTCCATCCATTTCCTTCTCGATTCCCACGGCCCTATCCAATTACGTAAGATTGTATTCTTCTCACGGCGCAAACTAATTAACTATCAATTATAAATGCATATAGAATAAGCCTGCTTGCTTAAATAACTTTAAATTCAAAACCTTCAAAGTCAGTGTAATGTCATTAGATTACAAAGTTCCTCTATGTTACCATAATTAAAGAGCGCTATTAACTTCCCATAAGCCACAGATTGCGCAGACGATGCTATTTCAGTTCGTTACCCGGTGCCCGCACGCCTGAAATAACACGTTTCGTCACGCGAAAATATTTCTACTATTTATTTATATTACGATACCGTTCGTAATTGTAGCAAACCAATGCCTATGCTATATACATAATTCCGGTATGGAAACGAAAAACGATAAATTGAAAAAACGAAGTCGAGGGCAGAAAGCTAGTACGAAATAAATATATTATTGAGGCTCATAAAAATTTCGAGAATTATAGAATTCTCGAAATTTTTAAAATAAATTTTAAAATTTTTAAATTATTTTTATTTTACACAACTTAAGTGTGTTTCGCGATGTATAGTAATTAGACAATAAGACAAACATTATTTATAAACAAATAAAAAGTTTAAAATTGGAACCATCGTCATGGCAGCACCATGTTTCGTATTTTACCGTTTCGTTAACCTGTTTCGGTAAGATTTTTTGCACTTTTTGAACCCTACATATAAATGTGTTTTAAAAATTCCTAAAACTATAAAAAACCCAATTCTATTCATAAACTAAAGCCGTTATTCTGTGGAATTATTTTGATCTTTGTCAGAAATTAATTACCTAATTTCATTACATACTATATCACCTTACCTGCCTTAGATACTAGTATCTATAAATGAAAACACCGGTAGTCGTCAGACATCAAATAGGAACCGTATTGTTCGAATGTGTAATTAGTTCGACCAAGTACACCCGCATCTTATAAATATATAAATATGTATGGGAACATGTCCTTGTCCTAGGACTTTTTCTCTTACCCCAAATATTCAGATGAGAAACCTCGGTGTCCGCTAATTGTTTATAAGAGTCGGCCCATATGTATATTTTTTTATAATAGAGATTTATAAAATAAAGTCGATTGACTATTTCCAGATATCAGATAATAGAATACCTATTGATGCATAGATACACATATCCCATTTAATGTTACTAACCTACCTGACCATTAATTACTAACAAAAACTATAACATTAGATAAGTAAATATATTATTGTTAGTGTTTTGGGACTGTACTATTTCAGTCTATAGATATTGATTCTTATAATCTATTGTGACAAAGTTCTATACTGACAACATTCGCCATAAAAATAGTGCGTTGATTTTCTTCCTAATAGGTCTTAATTTTATTCGATCTATGAGAGATCCAGTCTCGTAGGACGTGAATTGGGGTTTCACACACCTGTCCGAGCAACCAAACTCTTTTTTCAAGACATAATTCAATAAAACTGAAAGTAGATACAGATTTCAGTTCCACAAATCCTTGGTACTAATCTCTGTAAATTAGTTCTCGGTGTCAAATTAGTTCAGCAGAGCCTAACCATTGATTGACAAATATGCAAAAAATGTTGTTCATATCTGCAATACTACTGTTGTCTACAGACTTTAAGACTTTAAGGTTATCGCGAAACATTCTTAACAAAAGTTAAACGTAGTCAAAAGCAATAATGATTGCAACAAGCGTCCACCGCGCATGGTCAACCTTACATGACACTAACCACGACACCACCAAGACCAAATAAGGCACTCGTAGACCCTGATTACGTTTTCACAACTGCGTAAGCTCACTCGGCTTGGTTAAATTTAAATGCATTCTTATAGTATTAATAACATAGGATGTTGTTACAGGCGCCACTATGACAGATGTCGTCGACATATGTCTGCAAGACCTTGTGAGACCTTGGCTTAAGAACAACACGATAACCTTAAGAAAGCTTTAAGTAATTTGTTGTCGCTTTAGTTGCTTTTTAATTTAATGTATTGATCACAAATAGGCATCTCTATGACTATTTGTCGTATTCAGTACCATTGGAACTCGTGACAAAAATTGGTGGATTAGGAATTGGTAAAAAAAACACAAGGCAAGTAACTAAATTGTGATGTTTTTATACACCTAATATTTTTATATGATGTTAGATCTGTGGTCTGGGATCTTTTTTCAAAGAACGTGACATTAGTCTGTTTTGGTGTCAACTTATATTGTTACTACCGGGAATAACCTGAAATCAGATTGTAACGTAATATAACTTGTATTATTAAAATGTTGGGTTAAAATATAACATTCGAAGTAGGTAAATATTTCCATAAAATTGCTTTTCTAAGTAATTTAAAGATTCGACTTCTCGTAGGTACAGTAATTATTGCCATTTACAATTAGTAGCATAAATTGTATACTTATGATCGATACGGAATGATATTCTTAAAGGATCTATCGAGTTTTTTGATGTGCATGTGAGTCATCGCGCGGGGAAATCGGTCAATGCGCGTGCGCGGCATTCAGCCACCGGTCCTGACATTTTGTAATTATTAGCTCTTATGTAATTGTGCGAGGTCCCTGTGCAGATGAGATTTTGTAGTTTTCTAAAATGTATAAAAGGAGTTACGTTACCTTAATATTCATTTTTCACTTTGTGTTAAAACAAATAGCCTTCCTTCCCCGATCCCTACGATGCTATCTCATAACATATGTACCTACAACGTATTCCTCTCCAGATGTACACTAATATCGCTGAATTATGAATATATTAGAAAAGGATTAAGTAATATGTGTGCATGTGTGTGTGTGTGTGCATGCGTGTGTGTGTGTATTATTTGGCTGCTTTTCCAATCGAGTTCAAAATACAAGTGGGAACAATTTATATATAAGTTTCTGAAATGAAACTTATTTATAAATAAGTTAAAAAATGAATATCACAACCAAACGTCGTCGATACCGTTTATTACAAATATTTTTAACAACATACATGTTAATCCTACATTTTACTTTATACTTATAATTTACTGTACTTTCCTATGATATTCTGGCGTTGCGTTGCCATAGTCCTGGAGGTTGAATAAGGTCGACCGGTTGGTGACCATATACTTGAGGAAGTCCTGCATATGTGTCAGGACGTGCTGCAAGGACTTTTCGTCCAGCGCAGTATACGCCAACATCGGCCCCATTTTCGCGAACAGCCTCAACAAATGTATTGAACCGTAAACCTGCGCCATCGGCGTGTCTGGGTACTCTTGCAAAATCTCGCTATATTGAGGCCTCTCGAACTTGTACAACAGTTGTGACCCCAATGTGGCGTTGAAATATTCTTTTATGCCCTCTGTGATGTCTAAAAGGACAGACTCCTTGGCCTGGTTGTGCGCTTTGCTGGACTTTTTGAAAGCTAAATAATTGTCGACTATCTGTGATACTGTCAACTTGGCGGGGAGGATCGCCAGTTTCTGTTGGCGCGTGATCACGTCCCAATCATCCACCAGCCACACCTTTAACTCCTCGGGGATCTTGATCTTGACCTCGACCTTGGCTAGATATTGCTCTTCCGATTCTATCGATAAGTCTAAACGACCACGCTTTTTTCTGCGAACAATAAGTATTATACAAATTTTTAATACCCGAATGACTTGTTTAATGGAGCAAAAGAGTAATTGATATTTATGAGAACAGCAAATTAAATAAAATTTAAAATAAAAATTTCCTTACATAATTCTTAGAAACTATTTCAATTCAAAAATGGTAAGGTTGAACTTTAGCGTAGCGACTATTGCTGATACTTAATAGTTAGAATGACATGGCACAAAAAAGTTAAGCTACTTCTGAGGACAACTGTACAATTCTCTTAAGTAAACAATATTGATGTCACTCACTTTGGTTGGTCGGAGCCAGAGTCAGCGGGTGTATCTTTGCTCTGAGTTTTGGTCGCCTTGGCAGCCACAGGAGTTGCTTCTGTTTCTTTACCTACATAAAATGATGAAGTTTCATATCAGAGATTTTTTTATTTTCTTTCTCAATATTTGTTTTTTTATCATTGTAATTATAATTTGTTAATAACAGCACCATGCTTGAATCGTTGAAATCAATTATGAAAAGCCTGTAATGACAATTGCAAGATTTTAAACTTTTCCCTCGCATATGAAATGTCGTATTACGCGTCATTTCATGGGTTTTTTACGCAATATTACAATTTCAAAGTAATGTCTCATAAGTTAGGAGTGGACTTGTCTCTATAAGAGATCTCTTATAGAAACCATGAGAACCCATATGTGAGTCTTACTATTTTTACTATTACTTGTGGAAAACAGGCAACACTGAATGCGTTAAAAATATGAATAGAGGAAGCTACTTACTTCAGTCTTGGTACATTAGATACTTTGAAAAATATGAAACAGATAATCATAATAACTATAATAAATAAAAATACTGAATTTTTAGTTTAACATTGTTAATATTAGTTTAAATTAAACAATTCCAAAATCTCCAGTAAATTTGTACTATATGTAGATACTTAACAATCAAATAAGAAGTGTTTTAATATTATGTACCTGCGCAAATTACAATAAATAAGGGTAATTTTAAATTGAAAAATTTATTACTATATATTAGCCACATACTAAATTTATTTTATTTGATACTGTGACTCTGAATGAATCTATTGATGCTTTATGAAAACATCATTATTGTAATTAGCCTTGTTACACATCAATGGATAGATAAATAAATTTCAGTTGAAGCTATCATCTAATTTTTTATTCTTAATGGGTTAGTTACGGCAGTATACTTAGGTAAGCTGGTGGTAGCTAGCCAGACGGACTTAGATAAAGGTCGACAGGCATCACCTCCAGGGGATGTGTCACGATGTCTCTTAGTCTCCAGGACACTCTAGCCATAAGGGAGCCATGAGGGCTAAAGGCTCAGGTGAGCCGTGTGCAGCCAGCAGTAAAACTCACCTGCCGGTGTGGAAGCCCTGGACTCTTCTCGGGCTGGTGTGGAGCTCGCCGCAGCTTCAGACTTACGTCCTTTCGCCGGAGCTACACAGCAATAAGGATATAAAGGTACACCCATCACATACGAACTTTACACTTGCTTAGCAATTAACTTAAGAAATGTAAAAAGGAACATATGCCATTCACTACTTATTATATGACACCTCCCAAAAAACTACCTGTGTTCAAAATTTGTTTCAATGTTTGTTCTGTTTAATCTTTGCCATCTTTCTCATAAAGATGGTGTTCATACAAAAAGCAAATGTATTATAAGTAAGACACACAGCTTAAATGGTTCCTTATAATTCAAAATCTATTTAAAAACTTTTTCTCTTAACATTTATATATCTTAAAAGACCCTGGCTCCTAGCTACAATATCAAGTATAATCATAATAATATAAATATGAACTTGTCAAGGGACGCAATATCTATGTATGAGTCAGACCAAATACATATCGCTTGTAGTGATATTCTAAAAACTTTCTTTAGATGTTTACACTCAATTTTAAATATAATAATTCCACACTTTGTAAGTATGGGTACAACATATATTGTAGAACACTATAGCAAACCTTCATGTTTTGAAATGAAAGTGGCACAGTAAATTTCAGTTTAATATAAATAATACACTCAGACATATTATCAAGCCAAAATTGTTGTGAATGTGCTTTCAATTTACTTAACTGTGTGAATTCATATTTATAACTTATTTATTTTTAAAAGTTTAAGAGCCTACCTATAAAACAATCTTAATAATTTCCCAGCAAACATTTATTTGAAAAATATAATATGCTATGTGAATTAGTATATTGACTCACAATATTATAATTCCCTATGGATTGATGAGATACACCAGATAGTTTGAAGTCTAATACTACTTTGACTTAGAATTTGTGCTGCAGAATCATGTCTATTCCACAATATAAGATTACAGGCTGCCAATCTAGGGTTACTTCTCACTCAATACTAATATAATAAAAGAATAAGTATTAAAATATTGAAAAAAGGGATACCTAACTTTTTATTATATCTAATTGTAATGATTGTAATCACATACATTTTTGAACGCAGTTTTAATCTATTTATTAAAACTTTGTTCATTACTGATTACTATTATAAAACTCAATCTTGAACATTTCTTGACCGTTAGATATGTGCCAAATATTTATAGTATTTCAATTACTCACAAGTGTTTTTATGTTATATAAATTAAATACATTACTTTTCTTAGTCTTTGCAGGTTGTGCAGAGTGGGCTCTCTGTACCTCTTTCTGTCGCTGCACATTTGCTTCATTGTACTTTAAAACTCGACTTTCTGGTACCCACTCATCCCAACTGAAATAATTAATAACCAAAAAAACTGAAGGGAGAGTACACTACAAAATATTATAATATACTTACTACTTATACTTATTATACCTATTAGTTGATCAATAGGTTAAAATCTTATTATGCAAAGTAATAATTTAATAATATATTAAACTACAACTTTTAAATAACATAATTGAAACATTTCATTTAAAAGTTAATGCGGTAATGCACTCAACTTGTTGATTGCAATTATAAATAGAAATATAATTTAATAAATATACTGCTGTCAGTTAGTCAGATCACTTGATACTTACTTTTTATTCCAGCCGGCGTAATGAATTAAATAACGTACGTGTTTATCTTTTGTAACAGAACTTTTAAGACATTTTGCTTCGTAAATCAGTGGGCCATGAAAACATAATACTTTTTCACCTGAAATATAAAAAAATGACAATGTAAGGTGATGTTTGATCCATTCATAGATAAGTTTAGTACATAGATTCACTTCCTTAATTCATGACATGTAATATTTACATTAATTAATTAATAATTATATACCTTCAGCAAATTTTAGCTTGGGTGCCATATTTGTTTACTATAATTTGACATTTGTGACAGCTAACTTTAAAAATGACAGATCTAGTGGTGTCCGCAACATATTCAATTGACTGAATCATTGTAATATTAATTAATTCAATTCTCCAAATAATAATATTAAAAAAAAAAAATATTTATATTTAAAAGCATTATTTTTTTATTTAAAAGCATTAACGTAGTTCAAAATTTTTACCACTCCCTACAATAAAATAAATAGAATCATATAAAGATTTTGCAATGCTCTAATAAAAGCATTTTTCCAAACTTAAAAATAATCAATGTCGGTACGTACTTTCAAATCCAGATAAATAAGATGAAGGTAAGAGATGAAAAATTAGGGTCCCAGACCTTTGAGGGCTATGCGAAGGGCTTGATAGTGAACTGTTCATTCCAAAAAATTGTCTGTCTAATATCCTATTATCCTACACAGTTATATATGTGAACAGAATGCTTATTTTCTTATAATATCATTCGGAATATTCTTTTAGCCGCGGTATACTCTCAGAAATCTAGAGACTTTCAAAATTTAATTGTGTCTGGATTTATCATGACGTGATAAAGTTATCAGTAAGTGCTTGTTGTCAAAATCATAAATTACTAAGCGAGACATTTTTACATTAAGCGATTCAAGTGCGATTATCATATTGCATCAATATCTAGAATTAGACCAACCTATTACCTAGTACAAATTTTTTTTTTAATTATTTCCATAGCCTGGATACAAGTCTTTTGGCCGAACAGAAATGGTTTGTAAATTAAACTTATCTACTTATTATCAAATTAAATAGTATTGAATCTAAACGTCCCGAAAAGCCAAAAATATAGGGAATCTTTTTCAAATTAAATTGTATTTATCTCTCGAATAAAAATTTTTGTAAACATATTTCTAAGATCAATATAGGTAGCTCTCAGACAATTAATAGATTCATTGCCTTGGTAAAATTTTATGCGGTCAAATATTCACAATTTCAATCTTTGCATGCGGTTATGAGCCTACTTAGGTGGTACCTAACACGGAAGTGAAGTTAGGCGAGTTTGTGTTGCACCTTCTAATGAACGTACAAGGAATTGATCTTCACGATCCGATCACGATATCAAACTAGCTCCTACAGTCACACGCGCCAAGCACCAGATATATTTTTTTTATAAACCCCACACGTCAAACAAGGATGAAAAGACCTGGTCTACATTCGTCGCGCTATACCTGGGCGCTTCTCTCCTCCACGACACGACTCACCTGAGCCGAAGTCCGAGCGTTAAGAGGCATCTTCAGGTTTGTAGCTCCCTCATGGTTCGGGCGCCCTGGAGACTCTAAAAGACACCTCCCCAGGAGGTGATACTTGTAGATTAGAAAACCTCCAGAGGCGAATCACCTCTTAAGACTTGAGGACTCCCCAAGTTTCTCGCCTCTTTAAAACCCCTTTAACGCTGTAAATGTAATCTGCGGCTGCATTTATCATTCCCAAAAAATGGAATTAAGCTTCCCTTCCTTCATACAAGAAAGATACATTAACCATATGAAAAATAGGGAAGTATGCTTTAAATTATTTGTCATATATGAAGATATTACAATTTTACACATTATTTCTATTATGTTTGTGATAAATAGGTACTATGTTTAGTACATAATACACCACAAGAGTACACATCACCCCACCGAAGTAAGTGGCACGTACAAAATTATTTATCAACCTACTTAGATGAAAATATTTTGCCTACTTATCTGATAGGTAACGTAAAAGTGATAAGGTACTTGCATCATCTTTTTGAAACATCTTGAATAATTTAGTAATGAATACAAAGCTTGTTGAGCAACAGTGATACAACAAAATAATAGATTTTCTATTATTTATCTTATTGTATAGTCAATAAGATCGATATATAACAAAGACCTAAGAGTTGAAAATTTTGTCATGATATGCCAACTGTATACTTACTTTTTGCGATAACATGAAACTCTCTAGGCCTAGGGATAGGGTACAAAATCAGTTAGACGTCATAAACTTTCAACTCACTTAATTTAAGTTTTTTTTAAATTCCAGTACCTACGAGAAAATTATGTATACAGCTTAACGCAAACGCGAGATTTAGGTTTTACACAGTTTTTAGGTACAGTAGACAATTAACTGTGTAAATCCTAAATCTCGCGTCTGCGTTAAGCCGTGAACGATAACGCAAGCGACAAAGCACCACCGTGTCCAGCTCTTTGTGAAGTATTGGTAAAGGCGGTAGTTGAGTGCTAAAATAATTTATTTTATAATTTTAATTGTAATAGGAATAAATTCAATTTGAAAGTTATAAAATTACGTTTTATGTAGAAATACAAAGAGCCTGACACCACCATTGATAGTTGTGATAATGAAGACATTATTCTATTAAATAATGGATCGATGGATCCGTTTCCATAATAGCTTTTAAACATTATCCTCTTGGTCTCCGAGTATCTTCGGGGCTTGTTATGAATGTCGAAAATTGCAGAACGAAAATTTGTAACCAAAAATACCGGGTTTTCTTTTACGCCATCAGCGTTAGAGCTGTTTCTGCAGCACTTGTGCTACGGTAAAACTAATACTCGTAAATATTCGATATTTCATGTTCTTCGTTATGCAATATGAAAGAAAAAACTACTCAGGAAAACAAATGAAAGACTGTTTTCGAAACTCAAATGTACCAACTAAACGAATTTACAAATTTGATACTCTTAAAGGGGAGATATTTCAGAATAAAATGGTCAGTACGACAAAAAGCCAATTTCATTTGTAAGGACCTAATATTAATGGGTGACAGTTATATTATGATGATATGGATCTAACCTTCTAGACGTTATAATGTGAAAAGTTTAATAAACACTAGAAAAAACACTACGCGTTATCTATTACGTTTACCCCGAGCCTACGACCTACGCTACTCGCTGACCTTGGTATGGAGCATTGTCGGCGCGTCAGTCCCACAGCGTCAGCTGCGCTATAAAGTCGTCTCTATAGTTTTAATATTTATTTTAAAACATGTCACAACAAGGGCATGCGTTCGATGTGAACGCTATGACCTTAACCCGATGGGTTTTGGCCCAGCAGAGGACGGCTCCGGCAGCCACAGGAGACCTTACACAACTGTTAAACTCCATCCAGACCGCTGTGAAGGCCATACAGTCCGCTGTGAGAAAAGCCGGCATCGCTAAACTGTGAGTTTACTGATTATACTTAAATAATTATTAAATATTTAAAGTGAAGGTAGGTTCGAATCAAAGTATATCAAAGTACACGCCCTTCCGAACTGTTGAAATTTGAACTTACATTTTAATCGCTACAATCGCTACTCAAACCGACACACCTCCAAAACTACGTCACAATAATAGAATTCATTATCAATTTATCAAACTTGTTTACGAACACCTTTCTAAACAACTAGTAGATTCAATGCCACCGTCCTTCGTTCATCAATTAATCAATTGAGTACATTATAAACAATCCTTTTATACAAATATTAATGAATCAGATAATTATTTTAAGCCCCTGTTCTGATCCTGTAAAAATTATAAAGATGAGATGAAGCATTATAAAATATTTTAAGCAATTACGAAAAAAATTTTTTTTTATTGTAAACACCTTTTTTGATTTCAGTCATGGCATCTCAGGCGATATGAATGTCCAGGGTGAGGAGGTGAAGAAACTGGACGTGTTATCCAATGACCTCTTTATCAACATGCTTAAGTCCTCCTTCACTACCTGCTTGCTCGTTTCCGAAGAGAACAACAAAGTCATTGAGGCAAGCAACGAGTACTTTTAAAAGCAGTGATATGATTTCTAAATTATTCTCTTATCTATAGAAAGGAAATATATTTGAACTCAAGTCACAAGTCAGAAGATTCCAAAGTTAAATTTCTTTTTTTCTAGTTTTTCTTTTTATTTATATTTTCATGGTTGAAGAAACATTTCATTGTACTAGACGTACGTACTTTTACTAGACGTAAACCTCTCGCAAACGTAATATAAACCAACATTTCAATGTTGATTTCCTGATTCTTGTGATTTCCTGTGATTTCCTGATTTATATGCGACTCATTGCAGGTTGAAAATGAAAGACAAGGTAAATACGTAGTGTGCTTCGATCCCCTGGATGGATCCTCAAACATCGATTGTTTGGTATCCGTGGGCTCCATATTCTCCATTTACAAGTAAGTTCATAAGCCAAAATAATTCTTAAGATAAAATCAAATAAAGCACATTAGAAATAGTATCTAGGTATGTCTAAACTACGATTAGATAAATTGAAGACGATAAAAAATATTACCCAAGATAGTAAGATTTTTATTTTTAAAATACACAGATTTGATTTCTGACCCGGACTTACACGTTTATCATGTGTCCAGAAGTTTGTTTTATCTACATACAAAAACATTCATTGTGACGTAGACTTTCTATCAAACGAACTGATACTACTTAGATTTACCAAATATTTAAGCTAATAATTAATAAGTGTTAATTTACTTAATAATTGGGGTTTAGTAGGATATTAAATCATCCATTGTACTTATGATGAATGACGAAGATACGAAATTTAGAGCTCAGTTTTAAAACCTTATTTTATTTACAGAAAACTATCGCATAGTGAACCTTCTGAAGCAGACGCGTTGAAGCCAGGAAATGAACTGGTTGCAGCTGGTTATGCTCTATACGGCTCCGCTACCATGATGGTGCTCTCCCTCGGCAAGGGGAAAGGCGTCAACGGCTTCATGTACGACCCCTCCATCGGGGAGTTCATACTAACAGACCCTAACATGAAGATACCTGAGAGGGGAAAGATATATTCTATAAATGAAGGTAAAGCAATAACTAATATTAAACCTTTTCGAAAGCAAAAATCTTAATCCGTAATGATACGAAATTCGAACATTTCCGTCAATCATATGGCAAATGAAAAAATATCAGTTTCTTAACTGAAGTAGAATTATTTATTTATTTAACACTTTATTGTAAATACATAGCAACATTATACAAAAAATGAGAAAAGAGTTTTTTTATCTAGTAGACAACGTTTTTACAATTACTACGCGTTGAAAATCGTTACAAACAAGATCGTTTATTTATTATTTTTGAGGTTTACAGAAGTAATTTTAAGTACTGTAGATTAATTAATGCTTATTCTAATAAGCATTAATTAATCTACAGTACTTAAAATTACCTAGTAGTATAATTATTTAAGCGAAGTCGAATACGCACATACCTAAACACAACGACACACGTAACTCCAGAACACAGCGATTCCATTGCAATCCGTGTTCATGTAGAAACAGTTGGTAAGAATTAATAATGTATGTCATTCTAGAGGTACGGTTACATTCAGGAATGAAAGTGCATTGTGCTCCAGCCTGAAATATTATTTAAGTACAATACTTATGAATAGGAAAAGGATAGCAACAATTATAATTGTCAAATAATTGCGAAGGGAATGAGTGCGTTATAAGTACGTAGTGTGTAGGTACATGTATACTAAATCCACGTCACCCATCAGGTTATGCAGCAGAATGGGAGGAGGGCCTAAAAAAGTACGTGCATGAGAAGAAGCAGCCGTCAACCGGCAAGGCGTACGGCGCGCGGTACGTGGGCTCTATGGTAGCCGACGTGCATCGCACCATAAAGTACGGCGGTATCTTCATGTACCCCGCCACTAAGTCCGCGCCCAATGGAAAGGTCAGCTATATAAAATTATCTTCAACACTATTATACAGTTTATCATGGATTCAATTCAACTGGCTATGGGCAACATTTGTAACTATTAAAATTTAGAACAATAAACACGCCCGCACATACACACACACACACACACACACACACAAACATGCGCACGCACGCATACGCGCTTATACACACGCACACTTTTCTTCTTTATTGTTTATTTAAGTTAAAACAATGTTTAAATTGTACTTACAAAGAAAAAAATGGGAGACGAGACCAGGCATTTGTTTGTTATTCTATAAGAAATTAACTTTCAACCAGTATTTTCAAAGCTCATCTTATCGAATCAAATGTCAAATCAGACTCCTTAACATTTGAGCACTTATATTTTAAAAGATAGGAGAATGTTTAAGCGTTAATCTTATTAAAAAATCACGCAACAGATTTACAAATAAAATAAAATAATATTATAAATAATACGATTTCTTACTTGCAGCTTCGCCTGTTGTATGAATGCAATCCCATGGCGTTCATAGTGACAGAAGCGGGCGGGCTGGCCAGTAACGGCTCGATCCCCGTGCTCGACATAGTGCCCACCTCCATCCACCAGAGGGCGCCTTGCTATCTCGGCTCCAAGAAGGACGTCGAGGAATTACTATCTTATTTAAAGAAATAAGACCTTATAAGACTGATGAGCTGTATAATAAATGTTTTGTTATACTTTTAATTTAATCCTTGTTTGTTTTCTTTAACGCAGTGACAGTGGAGCGCCCCTAATGCAACCAGTTACTAGTCCAGATAAATCTGGAATCTGATCTCTAATGCATTTTGTGAATTTGTGAATGTGTAATTTGGTAGTGAACTGATGAATATCTGCGGAAATGGAGATGAGTTCCTCTACAATATCCAAGCGACACAATAATTTATTTAATAATTCCAAAAAGTCTTTTGAAAAATGGTCTTCATTGATATAGAAAGGAGTTCGGTTTTAAAATTATAATTTCAGGTTTGATATATTCAAGAATATTTAAAGCGCCTCTCGTAACGCGTGCCTAGCAACAGTGAATATAAAATTAAAGATGCATTTTAAGCTTAAAAATAGTTTATTTACACAAAATACTTGCATAACAACTATACTTACAAACAAATTCCCTGAAAGCTTTTCAAATTAATTCGCGGAATAATACGATTAACGATGGATCAGCATTTTCAAAATAAAATAACGTATTAATATTAATTTATATTTTTATGTGAATATATAAAATTTAAATTAATACAACTTCAATTTGCTTTGAAGTTTAAATTACCTTGTTATATAACCTTACAATGACAGTCTTCTGAAAATGATTTGACACTAATTAACCGATCTGTAAAGCAGCCGGTTTTGGAATCAACTTTAAGATCATCGCTTAATGGTTTAAATTAGCAAAACAGGTAGTGATTAAGCATAATCGAAAATGGCCACTTTGGTATCGCATATGTTTATAACATGGGCACTTTATTTTAGGAAAACAGTTTAAATACTTTTATTATAAAAATTCCTATAGGAAATAAGTTATGATCTATTTCATATAGTATCACGTAAATACGCCATAATATTAAAAAGCAAAACTAACAATTTTAGACACTTATTTTAAAGGAAATCAGGTTCTTGCCTAAACAAATGCCTAATAATTAATATACCTCGTATCCCACCCTCTCTTTTCCTACTTAGGAGTATGCGTGCTGGTCTACGGAGTCACTCCTTCACTGTCGCCACGTCTACCTTGCTCACTAAGATATTTTGTTACTCTTTTCTCTGTCGCACAGCTAGAGCGTGGAATTCCTTACCGGTACATGTATTCCCTCCTTCATACAATATGAGTTCCTTTAAGAGGCGTGAAAAAGCACTTTTTGGGCCGGCAAGGTAAGGGTGGCTAGGGCAGTATGTCGCATGCTTCACTAGCTATCTTCACATATGGACTCCTCTACTGCTTATCATCAAGTGGTGTCGAGTCATTTGCTGAGCTTAATGTAAAAAAAAATACATGACTTGACCAACTTATATTTATAGATCTTACATAATGATATTGCGGCATGGATTGATATTCGTGAACATAATCCGAAATTCTTTGCAGTACGTCGTATATATATATATACGACGTACTAAAAAGAGAAAAAAAGGTAAAAACATAAATTTTCTGGTGGTCTTTAAATATATTTGGGAAAATTTACATTAGTTGAAATACACACAAATATTTGTATTATTAACGATACACTCGAGAGCTGAAAAGGTGCTTGGTGTTAATGCTTTGACCCTATCTCTAATAGAACTATTAAATTGAAGTTTACAGAACTGCATAATATTCCATAAGAGATTTAATAATAGTAAATATTTATATTGAAATGAATGGATAAATAAAAAACGGATCATTTTTTATATTAAGAAAGCGATCAGCAGTTACAAAATTTGAGTCTAAATTATAATTACTATATACCTTACAGATCTCTGAAGTAGTTCTCTCAATTTTACAGTTTATTGACATATTTAATAAATAATAATAATAATAGTTTCGTGTGCAGTCGTCAACATAAGTGTCCACTTAGACAGTGTGGATCTATTTTGCCAAAGCAATAAGTGCTTTTGCTGATGATTGTACCGTAGAAGTTAAATATTGATACTAATTACACATGAATTTACACAAAACATAATCCAATGTATTACAATAAACGTTCCTACAGTATTACGATAAACGATCATATTCTGTGTTGACCTCGAATCCTCCCGGAAAACTCAAGAAAACTATAATTTAATGCGACAAAATAACCAAATATGTTTTATAGTTTTATCAAAATATCATCTTTTGGTGAATTCGGATAGTCAATCAAAACATACAATCAAAATTGTATGCGCATAGGCATATATCCGTAAATACGTTGCAATAGAGTACATAATGTATTACAAGGTTGCTTTCGCCAACGTTGACAGTCATACCAATAATAGTTAATATCTGGCTCATTATCAAAGGCAAAAGTCAAGTATTAAAAATGTTGATGCTTTCTTAAATTTACTAAGATATGGTTCCATTTTGAAACCTTATAAGTCAAAGGGTTGATATTTTAATTGGCTGGTTAAGAACTTTCACGTTCACTTATGACGAATCAAACAGATTAATAATCAACTTTTCATAGATAGAATTTATCCGAGTATGTAAAAGTGAGCCACAAAATTAATAAGTTATAATATATCCATCGAATTATCTTGATATATTTAGCAAAACACATTCTATCTAATATGAAGTGATAGCTACAGTACTGACCATTATTATGAAATCAATATGGATTATGTGTTGTAATACCATTTTGGCAATAGCTTACAGTTAAATCAAATTTTTGCTCTTCTGCAAGGTATTCAGAATCTATTTTCCAATGGTGCGTAACAACTTTACAATTTTATTATGGCATCTAATAGTTCTTTTGGTTTGCCGTTAGTCATTATATTTCCGAATGTTATCCAAGTTAGCGAATGGCAAGCAGATTTGTTTTCAAGTAAAATCTATTGTCAGACTACTTTTTTGTTATTTCATCTTGTTCTAATTATTTAGAACAAGATAATTACCTGTACATCACAAAATCGCCGTTCCGTTGTAGTTTTATTTTAACATGTGCATATACAGTGATGTGTCAGAAGTTCGTTGTAAAACCAGCCACACATTAACCGTAACACGCACTCCTAATTTTGCTCTTAAGGTATAAATGTTTATGTGTTGCGCTTAATCTACCGGCTATTCTACATCCAGTCTCATCTATCTAGCCCAATCAGTATCAAAAATATGTATACACTTTTGAAAATTTACTCTGCTTAACATTATAAGGAATAAGATTTATAAGCTGTCAACAGTGTTTAAATATTTTTAATATTGATTTAAACTCAGTGTCGCTCAAGCAGTGAGCGCCACGAACTGATGGAATACGTCGAGGATATGCGGATCCAGATCCTGTGTGAACAGAAGGGTCTCCAGCGTGCTGCTGTACTTCTGCACTTGTTCGTGATGCTGGAATTAGTAAAAGAACATTTCTTAATCTCACTCTCTCAATAACACATTAGCAAATATACGATATAAATTACTTAAAATTTAACACAGCATAATGTGCAGTGTGTTGTTTAAATTTACTATTTACTATATATGATTGAAACAAAAATATGAATTAAAATATAACTAAAAATGTAAATAAAACCAAAGACCGAAAAAAGTTATTCAACGCAATATAAAAATAAACCGAATAAGCCGGTATTTTTTACACGTAGTGTACCTAAAACTCAATAAATAACTATTTTGATTCGATAGTGGTATATTAATTACTTCTGATGATATTTATTTAATATTCCAGTTCTGTCTAAAATGACACAAATGCCGTAATCTTTAACAAAAAAAAGTAAAAGGTCCGTTTTGTAATTTATTCTATACATATGTACGTAACATAGTAGCGAAAAGGAAATTTATATGACTCCAGAAAATTATAATATTCATAATCTTTATTTATTGGGAGTATCATTAAAAATTATCTTAATTATTTTTACAAGTTTAAATAATGCTATAAGAGTGCTATTTTCATCAATTAAAGTCAATGTTGTAAACGTAATCTTTGCCTAGAAAGTCTTCGACAGAAATAAAACATCTGAATCACAAATAGCGACTGGCTTTCAACCATAAACCTTTTTACATAAATATACGTAATGCTATTATGTTTTTTGACGTTGTCTTAGTATACTTAGAGATTTATACTGTCAATAGTGTGTTGATTTAATTATACTCGATTTTACCGTTTGCTTCGTGTTTCCCTGCTTCCATAAAACAGTCCACAAAACGGTAGCTATCAGCTATACTAAAGAGATAAGACATGGCTATTTCCCTTTGCCTTCTCTTCAATAAATGAGTACTGACCGCTAGGAAAACCTGTCGCAGTCGGCCGACGGTGCTGCGGTACCAGTGCGTGTCAGGGTCACGCGCGTCCGTGTCGCAGCGCACGAGGTGCTCCGACAGGATCATGATAAACCGCTGGAACACGATCAGAAATAGCCGCTTCTGATCCATGTGCGCCGCCTCTAGGCGCTCCTCCATGCGCTCCACTGTCTACACACAACATCGATATGCTCGATAAAGTAAGGACTAATATTCATACATATACACACCATTTTGAAAAAAGAAAATATCTTATATACAAAGAGCCGTCTACTAAAATATTAGTTCTAAAGAGTGAAATTGAGTACGAATCTTTTTCACCGACTCGTATTTAGCGAACCGTCACTTAATGGCGTCTACCTGAATTATAAATACAATGATTAAAAATTTTATAATGAAATTAGTGAAGTTTTAAGATACCCTAGTGTTTGTGTATGAAGAATCATTGTAATTGATGTTTAATGATGTGAAAGGTATCAAGATGAAGAAACTATAAAATACATATTTGGCTGTACAGGCCAAATCCTATTGCTTTGTCTTTTTATAAAGAAGTCAAAAAATATGAATATAGGATATAAAAAAAGAATGAATAATATGATATAAAATAAGAAAATATGTTTAAAGAAGTTACTGGCTAACCAAGTTATAAGTATTAAGGTAGGTAATTTCTAACTTGTTTTTACTTAAGGTTTGCTATATTTGAAACACTGTTCCTGATTAATATGCTTTACGAGTTTGACTAACTCTCGCTCTAAACTCATCTTTATTTGCTTAAACTATATAACTATATAACTTAAACTATAACTGTTAGTCCACATTGCATGCCGTGGCTGTCTGTAATTAAAAACTATACTTAATTTAATGTCAACGCTACTGTTTAATATTTTTGTTAGTATGTGTTTTTGTTGGCTGCCCTTAAAATAAATAAATAAATAAACGACATAAAATAAATAATAAAATATTTCCCCAAACACTTATGGTAACAAAAGTGGATTGGAATGTTTTTCTTGTTTTGTTATTTCTACAACGCATTTATACACATACATAAAATAAATTGTTCAATTAATAATCACTAAATTAGTACCTCTTCTGTGGGTTTGTCCTGGTCTTTCTTTTTCTTGCTGCCACTTTCATCTTCCGAATCTGAACTGCTGGAGTCTGCTCGAGCCAACGCTTCTCGTGCTTCTTGTAACTCACCACCTGATAAAAAACCGCCTGATAAAGGAGTCACTCTTTCACTGCTTCCACGTCCACATTACGAACAAAAAGATATCGTGTCCTTTGTTTGGAGACCCTGACTGCTTATCATCAGGCGACGTCGAATATTTTTCGGGGCTTTTCATTAGAAAATTACTAAAAATATTATGTTACGTAAAAGGTTAGAACAAATATACACTACTTGCTCGGACAAAGTAACTTATAAATTAAAGTTACTTTGTACATACTATGTATTGTATGGACTATGTTTTTCCAATAAATTCATATTTCGAATAATAAGTTAGTGTTGTATTCAGCTAAAGACAGGCAGCAGGTTTATAATGATATATTCATTTTTTCTGTTCTTGCAAGTTAAAAATAATTATTCAGCGATATTTCACAATCAGAGGGCATATTCGCTGAATTACTTTGGCAGCTAACATTGTACGTACCTACATACATTTGTACGTATACAAATCCATTTAAAATTACAGTAATTTATAAATTACTTAATATATAAAATAAATAATTAATTAATTATATTTATTGAATATACACATCCACAATGTTAATGTCACCGCTTGTGTGATACAGTGGGGGCAGAAATTTTCCGCAGTTTGGTTAATAGTAAGGCTTTTTTAAGTCCATCTGGCCAGCTACCATCATCTTAACTTAGCCTGTCGTCATAGCAATAATGTTGACAGCATCATTGTGCTGTTGCATTTGGAGGTAAGATAGCTATTCCTCCTCTGTGGTTGAGGAATCCGGATGTAGCTCGCCTTATATTCACTTACCATGACGTGAGATAACGGCCAAAAGCCAGTTTAGGAAAAAAAAAGCAATTAAATAGGCGATTTTCACATTAACTTAAGTGTTCGGATATAGGCCGACTATAAAAAATACTCACTGAGCTTAGAGACGTGTTTATTCATCTTGTCAATAGTGAGGTGCAGCACCTCCCAGAGGTATCCGTGCGTGAAGAATGAGGCCATCTCCTTGGAGAAGAGCCAGGTGGCGACAGCGCTGCACTCCACGATCTGCGTCTTAAGCATCTTGTCCACGAGCACGCACACCATCTGTGGGTGACGCTGCCACAGCTCCCAAACGTTACGGAGAACGCAGATCTGAGCCTCTTCTGATTCTGCTAGAATCTAAAAAAAGAGATTTTTTTCGAATTTACAGAAATTCTAGCTGACCTAGCAAACTTTATGCCATATAAATTAATTCTCAAATTTTCTTAGAATTCACCTCCCTGGTGGGGGCAACCACCATTATCACCTAGGGTTAGAAAAAATAGCCTACGCCTATTCTCAGACTTACCATATGTACACAAAAAATTAAATAAAAATCGAAGGAGTTAGATAAGAAACACTGTGTCACGAGATTAATTTATAAATTAGATAATTTCGATATTGGGAGGTGGAAGTTTACATTACTTGTATTTGTGTCTATTCGGTCTTTATAAGACAGTTTTGTCTTGCAACCTTAAAGGTCGATTGTGACATTTATCCAAAATCAGTAAAACTAGAAGAAAGAGGTAGCGGGTTAAGTTCCCCTCGCTTCAAAACATTTCTTTTTTAGTGTATGAATACTTATCAAGTTGTAAAAAATGTGTATCAAAACATACATTTTTAAACTGTAAGAAAAGCTATTAATTCAAATTGCAATGCATGACGAGATTAAAAGTACAAAAATAAACAAACTAAATACAAACCTTAAACACATAGTGGAACTTGGATATAGCCGCGAAGCCATGTGAGATACTCTTGCTGCCGAGGTACAACAGCGTCTGAACAAAGACGTCTATCTTCAAAGGGTTGTGAGGCGCAGCCTGCGCTGTCGTCGGTTGTTCCCCCTCGCGAAGGGGGTTGGGCAGCTCTCGGAGTACGTTCAACGCTTCTTCTGCGGTGCATTTGTTGCGGACGTTGACCACGAGTTGGTGGGCGGCTTCGGCACCCGGGAGAGATGCTATGGACAAAATGATGAATATATTATGTGAATAAATAAATGCTACGTTCTTAAGGAGTGCTATCTTAAAACCTGAAACTGGAGATGGGTTTGTTAAGCATAGTAGATAAAATAATTGACATCGAGCAAATGGAATACGTAAGCTTCAGCCAAAAGTAAGCGACCAAAGCATCAGCGAAGAAGCATTATACGGTTTGGTTCCCTCTGAACATCACTTAAACCCTTTTAATTATTTTAAATACCATTTAAACCACCATCAGTGCCCATCGTTTTGCAGAATAATAATTATTTTATTTTATTACTTATCTAGAAGTTATATAAAATTCTTAACACATTCCGAAAGCATGTTATTATCAAATATGTAAATCATATGAAATGATTGCACGTTCTTATTAAAAGCTTCGAGATATAACAGCAATTAATGTAGATGCTGAGGAGATAGCCGAACAATGTACCGGTGTAGTTGCGAAAGCAATGCGGTTGGTAATGCGCTTAATAATCCTGGGAATCGTATACACGCACGATATCAAAAATCTTTTAAAAAATTAGCATAAACGGCTAGCTCACAACACAAAAATAGGTTCTATCCTACTTAGCAATAACTTTATCAAATAAACTAATCGCGTGGTAAGTTCAATGGTTGTAAAGTAATTTAAAAACAATCAACTAATTGATAAACTATATATAGGCAATGTATGTCTCATTCTATCATTATGTAAAGAAATAGAACAGCTGTACATAATTTTCGATCTTACTGTACGCCTAAAATTTTCATTTTTTAAACGTTTAATTTATTAATAATAATTTATAAATTTATATACATTTAAGAAATTATACCTCCTTTCTTAAATTATCTATGGATCTGTCGATAAACAGACATAAGGAAATGTACTGATAGTTACTAATTGTAAAAAAATCATCTTTACATTATTATTCAATAGTTGAAATATAAACAAGGAAAGCGTTTGAATTCCCTCTCTGAACATGCATAGAACTATCTCAAATGCACGTACATATATCATTGCTACTAACTATTGATCACCACGAATATGAGTAATAGAAACACACTCATTGGTAGCGCCAAAACGAGCTCTAATAGAAGTCGATAAGGATTAATATAACAGAGATTGGTAGTAAAAAAGACGGCAGTGTTAATTGATCAACTAAATATCGGACAGACTGTTGCATTCCTTGAAGTCGCACACAGATTATACAAGCGGCAGATGACGGTTTCAATAAACAATAATTTTGAATTTGCCAAGTTTTTTTTACTGACAAAATTTATAGGTAGGTTCTTTCTACAGAACATCACAGCTGAATATCTAACATTGCAATTATTACAACTTCTTGGGAAGGAAAATTCGTTTTTGCAGTCTGGGTACAATTGTAACGCCGACCAAATTCTTGCAGGTCTGGGTTCAAAATGGAAGAATAAGAAGTCAACTCAAAAAAGGTAAATTTTACAACGTACAAGTATTTTGTAGTTAAGACTAGTAGAACCATTACGAAAGTTGTAAATTTTAAATCATTAGCATAATATATTTTAAACTTGTTATGTATGATTTGAAGTAGTGCTTTAAATGACTAGATTTTTATATGAGAAGGTCTTAACATCGATGTTTTAATAATAAAATACATATTCTTTGACGACGCGTGCATCGGGAACGAATAAAAAAACGGCGAAAAGTCCGCGAGATGGAAAGTGCACACGCGACGACCGGCGAGTTTTCACTTGCATGCCCGCCAGCGTTCTTTGTTAATATGTTTCAGATAATCACTGAAAATGATATAGGGACTGGTATCATCAATATTTGGAAAAGCATCTTCTAATAATGGTTGACCTTACGTGGAAATTAATGTTTATAATTGTTATCAACTAATCTAATGTCAAATTATGCATAAAATGAAACCGAAAGTATTGAGGCAGGTCTACTAATTTGCATGTCTAACACAAATTCTTAAACTAATAACTTTCCATTCACATCAAAATTTAACTTATTAATTTCATTAATAAATGCACAAAGACGGAACCTGTTAATGTTTCTTAATCACACACGGATACAGTCGGAAATCTAAAATGAAATTTACCTGCAAAATGCCTACATTGAAGCTATGTATAGCCTTTTGCTGTTTTCTGCTTGCTGATGAAGACCTAGGAGTATGCTGTAGGTCATAATATATATCTTCATCAATAAAATCACGTCACAGCCTAAAATTAAAGTATCTATGACGGCCGTCTGGTCGAGTGGTCAGTACCCCTGTCTTCTTAGCTATAGGTCTTGGGTTCGCATCCCGATAGGAGGAGATATGTGAATGTTTATTTTGTATATTTCTGAGATTTATGTACATATTACTAACTTTCTTCGTAATAACACACATCCATAACACACATTGTTAATGTTGCTTAATTTTAACTAGATAATTGGTATGAGTATGAGAAATATTATACATATATACATCTATTATATGTCTATCAGTATTGTTAACGCTATCGTTAACTAAGTTTTGCCATGTGAAACATTTCTAAGATGCTTATTCAAACGGAACTCTCGTATTCTCTTATTAATTTTTATATCAATTTTCTTAACTTACATCTATACCCAAATCCAGTCTCTAAGCCCAAAAACCATCTTCGGATTAATTATAAAATAAGAGCAAAATAAATAAAATTGAACTGTTTAAATCACATGTGAATTGGCTACACAGAATGCGATACATCCATATAATAGTCAAGAATCGTTCCTGCGAAATATTTTTTCATCCGCTGCAATCACGACATATCTGATCGAGATTGTGGAACTCGTTAAGATACGGATGTTGGTTGCGGCATTTCCCATGCGGTTTAAGCAATCGGCAAACAGCACCTCCGAAACACACTGTGCACGTTACATTATCATTGACTTTTACTATTACCTACTATGTAACGATATTTTTTGTTATCCAAAACAGACTTATTCCACGGGGAATGACGACCCTTAGTAACGCGCGACACGACAACACCGACGACGACAACGACGGCAGCTTAATTTACGTATCTAAGGAATTTTCCTTTATATCCCGATGTGTTCTGAGTCCCTAACACTCAGTCAAAAGTAAAATCAATTTATTGTATTATGGGCTTAGATCAACAATAGACATGTTAGGATCTAGGAGAAACTTTAACTAATGATTTCTTTGCTAAGGGACAATATTTGAAAGTTCCTATCGATGATTTTTAAAATATATATCAAAATAAGTCCGCAATTTTTTAATGGGATAACGTTTAGAAGGTTCTGAAAGTTCCCTTCTGTAGATATTTTGTAGCTCTATTATGAGATTGAAGCCTCTAACACTACACAGTGTCAATACACTGCAATAACTGCATTGCATTAAAATGATTGATTTATTCCAAATAATTCCTTATAATAGGATTTCATAGGTAAGGACCTAATATTTTTGACAGATACTAAGAGGGTAAGAAAGTCACAAAGAAAAGATACTTTGAGTAATTGGAAAGTAGTTAAGTGCCGCGTTTTTCTCTAGCAATTGTAGGTACATAATCATTGAAAAACACCAGTAGGAAATGTTGTTAACATGCAATATTAAGTAATTTAATATCACGCGAAGAATGCATAATATGCTTCAGTTTTGTAACTTTCATTAACTTACCACAATCATGATATTCCAACAAAACATATACAATATGTAAAAGATACATTGATTCAATGCATCAGTCCAGTTTCCAACTAATTTAATATTTCGAATAAATACAATATTGTAGCATTAATATTTGTATTTATAGATACACAAATGGACATCAAAGTGCAGATAGGTGTCCCAGAAGCTTCCAAGATTTTGTACAATTTTTTGGCAAGGTTATAACTAAATAGAAATAGATGACTAAAACGTCCTAAAACTATCACAATAACCATCTCCACGGCAAATCAGGACTATGCCTAATTTAGACGAATAAATGTCTATTATGGAAGGCCGTAAATAAGGCGACATGACATATCTGTCAATTTTATTGTGTTGCTATTCGAATATGCTAAGGAGCACATTTTTTTAAATAGAAAATATAAACAAGATAAATTAAAAGGAGATAATAATATTAATAAATCTTACTTTTAAATAGTACTACCTAATTTTACCTTAGTTTTCGACTAATAATTTTGTCTTTGCTTTCGTATAGCACGTATGGAGGTGAAGAATAGAAGAACATTAATTATAATAACATTAATTACAAAGAATTAAATACACGAAAATAAAATGAGACCAAGCAATTAATCTAATCCATATAAAAGTAAATATTAAAACCAGCGAGTTCACAAGTGAATAACCTCACTCTTTTATACAGAGGTATTTATTGGTTTATGTAGCTTGTTTTTATTTAATTTTGAGATTTTATCTAAATAATATTAATTAAGCAATATAAATACATAAATTTTATTACTACATTCTAAGATCGCTATCCGAAATATCATAACAAAAAATGCATTTGTGCATTTTGTATTTTTATGCGCATGACATTCGTCATATCAGGAACTCGCTAGCGTAATGGCTAGAGCGCTCTAATTTTGATTACAAAAACAAAGCGACTTTCGCCACATGGTCAAGTGGATAGGTCAATTTAAAATTTGTTATCTCAAACTCTCCCAGCTTGAAAGAGCATGTGCAAGCTGTTGGTCCCAGTTGTTATTACAACGCTTTTACCAACCAACCCGCAATATAAGCTATTGATGATGATATCAGCCGATATATGTGATAATTTGAAAATTATGGGTGCCTAATCGGAAATACACTAAGTTCGACAACTAAATAAATAATTCGTACAACTATAAATAGATCAATTATAAATGGTTTAATACCGCAATCTTAGGATAGTTTAAGCTTGTGTTAGAAAATTTCGTGCACAGAAAGGCTAAGAAATAATTTCCGTGGTATACTACCACCGCACAGTGGGGTGTTTGTCATCGCTCGTAATGCGCCAGTTCGCGGAGACCGGTGCGCCCGCGCCGCACGCGTTTAGTGGTATATTATAGTGCATTAGTGATCGAAGATGAGATACGCTTTGCTATTCGTTTTCTTCGCGCTAATTGTGAGTATATATCAAAGATATCGTGTTTTCATACGTTCCACGAATGAAGCGGTGCTGAAAATATTGTGAACCGGAGAATTTGCGGAATTTAGCTTTCAGTTTTTTTGAGAGTCATCATCGGATTATTATGATAACAATGTATTATAATTTTGCATCTTGTATGTAAATATGATTTTTATCAATCGCTAAATCTTATGCAATGCTATAACAAATTAACTCAGTAATTCTTATTATATTGCATTAGCATAGAAAAGCATATAATTCAAAACTTTGAAGTATCATGGGAGGCTTATAGGAATTAAAAAAATTAGGATTGGGAGCTAGTCTAATAAGTTGTAAGGCCCAGATCCTTGAGGTTCATTGATCATGTTCTTCGGAAGGCATTATAGGCTGTCGATTCTCCTCTATTTCATCAGTTTTCATGTAGATTAGGAAAGCCAGCAGTGGGTCAACTGTATACAGAATTGTTATTGTCGATCAAAGAAATGGAAAATTTTATATATATAAATTTCATATAATAACAAAGTATTCAGATTAGACAAAGGCTTTTTGGAATAGGAACTGAGAACTTTGATTGGAGGTCTCCAGCATAGTGCAGCGTGAGAAAAATAAATGACAATAATGATCAAAATAAATCACCACTCATTGCCAAAGATTGAAATACGTGTTTTTAATGAGAAAAATCGTTTTATATGAAAAACTAGGAATAAACAATATTTTTGTAGCTATTGAAAAAAAATAAGAAAGAGTTGATTTATATAAAAAATAGTAGTGCATGCTTGTTTGAGATTAAATTTTAGCTTGTCTGGTCTCGATGTATAAAAATGAATTGGACTAAGAAACGTGATGGTTGCCATATAAAGAAAGTAGAAATAAAAAGCAAACAGTAATGTCACATAACTTGCAGAAAATTACGTAGTTGTAATATGTCTAGACATATTACACCAGAAAAAAATTGTAAATGTATCAAAGTGAAACTGCTACATATTCTTTAAAAATATATAAAATTATCTTGTTTATATCGCGGTGATGACAAACGGTTTATAATGCAAGACGAACTAGGTTTCACTTATTACATAATAAGCTAATTCTAAATCCATAAATTTTTATCTAAACCTTCATACACTTGAAGATTGTGCTCATTCAAGAGTTTCTGAATTTTCTATTGGAGAATTATTATTTTGTGTTCTTACTAACGCCATATGTTTTGTGCGATTGATTCTCATTTAAATATCACGCATATTCATCATAATAATAAATATCTAAACAATACTTAAAGTTAAATGTTGAATAATGAAACGTATAATAGTTTACTAAGCTATACTTTTACTTCTAGGCGTTATTATTATAAGAAGCTATATATCTTTGTCGTAATAATGGCGGAATCTATTGGGACAGCGCAGATGAGCCAAAGAAATAGATTTTCTTTTCACGTTTCAGTTACATTGAATAAAAAAATCTGTGGAGATTTTTTATTACGAGTTAAAGAAAATAATAATAATAATTTATAGAACAATCAACGTATTATATCATTATTTTATTTTATTATTGAAGTTTTTTTAATTTTTTTCTTCTACAAAATAATAACTTTGACATGACTACCTTGACTTCTCTTTCGACATAAGCTTATTTCAAAAAGTAATAATACTTTATTTAAAAATATCATACAAATAGTAAAAAAAAACCTTGAAGTTAATATAACAATAATCAAAAACGTTACGAACCATTACTAGACGCCACGCTACGGTGGATGGGCATGTGGGTCTAGATCGCTAAAGTTAGTGTAACTTAAATTAAATAAATATTATATGCCATATTATCAATTGTGTAATAAACTTTAAATATAGAAGATAAATGAAATATCCCACAATGATTGTAATGGAAAAAACATCACTGAAGGCAACAGAACATATTCCCACTAAACATTAAGCTGGCTAATCTAATCAAAAAATAAAAATCTCAGAACTCAATTACTAAATCTTCAATATTTAATTTAACCTTTGACAAAGTTTATATTTAGAAAAGAAGCGGCGCTATTTTTAAGTTCAAGCTATTTTTAAATACTAAAAACTAGACAAATTCAATCTTTCATTCATCACAATTAGACAGAACAAAAATAAAGCTTATCTTGAACATAGTTATTTACTTTATTGTACACAAAAATATAAAATTAAATTAATCAAGAAAGATACATAGAAAGGAAGGTTTATCTCTAGAAAGAGATCTCTTCCAGCCCTCCGAGAATTAAGTTCGAGACGGAATTTGGCGGTGACTAATTACTGCATATGATGGAAGCTAAATGCAAAAAACAAATTGGTGGCATCACACTGAAAATTTTATTTTGATTTTGCATCATAAAAACCGTTAAGCTGTAAAATCCAGATACAATAAAATTCTAGGTTCCCGTACCCGGAAGTTAAATGAGTAAAAATTAAAATATGTATATGATCTAAACTCATCTGTTATATAACTTTTATAACAGAAAATTAATAATGCCAATTTTATAATAAGATTAACCTTAACCCATTAGATGTTCATAGTAAACTTGTGGGAAAGTTACACAACAATAACTTGGCTGCTATTTTGCACCCAATTAATGTCCAAGTCCATTGTATAGTCTTGTAAAAAGTTAACAATTACAACACAAAAAAATTGAACAGCCGTTCACGGACTGAATTATTCTTACATTACACGACGATAAAATTTAATACATATATCGACATCTTTAGCGACCACTAAAGAGTATTTCAAAGAAATGCAAGGAATTACTCGCCTTGCTCAACAAATAATTGTAATTAGATCTCTCTAATGTCTCTGAAAAATGATATTAATGTTGATGATAAAAATGATATTAAACTGAAAAGACATAGCTTTTATATATATATATATACTCATTACATAGCTTTTATATAGACATAGATTTTTCTGAAAAATGATATTAATGTTGTCTAGTTTATTCCTTTTTGGTCATTACCAAAAAGGAATAAACTAAGTAATAAACTAAGGTTATATACAACATTTGTATATAACTGAAAAGACAGCTTTTATCCTTGCATAAAGCTTTTGCATAAATTTATCTTGTATGTACATTGATATTGTTGATGGTGTATCTATTTTAATAAATAAATAAATAATTCTATTTTAAGCATATTGATCTGAAGAAAAATATCAACTAGATAATTAGCAGAGTATATCAAGTATAAGATTCTAACGACGCGGGGGGTTGAATCGGCCTAGCACGCAATCTTTTCACGCACGCCAACCATGGCACTTTCCCGCCAATTGACATTTTACTTTCAAACGCAAATATCGATATACATTATTTTGTATGTGGGATATAATCTATTATCCTACATAAAGCATAGTATTAAACACTTTTTATTATTATTTCAGATACAGAAAGAGAGGAGCCGAGCCACAACAAGTAGTGACTTCAGACCCATTCCAATTCCGCTGGAACAATGGAATTACGAAAAAAGGGAAGCAAAAGTAGTTACTTTACAAGAAGTTACAAAAACAGAAAAACCACCGACCTCCGCCGCCGTGCCGGCACATTACTGGGAAGATGCTTTGCGGCATAGCGTCTATCTGACTCTAGTCAGAGACAAAATAGATCAATTGATCGCCAAAGGTACAGTCGTATCTCCCAATAGTACGCCGGACCATTATACATCTAAGGAAGTTGACGACCATGATCTATGGGATAAAATAAAAACTGCACCTTTCGACAGGATTGAAGAGGGAAATTTTCCGTCATTCGGCGATGTTACAATCATGGCGAAAGGAAGATTAACGGAAGAAAATGGTAGTTTCCGCTTCATAGAAGACAACCTATCGGAAAGAAACTGCAGCAATGAAAAATGTATGGCAGACGTTAAGGCATTTTGGTCTGTAAAACGAATCCGTCAGAGAGATGAGGAAATATCTCCCGCAAGATATCATTACGAGTTAACATTTTCTGTGACCTCCCAAAAACCTAAGAAACAAAAAAGACCATTTGAAAATCCTGTCAGAACTTTCACTGTGCGAGAGACTCCACCAGAAATTATAGTAGCTACACCACAGGAACAACCATACTATCAAACGGTTCGCCCTCAAATAATTCGACCCCAAAGAGCTATATGGTTCCATAAAAACATAGCTCCTACATCTAGCCAAAGTCAGGCTAGATATCACCATCAGGGGTTAGATAGAATTTTTTCGTCATTCTTCTCTGATGACGATGAACCTGTCAAACCATCGCCGAGATATAAACCTAACCTTTACATACCACCGATGTACCCTCCAAAATTAGGGTATGTAGGCTTCGGTAGTGACCAACATCAGCAGAAAAAGCCATTGCTATATTCATATAAACCCAATATGTATAAATATATTAGACCTCCATTACAAGCCCCGCCATTAAGTCAAGTACAACATCATTACATCGATATGGAAGCAATAATCAATAATCCTTACGGTCCACCAGCAACTGATCATCGATATATTTCATCAAGCAACATAGTGAAAACTACGAGGCCTGCAATTTTACCTTCATCTCCCACCACAAACTTTAATACTATGCCCAAGAATATTTCGTTAGAATTAAATTATAACAAGAAAGATAACGTTAGCAAAAATATAAAAAAAGAACCAGAGATACCAGTACATAAACCATATTCTAGTTCTACGCCAAGACCACAACCAATTAAAATTAACTATTTCCCAGAACATATACGGCCACCAGTATACAATGCTCCACCTGGAGTATTTGTAACTATGGATAAAAAACCGTTTAAGCCCATGCCACCATTAAAACTTATACACCCAACTAAACCATTTAATAGGCCTATAGATTTTCGACCAAGCCCTCAAGTTTTAGACGTGTTATCTTCCAACACAGACACAACAGTTGAATCAGCATTTAGACCGATATTAGGGAACTTTACGGAAACTGAAGATACAGAGAAAACTGAATTACGGCAAATAGATAAACATATCAACAAACATTTGGAAAAACAAATTAATAAAAAACCGCCAAAAAAACACGAAAATATAAAATCACAACGAATCACAACAAGCGCACCTGATATAATAACTGTTAATAGCGAATTAGATGATTATAACGATACGATGCAATGGGCGAATATTCTGGGTGCTTTTACCAAGACGACACCCATGGAACCACAAAAAGACAAACAAAAAGAGCCTGACACTACCACGGAACATATACCTCCTCCAAGCTCTACCATAATATACAAAAGCACTACAGTAAAAAATGAAGAAAAAACCACCACTACTACAACAGCAACTCCTGCACTTAAAAAACGCACTCGTCCACCACATACATTTGTAAAGCCGGAAAAGCCAAAGAAACATAAGCGTATTACGACGACGACAAAAGCTCCAGACAAAGCAAAATCAAAGAAAACATCTGATCTAACACCACAAGCTAGTTCCGCTGCAACTAAAACATGGCAACCTAAAAATAAAACTACAACAATTATTGCAACTACTTCTTCAACCACTTCAATCTCAGCCACAACAGAACAAACCACAATGACTGTGAATTCAACCACGCCAAAAATTTTCACAACTTCGATTATACCAGCATCGAGTACGTCATTTAAAATCGAGTCCATCAACAAGCCAGTGCATGACAAAAGTAAAAACCGCTTCCGACAATCAACTTTGATGCAAAAAGGTACATCTGTAAAGCATGACCGTTGGAGTATTAGTCCCGGTACAGAAAAAAAAATAACAGCAGCCACATCAGGTAAACATCCTCCTAGAAGAAAGGGATCAAATTTTCAAGGTTACGGTTCGTCTTTGACAAAACATTCGACACACAATGATGAATATTTAAACAGTTATACAACTGAATCTAGCAAGCAACCAGAAGCTAATACTAAGATTGAATCCGAAAAAGTATTAATATCAACACAGCCAACTTATGAAGAGATAGTAGATCAATTCAATTTCAACAGTGAATCAACATCAGGGTTCACAAAAATTCAAGATCAAGACGAGGATGATAGTGAACGTGATGACATAGAAGTAAAAATAAAGAACGAAGAGGAGTCAGAAGACAACGCTGAATTTATTTTCGACCTATCATCAACCACCCCCAGTGAAAAAACAAATGAGATAATCGAAGAAGATACGACAGTTACTGAACAAACTGTGCTTACTACATCGCATTCTGTAACTAAGAATAAAACAAGATGTAAGAAGAAAAAGAAACAGCAGCACTTAACTCAGTCCGTTGAATCAGTAACTGAAGATGAAGAATCTGCACCAACGACAACTAGTGCGTCGACTACGAAAATCTCTTCAAGTCTAGGTATTTTAGATGAACTATTGGGAAGCCTTGCTTATGATCCTACAGTAAAACCAATAGAATCCAAACTTTCAGAGACAAAAGAGTTGCATGAAGAAGGAAGTGAAAAACATGGAAAATATCTAAATATTGATGAAGATTTTGAAGATTTCCTGGATATAGAGGACAGGAACAAGCATCCAGAAGGAAAAGAAGAAGAGTATGAAGGGGATGAAAAAGAGCCTTCAATAGACGACGACGACAACGACGAAGACGTATCACCCTTTGACAACGACGACGTAAACGAATCTTCAAGAAATTCAAGTGACAAAGAATACGAGGACTATCATGACCGCTCATACAGCTTACTGGAATTAATGGCCATGGAATAGACTGAATTTCTTTTCTCTTTATGCAATACTCAAATGTGCAGCTTTAACTAAAATAATCACAGTCGATCTCAATCAAATAAGTCGCAAGTATGATGTCGATGTGAATGGAATACTAATTTTTTGGGGTTTTTGATTGAACCAGGCATTTATTTTAGTAATGGACAACTCATCAAATGCACCAATCTTGGTAAAATAAATTTGTTACCAAAATGTACATATATACTTCAGTAATCTTAGTATTTAAGTTTAGAATAGGACATAAATTATTTTTATAAAATTAAAAAAATATGAAATAGTTCGAATATAATTATTTCTTACCTGCTCCCTCTATTGTGTACTTGTAAATAGGTTCTGGTTTCAGAGGAACCAAAGATGCAAATGTCTCTGGTGCAATATCCTTAATCCTTTGATGATATGACAACCTGTTAAATAGGAAATAATACTAATTAACAACATGGGTACTTTATATTATAAATATGTAAGAATATAAAAAACCTTAACCTTCATAATTTTTATCAACTTTATTTTTATTAAAAGAGTAACAAACGTTTCTGATAAGAGATCAGTGCGTAGTATTCAGAACACATAAGTAAAACCTGTTTACCTTAAACATTTTCCCAGTACTTCCCGAATAAATCTTGGCTTGGGATGGTCAGATTCTAATTGAACACAGCCTTCCCAGTCGTCCCAGGACCAGCGGTACTGGAAGTTGCTCAGGTGGTATGAAAACCAATTTACAAATCTGAAAAATGTATAAGAACTTAAAACATGTGGTAATTCAAATATTATTTTAATATAAATATCTTTTCTTTAGTTACATACCTATCAAAGCAAGCCACATTCATAGTGTCAATTCTCAAAAACAATATCTCTGTTGCTTGAGCTAGCACTTGAGGCATAGTGGATGGTTGCAGTTTGCATAGCTCTATCAGAATCGACCCATAACATATCTCTAAGTGTTTAGGCCTAGGAAGGTTAAACAGTTCTGCAAATATGACTTCTACTATGCAGTATTCAAGAGGAATTTTGGCTTTATAAGGGAAAGAAAGTAATTGAGCTGCACATTCTTTGCGCTCTAGATGGTACGCTTCAAGTATATTTTGCAAATGTTCTTCAATAAGGAAACGCTCAATAGAATGTGCTCCTGGTAGGACTGGTCCATCAGGACAATCTGTATAGTCAAACATGCGGAATATAACTCGTGGCATAGGATAAGAATCTCCATCATTATGAGGAGGCGGCTGAAATAAAAAAAAATTATATTATTTGACTTTTTTGTAATTAAAAGAATTTTACATTTGGACAAGGGTCTTAAACTTATTTTTCTGATCTTAAACAAGACAAGAAAGATGTTATATTCATTTGCTTTGTAATAAATATTTACCTGTATAGCTGGAAGAGTATGTTGTAATGCCTCACATAGGATTGAATCAAATGCAAGATATGGTCTTGGGATATGCTTTTCAGACCAATTGTCTTGTCTCAACTTCTTTATTTGAGACCACAAGCAATCTAAGTATTCTTCTTGTAAGTGTGGAGAATCAACTGACCATACTTTTAAAGCAGGCCAATGCTTCTTACTGCGTTTATTCAAAAATACTTCAATTGTTACAAGCAAATGTTCCAATTGTGACTCTTTTTTTTCATATAACTCTCGGCCCACCCAAGGCAAAGCAGACAAAACAGCAAAAACAAACCAATCTCTTCGCACTTGTGGTACTACATCTTCATTGGCACTGTCAACTAATGTTTCCAATAGAGTCAACAAAGAAGATGCAGCAAGTACATGGCAATTGACTAAATCAGCTATAAATCTAAGACAATACCGGGCAGCATTCCATTTACCAGTTTTCAAATTTTCCTTGAAAGTCTTTACAATATAATCAACGAATTCTCCTCCAAAGTTATAATTTTTTGCATTGAGCAAACCAACCAAAGTAGCATATATAGTACATTTCTCTGGCATACGGATAGCACAATCAGTGAGTATGCGAAGGATTTTCACTCGAAAAGTACTTAGATCTGCTTCTAATACGCTCGCTAAACCCTCGAGATTGCTTTCCAAGCTAGAACTACTTTTTTCTCCGACTCGTAAAATAAGAGATTCCAACCTATCTTCTATCTCTTGGTTTTCTGAGACGCGACGCCTCTTTCTATGTAAACGATCTGAAAACACCAAGTTTTGATAATCTAATTGGTTTTTATATGAACCAAAATCTACAAAATAACCTGAAAATTACCGTAAACATCATCATCGTCATGTCCTCTTCTGCGGTTCATAATTAATCAAGTTTTTGTATATCTATAACATAAAATGATAACAACTTTTAAAATTATTCTACACTGCTTAAAATTAAACAAATTATTCAATAGAAATTATACAATTCCGATATATCTCCGTAATTAAAATTACTAAACAAAAACGTAATTTTTTTTTATGATATTCAGGAAGGCAAAGGGAAAGTGAGCTAAAATGCCAATATCAAACGGTCGTATTACCAAATTATTTAAATGTTATGTGACTCGCAAGCAATGCGACCACATTAAGTAGACACGACTCATCGTTTAATAACAATGTATGAAATTATTGCTTGTGGTCGAATTTAAGAACTTATCTAAAATGAATTTACATTTAAATCGAATGAATTGCTACAACAAGAATGATTCATTTTTAAATATATAGTCAAATAGCAATTTTTTTAAAATATTAGATAAGCAGGAATTCAACCGATTCAGCAAACAATGTAGTATTTTAGACGTAGTAAGTTCTTGTGTTAAGTAGTTTTTTTTCCAATTATTTGGCCTGGTAACTAAGATCATTAAGCCATATCTTCATTAATGTAGTTTTTATCTTTATTTATGGCTCCAGGAAACTGGTGACATGTAGCCCTTTGCTCCATGGAGTTTTTGGCGACTAATGGTAGGCCCAGCTATTTTGTTAATGACTTACGAGAAATTTTTTGAAAATGGAACGCAATGTAAGCGATTATGCTAAAATGATACTAAAATGGAATGTTATGATAATGATTACGACGAAATGATAAGTAAATGAGAATGAAATCGTATAATGTTTTTACATAAATAAACTTACCCAACAAATGAATGAATGGAAATGAAACACTGAAAAATCTCACGTAAGTCACTAATCAACGCTGAATGATGGATTCCATATATTGCATGAATTAACGATCCTTTTTGCCATAAAACGATACCAATTTCATGACAAAAACAACACTACAACACAATATATGAAATAAAATAAAGAAATAAAATAAGAACGTAAACCCCCTGTAATCAGTGTTTCTATATTAACGTTAAAAAACATATATAAACCTAAGATATCAAAACTATAACTGTTAGTCCACATCGCATGCCGTGGCTGTCTGTAATTAAAAACTATACTTAATTTAATGTCTACGCTACAGTTTAATATTTTTTTTAGTATGTGTTTTTGTTGACTGCCCTTAAAATAATAATATAATAAAATACACAGCACCAAACCACCTCCCGCCATTACGCGCCAAAAACTCTGTTAAGTAGTTTGAGCTGATAAGGATATAGTGACGTGTATTTTTATTGACAAATGAATTATATGATTTTATCATTTTGTACGTTATTTAATATACTAGTACATACATGTATTTTGGATATAAAGTTGTTAAATTACATTCAATTTTCAAAAAAAAATCACGCAAGTCATTAACAATTTTGTTATGAAATTGGTACAGTACTAATAAGGATAGTTAAATATATGGTGCAATATATGAAATACAACATTCAGCGTAAATTCATTTATTTAATATCATCGGTCATTCCATTCTCATTTGCGTATTACTTCATTGTAATCATTAACATATCATTCCATTTTCGTATCATTTCTTCGTAATCGCTAACATTACATTTTCAATCATGTTTCTTGTAAATCATTTAAAAAATTACAGGGTGTACCATTAGTCGCCAAAAACTCGATGGGACAAGACATACGTTACACCGGTATCATGGAGTCTTAAATAAGAAATAACTACATAAGATGTGGCTGTATGAGCTTCAGCTCCCTTTATCTTTCGTGTAACAGGGAGAATATAACAAAAAAAAGTCTATAACTACAATAAAAATATAAACTACAATACAGAATAAATCATTGCCCGCCTCTTGTCGTTTTTTCTTTGCAATTTGTTTGTTTTCTTTGTAATTGTCATAGTAATACATGTGTTGTTTTTATTTACCACTATATCAACTCTACAATTGTGATTGTGAAGGCATAACGGAACATCTTAATAATAATATATGAAGACAATATAAAATATCCTCATGATAATTAGAACAAATTGGAAAAACTTGATGGAATGCTTCCGAAGCCGTAAAACAAACAAAATAAATCTGGCCCATCCCCATCCCATCATCCGGTCTATCCTACTCGCAGATTAGAAAGAGTATGTCTAAAGACCTACTCTTTCGGTCTGCCTGCTGTGTTAATAAACAGAGTGAATTAATATACGCGTTGTAAAAAATAATCAATGCAAATGGTGTAAAGTGAAAAAAAAAATCCGAAAGAAGCTACTTAATGTACTTAGTAAAATGTCTTGCAATTACGCTGAAGGATTATCACCATATGAACATAAAGGAGTATTGGGTATTCCCGAGGTAAATAAATACTTATTGTAAAAAAACTAGGTTATATTATGCTTATATTTGAAGTTATGAATTTTTTAATTGCAGAAGTTTGAATCAGTTGAAAAACTAAATAAAAAATGTCACATATTGGCCCAGCTAATTGGTCAAAGCAAACATGTTGTTGTTCACACTGGTGCTGGAATAAGTACTTCAGCTGGTATACCAGATTTCAGGTCTGTCTTGTCTGTTACTTCTCTGGCCATTTTCTTTTATACATAATGTTTGTAAAATATTACTTTGTAATAAATTTTATTTTATAATTATCTGATAATAAAACTTAGCAGAATGACTATTGTATAGTGGGTAATTGCAAACATGCAATAGGCATAAATTATTAAATTTATCTTCATCAATTCATAATAGTATTATGAAATATATCTTTTTCAGAGGTCCAAATGGAGTATGGACTTTAGAGAAACAAGGCAAAAAACCAACCACCAATGTAGCTTTTGCAGATGCAAAGCCAACAAAGACCCACATGATTCTTAAGAAATTGATTGAATGCAGTAAAGTACATTATGTGATAAGTCAAAATATTGATGGTCTTCATTTAAAGTCTGGATTACCCAGAAAATACCTCTCTGAATTGCATGGGAACATGTTTATTGACGAATGTAACTTATGTAAAAAGTAAGTATAATTCAATAAGCATAGGTACCATTTAACAGACTCAATTTTCAATTTGGAGGATATACATATAATTCATCTCATATATTTGGGATTTTCAATGCTAATAATTTTATAAAGAAATGACAAAATGAACACATCTTTACATTTAAGCAGTTCACTAAGTGTACTGTTATATTTAGAATGGTCTACTACCTTAAGAAAAACTTAACAAATGTTTAAAAAAAAATTGAATTATTTTAGACAATTCGTACGTAATCAACCTGTGGAAACTGTGGGTAGAAAGTGTAGTGGAGTGCCTTGTGCCTCTGAGCACATGGGCAGCAGACCTTGCCGTGGGAGATTGTATGATGGTGTCCTAGATTGGGAGCACAGTCTTCCTGAAAATGATCTCCTTATGGCTGAGTGGCATTCCAGGTTATATACCACACTTATTATAATACTTAGAGCTCAAATATCCAAAACAATGAAGAATTATAATACAATTTTTTTTAATAGTAAGATCAAGCCAATGTCTCCATTCCACCTGATGGTGCAGTACTGGAGTTCAAATAAAAAAACTATAAAGAAACTATGCACTGCACTAGCCATCATGATCTCGCCGACCTACATGATGCTTCTTCACATCTCTTTTGAAAATATTAAAAATTAATTCTTTATATTTTGCTATTAATTTTTCAGCATAGCAGATTTAAGCATTTGTTTGGGAACAACATTACAAATCATTCCAAGTGGTAACTTACCATTAGAAACTGCAAAATATGGTGGAATACTTGTAATTTGCAATTTACAGACTACCAAACATGTGAGTTTGCATATGTGTAACAGCATGAAAATTTAAATGTCAATTTATTTTTTATTTTAATCACAATTGACTTGATCATCACCTAAACGAAAGCATTAATTTTGTTTTTATAGAAAGCATGATATTTGTTTCAAAACTGCCTGATGCAGTAGTTGGAGCCCATATTATTATGCATACATAACTATTGCAGCATTTGATATACTGTTCTAGCATCCTCTTAACTTTCTAGTTCAAAAGGTTAGACTTGTCTTCTAAAGGAATCCATGTTCTATGATGGCGGGATTAAAAGGCAGAGAAAAGCAAAGAATTCTCAAGAGAATTTAGTATTGCAAAAATTAATTTGTTTTATATATTTATTTTTAGGACAATAAAGCAGATTTAATCATCAATTACTATGTAGATGACATATTGGAAAAAGTTATGAATATATTAGGAATTGAAATACCTAGTTACAGTGACCAAGAAGATTTGACCAAACAAGCAGAAAATTCTGTAATAGATTGGACTATAGGCCGTAAAGATGTTCTTGCTCTTGAAAAAATATACAAAGCAAAATGTAAAGGAGTTAAAAAGAAAAGGAGTTTGATTAAAACCAAAAGAAATAGTTCAGAATTAGGTACTGGTTCTGATAATGTGGATGATAAGTCAAAAATAATCAAAGTAGAGCTACAAGACAATATCACAAGTGAAAATAAATGTTTCAATGGTAGAATTAAGACAGATATAGAACAAACTTTTGATGAGCAAAATATCAATAAATGTGTTGTAAAGTAAATAAGTTTTAAAATAAAAATAAATGCAATAACATTTATGAAACTATTTATTTTCGTCTTTGGTTTAATAGGAATGTATAAAAATGTGAATTAAAATTTATAATAGCAATAACAATACTTTCTATATCTAATTATGTTGAATAATATATATTATCAACATAGGAACCAAGTAATTTGAAAAGCTATAATAGTAACTAGTGGCAAAACCAAGTTGTCAACTTGGTTGGTCTTGGCTTCCACCAAGCCTGTAATAGTTGCTGCTATTGATGCGCGAATCAAGGCGTTTTTTGTATTCAGTAGATCTGAAATAATAAAGTTTATTTTTCTAATTAAACATCACTTTGGTTTTGATTGGTTGGCGTTATCGCTAGATTATGATAAATGAGAGTGATTATGAATTAACCTGTTCGATGCGACAATACAATTTGTTTAAAAAATTAGTGCCCATCGAACTAGCTTTTTCAGTTACGTTACGGAAATGGTTATAATTAAAACTGAAAAATAATTTAATAGAGCTGTATAATCTCTCTATACATAAATATAAATAATTCACCTGAGTGACCAAATTGAATTATTCTTTTTTAATCTGTGTATTATTGTCTGCGTACATACATGTATAAAATAAATAGTCAGGGCAAGACTTTATGTTTTTTTTTATTGAGTTAAATATCCGTACTACAATGTTGGCTTTCTAATATCTATCTATAGCTCACATAGGAACCTTTAAAGTTTGAGATGTATAGTTATTTATCGTAAGACTATATTTGTTTAGGAGTAGAAATTAACTTACCAAATAATATAAGTGTGTATACAGTAGCAATTTGTGATAAGATATTGAAGGCTGTCCCTTCATACGTTCTAGCACCACCTAAAAAGGCATGAAAATTTTTAAAAAATCTATTGCTTTAGTATAAGATAAAACAATCAACATAGAGTGGATCCAATTCGTACCCATACGTCCAACAGCGTGTAATCAGACACGCTATATCTATTCAATACATAAGTGATCAGATAAAATAATTGGTTCTCCTATGTAAGAATGCCTGTGCTCTGTACAGTGATAATTATATAGAATGCACAGGATGAACATGATTTAAAACCGATTTTAAAAAGGAGGAGATCGTTAATTCGGCTAGTATATATTTTTTTATGTATATAAACCGATTACGCCAATTTTTGATTCTATTTACGAAATTTTTTTTAGTTCGATGCGGAATAGTTGACATTTCGTCCCATGGAAAAATAATTCAGTTTGGCCCAGTAGTTCATATTTTATGAGCATTTTGGTTAAATTAGCCGATGTAATTTTCACGGTACTTCGTTTCAAAAGCTATTCGAGTATTTTTATCCAGCGACAAACAGTCAGGCAAGTCGGAAATACTATATATGTACGTTCACGCATCTAACTTTGACCAAAGTCAAAATTGATACTTCAATAATTGAATAGTAATAAATTATTTTATTTTATGGAGCAATAGAAATTATAAGTCAGATTAGATATTTATAAATAGATAATAATGTAATACAAATACTTATAGATACACATTTTCGTCACCAAAAAGACAGTATTCACTCACCCGACCATTTATTGAAGCCATATTTAGATCCGAACCAGCTGGCGGCGGTGTCTCCGACGCCTATAGACAGCACCCCGCTCAGTAAATCCAGCTCATAACCTTTGTGCTGAGGGACTAGTACTAGGGGGCACGCCAAACCCAAGTAGAGGTATATTGGCGTTACAGCAAAACATCCGCTATCCTGTGTGTATATATGTAAAGTTATAAAAACAAATACTATAACTTTATATGTTATAAATCCACTTAACCCTAGAGGGTTTACATTGTTACTGGTTGCCAATACAAGAATTCAAACCAATGATCGCTAGATAAAAAAAACTAATTGACCGTCTGACCATTCGATCAACCGAGCGTTAAAATTTGGTTGTTAATAACTATTTCTCGGAGATCAAAACAATTTTTTGTATGAGGAGACTGTCGATGACGTTTGAGTTATTCCTCAAATATAATTTACTCATCCGTACCGCACGATCATCGCAATCTAATGTGTGGTATGCAAGGGATAGTGGTACTCCACTATTCGTTGTGACTGAAGAGTACATTTTCCTTTACATAACAGGGCAACAAGTTTATAATGAACGTGATTGATTGGGCTGTATTCAAATTACCATGAATGGTAATTTGAATATTTTTTATTTAAGCCTTTATTGCCAGAACTAAATAGTAACATATGCATATACATGCTTTATGTTAAGTCTAAGAAATCTATAATCTAATTGTAGAGGGTGTGTACAGATTCAAATAATTATGCTTGCTACGGGGGTTACTCCGAGGAGTGCTAAATAAAACCGACCCGTTAGAGTGCTTCTGATACACTGATTTATTAAGTTATAAAAGTAATATGAAATAGTAAGCTGATGAGCATGTAAACGCAATTAGTTTATTTGAATTCTCATAATTATAATTAAAATGCTGAATATGTACGTTGGCTCGTACACTAATTATTCTTTACTTGCTTTACAACTAATTATTTAACTATCACTGGCGTTCTCTTTCTCTATCATTATGGGATGTTCATCTCTGTGGGTCATTTTTCATATATATAGTCGGAGGTCAAGAGCAGGGAATTGCTCTTTAATAATATAGTTCTTCTAGTATATGTCGCATATCTTCATATAGTTTATATGTTCTAGAACCGCTGAGAATAGCTTTGGCGTAAGCGGATCGCCTTGCCGAACTCCTTTATTTATGGAGAATGTTTCGCCTAGTGATTCGAGCTCAATTAGTGCAGTACTGTTGTTGTATTCATTTCTAATGATCCTTATGTATTTGTTTTCTATTCCCTGTTCTTTCAATGCACTCCATATGAATTGGTAGTCCAGGGAAACAAAAAATTTGTTATAGTCTACAAAGGCTATATACATAGGAAGGTTGTATTCTTTACTCTTTTCCAGTAGTTGATTTAGAACGTGTATATGGTCAAAAGCGTACCCCGACAAAACGCCGCACGAAAAAACAGCGTAGACAAAACGCCGCAAGACAAAAGGTCGCAAATCGAAAAGGCCGCAGACAAAATAACGCGCACAAAAACTTCGCATACAAAAACACCACATATTTGACGAATGTTCCCTATTTTTTTTATTTCCGTTACAATTGTTAAAAACGTGGAATTTCAAAAGTTAATCTTTTGTACCAATTTAAATAATTTAATTTGTTTGTCTGTCTGCCTGGACAGAATCTTATATAACATTTCCTAGTTAATTATTTTGTTTTATTTTCTTTCATCTGTTTGTCTGTCTGTCACCGGACCCGGTCAAAAGTAGAGTATCCCGAACGAAAATCTGTTTGCTCTCTCGGTTGTTGTTCATCAAGTTTTCTAGATATTTGTCCAAGGATTATTTTTGAAAACACTTGTATAGATTGCACATTAAGCTTATTGGACGGTAATTTCCAATATCATATCTATCTCCCTTTTTGTACTGTTATTTGTTGTTTATTGTACTGTTTGTCTATTGTATGGGGATGTACTCCGTATCTAATATTTCGTTGTATAGATTGGTCAGCTTTTTTGTTGTTTCTAGAAGATTGGATTGGGCTGCCTGAGGGTGGACTAGTGAATTGCTTTGGCAGAACCCAGTTCACCCTCGCGAGGGGCAATGGAGCTACCGGGGAGTGTTAGTGGGTATTCCCAGTGCTCAGGTACTGGGCGAGCCCCACACACGTCCACCACATAGCCATTGGTGGATAGGTCCGTAAACGGATTCCTCCTCGAAAATAAAAAAAATTCTTCATCGCTTTTCATGATCTGCGTGTCATCCATTGTTATTTCAAATTAACATACCTACAAATAAAAATTGCAACCAACCTTGCAGAGGATTTTTTTGGCTTTCCTCGCTGCAAGACAGTTATCGTTCATCAATTGCGTATGAATTTACAGGCGTAATACTTAACTATACGCTCGAAGAGCTAGTGCAAAAGATATTTAGTATTATAGTGCATGTTAAACATTTTGTTTGGTGTAACTAACAATGTACAATGAATTTGAAAAAAAAATTACCTTTTCATCACTATACACATCAAATGCTGCTTGAAGTACAGATGATATCGGTTCAATTCTGGACTTTCTGAGAGCCTTGAACAAATAATTATTCTCGTAATAGCATGAATTTGGCTTGGGTCAATTGCAAGAGAAATAGAATAACACTCACTTCAACCAGCAAGAGAAGAAAAAACACGATTCCTCCAATCATAATCATTAGATTCAAGTCCAACAGAATACCAGACAAGAAAACAAGAGAAGCAAGTATGTGAAAAGATTTTCGTGTAACTGTGCTTGCCTTCACTGCTAACTGTGTGCGAATGGTTAAGACCATCACAGACATAGCCACAAGAACTGACCAAAATAAAAAAATTTGACCCTGAAACAAATACAATTAGTAGCATCCTTAAAAAGGATTTATGTAAAAAAATTGTATTTAGATCTACAGAACAACTGTTTCTGCAGCATTCTTTAATCTGTCGTCAAACAATGTAATTTTTTTTTATGAAAATAGAGCTAAATGAAATGTAGAAAGGAAAGTAAAATTTAATACTTACTAACCCTGTCTTTTTCCATAAAAATATATTGTAATAGTCTGTATAATATATCCATGCCAAAAATATAGTGAAGTGTAACAACTCCAAAGGCTGCACCAAGCCCTATTATATAAGCAAGTGAGTTCATATTTCGCTTTTCTTCAGTTAGCATATAAAGTGCTGTGATCATTATTGCCACTGTAGTAAAAACTACCTGCAAAAAGTTTAAAAAGTCTTATAATAGTAATGTAAATGGAATTTTAAAATATAATTTATATTGTTGATAATTTGTTTTTGAAATTAAAATTTATTTCATTTGGGAAAAAAAATACTCATATTTGCTTAAGCAGCAATGTTAGTTACTAATTTATCATGACTGAATCTTATAAAATAATAAACTTCTTTTTCATAATCGGACATTTCTCTAGGCAACATATATATTCATAATATAACAATAATTTAATGTGATGTAATATACACCTTTGTGTCTTGAGACTAATTAAAAACTAAATGTATCTGGACTTTATAGCTCGACAAGTTGCTAGCTGTTGAAACATTTTGATATATTACAACTCACATAAATAACTGTATAAATAAAATTTATTTCATCATCTAATGTATGAAAGTTGCTTGTAAACTTTGCTATTGCTATCACAGTGAATAAAACAATTCCTTGCGTCAACACCATAGCCTCTCCTATAGTAAATGTCCTTTGACATGTTTTCAGGAACAGATAGAGAATGGAACTGTACATAAAAACTGATGAAATGGAATAAAATAATGACAATGTCAGGTCTGAAACAAAATTATTTAATGTTAAACTAAAAAGAGTTAAATAATTATTTATTTAGTATTCCTTAATTTAAATTGCACCTTATTTGGATTCAATTATCTTGGGAGTATGGTTTATACTTTAGAATGTACTATGAAGTGTTTATTTTGAAATATCTTTATAACAAATCATAAACAAAAATCAGATGATCAATATGAATTACTCACCTTGATTCAAAATAGTATACATCAACAAAGCTGAAATAAAACTTGAAGCCATACAACCTCCATAGGTAGGTTCTTTTAACACGGTACAAGATAATGTCAAAAATACTATATATAGTATGGAATAGGCTAACAAGCCAATAGAAAGTATTGCTGATAATTTATAAAGGGGTACTGTAGGATATTGTAATACATAAACATTTAAAATAATTGGAAATAATAAACAACACCACAGTCCATTGCTTTTTGCTGACCTAAAAATTAAAACGTAAAAATTATTCTGGACAGCTTCGGATTACAAAAAATATTAACTTAACCTACCTCTCCTTACCTAGTAAGAATGTTCGCAGTTTTTACATTTATTGTGACTTGATTGTCTAAAGACTTATAAAAAGCGGTGCACTTAATGTTTAAATAATTGAAACTTCGCTCCATTGATTTTGAATTAGAATTAAATTTCATAAATCTATAATTTTGCTCTAAACTACAGCAAAGTAATAACTAAAAATATTTTTTTTATCACCGCCGCAGACTTAATTTCAAACAAAAAGAAAAGTAATTCTGAATGAAATACAAAAGTTTTAGTGTAAAATATGTCAAATATGAAATTTTAAAATATTTTTTCCTAATATACTCTATTTAACAACAAAACAGCAAACGAAATGAATACAAACTGGCAAAGAGAACTGAAGACCATACAGCCATGTCGAGAACAGCACAGCAGAGTTCCTTTGGTCGGTGGATATGTATTTCAGTTTCCGGTATTTGTAAATAGAATCTAATAATTAACCCAGATTCAGTGATTTGGTAATCTTCAGTACATTGAAATGTATTTATCATTATTATTAACCCTATTCAATTTTCATTTGCAACAAGGAAAGAACTGTGTATTGTATTGAGATTTAAATACATATTATTTAAAGCTACTTTCGCTAATTTTTTCAGCCTTACTACTACGGTGAGATATATATGTACTGGAAATATTTATTTTACTGGAGGAGTTCTTAAGGTTGTTTTTTTATACCAATATTTATTACTACCTTTGTAGTTCTTTAAATTTAATAAAACGATACAGATAAAAACGTTTATCTGTATTGTTTTTGATTTATTGTAGGTACTCGAACCACCTTTTGATTATGACGTCTTGAACTGACAGCCCAAACACTGAAGCAATTTGATTTGACAATTTTCAATTGTTGCAAAAATTCGCAATTTTCTTTAGACATACTCTTTTTAATCTGTGTTGTTCTAGTCTGTGCCCGCGCGAATGTTTATAGGATTTTTAGTTGGACATACTCTCTCTAATCTGTGAGTTCGATCGTTCGTTCTGAATTGTTCTGAACGTTTTAGTAACTACCATTATGTTCCGAAATTTCAAAAAAATTGCGAATATTCATATCATACACCAGGCAAAGTTCGCTACAGCGTCATTACCAGCACCTCAAACAACCCCTGACATACTCTATACCGGCGTAAGTTTCAACAAAATATCTGTACAGTTTTGTTTGTTACCTGAATCTTTACTATTGTTACTGCAATACTTTTCCAACTAAACACTAATAGCGCAATATGCGTTTAGGTGCAAAATCAGCTTGATAGTTAACTTTTTTATTCAACAAACTTAAAAAGATGCTAGGTCCGATCCCTCAACTATTGTTCAAGTTTCTGTGACGTTTCGTTTACGTTTTCTCATTAGGTGTTTACCTAGTCTATTAAGACTAGGTCCCAAATAAGTTAGTCCTATCAGTATACAAAAAAGTGTATTAATAATTATGACCTGTGCAACCAGAAACTATGGTCTGGAATGTCTGACTTGATATATTTATAATTATTAGTGTTTGTCACACACAATTAAATTTAAACACTTAGTGACGGTATTACCTAGATATTTAGAAAATACTAAGCCAATTTGTAATATAGTTTATTGAATTCGAAATAATTATTTTAAATCTTTCAGTGTTAACAATATTACTTAGTAATTAATGTTATACCATGTTTTAAGGTTTATATAAATAAATCTTATCTTATGTTAACATTTGTTTTAATTTCTACTGCTAATGAATAAGTATAATATTTATATATTCACTAGCTCTTCATAAATAATGAGTGGGTTAAGTCTTCTGATGGAAAAACCTTCAAGACGGAAAATCCCTCAACTGGTGAAGTGATAGCAGATGTGCAGCAAGCAGGCAAAGCCGATGTGGACATTGCTGTGAAAGCTGCCAAAGATGCATTTAAGTATATCACTTTTATTACTACAAATGTGCCAAAATCGTAGAAAGTTACTTAAAAAGCTTCCATTATAATATATACATACAGATAATTTTCATACTTTTCTATGAATGTGATTGAGTTATGTATGCATATGATCTTTTATCAGACAGTAAAATAGGAAATAATAATTAAATTTAATATGGCATGGCTATTTATATATAATAGTAAAATATTACTTCTTTATATGGGTATTTTTAAGAACTGGTTATTTTTATTATATAAAGCTCAGCAAATGACTCGACACAACCTGATGATAAGCAGTAGAGGAGTTAATATGTGAAGATAGCTAGTGTAGCATGCGACATACTGCCCTAGCCACCATCACCTTGCTTTTTCATGCCTATTTTAAAAGAGCCATGTTGTAAGGAGGGAATATGTGTGCTGGTAAGAAATTCCAAGCTCTAGCTGTGTGACAGAGAAAGGAGTCACAAAATCTGTTAGTGCGCAAAGTAGACATGGCAATAGTGAAGGAGTGACTCCATAGACCAGCATGCATATTCCTTAGTAGGAAAGGAGAGGGATTGATAAGGTCGAAGAGCTCTTCAGAGCACTCTCCATGGTACAAACGATAAAAGGCATTTAGCGACACTATGTCGCAACGCAGTTGCAGAGGCTCTAGGGTGTTTGTAGTAAATTAAGCTAAATATAATTAACAATAACTTAGTATAACCGATATAATATTAACTTACTTGGGATCATTTTTTAAAAGATTTATTGATCACTAAAGAAAAAGATGTTTTAAAAAATATATTGCATAGTGACCATATTAGTTTTAAGATAAATTTAAAAAAATTATATCTTTTATTTCAGGCTTGGTTCACCTTGGAGAAAAATGGATGCCTCGGAGCGAGGTTATTTAATCAACAAACTTGCTGATCTTATTGAGAGAAACAGGACATACTTGGCAGTAAGTGGTTGAATACCTTTTATTTGTATTTCTGTCATTGAGGAAACAATATTTCGAAAATAGTTATTTTGGTAGTAATTCTGTGTTTTACTACTTGCTGTAATTCTGGCATTTAAAAGATAAGAATCCATTTTGAAATCTGTAAAAATTAATAATATCAACTTAGTTTGAAGTTGATATTGCAAGTAAAAAAGTACACTTACAAATTACTATTACCTAAATAATTCATTATAGTGAAAGATAATTGAAAAACTTTGTAACCCCATTTTTTGTCTCCAAAGTTGTTTGTGCTTCATACAAGAACCTGTTTTGGTATTAGTTTAAGCAGTCACATTGATTATTGAGTTTGAAATTCTAGTTTGTGGGTTTGATGAGGTCCTAAATACAATGAGTAATTAAATGATGCACTAATTATACAATAAATATGATAACACTACAGAGCCATTTTTATGTTATTGTTACCTATGCATATTAAATACTTATAAATCACAAGCGTTCACGTTGAACCAATGATCACCTAAATGCGTGATCTGGTACACAATGAGAAATGGACATTAACCAATTTGAAGGGCAAGGAAAATTAACATGTCTAGCATATTTTCAGCTTTAATTAACACAAATTTTCCATTCCATTGTCGATTGCAAATTGAACATAGCTGTTTGACCTTAAACTGCAATAAGTACCCAGTATTCCTTGTCACTCAATTTACCTGTTTTTAATTGTGTAGGACTTTCGTAATACTATTATTACTCTTGGAGAGTTATATTAGATGGACGGTTGAAAATAAGGAAAATAAAGCCAAATAATTGGTCTTAGAGCTTGGAGACACTAGACAATGGCAAGCCATATGCAGCAGCGTACTACGGCGACGTGGCGGCCACAATCAAGAACCTGCGGTACTATGCCGGCTGGGCAGACAAGAACCACGGCAAGGTGTTGCCCACCGATGGGAAATACTTCGCCTACACAAGACATGAACCAGTTGGTTAGAACTTTTTTTACCTAGACTCTATGGTACAATACTTATCTAAGAAAACTGGTTTTATACTGCTCACGTGATTATGAAGTGACGGTGCTTAGGCTTATGTCATAATTCTGAAACACTCTTACGGGTAGTTCCAGCTCTGTCTGGCTCGTGGTAGCTGATATCCTGAATCTAAGAATTTTACTTACCTTACGAATAAACAGGAAACTAATCGTTTGCTTACTTGATAACATGAATAGCGCTGCATCTTCACCATAATGTACCGAATTATTTCCCTAAAATAAATAAATAAAGTTATACAATATTTATAAATTTGGTTGACAATGTTGTGGACAAACCGGCATCACCAGTGCAAAAAATCAATAAAAGCAAATTACTACAAGATAAAAAATTACAAAAAATTATAATATCAAGTTTCTTTGTGCTTCAGAAGGTCCGGTTTTCACTCTAACCGGTTTCACCCATCAACTTACATTGCGTTGGGTTGTGGTATTATGACCCAGATTTGTTCATGAGCTTTTCTCATTTGTACAATAGTAGGGAACTTATATGAACTGTTGATGATGAATTTTCTATTCCAGGTGTTTGTGGCCAAATAATTCCATGGAACTTCCCTTTACTAATGGCGGCATGGAAATTGGGCCCTGCTCTCGCCACCGGCAACACCGTCATCATGAAGCCAGCGGAACAAACCCCGCTGACGGCGTTGTATCTAGCACAGCTAGTCAAGGTAAGGCTGATGCCAAACTTTTGCAAGATACACCCTTGAAATAGGCGTAAACAAGCTAGGAATCACCATCACCTAATGAGTTATGTAATGAGATATGTGAAGGATTTTCTTCACCATAGAGGTACCACGTAAAATCTATCATGAACTTGTAAAATACGAAACACTAAACAGCAAATTATTTGTGTATTATAGTAACTTGCAGTTTTTATTATGACAGGAAGCCGGATTCCCCCCAGGAGTGGTGAACATGCTCCCCGGGTACGGCGACGCAGGCGCAGCTTTAGTGGATCATCCGGATGTAGATAAAATAGCTTTTACTGGTAAGACTATTTATAGCACTATTGATAACATCAGACAAGAACGTGTTGACACGCTTTATCTTTGTGTTATGTAACAATTCAGAATAACTTATTCACTATTACTAAGGTGCGAACAGTTTTGACTTCACTCTTTATTCACAATTCAGTTTTATAATATCAGTAATAAGGTTCAAAACTCTTTATTACAGTAAAATTTGCAGTATTTGATCATTATTTTACATTATATGTTACTTAGACTAAAGTCAAATTAAATGTTCATCAATTTCCAAAGGTTATTGGCGAAGTACCCAAAAACCACAACAAGTTTTCTATTATTGAGCAGCCGCGGCGGACTGGTGAATTAAAAATGCACTTCTAAACGTGAAACGCCTGACAACCCCTAGGGGGATGTCGTACAAAGGCTATCAATTTATTTTTTCACACAACAAAGGCGACAAACACGACAGTGGTTAGTCACCTTTGTTGTAGTACCCGTATTTGTACATCGCTCACTCGTTTCCTACCTGTAAAAATTAAGAGACGGCGTTGACAGCAAAGAAGACAAGTCTCCCTGCTCCCAACATCTCTTGCAAGCATGCTAAGCAAGAAAACAACAGTAGTGCTATTTAGCTCTGATCTTCAGGTGGAGGAGGAACCCACAAAATTGGAGTGAAAATTACTACTATACTACTTTATATAAAAATTATACACAAAATATACATAGAAAAGATTTGTTACACTAGCACGCGCGTTTGTGTTCTTATTTCTCAGCTCAGCAACTCTCATACTCAGCGGCACAAGCATTCCACAGATTTTCTACAGTAACCCTCATGCATTGTGATATGATAAAAATCTATCAAAGTAAACGTTCTAAGTAAATATGTAATAGGAGTATAATATGAATGTATTATAATATACGATTAATGGGTGCATGTCACCGTCGTCTACTACGATGAAGAATTTCGTTGCGAAATATTCCTTGTTGTGATAATTTGTGTTTACTTTAATTGTATTTTTCGTTAGTCAAAAAAATAACAAATAAATTAAATTAATTAAGAATCAAATGAGACGATGAAGATCCACTATCCCGTACAGGGTCTACGGAGGTGGGTAAGCTCATCCAGCGCGGAGCCTCAGGCACGGTGAAGCGTATAACGCTGGAGCTGGGCGGCAAGTCCCCCAACATAGTGTTCGGGGACGTGGAGCTGGCGCCGGCCGTGGAGGCCGCGCACCACGCGCTCTTCTACAACATGGGCCAGTGCTGCTGCGCAGGTCTACTCTGTCAAACTTATCCTTATTATCTATTCACGACACTCTGGTCGAGTAACCAAAGGTCCGTCCTGAGTTCGAATTCTGGTAGGAGCAGATATTTGTATGATCAGTACGAATATTTGTTCACGAATCATGGATGTCTATATGTTTATTTAGTAAATTTATATTTATATACATATTACTATCTTTATTACCAAGTATAGATTATACAAGCTTTTAATGATGCTTACTTTAGATTAGATAATATTTGTCAGAATGATTATTATTTTATATAATAACATTCATCTCATATCATATTACTTACACTCAAATCTAACATCTAACACCCTAGGAATCTAGCATATCTAGAAACCCCTGGCCGGGTAGCCTAATCTAATGTAGAAACTTTATTTTCTTTTGTTAAACAGTTTTATTCGATTATAACATTGAAAAGTTTTATAACAAATTTAAATTCGTCTAGAAAACGTATAATTGGTACCTAAAAAGTATAATCAAGTGAGATCCGCTTCTTTCAACGTTGATCATGCTCAATATTAATCGATGGCATTAGTAGTATCAAAACTCATTTTTTTCCTCATAAGCTTGTTATACAGACCACTCTGTCAGCCGGTCATTTATGAGAATTATGTATTAGAGCAGCAGTTATCACTAATGTGTAGCAATTATCGAGAGACATCTTGTCTAGGCAGCTTTTTCTATTAATTTGTTTCATTTAAAATTTTAATGATCTTATAAATGTTCTTCGGTGGTGTGCAGGGTCACGAACATTTGTAGAAGACAAGATCTATGATAAGTTTGTGGAGCTATCAGCGGAGCGAGCGAAGCGACGAGTGGTCGGAGATCCTTTCAACCCCGACGTCGAGCAGGGACCGCAGGTACACCTATCTTTGGAACGTTCTTATTACTATTGAATAAGGATCACCATCAGCCAGGAGAAGCTCACTGCTTGAGATAGGTCTCCCCAAAATGCGAGTTCGACGCCCTGCATGTTGGGGATGTCGTTCACGTATAGTGAAAAGAGGAGTGGGGATAGCACGAAGCTCTGAGGGACTCCGGCTCGAATGGGATGTGGAAGGGAGCGCGTTGCGTCGCCGCGGTAGCGGAAGGTACGGTCCGACAAGAAGTCTGGTATGATGTGAATGATAATGAAATATGATGTGAAAGACTGTCTGGCAGAGCTTATAATTAAGCGGGGAGGATCTTAAGGATCCTATTAGTGATGCCGTCTGAGCCAGGGGTTTGCGAGGTTTTTATCATCGTTTGCATCTAATCAATAGTGACCGGGGTTAGGATGGATGTCGGCTGAATAGAAGAGAGCCTTTCGACTTGTGTGTCTATCACATGGACATGGGTAGGATCAACAAGTAGGGTGCTAAGAGAACATTGAGCCTCCAGACTGTCGGCCTGGCATTCGGCTTTCTCGTGGTCCTTGAAAGCGACTAAGTAGTCAGGTTTGCGGAAGGTTAAGGTGGTGGACTCCATATCCGACTTAAAGTCTTTGCCAGCTTCTAATAAGCCTGGTGAAATGGGGAGATATCTCTAAGAAGGTTGTCCCACTAATTGGTACAGATCGCGATCGATGCGTTGCTTTACACCTTTCTGCAGAGCACGCATGCGTGAGCGGTTTTCCTGGGTGGGGCAGAAGTCATAAGCACGAATAGCAGCGTTCTTGGCCATCAACAGCCGTCTCAAATCTTCCTTCAGCGGTGGGTATCCATCGCTGGGACCACCTTGGACGCTTCACTTATTGCTGAGCTGAGGTGGCTGGCGAAGCTAAAAACCTTCCTTTAAATTTGAAAATACACTTTCCACGAACGAAATGAATATAACGAAAAAATAACTCTGTACTTTTAAGGCACCAAATAACAGATTGATATCTATCGTCCATCCTATAAATATATATTAATATTCTTTTACAGATCGATGGCGAACAGCATTCGAAGATTCTCAGTTTGATTGAGAGCGGAAAGAAACAAGGAGCTAAGCTCGTCGCGGGCGGAGCAGCTCACGAAGGCCGCGGGTACTTCGTGCAACCCACGGTGTTCAGCGAGGTGCAGGACCACATGGACATCGCTAAGACTGAGGTAGAATCAACTTTTGTAAACCTACATTTGTACTTACGGCCTATTAAGCCTTAATACATGTATAATTCAAGAAAAAACAAGCACTTAATTTTTTTAATAATATATCAAATGTACGGTACAAAAATCTCAATATAAAGCTAAATTATAATGTCTTTTCTGCCTTCAGATATTCGGTCCAGTCCAGCAGATCATAAAGTTCTCCAAAGTGGAGGAGGTGATAGAGCGTGCTAACCAAAGCGAGTACGGTTTAGCCGCAGCCATCTTTACGAAGGATCTCGACAGAGTCAATTATCTTGTGCAGGTTAGTCGGTTAATATGAATATACTCCTTAATACACTGACTTTTGACTGACTAAGGATAAATTAATTAATTTTCAAGGCTGGTAATTTCACATTTTTCACACAATTCCTAATGACAAGTTTTGAAGACTTTCTTGCGAGTTCTTCTCAGGACAAGAATCTCTCAAATTGAAAGCGCAAATTGATGGTCTGTAATTGTAAATTTATGTACGAATTTTAAATAAAATATTTTGTCTTTGTTATGATTTAAGAAGTATTAACTCTTATAGAGTCTACTGTATGCTTATTTATTTGTATTTTGATGCAATAAAGAGATAAGCCAATCATGTAACCAGTCAGCGAAAGTTGCTTTGTTTTTGTAAAAGAAAACAGTGTTCGAACCACTGCGCATGGACCTTCTGGCTATTTGACATTCCAATTTTATATAAAAGAGGAAATACATTTAAGTTTCATTAATTTACGCTAGCTACGAGGCGTTGAATTGTGACATATATCGAAATACAACACCTATAGGAACAAGGATTATAGAAACCAAGCAAGATGTTGTCATTACATTTGAATAAAATCAAATATATGCTTATTTCTTATTGTTTCCAGGCGATCCGCGCTGGCACTATATGGGTGAACGATTACAACGTGTTCGGTAACCAAGTACCGTTCGGCGGGTACAAGCAGTCTGGTTTGGGCCGTGAGAACGGGCCCTATGGTATCAACAACTATACAGAGGTCAAGGCCGTAGTCATCAAGCTCACTGACAAGAACTCCTAAATTATCAGGCTATTTTACTATTACTATGATTAAATATTAATAGGATTGGAATTTTAAATACTTAGGAATTCTTACACATTGCCCTCTATTTTTATTGTTGGGTAATAGTGTTAGAAATAAGCTTTTTATTTTCCATGATGAAGGTTGAAATACGTTTTATTTTTATATGAACAGTTTTATTACTATAAGTGTTAAGTCTTCCATAAGCTATATATGTTTTTAGTATCTGTATTTAGCAATGGTGCCATGTTTATATAAAAAGTTATATTTTCAATACTACATATTTATAATAAAACATGAAATTTAAGTACAAAGTTTTATTTTAACGATAAAAAACTAAAATCAACTAACTAATTATTAACAATAAATGTGCTTTAAAATGAAAGGTTTCTATATGATTAAAACGGACTCCAAATCGTGGCAATAGAATATTTGCTGAATTCGAAATATAATTCACAAAAACACGTTAGAAATTAGAAATGTAGATATAATAAAAATTAAGATCAATGTTAGCATAAATAATGTTAAAAATTGTGCGAAAGCAACCTTCTTAAGGTGAGCATTATTCTAGAAATCACAACAGTGGAATGTATGTGCTTCTTATTTTAAAAATCACATAGCCTTGCATATTTCTATAACTAATAGACAAAAAATAAAATATTTTAAAAAATGTGTAATCTTAATCACACAATAATATCTTTGGGTTCACATAAATGCTATACTTTTAGATGGATAATAATAAAAAGCTATAACAAAGATTGCATACATAATAACTTAGGAACTCTACTAAGCACAACAATTATAATAGTCCTGAAGTAAAACAATTTTTCACTGGACATATTCATGTAGACCAAATTATTATGTTAGTGACTTACAAATAATAAAATCACCAAACATAATAGTCAACTTTGTACTTGTCAATAATGGTCATGCGTCGTTAGCAATCAATGCTAATTTGTTAAAATTAAGCAATTGCGCAATAAAATATATATTATGCTCAGATAAAATCAACAATGCCCAACTATCTACTTAGGACTATTACCTTTTTGACGGAATCAACCAGCGCCTATTTTAGTAATATTTTTTCATGATAATGTCATGATTGTACTATCGATAATTATCCGTTCAGATTTACGAATATAAGATTCAGTGTACACCAATGGAGATATAACTATCTGAAATTCTTGATTCTAGAATTCAGTATAAACTAGGATTTCATCACATTGCGACGTCGTCTGTCGCAGTTGTGTATTAGAATATCGCCTAGTGTACTTTCTTATAAGCGTCATTGCAGAACCAATATCTTATGGGAATATCATTATGTAATTTTCTTAACATTATTACTCCTTGTCAGCTATCTCTTCGTTTATCACTGATAAGTTTTCTTCAGATATCTTCTCGAGACACCCACACGTCAACGAAGATAGAGTGCTGTTAGCGAGATCTTCCTCAATTTTTTTCTCAAGTAGCTCGAAGTCATCATTGTCCGTCTGACATTTAAGGCATTCTTCAGACGAGGAATCTTGGTAGGACATGACATTTTCAATATTAACTTCTACCTCGTCTCTATCGTCCTTCATTATCAGCGATGGGCTGCTGTTACTTAGAACACGACTCTCTTCACTCAAATTCTGTAGAAATATTTCAGATTTCGGTCTCACTTTTGGTTTGTCAGGTTTCCTACGGACTAATACGGCAGGTTTTGGGATTTTGTCTTTAGGGACAATGCGCTGTATTCTTTCTTCGACTAGAGATATGGACCGTTTGAAGACAACCGTGTCCTGCATGCTTTGACCACCGTCGAGGGCATCCCTTGATTCGGTGTCGGAGTTGTCACACCTGTAGTTTGAAGTTCAGTTTAGTTTTTTGATAAGATACGCAATGTAGTAGTTTGCAGTATACAACCACAGGAAAGGGAATTATTGACGTAATAACTTGTGTTGTATGTAATTTTGTTACTACTACGTACATTTGTTAGATGTCAATTTGCTAAATCAACTGGAAACCGTTAATAGAAATATTGCTAATTAATTAGCTTTGAAGAAGGTTTTCATTTGACGAGTTAATTTTGAGTTTGTTATATAATATTTACAATTACGCTTGAAGACACAGTATTTTGAGGTGTGTCAGAATTGAATATTTTTTTATAATACAATAGACTCGAGTCTGCAGTACATTGACTTCAATAAAATACTACTCTTTAATTACATTCGGGCCAGAGAAATGATCGAGGACTCTATTACAGTTGAAGTTTTGGAAGTCTAGAATCGTAAAACGTTAAAAAAGCGATTGAAACGCGATTAATCCTTATTTTTACGCACATATGTAACATCATACGTGTAATAAAAATAGTCAGTTACTTGACTTTTCTAAAATTCAACTGTCTGTTTCTGTTTGAAATAGAATGAAAGAAGAAGATAAATATAGAACTACACCTAGAAAGATTATACCGCATCTAATTTGAAACCAAAAGGAGGTGGCAGTTTTATTTACACGAAATGTAATCGACAATTGGTATTGGTTTGACAGTTCGGTGGATATGACATTATTGGCCAGTTTCCGTTGTGAACAAACTACTCTTTTCATTAGAATTCAACCAAAAAAAGACAAAAGACCGGTGCCGTCATTTAACGTTTATAAAATAACAATTTAAGTATATGTGCCTATTTTAACGCGCGTCATAAATCATGCCGATTAAAGTCAAAAGTGGACCGTCTTAAGTGTCGTTCTTTAAAGTCATTAAATAACTAAATTTTAGTTTAAGTGAATTCCGGCAGAATAGCCACTCTTTTATGCAGATAACTTAATTTAGAATAAATGCTAACAGAATAGTGGCTATTATAAATCTAATATTTATGAGTTTATAGGAAACTGAATAAAATAAAAGAATCAATTCTCACCTAAAGTATATGGTGTCGCAACCATTTTCCTGCTTGACCTTGACGAGGCAGCAGTCGTCCTCTCGCTCGCACAGGATCTCGTGCAGCGACCCGTGCAGCGGGATCAACTTGACCCTGCCGCCGAAGTTCTCTTGCATCTGCGTGGACAGGTCGTCGTCTATGTACAGATCTTCGGTGCTTCTGGCTTCCTACAGATACATTATGTATACACAAAATTAGAAATTTATAATTACAGATTTTTTAAAGCGTTGTAATAACGCAAAACGATAGAATAAAAGCGGATCGAAATGATTTCGATAAGTAAAACGTATTTTGCCTAGTTTATGTTACCTTACTGAAAACTGTTTTTGGATGTACGCATACATATGACGATACATTGTTATTCTTATTTAGATATAATTGAGCGGTAACAGGCTATAAGTTTCCTAATGCTGGGTAATAACCTATCAACGGATGGTTGCATTTGCTTTTGAAATATTCATGCGAAATATGTCAAAATTCAATGCTTCCATCGGCAAATAGATTATTGCAACACACATTTTCTTAAAATCAATCATATATGGATGTTTTGCTTACGAGAAGTTGAATTCTGTAATATTATTTTACAGTGAACTATGACAAAATCCAACGCCTCGCTATCAAATCCATCCGTTGATAGATTATTGAAACCCAACACCCTAAGGGGTAAATATTACCTGAATAGCACTAAAAGCTTGGCATCTCTTGAGCGAGTTGCACTGGACGTCGTCGCTCGTCAGAGTGTCCTCCACCGACTGGTTCAATTTGTCCCTCGTGTTGGACGAGTCACATATCGTGACATTCACGCAGTTGTCCAACACTTGCAAACTGTTCTCACCGGACCGACTAAATGTTATTTGCAATAACGGTTTGTTATTACCATTAATTTTAACTCTAGAAAATGATTTTATTGACTCCTTCTTTGCGTCTTCTTCTCCTTTCAAATTCTCCATTATATTAGCAACCCCTTTATTTATTATGTCTTCACTTTTGTTTGTATTAAAATTAGAATCATCAGATGCTTCTTGTAAGAGGTTTTGGAACTCTTTCCGTATTAGATCTCTGATAAACTCTTCGATGTTTTTCGTGTCCGTCGCTTGATCTGTTTTTGGTTCTGCTTTACGAATATCTTGAGTTTCTTCTTCTGTAATAGTCCTGCTCCATGGATATTAAAATGAAAAAGGAATTAGGACTAAAAAATTAGGAGACTTAGCAATCATGGCGACACTGACATAAGTATAACCTAACCACAGCTGAGAGACAAGACCAAGTAATTACACATAACACAGCATAGGTATAGCATATTGTGTCCAGAAAAACAACGCAACTATAAGGACTCCTTATAACACCTGCTCTAAGGTGTTTATGGTCGATGGTAACAAGTTACCATCAGGATCATCTCCTTTATTCAAGCTTTGTCATAAATTAAATATTAAATAGAAACAAAAAGTTTTATTTGTACTATGTTGTATTTAATAAGGAATATAACTTAAGAATATTATTACTAATAGAAGCGACTTACAGAAGTTTTATTCGAACAAATTTTTTACAATTTAAACTAATTCTAAAGTAAAAGTAAGGTAACTCGAGACAGCTCCTTATCGTTTATTATACCGAGAATAGATGTATCTTTTGTTCAGGATAAACATTTATATCAGTATAAAGGTCAGAAGCATGATTCAAGTGTTATTTTAGCTCTATCAAAATAAGCTAACGCTCACCCTTTGTCAGAATCTTTCCTCCACGTGTTGAAGCGGTCAGAGTCCCGCGTCGCGAAGTTCACACTCTTCGCTATCATGTCCCGTGCCTGGCAGAACTGCTCCCAGTGACCCCCTGCCAATTTATTATTAAACAAAACCTTCGTGGGACATATTAAAAATCAGGAGGTACTCATGAGGTCCACCCTTTATGGTGAAACTTTTTCCTATATTCTAATATTATGCATAACAGCGGATGGCATTATTTTTTTATTTTCTTCTATAAACGAAATTGGCAAACCACTTATAACCAGAATGCGTCTCAAACACTTTATCTCATAAATTTTTAAAAAGATAATACCTTCGCTCTATTATTTTATAACCTAGAGCATAAAAGCCTTTATATTTAAATAAATATATTTATCTCTAAACAATTAAAAATAAAGAATTTTATATTATGCAAAGTTCGGGTGCACTCGACTGTCGCGGGCGTCTATGGCTAGCTTTTGTAAGGTCAGAATATACACATGTCTATTTACTTGAAAAAAATACAAAGTACTTAATGCTATACGGTTTAGTCTACCGGTGAAGGTTCAAAAAATTTGAAAACCGATGATATACAAATCGTACTACAATGTCTTTTTTGTAATCATACCAGCGAAAATTTCATAACATAGTGATTTGGCAATTATTTTTATCATTATCAACAGGCTATATTTCAACACTGAGCACAGGTCTTCTTAAAAAAACACATGTTGAGTTTGGTTCATAACCACCACCAGCAGGCCCAATGAAGTGACATAAGATTTCAAATCCTAAAAACACGAAGTCTTAACAGAAACCTCATTGTGTTTAATTTCAGGGTGCTATATAAAAAATAAATAATAAGAAATGTTTGCAAATATAGAAATAAGATGCAAATAATTTAATAAGTTTATTAAAATAAATCAAGTACATTTATCAATAATTAATCATTCAGCGTGAAATGAGAAAAATAAAAAGAAAAGAGTTCTGAAACTAATATGTGTATGGAGTTTCATAACCCTATCCTGGCTCAAGGACAGTCGCGGACTGAAAATGTTAACCATTGTTTTGAATTAAGTTGAAATCCTTAATAAGGTTTAATTGTCAGTCCTTGGGGAACTTTTAAATTCGGTGAATTTAAGATATGAGCTCGTTTGTTGGACTATGGACAAGTTCAAACCCTAGTGATTGTGTGATTCACTGCGGATTTCACCAATGCTGAGTTTCAAAAATCTATCTATGAAAAGTATAGCTCAAATTTAACGTATTATATTTGTTGAATTAAAGGGCTCGTAAGCAAAACCATTCATAGATAGATAACTGAAGCCCACCATAAGTCACTTAGGACTTTAACGAACTGTAATCATACTATAAAAATATAACTCTTAATGACATGAAAGTAACACCTCCTCATAAAATCTGACAGCAATGCGGCACCACATACTAATAAAAATAATACGTATAACTCCGACAACGACAATCTATCTATAGCATAATAGCTGGCGATTGGTAAATAATCGGTTTTTGAGTTCACATATTTTTTGTAGTTACTACTACAACAAAAGTGTGAATTATGTGAGTTAACGACCATCATTATAAGATAATAGATTTTAATTAAAAGCATTGTTAGTCCGCGAGTGCCTATCATTGCACATAATTGTTAGTTATTAGTTACGCTTAAATATTAATCACAAGAAACTGAAGCATGCAAATCAAAATAGTAAAGTATTCGTGATATTCATTCAACATGTAATTATTGAAATCACATTCAGTCTCATTAGCTACATTTATATGCTCTTGACCAAAACTTTAATTAGCTAATTATTACTAAAAACAAATGTAAGTAATTTTATGAATAAGTACCATTATGAAAAATATTCAAAGTTTTGATATTTTAATTCAGCCATTTCAAGTACAAAGAAAGGAAAAAATTAAGTACAATTAATAAGAAGAAGGAAGATAAGTTTAATCTAAAATTTTCTATTTATACAAAATACTTTAATTTAAACTTAACATGGTATTTTTCAATATTTAATTACCATGTAATCTTATATAGTAGTAGAAAGCAAAGTATCAAAACCGGCCACTTAAGCACCATGTTTACTACTGCTTACAGTTATTACAGGCCAATATTTGAACAATCTTAAACTAGCGTCTTACAATACAATGTGTATAATCAAAATATTTTAAATAGAGAAAAAATGAACCATTTGGATGAAACCACCCTCAACATACATGTTGATAAATAAATCATTTATTTTACGTTCTTGTAACAAAGCAGATGTCCGAATTCTAGGAACTCAACAAACTAATCCTAACAGATTCGTTCTTGCGAAATATATATATATATTTTATATCTTTGTTTTAATTAAAATATGATAATTTTACGTTGACAATGGTGTTAATTTATACAACACTAAACATTTATTAGTAATTCTATTATTATAAAAGGTTAGTTTGTTATCATTGTGTTCAAATAATCCTATTATTATTAAAAGTATTGATCAACACTGACCGTTCTTGCTTAGATTTGGTGATCCCGGTGCTCGGTAACATTTAGAAGTCCTCTTTACATTCAGTTGGGGCAAACTGTTTTGTAACGTATCAACGCAATGAGAGGCAGGCTTGACTGCAGGGATGGCGTTTCTATAAAACATGGAAAATAATATATAAAAAAAGCAAAAAACCAACATCACGTGGTGTTCCCAGGCGGTCACCCATCCAAGTACTGACCGCGCCCGACGTTGCTTAACTTCGGTGATCGGACGAGAACCGGTGTATTCAACGTGGTATGGACGTTGGCAAGCAATAGAAAGAAATAGTGAATCTTATAAGATTTTGTTTGACTGATTCCTTTTGGAGTGGACTCATGACATTTTAATTTTGATGTAATATGAAAATACATAACTGAAAAAAAAAATCATTGGGGAAAAAACTGAAATAATTATAGATACATACTTATTGCTATCCTCAGGCAAAGACATCGAGCGTCCTGTTTTCCTATTAGCTTCATAAATCCACCGCTCGTGTATTGCAACCAATGGCTTCACATTAACATTAGCTAATATGTCATCTTCTACTCTGTATTTATTGTTACGGTCTAAGGTAGATTTGTAGGACCACGAATTGCTCCGTTCTCGTGGCTCATCTATTTCAGGAGAAGTGTATTGAGGTGGAAAAGCGTATTGAGCTAGGTCGACCCTATGATTAGAAAATATTGAACAAGTCAATGGTGCTTTTGCAATAACTGTTTTTGAAAATGATATTAAATAAAACCTACATAAATTATATACACATCAATTTTAAAGTGTTTTTATCTACTTCTTTGATAAGTTACAAGCTTAAAAAATAGGTTTTTAAAATATTCCCAACTGAACTAGTAAAACATACTGATGACGTTGATTTTTTTACAGCGTCCTCTTTCGTTTGGTAAACTAATCACTACGCCAAAAAGTTTTACTGTGCAGGAATAGATGGCGCTTAAAACACTTCAAGAGAGTATGAGACTGATTTTTTTGTGACGGATGGAAAAACGCTTAGCCGAATTGTTTTATATACCTTCGTAGACCAGTGAAACTATCTTGAGTTTCAATGCTATCTGGCGATCTTTCTTTGTTGTTATAATGTTGACAGATGTCACTTTCAGGCTGCTCTTGTTCTGCGGATGTATTTATAGATCCAGCGGGTGTATGCAAACGAGATTCTGCAGTTTCGCATTCTAAAAAAATATATTATTTAACATACGAAATATTTCTCTTAGAAATAAGTGTATCTTTGTACAATTTTTTGTTATTGTGTTGTCCTTTTTAATTTTCTTTGTATGTACATCAATTGTGAAATAAATAATTAAAATATAAAATATCATACAGGCAAAAAAAACAACACACGTACTAAAAAACGGCAAAAACCAACATCACGCGGTGTTCCCAGGCGGTCACCCATCCAAGTACTGACCGCGCCCGACGTTGCTTAACTTCGGTGATCGGACGAGAACCGGTGTATTCAACGTGGTATGGACGTTGGCAATGCTATTTATGAATCAAGTGTATCTTTCTAACCCACAGAGTTTCAAGCACTTTTAGAGAAACTACAAACGAGTGGCAAGTACTCCATACTCCGTTCACGTGTGAGAGTTAAAATATAAATATTATAATTCCATACTGTATTATAAAAATTTGAAAAGTTCATTATTGTAACATTTTCATTTATGTAAAAATAAATATATCTGGGGTCATCATAACGATTTTTTAAACATATTTCCATTTAAAAATTTCATTAAAAAATATCAATTTTAATATGAAATGTAATTTTTACGAACCTTCATGATTATTGTTCTTTACTTCTGCTAGCACTTCAGTGCTTTCTCTTTTTGTCAAACTGACGTCACCAGAGAGCCATGCATTCTTCCTTAGTTTATTACTACGTGCAATAGGGGTCGTGGGCAAGCTATAATTTTTTATATCGAAATTGTAAGACGAGCGCTCCGTTTCATTTTGGTCTTTCAGAACAGACTTAATAGATTCTAAATTAAATTCTGGGACTTTAATGTGCAAAGGTTTGTAAGATTTCGGTGTGAAGCTCCTGCAGAGTTTTGCAGTGGGCCTTTCAAAGTTAATTTGATCTCTAACAGCATCTTCATAATGTCCCAGATAGTTTGTGCGATTTGGACTGAGTATACTGCAGTATTCAGTTGAATCGCTTTTATGTAAGGCGCCTGGCGTACCGATATCTTTTATTCGAGCTTTTAGTTTTGCTATGGGTGTTGAGCAGGCGCTAGAGAAATGATTTCCGGGAATCGTTTCGTATCTTAATTCTGATCTATCGACGTTATCTTCGTCAGATATAAAACATTTCTCGGGCATAGCGTAAGTCTCGTTTACTCGCGATTTGTTGACCACTTCGTATAATGGATTACTGTCACTTTTACTGCAATCTTTCTCACTACTGTCGCTAGTACATTCTATTTCTTTGTGTACAACTGCTTTGTGATGGACCTCCTGCGGACTGAGACATTCAGAATCTGTGGGCGATGTTGTGTCCCAAACAGAACTGAAGTCAGATTTCTTTTTAGAAATTCTTGCTGGTATCACGATATATTCCAAATTGTCGATGTTACGCTGAAATAAAAGTAACCATAGTATTTAGTAACCCTGTTCGAAGTACTCTATCAAGGATAATAGAACCCACTAGGTCGAAGTGCATGATAACTTCATTATAGGCCTATGATAAGATTGAAACTTTATTAATAAATTAAATAATATTTTGAACTTCAATTATGTTTACCTAGTGTTAAAATACTCAAAATATTTAACTCTCTTAAATATTTTGAGTTTTTAAAGCGTGATATTATCACACCCATGTACCGTTACAAATACGATTATGAATTACTCACAATAAAAACAAGTCAGCAACACAATTATATGGTGTTACCAGCCGCTCACAAAATGGCTTATCTGGCTATGCCCAAAGTTAATAAACTTACTGATCAGATTAGGTAAGGAAGATAAAAATACCTATGCCCATGGGAGTCTTACTATAACATATAACATAATACTCATTGAAATTCGGCCAAAAACAAATGATTTTTTTTATTTACATTAATTATGATAAAAAAATCAAAAAGTAAAAAACCAGTGTTTTCAATTATTTCTATACTATATTAAGAACTAGCTGATACGGTAAACGAAGTTTTGTCATATGAATTTATTGGAAAATAAAAAATCGTAACGTGGCTGCTGCATTAGGTCATTAAATATCTCAATAGGTAAGATTGTTTCAATAAATAAATATTTACTAGAGATGGCCATCCTTATCATCTAAGGCGTACTATTATCAGACCTACCAAATAAGCACAAAAAATTAAGCGTTATTAACGCAAGTGTAAAGGAACACATAATATTTCTAATGAATAAATAATACACAATTTTAAAAAGGCAACAGTCAACATCACGCGGTGTTCCCAGGCGTTCACCCATCTAAGTACTGAGCGCGCCCGACGTTGTTTAATTTCGGTGAACAGAAGAGACCCGGTGTTTTTATCGTGGTATGGGCACTTGGTGTTAACGTTCATACCACGGTGATGAATTGGGATATTTATTAGTATCTATTTAAGTAGCAAACTGACTGAAAACATTGTTCAATATCAAATAAATTTAGTTTAAAATCGTTTATAATGAAATATAATTGAAAACAATTGGCCTGATATTTGATGTGTTTAGAAAATGAAACTATACTTTAAAAATTATAAAATATTTGTTATAAGTCAACTTTGGTTTACCTATTTGCAAAAATAATCTTTAGTAAAAAAGCCAACGTCACGCGGTGTTCCCAGGCGGTCACCCATCCAAGTACTGACCGCGCCTGACGTTGCTTAACTTCGGTGATCGGACGAGAACCGGTATATTCAACGTAGTATGGACGTTGGCAACAATAGTTACGAAATTAGTATATAATAGTTAACCCTGTGAAATTTGTATCACCTACAAACTCCCACTTACGAGATTTATTAAAAGAACCCAAAATAGCGATGGGAGAAATGATAGTTTTAATGTTTGGCATGTCAGACTTTCATTACTATAACAACAATTTTCAGTTGTACATTTTTCCCAGTTATTTTTATTTTAAAACCATCGCTGAATCAAACCGAATAAAACACAATAAAAATTCTTCAAGCTATTCCCGGATTTTAGAGAGACTAACGAACATCAATTCATCTAAAGCAGATTACATTAACCGGGGATTAATCCAAAAATACAATATTTATCAGAGGCTTTAAACAGTAGCCTGTCACTGACATACATAATTGATTATATGACATTTGTTAACAAAAATTTTAAAAAAAATTGTATGTTGTATAAGTATTGTTTTTTGTCTAGTAATTTTGATTGATAGGAGCTAGCATGAAATAGTTATCTAATAATCTGTTTACTCTAAACCGATCTTAACCTATAATTCTCAGGTTACTCGATTCGATATCTCCAGAATATGCAAGACAGACTCAGTTTTGGCAACATTACAGTTCCATTATAATGTGTGTCGTTGTATACCTCTTTAACAGTCAGTAGCATCAAATATTTGGTAGTACATGTGAACCAGAGGTTTGATTGGCATCTCCAAATAGGCCCGATACAGCAAGAACACAAGAAAGTGACTTATATTATAAAAATCAAAGCAACTCATCTGATTGTACTACAAATTTCAGTCTACTTTGGTCTCTGCCTGTCAATTTTTCTTACTATATCCTGATCTTACTAGACCTTATATAATGTTACTATATCTTAATCACTAGCTCTCATATTATCCTTGTTAAAGCGTCAGAAAATTAATTTAGTTGTTGCATGTACAGTACAACTTTTTAGAATATCTTGTAAACTGTTTGTATTATTTGTAGGTAATATCTTCTAAGATAACGGTTTAGTTTTGAATTGACCACTGATCGGCAAAAAAGGTCCATAAAACATATAGTGACCGAAAGAAATTATATTATACAAATAATCTTATATATCATTATGAAAAATTACAAACAGCAAAAAACCAACATCACGCGGTGTTCCCAGGCGGTCACCCATCCAAGTACTGACCGCGCCCGACGTTGCTTAACTTCGGTGATCGGACGAGAACCGGTGTTTTCAACGTGGTATGGACGTTGGCGATATAAGTAATGAAATTAGGAATCTAATATGACCGCAATAAAATTTACAAATACAATCATAATTATATTAGTATCATATTGATTTCATGCAAAAAAAAATTGAAATTTCTTGAATTATTCATCAGAATATAACTATTACGATATAGGTGCGTCAATATTAAATTTAAAAAATAATATTTACCTTAACATTTTGTAATGTATCCTGCATCGATACCAAGTCTATTCGTTCGTATCGGTGTATTTTGAGAGAATTTTGAAGAAGTGATAGTAGGCATCCCGGGTATGTTCCATCTTGTGGTAAGCGGATACCAGTGTTCCACAGAACATAGAGCTCCTTAAGTTTCTCATAAGACAATGACTTCCAAGGTATGGCAGCTAAAATGAAGAATAAAAAAAGCATACAAAAGCTTCTGGACTTTCATTTTCCAATTTGTCGACATAACGACAGTTTAAAATCAAATGAAAAATCTCCGAAAATTTGAGTTTAAAATGTCATTCACACGACATAGTTTTAATTATTGTGTGGTGACATTCGCGAGTCGTATGCACGTGCCGTGTAAAGCGGTTATGGTCACTCATTGGACATCATGGAACTATGACCTTTAAAATACACTGGCTGATTAAGCTATTATGGCATACCAATAAGATAAAGATTAATTTTGAAATGACATGTGATCAGGAGAAGATTTTTTATTTCACGCGATCTATTTGAAGTTCCAAGGACTTTTAAACTACGGAATTTATCTTTTCTGTAATTTTTGTGAAATTTAGACTTGGTATTGGTATTTTTTGAGTTATAAGAGGCTTAACTCTTTCGGTTAAGCATTGTGTTAAAAGCATCGAGACTACTGTTATGCTGACAACATATCGCTTCATTTACATTTTTTTGCTTCGGCAGAATGCAAGTCACCCCCGTTTAGGGCAACCCGCCTGACACACGCCCGGTGCTGAGCTAGTAGCGGGTTGGTGCGTAAATGGACCAATACAAACCATTGCATCACTTATTTGTGTGGATTTTGGACAAATTGGCCTAAAAATCGACCAGTGCTTTTATCGACCATTCCGAAACGAGTAAACTTCTATTATGTAGATAAATAATTAATATATTTAAATATGTGAAAAATATATTTATGATGGAAATTCATAAATGTAATTTTTAAAATTCATTCTTTATGTTACCATTATCCATTAATAACTTACACGGATTATTTTTTAAATATTTAAAGGCAAAGAAAAAACAAATAATACATATGACGTTACAAAGTTATGTCACATTTTTACTAAAATCTGTCAGAATAATCAAGCTATAATGAACAGAGTATGATGCAGGACCCTGACAAACTGATGTCGATTCTAAATAGAGATCAGAAACTTAAAATAGGTCCGCATTTTTGAATTATTCGTAAGATAAAAATACATACCATTGCAGCACTCCCACAATATCAACGCTAAAGAATACACATCAGTCTTCGAGCAGGCCTGCACGAACCCTTCCTGATCAGGCTGGAACAACTCTGGCGCCTGCCACCGATACTTCTGCGACAGTTTGACTGCCTGGTAGTCTCTGCTAACGGCGTTTGAAGCTAAATACGCCTCAGAAGACCGCTGGGATATTAGCGGCTCACATTCGCCAGCAGCTGTTTGACGAGTTTCTGTAATTGAATGTTGGATTTTTGAATACAGATCGTGGCAACTGCTGCTTTGTCATATGTGAATAAAATAAAAATAAAATTCTTTTATTTTTGGATATACAAAAATCATTACGACCAAAGCATAGATAAGTTTAGAATATGCGATTTTGCGATGAGTAATGACTCCACAACATTGAGATACAAATCGCGCTGAAGGCGATATTTTTACTGTTACGTTTTCTATTGGAGGAGCTCTTTGGCGTAGTGGCTCGATCGCTATAGTTTCGGTAACGAAAGTAAAGCCATGGCTGGTCCTTGGGTAGGTCAATAAAATTTGCTATCTCGAGCTCCTCCATGCTTCAGAAGGCACATTAAGCAGTAGGTACGAGCCTTAAAATTATATAATTTATAAGATTAAGTATACTTTTTTTCAAAATGGGGTTTTCCGCGAATATTACTATTTCTCCTCATCGACTGCATGCATAAAAAAACTTCTAATTAATAAGTAACTGGCTGAGCACAATTTTATTACTATATTTTCTATACAACTAAACTATAAACGAAAATTAGTTGACAGCTGACATATCGTTTAAATACAACAGCGGCGCCTCTGTTGTGAAGTATTGAAAATCACTTTTTATATATGCATTCGTCACCTAAACGCAACTGCGATCGAAACCTCTCGATACGATTGAACCTTACACTAGGGGCACTGTGCTATATTGCGTTGAAGCAGCAGGGTACGCAATATTGAATCTTGAAACTGCACGATGGAGTTTTATAGATAGTATGGGTTTATATGGAGTTAGCTCCGCTAGAAATCTAAATTGTATTTAGGAAGCTGTCTGTTAACCTAAATTGACCTCTTAACACGCAAAATAGTATTTTTTCACAATACAACCAATAATAATCCGAACTTTAACAAAAAATGACAATACCAACCTTCAATATTAACATACTGTGGCTCAGAAGAATACATCTCGTACCCCTTGCTCGATACCATCTTCTCCTTAGGCAAACGCTGGCACGGACTTAGGTCCGCTAATTTAGCAGCATCATGGCTGGTCACCATCACGCTCTCACTGTTCAGCTCCGAATGCACGTAGCCTTGCATCCGCAGGAAAACAAGTGCATTAGCAATGTCTAAAGCGTACTGGACTGACATTTGTGCAGTTAGAATACGGCCCTGAAAATTTTTAGAATTTGTAATATCCTTTCAAGGAAGCGTGACGTTGGGAGTGAGAGAAAATATATCTCTAAAGCTTGCGAACGGTCGCCGCCTCTTCTTATGTTAGCTCCTCACACTCCTCTTAGACAGGCGAGGCGAAATTAGACGAGGTTGTGCGATACAAGGTAAAGCGAGGGGTATACGTCCACACTCCCGCCTTAGCTCTGTGCCGTCAGCTAAATAGACATGCTTGATGTGCTTGAAGTGCCGCGGCTTTATGCGTCTCGGGGTATATGAATTTTGTAAACGTATACCATAGGTGTAAACCTAAAGTGTTGTAGAAGAAGGCGATGGTGAATAACATCTATACACGGTAATAGAACAAGGTAACACTCGTTCGTCATTAGTCTGACATAAAATAAAGCAAAGTGGTCCTACTGCTGCCTTGTGGCATACTTATTTTACTTTTTGGGCATACTCGTCCAATAAACCGACTCCAATGCGAGACGAGGCTCGGCGAGATGAGACTCGTGAGACTCGGAACACACTCTCATGCTCACGCGCCCTCGCGTAATCTCGTCGAAAGTGTAAGGCTATATATTTACCGTAAACCAACGACGGCTATAGTTAGTTCTTAATTGTTGATCGTCTGGGAACAACGCCCGATGTTGGCTATTATTCATGAAAAATATTGTGAATTATTTAAATTACCTGAACATGAAGAATTCCATACAAAGTGTCAACACACCTCTCGCATACAATATTAACATTATTGTGGACGTCAGGATATAGACCCATTAGCAGTATTATATTAGGGTGACGACATTTTCTGGAAAAATAACCTTTTACTGACTTCAAATACAAATAAAATAGCTGTTAGTAAAAATTATTTTAAAATAATTTCAAAATATACCTTTCAAGTCATTTGTTTATTAAACGGATTCTCGTGTAAGTATAGAAAAGCGTAAACGCATTTGAAATTATCTAAGCATTATTAGTTTGAATTGGTTTGTCTTTGTTTTTATTGGCTTTGCATTAGTTTTGCGTCTACATTCCGGTGTCAAGTCTCAGCGGGAGGTGACAACTGTTAGATCAAGTCGTGGAAGCCGATTTGTTCACCTTTTCAATGTCTTCTCAACTGATCGTATAACAATTCCAACAATTATTTGCAGATTTCGTCATAGATATTATATTTCATTAGAACAAGTGAGTTTTCGAAAGTTGTCGCGAATTGGGACTCAAAAGTACAATTTACAGTTTTTATTTATTTGTGTATTTGACTTTTTCGCATATGGCTACAGAAGTTCTTTATGGAAACGAAATTTCTTTTTCAGAGATTGTTCATTATATCTTAATAAAGAAATTGCGTTTAAACGTAAAATTAAGTTTTTAAATCCAATGGAAATATTGCTAGATAATCGGTGACGTAATAGTATTAGCATTCACTGTCCATTCGCGAAAACAAACCAATTTTCTTTTTAAAGGATAATAACGGATAATGAACAGCTCAATTTAGGATCTTTTATCCTCCGTAAGATCCTTATAAGTCACGCATAATACAGCTATTGCAATTACCGCCTAAACGGGTTGGGTAATTAAAAATAAATTAGTTGTAAATACTTCAGAATTCATATTGATAGTAGATAGATATTATTATTAATCTTGGATAGATATAGTTGATAATCGTCATGGAATTTAATTACTAGGCTGTCTATTGTGAAATACGTGGACATCAAAATACAAAACGATAACAACATATTATAAATGAATGAATCTACACATTTTTGGTACTGCACTAACCTCAGTATATTTATCTCGACGTTGCGTTTCTTCCTGACATGGTCCATAGTGACTGTGGGCAAACGCTTTATCTGCACGGGGACTACACCCCACTTGCCGTGGTTCCATACTTTGCTTTTGTCTATATTCAAGTCTATATTGCTCGCACTCGCTATAGGTAAGCCGTGCGCACTAGTTTCGCTCTGAAATTCAAACACTACTTTGTAAAAGTAGGAATAATATTCGTGGACTTAGAAAAACATATTATTGTAATCACATAATAAGTATAAAATGAAATAATAGATGCATTTACCTTGTTACAAGTCTTTAATAAATTTATTTTATTTACTAATCAATCGGCCCAGTTGTTAATTTACTAGTGATATAATACAATAAATATTTAGGGTCAATTTCGTAACAATGACTACAGAAAAATAGATCGTTTCGACAGACAACGTCAATCATCTACCATATAAAACACTGGGTTGCTTTTAAAACTTATTATGTAATCCTAAGCTAATAAAGTTTACTTGGCCTTTTGTTCTTAGGATTAAACACTCACTTTACTATCATCTGACTTAGACCGCGTTTGATGCAATTGCTCGTCAGCCCAACGGTCGAAATTATTCAACTCGCTCATTACCTCCCAGAGTTTATTTTCTTCACCGCTATCTTCTTTATTTCCTGCATTTGAAGAATTCTGACTAGAAACCTTTACGCCACATCTTAAGAAAGCGGCGTCAGTCGCCTCATCACTTTTCGAACCCTCTAAAAAGTTTTTTACATCAAAAGGTAATGCACTGTTTTTATAAAATTTTGGCGAGTCCACATGATCTTCTTCAATAAAATCTATGTGTCTTTGGCTTGTGAAATTTGTATCAAGTGATCTGTTATAATAGGACTTCCGAACACGATGTTTTGTTTTTTGCGGTTCTGAATAGGTTGAAGTCGTCATCATATTTCCTGGCATGAAAACTTGGTTTTGGAATAAAAATTGTATGTTTGGAACAACGTCAGACATATTTTCATTTGACATAGCACTTCTCGCTCGTCTATGTGGCTTTTTCTTATATTTAAGTGTAGATTTCTTTTCATAATTGAAGGAATTTTCTCGATCCACGCTGCAGTTCGTGCACGATACTGGTAGGGAGTGCGTTCCACATTTTTTCTTTACTGGTGTTGGTGTTACTTGCTGTTCTTTGGTGCCAATCGACCTTCTGGCCTGGAACTCAGCCAAGTCCCGTTTGTATTCTTCGGTGCGAATAGTCCCAATTTGTGGAGCACTTTGTGGGCTTTGTTCCTCTGGAGTTGTAGGCTCGGGACTTATGTGACGGGTAGTCACTGTAACGCGTTCCCTGTAAATCAAACATAAGCTAGTTTTTGGTTTTGTCTGTTTAGCTTTGGAAGTCCAGAATTAGCCAATTCACTGTGAAAATGTGACGCAATCGCCGTGTATAAAGTGGTAAAGAGTTCAATCACAAACTGCTCGAATCGAATAATTGTTACGTTTTCGATTGTAAAAAAGTAACTCGCAGCAATCGTAATCGTACTAAAAAGGTCATGTCATGGTCGTGATTTATATTTTAGGTCAACATTTATATTTTTAATAAATTCATATCTTTACGAACATTAGAAAGAATGTGAAGTAACCATTTGGGTATCAGACAATAGATTTCTGTTTCTTTGTGAACGCAGGCGGGCTGGAAAAGGATTAAAGGTTACATAACCAAATTAAGTTTCTAAGTTCCTTTAACGAATTAAGGGTAAAACGAACTAAGTAAAAGTAGGTTGATAATACAACAAACCTTCGGTTAAGGTTTTTACCCGGCGGCAATGAATATATTTTATTATTAACTTTGAAAATAAATAGGTTGCTCCACTAATTGCTAATATGGCCAAGAACTTTAGGCTATATAATATTATTGAAATATATAAATAATAGATATTTGTCAAAAATCACAATATCTCTTTAGATAAGATATTATTCTATTTAAGAGGCGGTTTGATTATAATCAATCCAAATCGAGACGGTGTCTGAGTCACCGATACACTCTCAGAGCTTGATTAATGAAGATTACTTACTTTATTATTAACTAGAACAAATTCAAGAGTTTTGTTTTAATTTATACTTTTTACAAGAATATATTAAACTACAATTTATACCTAATACCCTTGTACAGCCTAGTAACCGATAGTATAACTACACACCAAAACTATAAGACAAAATACAATAATTATAGGTTAAATTTATTATTCTTGAAATTAGATCATTTTGATTTTGATTAAAGGTATTATAAACAAAGATTGGATTTAAAATTATGTGCGTCAAAACAATGTGAAGGGTGCACAAACAATAGATTGCGCAAGAACTTAATTAAAATAGAAAGCATCTCGAATATTAACTGATTTTCAATGACGCGTTGTAAGCATACTGCTACTCCAAATTCTCCAATGCTTATATAAATGAAGCAGCCTTCAATTTTGGTTATTTGCGGGGCACTAAGGAAATAATTCGATCGTCAACACAACAATAGTTCGGTGAAAGTGAATTTCAATATTACTGTTTTAGAAAACGCAATGAAAGGTATCAGATTGAATCGAGTAATTAATGTAAGCATCCATCACGACCGGCGGTTGGTACGCGATCCAACAGTTTTTTGTTATCAACGCAAGTTTGATCGTGAGCTAGCAGTTTTGGTAGATATGTGTGGGAACCAAGTTATGCAATAGAAGGTTGTTATTATTATTTTGATACACTGCTATTCAAGCGCCGGGTTATTATAATATAATAATGCATAGTATGTTGCCGTACTGTACAGCTACGAATACCTACATCAAATGACGTCACCGTTCGACTGTACTTTTAAGTAGGTAATTAGGTAGACTATAATTCTTTCGTAGATGTGTTGCCGCTGTATATTGGAAGAGTGACCCCTATGCTGTAAACACAAAGCTTCCTCTTCATGTAGCGGTAACAATAACAACGCAGAAGATTATACTACTTTTTTCTTTTTGCGGTTTTACCATTTAAACCTATTTTGACCAAAAGGTAATATAGTTGTATTCATGTCTGCAATCTTTTAAGTCGAACCTTTTAACGGCCCTACCCACCACTAGCTAACAGCGGCGGCCTTAGGGGGTGGCGAATAGGGTAATTGCCCGGGGCCTCGCTCTTGCAGGGTAATCGCCTAACAACCGAAGCAAATTTAAAAAAATAGAATTTTTTTACTTTTAATTTTGTCCCTGAATTATTTTTTAGGGTTATAACATAAGGATAAATTAAAATAAAGTTAGTCAACTAATTCATTAGTAGGGTTCGGTTCTCCCATTATTAAAATAAAATTATTAAAACATATTTTAGGAATTCAATGACACAAGATTGGCTTTCAGCCCTTGCTATTCTTTCAATCGAAAATGATGTAACTCATTCCATAGATTATTGTGCGTTAATCTTAGGAAAAGGCGCAAACAATAAATTTAAAATGTATCATTAATTATATCTATTTTATTAAATATCTACTCTATTTGTTAATCTTTCAATATAAAATATTTTTAAGATCAAGTTTTATTTATTTGTATCTTTAGCATTTCTCGTCAAACATGACAATTACCTAAAGCAGACCTACTTTCGAATCACATTCTTTTCAAGAAGGACAATGAGCCTCCCAAAGACATGCCATTGCATGCCATTGTCCTGCTGGCTAATATGCACGGCAGGCGTCTATGGTGCTAGCTCATTGTCTCATCAAAGAGGCACTGGAAATACATAATAAACATCCCCGGTAACTCCGTTGCCATTCGCGGGGGTGACTTGGGTTCAGCCGCAGTAATTCACCAGACTTATGTCAATGTCACCCATATAATGATAAAAATAAAAGGGAATGTGAACTGAAGTGGACCATAAACGAAGCCTGAATTGTTGGAAAATATATAACAAAAAAAAGTATAGTAAAAAAATTCAACTAAATATGTCACAAAATCAACAACACAAGCCATGCGAGTACTTTTAGGTAAGGAAAGGAAGACACTATACGAGACAAATAATTTTGTGGGTTTGATGTTTCGCTCTGTAGTGCAGGAGGTACAACAGCCCATAGAGTAGATTGAATACACTACCCCTAACCATTCAACATATGTACTGCAGCAAATCATGTATTACACGCGGGAGAAGCCGCGGGCGGAAAGTTAGTTAATTAATAAAATCAATTTTCTTATTTGATACACAAACTCCTTCAAGTGTAACTTGGAAAGACGTCTTAATTGTGCAAACAGAGGACTAATAAAAAGTTTAGGGAGTCTTTAGCTTTTGCTACTGTCGTATTTACACACACATTCACATTACACAAAGGGAGGACAAAATACATAAATAATCACATAAGTTACGATATTAACCTAAAATTATGATAAAGTTAATGTCCACTTTTATTGATTAAGAATATAATTTTTCTAAGAGGGGTAATATCCTCATTGGGAAACACATTATGATGTTCATAATCATCTATATATAAATCCTATCTTTGTGAAATAGTAAATCAAATCATTAAACAAAAAATATAGGCATGGCTAATCCAGCATTGGTTTAAGACTACAATGAAAACCATAAAATTTTATAGGTACCTCTGTGTGTGTGAATGAAAACACTGATAAGTGCTATTGGTTTATTAGTATAGTATAAGTAGATTATATATCATGTTCTGTTATATTCTGATGTTATAAAACACATATTGCCTTTGGCTATGCACAGCAACAGGTAGGATAGGTATGGAGTAATTTGAAAATATAAAGCAATAATGGGCTTTTAAGAAAATAGTTTTTAAATACATGATAAATTTTTCTAGAAGTACTATTATTAGATTGGCAAAAATTACATTACCTATATATTTATATAAAATTTAGAAAAAGTTTTCTATAGTGCCAGGAAAAGTAATAAATAATAAGGCATTTTTAAAATCAGTTACTATTATTACATTAACATTGAAATTAGTAATATACTTACAAAAAAATTTACATTACATGATTTGATTGAATTTAGCAACATACCAATACAATTCCAGGATTACAATCCTTGTAATTAAGTGCACATGCAACAATGGTATACTATGAGCAACATTAATAAATGACATCATGCATTGAAAAGATGAAAAGGATTTAACAACTGATGATTCGGAATTCGAGGTACACTTACATCATCTTTGGACAATACACCAGACAAGCCCATTGTTGGTAATGTTACACATTGTGTTCAAATAAGGACTTTTTGTAACTTTATTACTATTTTATTTGTTTTACGTTAAAACTGGGCATACACAATAAATATGTTGTGCCTCTTTAAGCCACCTACACATTTACTAGGGCCCCAATACTGGCACTACTAGATTTTTATTATTCATAACATTTCATAGACTACCTAGGATAATATTCTAAATTGTTGATTTATTAATACAAAAGGCCTAGGGGAAACAGTTAGTCTAATGTAATAAAATATTTTATTTACAGAGTGAAAACTGGGTGGTATTGCATAGTAATCAATCAAAAATAGTGTCTCAAAAGGGTTAAACTTCTGAAGGAGCCTTTAAGGCATAGACCCATAGGTACTCTTGCTACATTACTAATTGAGGACCGCAAAAACTGTTAACAAAACAAATTCATTAAGTAATTTTAAAAGAAATATCCTGTGATAAAAATAGAGGTAATATGATATAAATATAGAGAGTAGTATATATAAACATTGAGGTAATTCAAACTAAACACATAACTAAATTTATTACATAATTTAAAGAAATTAGGTCTAAAAGACCTAATATAAGGTATGATTAAAAAGATTAAGTAAACTTTCGTGGTCTAAATTAAATTAAAATAAACAGCGGGGAATCCCGACAAAAAAGACAATGTTCGTAAAGTTTGTTGACCACAGAAGAAGACAGATTAATCAGAGGGGCCATTAATAATAAAACGGCGAAGTTACTTTAAAAATGTAAAATTTTACAGTTATTAAATTCGGAATGGCCTTTAATTTCAAATTCATTAAAGTACACAAACATACAAATTACTCACCGGCGCAACCACTTAAAAACTCCCATGTCTTTTTTTGAATCCACTTTTTGCCCTATATTTTTGCACTTTTTAGGTATATGCTGAAAGTCTTAAGTTTATGAAGCAAATACCTTCGAAGAATACTAAATCCCGAAATTGAAAACAACTACGACTAACACGCGGACTTTACCGGCGCAAAAGAAGTCCGATCATCACAAAAAACGACTAGCAACAATGACCACCAATATATTGTGCGGTCAGACAAAACATCATGAACGGCACGCCATCGCCATTCGCAATGAGTCGAATTTAAGTTTTTTGTACAAATTACTTTTCGTTGCGCTCCGTTGATCCACTTCATCCGCACCGGGTCGGGCCTCGCTCGCTACCTTTTTACTAGCTAGTCTATCGCGGTCACAGGTGGCAAACGCTCAATACGACTGTCAATTCTAGATTCTATATAATTAAATTTTTAATATTCTGCAGTGCAGGGTAGGTAGGTAGGTTAGAATAAAATCACCTTTTTTTAGCAGAAGGTATTATGGAAAAGTACGAAATATTCACCTTATTGACGTTTGATTCTCAGATTTACTCCGTATAACTTTATATTCATTCAAAAACTTCTTCATTGCGTATTGTTCCTTAAAAAATAAAGAACGTTTGTGAAAAAACCAACCAAATATAAAACTGAAAAGAATCCGGCTAGAATTGGTTTTAATTTATTATTGTAAGTAAACAAATATGTCAATTGTCATCGATCAAAAACATTACATCCGAAGAAAATTTAAAGTCTAATTAATACCTTTATGAAATTAATATCATCAAAACATTATTACACATAGAAAATTTCAATATAAATATTTAAAAATACAACTTTGTTAAAACTATATCACAAATAGCAATTACATAGAAAATAATACTAAAAAAATTGCTAAGTGAAAAGTTTTCTCGTATTAGGAACTTTTGTGTTAGATACATTTGACTTCCCAATGTTTTAACTTCCGGTTCTCAATAACATGTAAATTACATACTGTTCCCTATACAAAAAAAAAATTCAAGAAAAGCTCACAAAAATTTAAAAATTTAAAAGCATTATGAAATATCTGGCTCAGCTTAGTTTTAATTTATTATTCTTAAAGACTCGAAAACTTTATCGCTTTAAGTTTAGGTTTTTGACATTGAACTTGACTTCCCAATAAACTATACTTCCGGTTTTTTTATAAGAGGTGAAAAAAAGAAGTAGAATTGGTAGTTTAATGAATGCTCCGTACCTTCGCATATAACTTGAGGTTAGGAATAAATTTAACTTGGCTCTGTTTATTGCTGTAAAAGCGTTGAGTCTCATTACAGCGCTTTTGAAATTTTTCTAAAGTGAGTCCATTTAACGAGCAAATGTTCTGATTAAATTATAGTCATTATTTAGAATTAAAAAAATCTCATATTTAGCTTTTATTAATCTTATTCTAAATATGATATTATATTTTGTAATTAGTATGAATTTATATACTAAAATGAGAACATACAAAACTGCATAATTTACCTTATAAATAGTTTTTCAAACAAATTAGGCACAATGAGCTCCCTCAAAATTGATAATTTTGAGATATATTTTATCAAGCTTTTTTGATAATAAGCCTTCTTAATACGCCACCCGCACTTTGCATGCTAATTTTTATCATATAGAAACATGTTATCAAACGTATGAATTGTTTAACAGTAGTGATTGACCGTCATGGGTAATATCGTCGAAATAATTTTCATCTACTAGATAATCCACCACTGATATGAAAACTGCGGCGGTAGTTTAAAGGTGAAATTTGAAAGTGAATGGGTGCCTAAAATAAATAAAAATAAAAAGGAAAGAATTCTATATTTATATTGAAATTGACGTACGAACGACTTAAAAATCCGTGCACGTTGGTATTGATTTCGTACGTCGTAACTGTACGGGCTGCTCGCTACTGTTCACATAGAGTGTGCTACTGCAAGATACCGTAGTATTAGACAATTTCGTTGGACTGTGAGGGACAATGCAAGGTCAAGAGATAATTAATTTCTTTGCTTTCCAAAGGTAAGACTTCATTAGTTCAGTCATGAACTGCCAGCAAACTTTGCGATTTAAAAGGCATTGGGAGCTTATTGAATCAATATGTTAATTGTATTACATGTATGAAGAAAGATACATAATTTATTTAAATGAGTTTGGTAATTCTTTATCTTCTTCTAGAAGTAAGTTTATTGAGTTTTTTCTTAGAGATGTAATAGTAATGATCTATCTTCTATGATAACAATTCTGCCAGAGTTTGGTAATTATCGGTGTTAAATTATGGTACCCCCAACTGAGATGTCAAATTGACATTGGATTTAGAATTGTCAAAGTCGTATGTATTTTGATTTTCGAACTATTGTTATGATGTTTTGATTTGAGAATATTTATAATTTAATATGGATGAACTAAGAGGACCCAATATTCAAATAATTCTGCATGTAAAAGAAGGTAAAAATTCCGATGACATTGTGATGAATTCCGAAGACAATTTGATGCTTAAACATTTTTCATATTTTAGGACTAGGTTTCGGGTTTTTACGAACACCGTTTATTGTAAGCGGTTCTCTAAATGGTTATATGCTGGAAACAGATACTGTAGTACCTTCTCATGCACCCGTATTTGATGCAGAGCTAGTTTGGGAAGCTGATAAAAGAAGATTCCGAAGGTAAGTTTTTTAAAAAAATATATAAATTTATCAACATTTTTAACATTAATTGATTGAAAATAAATTTATTTTCAGTTTGAGAGTTCAGAATGTTCCAGTCAAAGTAGAAGTTTTTACTACTGGCACCCAAGGTCGTAAGGATAAAGTGGGATACTTATTACTTAGCTTGCTAGGTGCTCAGCCTTGCCCCTCAAATAAGATAAATGATGTAAGTGTAATATCGTTAATCACATTTCAACAAATTATGAATATTGGTGATGAGTCTGATTTATTGTGCATAAGGTTTATGTTTGTGTGTTGGTCTTATGTATGCTGATAGGCTTACACTTAACTATCAGCATACAGTTTTGCTTACAAGGTGTTGACTCAGACAATATTCAGACATAAGATACTTAAAATTAAATGCATCACCAGCCATACAATCCATGGATAGATTAATTTAAATCTAGCATAATTAATATAAATACCTATCGGGTAGATTCTAAAGTACACACCCTAAGGCTATATTTAAGTTCACTGTATCTCACACTATGATTGGTAAAAGGATGACTGTGTTATCATATGTCAGAATGCTTTTACAAGGGATATGACCAAGAACTTAATGTAATCAATGTCAACAATTTGCAGCAATATAAATTATTTATTATCTACATAATGGTTATAGTTAATATAAACTAGTAGATTTTTGTTCAAATATGTAAAGGATAAAAATTCCACAGTAAAAAATACTTGAGTCTATTTACACTTGTCCATTCCCATTTCATAAAGTGATGAATATTTTAATCCTTGCTAGCCTGTAGGCACCTTGTCATTAATTGAATAACAATAGTATCTTTTGTTTATTATAGGAACATCTCATATTTGTATACATATTTAGAGATGTTATATTGTTTATTCCCTACTATTAATCAGTCTTAAAATTTATTCAAAAGGGTAATATAATTATTATAATATTGATTTATTATAATAATGATAATATTTTTGAAGGTGTTCCTGACAGCATTTTTACAATAATAGTGGAGAGCAAAGGATAATTTTTGTTTATAGACAAGGAATTTGAATCCATAATGGGTTTCTTTGCTATGGTTATTACAAATGTTTTAACAATCTTATCTGTACAAAAAAAAAAGAATAACAGGACACACTGACATGTGGCTTGTTTATTATAGCATATTAAACATATTGAAACTGAACATATTGAAGCATATTGAACTTATTGTTTATTATATTGAACATCTTTATAAAAAGGTCTAGTGTGCCAACTGAATCTGGCTCATGATAGTGTCGCATTTTTTATTTTAACTAATTATATGTTGCAGATAAAGTATTCTTGGCATAAACTCCTCGGTGTAAGGTCAGCAGGTAAATGTTGCCACCCTCAGCTGCTAATGAGTCTCTCTATTGAAGATAGGGTTGATACACCCACCCCAGTAAGTTATCAATCATCAAGTAACGTTAGCAAAGTTAAATGCTGTTGTTCAAGATTGCAGAGCAGAGAAGGTACCTTGCTTTACCTCAGGTGTACCAGACCAAGATATCTATATGGTTGGCACCATACTAGTAGTATGTTATATGTGACGCATCTGCAAACTATCCCAATGAGATCCAGATAATTTTAATTTTAAATACATTGCAAAGATGGGCAATGTCAGATTATAATGTGTGTAGGTTGTTACAGAAGTTGTATAACAAAGTTATTTTTTCGTTGAAAAGAATATTTTGAAATATTTAATACCTTTTGTAAGTTCTTGAGAAGACACTGTTTAGTTCTTGTGGGTCTGTTTGTGAAGTCGTAACCTAACTATTGTAGGTTAGATATAAAAATGAAACGGCATGCAATATTCATTGTTTTTACTTTAGTCCATGTAAATAAATTACAATTAATAGTACAATTATTTATTCTAGAGAAATGAACTACGCATGTTTCATAGTAATGAAATAGCGTTTCCATCCAACTGTAACACAACTAATCCACCAGGAAGAACTATTCTAATGTCTTTAGGTAAAGTATAAAACAAAGTGCCTGATTCTGAAGACTCGACATTCATTATCTTAATATGATAGTGTGTTTTTTCAATCTTAATAATTTTCGTAGTTTCATGAAGCAAGCACCTTACATGCCTTGTAAAATTATCTATGTTTTCTTTAGATGTCTATATTATCGTTACCTTTTCTATTTTTTCTCACAAAATGTATAAATTATTGTACTAAAATTTAGACTTAGGTGTGTCTTCAGAATCAAGTTCAAATTGTATAAATATTTTAAAATCTTTGATAGTGATTTCATTTCTAAATTTTTAGAAGAATACATAGCAGAAAGCAAGAAGACAGTCTCTTCACCAGACATTCAGCCAAGGCTGATTTGTGAGGAGGGACTTATTCAGATAGGTGACGGGAAACATCTGTTTGTGCTCAATATCACTATCGGATCTGTGGAACACTTGGATATGGTTAGTTGTTTCAACAAATTGTCTTTAAGCGCTCAGGTTTCAATTATCAAAACTACTATTTTTACCTTGGCTGATTACCCTGAAGGCCCAAACTTCGTAGGTAGGCATGTCTCTGGCCGTGGGATATATACCGAGACACTTAGCAAGGAATGCCACATTTAATAGAGCTACATTAAAAATCGGTAACTCAATTGATTTACGATAAGACAAAATATCAATCTATATCTATCTCATTCAAGAAAAGTATGTATGTTATCTTCAAGAAAACTACAGTTTCAGGGAACTATGAATTGGTATGTCGTGTAATATGAAAAAATTGGAGTGTAATAAAAGATTCGATGACATTACTACATAAAAAGTGTAGCCGTTCAATCTTATTTCCCGGCACACGTATTCATATATCACAGGCTCGTTCAAAGGGGCGTAAAAAGTACTTTTTCGTGCGGCAAGTTAGACGTAGCAAAGACAAAGCGCCAATGCTGCCGTCTTCGCATATGAACTCGTACTGCTTATTGCTTACGCGTAGAAAGTGTCTGTTACAGAATGCCTCAGACATAAAATCTGCTATTGGTGCTTTGTGCAATAAAGAATAAATAAATAAATAAAGGTGGGTGTTTTATAATTTCAGCTACTGCCAGATAATATGAAGACAAACGTAGACAAACAACAAACAGTCGACTGCTATATATCCTACTCCGTTTTCACTCATAACATAATGACAGACAGGTGAAATATTTGTACTAATACTTAAAAATTTTGTATTCTAAACCTATTTAAATCAAACACTAAAAAATATGCTTTGCATTATTAATTTGTTACATGGGTGAGAGAGAAAAATGTAATTAATATAATTAGTGTATTTAACGTTGCTAAATAAGGCCAATATTCAATGTGTTACGTTTTCATAATGGAAAAGATTGAAATAACTTATAATAGATTAAAATGCAAAAATAGGTTAAAATTTAATACTTTACTTAAATTTTTATTATATTCCTTGACGTTGGCAACATATAAATTTCTTTTAAATTAATAGACAACGTGTGTGTGGTGCCTAAGGTGTTAAAGTCGTTTAAATGCTACCATTACCGCCTGTTATTAGCTTAACATTAGGCTTGTTTGCCCTTTGTGTGTCAATGCAATGTTTTTATTGATAATTTAGTTTGGTACACAGAAATAAATTTGATTTCATACTATGAAATCAAATGTATTTCTGTGTAGCAAACCAATTTATTGTTATTTAAACCAGGGTGCCTGCAAGCGGTGGTAGCGCGTTGTTGAATCAACGCACATCGCTGCGGCTGTGCTCCGATCTTCATACTCTCTCAAGATACTTCGCTGAATGTCCCCATTTAGTTACTAAAATATGCGCCGCTGAAAGTGATGTTGGTTAGTATCAAGTTACATCCCTTAATTAGTTTCAAACGAATTTGAATGGACTAATTTGAGTTACTTTACAGCTGAAGTGTTTTGAAACGTAAATTCGTGTACGGTTTGCGTGCTTACTCTGAGCATGCGCTGTTCGGATGCATTAACAATTGGCAAATATTTATCTGAAGTTCCCACTTCTTATTAAAAAGAATCAAAAAATATTTTGTTTTATAGCAACACAGTATCACAATGCATTTATTATGGTCCTCTTAAGTATTTAATACCCGTATGATAAAGTCACCCCTCTTTTAGTCTACTAGTGCATTTTCAAGAATCGTGCGATATAATAATTAAAATTAAATATAGAATGATACAAACAAGGATAAGTGCTTACGTGTACAACCCTTGAGTGTGTGCGTGCCTGCGTATGTATGTTTGTGCCTGAATGTAAGAGTTAATTTCTTTTTGGGGTTGGCCTCGTGAAATTTGTATCATCTACTTACTATCAATTTATGCCCAAAAAGTGTTCTTATAAATACTACGTTTGAATGCCACGACTGACGTCTAAACTAAAACATCAAAATTAATTTGAAGTGGCAATTTTGTAGCTTTAGGGTTTTCCCTTTTATTTTTAAACCACCCTTAATTTAATACGAACAGAAAACACCAAACAATATACAAATCGTTCAAGCTGTTTTTTAAGGTTTAATGGGGCTACCGAATAGCTATTCATTTAAAAAGTTAGATTCATTATCTTTATATATATTCTTGATAGATAGATAAAGCGGTTGAGGGATCTTTATGTAAATTTCAAGTTTGTTTGTGAGAATGAGAATTGTAAAATATTATTTTTTCAATTCACCCAGGAATCTGCAGTATGGATCTCCGAAAACTAGTGCCGACAGAAGACCTGACTCACTTTGTGAGTCATTTCTGTAATAGTGCTAACGCTCTAACGATCCACGAACGGTGTTACATACTACGGTGTAATGGGACTGACTACTCTCATCGGCCGTTTGTGGATGTTGAGATGAGTCTGAAGTATCTTGGGCCGAAGAAGGAACAAACACAGGTATTACCTCAAACATCTCTGACGTGACGTCTCATCTGAATGACGAAAATTACGAATAATTTAAAAGATTTTAATGTTAATTTTAAACTGTTCTTTTCTTTCATAAATCTGGCTACTTCATTATATAAAATATTTACTTTTATTATTTAAAAATTTTAAGAGTCATAACTTCTACTAATATTATTGATTTCCATTCAAAAATAATAGATAAATATCGGTTGGTGTCATTGCCAAGAGATCAGTTGATGATATTGTGTAATTATAAATAATAATAATATAAAAATTCTCAAGCGGAAAAATTGTTATAGATTATTTTTGTGTGTGTATTTCATTGTCAGAAATCTCTTCTTCATATGACCCGGAGCGCGACTCACCTTGATAGTGGCCGACCGGGCAATGAACCCGCGACTCTCGAGTGCAAGAGCGGAAGCTGCACGGACTTCGACAGGGACGTTGCCCCTAACGCGTACACCAATGTTAATGTTAGCAATACTGCCAGGTATGTAATAACGACAACTAAAGGTGATTTTCACCTTAAAGTTAATTTACCACACACATACCACATCGGGTGTATATGATTTTTATAATTCCATTAGCATTGTCCTGTATCCACCAATATCAGAAAAACCGTGTTTACGGTTAAAACCGGTTTTTCAGAAATTTCTTCTTAAAGAAATTTAGCACATTTTTGCTTAATATACACACAATTTAATGCATATTCTTTTGAAACCAGTGCCCTTTTTATTGTTGTAAATTAAACAAACTTAAGAACAATGAAAAATTTGCCACGACAAAGAGTAACTAAACAGATATTTTCTGAAAAATCTGAGATTCTTCTGAGAATCTTTTTGATTTATTACACATTACTTGTAATAATATTTATAGAAATTATTATTATTACAAGTAATATGTAACATTGTACATTCAATAAAATTAATTTGCTGACCGTATATAAATTAAAAAAGGCTGCCACTAATCACTGAGCTATTTTCTACTCTTCAATAGAAAATCTATTGTGTTTGCTTTGTCTATATTAAAAGTTCAAATTTCATATTATTCTACAGATACAAAAACGCAACAGGTGATTCGATACTCCAAACGAATGAGATAGCAGATTTAATAAGGAAGATGTACGTTTCATTCACTACAAGTCAAGAAAAACTGCTCGCTTCGAGACAAAAGCCTATGACGAGTGATATGCAAGTGCAATGCGAGCCAGATAGAGGTGACAATAACTACGATGTAGGAGAGAGGGAGCACAATTATGGTGGGAAGAAAGAGAACGTGGGAAGTGGCGTGGATGAGGGAGATAGCTGTCAGTTCGAGAACGGGACTCGAAGAGTGAGAACTGTTCAGTAAGTTTAGGTGGTAATAATCTAAGAGTTTTCAATAAGCCATCTCGAGTGCTGGGATCCAATAATCTATCGACGCATAGTTTTGCTAACCAGTATAATTAAAGTATATGAATTATTGAAAACTAGTCAAGAAAAATCTTTATAGAATAAAAACAATTCAGTTGGAACCAAAGACTTCCGAATTCCCGATCACCATTATCATCAGCTCATATAGTCCCCACCGAGGGGCTCGGGCCTACCCTAAATTAAGGCGAGTAGGCCTTGGTCCACCACGCTGGCGAAGTGAATATATGTGAATAATATGATCTCATTTGTGTTGGGTTTATTTAACACAAATTATAGAATTTTTAGACACTTCAGACTGAAGGTCCAAATCCTTTTAATTTTGAACTTAAAGGGTACTCTTTAAATTAAAAATCAATGTAAAAGTAGACAGTATAACTTCATGGCTTTACGTTTGTATAATAACTCATAAAAAAAAGACAATAGGAAAGTCTAGTTAAGATGAAAACAAAATCATTACTGGCTGGTAAGTGACTTTGAGTGTGTTATGATTGAGCACTTGATTGTAGAATACACAATCAAAATATATTTATTTAAATAGACTCATTTACTAAGTTCTATAAAATCTTTTAAATAACAGGGAATATGTATGCGAAAAGTAAATAAATTTAATTAAAGATATTTGCAAATTGCCTACTACCGCTTCGACGAATTAGTAGCTGCAGGGAAGATATAGTGTTATAAAGAGTCGAATTTGATAAAACATGGCTTAGTTACAACCATTCGGTCATTCGCATCACTCAATGGCGTTGTGTAAAGGCTGGAGGGTGGATTTGTAATTTCATTTAACTAGGAGGCCTCTTAGACACCGACTGCATGAGCTCTCGATTCTCAACTACAATTTGTGAACATCAACTAATATAAGTTAAGAAATGAGGGCGTTATAAAATAATTTATTCTCAAAGTAGGCAGTACACAAAATAAGTTTGGGAACCCGTGTAGTATGTTAATCCCATAAATACTTACACACACACCATTTAGGTAGATTATCAATTTTTTTTCTAAATTTTCCTTCTCCTTTTCCAGTGATCCACTACGACTAGAGACGAGCAAAAGTGATACGTGTATATCACACAACGAAAAAGGTTAGTATATAAATAGCAGTGACGAAGGGCCTTAATAACACTATACCTGTCGGCTTCCCTTTTTTATTTTTTATAGCCGCCTACCCATTGTAACCTTATTCATTACAATCATTGCATTTTGTCGCACTAAAATAATTATAATGTTCGAAGCGACCTCTTAGTTGTATAGGATACTAATACTATTACTATATTATTTATTAAATAGTATCCAACGAATAGCAAGAAAACGATCTGTTGTAAAATATATTTTTTTATTTTAGAATTAGTAAAAAAAGCTCTAACACCGAGAGAACGTGACGATATAATGCAAAGATTCGTGGACGAACTCGAAGATTGGAAAGAGAAACAGCAAGACCTTTACAAATGTCAGGTAATTACTTATTATCGAGTGGTCAGTACCGCTTAGCCATAGGTCCCGGGATCGAATCCAGTTAATATTTGTTCACGAGTATGATTATTTAGTATATTTATTAAATTTATATATCTATATTTCTCAGTTCTCTAGAATCTATAAAACAAGTTCTTAATTTTGCTTAATTTGGGCTAGATAAAAGGTGTGAATGTGAGAAATATTATATTAATGTTATATTATATTATTAGTTATCATAATTTAGTTGATCCGTACGAAGTTAAGTCGTAATAACGTTATCTAGGTGGTCACAAATTTATTATATGGGGTACTGTATATGCCTCATAGACAGCTTCCAATAGAGAGTAACGATAATTAAATCAAAACTAAGTATAACTTAAGAAAACTTTCTATAAAATAAATGATTACCCTATTGATACTAAAGCGTGGGAGTAAGTTAAACAGTGACGATTTATTAAGACACGTAATGGCATTTCCATTTTTAATTTATGATTTGGAAATGTCATAACAAAAATTTAAAATCCGAGGAGTTTCTGGTGCCGCTTCTGCTACAAAGCAAAAATATTCGTCGAATTAGTGATATAGTTTAAATATGACGGTTTAAAAGAGGTAAGTTATCGAGTCCATATATGAAGAGCTTTTTGATTAAAATAATTTGGTAATTTGTTTTGAAAACTGCAATTATCAGTGTATAAGAGCGTGGTTAATATCGGACGGGTGATCAAATCAAAGAAGTTCCTTGTACTTCAAGCTGTTGGTCACTTCTTCGATGCTCTAGACAGATTGCAGCGTCGCCCCATTATAGGCGATGCGGAGGTATCGAACACCCTAGAGCCTCTGCAATTGCGTCGCGACATAGCGCCGCTTAGTGCCTTTTATCATCTGTACTATGGAGAGTGCTTTGAGCTCTTCGACCTTATCCCTCCCTCTCCTTTCCTACTTAGTGAGTACGAGTACTGGTCTACGGAGTCACTCCTTCTCTGTCGTCACGCCTACTTTGCGCACTAAGAGATTTTGTGACTCCTTTCTCTGTCACACAGCTAGAGCGTAGAATTCCTTACCGGCACACGTATTCCCTCCTTCATACAGCATGGGTTCCTTAAAAGGGGTGTGAAAAAGCACTTTTTGGGCCGGCAAGGTGAGGGTGGCTAGGGCAGTATGTCGCATGCTTCACTGATGGTAACAACTTCCATGTCAAATCCCTTAGATTTTCCATTCAGCAATTCGATTTCGATTATCGAAATCACTGTATAAGTCACTATATAAGTTACACTGTTGTACTCAGTAGTGGAACTTATATAGGGTGTTGTTGATGATGATAGGCGATAGTGATTACTCAGTTATCATTGGGTGGGCCATTTGTTTTCTTGTCATTGTGTCCTTGCTTTCTGAGTATGCTTTTTATTATAAAAACCTTTAAAATAGACAACTTTTAAAATATTACAATATTATTATTCACTCTAGTTAAAACGCAAAGAGGAGTACCATCTAGAGCTTCTGGCACAGGAATGGACTAAGAAGCGGTTAGAACTTGAATCAAAATTAAGTCGTGGCATTGAACAATGTCGTACCTTGGCCGCTGATCTAGCGCGAACGACCGATGATTTTCGGCTTCGGGGATACCGAAATGCGGACAGGGAGAACAAGGTACATATACCATACTTCATACAACATGGGCTCCTTAAAAATGGACCTTTTGGGTCGGCAACGTGGAGGTGTCTAGAGCAGTGTGTCGCATGCTGCACTAGTAGTATTAGCCGCTGGGCTATTTATAGGTCCACAATTATTATAATTGAATTAAATGGGTTTAACTTTCTTAGAAGCAATATTTTATATATGTTTAATATAAATTTTTTCTTTTGTTTTAGACTAATTTTTTTTTACATGCCGGAGATAGTATCAATACTTATTTATTTACCCATCTCCTCAGTAACGTGGAATCCCGACGGTGAACAACAATTTTTTAAACTTGTAATCGTATAATTAAATGAAATAACCATATTCCAGTTATTTGAGGCGAAGAAAGCCCTAGAAACTCACTACACGGCGAAGTACCAAGAACTAAGAGAAGCGTCACAAAAGCTGGAAGATGATATGCAGCATCAACTCAAACTGAAAGACATGAGGATCGAGGAGCTGGAACTAAAAGTGCACCAGTTGGAGAAACAAATAAACGTGTTAAAGGTAGTTCTGGATAAGTTATCTCACAATTAAAATCGTCAATTTTAAAAACTTATAAAGCAAATATGGATATCTCTTTCGTCCCGGTATTTCTTAATATTAAAGCGGCCACATGCTCAGTCGCGAGTTTTCAGAACTGCTCAGATATTCAAACATTTTAAAGGATTAGACTAGGTTTTAAAGGAATATGAATTTATTTTCAGAACAACATGAAGAATAGTGAGAAAGAAGCTGAGAACAAATACTCTGGCTTAACAAAGGATCAAACCGCCAGTCTTATTCAAGAATTGGTAGGTCGCTATTATAGTTTACTAACCTGACCCAGTGCCACTAATCACAATTCGTTACTAGTAATCGCTTTATACCCATAAATGCTGTAATTCTGATAAAAGTTGCGTTATGTAGAAATACCTTATACAAGTAACAGTACTAGACTTGTCATGTTCTCCTAGATTTATGAAATACGCAAGTCGGGGCTGTATGGACTTCATCCCTTTGCCTTCCTTCCTTTAAGAGTATATGGCGGGATTCATTTGGATTAGTTTAGTCTATTTACTTACATCTTGGTATTAAATATTTTCTTTTGATTTCACCAGAAAGTTATTGACAAAATTGCCGACTACCGATTGTCGTCAAAGACTCCTCGAAACATTGAGATACGTTACCTACAACGGTATCTCAAAGCAAGAACAACCTAAGATTTCTAACACTTAAACATCAGAAATGCAAACATGATGGTAATGAGTTACGTACCTACCTACCAACTATAAGCTGAACAAAACTAGTACTTTACCGTTTATTAAGTGTTATATCACGTATAGGACCGCGCAATTGACTAACTTCACTCCACAAAGGAAGGTCAACAAACATACCACTAATACTTATCGTATTTGTATTATGAATTAAAAAACATATTAACTAAACCGTTACATAATTTAGGACCGTTTTTATGTGTCCAAATATATACTTCAACTCAGTGTCTGTTTATTTTCATTGCAGCGTTGCTTGGAGGAGAAGTTAGATAGTGCAGTCCAGTCGAAGGCCTTCTTTAAGGAGCAGTGGGGCCGCGCCGTCCGAGAGCTGCACCTGATGAAGCTGAGCTCCCGGAGACAGGTGCTCACGCAGATACAGCACGAGCGCCGCCAGCTGGGGGACATGGGGTACTTCAAGCCAATAAGCCTCGTCACACTCATTTGTACATTCGTATGTTGACTATAAGGAAAAATTAGGCTTTTCATGTTAATTTTAAAAATAATTTAAATTAAATTACAAACTCACTCACAACTCTCTCTCTCTCACACACACACACACACACACACACACACTTTTCTGGAATATTTTCAATGATTTGGTGCTTCGTTCTTCTCAGTTTTCTCAGTTATCAACCTGTTATTGGATATAATTTTCTCATCTAATGCTTTTAATGTTTCTTTTTCCATGCATTAAATCGGCCATGTTTTACTCTGTACTTAAATAGCTGTTGCCGGAAATAATACATAAAATTTTGTTTTAGATTGGACACAATATTTGACCAGGATGAGAATATGAAAAACCAAAGCAACTTGGATATAAATAAATTGAAAGATGACTTCTATGTGGACTTACTTGCTAACACTCCGGCGTTGGACTCGCATTCCATAATTAGTATGCTAGTTATTTATTTACTTAAAAATACAGAAGCCTATAGTAATATTCTAACATGTACAATAATAACATAACCTAAATTAAGCATTATTAGGAGCTTGTGTTATGGATACAAAGTTACCAAAAAATATACATAATCAATTTGATTGTTTAATTTAATAGAAATAGAAAAAATATATATTATAAAACCGAATAGTACATTTGTTTGGTTTGAACGGGCTAATCTCAGGAACTATTAATTCAAATTAATAATTTATATTGTGTTTGATAGTCTTTTTGTCGAGAACGGCTATAGGATATATAACAACATGATACGACTAAAAAGAGCCATCGCCATCGAAATTGTTGCAAAACGGGTAAAAATATTCTTTTTCAGAGCTTTCGTTGCGTGCGCTACAATAGTGCATGTCGGAATCGTTTTTTTTTAATGTTAAAAAAAGTCAACAGTACCATAAGTCATCATTTAAGGTTGACTCACTATAACCTTCTTTTGGTAATTAAATTTGTAATAAACGTGATTTAAATCCTCAACCAAGTATATACTGAACCTACCCATCTACGTAAGAGGTTATTTTCCGACATCCACGAGGACGAAGTCGCGGGCACAGTTAGTGTCTAAATAAACATAAGATTCGTGTTTAATATAGAATAGAAATATCTATCTAAGTAGTGTGTAATAAATAATAAATGTCATGTTCCAGGTACGTCTGGGCCGGAAGGAATGAACATGTTTGACGAAAAAAAGTAAGTAAATTAGACAATTATTTTTGTCCTTTAGTCATCCGCTGATGTTTTTTTATTTATTTTTATTTGGGTTACAAAACAGTGGCATAATATTTATTTACGCAATGTCAATGGTGTGAAAGTTCTTACAATGACTGTAAGAATTAACTAACGCTAATATAACTAAAATCGTAGTAGTCGGCTCGATTAATGTAATTGGTTTGGTATCTCTGATTTATATTTATAATTAGTGGTGGATTTACACTAGGGGCAGTCGGGGCGGCAAATTTTTTAAGGCGGCAAAATTAGGAAAGTTGAAAATAAAAATTTTAGTGTTATCAAAATTGCCCCATATTATTAATTGATTCTTGATAATACTTTAAAATATTTTTTTATGTTATTGAAGTATATATCATATTATATAGATAATTTATATAATAAATTTTCAGCAATAAATTACTTATTTCAATTTTAAAAAATTAAGATATCATAACTATGAATTAAAGTAAAATTTCAGTGATTAGATGGGGCGGCATTTTCTTCAGTACCCAGGGGCGGCAATAACTTTAAATCCTGCCCTGTTTATAATGATACTTTTAATAAGTAATTCAATGATTGAGAGAGCGAAACTCAAAACCCAATCCCGAGTTTCATCCTATACATGCACAAAATTATCGACATACTCAGTCAATGTTTTTTTATTAAATTATGATATGCGGATACCCAATCATAATAAAATCATTTAGGTGATTCAGAAGAAAAAATATTATAAGATAAATAATGATAGATTACTTTAAAAAATAAAATATTATGGAATCTTTATTTACAGGAGCACTGTAAAAAACGACAAATTGACTGAATTGATATCCCAACGCGCTGAGCTCATACAGCAAGAGAGCCCCGACGAAGATGCACTCAAACAACTCAACCATGAGATACGCTCAATGCTACTCAACTGTGGGACTTAGAAATAAACAACAAAAATCTTGATTTATTTTTAGTTAGAATAATAATGTGATACAACGTGATTATTACAGTGTCCAAGTATCACGCAAAATTAAATACATAGTTTGGTTAGTATAAAATTGATTGAGAGGTACCTATTTGAAGTCAAAGATTTAAATAATTATATATGCGTTCGCCAAAGTTGTGCATATTTCAAACACATACACTGTAACGTGCTTGAGCTGTAGCATGTAACATTAAACATAATATCGGTCACATCAAATTAAAAATTTAAAAAAAAGATGGGCAAAGGGGTACAACGTCAAAATGCCGATGTTGTTTAATTTCACTTGTAAATTTAATCATTCATATAGTTACTTCATTAATTTCATTCCATTATTAAACTATTGCGTTATATTGGTTTTCAAGTGGGATTAAGTACTATGACTGTACTAATACGCTAGGAACGAAAGAGACAGTTCGATATTGTCTTGATGTACGCGTCATGTAGCGCCCGACACATTATTCCATATAATATTAATAATCATACATTTTTGACAAATCCGGAGGGGACAAAAAGTTATTATTAATTACGATTTATTGCTACAATTTGCGAAACTCAAATTGCCAAATATGTATGCCACTATGTGCCAATTATATTTTTAGATATTAGGTTCAATTCGGAACTAATAACTTAATAAACTTTAAAATGATTCTGTATTATTTTAAAACAGTAATTCAAAATACGTAATATTGAACATTTCTAATAATAATAAAAATAGTTCTAAACATAAAACTAATTTCAAAGTAATGCTGTCACTTTCTTCTTGTCATATTGTAAGAGAGAAAGCTCTAAAAGTAGTTTAATATTTAGAAAAGTGGTCCAGAATCAGTGTATATGAGCCATGTCTCTGTTGAGCGACAGAAGTAAAAATTCTTGTAATACTTAGGTATTAAGAACATTTTTGTGTTCGACATTTGTGAAAAAAATGCATGGTTCTAAATGTGTCTCGTTTATGTTACCGCGACTGCCCCAAGGGGAAATGGAAAATTTGAGACAGGGTTGAGTATATCAGCGCTCGTCTATTAGATCAAATTCCTGCGTGTCTCAGATATAACATGATAAAACTTAAATCGACTCTTACTTTTCACGTGATAGCATATAGATTTATTGGAAAACTGATGCGAAGTGCCAAAATATATCAAGATACCACGTAAGTTGAAAAAATGTTATTACGCTTTAGCAGAGCTGTTACGCATACTATTTTGAATTTTAAGGTTTAGTTTCATCGACTTTAAAACTTATTAAGGCCAAGAATACTATATCCGCTGGTTCGACTAGGCCTTTCTATCCACTGAGAAGCCTTTTACAATTTAGATTTATTCGGCACATATAGATTGACAATACTTAATTTAAAATAACGGGTTTAAATATTTTGACCAATTTTAATTAAATCACCGCTTACTGTCTTAGAGGTTTTTGGCGTAAGAGACAGCCGCTTAAGTCCTTTCCCTGAATAAAAAGAATCGAAGATCGATCGCGTCAGCAAAATATATATGACAAAAATATTATCCTGACAGAATAAGTAGGTAGCTACTCCATATAAAGATGCTGTTTTAAGCATATTTTAAAGACTGACAATTTTTAAGGCTGCGTATAGATTTTAGAAGAGCAATAACTTTTGTAAAAATATTTAAAATTATTTACTTTTTACAATTAAACATCCGTTTGTTTTTGAACATTACTTGTATTTATTAGTATAGTTAAATAAACCTATAACTTATTAGAACCATGCATGTTTTATTTTTATATACTATAGACGAGAGAGCGGTGCACCGAAAGTCGTAGCAGTTGGCTGCAATGGACGGTCACTATTAAGTTATTTATTGTTGTATTATTATTGTTGGCCATAATGTGTCTCAAATCCCAGCGGAACAGCGGAATGCAATACGACTATTTCAAAGTACGACGCACAATATTATGACACGCTAGCAGACACCGTAGTAAATCGTAGTGTTTATATGCTCAGTGGCAGACACTGAAGAGAGACCCCATAAGCCCGCGCTGAGAATTACTGCAAATATTTGCAGTTTTCACGAATTTCTCAGTGTCAAAACAACTGGCTTTTTGGAGCATCTATTGCGACATCGCGACTCGGCTTGAAACACCACATACTAAGTAACTGCTTTACTCTTTAGCGCGTATGAACTAACTCGACGACACGGCGACATTCTAATAATACATTCCACGATATGAACATAAACCATAACATAGCTCAGCCATTGGACAGAATGGGCTTTAAAGTAATTGAAGTAGATTTACTAATTATATTATTTTGAAAAGTAGTTTTGGTTAATATCATAAAGGTTCTTTATTTTAAGTGAATTCAATTACTAAGTTCTTTTAAATCGTCAAAATTGACCCCTACTTCGGCTTCGATATATACTTTTAGCTTTCAAGAAGAAGCGGCGCAAGAAACTCCTCGGCTTGTATTGATTGTTGTACTTGACAATATTCATAAATGAGCAATTCATACTTACGCTTTACGCCTTAGTATCATTGACATTATCATTTATTTTATAGTAAGCTTTTATACACAGGAGCCCCGATTCCGTAGTGCGCATACGTTTAGTACTTCACTACAATACAACCAAAAAAAGACATTTGACATTTATAAATTATTAGCTTTAGTTTATTTTAATGCGCATTATTAAATATGCCGATATTAAATTAAGTCAAAAGTGTATGGATTAAATGTAGACGGTGTCATCTTACTTGACATTCTTTAGTCATTCTATCATCTCTTATTTAATTGGTTTGAAAGAGTTGCTAATAACTTAAATTTAATTTAGTCGGTGTACAACATAATTGGGGCCACTTTCGCTCTTATCTTAGTAATATTTTTTTATAGGTAACTAATATTGACCAGGAACTTGTAACATCGTATACATCGCCCTATAAAGAATTTATTATTCTGTGAAGATGAGATGTGTGTTTACCGAGATTATGTTTCTTACGCATGAACTCCATATTATTATCATTGCATAGAAAATCTATACATCAAAATAAACAGTGAAAGTCATCGTCAGTCTTGATTTTTGGCTGTATGAACATGAATTTTGTTTGTTATCACTATCATAAAAGTTGATAGTAACGACTGACTTTAGTTTTGACAGTGACAGCATTATTTCTAATTCTTGAATGAATATTGTGTCATTTCGTGACTATTGACTAGGCGTACATAAATTGGAAAATAATTTTAATTACCGTAGCGTAGACAAAATATATATCTCTTATTAATAACCTTATTGTGTTAGAATCGTACGTTTGCTGGAATTATTGTCAATTCATTTTATATTGTATCTTTATTTGTGATGAACAATGGCAAAAACTAAAGTGACGGGCTCTATTAGTAGGCTGAAGCAGGATTATCTCAGGCTAAAAAATGACCCTGTTCCATATGTGACTGCTGAACCTGTACCTTCCAATATATTAATATGGCATTATGTTGTAAAAGGCCCAGAGAAAAGCCCATATGAAGGAGGATATTATCATGGAAAAATTATATTTCCTAAAGAATTTCCATTTAAACCACCTTCTATATATATGATTACACCAAATGGTAGATTTAAAACCAACACAAGATTGTGCCTTAGTATAACAGATTTTCACCCTGACACCTGGAACCCTGCATGGTCTATTTCCACAATTCTCACTGGTTTGTTAAGTTTCATGTTAGAAAAGACACCTACTTTGGGGTCTATTGAAACATCCGATTACCAAAAACGATGCTTGGCTGTAGAGTCTCTGGAGATTAATTTGAAAAATAAAATGTTTTGTGAATTGTTTCCTGAGTATGTAGAGGAGATAGAACAGCAGTTAAAACAAAGAAAAGAAGCTATGCTGCATTTAGACAACACCCTTGTCAACAGTGAGAGTGAAGTGACGATGGAGCAGCAGTCTAATATGTATTACATTATGACTAATTTATTTGTGCTTGTAGGATTTGTTTTCCTGGCATATATGGTGAAATATGTTTTAGTATCCATATCTAATGACTAGAAGTTGTAATGTAACATGCTATGTGTAAATAATGTAATTTATTTTGTAAATATGTATTCCATTAGTTTGCAAACTATTTTAATAAAATAGGATGGTTTAGTTGTGCAAATTTTTCTGAATGATGAATAATTTTTCTGTTAACAGACTTAACAGTAAAATTGTGGAATGAGTTTATACTGTAAAATTCCAAAATAAGTATTATTATTATACTTTCTTCATATTTTTACTTAAGTGTTTTATTTAGTTTGGAATAGCATAGTACAAAAACAAATAATGAATGTGACAGTGGGCTTAGAAATTGCTTTGTCCTCAAGATTAAGATTGTATATTTTTTCTTATTCATTCCTGTCATAAAATCAGTTTGGATTTTCATTCTACACAAATTTATTTAGTGCCTTGGCTAATTTATGCCAGTCTCAAGACAAAATATACATAGTTTGTTAAGTGGATGGGACATTCAAATTACTCATGGGCACTAGCAGCATTGTAACTATACAAAATGGAATGGCTTTAGTGTGCTCACAGTGCTGTGCGCGACAATGAGACTCGTATTTCACTCGACATTTTTTTTTAATAAGTATAGTTTATTATCAATTTTTATAAATTATGACAAAAATAAGGAGTAAATCACACTTAGATAATTTTGTCACCAGGTTTTAAGCATTTTCGTAGCCAACATAATATGCCTTATCGTATTGTATCCCTGAATAACCAGGCTGTACACATATTCTCACTAAAGAATTACTTTTTGTGTCTGGTTGGTGAGTTCCTTACTAGATGGTGATTAGCAAGTTCAATTAATATTTGTTACATAGTAATTCTATGGTGATTATTATAGCCTTAGCAGATGGAACTTATGGATTATTATTTTGGTTTTTAACAATAACTTATCACTTTAGATTAGATTTCAAAATTGACTAAGTACATATAAAACCATAATTTTCGATAACATTTCATAAAAATGAGTAATTTACTTGCCGTATTTGATCAAACAAAAATGCCAAGCTTATTATTGTGTTTAAAATATCAAACATGTTAACATTATTTTATTTTAAACAATTATTGCAAATGCATGTGAATCTGATAATGTTATATTTTGTAAATAATGGATTATTTTAAATAATGTTTTATTAAACTGTATACCATGATAAGTAATTAAAATTTCATTATTTTCATTTTTCAAATCTTTGTCACTGGCAAGTCATCTAATTATTTCAATAATTAATTAATAAGGTTCTTGAGTACTCTGTCATTTAACCATTGATAAATAATTGAAAGCAGTAAACTGTTATTTTTTATATTGTTTTTTTTTCTTACTCTAGATGCTTCTATTCTTATTGATTATTCCTCTACTCTCTTTATTAGACTTCATCTAAGTGTAATAGATTTTATTTAATAACCCTACCTAGCTACCCCAAGTTAAAATTAGAATATTTGAAAAGGCGAAATAATCAAGGTTCTATTCAGTCTAACTAAATTACACTAAATATGCGAAGTATTGTAGGAATACGTACTACTTCAAATTTCGTCAATTAATTTTAAATTATGACTATTGGTAGTAATTCGACATACGAAATTAATGCTACAGTTTTACCAATCACGCTTTTACGTTTAAGTAATACATAATGAAAACTGAAAGCAGACAATACTGTAATATAGAAGATATCCTACTAATTAAATTTTATAAATACGAACTTATTGTGTCTTGTTATTAATTATCTGTAAAGAGCCCTAGCACTTTACAGATAATTAGTCCTTTTTCGGTAGTTTATGGATCAACATTAGAAAACAGTAAATTCAAACAACGTCTGGTGTTTTGTATTGTCTTCCCTTTGCTTTCAAGTTAATAAAAACGAGAAATATTGTATAAAAAAACAACGGTTATTTACACAACGTTTATTACAATTCTACAAGTAAATATATAATGAATTTGGGTTGGCAGGTTTGGTTGGAAAAACGCACTTATTCAGATGTAATTTAACAAACCCGTACCACTTCAGCGTTGCCAGCTCCTGCGTAACTAAGGTGGTTTCATATTAATATCAACACACCAAAATAACATCTTGTATCAAAAGCACACTTTATTCGTTTGGCCACGAAAGGCGGTAGGTCGCGTGTGTTTCACTGTCGGAGTGCCACTACGTAAATTTTTTACTCATGTATTTTGCGAAAGAGATACGAAATCTCTTTTACAAACTGCAATTTTTAACTATATTTTACAAGTTATTAGAATTAACAGTAACGAATTATTGTTTTATTTATAAATTACGATCGTTTATCGGTTAGCGTTATTGTACTACGACAAATAATCATTTAAATATCAGGTAAAATAAAATTCATCGATTAAAACAATCTATTTAAACAGGAGGCTGGCAGAACAAGGTGTGCCTTTAATATTTTTAGAATAATAGCTACAAAATGTTTTGTGTTTAATAACATATTATACTATTTTAACAGATTGTAATATAATTGTGATGACTATAAATTAATATTGTAACAGTACATAAAAATGGTTCATATAGTCATTATGTACAATACAATAATTAAGATTTACATATTGATATTTGAGTTTATTTATATTTATTCTTAGTTATATTTCTACTTTCAAAATACATTAGGTATTACTTTTTATATTAGAATCATAAAAATTATACCTACTAACCATTAGAATAGCAGTGTCTTAACAAATATGCAATAGTTTCACCAGATCTTTACTTACTGTACCAGACAGAGAATGTTCTATTAAAAACTTACATCAGATGAATGAATTTACCAAATTTTAATATCTTATACTACTTATAGTAGGATCCTAAGTACATACTTTTATTACATCAATAAAAATATGGTCAAGTGATCAAGTGCACTGTAAATTCCCAGAGTAATTAGTTAGCACTCAGTTATTTAATATAATTAACATAATTTCAAATTATTTGCTTAACTGTTTTTATAAGTAGGTATATACATATGGTCTGATATAAGACAATTTTGTGTGTAGATAACACATTTCATCTTACAGACCCAGTGTGTCAGCACAAAAATACCAAGAAAAAACTTACTTCTAATTTCTAAGTTCCTCTTATAATAATCTAATTATAAATATCTCATTTTAACTATATATAAGTATCAGAATTGTGAGAAAGCAATACAAATGATTATTTTATGAAAAAATAAAAATTAATTGATGTTAAAGACATTCATTGCCTTATTTCCTCTTCTTCATCATCATCCCAATCACTAACTAGGTTTTTAATATTATCATCTTTTTTGGGATCTTCTTTGTTGACAATTTCCAGTTCCGTTTCCCCAGATTTACTTATTTCTGAAGAATCAGCAGTCTGTTGAACATTTTCTACTTTCTCGCTTGTAGAGAGATTATCTTTTTGTGAACCATTTTCTTCTTGGGAGTCATTATCTTCCCAGTCATTTAACAACGACGATATTTTCTCTTGGGCTGCTTCAACATTTACAACTGAAACAGTATTTTCATTATTATCACTCCTGTCTTCAGTAGCCGCCGGTAAATCTGTTTCTTGTGAATTTCCAGTATCTTCTATTGTCAATTCTTCATTTTGACAAGCAATTTGTTTCTGCATTTCTTGTTGTATATTTTCGATGGACTCTTCAATTTCTGGTTCATCATTAGGAGGGATTTGATTTTCAGGCACAGATTTTTCTGATGTAGTGTTATCTAAGATTGTGTCATACTCGTCTTCTGACCATTCTGAAGCAATATTTTGGATTTGATCAGTTGCTACTTTTGTAACAGTACTAGCTTCATTGTCAACTGGTACTATTTCAGTTATATCAGATAACGCTTCAATGTTATTTTCACCAATGGTATCTGTAGAAAGTTGTTCTACATTTTCACTGTCATTTATTGTGAGCCCGCTGGTTTGTTCATTTAACAAGATTGGTTCTGGAACTACATGATTTTCAGAAATAATATCCACATCCTGTAAAGACTGTCCATTAGGGTTGTTAACAATTTCCGTTATGTCACTTTGGGTTTCATCACATATAGCACGTTCTTTCTCTGCACCACCTTCTGTAGAGATATCAACATCCATTGATTCTGTTTGATTATTCTCTATTTCTTCTACAATTAGTTGATCTGTGTGTACATTTTCTAAAGTAATGGAATTTGACCCAGTTTCACCATTTTCTATTTGTTCCAGTGAAACCATATCATTGGAGACTTCTTCTGTATCACAAGTTACTGGTTCTTCAGTAGGATCAATATTAGCGGCATTGGTATCAGTATTATTTTGTTCTACAGTTTGATTGATTGGCTCCATATTTTTATCTTTTGGAAGTAATTCTACTGTTGCTTGATCATCTGTATTATGTTCCGACCATGATTGTTCAATTTGTGCCTCTATCACTTGGTTATTTAATACTGCAGTTGATGTTGATATATTTTCATAATTTTCAGTAATTACCTCTGAGTCTTGTACAAATTCCCCAGCGATTTCTTGAGGTGTGATAAGTTGGTACTGCTTGCTATGGTCATCATGACTATATACAACAACATATTTTGAATTTGCTGAAACACTATCACTCAAAGGATAATCTTCCTGAATAATCATCATTTCATTAGATTGATTATTGCCTAAATTTATGCCAGAACTATCTACAGATGCGTGTGGAGCAGTTAAGACTGTTAATGTCTTATTTGCATCACCATCGTCAAATATAATAGAGTGATTAGACGACATAAGGGCTTTATATTCTTCTTCATTCGATACAACAATTTGTATAGGTTGATTTGCTGTAGATTTTTTTACAACCATTTTAGGTGCTTGTATAGCAGTTTCCGAATCAGTGAATTCGACTGAAGTAGAAGGTGTGAATTTGTTTTCCAAATTTTGTAATTTTGAAGCAGTTTCATCCTCCATAAATTCAGTAATAATATAGTCTTCAGTATCTTTACCACTATATTTTTTAGGTATGAGTTGATTATATCTCAAAACATATTCATTACCATCAATAATAATGACATTTTCTTCACTAGCCTGTGGAGATGATTTTTCATTATTTTGAACAAATTCATTATTAACATTAGAATGTATTTTTTGTTTAGGTATTGTTTTAACTGGTGAACTAAACCCAGTATTGAGTATCTTGTGTTTAGTGTTTGGAGAACTAATTCGTGCTTTTTTAGAAATATGTGTATTAGCTTCGGATCTATGAGAAATTTCAAATTGGCTATCTGTGTCCTCATATTCATTTTCAAATGCAGATTGTTCATACTTTACTGACTCATGAGTCACTTTAGGTTTTTCTTCAATTGGCCTTTCTTCATCTGAATCTTCTATTAATCTACCATCTCTAATTGCTGCTTCTTTATGGTTTGTTTTTAAATGTACATAAAAGTTACTTTCTCTTAAGAAAACTTTCATGCAATAAACACATTGTAAATTTTCTTTTTTGTTCGGAACAATTTTATGTCCTGTTTTCTTATGTAAAGCTAATTGTGATGCACTACTAAAAGCGCAAGAACACACATGACAAATTAAAGGTCTAGAATCAGAATGAGTTAATTTGTGCTTTACAAGAAAACCTTCAGTAAGAGCAATATAGTCACACATATTGCATTTAGGAAAGTGGTATTGTGGAGGTGGTGGTACACCATGCTTTGTATAAATATGATGTAGTAAATAATTTCTTTTATAAGACCTTAGCCCACAATATTCACATATAGTAGAAACTGCTTTCTCATTGTGAACTTCAACCAAATGGCGGCGGAAGTTGTAATAAGATGTGAAATTCAAAGCTTTGCCAGGGGTACCACAAATAAGACATATCCATGGACCTTTAATATTTTCAGCACCCATAGCAATAAGTTTTGCTGCTTCTTTAGAATCTAAGACATCAGTTTCAAATGTGTAAGCTGTTTCAGATTTAGGTTTGATAATGTCAAATTTTTCTTCTATATGTGGAGTAGATGGTCGAGTTTTCTTTAGCTTATTTGATGTGTTTAAGATTTTCAACTTAATATTTTTATTAGCTTTGACCAAGTGTGGATATTTCTTTAGAACTTCACTAATAATTTTTGCATGATCTAAGTTTCCAGAGTGCTTATCTTTGCCTTCAATTGTCAGCTTTGGGCTCTCATTACTGTCTATAATTTGATCAAATAATTGGCTGGGGTCTCTATTAGATTCATCTCTAACACTTATATAGGCAGGTTGAAACATTTCATCTTCAGGTATACCTTGGGGTGAACCAATATCAAAAAAGCTATCACTTTTTGCAATCTTTTTACATTCCACTATATCTACTGTTGATCCTCTTATATTTTTTTTAGAAGTTGAAGCTTCATTGTATACATTTATTATGCTATTCTTTTTTGAAGAATACTGTTTAGTTGTCTCTGGGTGAACCATCAATGGTTGGGAAGTATAGGATATATTAGAAAAAGAATTTTCAAAAATATTATCTGTATCTAGTTCTTCTGGTAATTCATATCTTGTTGGGCGGGCTTCACCAAAAGAGTATTTCTTTGTATAAAGTTCAGCATCTAAGGGTATTGGTGAAGGCGGACGTAAAGATCGACCGTTGCTTACAGATGAATTGTATTTTTTTTCTTTAGATGGTATTTTACTCATTATCCTATTTTTGGTGATTTCACTCATATTTTGGCTAGATACAGAAGGTTTGGCGCTTTCAACAACTTTTGGTTTAGAAAAGGATTTATTACTTTCAAAGGCTTTATTATAGGATCGCTTACCGGAACTTGAGGTTGTAGGTGCTGAATATCTTGCTGGTTTTACTGCATCAATTGACTTGGCAGTCTTCTTTATACCTCCATAATTAAGAGTTGGTGCCCCCTTATGATGAGTGCTACGGTGTGCTTCAAGAAGTTTTGTTAAAACTGGCATGTTCATAACTTGAGATGTTTGGTAAAGTTTGTCTATTGAATCCCTTCGAAATTCTAACTGGCCTGTATACATGAAATTAACGATGGGTACGACGACATCCGCTTGTAAGTCGTCCGGCATAACCAAACAGTCTTCGTACATCTCGCATGTTCTTTCAAGGAGTTCAAAATACTCTGTACAGACATTTAACACTAGTCGATGAACTTTTAATTGTGCATTATCTTGAAATTGTAGAGTTAAGTCACAATAATCGGTGCGATTGAAGAAATGCTTCAATCTTTGTAGGAAATATATTCCCCAATTGTCAACTTTCACTTGCTTTACGTCGGACATTGTGAATGGTTCTGTTCTAAATCATGATACTTTTGTATTCGTAAACTGAAACAAACATTAATATCGTTGTTAATTTCTCTATTGTATGAGAGTAAACACAATAGAAATGTAAAAGATTAAATAAGTAGACTGTACTTCTTATGTGAAGATAGATAACTGTTAGTACATTGTGGTGTATATTTACAACTTTTGATTGTTATTTTATTTCTAATTTCACTTAAATTTTCCGCCACAATACTAAATTTTGATAGAACTTACCAAGCAAAGTACAAACACTAAAATAGTATAAATTAACTTGCTCTGGACGCACGCACGCACTACAAAAATTACTGCATCAAATACATCTGAAGTTGACACTACATTCGCAAGATGGCGGTATGGCTTGCTCCATTTTACACCGATGCTAGGCTTGCTTGAGGTCGATGGCTTCTATAACATTCTTAGTCAAATGTGAACTTTTCAATGATATTGTGCCTTTGATGGTGTGAATTAAATAAATTATGGTAATATAATAATTTATTATAAATTTTTAAATACCTGGTGTAAATAAAAGAAATCTACTTCATTGCATTGTTTTAAAATAAATATTTTTCCGGACTTCTATGAATGGTACACCAGTGCTGACATCTACTTTGAACTTGTGAAATAAGCTTGGTATTGATTAGTGTGCGTTCTATGTTTCCTTGTGGTGTGGTTCAAACAATATGATGAGATGTTGCTTATTTTAAATTGAAAATGATTTTGATGCTCTTTTAAATAATTCAAGTACAGTAGATGGCTCTGTGCACACATAAAATATCAATTTATATGACTTATTTTTATCAAACGAGATTTTCTAATTAATTAAAAGTTTAAAAACGCTCTACTTATACGTATTATGCTTATCTAGCATCCACAGAGTATTTCATTCATACTTTTTTCTAGCATGGCACTTCACTATGACACTTCATGGGATTTATTTATTACGATAGCAGTTATTAAATTATTTTAACAATCTACAGAACTATAGCAACTACAGAAGTAGTTCTGGATTTAGAAACTTTTTTTTGAAGACCTAATGGTGAAGACGTCTCACCAATTTTAGAGTAATTAATTAAATCATTATTTACGGCATCTTGTTGATTGATCTAGTAATTTGGTATTAAATACAAGGTGACCTTTTCTTAGCGGCCTAATTGGACAGACAGCTACGCCAGTACGTAGTGTTTTTATGCTCAGTGGCTACGCCTGGGATTAATTGCGTTGCCTATTGGACCGAGGTCTGTGTGGTTTTGTGAATTGCTCCTGCTTGAGCAATGCAGGTCACTCCCGTAAAGGGCAGTGTCATCGACTCACCTAGTGCTGTTTAAAAGAGACTGGTGTGGTCCTATACGCGCCCGCCGCTAAGGCGGTGGCAGGTAGTTCCTTAAACAAATTCCTCCTCGTGAAAAAGAATATTCTTATCTTATCTTTTCTTATGAATGGTTTTATGTACAATAAAGATATATTCAATTCTGCTTGTGCGGCCATGACAGATCATGAAATGATAACAGTCACGGAGCACTTCGACTCTTTGTGACCTTTTGTGATTTTATTTTAACTGTGTCCAGAATATATATCTGCTATAAGTGAGTTGATTGAGGTGATCTGCGATTTGTGAGCGCTCCAATTAATTAGCAAGTCATTTGGGGTGTTTTAATTCTGGTATTTTTTACCATTTATCTTTTGCACGTATTTGTCATGATCTTGAATAGGTGCGTTTATATAAGCTACGTGATAAAAACTATCATCTGGGAGCGTATTCGGTAACTTAATACTTAACTTATTTTGAAAGCCAAAGAGGTATTTCATACGCTACTTTTCTTCAATGTCGCGATAGTTTCATTGTAATGCAGCAATATAAGAAATTGCAATATAATAATATAAGTAGCAATTTGTTAAACTGTCAAACAGTTAGCGAACAGGCCGCCTAATATTAGATCAACCTGTAAGTGAAATCCACCGAGTAAATTTCTAGTAATTTTCTAAATTGTTAATATGGTTATATACCAACATGTACCACGATATCGTGGTGAGTTAGATATTATTTTGTAATTAAATAATTCGTTACTTACAGGGAAAATGATGTGACTGTAATTTTATTGATAAATTATGTATGGGTTTATGACAATATTTCGATGCCCCCTTCGAATTATTAAATCGCTATTACACAACTATTAATCACCAACAAAACCTTTATACATCGTTTACCCAGCTTTTTTGTGATATAAAGTTTGGTTATCGGGCAAAAGTCAAGTGCCATAACGTTGACTCGGTTTCTCACCCTCCCATTGGGCGTACTGTCTTAGCGCCGAGACGGGCTTGGGGATAGTTCTATAGTTAATAATTTAGAAAGCTCATAATTGAACTTAAATGTACAAAAAAAAATCTGCGAAAAACTAATCGTGAAAAAATCGTAGTCCTGGCAGAATTGGCTCAATATTTCTTTTTATAAGTAGGTATTACTACTCTCAACCCTTCTATATTCTCGGCGTTGTTATTTGTTCACTTGTGAGATAGATGACATGCGAAGATGAAGGCAGAGAAAGAGCAAAAATCTTTCATAAGTTAAACACTAGCCTAATTAGTTTTCACTACTGGGTATCATATGCTATTGACGAGAAAAAAATTGTACATTTCTATACAAGTGCAGAAAGTATGTCATTTCTTCACAAGTGCAAATAACAATTCTGTATCTGCATCGAACGACGTTTTTTTTGTAATAAATATGCGAAATAATAAAACAATGATGAAAAACTGTTTAATACTTCGAGAAGTAAGAATTGATATTACAGTTTGAATAATTGTTGAGTTATATATTAAACGTTATTAGAAATGCGTGAAATACGGTAATCTAATACATTCTTTTACGAAATAGACATATCAGAATACTGAAACAATATTTTGTAACAACAAAAATGTATACTAAAAGTCAAGTTTTTCGTCATAGCTCAGGTAATTGATACATCGTGGAAACAATAACATGCCATTATTTTATTACAGCAGTGGCTGCTTTAGTTTATACAAATGCTATGATTTAATAAATTGAATAGAATTTATTTGATAGTTGCGAAACATTTTAATGTACTAGTATATGCAACGTTTGAATCTAATTTCGTATTTCATTTTCGCATGTTATTTTGGAACACTATATCATATTGAAAGTATTCTACAGCCTCGTAACTAGCTCGTTATACTTTTCTTAAAATAATGATAGTTTTTCACAGGCACCTAAAATCTAGCCCAAGCTAAGCATCATTAAGAGCTTGCACGGATATAAAGAAGACCAACTGAACCAAAAAACAGATCTTTACCAACTTGAACGGTACTCACCTGCCCAAGGTCATATGAACTATGGTTTAATTACAAAATATATTTAATATAACTTTTGAGTATAATAGATACAATAAGTTTATTTTCAATAAATAAAGTGTGTGCATTATTGGTATAATTAACACTTTTCGGATAGTACTGTGAAATGTGAGAACCAATAAATTTTAAAAGTGTTGCAGGTGCAACCAAATATTCTTGGTCTTTTATGAAAATAAAAACCATTTCTTTAAGGATATGAGAGGCATTTCCTTTTTTAATTACGTTTATTATCAACATTTTATGAATAATACCGATACCGTTTTATACTGAGATTAGTAGCTAATTAATTAGTTAAGCTCTTTCAAGATGTCCCTTTTTTATCTAAACCCAATAATCATATATTTACTTTGATACCGCTGCGAAATCAAACATAAATAAACTTTATATGCCGCGGTGGGCAATGGAAGTTAAGACTATCTCACTTATCCTGATCATACCACTCCTTGATCAGCTAAGAAAAGAAGTATGGAAGTCCTGATTTGCGGCGCACGGATCCGCCCAGCTGTAGCCCCGCCCACCTTGGCTGGGACGTTACCAAATAACCATGGAAGCGGACAGTCCGCTTCCAACCACCGAGGAAGATGTACGCGTTTGGGTTAAGAGTGATACAGTAATAGAGACGAACTTTTGTAGCGGACTTTCAAAGGAAATTGAGGTGCGTATTTTATATATTGTAAGTCACATGACTGTCTATCAAATAGGAACCATTACAAACGTTGTAACTGTTGTTTTATACATATTGAAATGTACTTAAACTGTATTATTATACAGTTTAAGTACATTTGTCCTAAAATGTATGACAAAATATAATATGTATGGCTGAATTTCTTAGCTCCCGCCTTTTTGCATTGAATTTTTCCGTGTGAAAATCTTGGGGTACCATGCAATGAAATAAAAAGTTAATTAAAAAGAAGTTTATTCTAGTGTGGGTATTTTTCCAATTATTTTAAAAATATAAAAAATATTCACAAAACAATCCATATAATATCAGTCACTAGTATTAGATCTTATCACTAGTTAAATATTTATCCTTAGTTCTGTTTTATAAAAATTCATTTATTTATAATTATAACTTTTGAAAAATTAATGTGGAAAATTCGAATAAAGCTATTTTATTCACCTACCAAAGTCAATTATAAGATAAAAATATCACAGTAGAAAAAGTCAAATACGTCTTAATATTTAAAATCTGTGGAATGAATTTAACGTGTTGCTAATATCAAGCAAAATATTGATTTCAGCTGTTTAACTCTTGTCTTAGGTAAAGTGAAGTATAAACAAGTAAGCTAAACCGCTGGAATCAATATTTTGCTTGATAATAAATTTTGTTGGGATCTTACATAAATATTTATGAATAAAATTATTACAATTATAATCTATATCAGGTACTCCTATATTTATGGCACCGCTTTCTTTACGGAATACTTTAATTCTTTAATAAGAGTCAGTCTAAAATATTTCAATAATTTTCAAAGTCAAAAACTAGATAAATATATTTTTTGAATACATTTATCTAGTTTTAAATTTGTAAAACAATTTTCGTCTAATACAAAACATTTTAAAAGACATTTGTGAATTGACAATAATTTACATAATTAAGAAGGATTTTGAATAGGTATAGTACACATAACAAAAATTATGATATATTACAATTTATTCACACATATTTATATAAAATGCACACTACATTATGTATCATACGAAAAATGTATACCAGCAGCATAACATGGAAAGCATAATGTCCGTTCAGCAATTATCTTTCTATTACCAAGTTCAATTATAAAATAAGATAGTTCAGATAAATATGTAAGTATCATTTTAACCTAAAATATAATTGTATGTTAATGTGGTTCTGAATATATAGTATCTTATTTAAACTTTAGATTGATGTCTGTACCTACGTGTAAAGTGAAGGGAGCCGTAAAATTAAACTACAAATTACTAAATTTCGTTTTCCAAGTACTGAGTTAGTAGCCACTACGATTCAATAAATTGTCATGTAAATAGATAATTTACTGTGGAAGAATGATTGGTAGTCTAATGTCGCTTAGATAATTAAGAATATCTCAATGGTTAATGATAGAGTCACAGTGTTATACATATAGGTTACAGCAGACTTCTCACATAATAAATCTATTACTTATAGTATGCATAGTTTCTAATTGAGATTACATCCAAATTTAAACTGCAAACTACATCCAAATTGTTACAGCAGCAATAGTATCTGTTACTTTTGACTTATTTCCGATCGAAAACAGTGTTTTTTATTACAATATATATATTTTTTCTCTGTCAAAAAAATGTGGCTCAAATTTCACTAGAAGGACATTGAAAGTTGAAGACTTACACATTAATTTCATCAGATATATAGAAATATTAATTATCAAAAGAGTGAAAGGTATCTTTAGCCAACTTTTTTTACTTTTTTACTAACCGTAAAAGCTTCTGCAACATTTTTTTGTCTTCGTGAATTATTAATTGTGTCGTAACAGCTTTTGATGTTCTTTTCAATGACTCCCTACTTCGTATAAAATTATAAGAAAAGTGTATTCTTTTACTAGTATTCGATGTTTGCTTATTTAACATGACCTAAGAACTCTATTTCATGAGAAAAACAAATTTTGGTAAAAAGAATGGTTGGTACTATAAATTTATAACAGAAATGTGCGATTTTGATGAACTTTATGTTATTTATGATCGGAACTCTTTCGAACATCCTCGAGACAAATGCGGCATGAATTAAACAGACGCTACTCTTTTGTTTCTTTTCTTGTGTTCGCAAGTATGACATTAAAAATATTTTACTTGAAATATTCTATTAAGTAAAATATGTAAACTTGATGAGATCGGTGTCTTATATTTATATCGATGAATTATGGAAATACTTTATTTATCCGGTGTGTTTTAACCACCCCCGCGGGGGCTCGAATACGTTTAATATGTTTTCTAGAAAATCAAAAGTCTTTAAATATAGTTATCTAAAAATAATTGGTTACTAATTACAATTTTTACGTAATTTCCCATCGTTTGGCGTCCTGTTAAGACCGATACTCTGAAATATTGTATTTCAGAGTGAACATATTAACAGGACGCAGACCAAGATAAAAATTCCACCGGACGGTATGCAAATGATCCATGACCAAAATGCTAATTTCCGTGGGAGACAGGAGAACTTTTTAATCTCATGTGACGTCACCCCTCCCCCCTAGGATGTCAGCGGGATGATCGAAGGCTCCTCATTTGTGTTTTTATTACTTTTTAATTTTTCCCATTTTCCCGAGTGGTCTGGTTCCCAAACTTCGTTTTTGTCACGTTCATTAGTTGAACCAAGTTTGTTGCTTTTTCATATTGAAAATGGAAAAAAGAAAACAGTGAATTATTTAAAAAAGATTGGCAAGCCTGTCTTATTTATAGGAAAGACTCCTGTTGCGCTGAAATCTTTTAAAATTTGAATTATCATAATAACTCTTCAAAGTGGAACTAAGTGGAATGAAGGGGGAAATTATTCTTGTTGTATAATAATGCTTAGGTATTTCAAGTCCGTCACCAAGAAGGACATTAGAAGTAGACGACAATGAGTAGTAAAAATAAAATTACTTATATAATTATAACAGAAGTTAAATGTATAGTACCTTCTCGTAAGAGTTAGTATATACATTAATTTAACAATAACATAGTAATAATAATATATAACAACATTTTTATGTTAACATATGAAACAATTACCCCGTAACAATGTATTAAGTTATTTTCGAAACGTGTTTGATTTAGTTCAATATTGCGTCATTTAAAATACTATACTTCGAAAATGGTCGCATAAAATATTGATTTTGTCATCGGTTTCCAGTGTAAAATACCTGTTAACCACATTATAAAAAACCCTATAATCTTGTTTGCCCTCTCGAACGAACAGTAATGAATGCACCCTGTTTTTGGCTCTAGCCCCCCATGATTTCCTCCCCCGCGACACTGTCAATCACTTAACACTATTTTAAAATTCACAAAACTCTAAAACTAACCCATAATTCAATAGTTTTAAAGTCGTAACAACCGCAATATAATTTTGGTTTCAAGTAATACGATATCTCATGCAGATGCCGGTGACACGCTTTGTTCCATTCTCATTGTTGAAATTCGTACTGGTTTTATGATATTATTGAATAGTTCAACTTGCGATAAATACAGTCAGTTGGAGCCGTTTGCAACGTAAGTTACTTTAATTTTATAGTAATATATAAACTTGTTTGCGTTATTAATTTTAAACCTCATTAAAGAATAGTTTTTTTTTGTTTCTACCTTTAAAAATATGCTATATAAATATTTTTCAAAAAATTTCAACGCTACAATTTTCGTAACAATGAAGGAATATGATTTGCCATGTAGCTGATGATCTAATCCAACTTTGTATACTCAATCTGTTTTATGGTATTCTTTGACACCATCTCCATTCTCCCACCAAAAACTTAACGTTACATCAAGGAGATCGTAAATAAGTAATGGATTAAATTTTAATTTATGGGTACGATAAAAGACTGCATTGATGTCTGGGGATAACTGATAGTATTTTTAATAGATAATTTAAGTACCATCAAAAAGCGAAAAAAATAAGCATGAATGTTTTGACACACAGTTACGAACATTACTTGCAAACTATCGGGTGCTTTTACTAAGACAAATTATTAAGTTTTTTTCCAAACGGCAAACCTATATTAGTGATGTGACAAATTGTTATTACACTCCGCCACCAATTAGGGTGTCCACAAATGTCATCGTCACGATTTCCGTCGCTTCAGCAGTAACAGCGAGGCGAATCGGCCCGTTGTGGGAATTACAACGACTGTGACATTTAGCAAAGCTGCTGTCCCCTTTTGCGACATATGCACTGACAAGCTTAACATGGACAGGCAAAAATCCATCCTTTCTTCACTTTACACCTATCTTTGCGTTAGTTTTATTGGATGATTGACAGATCTAAAAGAATTTTAAGTTAAACTCAAAAATGATTAAAAAGAGGGTACATATTTTTAACGCACTGCAGAAAAGGAGGAGGTTCTATGTTTCACTGTATTGATGCTTGTATATCACCGATGTCTCAGTCGATTATGTGTCAAAAATATTTTTTATTCGGTAGAGAATACTCCTGAGGTAACTCATGATCAGTAGGTAGGTCAGGTAGACATGATCTGACGATGGGATCAGGGAAATATATTATTCTTAATCTATTCGAACAAACAAACTGGAAAGTCGATAATATTGACGGTTACCAATCTAACATTGACCTTAGAAACTCGCCACAGAACATTGTGAAAAAAGAACAAAACTAAACTACAACTAAAAACCGACTTTAAAACCCTATCTGTTAATAATTTATCCAATTTAACTTTATTTTTTGGAGTTGGTAAGTTGTTTCCAGAAACAAAATAAATAATGTTGTCAAGCATTCAAATTATCTTGGTGTGCCTTTAGCCTTTTTGGTGATCTTTTTAAATTATTCACTTTTTAAAAGTGAAACCATATTTTTAAGTACTCGCAGCAGCTTTTTAAAATATCTCAATAAATAACTCGTTATGTCAACATCATATTAGTTGGATAATATCTATTACTTTTAATGCTGTACACACCGCTATGACGCAATGTTTTCATAGAACAATAATAAATTTTTGATAATAATTATACATAATTATATTTTATACTGTTTAATATTAACCCTTCTGGGCTTTTCATGGAATTTTTTCTAGTTAGCAAAAATATGTGAACTCAAACGAAGGCGGTTATTACCCCGTCAAGCGAACAATCGTTCTCGTCATACGAATAGGCCCAGTGCATTATTGAATCAAATTATACAGCAAGAACAAAACCGCTAAACAGCGGGGGTGCGATAGCCCCTCGCGTCAATAATGATATTAACACGTAACCTCATATTAACAGAGAGGGGTGTATGCAGCTCTGTGTAGATACTAGCTGTTTAAATTACACGAATATTAAACTATAAGATAAAAAAAGTATAGGTATTAAAAACTTGGAAGCTATATAGATTTTAAAGTACCTACTCAGGTACTTTAAAAGCCGCGTTTGCTGCAAATAAAGGTGTTATTATTTTAATATTTAATTTTAAATTTGATTCGGTTACACAATAGGCGAGACTATTAAAAAAAATTGATTCATATAAAATACGTTGGGCGCGAGTATAATACTAAACCAAAATACACAATAGTGAATAGATCTGAGCTTAGATTTTTCAAAATTCGTATACAAATATTAGCAACACATAGGCTATTCTTCAATATAGGTGGTTCTAATTGGTAGTTGTTTTTGTTGTCAAGTGAAAAAATCAATATTTGTAGCTCGATGTTAAATCTCATAAACACATTTACTAATTTTTAGGTTAAGGCACTTGCCCGGCATTTTCTATTTTTTTTTGAAGCGAAATGTAGCTAATTTTACTAGAGTGCATGCGATGCATAATATCTCATGTTTACATCTAGCACGATGTAGTAATCTATAACCATTTGATTCATTTTTTATAAAAAGCCTGTCAATCTACACTAATGTTATAAAGAGGTAAATTTTGTGAGCTTGTAGGGGGTAATATCTGGAACTACAGGTAGATTTAAAAAATATTTTTATGTTGAATAGTTAATTTATCGGGGTAGAGTACAGGCTAGATATAAAATTTGTTACAGACTAAATCCACGCGGGCGCAACCGCTACGAAGCTACTAATGTCCCAAACAGCGAAATATATAGTGATGTGACTTATATAGTGATAAGCTTGAGGACTAGTCACCAAACCAAACCACAAGTTATTAAACGATGCCTATTAGAGAAGGTTGACATCATGTTAAATAAAAGGATGGACATATTTATTATATCTTTGTAAATTATACTATATGGAAGTAAAGTAATGGTACAAGTTTTGTTATCAAAAAATTTTATTCATTACCATAATTTTTCACTTTTGGCAACTTTCCATTTAGGTTTACTTAATGTGGAATACTGTTCATCGATGTATATAATTATTTATTTACAAATAATGTTACGTCCATACACAACCAAAGCAGACACGTGCACAGTACATAATTATAAAGAGATATGTTAGACGTATAAAAGTATTTATTTCTCTTAAGGCTAGCTCTTGGCCTGCATCTCACCAGGTGGTTAGTGAAGATATGGCCGAAGATGGAAGCGAACTACACACAGATTACTCAAGCACAGAGGAACTGGTTTTCTTACTTCCAATCTGAACACAATAATGCTGCTTACATTACTGTAATGGCGGCAGACTAAGGTAAGTTAGTGGTAGTTAGCCGGGTGAATTTAGGAACAGCCCTACCACTAACCAAACCGAGCAGCAAATGTATGCCTGCACTGGAAATTAAACCCTGTGCCTCTAGATCTGAAGTAGGTGGTCTTAGCCATTAGACTACATATACGGTTATAGTTGTAAATTTCATTATCACGTTTAATATTTTTATTATAATCAACGTTGTAAATTCCTTACTTATCCGGTTTTGAAGAAAAACCCCAGAGTTTTAAGCAACCCCCTCTTGCAAATGAGAAATTAACAAGAGACTGTTTTAAAAACAATTCTGCAATAACGAATCTGATCTGAGGGACATCTGATGGATATTAATTAGTGTTACCGCGAAGATGCGCGCGGTGCGGTGCGACGAGATTTGAATCTGTGAAAGAGTAAAACAGGGTTAGGGATGAAATACCTCTTTTATGTTATTAAAATTTGTTGAGAATTAGTTTTGAATGTTAGTATCTTATATTTTTTTACGATAAATATATGTTCCATAAACATTTAATGGGATCATAGATTACTTAAAGATAAATTGATGATTGCAATTTGATGCAGCTAAAACAGAGTTATATATCCTATATATGTTTAATGTTACAATTGATATTATCATATCGTTAAATTAAAAATCTTTCTTTTGTTCAAACTGCTTTCAATTGATTAAACGTATTTTTTAAGTTATTGGCAGCCCTACGAAAACCCCTATCGGTTGTCCCCCGAGTAATGTCTTTTTAAACAAATAAAACTCGGATGAAGAGCTTTAATCTACGTCATAGCGTGAGGAGTACGATATCATAGCGAACAATAACTTTTCAGGCTTTTGTCAATCAGACATTCCTATAAAATAATACCTACATATTATTTGCAATAAAAATAAGGGCCTATTTTATATAATTTTTTGGTATTTTCCAAGTATGTGACTAGTTATTTTTATAATCGAGAATTAGAAAATCCAAAAAACGCTTAAATAACAAAAAACGTTCAGGAAGCATGTAGTATTTAGAGCACAATCTATATAAATTAAACTATACGACAGATAAAGGTTGGGCTTACGTTAGTTTATAAATATTTTGTAAAAGTATAGTACTTTTTGGATAACATAATTATTACATATACGAAAATATTGAAAATACATTTTCTTTTTACTCCTCAAAAATGAAAAATATGACAGGACTATAGTACTAAGCATAGATGCTATTAACCTACTATGGTGATGCCAAAATATGGATATAAATTAATTAATAACTTTTAATTTGTATGTTAGTCGTGGAGAAGAAGTACACTCATGCAGTAACTATTAAAATGTTAATAGCAAATCTATTTAATTCTTCCTCTAGTTATCATAGTTAGAATAAAATTCATCAAATTACTGTTACATATTTCACCATGAAACTTCGTCCCAATCTTGCGACGGAAGCAACCGGATATGGCCCAATATAAAATGGCGGCAGTCATATTGTTTTCCTCGAATTAATGGTGGCGTTTCCTGTCGTCTCGAGGAAAGAATGGCGCTAATTAATTACAACTCACAGACCACTGATTTCCAAGGAGATTCTTTATGGTTACAATGCTATACCTAGATGTAAAGGTTTTTGTTTTTATAGCCATCCATAATTTACAACAAATATTATGTTTTTATGTAAAATATTTAACATATATTTAAACTACTGCTTTTATAGATGTTAAAATTATTATTTGACGAAAAAAACAAAAAAAAATATCCAATTTGGTTAATTCGTTGCAATATCTCTAACAATTTTCAGATTGACATTAATATTTTATATTTCTATAAGCTTTATCACGAAAAGTCCTCATCTACGAGCTTATAAAACTAGATGAAAAAACAAAGTCTGAGTGCTCATCTTGAGACCTCCCGCCAAGTTATCGCTAATGGCTCCTTTTGTGCCGACAATCATTTGGGGCCTGGATTTTTGTTTGCCAGCTCCGGTATCGTTTTATTAGCCATCTCCCTAAAAGTTTGCTCAATCCCTCGGTAATTAATATTTGTTATGCTGTTCTTCTGTTTTCAATCTGTTGAGGTGATGCTTCAAGAAGTACCTATCGGTTACAACCTCATTTTGTATCTGATTGTAATAAAGTTATTTTCAATTCATTAAATTTTATCAAATTAATATAATTATTACAATTATTATTCTTCATAAGTCTTGATACGTATAAAAGTTTTCGAATAGTATGACTAAATGTTTGTGTTTCATTTATCTGATAAAATGTTACATATTTTGAAGAAAGAGTTCAGACATGATGTACGCAATGAATATTTTCAAACTTCATGTAACAATCAAGTTTTGTTATAATACTATTTTATAATAATATAGTGTATTTTATAAATTTGATAATATTGGGCGATTACCTTTCACGTCCACGCATTCATTTATAGGCCTATGAATTTCGTTTGATTTATCAAAGCAAACAATATTGCTTCTGCACATGCCGTCTTATTCTTGGCTCTGCGAAGCCTTTATTAATAAAACCAGAGATTTATGCGACCAACTTTTTAATATTTATGACTGAGCAATAAATTCTTGACGACAAGTTTTGGCGAGGGAAGGGTTTATTATTTTCTTGTAGGGTATCAACAAGTGAGGGTTATTACTTTTTCATTACAAGCTAGCTCCTTTCTTATTATTCTGTAGGTATTCTTTGAAACAGTTTAAATACGTTTTAAACATTGTTTGTGTATTGAATTATATGTTATGTACATTAAAAAAAGATGTATTTAGTACTACTATTTGTTGTATGTTCATATGCTCAATTATGTGATAGTTTAATCAGGATAAATAACATTATGTTTTGTACATGTTGATATATGTGCTAAGATGTTGTTGACTGATTTTAAATTGATAATATATTTCAACATATTTGTATATTGTTTCATCTTCGCGTCTGCTAATGGTTCAAAGCCAGATATTACAACACGAGAAGTACTTGAATCAAGATGAATTAGTAAACGTTTACCACTAATATTTTTTTATGATAAAATTGTCGATATTTCATCAATAATTGTCTCTAGGATCAGCTTTTAGAAGGTTATCATTTCCAACGAATCTTCTGTTCACTATGAAAAACTTAACTGCAAACAAAAAAGTGTAAGAGCACTTAGATGATACAGCTCAATTGATAGATAGTAAATAAGATAAAGATAGTTTCGATAGCAAATTCGTCTTCATATTACGTACTATCCTTCTAAGAAAATTAGCTTCACACTCAAACAATGAACACCGCAATCCAAATACCTTCAAATCTCATCTCCAAATGTCTTGAGTAAATCTTAATTCGTCCCTCCCTATCCTTTGTTTCGCTAATAACGTGATTGTAAGTTGGAGACAGACGTCCCGCAAATTAATGTAATGCTCGGGGACAGCGAGGTAGCCGCGGGTGGTGTTGATTTATAGCGAAACGTCTTTTGATGATTGTCGACAAATTATCTATGCAAGAAGGAAGTTGCGTAAAAGAATGCATATAGAAATTTGCTAAAACCCTTCGTTCTCCCAATTTTTAGATGTGCTTGCAATCGCAATACTACAACAATTAACAACATAAATGAATGTTGCTGTTCAAAGTTCAAATTATTAAAATTTAAAGTACATATAATCGGTATTAGTTGATGTACTTACGCTTCTTTATCATATTTTACCTTCAATCGCTAATAATTATATATTTTTTTTATTTACATGGTAATAATAAGTTGTCTGGTTTCTCAGTTACGATTTGAAGCAGTACTTAACGTCTCAAATCTATACTGAATATGTATTTTTTGAAAATAATTATGAAAAGAATTCATTATGTTTAGATTGAGACTTGCACTTACGTTAAGATCTCTTTTCAGAAACTAGCCGTATGTTCTATATAGTAAGTTTTGGCATGATATAACGCAGCATAATTACAGTAACACACTCTGTAATAGTAACATACATTAGTTTTCATATTATCTGTCGAAATGACGTCATCGTATTGTCCCTAAAGTTAGTACAATGTAATTGTTGTCACCCTTTAGTATAGGCAAAGTTTTGGAAGCCTGGAAGTTGATAGAACGTACAATACAACGTACTTTCAATTGTAAGTAAATACGTATTGAGAGTTAATTTTTTTTTTTTCGACATTTTGGCATAAAACTAACCTATGGCGACAAATCATACTCTGTTAAGGGGTAAGCGGTAACACGTTGTCTTATTATATTTCTTAGTTTCCAGTATAGAAATTAAATCTGTATAATATATTTTAATGCTACGCACTATGTGTCTAACTTATTGATAGTTTTAATAATTTTCTTTTATAGTTACACACTTTGTACTGGCAATAACAAAAGTTACAAAAAGGATTTTTCAAAGTGGTGCAGTTTTGTGAAAGTTATACCACTTTAAGCGACTCAAAAGAATATATTCTTTTTATACCTAGATTTTACGAAATTCTTTCTAATAGACAGACTACAATAATGATTGGTTAGTCAAAATTTGTAAGCTACAGCTACGGATTGCAAATAATCTTACGACAGAAGTGCAGTTTTAACTGGCAAAGGTTTATTATGTCTTATGCGATGCCGCGAAGCTCGAAGCTTATAAAGTTTGATTTACCGGCGTGTAAAGCACCGAAACCCACTATTTCACCACTAGCTTCTAGTTTTTGATTATACGGTGTTCTGGTAGAGTGGTCAGTCCTTGTCTACTTAGTCAGAGGTTCCGGGCTTGAATCCCGAAAGGGACAGATATTTGTATGATGACTCCGAATATTTGTTTACGAGTCATGAATGACTGTGTTTATTTTGAATATTTTTAACCTGATTTATATATAAATTACTATCTTTATTGCTCTGTTATCAAGTATGTATAACAGCTCCTCGTGCTGCTTAATTTGTTAGGTATTTGTATTTGGGCTTGGTGTGAATGTCAGAAATAGCACACAATCAAACAGTCCGGAACGGTGGATTTGTGTCCGTCAACATGTCCGCCGTGTCCGACGCCAGGATTCAAACAATAAGCTTTGTACGTAGCAGACGCTATTGTCACTGGGTCCAGTGGTTACTAAACGGCGAAGTGGCTTTTACTTTTAACTTGGACTGTTAAACCGAACGGCAAATAACTTGTATTACATGCGATATTTACATTGTTAAAAATAAAATATAAAAATATTTTTAATGAAACATATTTTTATTTAATTCAAGACTAATTAACTAATAATAATGACGACTACCTATTTATTTTATATCCGAGATGGATTGTAGTCAAAAAGTAGTACTTTAAAATATAACTCAGATACATTTATTAATTAGCAAAGCACTGTACCTTAACTGAACCTAGGTATATAGGAAATTTTAAAATAAGGACTTGAAACATAAGTAAGGAAAAACAAAGTTAAACGGGAAACGCGGTAAAACGTATTAAAAGTGGTGTATCGATTGTATGTTCCTTCAAAGAGATATTTTAATTTGTTCCGAATGCGCCGCTATTCAGCGACAGACAGGTAATCCACAATGCAAACATAAGATTCAATTTCGTTCGCCCGCTGTTTGTTCATTAGATAAAGGATTAGAATTTATGTAGCTCTAGTATCTGCATTATAGTACTCTATCGTAACTAACTTGCATATTTTGAACTTTAAACATTTTTTTAAATCATTTAATTGCTTCCCATTTGACGTAAAAATGATGTTTTCACAAATCAATACAGAATTTGCGTACCTACATATCTATTGCGAACTTCTATAAAATCATTACTGCGTCCTAAGGCGAAACGTCACAATAATAAACAGCAATGGAAACATAGCGTACGTCAAAATGAAAGCGATAGCGATAGCTTCAGAGTTAGACAATAAGGGGGCTGGCCTTTTAAGCTGTGTATTTTTGTTTAACCTCTTGGAAAGAACAATAGAAGATAGCTTTTGGAAACACTAGGATATTGGTTGTAGCAATACATGTAATTTAATAGTACTTACGCGATTAGAGGTTAATTTAACAAATTTACCTTGCATTGTAAAATTTCAAGTAAACTCTAAGTGGACAGTTTGCGAGGCTATGCTTACAAAAAGCCAAATTAATAAGCTGTGATTTTAGCTCACCGGAGCAGGTTACATTACCATATTGATCTACTTAGTAAAGACGCTTTTCTAACTCTACGTTTTTTTGTCATAACATTACGTATGATATCAAAACAACTAATTTTAATAAAGTGCTAATCAAATTCCTTAGCATTTTTACAACGATTTTCTTTTTTAACTTACTACTAATAAACGCATAACATAAAGGCAGACAAATGCAGAAAAAAAACATTTTGACACGAAGTCTTATTCGAGTAAAATGCAAATTAAATCGTAATTCGATAATAATACAGTACATTTTATGTGATTGACTAGTTTATTTATTATTCGGCTGAATCGGCTGCTACATTTACTCGACGATTACGTGGCACCGATACACGGATTTTTACTTTTTTCGGTGCGGAGCAGCGGGAATATCGCGTTACTGCCTGATGGCCGATACATGCAAACTCACTCACCGTGAATTTAAATACGATATATATCCGATTCTATATTTTATTATATGTCAACGTATAGGTGTGTGTGGCTTGTGAATATTCAGTATACGCGATATTAATTTTATATTTTATTTTAAATCATGTTTAAAACAATAAATTCTCCCAAATACGAATACTGCATGAGAAAGACTTGTTTTAATATTACATTTAAAATTTTGAGCTAAATTTTATAAAAACGAATCAAAATATGAAACAAATAAGTAAACACCTTTTCTATCTTCCCACTTGAATATTTTATGAAAACCCCAAAAAAAATATTTTAAAAAACTCAGAATCAACTCATGTGTGGTCGACAATTTTAATGGAAGATTTATTTATAACTTCGAGTTAGAGGAGTTACCGGCATTGACGACTTGTTTGTTTGGAAGTAGCTGGCTTAAATACATTGACATTGTTTTTTACTATCGCTTGACTGAAGTTTGATGATCAGATCACTTCTCTATATCCGAAGATTTTGACCATACTCAGATGACATTTATATGGGACCAACCTTTGATTTTGATTGATGAGCTCCAAACTAAATTATTACTGGCAAGGGTTTAGAAACGTTTTTTCTTTCATTATTCAAATTAGTTCGCACTATTTTAAATTATAACATAATAACATAATTAGTTAAAATTTCACGGGATGTCATAATATCAGGGTTTTTTATGTAATTGGGATTATATTAATTATATTGGGATTATTATCCCAATTATATCCCAATTATATATTATTATCCCAATTATATTGGGATAAAAAAATGGATATTAAAAAAATGATCAAAATTGGTTAAAATAACACAAAAAATGCTACAATTAACAATCGCCTTCTTTTTTGAAGTCAGTTCAGGGATGTACATACATTTAGAGAACACAAATAATACTGTTTCAGTTTTCACAAAGTGAGTGAAACAAGTCTCCCGTAGCGTTGTCTACGATGCTCGTAGCATAGCTACGGCGTAGCGTACACCTTTATTACCTAACGACGACAAAGAAACCGCGTCTACGTGGCTGGCTAGGAGCTTTGAATTTAAACGTGGATGTGGCAAAAAGCAACATCGGTTCAGATTTCTTAATAAAATTTGTAGAGCACAAAGGAATTTGAAACACGAAGACTTAGATGAACATTTTTGGATAAATTTTTGTTTAAAATTAATATTTTCTAGCTTAAAATTAAAGTTTATTTTCGGAAAAAGGTTTTTTTTGTTTATAATTTTTATTATACAATTTTAGTAAGTGAAGAATCTTATTTCTTTTAAATACAGCAAACATGCCAATAACAATTACTCAACAAGATATAACTTATTAATTGTTAGTATATTTAAGATGTTAATGATTTTACCAATTTAATTAATAATTCTCTACGATGAATTGATCTCCTACGCACGATATATCATTGCGACGTGTAATTTTTTTTATTTAGTTTCTTTCAAATTGTTTTATGTATGTATGTTATTTGGTATTACAATGTTCTGTTGAATTGTCACCTTTAAAAACATTATTTGAAATATAATGTTTATCACATCCATATTTTTTCGACAGTCGATCTCAGGCGAGTGCTTTGACGGAATGCAAACGACAGCGCCATTGTGTGGCGATATGATAACGCTTTTATTATTATTAGGCCCAGCAGAGGGAGAATAGAATGGAACGAGCCACCGCTGACTGTCATTGAAACATCAAGTTACATAGATTTTCATATTATTTCATTAAATGGAACCTTTTTCAGGAGGATTTTTGGTGCTCTATTATTTACCATGTTTAAAAAAGGAGATACTGATTTCTACATGCAAAGAGGCAGTGGGGCCAGAGGGCTGCATGTCTAGTGACTGAGATCACCTACACCAGATCTGGAGGTCTGGGTTCCAATCCCAGTGGCAGAAATTTTCTCTGCTCGGTTTGGTTCGTGGTAAAGCTAGTCCACCTGGCTAACTACCGCCATCTTACCTAATTCTCCCGCCATAACAGTAATTTTAATAGCATTGTTGTATTTTGGCAGTTGGAGGTAAGTTATTCAATTCCTCTGCAGTTGAGGAATCTGGGTGTAGTTGGCTTCCATCTTCGGCCATATCTTCACTTACCATTAAGTGAGATGAAGGCTAAGGACTACCCTATTCAAAAATAAAATTGCTGCCTTATTGAAAACTACTGATGCTATTTGTATGTGGGTTTTATGTACTTACTTAAGATGATATTAATTATATTACATCAAACTCTTATATAAGTACATCAGCCTAAGCATAGGACCCAGGGCAATTTCTACATGGGAGAAACTAATGAGTATTTTGGGTTATTCAACGATCAGTCTGCCCAATGTGGATGAAAATAAAGTATTGAGTATAGTGACTGCACTATACTCAAACAATGACCAACATAGATTGGTCAGTACTAGTAGTGCGATAAAGTAATGAGTCGGCAAAATAATAATAATATAGTGTAATAATAATGTAGTGCTGTGTGTATACAGATACAAAATCCAATGTAGACAAGTATCATTTTATATGCCAATAAAATAGATAAGGCTTTGATTAAATATTTCCGACTTACTTAACAGTACAAATTACGTGCAATTAAGAAATTTGTCGCTTCCATGAGGGGAGTATGTGATAATTAATACGTGTTCGTTAATTAATCAGAATAAACAGGCGCCTCGTTTCGTCAGCTATTTGAACGAATTAAGATGAAGATACGATTTGAGAGATACGATCTTAGTATTTATTATTGTAATAAGTAGTATTGCATTGAAAAAGACGCAGCGCAGTCATAGTTATAATTCTCTCAAAAACTTAATAGTTAGTTATCTCTACATATGCTACGAAAAGTTTATACTTATATATGCTTACGTTTATACTTATATACTCAATATTTAAGATGTGTGAAGCACAGAGCGATGAAAAAATAAGCTCCATTGAATTTGGTAACTTGCCCTTAAATTCTTGTTCGTGTTTTTTAGTTAGATAATGCTTATTTCATCTTAGATAATAATTGTAGAACCATTTTTACCATTCGCGATATCAACCATTTTGTTATATTGCACACAATTGCTATTCAAAACTTATTTTGTTAAGTTTTCCTCCCCTTATATTGATCAGTGTACAATGCCTATCGTCTACAAGAGTACGACGATTTCGTGAGTTATAACATTCAATCATTCGTTCATTTCACATCGTTCGTTCATGGATGATTATCGCGGAAGGATCTCTTTAGGAAATTGGCTGCGCCCGCCTTTCTGATCGAATGAGCCTGTTGATTAACTTGGAGCTGGGAGTTCCAGTCTTGTATCAGGAGGTTTATACATTTTAATTTATGTTTCTTCGCATATTCGCTTCGTATTTTTGAATTTGGTTGCTGAATTGATATCAATGGCCTGCGTGTATGATATGAACTAGTTTATGCCATCAAAAACAATCACCACCACGGAGGGTCTATAGTTTCCAGTCTCAACAAATTCATGATCTTTATCATTAAAAGTGCAAATTAAACGGGAAACTTGGTAAAACGTTAAAAGTGGTGTATCGACTGTATGGTCCTTCAAAGAGATATTTAAATTGAACCTATTGATGTTTAATTTGTGTGATATAAAGTATAGTGAGTGAAACATGTTATTTGTAATTATTATTTGTTTTACAATTAGCCACGGTGCATGTTTGACTTGTCTGTCCATTGCGTAAAATCAAGATAAAGTGTACCTCTGTGCCTAATTATAACTATGTTTCATTTATGTGCTCTAGCAAACTTTTGGATGATAGTAACACAACATTATATTTGTTAAAGTTGTTGGTGGTTGGTTGGTGTAAGGTTATTGTTATATGTGTTATTATGTTATTTATAATAAAATGTCTAGTCTAGAGTAGCAGAAACTCAATAACACCTTAAAACAATAGAATACTTTTTCGTTTCTGTCGCTTAAGTGTAAGGGTGGTATAAAAATATAAGATAGTTGAAAATAATAACAAATATAAAATATTAATAATTTGAAATTACCTTATTCTGTATCGAAAATTATTGAACAGGCGTGGTTTTTGGCTGTGTAAGATGTATGTCTTTGCTTCTCCAGTCGAGGGCTTAAAATACAATTGATAAATACCACCAATTCACACTTCGCGGGAACGAACATAGTCGAGTATAACGTAACATAATATTGTTTATCGTTCAATAAAATGGCACCTTTTTAAATGTACCCTGTAATTTTAAAGACTTATCCGAAAGAAATTAAACCTTCACTCGGCAGACCATAATAAATCATACTTGCTCACAGAGTACACTCAGTCGGATAATCGGGTAGATTTTAAAGCCTTTGGAGGCTTAGTCCACCCACCACCCCTTCGCCACTTCACGTGCGTTTTGACGCGATTATCATACCCCGTCGCCGCTGTATCTGAGCGCAATATTGTTCGCACGTCGGAGTAGAGAAATCTTATTTGGATGTGGTATGTGGACATACATATAATACATATATATAATTTCCAACTATTATAATTTAACTACTAAAGTTAAGAAATATATAAAAATTCCTTGACTATTTGTGTTTGTCTAAAATTTTAGATGTACTTGAGTATTCGATCGTTAGTTAATTATATTTAAATAGCGAACATAATATAATAATATTTGTTCCATGTTGCACACCAATCCTAATATTTAAGTAGCAAAGAGATTTGCTTATACTTATATATTTAAATTTTTATTTTATTTTTATAGTCAATATTGTAGTCAATAACCAATTTTTCTGATTTGTACATTCACTAATTATGTAAGTACCTTATCAATTTATCGTTCTTTTCTTATATCCGCACCTATGCTCTCACCACCCCCATTGCGAGGTTTTTGAAATCTGCTTCCTTTGTGACGGTTTTAATATGGAAATTAACGTGCGCCACCGTGTGACGGCTCACACCTCGGCAAACTTATAATTTGCGTTTAACAGTATATTTTTCTGTCTCACTTTGTCCTTACGCCTTTGTTATAAGCTCTGAGTTTCGATGGCACATTCAAATTTAACGAATATGATGCGACACAATTTCTCTTTCAAATTCAACAAGCCCGCTGGGATTGCGATGCCTAATTGATTTTTTCTACCTTTTAAAGACTTCAATTGTTTTTTACGGAATACGAGTGGAGTGTTACTTAATTTATATCTTGGTAACATAAGCAAAACAAGTGATTTAATGTTAAATGCACTTTATTGTTCTGAAGGAATTACACTGAGTATATAGATGTTTCTTTGAATGAAAAAAAAATGTGTATTAGAAAACAAAGTTAGGAAAAACTTTTTTCTGTCAAACAAATATATCTACACAACTTGGGAACTGAAAATATAAAGAGAAGTACTTAAAAAACATTTAAATATCAAAGAAAATAGTAATTATTAAGAAAATAGTAATAGTAATAATTTATCTAATTTAAAAATGCATTTTTTTGCATTCATTTCGAATGTATTTTTTTCAAGATTCTAAAATTCAAACTTTACAATTGGTGCTTATGATCATATTTAGCTTTAAGAGCTTCTCATACTGACATAAGATACAGTATGATACATAGCCCGCCCCAGTATGATACAGTATGTATAGGGATTGCGAATAGAATAAATAAATTTGTATAAAATACAATTACTTTAATAAACTTTGAAGCTGATTTAAGTAATTTTGTTACCATATTAGTTAATTAATCATGATTATGGTTAGCTCTGTATGTATCGTTATTAAGAACGATACGTAACGAAGAAAGAGCGATTTATCATCAAAACTCCGAACCTGTAAAAGGCTTTATGACCACTACACCGTCAGTCAAATGTAGAACCATATGACAGTAAAACGGAACTGTATTACAGGGCTGAATGCACTCTGGAAAACCATTCATTCTGCGGGTACGTTGTTTTTAATTTACCACGAACGTAGATTTTACAATCAAATGTTCACCTCGGTATATGTTTATGTAGGTAGATATATTGATATTTGAGGCTACTTTTAACATGTATTGCTTTATAAAAGAACTTGGTTTGCAAATAAGGTATAGTTGCAGAGAGATTATTTAAAAATATTCAATATAATTTATTTTCTTATATTTTATTCGTTATTATGCTATTGCCGGAGATGATTGCAACAAATTCATTATCAAAATCGATCCAGACATTCTTGACTTTTAATGATGCAACTCACCCGCATTGTTTATCATGTATAATAAATTTTTGAAGCTTTGTAATTCTTATTCTATCACCTTTATTCCTCAGTAAAGTGGCAACATTTGAAAAGCATTAAAAACATTCCCGTTTTTAGCAGACCGGGGAGGCAGGGGAGGCTTGGCCCTGTTTGCACATCGCAGCATAAGACTCGGGCCCGCTTCACGCTCGTATCAACTGTTTGAATAGAGATACGCTCGCTCTGAATTTATTGTGTATCACGGCACCCCAGCCTCCCCCTTATTGTCACCATTGTCATACAAATCCGATGTATCGCTTTCACTTCTCGTTCGGTATGGTAATGTGACATTTAATTCGAATTTGAGGGATGTCTTATTAGTGCTGCTGAGAGGATCCTTTGTGTTGTGATTATTGGGGAATGTGTAAGTTCTGTTTAATCGATAGATTTTACAGTGTCAGAGCGGATCCTTTGATTTAAAATTATATCCATTAATATAATGTTTTCGTTACTATATAATTCAATTTCCCGTACGCATTAATTCACTAGATACAAACGTACCAACCGTAATTTTAAAACTAACCTAATCACGTAGGTACGATGAAATTTGTAACTTACTAAGTAATAGATTACTGACTGAAGTCAGACCTAAATAGTTTAATTAATTTATTGAGCTGAAAAAGTCTCCATGAAAACCTCGAGTTAGATAAAAATTTAATTGTGTCTGGATTTTTTAGCTTTGAACGGTTCAAAGATTTCCTGCAAGTAAGTATTTTACGTACTTGTTATTTTAAAGATAGCCAGTGTAATTAGGTAAATACCAAGTGGGAGGCATCTATTGTAATCAGTTTGACAAAGGAATTGGAAACGCAAAGTCCCATTGTATCTGAAAAAAAAAATTTCAATATTATACGTAGTTGTTGCTCGCTTCAAATTTAAAATCTGCAACATGAACAGATGATTTATTTGCGAATATAACAGAACAGAAGACACTCGGATAATTCTGACGGGATATTAAAAAAGCAATGCAAATCCAAATCGGCGGCGCATCGGATTGCGAACGTTTCCGTCATTCAAAAATTGCCAATAAAACAGCGGTGAGCTGAAAAATCGATGTCGACAGACGAGTCGATGTTATATCACATCACTACGCATAGCTCTAGATTAATGGCTTTTAGAAATAGAAAAAAGATATCCCCTTTAATTATTGGTTTAGCATAACATGATAATTCTTGAAATTGGCATGCACGTAGCAAATTATTTGTAACAAAATCTAAAAGCTCCTATTTTAAATGGTGTCGTAGTAACTTATTTATGTTCTTTTAAAATGTCATAATTAAACTCTTCCACCGCTTCGACGAATGCTATAGCGTACAACGGCGCAAAGAAACTCCTCGAGTGTTTGTAATGTCATTTTGAAATAAAACATTTCATTACTGGTTATTATAATATAACTTACATCGATTTGAATTCAAATGTATTAATGAATAGTCTTCAAGCAATTTACTCCTATGCTTAAGCATCTTTAAAATAATCATTAATTTTATAATAAACGCTTTTAATATACTATTTTTGTCAATAAATTGGTAAGTACCTAATTCTCTAATATCTGTTAGTATGTAAAAGGTGTATTATTCTGAGGAAGCAAGACGTTTATCCTACAAGATAATACTTCTTCCATATATTTACATTATAGGTATCGCAGCTCTCACAAAATTGTGAAATATTTTCCCGTACATTCATTAGATTTACAAATCATTATCATCATATAATTCAAAAGACTGCTGGGCACAGGTCTTTTTTACGGTTTGCAATTTTTATAATCAACTAGCGTTCATTTCGCATGGCTAAGTTATTTTTGCTAAACTTCTCTAAACTATTATTGCGAGCGTCCGTCGCATCGCAGCTTTTGGTCAAAGAGAGCTTAAAACTTCTTTTTAATTATTTGGCATAAAACCTTCCTGAAGAGATTCCTACCTCAAAATATATTTATTATACAGTAACGACTGCATTAAATCTCCAGTATTGTATAGTATTATTTATGCGCCTTATGTTGACAGTACAGAATAGAAGCTCGCCTTCCCTCAACATTATGCGCACTCTGAATAACACATAATTACAAATAAATTGGATGTAAGATGACAGAATACTTAGATACTCGAATCGGGCGTTCAATTCGATTTAATGTTTCCCACTCATATTATAACAGTGCTTACCGAACTACTATTTACCTATAGAAAACATTAATATGCATGTATTAAATTCTTTAACCTGGATGTTTCGCAATGAATTTGTACCTTCAAACGCTCTCAAATACTCTCCAATATAAGTTCTTGGGTACTTGTTTAAGAGCTGTAACACGTTGAGAAGAATATAGCACCTATAACATAAATATGTTAGAGAGTATTTTCATTTGGCGCAGTAACTTGTAAAATCTCGTCTAGTTGAGATGGGATGTGATACTGGGTGATGGCTCGCCATTGTTCGCGGAGAGCGATAATCACTTGCCGAGTGCTTCTGAGAGTATAGAATTTATATCATACGATTTTGTTACGACTTCACGAGTTTGCAAATATTTTTTAGACCTGTTTCATTGTTGCTAGTAGAATATGTACTGTCTAAATAATAATAGTTTTATGTACAACTTGAAAACTTTATCGAAAAACACTATTTTTATTAATTCATACAACGCATGAAATATAGAAAATAAATATATTTTATTCACGGGACTATAAAAAAGGAGCATTTATAACATTTATGCGATGTTTTTTTATGAGTTTCGTGTCGTATGGGCGTGCAAGGCCTCAGAACACTCATCGCGTTACGACTCAATTCTTTCAACCCGCCACAGATCGTAGGCTCGTCCATTCGCAGATAAAATTGAATTTTCAGGATATGTATTTTTGTTACAGAAATGAGTTCCGTGCAGGAAGAAAACGCTCCCGGTGAGGGTCCAGCGAAAACACACGTACGAGATATTCGGAATACTGAGTTAGTATCGAGACTCTTAGCTGCCACGCCTCCCTACTTATACAGCGCGCTGCCACTCCAGCCGCATGCCTTCTTCTTCAGTGAGATGCTCAGGTCTTTTGTCAACGCTCGCCACGGCTGCCGCACATCGCACTACCATCGCCGGTTTAAGCGACGCTCCCATAAATACTTCGCTGAAAACGAAACCGAGTGGCGCCGAGATTGGCCGAAACAAGACGAAGAGAAGAAAGAGCCAGAGACACGTCCTGAAGTTCCACTAGAATTGACAGTAGAGAAGCACCCTAGGATGAGAGAGCCGTCACCTAGGAGGTTGTCTCCTAAATCAGAACAGGGCAAACCTAGTGGGAGTCCAGGTCCACCCGGGCGACAATCATCGTTTGTCGACGTCGGGACAGAAGAGTTGCCAAAACCATCCCCTTGTATTGGCCGCAATCCTGTAGAGCCTACTGTACCAGCTTCAAATTTGATTCTTCCTCCTCCGCCACCGATGTGGTATCCTCCTCTTTACAATCCTCAATTTGGTGTAGATCCCTTGAACTTCTTCATAGATCTCCGTGTATCTGGTCATATATATGACAGGAAAAGGTCTTTAGCAGACGGACTTGATACAAATTTGAATCAAGAATTACGGGCGGAGGAGTCAAGTGTAGATAAGCGTTTGGGAAGGGATTTTGGACAAAGACCAAGACATTTGTCAGCGTTCTCAGTACCTGTAAGGGCTGATATAAATGTGGATTGCCAGGAAAAATACTTTGAACATAACTCTAAGTCTGGTAAAGTAAATAGCACCTCATATATAATGAAAAATCTGAAACGTGTGTATGAAAATGTCCACGCGGGAACTGATGATGCGAGAACGAGCAAAAATAATGACACCAAAGAAGAATCGTCGGATGTTGACGACGATATCATAGACTAAATCAATATTGGTTGAGAGTTGTTTGAGCTAAGGTATATAAAAATTCAAATTAATAAATTGTTCCTTAATAAAACATGTATGTAATTTTAACTGTTGTTATTTAAAAATTGAAATCGAATTAATATGCTACGGCCAGTAACATATGTAATGAGAAAAAGTTATTAACTGAAAATTGTTTTAATTAAAAAAAAAACTGTTTAATTTAGTAGTATTCAAATTCAATATTTTTAAAAATTGCTACTTAAATCTGTGTCCTACATATTTCATTTTAGATTTATGATATTTGTTAAGATGAGTGTGGTATTCGACTTTTGTAGTTGAGCATACACTACATACACAATAAACGGATGTAAATATTGCGCTAATCAATTATAATAAATGTGTCTATTTATTCCTTAAAATCTAGTCAACACTGCATAGTGTAAATATTATTAGTGAGACGTATTTACTTCTTACCTATGTAATAATTATTACGTAATATAATAAATAAAGGTGAAAAAATATTCGATTAATTATTAAAACAATCATAATTAGCTATCCGCATTTTAGTCATTTTATTATTTATATACCGTGAAAAGTTGTTCCCTCCTTCCTATCTATAACATTTATTTCAAATGAGGAGTGCCTTAGGCTGGCAAAGTGGCGGCGACTGTGTATTTTTGCTGTCTTCGCTTAAGTAATCCTCACTGCTCACCAGCTTTTCTCTTTCGGGAGAAACTGGTAAGCAGCAGAAGAACGTGATAAAGAACAGTAGGTAAGAGGGCTATACCCAGCAGGATGACGAAGTGAAGTGGCTGAAATTACTCAAAAACCTTTCAGGACCAAAAGTATTTTAATAAACAGAAATTACACTTTGGTTTTATAAAGAATGACAAATGAAAAAAGACAAGTAACCGTACGTAAAGACAAGTAAAACAATAAGACGTAACGACAAGTAAATGAGGTTAGAATATATATACAAAGAGGTGTACATCATTGGCAAAATGATGATGAATAGAATATTTCCGTCTATAAACATGATAGAACCCACATCGGAGATGTGAAAATTTCTAATAATGTGAGTACAGTGAGGTAAATTTCAGCTAAAACCCTATTATAAAGGAGAATGTAGTAATTTTCTTTGTAAAGTATACTGTAAGGTAATTGTCTTTCTTAAGCTGCGATTTTTATTCGATGTATGCGAAAGTGTTGGTTACATTATGTGGATGAGGCCCAAATCGTATCTGTTCCAAGCCTACTCAATATATGAGTTTAAGTAAAAAGGATAGTTGGTAATTGTTTTAATTTATTTCATATTACAGTCAGAAAATCCCCGTAATTAGTGTAGCATTCTATAAATATAGACAATTGATTTCCTATTATGTATGAATAATGTGATCAAAACTCTTTTTATTCTTTAATGTCCAATGCGAGAAATATACCAAAAGCATAAACAAACAATATTTTTTTATGTCTGCTTGTAGACAAATTTTTAATTAGGTAGACGGAAATTAAATAGTTAGTACAGTTCTATAATGATATCGAATTTTATATGGATGATCTGAAATCTAGAACTATCTATTATATTCAGTAGAATTCGCTGAAGTAGTGTTTAAATAAATAATTTTGTATAACTTCTATTAAAGATGAGAATTTTAAAACTTTACTATATGGAATAACTACTCCCTCTAGTGTAAGTGTTCAAAACTTAACGTGTACGCAAGATGCTTATCAAAACACAAACCGATTGCTATTTACCTTCTTGTGATGAAGCTGCAACAGAGAGCCACCGTAGTATGTAGATGTAATAATCTTTGGTACATTGTAGATATATGTGTATGTGAGCCAACCGCTGCATTGTTGCAGACCTGCTGGCAATCATATTTTGTCGACAAGATGCCGGAGTGCCTGATACCCACAATCTTCAAAATAAAACAGTATAATTCTACTCAAATACAAAAGCTATAGTATCAGAACAATAGCCAAAGTGAAAGTGAAAGAAATTTTTGTGAGAGAAGTATCTGATAATCAAAGCACTTAAATATGGTTATCCGCTAAATAGAGGTAGCATCATGTAGAAATATGGTGTCTTTACCAAGATGTATTGATTTTTTTTATAAATATAATAATACAAGAACTGTAGATATTATAAAATACAAATGGCAAAATACTTTTTCTTTATTAATATAAATAAAAATAAAAATTTACTTGTTTCTGCTGCATTATTGTAAACAGTTATTTTCACTAATGATAATAAACAATTATATAAATTTTGGATCCAATCGGCCACTGCAATATAAGATGAGAGTAGGAACCACGTGTATTATTGCAATGTTGACAAAATATATTATTATAGGTAATATAAAATTAGAGTATTTCAATAAAATCACGTCGACCGTTTGTTCCCCAAAATTACCTTCTTCCTTTCCAATTACGAATCTTTAGATACATTCATACAGCGGATTCTATCCAAAGCCTTATTAAAATATAATACACACAATAAGGCTGTATGTGTCAAAATTACTTTGAATTATTTTATATAGATGAACTTAAAATCTCACTCTGATCTTCGTAGACTACTGATTTAATTCGATTATCGCTATTGTTCTTTGCTAAATGTGATGTAGTACATATATGGAACTTGAGATTTGCATTCGCAACCTAACGGAGGGCTTATATCAAATGCCATTTTCGTTTAGCGATAGAATAGCATTTATAAAAATATATTTTATGTTTACTTACGAGTCAATAAATGAAAACATTTATTGATTTTTTTTATAGATAATGTATTTTATGTATTTTATGAATGATTATAAATGTACCCAAGATGAGAAACTAAACAAGTAAAGTGTATGACAAAACCAAAACCCTTAAAACACACGACAAATAAAAATTGAATTTTAGGCGCATAATGGCGGGGTCGGTTGGGTGCTGTATATTTTATTCTGTATATTGTGCATTAGTGAAAATGTTGTGAAATTGGTGTAGTTTCATACCAAAAAGGATCGTTAGATCATGCCATATATGGGATACAGAATTCAGCATTGATTAACTACTGACTTATCAGTGTTTCATTTCCATTCATAAATATATAAGTTCATTTATTTAACATCATCGTATCATTTCATTCTCATTTGCGCATCTTTTGAGCATATCATTAACATAACATTACATTTTTGCATTATTTTATCGTAATTGCCAACATTTAATTCCATTTTTAAAATTATTTCTCGTAAGTCATCAACAAGATGGCGAGGCCTACCATTAGTCGTCCAAGATTTCTTGTGGTAGAAGGATACGTTATATCGGTATTCTGAAGCCATAAACAAAGAAAAAACTACGTAAGATATGGCTGTATGAGTTTCAGTTTCCTTTGCTTTTCCTTTAATAGGGAGAAATTTAACAAAAAATAAATATAACGAGTTTTTTGGGCATGACGCGGCGTTTCGGTACTGTATATTTTATTTCGTATATTGTGTTGTAGTGAAGATTTGTTATGAAATTGGTGTCATGTCAAAAACGATCATTATATTGTGCAATATATGAAATAGTCAGCATTCATTAACGACTTACGTGAGATTTTTCAGAGTTTAATTTCCATTCATTCAAATATATGGTCAGTTCATTTATTTATTATCATCGTATCATTCCATTCCCATTTGGGTATCATTTCATCGTAATCATTAACATAATTTTCTTTTTTAGTATCATTTTATCGTAATCACTAAATTTCGTTCCATTTTCAAAACACGTTCTCTCAAGTCTGTAATAAAATGGCGGGGCCTTTCATTCTAAATTCTTTGGGATAAAGGGATAAATAAAGATATATAAGCCATAAATAAAGAGCTTTACGGGGTTTAGTTTCCTTTGCCTTCCCTATAATAGAGATTTAAATAACGACCAAACTAATTTAAAGAAATAAATAACTATGACATTTGAATTTTAACTTTAGTTATCTGTGGTTTCATGTAATGGTAACACAGTTCACCACGCGATTTTGTGAAATTGAAAGAGTTTCTGGAATAAGAAATTAATTTTCACTAAATCTCATATATAACTTACATAATGCTTGGACAACAACCAATATTAGTTCTGAGTAAGTAACATTTGATAATCTTTTGCCAGAATATTTATTTTCACAAGATTTTTGTTAATGCGAATAATTTTTTTCAGGCCAAAACACAAAACGTGATTCCGGCCGGAAAGTGCAGCTCGAAAATATTAACGCTGGAAAGGTAAATTTACTTGTGAAACTGTAAAATTGTAAAATTTATACTTCTACAAGCTATTTAAAGTTCTAGAATTGCATATGTTGTGTGTATTTTAGACAATAGCAGATGTTATTCGAACATGCCTCGGACCTCAGGCTATGCTAAAAATGTTGATGGACCCAATGGGCGGCATCGTGATGACAAACGACGGCAATGCGATACTCCGTGAGATCACAGTTCAGCACCCAGCTGCTAAATCAATGATAGAAATCGCTAGGACTCAAGATGAAGAGGTTAGAATTATTTCTTTTGTACTGCAGTTGTATGTGTCATAGAAATGACATCTAAATATTATTTTTTCTTTTAAGCAAATGTATAAATGGAATTTATTTAAAAATAGAATTGTAATTTTTTTTTAATGGTACAGTAAAAAAATAAGAATAACATTGCACCATGAACACTATTAAGGTCTAAAAATATTCATTTATACAAATTCTATTGGGATGTATTTGTAGAATGAAAATTAAAACATTTCAAGGTTGAAATAAAAAAAAATAGATTTAAAAAAATTACTGATGTGAATTTTTATATTTTTGATGTCACACTTTTCTGACACCTTAAACAATTTTTATTCTGACCATATACTATTATCGTTATGATAGTATTACAGCAAATACCATACAGTATTTAATTTTTTGATACCCATTTCAATTCAGATATAGAAATTGGTTTCTTGTGTAAACTTTTTTCCTGTGTATGTTTTAATATTCCAGGTAATATTAGATTAATTTTCATCCATCTACAGCCATTTAAATTAAAATCGATCGGCCCATTCCTATGATTCAGTCCTGTTAGTAAATCAAAATAGCCCCAGAAAAGGTCCTGTTAATTTTATCCATGTAGAAAGTTATATTTGAGTGAAAATAACCACCTAGTTACTTATTTATTACTTATAAAACAAAGATAAGTGCTTTTTAATTACTTGTTTGATGTTTATATAGGTTTTTTTCTACATACAGATAACTTGACCACTTTAACTGTAAAATAAATGATTTATTTTTAAATTATTTGTCCAGGTTGGAGATGGTACCACATCAGTTATTGTCCTTGCTGGAGAGATGTTGGCAGTGGCAGAACAGTTCCTCACTCAAAATATTCACCCCACTGTTATCATCCGCGAGTATAGACAGGCCCTTGAAGATGCTGTAAAATTACTTCAAGAAAAAATCTCTGTACCCATTGATTTAAATGATAAGGAGAAAGTGAAGGAAGTTGTAAGTAATCTAAAGAGATGAAATCATCAAATGGTTTTATTTAATTTGTTTTTAACACTATATTAACTTATACTCCATAGTCCCTTAGAAATTAGAAAGATCTTCAGGATCCCATGCCAGAAGGGACATTGAGTGTTGTGAAAATATACAGAATAGAGCTAATAATAATCATAAGTAAAATTTAAGTAAAGTAAAGTAAATTTAAGTGTACCAGGAGTGAAATTAAAACAGAATTAACATGCTAATTTTGTTAACTAATAAACCATAGATTCGGAAAGAGAAGGACACAGTACTGTAGTCATTAATAAAAAAAAACTAATGTAACAAGTCTAAATAAGTAAGTAGTTCCATACCTATGAGTATTTTTCTGCTTCGTTGTTGCCTATCCTGTAAAAAACCTAGGGGAAGTATAATATTGGCAGCATAATTAATGGAGTCAAACTATTTTGAAGCTTTGGCAAGAGATAGGTAGGTCTGCAAAAGTAAAGATAGACACATGATATAACTGAAATTGCTTGAAGAAACTAGATGGATTGCAATGAATAAAGATGTAATAATAATATACACAATTATGATTGTAAAATTATGTAAATATGATATATTAAAAATTTTATTTACTTGTTACTGGATTGCCACACTAAGATGAAGATTAATTAATATATTTTTATACTTAATATTATCTCTATTTTATATTTATCTATCAGTACATTTTTTACAATAACTTTCAATTAAATTGTTTCAGAGAATATAAAAACATTGTTATAATAGCAATTAAATATCAATATTGAATTATATTATTTTGTACTATAAATGTATTGTTATTGCAGATTCGCTCTTGTGTTGGTACAAAATATATTGGACGCTGGGCTGACCTGGCAGTGGATATTGCTCTTGATGCAGTCAACACAGTCACAATCAACGAAAATGGCAGAGTTGAAGTTGACATCAAAAAGTAAGATTTTTCAACCTCTAAATATAAAGCATTTAAAAATTTATTCATATATATTTATCTTTTAATTTTATTTTTATTTTAAACATTTAAAAATTCATTCTGCTTATACTAATGATGAGTTTTTATAAAATGTGTATAATATAGACTAAAAATCATCTCACTTACTAGACTAGACTCAAATTGTATGATCAAAATATTTCAAAAGTTGTAAGTTACTATTTATCAACAATGTATTTCTGTAGTTCTGCCTACTTGAGCTGCCATTTTAACACATTTATTACCATTATACAAAAGCCATACTAAGGAAATAAATAGATAAGAAATGAATTTTAAGGTTCCTTTGCCTTTATATAAGCATACATGTTTTAGGCTGTATTGCTAATTTCGAACGATAGATCAGAAGATCGAGAATACTTTTTGCCCCTTCTTTGTATAAGAATTTGGTATTTTAATCTAATCCTTAATATCATACTTCAGCTATGCCAAAGTCGAGAAAATTCCTGGTGGTACTGTGGAAGAGTCGAAGGTGCTTAATGGCGTGATGATCAACAAGGATGTGACACATCCCAAGATGCGGCGGTTTATTGAGAACCCACGCATCATCCTGTTGGACTGCCCACTGGAATACAAGAAGGGAGAAAGCCAAACTAATATTGAGATCATGGGTGATCAGGTATGAGTAAAAGTACAATATTTTAAATGACGAAAGTGGTAGACAAGCTAATTACCAGATGGTAAGTGGTTACATTAGCCTATAAAAACAAATCTTAATTTGTCAAGTAAACTCATATAAGACCTCAATTTTGTAGCATCTGTAAAACTTATGTCTTTGTTTTTATAACTTTTCTGGGCTTTGTAACTTCAATATATATAAGTACAATACATTAGCTGGAGATAAATGATATTTTGGTGTAGGCAGGTTCTTTTAATATGCAAAAAAGATAGAGCTACTTTAAAAAATAAAGAAAACATAATTAAAACATTTAAAAGGAGAATAGGAGCATATTGCTACACATCTTAATGTTTTCTTGGTTCCTTAATAACACATGTAAAACCCTTCCATAATTATAAAATTTTTTGTAACTGTCTTTGTGAGATTTTAAATTCGAACAATCGTAAAAACATTAACTTTGCAAGTTGTAAAATAAATCAAATGAAAAACAAAAATTATGAATTTTAAAACAAAATAAACAATAAATACAAGGTGTATATTATTGTTAGTAGAGAGGCCTTTTGCCGAAAGCTTCAATTACATAACTTATTTTTCAATTTTTCCCTGTCTTTCAGGATTTCACAAAGCTCCTTCAGCTAGAAGAGGAACATGTCCAGCGCCAGTGTGAGGACATCATTGCTCTGAAACCTGATATAGTCTTCACAGAAAAGGGAGTCTCAGATTTGGCTCAGCATTACTTTGTCAAGGCTGGCATCACTGCTATCCGCAGGTGATTAATTAGTTAATTATTACATTTAATTAACAGTATTATGGGATAGAAAGATTAAGCAGTGTATTCTTGCTTCATTAGCTGTCTTCACATAAGGAAATTTACCATTTATAATCAAGTATTTTATGAATATGAAGTTATTATAGATGCCACCTCTTTATGTAACTAAGTCCATCTTGGATTCAGCACACTATTGATTTAGGATGATATTGACCTATATTTATTAATAGAGTTTTTTTGCAAATTGAACAGTTCTAATTATGAACTTCATATTTTTGAAAGTAAGTATTAAAAAATTCACGTTTTTCAAGTGTCAAAAAACTGAGACTTTATCGTATACATCTCATTGTTGAGCACAGGCCTTCCTAAATTGGAGAATCAGTTGCGTAGTTTGAGCCAATATACCACGAATTTAAGCCAATAATAGCCGGCTTGGTAGGGTGAAATCAGTTGCCGTAACAACCAAGATCAACAGCTTAACATGCCTTCTCAAGCACGGAGGTGCACGCCATAACAATTTTTTTTCTATCATAAAGTTTAGTCAAAACATATCAATAATATTTCGCTTATTTTTTTTGGCTTTTCCTATTTTTGGATATTTTTCTAACTTTCCTATTCTTGTCTTTATTTTTTTCACATCAATGTAATATTTTACCTACGATTGTAACACCGATTCAACGAAGTTTGATCGAACGGTCGGAAAAGTTCCTAGAGTTACTTAGGTCTAGTAAATGGTATACAACAGAAAAAGTTACTTATCAGGTTACGTAAAACGGACAATAATCGTCTCGCGCGTGCTTGTGGGGCCACTATCGTGAACCGCACGGAGGAGCTGAAGGAGAGCGACGTGGGCACTGGCGCCGGCCGCTTCGAGGTCAAGAAGATCGGCGATGAGTACTTCACCTTTGTCACTGACTGCAAGAACCCCAAGGTGACTTATTTTTGTTCAATTTTTTCATTCATTATTGACCCTATTGCAGTACAAGTATACTGCACATTTTAGGACTTTCTTCTTAAGTAAGGTGTCAAATATACCAACATAAGGATGGTCTCAGACTCGTCTCTTTTCCTATCACAATCCTGGTGACTACTGCTGAGGTACAAAAAGATACGTATTTGTAGGTCAACATTATCAAAAAAGGGATAAACAAAACAACATTATAAATTTTTCGAAGACAAATTATGAAGATCTAATTACAATTTTCTCTTACCAAATGAGTTTTCGTAAAGGGAACGTCAAAACCATCATTCATTGGGTGTCTAGGAATATGATAATAAGTACATTTATCATGAATTGGGAAATTTTTACTTTTGTTAATTAAAAATATAGCTTTATTTAATATGTATAATCCTAAAACTTTATTTTAATTTTTTAATTTCCAGGCGTGTACAATCTTACTGCGAGGAGCGTCTAAAGATGTTCTGAATGAGATTGAGAGAAATCTACAGGACGCTCTGCATGTTGCTAAGAATTTGGTATGTAATATTTTATTAACATTATAGGAATGAAAAAACTAGTTAATTAATTGTGTAAGTTTAATTCCAATCAGACCATTGCAATTGTGTTGTTGTCAACTGTCAAATTGTATGGACCCGCCAACAGTGCCTATCAAAATTGACTTGGTGACAACGGGACCACCTTAAGATATACTCTATCGAATGAATATTCTTCTCTTGTTCATAAAAGTACCAAAAGTGATATATGTATGCCTATAAACTTTGAGGAATTTTCTCGATTCTTTATGCTTCCCATTATCAGAACTGGACTTTGATGAGAGTAAATAGACTCTCTACGGTCCATGTTGGACCGAAAAATTGCCACACAATACTTAAGAATATATTTTATTCGGCTGTAATAATTTTAATATTATATTTTTTTAAATAAATTTTTACTTGTAGTCAATATTGATATTCTACGCCTTACCCGAGTTAAATGTATATGTTGTGTGTTGTGTGTCAGGTGATCAGCCCGCGGCTGGTGGCGGGCGGCGGCAGCGTGGAGATGGCCGTGTCTCAGGCGCTGGCCGCGCGTGGGCCGCACATGTCGCCCTACAGGGCCGTCGCGCAGGCGCTAGGTCACACAATCACATATTTATATTTTATAAGTCACCTCATGTGTTTCTCTCGAATCAACATTTACAGTCTACGCTGCACAGGTAAGCCCAGCGTAGGCTGTTAATGATGATGACGAAGAGGCGGTTCCCTAAACCCAATCCAGCTACCTAACGGTGCTCCAAATAAAATTCAGCGTTTAAGAACTTGTGCGACAACTCGAAGGTTCAATATTGCGTATGCCGTTTCAAAACCTATACCACAAGAGTAAATGACGTAGGTCACATTGCTTTAGTTTTGATGATAAATATAATATTAAAATTCTGCTTACTCAGTTACTAATTAATTATCTTCATATTTTTATGCATTAAGATCCAGAAAGAAGGAAGAAATACGTAATTTTCTCACAAAAACCTACTATTTTGAAAAAAGTTAGTATCATATATAATCCAATAAATTATGTTAAACAAATTTTTGTAAAACATACAAAGAACCATAATATTCTTCAAATCCTATTTAGAGAACCACTTCTTGATTTAGTAATTAATTTTTTATCTGCTTATGCCAATTATACAAAACGGACTTCGAAGTCACAGATTTTTAAAAATATATTTGTATAATGAAGACTTATGACTGAAGAACAATTACAAAACACTCAACATATCAATCCGAATTAATACCGAAATATAACTTTTATTAAATTTTTTGTTATCTGCAATCTTTTCATCACATGAAAAAATTAATTAAGGTAATAATCATCAGTAGAATCACAAAAACATACATAAATACGAGCCGAATACAGAACATTTAAACTCTGTTCAAGTGTTTACGAGAACAAGCTATCTATAATGAAGTAAACCATGAAAATTACAAATTTCCAAAAAAGTAACGAATTATATACTATAATTGTTATGGGTGATTTTAAGATGGACAGACTAAATTTATGATTCTTAAGACTGAACGTGAGATAAGGTATTTAAAAAAATACTCCACCTTATAGATGACTATGACCGAATAAAGTTACTGTGTTATTGCTTCAGTAAGTCTTGGTTAGTAGACCTGTGTAGACAATTACACAAGTCAAGTGACACTCTCTTCTTAATTGTACTAGTACTATTGGCTTAGACTTTTTTTGTCGGAGAGGTCGAATGCTTTTACGCATCATCCCAACAGTACGATACCAACTGTAGGGGTATACCAACTAAACATCCTCTCCGGGCTGACTGCCATAGCGCATGTCGGCGGCCCTCAATCCCCGACCGCAAAAGGGTCCCCTGGCCTAGAGACCTACTAACCACGGCAATAAAGCCACACACTACAAGCTTCCAGCCAACTACGCAGTCCGGAGAAGTGCCTGCAGACCCACGAGGTGACCCTGAAAATAGCTTTTTTGCTGGAGATTTGCCGACCACGAAACCACTACCGGTTCAAATCCGGTTATTTGTTTCGTGCTCGCCCAGGGTACACCGGCTGGATCCGTTGGTGAACCGACCATTAAACTTACAATCCTCCAAAGGTTCCAGCAAGCGAAGAGACTCACCAACCCGTATCCCAATTGGCTTAGACTATAAACTGACTGACTTGAAATGGTGATTGATAGATATCGACGACTGTATTTTGATAAGTTAATTTGTTGAAATAAAATTTCTGATTGTTTATAAGAACGAATATTAATTTTCGTGACATGCTTGTCTATGTATTTAGGTATATATTTTTAATATAAAAATGTCTTCAATTTATTACTTATGTTTGTCGGTTGTCTAGTATCCATAACAAAATTTCGTAATGAGGTTTACTTTAGGCTAGATAATAGATGTAATTAAGAATATTAACATTAATAGTGAATTATAAATATTAGAGTGTATGTAAATAGAAATATTCTAAATTGCAACCCCAGAACTAAAACCCGAGACCGCTGGTTTAATAGACTGATTACTGGACCAGATCAAAACTAATCTTGTATTCACAAATTACAGAAATAATCCCCCGAACCCTGGCCCAGAACTGTGGTGCGAACATGATCCGCACGCTGACGGCGCTCAGGGCCAAGCACGCCGCCGGGCCCGCCGGCAGCACGGCCGGCATCGACGGCGACACCGGCGCCATCGTCGACATGGCCGCCCTCGGCATCTGGGAGCCTCTGGCCGTCAAGCTACAGGTATATACACCAGGCGACATTAACCATACAAATAGAGAAAAAGGTTTTTTAATTTGATATTAAACCGTTTGACATAATTATTTTCAATGGGAGGACTTCGAACCAACATACATAATATAATAATAATAATTTCGGTCATTCCCCTATTATCTAACCCTAATTAGGCATCATCATGAGCTTATGTTTTAGATACTAGATAAGGGAGAAATATATAAGTAATATGTATATAAATGTAATGTATGTATATAAATATCAAAATATATTAAATAAACATACAGACATCATGACTCATGAACAAATAATCGTACTCATCATACAAATGTCTGTCCCTACCGGTATTCGAATCCGAGACTTCCGGCTAATTAGACAGGGCCAGTTACTACTCGACACAGAACCTAGTTTTAAATAATAATAAAGGTAATAATTAATTATTTTCTTCGCGCAGGTTTACAAAACAGCCGTTGAAACAGCTATTCTCCTGCTCCGGATCGATGACATTGTATCTGGATCAAAGAAGAGAGGAGGCAATGAACCAGCTGCGCCGGCGCAGGCCGCCATGCAGGAATAATTAATTAATAACACTAATACTAGATCATACGCTAGCTTTGCACGGATAATATGCTACACAGACCAATAAAATACTACGGTCAACATATATTTAAAGATATGAAAGTTGTTGGAATGAAAGAAGTTATATTGTGAGAAAATAGTAATTAACACTACATTTTGGATTAGAGTGAGGAAAACTAAACACTCGTTCGTCTTTGTCTATAAATGAGACGAATATTTTATACATGCACTAAAATTATTAATTTCATTTCGTAGAAATTCCATAACGAATGTGAAAACGAATTTCGTCCTTGATATTGTAATGGAACAGGAGCCTGATGTGAAAATCGTTGACTATTTACGTTTTACGACAGACATGACTGTAAAAAGTATATATTGTTCAAATTTCGCAACTTATTTTAAAAAATTATGCCTATGTCATTTTTATTTTGAGTTTATATTAATATTGTATAATGACCGTCAGGCATGACATATGGATTAACACGCAAACAAACAAATTTAAATTCCATTTAATTTCTTTTATTTAATTTCTTATATTATATGTTGCGTTAACGTAAATAAACAGTTGATTAATTTTCAGACGCTTCGATCAGCTTTGATAATTAGTGTTAACATCGCCTTAATATGTTCGATTTTTTTTTAAACAGAATAAGGTTTAGATTTAATTAATTTTCTGTTATTTATACGGTCACACGTGTTCGTCTATACTTTGCATTTAAGTTGCCTATCGCTATTGTAAAATTGAACAATAATAGTATTAAAAATTTATATATGTCTAACTACTTTTTTGGTTTTTTACTCTATCTACTATAGTGCAGTTAATACGACGCCATAGAGGCAAAGAAGGGCTCTAGAGCAAACAAGAAAATATATTTTACTAGCTCACATGTGTAAACTTGCGCATTCTGAATTGTACGCATTTTTTCTGTAATGATGTATTGCGAATATATACTATAAAAATAGATTCCAATACTTGTTTTCAAATGACATTGAGAGAACTCAAAATTGAGTGTATCTGATTCTATAATTGTTTATAGAATATTGTGAATAAAACTGTTATATAACTATTAAGACAGTTTTAAATAATCATGGAAAATTTTAGAACATATATGGAGATATGAGAAATTGTTATTGAAATAAACTTCGCAAAGTCTATCTGTTCGTATGATTCACATATGTGGTAAATATATTTTTATGAAACGGCGTTATAAATATTAAATAATTCGTAAAAACATTTGTACTATTAGTTTACCCTTATAAAGATAAATAAATTTAAAATGCTAACTATATCACACTGCTTGACACAGGTCTTCCCAAAATGATCAACGGCTCATACCCTAAATTAGGGCGATTTGGTCTCAGTCAACCGCGCTGGCGAATTGCGGGTTGCTCGACTTCACACAACCTAAGAATTTCTTCACAGGGGTGTATAGGTTTCTTCACGTTTTTCCTTCACCATAAAGGCCTCGAATAAATGTACATATGAACTCAAAATTTGAAATCAAAACCTGGCGGTGTTCAAACCATTGCCTACCTCATGGAAAACAAAGACAGACCCTAAGCCACCGACTCAGGCGACTTCCTACATGGGGAAAACATGAAGAGTTTGATCCATAACATCATCACTGGCAACAAACAACTTTTATAATCTCGCGCGTTGCGGCAGTTATTGTTTTATGTGCGTTGTGATTGAGGATCTACACCAGATTTTCAAAGGCAGGTTTAATTTGCTGCTAAATGAGGGTGCAACCTGCTTATAACAGTCTGGTGTGGCTCTTCAATCCAAATAGACATTATTCTTTTTATAATCGTATGGAGAGAATATGGATAAGTTACTTGACTGGGATGCTTTGCACTTTTGATTGTGTGTTTCAGAATCAGTCTTTAAGTATTACATTATTTGAATAGCCTAATAGTAGTTCCCATTACAGAGAACTATCGAGGTTTAATTTAGTAATCATTACGATTGTGCCTATTTAGGATAATGGTTTGATTGTCTCATTAACTGAGAGCAAGTCACAATGAGCAGTATCATCTATCATTAGACATTTAGGTTACACTTTTGTTATTATCACTCGTAACATCACTATGGTAATTGTTATAATAATTGTAAAATTAGGCAGCGTGTGTTGTGTGTGTGTAGCTGTATATGTGTGTGAGGGAGTGTAATTCAATAATTAATATTGAAATTCAGAGAAGCTCGTAGTGATTTGAGCGTTTCGACCGCGAATACAAAGCCTTTCAAAACTTTCGCTACGGTTGAATCGAGATGTGTTGGTCATAATTTAGCAACACAAGGTTCAACCGAGCCTCGAGAAACATGTTAACTCGTTAGTCCCGGTTGTTACACTTTCACCCATCTACTACCTAGTGCAGTGGTATTGTGAACCTTGAACTAGTATCAGCTAGACCCATGCAGGAAGACCTGTGTACTACAGTAATTTAAATATTATACCTTATATGAACTAGGAGCCATATAACCTGTATTTCATCAGAACATCATTATTATTCGTCATGGTTCATTAGGGCTGAAAATTAAATGCACCATTTCACCATTGTAAATGTCACGTGATTTTGTTATGACATGTGACAATTTTTTTGCGATCGTATTGACAAAATAAGATGAATTGCAAATATTTGAATAATAATTTGTACGCTAGAATCAGGCCCAGTATCTTTATTTAATAATATATTTATTTTGATGACCTGGACGCACACCAGGGCTTGGTTGAGGTGGCCAAGGAATCAATTCGTTAAAAAGAAAGACTGCCCAGCAGTGACACCATTTGTTAATTAAATAAATAACATATTTTAAAATTTCTTTACAAAACTTTATACAGCTTTAGTTACTTAGGACTTAAAGTAAAATGTAAGTTCCCTTATTTTACCGCTTATCGTTAGGCAGACTATACGCTTGATTTACACCCTTATCTTGTATAAGAAAAATTTTCTAAAACACCAATTACATAATTATTTTAAAAATATACAATCTAAACATGATCAAGATGCAGCTAGAAGAACTGCAGCGTATCGTCGAGGAAAGTGCAAAGCAGCTTTACTGGCGTTGGACAATTCCACATATCTGAAAAAATGTAGCTAATTACTAAAGTATCATAGAAGCTATTAAAATAAGAAACTTGTCAAATTATAAACTTTCCCCTGTGACTCTAAAATGTGGAAACCGAGACCTTACCTATATTAGGTTCGCATTTGCGGTATTGCATTATCTGACGGTATGCTGTTCAGAAAACGCGTTCCTTTACATCGCTGATTTTCAGCCACCCCACCTGTCTAAGATCCTAAGCTACAAGGATTAGGAAATATAATAGTTACATTGATCCAGTCAAATTGTGAGAAAAAGCAAGAGCACTGCAATGTAGACATTAAAAGTACATTTACCGCGAGTGTATGTGAAGCTAAAAGATTTAGCCCTTGCTTACTTGTTACATTTGCTGACCATTACAAGGTTTGAGTTCTAGATACTCTAAATTAAGTTTATACTTAAATCCAGTCATGAAGGCTATACAGCGAGCATTGATTTTGCGACAGGCGATACGCACTCGTGTCACTATTGTTAAATAAACGACATTTAAAATGGTTACCGTTAGTTTTTACGCGTTTCCAGTGGACTATTGACAAAGTTGGTAATAAAAATAGACAAATATTTGTTTTATTTGATTGACGGGTGATTAAAACGTACAAGAAATTAACTATACGTCATATTTTTTATTTTTATCATGTCCATCCTAAGATTACCAGGAAGAAATATCTATTAGCGATAAGGTCGCCCTTTGTACAAATCTTTTGTTTATTTTGTCCAATGAAGCAATATTGTATTGTTTTCTATTTTTGTAAGTTAATATTAAATTAAAGTTATTACTTTAAGAACAATGTGGTATCTTTGAGAACGGTTCAGCGGCGCTAATTAATTAATTAGGCTTAAAAGCTCTTATTCCTCATAATAACTTACATGATATTATATAGAAGTTAATGTATGCAAAATCAGAAAATAATGTTCAAATTTATATACTATGAATATATCACTTGTATGAGGTCTCGGGTGCAGTTACCGCCTCAGGACTATTCTAGATATTATGCCAATAGTTTACTGTTTGCGTTAATTGAGTATGGTAGACATTACAGTCCAATTAAAATACAAAAACTCGTCCGAATGAACAGCCGTCCATCAGATACGTCACGATATATTGCCGTGTATAACAATGGGCTCGGGTATGTATTGTACGCGGCGCGTCGCCCGTGACCGGCATCTAGCTGACTCCAGCCGCATTGTGGTGACAGAGACCGGGAGAACAGTTGGCTTCACACGACTAATATGTTATGGTAAGTTCAATATAATATATTCATATTGTCGTTTTAAAGAGGGAGTTATTATTTCAGGATCAAACAAACTGAATGCTCTGTAGCTTACCAATCACTTTATTATAAACAAAATAATCAAATCAATTTTTCCAAATCTTAGTTTTTTGGGTTAGGTTAATAAGGTTTATTTCGACAGCCAACTATATAAATGTATCTGTTTACTTAAAACAGATGTTTCAGGTTTTAATCTATAGTATGGAGATATGGATGTGTATTAGCATTAATTCAAGAGTCTTAACCCTACAGCTACCTAAAAATTGTCCCAACTTTGACGAATGTTGGTCATTTTGACAATGTAATAAAAAATGAGTTTTATTCTCAAATAATAGTTGCAATAATTGCAATTGTCACATACAAGTTTGAGAGCTATCAGAAACGATTTGTTGAATCTGTATATAATTTAATATTTATTTAAGTAAGATTAGTAGCTGTAGGGTTAATTAACTTCGTATTAATTTAGCTAATTTCTAAAATTTTCACCCATCTATTTGTCACTGTTATATAGGTGTTATAACACAAGCTCTGAATAATGCTAATTTGGACAAATATCATGTTTAGTACTCTGATACTTACCTATTATTTAATTTATATCCTGTTTTTGCAATATTATGTGTATATTAATGCACATAGCGCTTTTTGTCAAAACTTCTGGCATTTCAACTACATAAATAAGATTGGTGTGTCGCTCTTTGATCACATCGAGTTCATCAATGCTTTCTCCACTCAGTTTTACCAATGAGGACTAATTCATCAAAATTTTCATTTAGAACGTATCACGTTTGTGAATGAACCAGAAGAATGTGAATGGTGAAAACTTATCTTTATAGTAATCCTAGTGAGGATTAACAAAGTGCATCAATTAATTATTTGTGAATGCAAGTAGCTATCATTTATGAACTTTGACGCAGGTTTTATGCTTATACTAAAAGGGGTTTCTGCTATTTACTCACTTTGGAAAGAAAGTAAAATTAAAGGGTTTCAAAAGAATTGTGTTTCAATCCAAATTATGATCTTCAAGTTGCCAATTTGTAATTTTCATTTATGCTAGTATGATGTCGAACGTTGCGACATCATAAGCTTATATAAGTCCCACTGTTGGGCAGAAACAGAGAAATTTAGGCCACAATAACATCGCTTAATCGAGTTCTTTGCCTTAGCTACCATGGTTTAGTTTATATCTATTTTACCCTGTGAATTTTATAACATCCAAATTAATTTTAAATCTTTACTTTTAATTTTTCTTTAAGATTTTCCGTTTTTTATATTTTTAAATATAACAAAACACAATAAAAATTAAAAACCAATCTATTTTTATATATAAGAAATAAGAATAAGAAGATAATAAACAAGATTTTTTCAAACTTTTAATATACTGTCTCAACCTTAGTTGTATAGTTCGTGGTTTGTCGTTAATCCCAAATTGGAATAACTTCAAATTATGCGTGAAAAAACATAATGGGCCAACATGGTAAACTAGAGCAGTAAGAACATATTGTAGCGTTGCAATCGGACTAGTTTTACATCAATTCATATTTTTGTGCTTTAAGTGAATTCGATACTAAAAATCAGATAATACAAGTAGATGACGAATAAATTGAATATAAAATAAAATATGCGTAATAATTTGAACAAGGCCAAGGGAGAGAAACCGGAGTGTCTCTGCGTGACAAAAATAAATTATGAGATCTGCTAAAGAACTAGTGTCAGCGACGTAGTCCGAAAATTGCAAGTGTAAGTGGCTTTGGGCCGAGCACATTTCAAGGAGAACTCGCGGCCGTTGGAGCGGAAAGATCCTTAGATTGCGGCCGCGGATCGGGAGACTCGGTATTAGTAGATCTCTCACAAAATGGACCGATCTGGTAAAGATGTCTATGTCCAATAATCGGCTGATATGATGATACGAAATAATTAAAAAGACTGTGTCTTTTGGTAGCACCAAAGAAGTCACTGCATCATAATTATGTCAAACTTATAGGCCTATTTTTCTATCCAACTGACATAAAATCTATTTCATTGTGACAATTCGCATGATAAATTTTGGGAAGTGGGTTAATCAGACAGGTTGACCCTTCAATGGGTCATTAAATCATAATAGCTGGTGGATAACGGTGATCGATACTAGCAGGTAGTTATTGACAATAGATGGAAGCTATATGGAGCGGAACGTTCGTCTGCCTGTTTGTCTGCTGTGACTACAGTTATTGAGGATTGGTTAAAACTGACGATTTGGCGGCTTATATTGGGATCGTGCATGGATTTGTAAATATAAAAGTATTTGAAAGTACCTATGGATTCATTTCTTCATGTTTCACATCATGTACATACTAGGCTAAAATATGATGAAGGTAAAAAAAAATGTTTTGGCGATGTAACACACACTCAAATATATAACGATTTAAAACGTAAGGTATGTGTATATTTATAAGAGTTACAACGCATTTAATACTACGAATGACGTTGAAAAATATTTACACTAGAACTTTTAGGTAATTAGGTAGTATTCATCACAATTATCAGCCTTATTAAGCCTCTGATGCCCATCAGTGGGTAAGTCCCACTATACTATACTTCCTACACGTAAGAAAGAAATTTGGGACATACCAATACTGCCAATTAGCATGTAATTTTTTTTTTTTAAAACCTATATGCAAACTCACGGTTGTAAAATTAAGTAGTTAAATAAATTAACATATAATAGTTAAGTTACTTCTAGCGTATTTTTTATAATGAATATTTAATGTTATTGTTATTGTGGTAGTATTCCCAATACGAACGTACTTTTTAATTTACCTTTCTGTCTCAAAAAAGGATTGAGTGAAAGTGCGTCTGTTTTTCTACCAGTCAAATAAAAGTCGAGTTTGCAACAGGTAGTGTAATCTTTATGATAAGTCATTCTGTTTCGAACCGACTGATTTTTAAACTTCACTATCTTAACCTGATGATATCATTGCTTTTTTGACTAAATTTTCTATGGGTGAGGATCTATCGTGGAAAAAGAGTATGAAAAATGAAAACGACGTTGTTAGCCTCATTCACCCCTGTTGGAGGTTTTTTCTGGTGATATATGCAAATATTTACTTTATAAATGGTCTATATATCATTATGATTCTCAGTTCTTACGGTTTGACCTTAGAAAAAAGAAATATTTTTTCGTAAAGTAGCACAAAACTTTAAGACACTAATAAGGCAAACTATTTTAATTGAAACGCGTATATAATATAACAGTATTTTTTTAAATTAAACGAAGTAATCTTTCAAAATACGACTAAGGATTTGCTTGAAGTAGCTTCCGTAGCAATTGCGGATAAAATGAACTTTGAATTGGTTATTTTGGGATTAGTTAATATACTAACAGACAAATGGACAAAGATTTCGAGACATAATTCCGAACAATCTTTAAAAAGGAAATAATATGATTAAGGAAATAATGACGGGTATGTGTGGGGCTCACCCAGTGCTTCATTAGAGCAGCACTGGGGATACCCACTAAACTCCCCGGTAACTCCATTGCCCTTTACGAGGGCAACCTGGGTTCAGCCTAAGCAATTCACCAGGTGGCCTAGGCAGAGTGCCGATACACCTAGCCAGCAAAATAATGTTTCACATGTTGAAATAACATTATGTTTGTCTATTTTAACAATTATTATTGACATGAAATGGTTTAACTCTCAAGGATTTTAAGTAATAGGCATCAAATAGTTTGATATGAAAAAAAGTACGTAGTTATAGGTAATTGCTTTGTCATCTGCCCATCAAATGTTAGCTAGTCCTGGAGGTTACGTTCGTGATGTGCCCGATAGGGGTCACGCTCCGGTGGCTTTTCGGCTGCTTCCGTTTGATTTCATCACGTTTCCGACCGCGGTCACTGTACTATTCTTTGTCAATACGAGTTAATATGTTAATGAAATTGTTCACATTCATATTTTTTGTTTAAAGTACATATTTGGTTTTTGGGAAAATCCAGAAATGGAAATGAAAAAAGGCAAACGAAAAAGAGATCTTTATTTATAATACGTAAAAACGTAGATAAAAATGCTTTTCTCTTTTATGTTTCAGATTATCAAAACTATGACGAAAGTAAAGTTTTTCCAGGCTATCGTGTTTTCTGCAGTACTTTTCATTCAAACGACTTTCACTTTGGAATTGCCTAACGTATTCGAGAGAAATGCAGAGGTTTGTAGAACAATTAATTAAAATAACTATAATATTATTAAAAATAACTACCTAGTATTAAGTTTCATCTAGCTGTTAGAGATGAAATAATCAATTTTAAAATTTCAGACTAACTTCGAGGCCAGTGTTAGAGAGCGTCGCGACGTGATCGAGGAAGAAAAGTACTTCAATGTGCATTCAGACATGAGAAAAGAAAACAATATAAATCAACCAGGTTCGTGGATGCCGGGCCCATTACCCCCCGAAGAAGACCCAACGACCAAGATCTCGCTCACTAACACAGAAGTGAAAGAAGTGCTGCCCTTGTACCAGACCACCGAACGAGTAACGGACAAACCAACTGGCCGGGGTGCCAGAGCTTCGAACGAGAATTGGGTAAAACTACCATTTCCTGATCGCGATGACATGCAAAGGGACATTCTGACTCCACCTCAACCTTCTGGAGAGCTGATAAATTCTCGAATGCCTCGAGTAAACTTTGTAACACAAAACAAACAGTTGGAAGCTTCCGAATCTCGTAACGATAAGGAGTCTATTCAGCGAGCCACTAGGACAGACGATATTAGGACGGATTTCGTAAGACCGGATCGAGATGATGAAAGAGTAAAACCCTATAAGCCTGTGTATCCCAGACAGGCTGTGTACTACCCAGAAGAGTCCAGACGACAATTCTACGAAGACAGATACTATCCCGCTGATGATTTATACAGACGGGATCCGTACGTTGATTTATACGATCGCAGGAGGTACCCCGTATACGGGCCTAGAATTGATAGGTATGATGATTCCCACGATAATTATATACCGAGAAAGCCCAAACGGATCATTTATTACGCTCATCTACCAGATGTAGTCAGGACGCCACCGAGCGTCGATCTAAGATACAGATACTCCGCTGATCCATATAGGCGTTTCGATGATGATTACTACGCAAGAACTGGTAGATACGACTACCGATTTAGAAACAGATATCCCTATGCTCCTTTGAGAAAAGAAGAAAGAAATTACAGAGACCTAGCTGGCGCCGGTACAGCGAATAAAGACAAGAAAGTAGAAGAAAAGATAACACCTACTCCTATTTTACCTAAGAAAGAAGAGAAACCTAGAATTAATTCTAACAACAATAATAATGATAACAGAAATATCAATAGGAATTTAATTAATAGCCACCAGTACCATGATGGTCTGGACACCTTCAATGACCAGTTGTCACACAAAACCTACCAAGATGTTCTAAGACCTGACGATGGTTATCTTAGATTTGAGGAACCTCTATTCCAAGGTGCCGTAGAAGACCCATATCAAAGGAAATACTAATTGGTGTTATTACATCGCGTAGTTTTTGGCTTGTTTTTTGCAAACATGAAAACCAGCCTAAAACGTCAATGTGTGCTAAATTATAACCTTTTTACTTTTCATTAGTATTTATAAATAAAAATTAATAAAAAAACTTTAAATTAAAAATTATTTGTGTAAGTTGTCACTAATAAATGTAATTACTTAAACTCTCGTTTTAATTATTCGAAGGGCGAGAATCGCGACAAATTGTACAAGCAATAAATCGACCGTTTAAATTAAAACACGGGAGGGTGAAGATGAATTTCATTAAGAATTAATTAATGTCATTCTTAAACGGTTTTTGTTTTTCCGCGCGAATAAAAAACATCTGTCGGGATGTTAGCGCGCGACGAGTTTTCTTGAGGTAATTAAGCAATAAATTTTGTGGCTGGCAACATCCAGAGGTGGGGGCCAATTACAGTGAGCGTTTAAGAAAATGGATGCTGGAGTCGAGAGGCTGGCTACTCCGACGTGACTAATTACAATTGAGGGCTTAGAAAAAATCCTACGACGTGACAGCTTGTAATCAAGGGATAGATTTGGTTCTTTCTGTTTTTTTCTCTCGTTTTAATGTCGGAGGGCGCGGATTAATGGGCCTACTATAAATTAGACGGTAATTAAATGTCTTGTCTGGGGTTTACTTTTGAAGTATTGAAATATATAATTACTTACAACTAGATCATACCCTTTCATATATTTATATAAACGTGATTTACTCAACACTAATAATTTTTTAACTGATACTAACCACACGAAGTGAGTTTCCTAATTTTAACCAGATTTTTTGAAAAGAGTCATATTGATATATTAACTCAATGGTTTTAAAAATATATAACAATTATATGGAATCATTTTTAAGTATTACATTAATTATTGTATCTGTATTTCAGGCTAAAATCTCTGACATAAATAGATAGATTGAAATTTTAATTTTATTCATCTATTTATGACAGAGATTTACCAATTTCCACATTTTTATTGACAATTTAAATAATAATACTCACTGATCTGTAATCTATTTGCAATTCTCTTGTAAGTAAATATTTATCTTATTGTACAGAAAGTTTTGGTATCAATTTATTAGAGTAAACATCGTCTCCGGTCAGAGTGCCATTGGCACAATCGGCCTGATGAGGTGAATTATTAATGGAGCATCCCCGCTGGGGTGACAACCGACTTTGATTGGGGTGGACAGACCAGTAACCGGATTTATTACTACATATCTTTTACCAGGATGATAAATGTTAGCTGTCATAATCAAAAATTTATCTGTGATGTGCGTTTGCTATTTAAAGAAAATTTCTGAATACTACAAATATACTTTTGCATCTATTCAAAAGTATAAATACATATTTCGCAGACTTTTCTTTCTTCTTGAAAAGACTTTCAAGACTTTTCAAGACTCTTTCTTGCTAAAGATTTATCTTGACAGCAATTTTGCTAAATACTTAGGTATTTCTATATATTATCGTTTTTACTATTTTATTCTAAATCTAGTTTTGAATTGTTATTTCAAATCCAAAGAGTAGATTTACTTTACAGCGATTGTGATTATAGGTTTTACTCAATTGTATTAATATGCTAGGTAATTAAGAACAGTCTCAACTAAAGAAGAGTTTAGGAATCAAAGATAAAATCACCACCATCTTTTTTCTGTCCTGATAGCTGACAAAAAATTACCCGTATCTTATGGAGCACCGTTTATTGTTATAGATATTATTATAATTATCTAAAAATTCACATTTGACAAATAAATTATTTGAAAACCACTAACTGTAATGAACGTTTGAATGCCAATAATAATAATTAATGTTTTGTAAATTATTTACTAAAAATGTTGTATTTCAGATCTTCTACCGAAACTTAATACATGACCTTTTTTGCAAAAGCGATGACAACTGGAATTGTTCAAATAAATCAGTTCATTTTACTACGAAATATAGTACACCCTACCAGAAAGGGTTGTGTTGTGACAGATGCGGGCCTCGGTTACGCAACCACCAAACAAAAGATCTGTCTCGAGCTTGAGGCGATATTCATTACTGATGAGACAGGCGCGGGTTCAGGGCGACTGATCCTTGATAATGTTTAGAGCAAAGAATCCTTCTGTCCATATGAAGGATTCCACGTTGCACGAATTCTAGAGATAGAAGAATTCTAGAATTCTAGATTCTAGAGATTCTTCTATATTATTCTTTCTATTCTTCTTTCTATTTCTAGTCTACCTTTGATGAGCAGTGTAACTCCAAGCCTTTCTTTACGAATTTGATAAAACAGCCAGATTTCAAAAAAAATCTTTTAAATTAAATTACCTAAAAAAAGTTCTGACTTTTTATTGTGTATAAGGCAAAGATTGTAAAACTTTCTCCCAAATGCTAGCAACCAAGGCCAAGACAAATTTCGCGTCCAAAGTTGCTTCGGCATATGCCGAGGGGATGTATTTTAGATGTATTGTATTGTCCGTCTTTACATTCAGTGTGAACAACAACATTACGACATTAAATTTAAATACCACCTGTATTCGTTCATAGAAATATAATCAAAAATTCAAATTTTTTTAACAACTTCAACACTTCTATGAACTTTGACGACGAATGATCTAATTTATGTCGTATTGTGTTTTCCACAATGTACAACTTTCTGAATGCTTCTTTTTATTGCCTATATTTAAATATAAAAAAATAATATATTAAAACTAATACATCTGATTTAAAATTACTTTGGAATCAATGAATAGAATTATATCATTTTTATAATGAGCAATAAAAATATATTATTTTAGAACTAAGCGTAAAGTAAGCTCGTAACTATTCACATACAGAATTCGAGTTACTTTGCATCATTCATTAAGTTACACAAATCTGGAGGCTAGTTCATATCCTTAATCCGTGCCTGTGTCGCAAATTACCAACATGGAGTATCTCGGTGTATTTACTTGAATCTAATCTCAAGATGGCGCACGGTTTTAATTGGGACATTGTTGCGGTAATCCAATAAAGTTATTACCGTTATTCTTAATTTTGCCTGAAATAAATTCCAGCTTTCAGTTAATTTACTTCAGGTAGCATTAATTTTTCTGGTTTTAGAGACGAGTAATTTCAATTAAGCTTCATCATCATTGACGGCAGAGTTCTCGGGTATATTTTCTTATATTTATATACATATATTATCTAAATTTCTCCATTATCTAGTATCCATAAAACCAGCTCTTAATTATGCTTGATTAAAGCTTATTATCATATCAGCCAAAAGATGTCCACTGTTCGACATAGGCCTACCCCAAAGATCTTCTAAAAGTATTGGTTTTGCGCTGTCCACATCCAATTGCTTGCCGCAATCTTTACCAGATCAGCCAGTTCACCTTGTGTCTTTCAACATGGGCGCCACTAGAAGACCACTAACAACAACAAAAAGGATAGAAAGATAGATAAAACATTTATTTCCATTTCGACATCACACACAATCCATCCAGACAGTACATAGATTGAAAGACAAACATTTTATAATAAAGTATTAAAGACCTTTGTGTGCGCTACAGAAGTGCAAAAGGGTCGCAACTCTGTAACTGATTTTCAGCACTGATATTCTGTATAAGAATATATTATATTATATATATTTTGTATAAGAATATTATGAAAAGGGCATGGGAAGTACTTTTGCTCCTCTTTAAGTTTTTATGTACCATGAATAAAGTTAATGTTAGCTTACTATTAAACAGCGTATTTGGCAAAAATAATGATTAGTAAACAGTGTGTAACCAGTTTTGACTGTTATATAATATTCTTAGTTTTAGTTTGTACGAATAAGTAAAAGGCAAGTATTTGTCTACAATATATGAGAGGGAATACTCATAGGTGGATTATAAATTTCGGACTATTCTCTTAATTACACCACGCACCAAATATTATTCCAATGTTTAAAATTCTAAAAAGTCTCCACAAATTTAGAGAGTTTGTCACCACAGGTGTGACATGCTTATCTAGCAAGTGCTTACTTTATTTAACTTCACATACATGCCTCGATAGGTAAGCGGTTTCTTAGCCTATGCTGCTCAAAAAGAAATTTAGTAAAGCCATCTGCATTGTGATAAGACTCTAAGATTGATAGGTTTTTTAAAGAGTAGCAGGAATGGACAACGATTTTGCATATTTTTGATACATACACCTCTATACTTTACGCGCTTCTAATTCACAAATTATATTTTAACCAACAAAAGCCCAATTACGAAGGATGTCCTTAAAACCATCACCATATAACGAAAATTCATAAACCTTTACAGCTCCAAGCAGTTAGTAAACACTCAGCCGGGCCATAAAGACCCATACAATAACACATGATGGCAAGTTGGCGCGACACGGCCACCGCGACACTCGCCTATTAACAAGTCAATAACAATTTACTGAATTGCTTTTACGTTGTTTTGTATATGAGACCCTAAGGGAAAGGGGTGACGGCAGGGTTGGTAAAACATTATATGAAGAAAATTTAGATACTTTAACTTAGAAAATAGTTTAGTGAATTTATCTGTACTAATATTAACTGAAGGCCCCATACTCAACAGGTTCTTTATTTGAGGCATTCAAAAATATTTTAAAAATTGTCAAAGTGAAAATATTGTATCACTAGCGGCTGGCCTCGGCTGCGCCCAGAGTATGTATATATATCTAAAACATCCTCATGAAATGATCTATCTATTAGTGGGAGCCAGAAAATCCGTGCGGTAGTTTTTGATTTTATCGCGATCAGACCCGCAGAATTCCCTGCGTTTTATAATATGCAGTGATTAATTTTTAAGAAGTGCATAACATTTTAGTGACAGTTGAGTATACAGTCTTGATTATCCATTACTACTTTGTTATAATATTATTGTAATGTAGAAAAGGATAGATATTTCAGGTAATTCCAATCTCAGATGCCTTTCTAAAGTAAATGCAATTTAAACTGGAAGGAAGGCTTGTCTCTAACAGTGGACATGTATAATAGGTTGATGATTATGATCATTAAATTAAGCTTATAATTCAATAAGCTTACACTTCAGTTAGAGTTTTCCTGTTAAAATTACTATCAATTTGTTTTATTGTAATATTATTGCAATTTAATTAGCATCAGTTTGAAGTTTTGCCAACCCTTAAAGCCAAACCGTTTCTTAGTCAAGGGTCGCCTGTCCCGGGACCTTAGTCCGGATCTGTCCGGGAAATTGATAATTTTCCCTTAACGTTATAGCGTAACATTAGTTATTCATTAAACTAGATATGATCCAGGTCCATATTGTTAATATTTACTTGACTGTCCCTCCTGTCCTATACCCTGAATTAATTTGGGAATAGTTTGGATTGCAGCGGGTTTAACGGGGCGTAGTGTAACAAATTTGTTAATTAGTTTTAGTGAAGATCAAGTTTTAGACCTAAGAGACAAGGCGGTATATATGAACATTGAAAGATTTGGTAAACGTGTTAATAATACCAACACCAATATTGAATACGGCGACTACTGGGGAAAACCAGAAGACAATATTTAACTGATCGGACCTCTATAAAGTAAGGTAGAATATTTAAAAAATATATAATTGAAAAGTTGTTTGAAATAAGGGAAAAGTTTGATTCTGAGATTGATTTTGTAACTACGCCTAAGATTACGTGGGACTTAGTCTGAGGAGCGTAAATAAAAGATATTTATTTTGATTTTAATCGATTTGTCTAATAATAAAACAATGACATGACTGTATCACGAGACACATGATATTTTTGTCTTTTGAAGGAAGAAAGGAAGCTCTGGGTTTTAGAGCAGGCGCACTGAAATGCTTTGAACATCTATGCTTAAAGCAAATCCATCCGCTCGCTTATTCATTTACCAAGAGTGTTTAGGCGTATTAGGTCGGCACGTGTAGTGAGTGTTATGTTATCTTGTAGTTGAAAAATATATTTAATTTTTTCTTCATAATATCAAAATACGCAATTTTCGCCAGTCAGCAATTCAATTCTTAAAATTGTTTTATTGCATTTCCTGTTAAAATGGCCTTGGTCGTTGTGACCTTCCTTAACTCCTAAATTTCGAACACCAAAAAGACCTAGACATTAATCGAATATGTCACTGTCGCGACAACTTTGTCGTCTTCCGAGAAGATTACTTTTTTATTTTATATTATATTCGAGTTTATGTGACATTTTATTAGACTGTGGACTCATCCACGTGGGCACACAAAGGAGTTATTTGGTTTCTTAGAAAAATATTCTTCGGGTCCGGTATTAAAAATGATTCGCATACTTTGTTGTACGACGGTATTTATTGTGGTCTGTTTGTTGATGACACATTCGCTTGTTAATAAACGCTATGGGTCTTTAAAGGTCGGCAGTCTCAGCAGCTTTGAAACGCGAATATTGATCTTTTGAGTCATATTTGTTATTGTTATTGGAACGCCATAATCATATCGCCACATTTCTCTTTTATTGAGATCGTGAATATTTATAGGTACACAATAATATTAAATAAATATTATATATTTAAAAGAATGTCTATACTAGAAAAAATCCCAACCTCATGGATGGATTCTGTGTGGATTGTTTGAATATTTATCGTATAGATCTTTGTGTGAATTAAATTTAAAAAAATTTGGTATTTACAATTCAATATTCTAAACTTACTTTTCACTAAAGTTTTGATGCCTTATCTATTAATTTATTTCAGGTTGGAAACAAAACTAGTAAATAGTCTTACGTGTTATGGCTGTTCGAGTGTTGAAATTTAACGAAGTAAGCATGACGTACATTTAAATAAAAATATCACAGAAAACTACTTAGTCCAAAGTAAAGGTTTTTGTATGGATGGACGTACGATAAGACCGCCAAAAAATATATAATAATACAATAGTATCAAGCAATTAAATCGTATCAAGCAGAAGTGCTTCAAATCTATTACAAAGTATAAATAAAACTATTATTAGCAGGTAACTAGTTAACTACGGAGGGATCAAAAACAGTTGAATCCAAATAATTTTAATTTCAAATAAATAGTCTCTATGCTTGTTAATGACGTAACCAGAGAGAACTGTCGCGCTGTCTCTCCGCGGGGCGTGGTGCGGTCCCGGCGCGATGTCGCGATAGTGCGGCTAGCGGCAGCGGCGGCGCGGCGCGACAAAGCAAGCGCCCGCCATTAACCGATATGACACGACTATAAAGTACGCCTCACCGTGGGACGATGACGCGCCAGCATGCAATAATGTTGCTCTACGTCCATTGAACATTTAAATATCAACTTAATTTGCATTAACGGACATGATTATTGACTGCTAGGAGAGATTTCATTTAGATATGTACAGTACCTTTGTACAATTTATCGTCAAAAACCTGTTTTCCTGAAACATTATTGTGTGGATATTAATGATTAAATAAATAAATAAAAAATCTCGTAATTAAAACTTTGTTTTCCTAACTGACAATAATAATTGGCAGTGGCAAATATATTTCACCTTTTCAATCCTTGCTCAGCTCACATACAATTAAAAAACTTTTATGTGAATTCTAATAAGTGGATGCTTTGCACGTTATTAAATACAAGTAGAGCATCATTCGCTTCGTACCGCGTGCACCGCAATATTTCGCACCGTACACACATTACGCCCGATCATTTCGCATTATATTACGCTCGCGCTGTTGAGCCGTTTTTGTGAAACGGGTATCGAACCCAGGCCCTTGTCGTCGAGCACTAACCATAAATACGCGTCCGCCAGACACGGCCAGCACTCATAACGTATCAATTGTCTTTATAGCCTATATTTTTATTATTTACACCGGACATTATCGTGTCATGAGATTTTATCGATATATACCACTACTTTTTGCTTCAATGGTGAACTAAATACCACCTTTGGTTGTAACTTAGTTCTCGTTATGGACGGTTTAGTTTTGTTTATTTGGGGATGCCCCGCTACGGATGTTGATACGATAATACGAAAATGAGTTATATCATTGTTTATATGAGTAAATTCATGATAACGTTTTTCGCATTAACATAAGTATCACAATCGTTATGTCTTTATAAATAAATCATTTCAACTCCGAAATAACATATAATATTAATAATACAACGCCTCTGTTTTCATGTATTGGAAACGACGTTTTTTTACTATACAAATGTCCGCTGAACGCAACTACGATCGAACGTCTATCACGTCTCGATACTATAGAAATTTTACTATAGAAACATCGAACACAAAATAATAATGAATATTTATTAGTTTTCCTTGTTATCTACAATAAAAAATAATAATTGAATATTAATTGAAACTTATATACCGAATTTCATATATTTTTCTATATAAATAAATAATATAGAAAATTGTGTGAAATTTGGATATACATAAAAGTACCAGCTCGCTATAAGTACAATATGCATTTTTATAAGATTGCATTAAATATTAAAATTAATATGAAGTATTTATTATAATTAAGGGTAACATTTACAAGGAGCCTGATTTTTTATCATACGATACTGTTTCAAATTAAATAGGCAGCATTTTTCATTATTTATGTGCTCAACAATATTCCTTTTAATTTAATTACATAAATTTTGAAATACATAAATACAGGCAATTGTCATCGTGTTAATATTTTCTATCTCTAGGTCTCTTCGATTTCTTATATTAGTTACTAATAAGAATATATTAGATAATCATCGAAAAGCCTTATGAAAATAACGAGCTTTTAAACTATCTCGTTCCATAAGAGATAAAGACGGGTAGATGATTACATACCTACTCTATGCGTTAAGTCCCTTCTTGATTATTTTGTGCTTTAAATTTTCTATATATTTAATATTTCTATCAAATAGTTTCAACCTACGTTAGGTGCGAATAATCATTGAATAATATGTTTGTCACATATCCAGAAACTATGGAGTGTATATTAAAGACAAGGCTTATTTGCTGATAAACAAACTTTTTACACACACATATTACCTAGTACTCTGTAATCACTGCAATCTTATCTTATCTGTAATCTTACTGCACTAGATAACGGAGAAATATGAATAGTAATATGTATATAAATATCAGAAATATACTAAATAAATATACAAACATCCACGACTCGTTATAAAATATTCGTACACGTCCTACAAATATCTGCCCCTACCGGGATTCAAACCTGTCCCGGGTTAAGAAAACTCGGTAAACGGCGTATTTTAAACTTTCTCGTTCCATCACCTATTTATCGTCATTGCTCTCATATAAAGCAACCTTATTAATGTATCCTTATTGAAAGATACAATGTACTGAAGAATTTACTGTTAATGAGCCAATGATCAGTCTAAAGACATCTCTAGGTATCCCGAGGGACGGGGTGGAGGGGATTTATTGGACGTAATTAAAAAGAAAACATGGATGCCTCTTGTCGCTGGATGTGCCTGGAAAACTAACAGGTGAAGGTTGTAGGCTTAATGGCTATCAACCAGCCGTCTTTCTCTGAATTTAAACTCTTTATTGTACCAAATAAAGAAAAAATTAATGAATATGCAATGTATGTATGTATGTAGTATACAATGGAGGATATACTTAAATACATATTTAAAAATGAAATAAATTTCTTTTTTATTTTGTGCTTTTAATATCTGGTAGTTTCCGGCCTATGACCATCACAAATGTTTTTTAGTTAGAAGTTGTATTCCTGTGAAATAATAAAATCAGGATGCTTTTATAATTGCATTCTATTTTATTCTTGTATATACAAAATACATACGTTACCAAACAATTGTACCTACCTACAAAGTCATAATCAAAGTAGTATTTTTACTGTTTTCATATAATTTATTCACTTGTGCTATAAAGATGATAATATGTAGTGTCTGTCAGAAATCTGGAGACCCTTACCGGAAGTTAGAGTGCAGACCAGCTGCTGATAGGATGGTCAGAAAGACGCTCAATCAAGAAAGAACTGGAAAGTCATAAAAGAGACTGTCCTATTCTGGCTAATTAATTGAAATATCTATTTAAAAATGTCAAAATTTTTAGTTGAAAAAATTCCCAAAATCTCGATTGAATAAAACTCGATTACTTTTATTTTATTACACTTTGTTCACATGAAAAGATAAGGTAATCATTTAAACAGAAATTTAAAATCCAAACTTAAATCGGATTAAATCCTAAAAACCGTTGCAATCCCACACTTCTCAAATAAATAAATAAACCACAATAAACCAAATAGAAGCTAAAAGCTACTGTGAATTTTTCACGCAGCCAAAGTGATTTCCCGGTTCCTCGGGACACGTCCCACAAAATGTTAGCAATAAAAAGACACGAGTAAATGTAAATCTCATAAAGCGATATCAAACCGCCAGGTTGCGGTTACTACAGCCATTACAAAAAAATAAAGTGTCCCATCAAAAGGCCAGGCCCGTACTCGCCGTACATTTGTAATTCTGGAGCGATCGCTACGAGTCCCTGGCGGGCGTGCGCGGGCGAGAGGGGCAAGCAGTTTGTGTTTTATTGATATTTTAGCGTTGGAATGATTTTCGTAGCGACTGTACGACTCTCTCGGGGTGCGACCGTTAGTATTGATGGCGACTCCAGGTGACGAACTTGGGACGATGGAAAAAGGTAAAAAAAATAAAATTGCCGAAACAAAATACAAAATAATCCAAATTAATATGTGTATTTTGCCGAAAGATTGATGAAGATATTGAGAAAAATGAAATTTGATAAATAAATATAGAAAATTTATTGAGTGTTCACAAATCATCGTTTATAAGCATTTTTATAAATAGGCGGCAAGCAAAGCTCGTATCAACATAGTAACTCCGAACTTTTTAATGGCTTCTTAATATTTTTAATTTATATATTGGGTAGTACTTACTTAGAGATAACTTTTATAGCTGGTAGCTGGAGGGCTGGTAAGATTCGAAAGATTAACTTTAATTACCAATAATATCACATAAAACCCTGAGTTGCTGATATATTTTGATGATAATCAACTCCGACCCTGTACTGCGATATGGAATGGGACATATTAGTCGTAGTAGCGGTGCTTCCCGTAGCATCGGCATCTGGGAAATTCCCGGTAACTACTCTCGTGTCTTTTACCAAAACACGATTGGCTTAGCTTTATAGAGCTATCTTTTTTTATACTCACATATTTTTTATATCATGAAAGTATTATAGCATTTATTATTTATAAATGTTAGTCAACGTGTTTGCTTAGAAATAGAACTTAATATTATTTCAGTTTTGTAAGATCAAGTAGTAAGTAACTTTTGATGTGACCGCCATTTTAATTGTGAGTGTAAGGGCCAAGCTTTTAGCTCTGTTTTTAGTGGTAGGGCTATTTCTAAAACTGCCTGGTTAGCACCAGCGTTTAACTAAGTCTGCCGAAATAAAAATAATGTTAACAGCACTGTTATTACGCAGAAGGTTAGTAAGCCAGTTCTCTGTGAAAGGCCAACTCGCGTTGTCGGCTAGAATCGGTTTCACATCCTCTTTGAAGAATCTTATGCATTTGGGAAAACCTCCGTAGGAAGCCCATTCTATAACTTGAGTGGACGCGAGACTAAGTATCCCTGAAATCGTACAGAACGCGACCACTTGATTCCGATGTGAAGCTGATGTCATGGGATGTCAAAGGATTCCTAAAAATACACTCTATTATGCTCGTGGTAGATCACGAATAAGAACGGAAAACTCTGCTTAGATTTAATGGCTCAATTTAAGTTAAGGATCGATGACGATTCTCCTTTGACCACGTCGAAAGATACGAGCTGTAATCTAAGCGCTTCCGCTCATAGGTAGAACCGCTATAGACCGCTTCGATTAATATACTGAGATTCTTAGATGTTAGACCTCATTGGCCAAATCTACTAGTGACCTCATTGGCCAAATCTAAGTGATTGCAGAACTGAGTGTCTTATAAATGGAATTTTTGTCGACGAATTATGTAGCAAATGCAATTTTGAAGCGCTTAACTCCTTGTGCCTTAGTGGGGTTAAATAGTGTTCCCCAATAGGATACTAATTGCAGCTGAAACGTAGTAATCATTAATCTTAATAAAACGCAATTTTATTACATAAATATTAAGCCGATTGCATGTTATAATCTGGCCTATTCCTAAGCACATTCTAGAACCACGTTGGCGTTGTGTATCCAGTTCCCATACCCTGAAACACAACAAATCAACACCCGATATTCGACAAGTCCTCCCACAACAACTCACATAATTTGCAAAACAATACTTCGTACACAAGATAAAAAATACGAGGAGACACGAGCTTCAACGTATATTTTCAACACCGTAAATAGTAATTCGATAACACTCCCTCGTACTATAATCACATAATCATATTGTCACTTACGCCACAATTTTTCAGTATAAGTTTACATTGCTGTTTTCGTTGTTAAAACAAAAATTTATTACGCGATGCCGAGTCAGTGTACATGATTATAGAGCTGTAAACGTTAGGTATCGTATAACTTGAAAATTGTTTCATCATGTGACCCATTGTACTGTAAGTACGACAATTTCTGGTGAATTTAAATTATAAATTATTTTATTGATCAACAAAAATCCAGGGATTTCTCAAAAAACGTGTTTAAAATTTTTGTATAGATTATATATATGACCGACAAAATTTATATTTAAGTTAAATGCTACATACTCTTTTAGCTAATGGCAACAATAATTTTAAACACATTTGCATTTGTTAAAGGAACGAAAAATGAATTATGAGTTTTTATGAATATTTAAATAGATGAAATATATAAGTAGTATAATAAATATATAATAAGAAAAATATAAATGGGTAGGTATATGAAAAATGGCTGCTTTACTGCTAATTAGAATTTCCAGGAAACCTTGGTTGAAAGAAATTAAATAAATAAGTAAAAGCATATAATATGATATGAATAATACAAGTAATGACATAAATAGTTAAATGTCTAAGAACTAAGACTTTATTACTATTAGTTTCTTATCTGACCGCAGTTGTAATATATTATGTAATGAGTTATTTATTGTCTTTCTTTCGGATTTGTTACCTTTTTTTCGTTTTCTTTCCCGCCTAGGTAGATGATTTTTTTCTAGAATAGATAATTTTATCCATTTTCTTTTTCTGATAATTAAGCTTTTCCATCTAGAAAACTGCTACATTCTTGATAATTTATTGTCTAGGAAAAGGCAATAACCGGCTTTCCCTCTCGCCAAAAATCTGGTTATTTACAATCAAAATTTGTCCCTAATCTTCAAAATAACAAGTGTCATTTATGCAGTAAAGGTGTCTAAAGGCTTCAAAAATGCATGCACTTTGATATTTATAATATTATTATTGAAATACAGTTCTCGCAGCTGTTTGTAGCGAGCGTCCATTGTTCGAGCAGTTGGTATTTGTCACCGAGCAGATAAACTCAGTTGTCGTACTATCTCTCGCTGAGTGGGCATCCTTGTCGGACACGCGGCGTGCTTTACGCTGCGCCCGCGCACCGATTTATGCGCCCCCGGCGGAATAGATTAGCCTGATAGATGTTCTTGCGCCGACACTGTGTAGCTTTATCGCAAAAAACGCCGCCGACTTTCTAACGATATCGATAGCTTGTGACGGTTTCGCGATTACTTGTCTTTGTGGTTTTCAATTGTGAGTAAATTGGGTGCGACTTAGATGAGCTAAATAGTTATTTAATGAAGATTCAGTATCAGTTACGACATAAATTTTTATTCAGTTACTGTTGGATATTGAAACTTTTAATCTAAATGAATTATCTTTTGCCAATTCAAATTTATGATATAGACAATACAAAAATAAGGAAGGCTCTTTTACAGAATTGTCAATAACAAACTTTTCAGTTACTTGGCTGTCTATAAGATTTGTACGTTTTCTATCCAAAATATAAATATATATGGCTATTTAAATTCAAAAGTTATTTTCACAGACCCATAAATAATATATTATAAAATATTATATATTGTAATTAATTTATTTAAAAAAAAATAAGCGAGAAGTCCATATGCGAAGGTTGATAATGAAGTGTGATACTCTGCACTAGCCACCCCTACCTTGTTTGTCCAAGAAGTGCATGAAATCTCTTTGTGCGTAAATTAGATATGGAATCAGGGAAAGAGTGACTCCTTACACCGGAAGCGTTCTCCTGGGTAGGAAAGGACAGGGAGGAGAAAAGTTCTTCAGAGCACTTTCCATGGTACAACTTATATTAGTCATTAAGCGACGCTATATCGTGAATCAGTTGCAGAAGCTCTAAGGTGTTCGTTCTTTGCATAGCCAAAAATACGCTGCTATATGTCCAGAACATTTAAGAGGTACTGAACGGAACCATCTTAAAATAGTTTGCAATATTCCAAACAAGACCGGATCTGGTTTTCTTAGGATTGAACTCGACAAAAATTAAAAGATCCCCTTTCAGAATGAATATCATCCTCTTTACAAACATATTGTTGTTGTCCATTATCCACATGGACTATCATCTGCTTAGCAATGATTGCTTCCTAATGAAAGCATGTCATTTATATAGAGAAGAATAAGTGTAAAGGATAGAATGGAGCCCCACTGGTTAACAATATTGACTGACATAAACTGTGATGCGCATCCATCGGACAGGACACAGATTCTCTGCTTATGTAGGACAGGCACAAAGCTAAGCGGGTAGATCATAGGCCGGGAGCTCTTTCCATCAATATGGACGCAAAAAGGAGAGCTGTAAAAATTATGTGCCATACATGTAATTACGTAGGCTTTTAAATTAAGTTTGCGACTTCAGAAAAGGAACGAAGGTAAAATAATCCAGCGAATATTTCACATGTACGCAATACGCAAATAATTTGAGCAACTTATATCCCCATAAAATACCTCCCCACAGAGTGCATCACAGTTCATATCCAACTAATCGGATCCCGATACACTGTTTTCATATTTTCCAAGGGTATGTGGGGGTTAAATTAGATTAACTCCAGTGATAATACTATGTCTACATCTTTACACCAGCAGGGAACAGTATATTCCCGGTGTTTATTGTTATTAGATTTGCAAGGGGTTCAATACAAGTCTGGTAAGGCTGTAAAAATATTTAAGAAGGTGTTTACAAAATACAAAATGTTTATGTAGACCTAATTGCAGGAAGATGCGGTAGAGTCTCTATTTGGAAATTTGTGTTGATAATTGATAAGTGTGCGGTGTAGTGTGGAGATTGCTGATAAAAAATACTTTTTAAATGATAAACTGAGTCCTTTGATTAACACTATTTAATTGATAAAATATAACAATGATTGCTTAATCATTTAAATGCTAATGATATTTGCTGAGTGTCGCGTCGCAATTGATAGCTGATTCCGGACTAACTAATAACAATTATAATTTAATTCATACCAACAATTATAAAGTAATTGCTAAATAAGGTGTTTGGTTACATTACGCCGAACAATAAGAATGTGCTAAACATACTAATATTAATATTTATTATTGGTAAACTAATATCAATTATACACAACTCTTAAACTTTTAGTATAATAGCGAAAATAATGTACATACATTGGGCTTCAGTACAAACCATTTTATACAATGTTGGTTAGATCCAGTTTGCAATTGAAGTGACAAGACTGATTTTGAATGCACAATTAAAAAGCTATTTATTTGACACGAAGAGTCACTCAATATCCTAAGTCTAAAATGAAGTTTCTCCCAAGGTCCACGAACAAAGTGTAGTAATTAGTCAATAGGGGAGGACGTACTCCTAACAAGTTATTTGGCACTCCACGTTGCCCCGGTGTCCCCGGCTAATTTATCGTGCCCTTAGCGCCCTCGCTGAGACAGATCGCCTAATTTAACATTAAGGTGCTTACTTCTGGCCAATGGGCGACGATATTTCTTGTTGTTGAGACATTTAATACACACGTAATGGCTCTCGAGGTGAGATGTTTTGACCACCTTAGTAGATATAATACGGCCAATAGATCTTTAAACCACGATGAAGTTAAATAAAAGTAAATTAAAATGGTTTTATTTTTTTTAAATAGAATAAAAAATGAAAAAATATTTATTTCTTGCACCCTGCAAAAAACAAACAAAAATAAATGGTAAATAATATAAAAAGAATCCACTGTAAAAAGTTACATGTAAATGAGTTTTCAAGACAGTTTTTCGCGTTCAGATAAGTTTCCTAAGTTCTATATATATTAGATATAACTGACTCGGAAATGTACGTGTGGAACATGGCTCATACTATTCATAAAAATGTAGAAGTATAACCAACGTAGAATGTAGTTCTACTTAGATGTTACATGTACTTATGGCTAACGAAAAACTTTTAAGTAAATACTGTTACGTAAATCTATCTAACCTGTTAAGTAAAATCTATTGTAAAGTAGATAATTAATATATTTGGGAAAGCAAAAAGCGTTTTTGTTATGAACTGTTATAAATAATCATTTACTTTGATTACATTTCATTTATTTTATTTGAAGAAACAGATTTTTGGTGTGAAAAGAAACCACTAAAAGAAACTAAATTACTATTTACATGGTAGTAAGTATTTTCTTTCTGTATAATAAACGTTCCACGAATCTACACATCCATCTACACACCTAACTATAATACCTATAAAGTTTATTAACACTGTTCATTCGTAAGCCAAACAAAATATATAATTTAGCTTGATCCTACACAAGCGATCGACAGTAAAACTAATAATTTTTTCGCGTCCCCAAATAAATATGGTTTATTTATCACGTTGTCGAGACAAAGGCTCGTGTAATTACTGAGAAGACAGCAGGGCTCCAGGGAGGACCATGCCACCAAAACTATAGGCGACAAGTGACAATTTATGGAGACGATAAAAAACGCCGGTTACAGCTTATCATGTGTTCCGTATATTTATATAGGTTATCTGAAAATAATGAAGAAAAATAAATTAATACATATTTTTGTGATTCTTGTATAAAAAGCTCGCAACCCATAAACTACATCCAATTAATAATCGTATCGAAAATCTCGGCATAATCGGTCTACAAACATAGAATAAAAATATAACTCAACCGAATTGAGAACTTCCTCCTTTTTGAAGTGAGTTAATAAAGGAATAGGAAAGACAATAATTTAGTTGCTATCCTAATCTAAACTTTGAAAATAATAGTTTTAGGACTGATTTATTTTTTTAAATTAAACGTTTACAACATTTTGAAGAGGAAATTCTTAAAATAGCAAAACACAAAACTATGTTTCTTCGCTGTAAATCACAGCAGACCAGTAATTAATGTAAGTCCATCGCCTAATGTCTTACGGACCCCTTCTGCGCCGACTGTCTCGCCACACTTTGGCACGAGATGCAATGAATCCACCGCGTTCAGACAACAAGACTACATTGCACATTAGGACTTAAATATTCATTATTTATTTAATGACAAACGTTTGTTGTGAATCATCAGATATGTTGTGCAACTTTTAAAGTTTATGAATATTTAATGACAAGCTAATAAAAAAATTAAGAGTATGTTTATTTGCTAATAATTATCATTTTAAGAATTTTGTATATTAAATATAAGTAAGTAATGAAAACTATTTATTTTCTTTTCTTTTTGGTGATTTCAAATTGGTACAAGTTATTGAAACCAGGTTTTTATGAACTACTCAATTCACACGACCTTGAAAATGACCTTAGAAAAGTGCAGGACCCGACATAAAAGGTATTTATCTAGTCAATACTCTTACAGTGTGTGCATACTCATTGAATGATTGTGTAACAAATATTCAATCTTTGAAACATGTAGTACACATATATATGTTTGGGTACAAAGGTCAGCTTATGTTGGATCAAATTTGGAATATAAATAAAGTTATTTAGTAGAACTGAAGCAAGTCACAGAACCTATGAGGCGTGGAGTAAACTAGAAGGTATTGTTAACCCGCCTGGCGAGCTATCACCATTTTCTGTTGGTGGTTGGAGCAAGATACCTAGTTTTACTGTGGTTGAGGAATACGGGTGTAGTTTGCTTCCATCTTCGGCTTTATAATCACTAAAAAACGTCTTAGTTCATTTCTGCAGTAAAATTAAAAGAAAGTAAAAATTCCGTTTTCTGCAGTAAAATTAAAAGAAAGTAAAAAAACACTTTTGTACAATGTAGTAACTTTAAAATTTATTTAAAATTATTTACTATCAGGGATTCAGCTAATTTCGAAATCAGATGAATTGGAATAATTGGAATAAATTATTTACTTTAAACAGTCCGTCTTACAGGGTGTATCGGAAACACAAAACTTTGCCTAAAGTTATCAAATCGATTTCGGCGGTCGCAATTAACTCCTCGCGGCCGTTGATCTTAAAGCTGCCCATTAAACTTAATTCGGCGAAACTCGTTTCGGCAAACTCCCTCGGGCAGGTACGGGAAACAAAAGCTATAATATAGCCCCTCGATGCGTCCAAGTGACAAACACATAAACATTTGTCACTGCGCGGACCGTCCGAGTAATTGCAATCCGCCATTACAAAACGACCAAATTCATAAGACCTTTCAACTTTTGAGCGAATACCCTGATTACTCCCAACCCTTTGAGAGTCGATACTCAGAGCCAGGCCTACGTTACTTGGTCAGGTATTACTTATTGATGCCCCGAAACGTTTAACCGATCCCGTTCTAAATTTGAACAAATAATTTACGAACGGTCACTCTTGACACTGAATGCTTAATGATAGGGCTGTCACCCAAATTACTTGAAACATATTGGTTGTACTTTGCCTGCGTTTGTTGTAGGGATGCCCGTCTATCACATGATAATTACACTACGATTCACGTTGTAATTGTACTGAAATACACATTTAAAAGATTAAGTAAGTATAGGTTGTGTGTGAAACATGTGTTTTAAATAGAATATTTTTTAAATAACTTATTCCTTGTCCCTTAAAATTATTAGTATGAGAATATATTATGACATTGGTGACGATCTAATTAATTTCGAGCAAGATATAAAAAATGCCTCAGTTGTTGATTATAAATTCAATGGTAGTGGCTAACGTGAAAAGAGTGAGTTTTATGGAGCTTTCAGTCAGTAGTATGAGATCTGTGAAAAGTCTCGGACACAGTTTACAGGGGGGGATCTATTGGAATGGTGAAGAATAGGGATGGAAGTAGGCTGAAAAATTATAGACAGATGATATAAATTGCTTGTTTTGCATAAAATCAAAAATGAGTTAGTGCGGTTATAAAAACAGGAAGCGCCAAATAAAATTTACAGTATAAACTTTTTGAAAGTAAGGTTATACTGTAAGAAAATAACACGACACTGTGACAGATGATAGAATTGAAAGTATATTTTTTATGATTGATGATAATAAAGTATGCAACGTTAAAGTACCTTAAGTTTTTAACCATTGCTTAAGACATTGATCAGTTATATGATGCTTAAGACGATGATTACCAAAGCTTTATAAATAAGGCTGATAATAGTTAAATTCTGACACAAGTATATGAATAACTAAAAAAACAAAGCATATTGTTACAAAAGGTGATCTTATTTATAAATAAGGTTTTTTCATTTAGTCTGTAGCCAGGGAAATTCTTTAAATTAAACTTAAAGTGTCAATGACGTTTGCAAATGTCGTTCTAACCTTTTCTCATTGAGTAATGAATGAATCCAGATTATCGACATCCCTAAAAGTTATGAATAATTACTACGTGGCGGGCTTCGGTCCTGAGTGTAATCGATGTTCAACTCCGCGGGACTTCATTAACGACTTAGTCACATATTGATTTGCCCATCACACACGGTGATGGGAAAATGATGATATACATCTGATGATGATAAATTCAACATTGTATTACAACTAGACATTTTATAAACCCCCTTATTCTTCTAAGAATCCGGTTGGTTTTTCATAAACGAAAATTATGTTTCAAGTTTTGTTAGTATGTACGTATAAATATTACATTATATTTATGAGCCCACAGAAAGTGAAAATATAAACAAGGACTTCACATATAGATGGCTACACTTCAAGGGTAACATGCCAGTTGGAAAATGACTCTCACTACACAATAACAAAGGTTAATTTGTAACATCTCAAGAATACAACTGTGAGTATTGTTGCAGATATTTATGGTGACTAAGTGAGTATGAACATCAATATCTAAAAAGTAAAGGAAGTGTTCTAATCCAGGAACTTAACTTACTTTGTTTAATGACTATGGCCTTGTCAGTAAAGTTAATCGCTTATTAAATTAAATGTAGACCGTAAACTACGAATATAATAGTTAAACTAGCTGTACTACAAGCAACACAAAGCCGCGACGACGAACACCTACGCTAACTAATAATACCTACTCAATTTCCAGTTTCCCTGTCGAGCAATCAACAATCACGTAAGAACTGTCGTTAACGACACGAAATAGAAACAATCGTATACCACCCCATAAACTGACAGGCTCACGGAATAATCACCGCGCACGTGTCTTGTGCATTTGTTGCGAGAGTACATTTATGTTGCGTGTTGTGTTTATGTTGGTCAGTTTGCGAGGAGCTCATAAAGTAGTGTTGCTGCCGAATGACATTACCGACGACGTGCTTCCACCGGTTGGAGCCAGAAAATAAGCTTTTTAAATCTTAGAAAAATAATCAAACTCAACTCATGTTCTTCTGACGAAACTTATGTCCTGAAGCGGGATGAGAGTCAAGATAGGTATGGAAATCATGATTAACGAAACTTTTTCACTTACATACAATGACCAGTAAAATTTCATGTGATATTAAGCATAAAAATAATACCAAGGCGAATCTGAAATGCATTTCTTTTTTTTTGGTTTATCTACTCAGTATGTCTTTGGGTAACCAGTTAATCTGCATTATTTCAGTTCTTTAAATAGATATGAAGATAATTAATTAATATGTATATGAAATTAACCAGGAGAGATAGCAAAATTATATTCTGCGTTTTAAATCGCCAGTCTTCTGGCCCTACAAGCCCAAGTCCAATGGAGCATCGTCGTTAGGAAGCAGCAATCATTCTCTCGTGAGGAGCTCCCGACTATCGCACGTAATTAACCAATGTCCGTCGTCCCCAAATACACACACGATGGGAGCCTAGATACGTCACAAGCCATTTCCTGGATAGTAAACCTTATGGATGATAAATAAATACGTCTGCTGTTCAATATACTATATATTTTGCTGTAAAGCTTGGGGTACTATTTACTAAGGCATACTATCAAGCGTATGCTGGATAGAATGCCTTTGTAATTTTTTTGCCATAAAAATTCCGAATAATGAAATAAACGAATAATAAAAAAATTATTGCCGTAAAAATGCCGAATAATGAATGGTATATAAGGCACGAAGAATAAAATACGCAAGAACTGGAGACAAACAGTACAACAGAAATTATAATGTTCGTTTTTGGTTGATGTGTTTGTAAAAACAAAAAATAGTCCGGCTCGAAGGACCACAGTATAAAGAACTGCGTTTTGAAAGACTATGCAACTAGCATATAAGTTCACTGAATGAGAAGTTAAGCAGTCACGTCCAGTGGCTCCTTATTCCGCGTCAGCCAATAAGCTCGCTTCATTAGGTGTCCGCGCAAACGAACCGAAACCAGGGGACAAGACACTGCAGTACTGGTGTCTCGCGTTACTGTTGATGAGAAACTGAGGGCGCCACATAAATGAGTTTTTCCACGGAAATGATTTCTTGTTTGTTTCGCCTGAGAAAAGGCTGAGAATAAAGTGTCGTATATTCTTTTTCGACGGAATAGTTTTATGACAGTGTATGTGTGGTGTGGTAAGTTAGGGGCAGAAACGAATGAATAGTTGCAAACAAGAACGTTATTGCTTTTATTTAAGGGTGATATTTCAATCCCCGGAATAATATTTATCAATAAAGTAACTTAACTAATGGTAGATTTACACAATTTTATTTATGTGTCATGAATTTCATTCGTAAAAATATTTGCTTCATTAAATGTGTGTGTTAAAGTACTTGCGAATAAAAATTACAAACCACATTTTTTTTCTTTTAGATATTGTAGAAAGTGTTTAGCCATTTTTATTAAATAATCCAGAAAAAAGCTGATGCAAATACTTAACATTTCCTTGAAATGTAAATTTTTATAATTTTCGCATTATGATTGTTTTATTTACAGTAGTTGCTTATGGAGATAATCTCTTAGTGTTTAGTAGAAAATTATTAAACGTTATTTATGTATCTTCAACTTAATCTGGCTTAAGAAGTTGGCCAAGATCCCCCGTTTAGCCGACCGATTAACCCCACAACGTGCGATACACGCTCGATTTGCCACGTCCTGCGTATGCGTCGGAACAGGAAATGGCGTGGCAGCCATCTTTGTCGGATGTCGCGACACTAGCTCCATCTAGTGGTTTATAACTAATGGTAAAGCTACTGATAATTGAAATTTATTATTAAGGCTTTGTAAGTGTTGCGTCTTAATTAATTATTAAGTAACATAATAACTAATTACATATATACAAGTGCGCTAAGTTGGTCAATACACACGAGGCAAATTTAAATATTGCAATATTGTAAGCGCGGTAAGGTAGTAAGGAGGTAAGTTGAGTGAGAATGATTAATGCACACGAGATGCATACGGTGTTTTTCAAGACAACGTCAACACACATTTTGAATTGAGTTGAAAAATATTTTAGCACAAAGATACAGAGATTTTTTCATGCCCCTAATGCACCTTGCATTGTGAACATACGGCCTTCATCGAAATAATAATTTTAAGTGATAAAATGCAAATATTTTAATATATTATTACAAATTATTGTGAACAAGGAATAATTTGATAATAATAAAAGTTTCTGTCACTGTATTGAAGACGTACACATTTTATTTATTCCAAAATTGTAATATGAATTTTCAGCGACATAAAACCTCTTTTTTGTTACCTGGTAAATTAAAATAACTGTATTTCCCGGAAAAATTGAGAATGCTCTGTTTATTTACACATAACTAACAGTATGAAACCTCTTTAATTTTGCTGTGATAATTTTATTATGCACAAGTGGGTAATATTATGTCTTAGCTCGGTTTATGGCCCTAATAGTGATGTCATAAGACTGTTTATGAGCGTGTGTTGAAAAAATATTTTCGTGTGGTGTGTGTGTGTGTGTGTGATTTCAAAATGAAGATATTATACTCTGATTGAAGGAAGCCGCTCAAAAGTTGAGTAACCAACTTATAAGTTTACGTAAAACCTTAATGCGACCCTGCGCACACAGCACGCTCCTCTTAGTTGGTTTACATTATCTAAACTTTTATTTGCTGCAAAATAAGCATTATATATATTAAATTATATGAACAGTTACCTAAATAAATTATTTCAATGTTTTTACTAAAATTGGCTTAATTTCATTTACAAATTAGGTCGGTGATGTTGTGGCACTTACTATACTGTCTAAGTTGTCTTAATTAAGAGTGGCATGTTTCTAAATGTTGTATGAGCCCATAGAACAATGCTATACATTTTCAATGGAAAAATATACGTTTTTATTGTTTCATGAACATGTCATGCTTGCAGTATGAAACTAGTATTATTAAAATTACTTTAATTTACGATAATGTTTCTTAGTTCTATAAACTAAGACAATTTATAAAAACAACAAAGTAAAACTAAACTTTTCAAAAGTACAATGGAATTCAAAACACTCGGAATGGCGTTCTTCAATCAAAAGTTGACAAAAATTCCACATTGTAAGAAGAACAACAAACGTTTGTGGCGACGCCAAAATTAATTTATGCCTGCGCGGGAATAAAGAATTTGGACAAAGACAGACGCCTGCAGAGGATTTGGGTGGCTTTAAGGCTGCCTATACACTTGAGATAATGGTGCCTTTCATTTATTTTCTGGTTTTCACGACACAGGAAATCTTACTGTTGGACCTGCAAACCACTACGTATCATTACACTCAAGTCCCTTAAATTGTAATAGTAACTTAATTATGTACTGCATTTACTGCACTGAAATAAATTTTGTTTCCATTTAATAATATAACATTTTCATATTATTCGTTTTTAAGTATGCATTCAACTCCATATTGACCTTATCTTGATGTAGGGCCAGGATTACTCCCGGAGCACGTCGACCTAATGGGATCTTTTGTGCTAATATTGACCTTAACTTAATCAACCGAAATACCAATTTTTCATTAAAATATACAGCAATGTAAATATACAAATACCAAAGTATTAAGTATTTACTATATTTCTAATATTTATGCTTAATTTGGGCCAGATAATATTGATTTATTGCTCTAGTCGAGGATTACTAATAGAAAGATATCCTAGTTTTGGTTTAGATCTCCTAGTTTATATCCTGGTATATAGCGCCTGTAAAATTAAATGAGCAAAGAAGTTTATCAAGTATCGCTTGCGTAAACTCATTATGTATATGAGGTCTTACATTGCTCTTTTGATTCTGTGGGCGTTAAGGATTAAAATTAATGATTGAATGAATCGAATAATGTGCTCATAAATAACTTTTGTTCTTACAAACTATTCGCACCAAATTGATATTTCTAGCAGTTTACTAACAAGTATTAAGTGAAAAAGGAATAAATTCATTTCACAGTTTGTATTAATCGCGAAGTGATCTCAAAATGTCTAGTTACCTTAGATGTAGTTTTACTTAGAAAATGCATGGGCAACAGCTTAACATTGATTAACTAGTAATAAACAGTAGGTAGCAACTTTCTAAAACTAATCCACTGCCTAAAATTAGGAATGACCAGCAATTCTGACATTAAACGTTAAATGGCGGCAAAAACTTTTGCTGATAATGTTTTTTTATACTATTTTTAATCGTAAAAATCGACCGTATTTGTGTGGCCTTAAGCATCTGAAATATGAACTCCGTCACAAAAGTTTTCCTCGTAGCTTAGCTCGCGACATTTGTGGGATGCGGTTGCTTTTCTCTGTAGACCTTCTGTACCTATTTGAACATGTCTTCTTGGAAGGTCGTCGAGTTCGATGCTAAATGTGACGAATGCATAACACAAGAGTATAAATATATAAATTAAAAGAGAATTTACTTGATTCTCTTTTATAGAATAAAAAGGATTTGTTTATCAAATTTATTGTTGAATTGTTTTTTATGCGTAGACGTGGTATAAAAAGACGTGGTATAAAATAAAATAAAAAACAATAGTAAAATTAAGTTTTATTTTATTATTGAAGATATAGTATATATTTATTTAAATAATACAAAAATAAAATTATATATACAAAATAAAATTGAAAAGGTCCGCTAGATGTTTGCCAAAATCAAAATACAATCTAAAATCTATTTTTTTTCAATTTGAGCAAATATAATTTTACGAACTTTTAGATCTTCAAAGTAGCATCTTGTTACAATGAAGAAAGTAGACAGTACCTAAATCCACAAGTTTGAAGCAAATTATTCAATTCAGTTTAACTAAACACTGAGAATTATAATCTTTAAATCTATGTTAAAACATCTTTAATACTTAGAGTTTTTCTAAGACCGTTTATTCCACGATACGATAAAACATAACGACATTAACGGGAGTAAAGTCACAAAGTAAGGTGGATGAATATTAGATATTAGGTGTGTATACTGTGGGGTAACTGCGGGAAACTCGGCCTCCTGTCGCGTTGATGAATCCTTAGACGAAACGTGGTATACAACAAGGTATCTTACCACGTTACTTTTATCAGTCGAAAAATATTATGTTCTTACAAAGTCGTTTATAATGAACCTTATTTCATAAACGATAAAGTCATCGATGGACAGAAAACTTTTAAAAATAGAATACCGAAGTTTGTTCAACTGTATTGGTATTTTAATATCGCGGACAGAAAGTCGAAATATTTGGCAATTTGTTTTTGGTTGTGCCGTGTTGTCATATCGCCTAATAAATTTATGTTCCAATTTTGAAATAATAAAAAGTAATGTTATTGTTTAACTTAAAAAATTGTCGAATATATAATAAAATAATAGTCGAATAATCCTTATACAATAAAAAGTATTTTACAATCCTAAATATTTTCTAAATTGACCTTATCTTAATAAGATTAGGGGAAGCTAATAAAATGTTTACACATTTTTTCTTTTTTCACATCGCCCTTTCGCGTATCTTTCTACACACAATGTACGATTTCTTGACCGTCGCTAATGTAGCGTGTGTGACGCGTCCTTGACGTGTATTAAATTGAAAACATCCGAATGTGCCGGCCCACTTGAGGGACGGAATGGTTTCCAATAGATTAGCTGGTCACAGTACATTCGTTGATGGACGTGAGTGGTGATTTATTTGGTTTAACCGACAAGTGTACAGTTATGTTTAAGGGTCTTAAATTCATAAAAAATAAGACCCAAGAGGAGATGGACACGGGAATTGCGACACGGTGCTACTAATCATCTTTATTCGTGTTAAAGTCAACTTATCCTTGAAGATGGAGGGCATATTACACAGAACTAATAATTATATAGCGTCGTAAATATATATGTAGCGATTCTACTACATGTATATTCCGTTCATTTTTTATACAATCATATTTTTGATGAATCTATTGACTTATTATAAACTGGATACTAAAGAAACATCAATATTCCTATCAAAGAAAGATGAACAATTACTAAATTAGATAAAAATGGCATCATAATAAGTCAAATTTTCTTTTATCTTAAAATATACGATAACGTTACGACTGAAAAAATTGATATTGACAGTTAAATAAGAATTTAAACTGTCAAAAATTTAAAATATAACGTTTTAGGCCGACTGACTTAAAGTCAAAGCCAAGTTCATTTCATAAGAATGCACCGCAGGGTGCAGTTAGCTTGCATTCAATCTAGCTAGGGCCTAAGTATATTTATAACATCTTTATCGCTATTATTTATTATTAAGGATGAGCGGAAGCGAGCTCCATTTTCCTGAAATTTCCATTTTGCTAATATAGGATGCAATATTTAGGATTAGTAAAATATTTTCAATTTAAATTAAGAACGTTTACCACTTCTCATGATAGAGGGTGTTATCGATATCGACTTACCCTGGAGGTTCAAAGTCGTATTCCCCTAATAAAACTATTAGAATGTATGTCACGGACGTACGCCTCGCTACATTTCACCGCGAGGGGACGCAGGGTGGATTTTAAAGTTCTCTTTTAGAGATAAATTGTTTTTTACGTTTGGAGTATTTACTTTGACTTTCATTGGCCATTACTTGGACCTTTAAAGTCTTAGCAAATAAGAAAGGCATTTCTCGTTTAATTCTCATTTTGGTGGTTAGTTCTTCAATTTTATTTAAAGGTTTTTATTAAGATTATATTTTTTACTGTGGGATTTTCGCTGTATTTTTTTTTATCAATTCTTATAGATAGTTGAATGACTATTCATAAGAATTGACAGGACTCATTAAAATCTGTTTTCTAAAGTTTTTCGTATTTTTTATAACGATAAAATATTTTCAGCGTTTTGAAATTAAAACTTTTCGATCATTGAAAATAATACACGGAAATTCAATACGACAGAGGCTATTCCCCGATTGAAAATAAACATTATTCACGGTACGGTAGCCAGAGACAGTGAGGAACGACAGAAGGGCAATTTTGATTTCGCAAAAAGGCAAAAACACTGCCCTCTCCAATTTCACTGAGAGCCCCTACAAAAGGTCACTCCCGTTAACTATGAATGGCCGAAAACAAGCGGTTCATGGCCGCCAATGGAAATTAAAAAGAAAAACCTGGACATAGCAGGAATTGTATTAAAGTACATTTTAAATTCGGAAGCCCGGCTTTGGGTGAATGACATATAATAGAATTCGAATGTTCGATATACAAAACAAGAATGTTTTTTGATCTCGTTGATCCCTTTCCGGCAGAAGAATTTGCGCGCCACGCGACGCTGCTAAATGGATTATTTTCTTCGTGTGTTCTTTTTTTAAAACCCATTCTGAAAGTCTTTTTTGGTTCGGTTGACGTTACTTCATTCAACAGCCAGTTTAAATTGAACTTTGAACTGTATGTAAAAGAAGGAATGCCTTTACCATAAGGAGATCTTTTCGAATTGGTTTTTTAGGCAAAAGAGGAAACAAAACGGTTGACAAGGACGGTGTGTGATCAGATTAAGGAGGGTTGACTTTATAGTCGCGGTGCAATTTGGAAATTGACTTTTGGAATCTGTTTTTGTGAGCTTGTGGTTGCCTGTTTTGTTTGTGGCATTGGGTGTCGATTTATTTGCGAGGGTTGAATGAAAACGAACAAATTTGCGTGTTAGAGATCATTAGCTTATAAATATTTATATTTTTATGAAGTAAAACGTCTTATATTTGCAACAGAAGTAGGATTTACTTAAGTTTAATAGTTAATTGCATTTAAATTAATTTTAAGTTTGTTTTTCTTTCTTACGTGCAATGCGGATTCATTAATAATGGCGTTTCCATTGTATTATCATACTATCCTTAGCGTTGTGATAGAGTAATAAATAAAATATAAGATTTTAGCAATAAATTAATTTGTGATTATACCAACCATAATAATTATCTGTAATTGATAAAAAGTTTCGGTTTATTATATTCATAATTTTTCGCAATTCTGTTTCGAAGTTTGTGTTAATTATTTTATTGAAAAAAATACGCTTAGTCCTTACTTTCTTTCTTAACCTCCCTGCTAAATCCTGATAACAGCTGTTGCTCGGTTGTGTCAAGCGAGTATTAATTCCTCGAAGGTCCCCTGACAGGCCATTAATCATAGATTATCGCGTCCACAAGTCATCAGTCGACATTTAGAGAGGAAAGTCTTAGGGGTTTCTTATTGTTGCTATGAGGAGGTTTGATAAGTTTTACAGTAGCGATGGAAGTTATGATAGAAAAATATAAATGGCTACTTTGCTATCGTTTGATTTAGGAAACCCTATTTGCTGCAACTAAATGTTTCTGAGATTAATATCTATTTTAGTTTATCTTCTTAATTTGAGAAGACTATTTTTAATTGGTATATTTATTATTTATATATAAGCCCTTCATGATTTTAAATTTGCAATGATAATTGGTGTGAATGATTTTCTTATCGATACGGGTAATGCACCTTTACAAGATCAGTATCAGTAGTTTGCTTGCTAAAAATTCCTAGTCATACGTTCTCTCAAGAAATTTCCAGAGCAAGCAGCCATCATCAGGCGCTGGGCGAGCTGTTGAACAATAGTAAATAGTTTAATAGGAGAAATTATGTCGTTGTTAATGGTAAAATAAAAAAACCTCTATTTTTTAACGATTTTTACATAACACTATGTTTATAGATCTTAAAGTTTCATTAGCGTCAGATGTAAGGGGTTTGTATTTACCACTTTCTGCTGTATTTAATATTAAAAGGAGACACCGAGTTTAAATTTTCTTTTAAGCTTTGAATTTCACGGATACTTTTCTACCTATATATTCAGCGATATGAGCGTTTATATCAAAATAATATTTGTTCTACTAAGTAAAACTTACAAGTTCCACGTATTATAGCTAGCCCAGGAGATGTAAAAGTTCCAACATGGCCGACGCTGACAGGCCCAGGAACTGTCGGCAACATTAGCACAACAAAGCAATATGCCGATCCGTCATAACATGACTACTGATATATTTTAATGGAGATGTTTGGAATGGCGATCGGCGAGTTACGGTCGATGTGTTGGATATTAGAGAATTAGTTTTGTGTTTATTTTTATAATTTTACAAGAATTAGGAATAATTCAGTAGTTATTTTAAGAACACGTAAAAGTTTTTCAAAATCTCAAATGACGAAGTGACATTGAAAAAACGTTCTTTTTATTTGAAATTAACGTATGATCACTTAGCACCTTTAGTTCTCATCGGAATCTCTAATTTCAAAAATAGAGTTCCGACTTATCAACTAATAATTTCCGAAATAAAATATTTTGGATTTTTTTTGAAAAGTACTGCTTATTAAGGAATTAATTACTTTAAGCATCTCTGTCTCAATTTTTTTATCACACTCACGCTATAGTTATTATATTATAATAAATAATTTAGGATACCTATAATTTTCTATTAATTATATCAAGCGAAGAACATCAGAAAGTATAAATTAAATAATTATAAATGTTTCTTCACAAACCATAGAGTTTGGCAGTTCTACAAAATCAGATATCTTCAAACGGATATAGTGTACCAAAGTGTATAATATCAAATTTTATCAATTTCACGATTCGACCTTACATATATATAAACTTAAGATATAATTATAACTGTTAGTCCACATCGCATGCCGTGGCTGTCTTTAATTAAAAACTGTACTTAATTTAATGTCTATGCTACAGTTAAATATTTTTTGTTGGTATGTGTTTTTGTTGACTGACCTTAAAATAAATAAATAATGACAAAATCTAGAATACCAATAAAATCTTACCAGCATTGAATTCCCTTAACACAACAAGACGTCATCTACAATGCCTCTATCAATCACTTACGAAAAACCTATCAGGGCACATCCATTATGCACGAGATAACTTTGTACAATAACTCGTGAAAACTTACCGCTGCCCCCGAGACTTCGCATTGTGAAGACATGATATTGTATTTATATTTGACGGTATTAAGGAGAGCTGAAGAGGTGTCTAATAATATACATAAATAGTTTTAAAAAATCATTTTATTAGTTTTCCATTAACCGTATGCTTGACTTCAGTGGCGTAAAAGAATCTTGTTCCAAACTTGTTTAAATGAATTGAAACTCTATTCTTTGCACGTTTACATTGCTATTTAACTGTTGACAGAGTAACAGAAGTACGCTAATACGTATTTTGGACTGAGATGAAAAGTCATTTTTTTGTTTTTGTTATATCCTACGGGAACTTTACATTGTTCTGGAATTATTTATACCTAAAATGTTGTTTAAGTGTGTTTTAAATTTAAAACAAATTCCTTAATTTAAATAGTTTCAAGAGACAGTTTTCCGAATTTGAGCTGTGTCAGTAACTACTTAGTATTAAGTATGTTTTCATTGAGTTTATTAATTATCACTTAGTAAACATGCCAGTTCTCTATGAGCTGTGTTAAAAGGTGTTCACAATATGAGGTTATCTTACAAATATAAATTTTCACCAGTTGTTCCTAGAAAAGTGTCGTTACCAGAGTAGGTCGTCACACAAAATTCAAACCAATTCCCAATAAACAATTCGATTGAACAAATACCAATTATCTTCTAAATTCACCACCTTACCCAATAGCTACAGACTTAGAGCATTCTAAGCATTAAGAATCAAGGTCTACAGCACACGTCTTGAATGCAATTTCTATTCAAAACACAACTTTGGTTCGTAATCCGGAATCGAAGTGACTGCTAAAGAGCAATAGTGCGATAACAGCTGTCGTACACGGCGCTTATCCCGTGTAACCCCATCTTGGCATTACCATAACCTTTATAAGGAAAAATAATGGCCACTCGGGGTGTAGACTGGGGTCAATATGTGTCCCCTGATGAAACGTGACAGTCCGAACGACGTGCGACGCAGACGTGAGACGGCTTTGTTGGGATACACGGTCAACTTGTTCGGTAAACGTTCAACTGAATCATATGTTAACGGTTTCAAGAAAAATATTTGATCAAAAAGGTTTACATACAGTGACATTCTCTCTGATAATTGGCATATTTAATTGTCCAATATATACAAATATAAAAAATATTAAGCCGGAAAACAATAGGCCAACTCGTGAACATTTGTATATCAATTATTATTATTTTTATTTATTTAATGTTATCAATTCGAAACCCTTTTGATGACAATAAAATTGATAGTGAAATGTTCACTAACCTATAGTACCCGTATGCTTGTATTGTTAGGAAGGGTCGTGGATTCAGAAGGGGTTCTGGCCACGTTTGGGGACTTGGGGAATTCTCGGGACGCTCTAGGTGAGCTTCTTTAGTTCCCCAAGATTGGAATTGTGGGAAAATCTTCGGACAAGTCTTGGAAATATTTCTGAGATAACGATATTGCCTTTGTCATATAGTTTTGATTATTCTTTAATGCACAAGGTGTTATGAATGGCGGATGTAATGCTCTACAGAATTCTCTCCCAGTCAACCCGTTGTTGAACAAGTTGTTGAACAAATTCTTGACTTATTACTTTATAAGTACATAGAAACCTAAAATAGTCTTACCGTGCTTTATAAGAATTACACAAGAGTTTTATGTCTCGAAATTAAATTATTAAATAAAATTATCGCATTTTTATAACCCCTTAAAAACACACTTAATTCATTTTAAAACCCGGACTTCGATAGGCGAGTCTGACACTCGCGTACTGAGGATTCCGTACAAATTTATAGGTATATAGTTAGGACATTAGTATTACTTATATCTAGCCCAGGATGATCACGATATTTTATGATTTACTTTCAAATATATAGTTTTCTTCCTTTATAATTGTAGTATAAGACGATATTACTCAATAAATTTCATCGTTCTAGATTAACGTAAGATACCTTATAAATTTGATGCCCTATAGTGTCGAAATACTCGTTTCTTGAGGCATAAATAGCCGTATTTTTTTACGTTAACTTAGAAGTTTGATTTTTGCACTTCAGCTCCAAGAGACTTTACAACGACAAATCGTTGTCTCTGGTCTTTGGTAGATATACTATATAGTACAGATATATTACAAATTAAAAGTTTTGTATTGACAAATTTTAGCAGAGAATAATATGTCAATAATATTCACACATATATGAAAATAATATAATGGGGCACACAGATGTATTAATAATACATGTAGATGCAGGTCGTGCAGTCGACGATAATATTACAAACATACTATCACAGCCATCCAATTAAATAGAGCAACAATTAACCTTTTGCAAATTTAAAAGAAACACTAAGATTCAAAACTAATCAAATGAATTCCGTTATGTTCCAAACAAATGACAACTAACGACTATCAAAGGTTACATACGCTTAGATAATTTTAGGGAAACAAAACAATAGACCAAATTTCTAGTGCATCTTTGTTGCCGAAAGTAAATATGTGACTGTTATCCAACCACCTGTGCATTAGCATATGAAATGGGCCAGAGACCTTAATTAAGAAATGGAAGCCAAAATTCATGGTCATATAATTATTATAATGTTAGTAGCTTTTGCTAAGGGTTGCGTGCAGATTATGGAGCTAAGCAACGGTTATTCTTGTCTGGCGTTGTTGGGTGACCGTGTAATTTCATGGACATTATCTTGGATAATTCCTATAGTAGATATAGGTTTTCGAAGGCAAATGTTATGTAATTTCCAATAGTGCTTTTAACTCTACAAAGTGGGGAAAGAATGGAATGGGAATGTATTGGAGTTTCAACCTTTTACATTAACGATACAAAAAACTTAAGGTATGTTAAGTTTTTGATATCAGTTAAATACTTTGATACCATTACAGAGTTAAATTTTATAGAAGTACAAGTTCTTTATGGCAATAATAATTTAATTAATAAGGCCTTTTTCCTGGATGATCGTGTGCTACCAACATAGCAGCCGGATGATTAAAAAACTTGGCGTCTTGTTTTCCCATTGAGTGGCATTAAAACCCGATCTAAACAGCCTTCAGACCGGATGTCCTATTAAAATAATCACTGTATTTCAATAAACATCCATTATATTGTTGCAGGCATTATTTTGGCAATATTTGAGCGGGTATATGTCTTGATACTTGATGAAATCACGAAATCGTTTTTATACTAATAGCAAGTATACAATTGCACTGTCACCATTTCTTTGCATTAATTTCTGTATATTTATATTTGGGCTTATCTCCTCTCACAACAATTCAAAGTCAAATTCAAAATATCTTTATTTCAATAGACTCAATAACTAAGTTCTTTGAAATCGTGAATTGAAGACTTCTCGAAGTTCTTGCTATTTTATGCAAAATTAAGAATAAAAATAGAAAAAGAGTACCGCAGGGTTAGATATTAGGACCGATTCCATCACATAAAAACAAACAAAAATTCTGTATTTACTTTGCAACTTTTAAACATTTCAGGCCCCAAATTTCGTGACAATGCATGAGTCGCGAAAGTAGATCTGCTAAGATGATGGAGCATATAAATAGTGAGAGTATCAAGTATCAAAATCACTCTGCCCTAACAAGCAATGCCCAAATGAAATGATTGCGGGGCTACCTGTTTTACGCCTGAGGGATGTTTTATTTTGTCTGGACGCAGCTTACGCGCTGCATGTTAATTTTCACTAAACCAAAGATCTTAAGAGACAATGAGATAACGCTTGGAAATAAATAAAGAATAGGGATTTTTTCACTTTCAATCAAGGAGGTGAGGGTTGTTGATACTTTTTTTTATTGATTTGCTGGTAACAGTATAAATTCCAAAATAGGTACGGTAGTTAATATGTTATTTGATTTTGTTAATCGTAACCTTCAAGTGTAATAAATAAATATAATGGTATCTAAGGAATACAATTGTGCTGTGGAGACTAAAAAATTCAAAGAGATAAGTAAACCAAATTAAAAACTGCGATTTGGTTCCGATTAAGCAAAAAACATTTTATTTTAAATGACAGATAAAATACTTATTGAATAAGTATTATTAAACAAATCATATGGAGGGAAAAATATTTTTATACTCACGATAAAAAGAGCATCGGTATTAACATATTGGCATAAGTCTTATCGATATATTTATTAGAATTTATTTTGCTTTTGAATTTTTGAATAGATGGCTGTAATTTCAAATGTTTTAAAATCTTCACTGAACTACTACTAATGCTGGGTTCAAAATTCTATCTACGGATTTGTCTGCTTACGAGGCTTTGAATTTTAAATTTAACCCCTAGAAAGAGTATGCTTTCTTCGCATTTCAATACATTCTTAGATAGATTATGGAAATCCATCTTAAGCCCAAATCACTAATCTAAAAGACATGAAGAAAAAAATTGTTAAAACAAATCGAATACTCATTCTCTTAATTGAAAAAATACTCGTTCTGCCGATCACCCCTTTCTCTCCCATGGGAGAGCGATTGGTATTCCTTGCCGGGAGTCAAACCCCACGTCCCTGTAAACAACTCTTTGCACCCCGGTAATTGGCAGAACTTTATTGGCTTGCAGTTTTGGGAAACTTTCCGACAACGTTGGAGTTTAATCAGCGGAAATGTAATTTAATATTATAAATGTGACAGTGGATCTGTTTGGGCGGTCTAATACTTCCACAGGAAAACAAACTGATATGAGTGTTACGATATTTCACTTGCATGTGCCGTTTTTCGGAGTAGATCCCTTGTACCCCTAGTGTAAGTTTCAATCGTATACTATCTATCTTTCGATCGTAGCTGTGTTCAACTGATAATCGCATATATAAAAAATACTTCAATTTCTGACAGTGTTAGTATGAATGTTGAGGTTGCTAGGCAACAAGAATAACAAAGCTGTCAAAATATATTTTTATTAAAAGGAATTTTTTATAGTTACACACACGTTTTCTTTTTGTAACTAATTTTATTTCTTTTTATTATTAAATTTTAATTTCGGTATCAGTTTGGACCGTAGACATGGAACCAGATCCCCAACAAGTGGCGACCGTGACAGGGACCGTCTTTCAATAAGCATTGTCTTATTGAAAGACAGCATAATTATATAAAAATTGGTAAAATAATTGTTTCGATTCGCGGTGAGTTACCATGTTTGCCGAGTTACCGTTTTTTGATTGACCTTAAAACGTTCCTAAGAAACTAGCAGTGTAGTATGACGTCACACCGTTGTAGTTTATGTGTTCATCAATTATGTTAACATAAATGGTTTTATTATTAAAGTTAATAGAAACACAACAAGCCTTCAAAGTAATTGTTGTTTCGTAGTCTCTTTTGAGTATTTCATTATGATAATATGTCAGTAATACAATCCGTCAAGCCTGTCGTCATCCCTATTATGAAGAAAGAGTACTTATTCAATTGGTGTGCTTTTATTAATAAGAAATATCAAAAAGTAATAAAAACCGTTAGCAATACAAATTTAGAACTCCAGAATTCAGATTGAGGAGAGTCGCAAAAATTGAAATGCAAAAACAGCGACACCGCGCCCCATCGCAATTCGCCATCTCGTACGAATTCGCTTTTCAAATATTAAAATTTAATCGCTGGGTTGTCGCGAGTCAAATTAGGCCCTCCTGAGACAAGGCCAAAGACATTGCGCCGCTTGCAGAGGTGATAAAATTGTGCTTTTCTACTAAAAATACATAAACGTATAAATATTTTAATTTGTATGATCCAATTGAAAGGTTCCTACTCGAATTTACAGAGCTCAAATGTAGACAAAACTCATTAATATGAGATTAGAAATCAAATTAATATTCATGTTGTTAATATTATGACCTTTTTGAAATAAAATTATCGGAGCTACTTAGACACAGTATCATTTGAACGTTCTGGTAAAGTCGGCTATGTAGAAAAGTGGAAGCAAAACAATAGTTTTTTTGGCTGCAAGTTAGATGCACTCGTTACATACCTTACAGAAGTCAGTTAACACAATTTTATTTTCTTTATATATTCTCCAAGCACTTAACAATAACAGATCCGTCTATCTGAAGATATAATATACCGTCCGTTAGTAGTTTTGGTTGTTTGCAGTGACTAGACTAGACTCTTTGAGTAAATCACCTAAAAGTTATAGTCACCGTTTTTCACCAGCAAGCCTTTGATATCAGTAACCTTTTTTGTATATAAAATAGAGTTATCTTTCACTACTGCTTATTCAGTCCACTTCGTCCCGCCCATTAGGCGTGATATTATTACAAATGTAAAATCTTCAGTAAAAATCATAACAAACTCACAACCAGTTACGTACTAACTGAAGTTTAGTACGTAACTGGTTGTGAGTTTGTTAGGTATCTCAATTTAACTTGAAAACCTGTGTTACGTATCTATATTTTTTTCTGTATAATCTTTGCCGATCGGCAGTGATACGGACAACAGTGTAATTGGCGCGGAGACGAAGAAAAGTGATATTAATTCCTTTAGCGCCTTGCACCGGCCCATGAATCATTTACTCAGAATCGTTTGTTTGTCTTCATATTAAGTTCCATTTCTACTTAATATTTTGTTCGTCTAATCTTTGGGGAGTAAGGCCGGCGAAGACAGTGGGCTTTGTTTATGTCGTTTTTGGAAATTAATGTTGACTTTGTTTTTATGACAAATATTTTTAAACGAAAGTGTATATTATAGAGTTATGTTTGACTCATTTGCCTTCGACTGAACAAAAAGAAAATTGCGTTTGGCATCTTAAAAGTTATACCAAAATTTTAGAGTGATTACCTATAAAAAATTTGATAAATAATTATACTACAGGATTTTCAGTAGTGAACTTTTTTCCTCGAAGCTTCTGGGTTCTTCTTCAGTCTTGATTTTAGATTACCTATTGTATTACTATTTTCCTATATTACTTTATTTATTTATTCATACGAAAGATTGAAACATTGATTAAAGAGATCCAAATAGTTGAATATTGTTTTCTACTACTATATATCTTAAGTTCTTTATTCAAATAAAACTCGCCTAGGTTCCAACTATTATTACCTTCATGGAATATTTTAAAAACGGTTTTAAGTAACGCAGTCAGTGATAAGTTGCATTTATGCCAATATTTTTGATTGAAAATTAAAACTATATTTTAGTTTTTCTAATAAATATGAGAAAAGTCTTTAATATATGTATTATTATTTTCCTTTTTTTGTTTTTTAACTCCTATTATGGGAGGTTTCCTTAACATGCTGGTTTGTAATCAAGCATAAAGAAGCTAGGTTAATTTATAAATATTACTGTGAATGCAAAACAGGTTGGAACCAATGTTAAATAAAATGGTATTAAATTGAATCTAATATATTATAATTTGCTATGGTATCCATTTATTAAAAAAATATCAGTTAAACACAGTTCTGCAGTAAATAAAGAGCTTTTTGATTTTGATAAGTTAATGAAGTAAATAGGTTAAACATCTTCCGAAAACCGGAAATGGTAATTTGAAACTAGACTGATTAAGACCTCAGCATAGAATTACGTCGGTGGTCGCTGTTTGAACAGTATCATTCATTTTAATCGTGTCATGTCATTTGTAATCATTTACTTAAATGTAGATAGCAAATTCTACCTACTTTTTACTCATATTGGGTCCAATTTAGAATTTGAACTTAACTCTTTCCTGTTGACAGATTGATTAGATCAGTCACTAAAAGCTTTCATGATAATAACTTTTTCACATTCCATAAATATGGGTATCAAATTAATGGGCTTGGTTAGTAAAAAACACTAATATTTTGTACACCAGCCAACTGGCCATTCTAAAATTCGCCTAGTTTTGTATTTCTAACAACCACTCAAAAATAAAATTATGGGGAGTAGTGTATCCTGAGTTAGTGTGTGAATAGCATTCAGAATGATATGAGCGAATAACGTTGATGAAATTTCACATGCCTCACGATTTAATGATGTCTAGTAGTTAACAGCCTAAATAATTATTTTTAGCTTTAAGTACATTATCTTCATTATTTTTTATTACTTGTCAAATGATCAGGAAACAAGCACAAAAGACTACGAAAATGGAAAAGAAACAATCAAATTTCTATGATCTGAAGGTTAATACGTAGCTACCGCTCATCACTAAGGTGTAAGGCTACGGTATGACCCGCCCATGTCACCGTTACGTCGGACAGCCGTATATAACCCTTCATAATTAAGTATATGAGTTATTATACAACTATATGTTTGACTATGTGCTTATTTAACCAACTAATATTATCCTAACTGGTTGGTACTATACGAGCTGCTATTTCAGCAGCGAAATGTAGTTTAAGATATACTTCGCGTTGATTTAAAATCTTTCTTCAACTGTTTATTTTCATACCACTGCAGGGCATTGATCTTTCGGCATAGATTCGAGTTGATTTCATTTTTTTTTTAAATTATGGCATATTACTCCATACCACCTGATTGTATTAACAATCGCCCAGTACCCTATCAACTCAAAATATGGTTTTCAGTCACATTGCTTATCCCGACAATACGCCACAAACAAAAACGCCATATAATTTTAGAAGGAAGAATTCAGTGTCTGTAAGGGATGGGTAAGAACATTACGAAATTATGTTTTTCAGAAGACTATGGAGCGTTTTTTTGCCGTTTTTTTGTCGGAGAATCCTCATATTGCTGGAAGTAATAAACATGGTCATTATCATCATAATCATAACAGTCGAAAGATGTTCACTGCTAGACAGGTCACACAAAGGGTCTTCAAAGCTGTCCAAATCCAGCGGCTTCGTGCGTCCTTAACATATCGTCGGTCCACTTTGTAGGAGGCCTACTAACGCTGTCTTTACGCAGCTGGTATTGAGGACCTTTCTACCCCAATGGTCGTCAGTCTCTTTGCCCTGCTCACTGCCACTTCAAGCTCGCAATTCTTTAGGTTGCTTCGGCGACCTTAGTTGTGCTTCGAATTTCGTTTCCGATTGTATCTCACAGACAAACTATGACCATAATAGCACCTTCCATTGGTTTTTGGGTGACGGAGGCTTTAATGAGACCCATTGTAAGCGGCTACGTAACGATTCTGCACGTCCATCACAGTTAACACACACTTATTGAAGTTCTTCCTCTTGAGTCACAGCGGAAGATTGACCGAGAATATGCTGCAAAGCGTCCCGAACGATGACCAGCCGAGTCGGATTCGTCGATTGATTACTTTCTGAATTTAGCTTGTTATATCATTCACAGAATACCTATTTCGCAAACGTTTGAACGTTAAAAACTTTTTTTATAGTTTAATTCTAGATCACAATTATGATGTACTTGAACGAGTAGAAATTGAAAAATCAAGTTTTTGTTGAAATTGGTAATCGCTGCCTTCTATCAATAAAGCATGCTCCTAGCAATGTGACCCGGCCATGTCGTCGGTCGCTCGGATCGATACAGCCTCTGCACTTGAGCATTTTGCCCCCACCCCCATTCTACCCCCACCGTACCGGGTGGCTCTGTGATGTTGCCATTTTTATGTTTATACCACTTTTATTTGCCGGCCTGATTATGTTTTTATATGAAAGGGAGACCTTACATTTCGTGCAAATAAAAATTGGTTGGTACTCTTCATGATATACTTACACTGTAAGGTTATTTGGAAAATGGATCGTCTTTTTTATTTTTAAATTTGCACATTAATTTTCAAATTATTGCATATTTCACATTACAACTACTTTCTGCATCTCTGAAAATTTTAAAGGCATAAATTTTTTTTTAAAGAAACTAAGGTAGGACAAAGGAAACACTTAAATTTCTTTGTTCATTTGCCCGCAGAATAAGACACTGAAATTTTTGAGGTACCGCTAAAGGTTATATTGTGATGGTGTTAAAAATACATTTGCATGCTTCACCGCTACAAATAAATAAGCAATTAAATATAAATTATATTTAAGTATATAAGTATATACATATTCTGAAATTTAATAATTCAAAATTTATTATTTTTCGGATTCCACACCTGTTCCACCCACTCATATCATAAAATTTTCCGTTCTCAGTCTAACGTATTCTATAAAAAACTAAACGCGCTCTCATTGGTGGAAATTGTCGCGTTGGGCGTGACGCAGAGTTTGTCGCCAACGGGCGTGGCGCATTGAGACACTGAGTTGTCACTGCCTCGGTTAAAAAGCCTCCAAGGTTCTATATAGTCCGTGCGAGGGCGGGAACCACGATAAGGTAGTGAAATAGAAAATGTCTTTTTAAAGTAATGAATATTTTGGTTTGAAATGCATTTTTTTTTCTAAGTGCAGAGAAACTTAGTTTAGAGAAGTTTTAATATTTTATACTGATATTATGTTGTAAAAATGGTTCTTTCCTAAGATAAAAGACAGAGAAAGTCGTAATTCTCGTGGGTAAAGGTAAGATTTGCATTTTAATTAACATGTTGTATTATAATTGGAAGCTAGTTTTCATTATAATAAGGTCTAATATATACAAAAAATATGAAAAAACTAAAATCAATTTAAATTTGGTGTACCTACCATATTTAAGTTATTCAAGAAAAATAAGCATTACAACTATATAACTTACATTTTTTTCCATAGTTGATTTCGACAAAATATGTTTATGCAATTCAAAGTTAAAATATTTTATTCAATTTTGGTATACACTTAATGAAAGTCCATCTAAGCCAATCTATTAGTAGGATTATATATTTTTTATATTTACTATCTGGAGGATCTTGTCCTGAGAAGATCAGGCAAGAAAGTCAATGACCTAAATTGATCTATGATAGTTTGTTTTGATCATATTTTCTTAAGATCAAGTTTCAAGAAATTATCAAAATGAAAAACATTTTAAAAATAGATGTTTAAGGTACAATTTGATTTATAACATTATATTTGATCAGAGAGATTCTTTAATAAAATAGTTAAGGGACTACCTGTTTTACTTTCAATATTGGTTACAGCATTTACTCTTAAAACTCGGTTTAAGTAAATTGATAAAAACCCTAAAACGAAGGGTACATCTCTGCGCCCCCCCTCTTAAAGTAGGTGGGGGATCGGGAGAGGCTGGAGGAAGGAAGTCTTTCGTTCTTTTATTTCGTTAGTACGCCTTTGTTCGTGTTAGCCCGACTTCCTCGCAAGAACTTGGCTTATCGACTAGAACGTTCAGTTTTATACGTTTTTAGGTCACATTTTATTATTATTGAATTTAGAATCTGTTTTAAACGTTATAATATTTTCATGCTCACACTTATTAAATACCTCAAATTAAGCATCATATAAAGACTGTGTTATGAATACTAGAGAAACATATATAATTTGACTTCATTCTATTAGTGCCTACTAGGACTCGATTTCAAGGTCTTTGGGGGTTACTGACAACTCGAACAAACATAGTAGTCTTTGGTTACGTTCATTGTTACAGCCTCACGCATGGCGAATTTAACTGTGCCCCGGAGCTCACAAAAACTAATTACGTGGTAATATCCCATTATATAGAGCAGTATTTAAATATTAAAGAATCAAACTAACTTACGTAAGTACGTAAGTGATGTTCGATGATTAATAAACGTTGTGATTCTCGAAGAAGCTAGTGCCTTTCATAAATCTTAGGCTCGCTCTCTGTAGGTCATATTTAACAAAATTCAAATTAGTTAAATCAATGTCACTTGATGTTGTTGATTACTTAATATAAATAAAGCTATTTAAAAGGTTATCTTATTTAGTTATAAGAATACTTCATGTTGATTTAATGAGACTACAAGTAAATATTTATAATCTTGAAGAGCGAGTAACATATTTTAATATAGAATCAAATGATGTTTTTGATTTTATCTGTAAGTGACTATTAATTACGCCTTTATTACACAAAATAGTAACACTGTACCACAAAGAATCAACCTTTATAAAATTCAAGCTCCATCTAAAGAAAAATAAGATATTTTTCCCTTGTCTATTTTTTTCCTCTTTTATAGATTTTATATTATTTACGATAGCAACACATATGCATGTAAATAATAATAACGAAGAGCATATCAAATAGTTTAATCTGATTTCCTTTTATGATTTCCGTTTTTTAAGCGATAGGCCATTTGGAACAGCCATGTTTTCACGATAGTCTTTTCATATTAACTTTTTTTTAGCAAATCGTTGTTAACTGTTAAGAAAACGGTAGCCAGTGTAAGTAATTAAAGGGCATGAAGACAAGAGATGTCTCTTGTGTCATCAGAATATCAAACAAATGCATAATTTTCTCAGTTTACTTACAAATCAGAAAATTGTGGCGTCAATGCAAATTAAACTCTATGATTTTGTTATTGAGTGCTAAAAAGTCCGCAGCTCTTACGCGTTGTCCATTTCGTATTGGCTATAGCTACTAACCTACCAAAGAGCTATGAAAACAAAGTGCTTTTGTCTGTAAACTAGTAGTAGGATCACGTTTGCACTCTGCGGTCAGTTTTGTGGCATTAGCGGAGTAGTGCCCGCAAATAAACTAATGTACTTACATGGGGAAATTTAAGTATTCCAAGCATTAATACTAAATTTTCAATTTTATGTATTCAGAATTTTATCATGGTACTTAATACTCACCTTAAAAGATTACTATTACAGGCTTGGAAAATTTCAGTGTTTCAAGCTTTCGTACAATTTTTTTATTTACTAGTATTCGGCAGTGTATTTTAGTGTTTAATGCTTACCTAATAAAAGTTATTATAACATCCTTGAATAATTAATTATTTTAGCCATCGTAAAAAAATTAAGTTAAAAGGTTATTCGGTATTATTATGCCGTTGTTAATAACCAACGGTAAATTGTATTTTAATAGTTACATTTACATAGGTTACTGTTACATGCTTGGAAAATGTAGGTATGTAGGCATTTGTACTAAATTTTTAGTTTTATATATTCAATATTTTATTGTCGTGATTACTATGTACTACTTATCTTATAACATTAGTTTTATATACTTAATAACGTTTTTATACGTCAAGGATGCCAAACAGGTTGCATGTACAATTCAGTGCTCTTTTTAAACCTCAAACCTCAAATAAATCAGCAATGTTGAGAGTTGTCAGCGACGTGGTTATTAATATTTATGATAGTAATTTTTATTCGTCGACTTTTTATGCAAATCAGTTGTAACGTTTTATCTAAAAACCTTGGCTTTAAGATTACAGGAGATTCACAAAACGACGTTGTTTCAATAAATTACTCGGTATTCAACTTGAAAATTTAAGTAAATAGCGCACAATTCTTGAAATTTTGAAACACTTCTTAATCGTCTCTTTGAAATTAGTTTCTAATAAAAATATTGGAAATCTAGTTACATCTTTTCTTTTATTCTAAAAAGTCAAATAATGATCATATTTGTTGTTATTCAATTGGATTTTAAAGATATTATATTTAAAATAAAAAATGTATGCCAAGTAGCAAACATACTGTGGCCAAATTTAAAAGCTCAGCATCAATGAATACTCTCACCTCTCTATACACCTCTCATTATTTACTGTATACATTCAATGTATTGTACACTTAAACCTAAAGAACGCGTTTACATTCACCGGGGTCCATTCAGCCACCTACACTTAATTTGTACATTTTTACATTATGTAAGCAGCCGGGTTTCTTTTTGATAAAAGCACCATTCACGGACGATACATTTATTAAAATGTATACATGTCGGGCCTTGAATACCGTCTGAGTGGGTCGCTACAGACGGTCTCAATTAGAGTGCTGTCGGGTCAAAAAGGCCCTTTCAGGGATGTTTTGTGAGAGGGAGTGTCTTGCGAGGCTGTTTTGTGGTTTTTTTGCTTAAAATGTTTCTTTAATATATTGAAGAACTTTTATGTGAATATACTAAGAAATAAAAATAAGCATGGAGTAGAATGTATTGTATATTGTACAACGCAAATAAATCGAACAATTTCATGTCAAAATCGTTAAATTTTATCAACATATCTATTATTTTCAATTCTTATTCTAAAGAAGCATTATTTCAACCTCTACTTTACGCACAAGAGACTTGGTGACTACTTTTTTTGTCTTACAATTAGATCGTGGAATTCCTTACCTGCACACGAATTAACTTCGCCATTCTAAATGGATTCCTACAAAAGATGCGTGAGAAGATATTTTAGGTCGGCAAGGTGGACTAGCTATGATTGGATATAGACTACTCCTACTTGCTTACTATTAGGCGGTGTCAAATCATGGTAGTATTGGTTGACATTCTGTCCACAAGTTATGCAGCTTCTCATGCCCACTCGTTGCAATAAATGTACGGAATAACTGTTACAGGATTAAAATAGTTTGTAGAGGGACTAAATAGCTGCCCTAAAAACTTCATTAATTAAAACCTAAGTTCTTAACCTTTTTAGGCCTGATATTAATATAGTAGAGTGGCAATTTTTGCGTTCAAGCATTACGGTAATGGTGCTATGCTTCTACGCGACGTGTTGTAAATTTGTAGAGAAAATGTAATGATATAGTTAGATTGTCTTAAACTGGCCACAATAAATAATTTTTTGCTTTCCCACTGGAATAAATACAAAAAAGATATGTCATTCCCTAATAATCCCTATAAATTAACGTAACTCGTTTGTGACACATTCAATCAGTAATCGTTGCATATCTTTCATCCATTTGGATCCAGGTTCTGCTGTTTTAGTTATTGAGCGTATTCAAGACATATTTTTTATAGTATTGTAATATTCAATTAAATTAAGTTATTATATCATAGAACGACCAATTCTAGTCGACCCTTCAACAGACAGTGCGATTATGTATGGTAATAATGCGTGGGACAACAGCGTGTAATCACCGAGGACTCTCTCCAGCTTTCAAGGAACTAATACATGTGCTTACTATGATTAACTATACCTGATTTCACGTGGATGTCTGCGCGTAAGTATTAGTTAAGGCTATAAAAGTGTGGCTTGTTTTCCGTATGATGATTCAAAGGATCGGCCTCAAGATTAAGTTACTTTTACAGCTTTCAGTAAGTAGGGGTTTACGCCTTATATATGTTAGCCATAGAACTGATGACCGTTGGAGTCGTAAAAGTCTCGAGTGGAGACCGCGACTCTCACCCAAGGATAGGTCTAGATCTCACAAGATAGGATAAGAGTCGTCAAAAATTGGGACAGTGATGAGCATCAGACTGAACAAATTATCAGATCACAGGTAATTTCATTTAAAAAAATGTTCTAAGTCAAATTTGTATGGTCAATTTGTCAACTAAATTGACTTTTCTAAAAGTTATTCCATCCTTCTCTCTAATCAGTAGAATGAAAGAGAGGTAGATAACCACGAGAGTCAGCTGAAAGTGGTTTCTATAGTCTATAGAGACTTGGAATATCAAGGAACCACTTTGGAACCATTTTGGTTCGAAGTTACGGAGAGTGTTAAGTAATAAGGCACCGAATCACGTTACATATAAAACTGAACATTGAATGGAAATTAAATGTAAAAAATGCTTATGAAAAACTTACAATAGTGCCTTGAATATAAACCAAATATGCACTGTATAAAAGCCAATACATAATTACGAAAACAAACAGCAATTTTTATCCAATTAGCGTTTACAGTGCTCAGTTACAATACTGTTAAATTAACATGACCCTTTTTATAATCCTAATATTCTCTAAAAATGTGCCCCCAGTGAAATAAAGTTGTAACATCTTCACGGGATCAGTAAGGTAACATCCTTAACATCGCTCGCTAATTGGCTAAGAAAAATTAATACCCAGAAAGGGTTAATACCGAAACGACCCCCGGAGGAACATTACCAAGCGTCCCGAGGAAAGTAACCCGTTCCTACACTCGAATAATTGAAAGCAGCGCACAAAAATATGCAAATTACCTTTTGCCCCGTGAAAATTAACTTTTTCATTATGAATTATGTCCTTGATGTTGTCTTCGGTAGTCCACTGGGGGTTTTTTGAGATTTTACAAAGTTGGGGTCTTAGAAGTCCTGCGATAAAGAAAGGGTTAATGTGAACTTTAAAAATTATTGAGTCTTGGTAAATGAGTTTGCAGGTGAGCGTAACAGGAGTCTTTAATATAAGTAAGTGCAATTAGTTTTTACTACGAATAATCTTGTTGCGAATTTATTTAAAATAAATGGTACCTTAGAAATAGTAGTAATATATTAAGATCGTTTTACTTTTGCTTATCCTTCTCTGTTTATTGTAATGTCTGTCTATATATTATTTATAGCCAATTCATTCGTCAATGGCTTATAATCAGAGTTTTTTATTTCGTATATTTTGTTGAAGTATATTTTTAATCTAGAAACAGCGTACCTTCTTGTCAAAAAGAATTAGTATACCGTGCAATATAATTTGAAATAAATAGTTTCAGGTTGGTCACTTTCCTTCATGTATTATCCACTTATAAAAAAATAACCTTTTTTCCATCCACCAGATAAGTGGCAGGCATGTGTGAGGCTCTTCCAGCGCCTGAATGGCACTGGAAATGCCCAAATGGTGAACTAAGTTCTGCCGAAGCAATTCACCCCCAGACTGAAGGTATGGCTGTTTGAGCTAAGATCCTTTTGCCATCCCTTTTATCACGTGAATTCAAAAAAAATATTATAATGAATTACATTTTACTAAGGAAAGATTAGTTCTTATTCTCAGACTCATATGAAGGTAACATGTGTATAAACAGTTCTGTTTCTCCTGTCAGTTGGTTCACACGGTACTGACTCACCGGAGCCATTGTTCCAAGTGCAGTCTCAACTTTGCACTGTGCACTCACAATACTACGCTTTGGATAAGACATTAATGTTTCAATGTGGAGTGGGCGTCCCACTAACAAGATTGTTCTGCAATGGTTCCAGATTGTATTGTTACATTACAAATAAGTTTTGAGCAAACAATTTATAACGATTCGAAAAGTCAAAATTAGTTTTTATATTTGAGAAAGGTGACCTTTATATTTTAATAATTGCACTAGCAGCGTACAACTGGAGAAGCACATCTCTTAGTAAAAATATGTACATCATACAAACTCTACTTTTAAACGTGACGAGTAGAACTCAAGAATTCAATATACTTACGCTGTGGAGGTAATGCCAAACACGTTTATATATTACCAGTCAGACTATATGTCCTGTCATCCTTGTTCTGTATACAAAAAAATTAAGGCAGTGTTTTTGCAAGTCTATTTAAAATAATACTTTTGTTTAATTAAATACTATGATTTAAGTAGTTAAGCTTTAACAATTTTTTTGAAGTAGAATTAAGTCCATTGTAGAAGGTCCATCTGCTGTACGCTAAAATGTCGGATAATTGTACACCCGGCGACAACTGATCGCGCATGAGATACGATCATTCATTCAACGCTCGCGAGATGGGAGTGAACGAATGAATGGATCCGATTGAGTCGTTAGCGCGTTGGCCGATCAAGTGTGATTCGCCAGTGAAATTATTGACGCATTGTGTTGTTTATTGAAATTGGTTGGGCGTTTCGTATTCAACATGCTAAAGTTGTACCCATTAAGTAGGTCTGCTAAAGGTATTATATCTGTAATTATTTCAAGAACATAACTTTTATATTTCATTTTCTTATTAAAAAAAGTAACACAGCTAATGTCTTTACAGCTGATGATCAGGAGTCCACACGTGGAAATAACAAGTGCTGTATATTGCATGAGCCCTTTTTTACGAGGAGGAATCAATTTACGGATCTACCCGCCACTGGCTAAGCGGCGGGTGTGTGGCTGCTCACTCAGTACCTCCATAGAGCGGCACTGAGAATACCCAATAAAATTTCCCGGTAACTCCATTGCCCTTTACGGGGTAACCTGGGTTCTGCCGAGCAATTCGCCAGGTCACCTCCAGGCAGCCCAGCCTTATAACTGGGATTCGCGTCAATAGAGATTGAAGACGGGCGGTGGCGCCCAGCCGCCTACGCCGGAGAGGAGCGGCTTGTGAACTGTTCTCCCGCGCCCTCTCTGCTGCCTCCTTCTGCAAGAGTATCGCAGAAGGAGACGGCAGCCTGCCATACCCTCTCACTACCATCCATATTGCATGAACCACCCAGCGTCATCTGTCAAATTTGGTTCATTTATTTAAGATAAATACATGGCGGCTGAAAACATGGTCGGCCTGATGAAAAGCAGTTACCGTAGCTTATAAACTTAAAGCAACAATCGTAGGCTTCTACTCTGTAAAACCTAGAGGAGAAAAAGAAGATAATTACGAAGTAATTTATAATTTATCAGAGTATAGGTACAGTATCTTCTAGCGACTTATGAGAGAATTTAAATCTTTAAATATCTATGTCAAGGTATAAGCCCTAAGCTCCTTTACTCCCCTCCCTTAAAAAGCTTAAATGGACCTAGTTACTAAGTTTCTTTAAATCGACTAAATTTAACCCTACCGCCGCTTCGATTATAGTTTAGTTTTAGAGAGGAAGGGGCGCAAGGAATTAATCACCTTTTGAATATTTGTAACGATATTTCCAAATTGGTTATGCCATTACGTGTCAATACTCTTATTATTAATACAATTATTATTTTTATGAATTGCTTTTGAACAATTTACTCCCACGCTTTAGTGTCACTAAGATAATCATTTATTTTATAGTAAGCTTTCTTACACAGTCCATATCGTGAGATACTCGTAAGTCTTGTGTTCACAAATTTATAGAAATATGCTTTTGTTTGAAAAAAAAAATTACAATGCCAGTCCGTATAAATTCAGATCGGCGACAGTGCCAAACTATTTGTATATAAGATCTAATTACCTTAATGAGGAGGAGGCGAAACAAATCCAAGGTTCGTTTACTGTTAATAGCAAAAGTCTCTCTCTACATTTATTATGAATCCCTAGCGGGCTATGAGGGAATGAATCACGTGTTTTATTTAAGCAGTATTCTTTTATAAAGGAAGAAAGCTTCAGGACATACGTATGTTTTCTGGAAAAGGTATTTGCATAATGAGCACGAATATTTGCTCACAAGTCATGGGTGTAACATGAATTTAACAGGAGATTAACATTAAAAGAAACGCACACATACAAACATACACAGACACATCTATTATGTTAAATGTATGTGTTAATTAATGAGTTTTGGAAGAGTGTACATTCTTGTTACAGATTGGTTCCAAAATCATGAAACATCAATGAATTACTGGATACTGGTCCTTTGACATTCATAAGACATTTTTTCATATAAAACATCGAATGAGTGACTCCGTAGACCAGCACTCTTGCTCCTGAGTAGGAATGGAGGCGAAAGGATAAAGTAAAATATAATTATGACTATAAATATATGTAATATAAAAGGTAGGTAACCTTTTCGTAGCGAAGAAGAAATTAAACATGGCTGACGAAGAAGATTGACATCGAACATTATTAATCTCTAATAATGAATTCTAGTCTTTATGATTTGAAGACAAAACTTTTTTCTTCTGTTCTATAGATAATATTTGAAACAGCGAAATTTCAATACGTTTTTAGTGAAATAAATATATTATATATCGATCATTATAATATTACAGTTTTAAATAAAAATTTACCTGACCTTCATTACAAATGAAATGAAAATGAAACACGCCCAAGTATCCCTATCCCATAATATTTATATTTAATATCCTTTTACAAATATTAGCAGACGGACGGGTCTATTAGACCAGTGATTTCAAATTAAAACTGTTTGCGGTACCTTGTCAAAGGGTTAGGTCACTGGATTTGATCCTTTTGACCACTGGGTCTAAAGTGCCCCCGGCGCTAGTAAATCATGGCCGTGTTTATGTGACCTATTTTGCGAAATTGATGGTACTAAATCAGAAATTTTAATGTGTGTGTGTGTTTGTTTTTGTACTTTATATTAAAACAATAGCGACTCCAAAATTGAAAAAGGATGGTGATATTAATAATAATTACTTTTGTTATAATAAATAAATTTGTTTGAGTTAATTTACAGTTGTTTTGTATATTCTATATATACAAAAGTCTGTTGTCATCGTTACATGTTAGAATACTAGTACTCCCGGTGAATTTTGTATCACATACAAACTATCCCTCACGCCATCTATTGTAAGAAAACCGAAGTAGCGCTGGAAGAAATAATAGTTTTTATGTTAAAGCATGTCAGTCAGAAGATTTTCTATACTAAAAATCCAATTTACGTATATTTATTAAGTCTTTCTTAAAAATGAAACAATAATAAATATTACAATTGGCAAGCCGTTTCTTAGTTTTAGCGAGACTAACGAACAGAATTAAATTTTATATAAAATGGAAGAAGAGGAAGTAAGAAGATGTTGAATCAAAAATCACTTCTAGGTAAGTTCGTATGAAACAAAAGATAAATGAAATAATTTAAAAGAAAATTAAAAGATTGCTCTAGAGAAAGATAAATATACAAATGGAAAAGTTACGGACATAACCCAATATATATCTCTTAAGACAATTGTTAAAAGACTTCAATAAACTCATCTGTGATGCGGTGGAAAATGGAAAATGCGAGCAATAATATTACCATACCACAAAAAACAAACTCTTGCTTTTCCAAGTCACATTTTGATGCATGATTTAACAAAAAATAACACTTTTTACCATAAACAACTCCCAATTTCAATGTCAAAGTCGGTTGGGGAAATTTAATACCCTAAAAGCCGTTTTAATTTTTCACCCTTGCGACAGGCGAGTCGCGAGTAAACGCGTAAATCATTCGCACGCCGTGAACGAGTAATGGCGCCAAGGAAATCTATGTCGCGAAAATTTTCGGTTCAGCGAGAGCAGGGCTGAGACGAAAAAATGAAGAGAATATAATAAAAATTCATTGTAAGGGTTTAAAGAAAATATCTTAAATAATGATTTTAAACTTTCATTCGTTGCATTTAATCAACAATTGTTTTGTATGAGTATATAAGTGTATAAATATATAAGAGTATAAGACTCGATTCTTAAGCAAAAATTCATGATTAGCCTTTATAGCCCCACTGTTGGGCACAGGCCACGCTACATAAGAAAAATACGTGAGAAGTTTGGGCTACATCACCATCCGCGTGCCCAATGCGGATTTTTGAGTGATTGTGTTTTTCGTAGCAACTGGGGCCATCGGCTTAACTTGGCTTCCGAATTACGGAGCTAAGCTCCAGATATTAACTTTTTATTGAGCCATTTGGGACCAACCAAAGCGAAACTTTTTTGTTTTCGTAATCGGAACCACCACAACAATTATTTAACTTTTTTGCATGACGTCAACTGTACATTTCCGATGGGCTCGTATTGTATCTATATATAAAATATCTTAAAGTATATAAAAAACCTATATTCATAACTTTAACATCAATTAAGAAGAAAACTAAAAATTAACCAAACAAAGTTTATGGTAAATAGTTTATTAGTAAAACAAACAATGGGTTCGACTGATGGTGTCTATGGGTTACCATCTCTACTATATCAAAAGATAGTTGATACAACTGGTATGTTGATATTCTGGCTTAAAAAATATTAATGCCTCAAACTCCCTGTAATTAGACTGGGTATATTTCCCTTCTTTCCGAAATACAGCGAACTGCCTAACGACTTCGCTTCCGTGTATTAGAAAATTTGTAAAAATTTGATAACTTTTAATTGTTTGGTGATTTGGAAATTTGTAAATTATAATTTATAGTCCACATCGCATGCCGTGGGTATCTTTAATTGAAAACTGTATTTAATATACTTTAATGTTTATAAGCTGTTGTTATTGTTAGCTCATAAACAACTTAAGTAACAAAACTATGTAAGTACTAATTAACAAAATATAATTAACAATAGCTCATTTTTAGAAGGTTTAATTGGCCACCACAAATTTATACAAAGTGCATTAATTGCACTTTGTATAAATTTTGTAGTTTTTATCAATTACTTATACCCATATATATATACGTACTAGTAAATCATTTTAAGCAAAACTTATTTCTCCTAATTCATTACAACTACTTATTAATCTGAATAATAACTATACTTTATTTATGCTTGTTAATTTAGTTTTGCTTACTATTTTATAAATTCGATGCAAGCAGTTGAATTTATTGAATTATTTCAATGTAATGTTTTTGATTTTTTTCCTTTACAATTAGGATTACCTATTTATTTTTTATTTCAGTTGCTAAGATAAGTACGAAACATTTTATCATGATTCGTAACAGGTAGCCCATTATACCACAGTGTCATATTTTAGTCGTCTTATTAGGCACATTTTTATATTCGGCCCGCGTGCCAGATTCACCCGGCGTCAAGCAACAACCCTTCCTAACATATTCGCAACTTAAAAAGACGGCTCGCCGTAAGTAACTGCCCCCCAGAGTGGCATACGTTCATAATATTCTTCGACCGCGCGAATATATTTCTTACCTCCGCCAAATCGTTCGTGAATACATACGATTGTTTCCACTTGCCCGTACATATAAATTATATGACCTGACGTTATGCGTCATGAATAAATTCATGAAAGGAAAATTGATATTACCCACGCTCGTATGTTAGACTTCGGCTTTTATACCGCTTTTTAGGGTAAAATTGGCCTTTTATGCGATTCCCCGGATGATATGTGACCGATCCGCGTAAATTACTGTAATGAATAAGGGTGAAAGATAATATAGAATTAGCGGCTGTGTCTCGAATGTTCTCATGCATGAATTATGGACTAATGAAGATATAATGAGCTCGAAGAGTCGCCGAAGGAATTCCATACCGGGAGACAATGTACAGTTTAAATAAATTATTTCTTTTCCTGTTTTGTCTTCTCTATATTAATTAGTTAAAAGTTTTTTTGTGTATTTCTCTTATTATACATCAACCAATTGATAAAGATATATTCTATTCTATTCTAAATTTAAAAACTGCTTCTTATTGTTCTAAAGTTGATATTATTGTTTTTTGTTCTGTGTCTCTTCCGGTGTTGTTATTCTAAATAAATTTATTTTAATTTCATTTCGGAATATGTTTAATAGTGTTTTAAGACGAAATAACACGTGGGTTACTTTAAGAAAATTAAAGGTTTTTTAGGGATGTGTGTCTATTTTTGTTCTTAGTAAAACACACTATATTTTGCACTATAAAGGGGAAATAAAGTCAATTGGTTTTTTATACTTAAATGCCTAAATATGTTTTATTACAATACTTTAACAATAAATATGATGTAAACCTTGATCTTGAAATACAACATGTTCTTCATTTCATCGTCATCATTAAGAGCTCTACGTCCAGCATGTATATCCTCACCGAAGGAGTCGAGATTATCCTAAAGGGCGATCAGGCTTTGGTCAACTACACACACAACTTAAGAATTCCTTCATAGGTGTGTGCAGGTTTCCATGCACTGTTTTCCTTCACTGTAAAAGTGTCGAATTATTATTATCATTTTTGGTCTTATCTTCACCTACCGTCAGGTGGGAGCTACCACGTTAAGAAATAAAAATCTTTCACCGTTAACACCACCGTTTGTCATATGTATATAAGATATTTGTATATAAAAATGGAAACGAGAAATAAACTTAATTGATGCTTGAAGCATAGGTAGAGTAATAAATTAGCCAATGCCGCCTCCTCTGTGGCCGGTTCTATTCGGCCCTGGCAGACATAAATTAAGCCGAATCGCCGCAGTGACCACAAAACCGATAGTTTAAGAATATTCACGAGGATAAATTAAACAGCACTCGCTACCGCGGAGATTTCCCTAATGGTTGACCATCCAGTCTTATAGGAACTACTAGTCTTGATACTTGACAATTCGGCTATAGCACATAATAATATGAAGCAAAATTATGTACATTAGGGTAATTTATACAATATTAATCTGCAGAATAATATCCAAATAAAACAAAATATGAATTATTGTTTATATATTTATTTATTTTTTTTAAATTATTAGCAAAGTTAGGAATTGATAAAATTTCATAAAGTTTTTTCCTATTTAGGTATTTTTCTAAACATTTTTCAAACGTTCAATGTCAAAGTGAAACTACACAAAAATACACATTTGTGTCCTGTATCAAATTTGTGTTGAATTATTTTTTGGTATTATCAACTATGTCAAAAGTATCAAGGATATTCTGTCGTAGTTCACACGACAGGAAACATATCCGGGGCGCGGTCTGCCGGGCAAAGACAAGACACATGGCTGGACGCCACTCCAGGGATACGACCCGGGAACGTTACATATTTAGTTTAGAGCCACTATAGATGGTTTTGTGAATAACTAACAAAATATGTATAACTAATGGTTTCCATTAGTTATACATACTTTATTACTTGAAGAATGTTATTTATTTTTTCAATTTCGCCAAAGAAGCATAGGATTAAACCACTACTACGATTATACTTCTACTAATTACTTGCCAACAAAACTATTAGATATTTTATAAATTCTTGGCAATTGGCAATCCATACGCAAAGTTACTGAACTACAGCTTCTATGTTTGTCTTGTTCTTGTGTGTCTATGACGTCACCGTTTCCTGACAAATCCATTTCAATATACTATAAAATTTAATTTTAACGTTGAAATACAAACTCTAGACGACGGTTTTAGTTATCGTTAAACAATTTAAATTCCAAAATGTAGTAGGATTGTTTATTTATTTTGACGATGTTTTAAATTACAACTTTTTTACTTTAATTAGATAGAATATTCTTTATTGCACACCAATTAATTTCAATAAATATAGTAATTAGTAACAAGGACATGTGTAACATCTGTAACTTCTAAAATAAAATTAATTATGTTAATTTCATTTTAGAAGTTATTTTTAAATTTTGATCGGAAACAAGAAAAGTCGTATTTCAAATGAAGATCTCAAAAGAATCCCATCTCGATTTGTGATTAGAAATATTTGCTTCAATAAAACAAGGGGCCTGTCATTTAATAACGGCCAATAGTTCATAAATTATAGGTGTAAACAATAAATGTCAATTAATAAATGCGTCACGGCTAAAAAATAATATTAAAACAACCCTCTAATGGGCGAGCGGTCGAACAGACCCGGTGATTCCATTTACCAAATTGAGTGAAATATACGTCCCTAAATACCGCTAGAGACATTAAAAAAACGCCTTCCAAACTTTTAATATTCTAATAAGACTTTGATATAATTTCCCTTTATCATTATTTATGTAAGAATCCGCCATAAAGGCGATAAGACTGTTATTATTTTTTGTCGGGCAACTTTTCCCCCTTAGAAGATGTGAAGGGAAATTTACAGACACAGCTTAGAAAGCATTGTATTGTAAAAACTAACCTTTGGTTTATTATCGTTTTTTGTTAGACCGAGTTATTTAAGCTATGTGTCTTTTGTCATAAGGCTTAAAGTGCGGTGTTATATTTGTTTCCACAAAGAATATGGGGTGACAAGTACTATTGGGGCATCTAACAACTTGTTGAACGGCTAGGGCCGTGTAACACAACATGTCTCTTTTTTGTGAGCATGTCAATAACAACGTGGTATTTTGTAACAGAAATACTATTATTGGCGATAATGGACAATGGGTGGAAAAATAGGGGTTGGTTTTTCTCGTCGTAGAAATATTGTGAATATTGTGAAAGATTAAAGATATTTTTATGTGTAATAAAAATCAGATAATTTTAGATTTACACTTTCCGGTTCCGTGGTTTATGGAAACAAAATAAAGTAGTATAAAGTTACAGATTTCTAATGAAAAAAAAAAGACTACGTCGATTCAAAGATGTGCAACATCTATTGATGGAACAAAACCTATACAAGGAGTCTATCTCTTATCTTGAATTATTTAAGATCTTATCTCTTCTAAAATAGCCTTAATGATGGATAGTTTAGTAAATTATTAAAATAATAGTTATTTTTTAAATCGTTTATTTAATATTTTTTTAAAATATGTTATAAAATAATAAAATAATTAATAATAATACATGTGTATTTTTAGTTTATTATTTAAAAAAAACCGTAATAAAATATTGAACACTTGTTGTTTAACTTTGAGTTCGAAGAAGTTCTGCAACACACATTTTTTATCATTTTTTCATTAATTTGCATGCAATTATATAACTTAAATGAACATTGATATTGTCGATGATGTATCTATCTTAATAAATGAACTATGTACCGAACCTGAATCTGAATCAATCTAAGGTTTCTTCAATGTGTTTCTCGAAAGATAAATCAAATTGTGCTCAAATTAAAATGTCCCTAGATTCTCTTAATCCCGATTAGTCACGCCACCGTAATGTTTTCGAAGACATTTAATCATAACTCCGAGTATCCGCCACAGCTTTACGTGCAGCGGCTAAAAAAAAATATTTTTTTATATATCTTCAATTCATAAGAATAACGCGAGTGGTGAATTTTACCACGTCTTTATTGAAAGGGTTAGATATTATTACTTTAATAAAGTAAAAGGTAAGAAAGATAATGGCCCCAATTCCATAGTAAATGACCTAAATTTAATTTGAGTTCAGTACTAATCTTTCAGTACAATACAACCAGAGCAGACGGCTGACCAATGACGTCATTTGACCAATGAAGTCATGGTGGTTCTAAATATGAACAGTAGTGATTACGTGAGAGATCCTCAAATTATTCTTAATTGATTGTTATTCGTTATTTATGTTAAAATTCACGCGACTTATAATTAACTTTTAACGTAGTGCTACAACTCCGTGTATCATAGCAACTCCTTTCACATATTTCATTAATTCTGGCATTATTTTAAAGCCATCAATCATGTCAATTCAAAATCTTGACACATTTTTTACTGTTTCGGTTTCATCTCTCAAATTATTCATTACACTGTCGGCCGTCGACGGAGACGATTCACCGCTTCCCTTTGTTGCCAGTTATCTGACGCCTTTATATCATGTTAATTAAATCTATTTTTATGTTTATATAAATCTAACTTCGAAATCCAATCACAATTAAATTCATTTTGTATTCAAGGCAAATAAGCTCTTTTATATTTAGTTCTCATACAGTGTTCATTTTAATATAGTTTTGTGTTTTGTTCCCGATGCAGTATCCCTTTACTTTTCTACCAATAAATATATGGTGGAGTCAATCGGTGCCGTATTATCTGACCCTCTCCTCACACCGTAACATTGCAAAATCATAGTTAAATGGATGACAATAAACATATTCTGAGAAAATAATTCATACTGTAAAATCACAACACTACTCAATATTTTTAACTTGGGCCAAACATCGAATCGCATAACCAACGAGGGTGATCCCCTTAATGTGTTTGCGTAATGGTAGCCATTAAAACATTTATAACGAGCCAGTGGATACTGCCCTTAACGAAGACATTCCCTATAACTTAGGCATGACTACTTTGTTTTACGTCTAGGTTAAGATACGAAGGTGTTTTGTGATACCTTGTAGGAAAAATTAGTAATGTTATTTATTGAACAATTTATGTACATACAAAGAAAATTATTAAGGACATAACAGAATAACTGGAAATTGTACAAAGGTACTTTTATTGTGAATTAGGAGAATTCCTATATGCTTTCAATCTCTAAATTAGTAATTTTTGAGTCAGTAGACCCACGTTGGGCGACTAGTTGTCGTGAAATTGTAATTTTGAAATCAATAATAACCTCATATACCTAACTCAGATCAATCCGAGATCAGACCCGAGTTCAATTCGTAATTAGGTAGAAATCTTGTTTTTTTGGTTGGTGACAGGGCATTTTCTAAGTCCACCTGGTTCGTTACTACCACATTATATAAGTTAAACTTACATCAACAAAAGCATTGTTGTGTTTGGGTATTTGAAGGAAAATTTGTTGAGTATCTGGGTATAATTCGCTTTTATCTTTGGCCTTATTAATAACTATCAAGTGCGTTGAAAGCCATAACTTTATTAATGTGTTATTCACAGTAATAAATTGTCTCGAGGTTCCCGGGAGTATATAAATTTTTTATTTTATATATATAATTTTATTTGTATAAAAATACATAACAGTTTGAAATATATACATGCCTCTGGTTAAAGATTAAACTATACCCCAAAAATATGTAAATTTAAAATTAGCAGCTATTTTTATTCTAGATTTTATATTACTTTGATTAATTGAAGTGAGGACAAAAAGCAACGATTTGCATCCACCCCTGGCATTCTAATAATTTTGTTTCCACCAAAATAAGAATCCAATGCCTTCAATTGTAGCTACCCATCATCGCTCTTGACCCCCTCAACTCAAACACAAGAATAACGCGACATTACAAAATAGCCATGGCAACAGTGAAGGAGTGACATATTTGAGTGAAAAATATTTTATTATTTTTATTATTTCTATAAACATTAAACCTTAATGATTATTATTTTAATTAACATCAACAATACAAAAATTATAAGTACTTTTTTTATTGGAAAAAGATTTAGCGTGTCGTGAATACGCAAGTTTATCTTTACAACGTTAAACACGCCTTGAGAATTTCCCCCTTAAAAAAACTGTTATACATATAGAAAGACATTCGTAGAAGTGGTTACCCACATGACATGACATCTACATTAATCTTACATAAGGAGGCAATGCGGAATTCGCTCAATAACAGGCACTACTCAGCTATACCTCAGTGTAAATTTCGACACGATCGACACTGTTCAATTCGATTGAAATCTAAACTAGGTGTAGGCGCTTTTATATGCGACTGAAATAGACTTTTGTCCGAGCAGCTGAAGATGTAGTACCTTGTGTTAAAATCCAATAATTCCAAGTGAAAGAGCCAAATGGCCAGGGTCATTGTTATGCCCAAAGATGCAGTCCATCCTTATCGGCATCCGTTCGGCCTCGAGATCGCGTGCGAGTTGTGGCGGCTTGTTGCGCAAGATTCACGCTACAGCGCGCAACCGGGCCGCGGATCGCTTCCTCTGTGTACACACGTCCTCGCCTTTACTGGTATGTTCTTATTAAGTCTTTAGATTAGTACCATTGCATCGTTTCAGCCATCAGCGTTTATTGTTTTATTAAGGGCTGATGTTTGATGACTCAAATAACTTTTATTTAAACAACCTTTGAAGATTTGACGGTTTTTCTATAAAAAATATGTGTTTGAATCACTCGTGCTGTTCACATAAAATTAAAATTCAACGATTAAAAACGCCCTGACCGTGAAAATCTGCCAAATACGACGAATGTCAGATGTTAGCAAGATGTCAAGAAATCTACGAACATCTTGGCAATGGCATCCTGATAAGAAATGAGACCAGACAAATTTAGGAGGATTCTTAGATACTTACTTTTTACTTTATTTTTGACAATTTACAACATTTTTTAAAAAAAAAACAGTAGAAAAATACATGTGGTAAATTACAATAGTCATAAAAAGTACAACCAGATTATATTATGTTAAAGGCCATGTAAGTTGACAGCCTTAAAGTGCAGATGAAGTAAGATCATTAACCCTTGGTACTCTTAAAATGCCGAACGTACTTGGTAATCAAAGTTACAAGAGGAACAAAGCATATCGCGACGAAATCCGCGACTTATCATTGCTTTTACTAGTAGCATCCGCAGTCTTTACACGCTTCGACTCCATCGTTCAGCCTTATTCTTACCTGACCAATTAAAGCGCTTAAGCTAAACAAATTAAGTGTCACCATATTTCTGTATGAATAGAGTTGAAATTTGATAATATTAAATTTTTCAGGTGCAAATTATTGTCCTGATATTATTTTAGAGGCCAGGAGTCAAAGGAAACGTTTTCTTTTTAGTGTAGTATTAATTGGACGATAATTTTATAATAAAATATTATTATTTATAACGACAACTGCTTTCACCGATCAATCTGCATTGGGCTAAAGTATGATGGTGGTATAGCCCAAACTTCTAATATGTTTTAGGAATTCTTGTGCCCAGCAGTAGGGCGTTTAGGACAGCCACTGGTCAGCTACCAGCTGACCATGCTAACCATAGCATGTTAATATTCAATTATATAATAATCAAAGAACTCAATAACATGTAATATAATTATTAATTGTCTTCGTTAATCTCGTTAAAACTCAAAAACGGCTTGGCCGATTCTGATTTGTTATCGCTTTCGTTAAGCTGACGTTATTCCGAAATTATCGTTACTATAGTAACAGTTTTAATAAAAATTATATTACGACGATCATTGTTGTACAGCTAATGCACACTGCATTAGCTGTACAACAATGACAATATAAATAATAAAAAATTTGTAGGGTTGACATTTGTTTTGTATTTTTGTTTTCAATTTTGTTTTGTATAATTAGTTTGCATTTTTGCAAATTTGAAAGAAAATTGTAACAAACCTTCATTATCTTATTTCTAATCCATTTAAGTAAATGATAATTTGACAATTACGTTATCACATTAAAGATTTAAAATGAATTCTTCCAGATAATTGCGACAGCATTACTTAATGTTTGTCATATAGACATCTTATTAGATATTCCTTAAAATATATATTTAAAGAAAAGATTCGGAACATTATTTCCTGTATTTGGTTCACTCTAAATAATAAGAATAGTCATCATATATGTATGTTTATTTATTGATTTTATGTATGTTTTGGATATAAGTATACATTTAAATATTATTTTATATTTTATTATATTATAGATATATTTATTAGTAAATAAAATTAATTATTAATTTTAATGAACATTGTGCGGCCATGTGTACAGTTTCTACTTAACCCAATGGTTGACTGGTAGAGAACTATGTTCTCTGTTAAGTCCGCCATATGTACATTTTTATGGACATCAAAGTTTAAATAAATGTATAATATCTAATTTAATAGGCGCATGCGAAGGGCGCTAGCATAATTTGAGGCATACATAATTAATGACTCTAAATCCTTGTAAGCTACACACGTAATTTACGCTCTGATTAACAAATGATATAAAGTGTAAGCAGCAAAATTAATGCTCAAAACGAAAATAGCGTTAAATGATATTACATTTTTTACGTTTTCTTACTTACAAGCATTAAGGCATAGTCGTATTATCAACTCTTTATTAGATAGGTCGACTAGATAAACTATCAAGTATCAACACGAGTATTTTATTCTGTGGTAGTGTTGTAGCTAATTGAATAGAAGATATCCACTACTTTTACCAGTATTTTTAAAGCGTTATCGCATTATTATCGACGAGTAAGGTAGTTAGTTATGATGACATTTGCTAGTAGAGTTTATCTGGAAGCTTCGGATTGGGATCAAAGAGTTCTGTATGCTTTGTGGGGAATTTGGGATTTAGTTGTACAGTACCCTTACAGTTTCCATCGTGATTGTCGTCATCTGTCAAATTTTATGAAAACAAGAGCAGCGCGTCTGTTGTGAAGTATTGGAATCATTTTTTATATATGCATTTGTCAGCCAAACGCGATTACTATTAAAACGTCTCAAATTTCACTGGATTAAAAATAACAGACAGAAATTTGTAACTTGTAGAGTTCGATAGATATGTAATTTATTTCTTATATCATATACATATACAAACTCACACATTTATAAAACTTAAAATTATCAAAGAACTCAAATCAATATTCTAACTTAAATCTTGTGTTACAGTTATACAACGATGCAGCCATGTAAAATAAATGTTTACGAAACGAGACGATATTTTTCCTAGTAATATGCTTTTATTCACAAAAAAATAATTAGTAAGGATATAACGTGTGTACAGATTAGACGATCAAATGGAAAGCACAACCAGCATTATTTACATCTACGAGAACTTTCCTTTATACTACAAATTCGTGTTAAATTTATTGGTTTTTATGCACGTCTCAAAAGTAATGAGTACAGGTTATACTATTTATCTATAGTATCAGACTATAGCGCGCGGCTAAAGTATCGTCTGCCGGCTTCGGTTGAGTGTCGTGTGCAAGTGCGGACGAAAATATTTTAAATCTAAACAAAATAATATGCGGCCGCTTTTCAAAATAAATATGTCGGTCGGTTAAGACCCGTATACAATGTATGAGATGGATTAGAATTTACCGGACGTTGGTGGTTTGAAATGAAGTTATCACGGTCAAAATTTAGTTGCAGTTCCCGAATCCTATTGATACGTTATTGATAGTTGAGCTGGAACACTAAATCCAATTTACCTATTTGATATCTTATCTTTATTTTACATATAAAACACAAGAGTAAATTAAACAAGAAAGAGACATACAAAGGTAGGCTTATATCTAGCTAGAGTTCTCTTCCAGCCTACCAACAAACATCGTCAAGACGGCATTTGCGGGGTGACGATTGAGTGTACAAAAATTAAGCACATACATATATAAATTTACAGTGCTACTGTTTTACATAATTTTATTTAAATCAATACACAAATACATAATAATATGTACATAAATATATAATATTAATAAAACAAAGCTCACGATTGTTGAGAAATTAAATGTCTATCATAGTTTTAATTCGATCGGTATCTATAGATAGAATAGATTCTGTTGATACCGTAAATATTTAAATTAATATAATAGTGTAATATTGATGTTCGGGTGAAATGCAATTGTTAGTAACAACTGTCATATACTGTAGTTAACGGTGCTGATTGTACACCTAAAACTTATAATTGTATATATCTGAATTACCTTCAAGTACTCTCGAAGCACTGTTATTGGATGAGCAATTGTCAATTTGAAAACTGGTAACGTATATTTTATTCAAATATTAAGAATTTTCGACTCGAAAGTGTAAACGGTCTTTTACTTGATATAAAAATCAACGTTGACCAGAGCCACATCACTTAGGACAAAAAGAGAGCGTGTTTATGTTACGGCTGCGAAACTCGCTGTAACACGGTGACTGCTATGTATGGGACATGGTATAAGATCTAGCGGGCGGTGAATTTATTGTACTGGTTTGTAAAATTGAAATTTTTATTTTTGAAACATTTTTGATATGTTAAACCCATATTTTCCTTTAAATCCCATATCATACATTAACGATAATTTTTCTGATTGTCAAGTTGTAGTTATTGTTTAAAGTCAAGGAGAGGTCCTGAAAGATGAATTATCTATTTATTATAAAAATAACTATGATACCCTTCTAGAGATGATAGAGTATGCTTGACATATGATGCCTAGATTACAATAGAGAATTTTGTAAATATTCTTTATTCCACACAAATTATAAAAATACAACAACACTACAAGGAAAAGTATACATGCAATAGGCGGTCTTATTGCTAATTAGCAATCTCTTCCAGGAAACCTTGGGTAGGAGTGAAGAAATAAATAAGTAAATACAGATAATACAGTAATTAACACTACAATGGACATAATAATACCTTAACTTTAAATAAATATTTCCACGAAACTACATATTAAATAAGCGTGCCTACACCTATGCCTGCGACAGGCTCATTTATAAATGTCGAATTACCCATGGTTTTTTCCAGCCTTCAACAATATTCATTTATGATACTCTAATTAGTATATTGGGAATTCGTGTTATAATGAAATGATTAAACGCAGCGATAGATTTCTTAAAACTAGATTATAAAGAACTTTTTGACTCAAGGTATACTAACTCAGACTTGATATGAGATTTAAAATGTTATCAACATGTCATCATAATAACTCTAATGATGACTAAAATTATTCAAAACACTAATTTCTACACCTTGCGGCACACGATAAAGATATGTTTACCGCAGGAGAGGAGCGATAGTCCGGCAATTGTAACTGTTACGAAGATGTGCGATCGAGAATATTCGGTCTGCGTTATTGGGTGCGAGACGACACCGAACAGAAAGAACAACTTTGATCTGAGTATTATTAGCACAGAGAGCACTAGAATTGTGTTCTCTGTGCTAATAATACTACACATAGTACATTCACCAAAAAGGGTTTCCTTGTCCCTCTCTCTAAGAACAGAAAATTAATAAACCTTGTGTTTCTTACAATTTCTAAGTATAAATAATTGTATATAAAAATAATAATAAAAAACACGAAATAAAAAGAAAAAATAACTGAAACGTGATGCCTAAAGTTAGATACACAATGAATGTAAAAATAAATTTCAATGACGGATATTAGTTAACTTTAATTTTAAAGGAATTTATTTGCAATAAGGACATAATTTATAATATTTATAATTTAAATCTAATAAGGTATGAAAACCTCGTGGAAACACCATGGACTCGCGACATTATGGAATCAGCAAATAACAAAATTTCTCAAACTCTGGCTACCTTTCCCTTAATACTGAATTTCTTAAAATATCTATCATAATTTTAATAAAATATCTATAAATATAGAATGTGAGTACATCACTAGTGTAAAAAAATTTTTATCATTATTTTTTATCTTCATAGGTTCTTCGTGAACTTGTTTATAAGTGTTGTAATAAGTAATTTGTCATGTGTAATAAGTTTCGAACGGATTCGGCCCAAAGTTTGACCGAACAGTATCATTCACGTAAGACGCGACGCAGATGCAACTTTTTATTTGATTGTATCAGATACGCGAAACTTTTCTGCGAACAAGTAAAGAAAAATGTAGTTCGACTTATTTAATTTAAAGAACATTAATTAATTTACGACTTATTTAATTTAAGGAACCCCTCTTTAGAGTTGAGGGTGGTTTTCAATCCATAAAAAAAAATTAAGTTTGTTATTTTACATGGAAATATCAAAAATGTATAGTGTATCATAGTGTTGTCAAAGTGACAGTTAAATAAAAAGAGGTCTGTGGTTTTTGATGATTGAAGACGGCGCATTTTAAAAACTAAAATAATATTGTCTTATAATATATGTTTAAAAATGTTTGCTAAAATCTAATTATTAAATTATTGTAAATTTTTGAATTGTGATTTATTTTAGCTTTATCGATTTGTAGTGGATATTTCATCGATAGTCAATTATCGATTTACTACACTAATAGCAAAGGTAATTCAGTATCTACCAGTACTAACAGACACTGTTAAATTTAACAATATTAAAGCGTAAACTAACTTTAGACAGAATATGTCATAAAATCTCTTTGAAGCTTCGATTTGTTTGATGAAGGATCTATTCCAGTGAAGTGTGGCTGCGTTTTGTAGGATTAGGTGTGAAAATAATCAGTTCTATATTAGGGGTTTCCTTTGTAAAATAGTAAGCATTAACAGTATTGTTGAATACTATAAGTCGGTAAGTACTTTTGGATATTTGCGGTCAGAAAAGAAAGTGGTTTAACTAACTTCACTGAAAAAAACCTTCAACTAAATTGTCTGGCTAATACTTGTGTGGCAAAAGCCCATAATTTCCAAAGTGTAACAACATCAGCTAAGTTCTAGTCTATCAGCTAAATTGGTTTAGTTCTAGACGCGAAGAAATTTTTTTAGCAAACTGTATATTTTAGTTAAACCCCTAAGCCGTTAGCTTTTAAATTAAGTGTTTAGATTGACATTGCTTATCTTTAAATACATTTTAGCTATTTTCAACTTAATATTTGGTTCATAATTACCGAACATTAGCTATTAAATGAGCGATTGCCTCAAAACAGTTCAGTAAAATATTACTAAAATTAAGTTTTTAGTAACAAAACTATTCAGTACATTTTTACATAAAAGTTTCAGTTATAAATTACTTAACGTTACCTATAGTAGCTAAATAAAATCAACTAAAATATTTTAGCAACAGAAGCTAAATGATTTAGTAGTCAATATAGGTACTAAATTGTTATGTAACAGTATAGTTAATTGAAATTTACTATGCCAATAAGTTTTTTCAGTGTTTAAAATTCAAACAAAGTTTAAAATTCATGGACCCATCACAAGGCTACCGTTTGGTAAAGTGGTCGGTATCTTTATCTACTAAAGGAGAAGCCCTAGGCTTAAATCCCTGTGCAGACGTTTGTGTGATTGACATTTTGTGACATTACAAGACTCGTGAATGCGATTGAACGTCTATGTTTGTTTAATTTTTAACATTTCTCATATTCGTGTATTTCTTATATGATCTTACGAATATTTCTACTGCTATTCTAAATATAAAAATTTGCGTGAACGTTCTCAATCGGTAATTTTCAATAAACGAACACGTATAAAGTTCCTCAGTATTAAACTAGATGGCGCTAGTAGTTTTATATCAATTGCTTAGCTGAGTTATTGTGTTGGTGATTATTTTGTAAAACTATCTTATTTATTGGACTATAGTTATTTATTGGACGCGTATTAAAATTCAAAAAGGATTAAGTATGTAGGTATCTAATAATAAGTAATGACTGTTAAGAAACATATCTCTCAAGATTATTAGATAAGTAATCGTATTATAAAATTTCACGTAATTTAAGTATATTGCACGTTTTGTCAATAACGTAAATGTACTTAAGTGAATTAATTAAGAAAACTATAAAATATCTTAATGTTTATGAAGCATATTGAATTAGTTATTTGCACACGATCTACGGGATAAAAGAGCTCGTTGGCGTAGTAGCTCGAATGGTTTGGCTTCGATAACGATAATAAAGCAACTTTTGCTATGTTTGGTCCCTGGATGGGTCAATCAAATTTGCTATTTCCAGCTCCTCCGTGCTTCGGAAACCGTTGGTGCTGGTTGTCACGGCAACCGCTTTCACCCACTAAGCCGCATTGGGCCAACATGATGGTGTAATGGCCCGAAGTCCTCATGTGTTTCTCCCATGTAGGAAATCCTATGCCCAGCTGTGGGACGCATATAGATTGTAAATGATGATGAGGTAGGTATAGGTATACATCTTATCATAATATATTATATTTTTCATTCTTAAGTAGATCTAAATTATTAAAATTATTTTGTTTTATGGAGATTATGTTTAAGAGTATTACGTGATTTATTATTTATTATAGGTACTTATACTTATGTAATTTACATCGAGGTACAAGTACGGTATCTGATTCTTCAGTCGATCTTGAGAGTCGTCGAGTCGATCAATGAAAAAGCTTTACTTTACTTTGTCGTTAGGTATTTTTTTTAAATCATTAATTTGGTTGGAATCCCAGTAGGGACAGATATGCTTACTTTGAGCTAGGTAATAGGTGCGATTGTGAGAAATATTAGTATTAGATATTTAGTTCCACTTAGTGCCTAATATTTTTACTGTAAAGTTTGCTCAAATCAGTCTGGTAATTTAACATTCGCACAAGTTTAGCAAGTAAGTGTTTAGTCTAGTTCGGATTAACGGTACGTAGCGTCTGATGGTTGTGTAGATACCTAATATAGTGTGATCATGTAGGCATGCACTCAGAGCGGCTCGTATGGAGGTACGTTACGTAACAGCGACGGCTCTTGTGTTTACAGTGGTCGGTGTGAGCGAGTGTCGTATGTCCCCACTGCGCATCGATCCGCTCCGCCCAGCCCTCGCTCCTCCCACTGCCTGCGCCCCGCCGCCCGCCCCCGCCCGCGGCCTTTGTCGCGCGCCCGCCCGCGCTCGGTCACCTGTGTCGCACGTCCTCAGTCGCAAAGCGGCCGCGACGCGAGCCACCCGCTTCGCACTACGCGTAGTATATTATGACAGTGACGTGATGGAAGGAAAAGAGTTCGGTGCGGTTCCCGGCTTACCGGCTGGTTTGGACTATTTTATGATGCCGCGCGTGAGCCAACCTGCACCCCAGTTCGACTTCAGGAAACTTGGCGCTAGCTTCAGCAGCCGGGATGACGACAGGCGTTCCCCTGAATACCAACCGGAGCGCCGTGAGCCGCAGCCGGCGCCCTGGCCGCTCGGTCTAGGCGTCCAGTTCGTGAACCCTGCTACGGGCAAGAAGCGAGTGCAATGTAATGTTTGCCTAAAGACTTTCTGCGATAAAGGTGCCCTTAAAATTCACTTTTCGGCGGTGCACCTGCGAGAAATGCACAAGTGTACAGTGGAAGGTTGTACAATGATGTTTAGTTCGCGTCGTTCAAGAAACAGACACAGTGCTAATCCTAATCCAAAGTTGCATTCGCCGCATGTGAGACGCAAGATTTCGGCGCACGACGGCAGGTCATCGCAGCCATTCCCTTTGCTGCCTGCGCTAGCAAGGTTACCCCTGCCACCACCATCGCTGTTGCCTCCTGAGTTGGCGGCGCGGCTACCACCACAGCTGTCTGGAACTCAGGGGCCTACACCACTGCCACCGCGAGTGCCACTTGACGATCTCCGTAATTTCAGTGAAATTGAAAAAATGTACAGAAAAATTCCGTCTGAAGGGCCACCCCGAGGTGCTTTAGATCTCGCCAAACCTTCTGTAGTCATAGACGAAGATTCATTTGATTGTAGTGAAAATAATGATTATATTTCTGATGATGAACAAAAAGATAACAATGGAAAGAGGATTGAGTCACCAGTAGCAGAACGAATTAATTATGATGATGAGCCGGAAGATCTATCTGTAAATAAGAAAAAAGTAGAAGATTCACCCGCCGAAAAAGAGTCCGAGCAACGCATTCGTCATAACTCTTTGGTGCAAGATGATAAGATTTCATCGTTTGTTCCCAATAAACGTAAAAGAAAAAGTGGTAATCCAACTAGATGTTCACAAACTAATGAATACAGTGTGTCTGACGAGGAATATCAAAATGACTTATTTAGAAATCTCTCCACACCTGGATCAAGCCGCGCGGATGACGAACCTTTATCATTGAAAAAGCAAAAAAATGAAAAATGGGAGCCCTTTCAGAACGGCGAGGAAGCTACTGTGGATTCGGAATCGGTGACGCGACTTAAAGCTGAAAGTGAGTCTGATGATGAGTCGAATGCACCAAGCGTTGTTCGCGAGGGATTGAGATTACGATCAGACCTGTATACCCCAAGCGATAGCGGTAGTGATTTGCATACTACAGAGGAACGTTTAGCCAGAGCTCGCTCACCGTCCGCTGGCAGTGACAAAACGGATGACCGGACCGATATCAATGATCTCGAAATTCCGATCGACGACGAAAACCCAGACAGATGCACAGCCTGTGGGAAAATATTTCAAAACCATTTCACTCTTCGTATGCATTACAGAAACGATCACTTAAAATTGCTGCATCCATGCGATGTTAACGGTTGTGACGCTGCCTTTCCATCGCGGCGGAGTCGAGACAGGCACAGCTTAAACATCGACTTGCACCGACGACTGCTTTCAACCGGCCCACCTGACACTCGGGAACAGAGACCCCCAATGGAGGTGAATACAGAGCTCCTTAATAAATTATACGCCGATATAAAAGGTCTCGCATCAACGTTGGAAAGTTTGAGGTATGGAGGGAATGAAGAGGCTTCTCAACTTCCAAGTTACGTTACAGAGACAATGAAGTTCTACAGCAGAAATTTAAGCGCACTTCAAGCGGGCTTGTTTCCACAATTTGGAGACAGAGGTTTTTTTCCAAGTCCTTTTCTGATGGGTAATGGTATTCCGCAAGCTGGTGGTCCATATGGAGCGCCGGCAGGGGCACAGTCAGTACGAGAGTCACTGTCACCGCTATCGGCATCGTCACCTCCTGTCATATCGCCAGGTAGATTGGATGCGGCACACGCCCGACCTCGGGAGGATGCGAAGCTGCTTTTTCGTGAAACCTCCGAATCATTTAAGAAGATGACGTCTCTGTGCGAGCGCCAAGAACAGCTGTACCAGCACCACGTACCGGTGTCATGACGTGGACGGTCGTATTCCCGAACGTCTTGGTGATACCTCACTTCTAAAAGCTAAAGGCGTGCGCTAGTGATAGACTGTATTATTTAATTGTTAATAATTTTAATTGTGTTAATTCTATTTCGTACTTCGTTTTGTATTTTCTTGTGATATTTAGACAAATATATGATAACTCGATCCCACGAACTGTAAGTTATAGGGATAGCTTAGTGAAGAGTTGGCGTTTGTAACGCGAAGTGCAATACGGACTTGGATATTATAAATATTAATGGACTCGCCGTGCGATATGGTATCGTGTAGAGTATTCGTAATCGATGTTGAAAGTAAACGTTATTATGATCAGCTTCATTTATTGTTCTGGCGCAATAAACTCATTGAGGAAAATTTATAATTGTGTTTTTGTCAACTGTCCCGATATAGGTGGCGAGCCGCATTGTCGATATCATGTGGCTTTGTTATAACAATGCCTATTTTATAACGCTTTGCAGGGTAATTCTGTTAGAAAGTATTTGAAGAATCTGAGTGAGCTTAATTCTCCACAAACACATTTAATACTACAGATACATAATAATATATACAGAATAATATAATAAATACAAGCAGTATTTACTACTTATAGTAAATATATAAATTATATCAATATTTACTATAAGTTTATTATTTTATACATACTAATATCTTACCATTATAAAAATAACAACATCTTGATAACAGCTGTATTTTGCTGTAGTCGTAAATAATAAAATCATTCAAATTAGATCGAATTTATGATAATAAAAAATATGATAACAAACGCGTTAAAAATAAATTACAAAATTTAAGAAATCAATTTGAAGTTATGCATAATTTATTTAATGGTATAAAATTTAATATGGTCGAGTTAATAAACAGAAGCTTATTAGAATATTCAAATTTATTCTAGAATGACAAGTATTTCTGGTAACTAAATTCAATTTTAGTGGAAGTTCCCAAAAAAAATCAAATTGTGAAGAAATAAAAAAGTGTTTTCTAGTTTCAATAGTAGTCAAAGATAAAGTCGATTAAGTAAGTTATCACACATATTAATGAATGATCTAGCAATATCTAAAGTATAATATAGTAATAACTACAATTGGATTGGAAAGTATTGAAGATACGGTTTTTATTATAATATGAATATAGGTAAGACACATTTAACTATAACAAAGAAAGAATGCTGTTCTTTTCTCTAATATTTTACTTGTTAATTAAACTATGACGATAAAATTCATAAATAAATATTTATGAACTGAAACAAGTAAGTTGAGTGCTCAAAAGCTTACATTTGGATGATCGTGAATTTCAAAAATACCTCAAAGCAATTAATTCACTGTAAGAATAACGACCGAATACTCAAGCAGTAGTCTCAAATATATAAAATATTGATGAGGTGCCCACTCGTTAACATTAGAGTAGTCCCTAAAATTGAGGTAATTTAATAATTCGAACAGGGATACAATTTTCTTTATCACATACTTAGATTTATATCTTTCGAGAGACCTCCGAAACCACGTTTGACCAGAATTGACCTCGAATGGGACCCAAAAAACTTCTTCCTCAAACCAAAATCTATATAATTACGAGTGGCTTGTCCATTGCCGTGAGAACGACACTAATTGTTCTACAAGACCTGTTATGATTTAATAATAGGGCGACGATCAAAATGCTAATTCGGTAACATTTTTCCCAGCCACGGGCGTCGTAAAAAATGCCCACCATTATACCATGAAGGTTCTGTGCCATTTTTTCAACCGCTAATGACACCTTTGGACAAAACGCTCCGAAGGATTTAAGTATTAATTTGTTATGTACTTTTAATTGCTCAGGTTATGGATAGATTAAGGTTGTCATGCTGTGAATGATGAGCGTTTGAGCGCATATTTATTTGGTGAAGCAAAGTAATCAAGGGGTTTTGTTTTTTGTACAAATGGGTCAGTTAAAGTAATTTTGTAGTTAGATATATAAGATATTTTACTATTTATCTAGAGAGAAAATGCTTAATTGTATGCTATAAATTATAAATAGGGACAATTTACAGCTATTAAACAAAAGTGGTCTTGTCGCTAATTAGCGACCTCTTTCAGATATCTTTATGGTGGGCTGGAGTCACAAGAAGTTGATAGTTAAGTGATGTTGTCGGTGTACTAAAAGAATACATGGTTAAGTAATAAATCATTACAAAAATACATAAATCTTGAAGGATACTCTTACAAACTACTAATAAAAACTAATAACTAACATACATACTAAATGTTTAGGCATAATATAATATATATTTATATGTATACATTCAATTAATATTTTTGTATAAGAATAGATGCAAATAGAATCTACAATGATGATAGAATTAAATATTTGTAACAAATTAGTTAAAATTTAAGAAGTTGAATTGCTTTTTAATGAAAGATGCCTGATTTATCCTAAGCGTAAATGGGATAATGATGATCCGTATTTAAAAATATTTTAGGAGGCTCTCTCGTATTGTAATAACGTTACGGAAACCTCACTCTAACGTCAATAAGAATTATCACTCTCAACAAGTATATCTCAAATAGATTATATTGCCATAGATATTCTTCAAAGCCGCGATCTCTAATTAAAGATCGTGAATAACTAGTCTTAATAGGTTAATTATTAATAGTCAAGAACAGAAAACAATTGTTTTCTTTTGCCGTATCATTTATTCTCGGGAGATTAGCTCCCCTAAAAAGTTAAGGGGGATTGAAATCTTTTTTGGGCTTTAAATAATTAATATTTCATCAAAAAACTATCGCTTCATAATAGAAATGGTTATATACAGTTGATGATATAATCTGTTGAAGTCATTTAAAACATTTCTCGTATTCATTACTTTGCTAAAGTTTGAGAAAAGCTATCGTAGCTGGTTTTTTTAAAGCATTCGATAGATGGCGTTAGTTGTAAGTCAATGATTGTGATATCACGGTGAAAGATCTAATAGCAACATCTTTAGAACTAGGTTGATATTGTAATTAAAAGGGGACGTAAAATTTGTCTTAAAATATTTAAGTGCAATAGTGGCGCCGTGATTTTTAATAAAATGTTCAACTAGGTATGGAAAATAATTTTGGTACCAATAAATTAAAGAAATATCCTTTCTTATTATCTTAAAAAAAATTCAAAAATTTAACTTGAAAGAGAGCCTACTCTGATAAAATTTAATGACCAAACTATGGAATTTGAAAGTTGTAAAACTGTCAAAATACTTTGCGCGTTTCTTTTTTTAGAGTAGCACCTCAGATTATTAGGTAATCATTCAATGGTGTGAGTGAGCGCAGACGAGCTATCAAAGGACAAAAAATAAAGTAATTTGGATTTTTAGAGGCTAAGGGGAAAATATAATCTACGTTTAGTCATTATTTTTGATAACTTCACAATAATAATAAACAATTGATATAAACTAGTTAGTGGTGTATTAAAATAGGATAGCCGCGCGGTCAGTAGAATGAATTAAAAATTTAATCAGTCCGGAGATGTTTTTATGATGAACAGGAATATTTGTCATGTACGTATTATCCAAATATTTTAACATTAAAATAGTCTGTCACTGTGTGCTAAGACCAGAGGGTCGTACCGCGTAGTTTGTCAAAGCCTAATTAATAAACTAGAGTTAACTCTGTGACTGCCGGCGGCTCTGTCTGCGTCTATTACCCTCTTTACGGTTGATATCCGGGTCCCGTTGTTTGTTTTGGGGGCTCGGAAGTATAAGGAATGTTTCTTTGGGTTAAGTGTTCCTGATTTAATATAGATTTTTGGTTAACAATGAAATGTCTAGGAAGTACAATATTTCAAAGTTCTATAAGTAATTTCTTATTTTGTAGAAAAATGTAAAAAGCTTCATTACAATTAATTCAACTTCTTTATATCAATTATATGTTTAACATTATTATTGTTTTTTGAAAACTACACCATTACGAATACTTAAGGCTTGAAAGATAGGTACTCGATAACAATGAAATATTATATATATTATATGGAAAAAGTGTATTTTACTATCAAGTATATAGATACCTAGTCCGATAGTGTACGTTTAAAGTTACTACGCTTTCATAGTCTACATCATAGCTCTACTAAGCTCTAAACTTAAACCAATAAATGACGTGTCTTTTTAGATCTTGACAGGTCATTTAAAATCTGTAAGGTTAGAACTAACTCCTTAAATTCAATTCTAAAGAAAATTATTGCTTTAAAAATTCACTTTCAACTAACGTCACCATAATCTTAAGCGAGATTCACTCAACACAAATGGTTTAATTCATAATTATAACGTTTGACAAAATATACAAAGACGCAAAACTGCTGCGGGCTGCTCAGAGATGAGGGGAGCGAACTAATTATTAATCATAAGTACACAGCGTTAATTCTCGCATACATGAAGATTTCGTTATATTCCGTCTTTGTGATTATTTAATATTTGACATTTTCTTTATGAATGGCTGCCTTTTTTATAATGTTTTTAATTTATTTTTTGGAAAGTTAATTTCTTTTGTCTTGTTGGCAGTATCTACTTGAATATCTTACTAATATTAAATGCAGTTAGATAATTACTATGTTGGTAGATCGTGCTTCGGAAGGCACGTGAGCAGTCTTCGCCACTCCCATCCGCTGCGCCCGCGCAGTTCAGTAAAATGACAGTCCCTGTAACGAGGTACGTCAGAAGCTTGGATGCTTGAGAGACCTGACACTGAAGATAATTATCCCACATTTAAACTACACAAGCTTGGTTCTGAAGACACGTACCAAATGTTAAGTGAAGCGCGTTCGTTCGTCTTTTGGTTCTTGCATCTGGTCGTGCGAATCCATCCTCTCGATAATCTTTCTAAAATGGAAAGTAATCATATTAAGTTGAATTCTATTTGTACCTTTATTGAAAGTAACTTAAATAATTAATAATAATCATTTTATGTGTCGTATATTTATATAATACTTATAGGTGAATTATATTTTTGCATAAAAAATAGTAATTTTTTTAGCGAGTAGCAAAAAGTAGGATAAAACGCAAGTGTACTGCGCTAGCTATTAACAGGTTCTGTGCGATAATTACTGAAGCTTTTGAATAGAAATATCAATGTTAAACCTTTTAACATGTTTTACACTAGTAGTGCGCATGACCTAATTCTATTAAAATAAATCCCACAACACCTGCTCCTTTCAAAATTATGTTATTCATGTTAATCTCTAAAACGAAAAGCTTAACAGAGAATATACCATGAAACACTGATGTTATCATACACATTATCTTAACAGAATACTTAATTAATTTGCTCGGCAAAATCTTAAGAAAACCGTAACGTCTCAGTCAACAGAACAGCTCCAGGGTACACTTTAATCTCGCTGTCTCCTACAACAAGATCCTCGGCCTGTGAACTGAGAATAACTAATGATTCTTTTAATCTTCTTAGGAATTTCTCGCAGAGTTCAAAGTAAAAGGAATTATTTGCCCCTGCCGCCCGCCCCCGACGGCGACTGTACTTAATTTTTCAGCTAGATTATTTACTGATATTAATGTTAATAGACGTTTTGGTGTTCAAAGGAACAGTGTAATTCGTCAATTATGAAACTTAGAAACTAATTTTTTATTCTAATAGTTTTCCTATATTAAAGGATTAAAATAAGGAGCAATTATTTTTACTATAAAGAAATAGAGCAAAAACTACGTATGGCTTGGTTTTCTAGCTTATACAGAACCGTCATTAGTACAGCGCACCTTGACGAACTTCACTCCACTAAGGACAGTCAACAAACATTCCACTGATTGACATAAGCTACAGACAACTGCAATATTAAATCAATGATATTTGATATTACTGCAATGAAATTATGGAGATTATACAGATATTAATGGCTTCCATGTCCTGTATATTTTTATCCCTATTATTATTTGAATGAAATCATTGGTGTGGTTCGTTCTGGTTTCGATTACCAAATAAAGCAACTTTCGTTATGGTTAGTATCTGCATAGGTCTACCACTTTTGTTATCTACAGTTCCTTCGTGCTTCGGAAGGCATTTTAAGCCAGTGATCCCGGCTATTAAGGTAACCACATTCACCAACCAAAATACATTGTCTGTTAAGATTTTGTGACTCCTTTCTCTGTCGCACAGCTAGAGCATGGAATTCCTTACCAGCACACGTATTCCCTCCTTCTTATAACATGGGTTCCTTTAAAAGAGGTGTGAAAAAGCACTTTGTGCCGGCAAGGTGAGAGTGGCTAGTGCAGTATGTCGCATGCTTCACTAGCTATCCTCACATATGGACTCCTCTACTGCTTATCATTAGGTGGTGTCGAGTCATTTGCTGTGCTTTATATAAAAAAAAAGAAATTTGAATTGTAAGACTACCCTCCACCACCCACTAAGCCACATTGGGCCAGCGTGGTGATGTTATGGTCCAAAGCCCTCATGCGTTTCTCCCATTTAGCAAGGACTATGACCAGCAATGGTACGAATATAGGCTGTAGATGATGACGACGATATATGCAAGAGCAGAACATGGTGAATACTCCAATGAAATCCTTGAATATTTTTAGGTTTTTCTTTCATAACCGTTTATTGTTGTTCATTCTGGAAAGCTAAACAATAAACGTCATGACTTAACGCTTCGTCAAGCTGTCGTCGAGTTTTTGAATTATTATTTTAATAACAAAATACACGTCGACAATAACAAACTTCTGTTAGTAAACATTTCTATCTCATGCATGGCAAGACAGAGACAGGGCTGACAGCGAAAAAGAGACGAGTGGCAACCCTGATCCGAAGTCTTTACATCGTCTGACACTCAATTGTCTTTGATCACAAATACGTGAATTATTCATAATCTCCCCCCCTCTTTTGCTATCCCCTCGCTACTGTCGCAACGTATCGCTTGTCTGTTACGAATTTGCATTGTAAGACCACTTTTCTTTGAATTTAGAATCATTTCGAATATTTTATTGAGAAAGCCACGTCTCTTTTGACAGTTAACTGGTATTTCATTAAGAGATGAATGTCTAAAAAAAGTATTTTCTTAAAAAAAATATGTAATAAAATTATGTAACTTTTTTGGTACTTTCAGAAATATATTGAGGGGCCTTGAGGGCGAATTTTCATTTCGCTTTACGATACTGTCTCATTTGCGTCAAACTGTACCCCTATTGTAAGTTTCCATTGAATTGAAACGTCAGCTGTCAGATAGTATGGAAGCGACAGCAGCGCCTCTGTCGTGAAGTATTGGAAACGATTTTTTATATATACGATATCAGCTGAACGCGACTACGATCATAAACGTCTTGATACCGTTGAAACTCACACTAGGGGCACTGAGCAGTTTCATTTCTCTTTGTTTTTTGTTATTAGTTCTACATCTATTTTATTTAACATACTGTCATAAAAATGGCATACTTCTCCCACTCATAAAACTGATGAAAAAGACAAAAAATGATTGTCGTTTATTATGGACGTAATTAACAGTCGCATTTGATAGCATACGCCATTACTTAAAAAACATGACAATTCTTCCAATAGTGAGACAAATAAGGTTTGGGCAATTAAAAAGCATTATATGTCATATAGACACATAATGCTTTTTAAATTTCGACTTGAACTAGAATTAAACAGGTGCTAATTAAGTTGGTAGCATTCATCTACTCGTGGACGTCCATACATGTAGGTCCTAATAAATTAAATTCAAATTTCGACAAGCAAATGAAATGAAAGTGATTTCAGTAGAAACTTAAAAAATCGAAAGTGATATTTTTAGTTGTTACAACAAAAGTATTTCAAACATTCGTCAACCCTTGACAGACCGAAAATAAAACGTTTGCTGCTCCGCCGCGCCATAGACAACCAAACACATTCCGGCAGGGTTGTCGCTTGTCACATTACCGTGCAGCCGCATGCAAAATTCATGCCTTTGGAGGCCGACATGCGGAAGTGATGCTTTTGACATGTTTAGTAGATATGAACAGAGCTATTTGAATTCATTCTTGCCGAATGTATGACAATGTGACTGAAACTTTTTGTTTAGAATATGTATTTTTACCTAAATTTTAGAATAGATATAAGTTCCAATATAATACGTAGCCTAAACATGCAACGTTTAATAGTTTGTGATTGAAATGAAGAGCGTGCTGAGCAGAGGAGACTATTATATATGTCTTATATATATATATATATATATGTCTTCTTTATTTATAAAGGGAGGATGGTGCGTAATATTTACTGTTGGTATCTATACTGGTCACTATATCCATGCAGCCTCGATTCTTCCTTGTTTGTCACATATTAGAAGAGAAGCAGTTATGATAGATTATGTGAGGGGTAAAAATCTATGGTCTTAAGAATTACAAAAATAAGAAGTAGTACCGGAAGACGCAGCATTAGTAAGCTTCCTATAAGGTGGACCGATGGTCTGGTTGGATCTGGTTGAAGGACGTGGGCAGTTTGGAAATCATTAGGTGTGGCCTATGTACAGCAGTGGATATTTCTCAGATAAAATGATGATTCCGAATAATATTCTTATACTCACCTTATACTATCATTTTAGAGTTGGTGTCATAACGAAACAGCTGTGGTTATTTAGACTGAAATGTCTTAATGGATTATGACTGAAAAACTAGTTTTGTCGAAATAGTATGATTACGTTTGTTTGTGATCAAAAAGGGGGGTAGCTGTAGGCTTAAAATAATTAAAGGTCGATGCAGATCAAGTCATTGTTTGATGTTGCAGGTTTGGGTGGGTATGAACGATGGTCCTAAATACAATTCAGACTACATTGGATCTCATAACGCTTGATTTTCAAACACACTTCACACTATAAATCTAAGCTCAAGAGCCAATATGACTGCAAAAAGGACAACTGTCATATCATGGGTATTCAATTTTAGAACTAAATCAACCTATAATTTTTTTAATTAAAAACGCAGGTCTTGCCGATTTAAATTTTCGATGTTAAAGGTGTCTAAATTAATTTTACGATTCTAAACTTTTTCTACCCTTTTCTGTTTCGCTATGAAAGAATGGGATGTAACTTAAATTTAGATTCAGAATCAGACTCATTGGTATCTTGATTAAATTATTTATTTCCATTTGCATTTTGTTTCTAGGTTAATATTGCCAGTGTCTTTTGTCTTAATAAGAAATAAAACAAAATTCCCGTTTCATTAACAGTTGAACTGGCGTATAACGTGGTATCAGTGTCGCGATCTGCGCACGACTTCACGCCTTGCCTTAATCGCAGGTGTTTGTACCTTTGGGAATGTAATCTGGTATAATATGTTTGTGTGCGACTAATTAAATGCCCCTATAATGGCTAGAATGTTATTGTTCATATTTTACATTTAATTTCATAAGTGGTAAATTCTGAGTTCTAACGTATTGTAAGTATATGATCAATATGATCATTTTTCTTTTGATAAGCGATTCTGAAAATGCAAAAAATCTGCTTTTCCGTATAAATCATATTAATAGTTAATTTTGGTTTCCATATAGAATTCCTGTGTTAAATAAGGAAAATCTTTTTACTAACTGATTCTTAATTAAATTAATTTTATAGACCGTACCATCAGTAATTTTGATGGACGAAGTGCACTGTCTAAAGTTGTATATTAATTTAATATTTATAATTTATTGATGTGGTAGATTCAAGAGTTTATTTAAAGAAATTACTATTTTAATAATAGTAAGTCACATGTCATTGATGAGGAACATTTTTTATGACACAGTCCCGCCAAATAACCAATGCTAGAGAGAGAAGTAACTAAATTCATATGTGAAAACAGTATTTGCTTTTAAAAAAGGGCGTAACAACGCTGTTACTTACACGGTAATATAATAGTCACACGCGTATTATCCTAGCTTAGCTAGAGTCCAAAGGTAACCGCTTCAAATAAAGCAGATAGATTGCCGGTATACTAGTAAAAAAGTTGTTTGATAGACGTGCATTCTTTTAATAGTTCTACTCTGGACAATCATCAATAGTAACACGACAAAGCATCTCAAAAATGGAATATCATTTCAAGTGATCAACGTTCGAACTGTCTTTATCATAATGATCTGTCACGAGCTAACTGCTAGATAACATCTTAGTGCTGAGGTGTCGTGACTTGAGTTTTGTTTGTTGGTTACTTAGAATACATAGATAATTTCTTTTAAATAGTCTTCTATAAGCAAATGTATTTAAAGATCAAATTTAAAGATCAATTTAAAGCAACACTGGTTATAAATAAGATGATTTTCGTCAAATTTTTGTGTGTCATCAACTATTTGCGGTTGCCTTCGGTTTACCATAATATAAGAGGAGCTCGACAAGTTAGATCAAGCTCGACAAGACAAGACGTGCAATGTTATAGTGCAATGGGACAATTAATTATAATTGAGTGTCTATACGTAGCACGTCCATATTTTAAACCTCAATCAAAACAATACCAATGTGATGAGATATATCAGCACATTTGACTTGCTTTATCTAATGTTGATGTACCTACTCGTATTTACTATTCTAATTTTATTTAAAATGACTAACGTAAATAAAAATTTCAATATAATGTCAATGTAATGACAGTTTTTGAAAAAATTATAATAAATCATCTTTACTTATGTCATAAAGAAGGTCTGTTTCCAGGATCACCAAGGTGGAGGATACTTTTTTTTGACTGATCAATGCTGTTGGCCACAGATGGCCTTTACAGCATTACCGGTGTTTTAAGTACGCGAGAAACTTGGAAAGTCCACAAGTCTTAAGGGGAAATTCGCCTCTGGAGGATTTCTAATCGACAGGCATTACCTCCAGAGGAGTTGTCCCGCTGTCTTTTAGTCTCCAGGGCACTTGAGCCATGAGGGAGCGATACACCTAAGGGTGCCTCTAAAGGCTCGGACATTGGCTCAGGCAAGTCGTGTCGTAGAGGAGAGCAGGTACCTGTACCACGACGAGTGTAGACCGGGTCTTCGCACCCTTGTACGACGAATGCAGTGTATTGGAGAAGTGTTCCTGGTGCGTGATGTATGAGTGTGTAGGAGCACTATTGCGCACGTGATAGTATCGTCCGGATAATGGAGGACATACCTTGGTTGCGAAGCGGGTCGGGGCGTTAGGTCAGGGTAGGGGGTAGTCAGGAGAGTAGTCGGATACTCTTACAATGAGAGGATTGGAAAGGTGGAGTGCTATGAAAGTGGAGGTTGCACTAGTTGTAATTGCATATGGACTTCTCTTACGACGCTAAATATAGAGTCATATACTGCGATACAAGGAATTAGAGATAAACAATACGAATAACCAATCAGGTATCAGTATCAAAATAAATGTCAGTTTAGAACCAATTGTTCTCAAATATGTTCTTTAAATGAACGATCATTTGTTAACAAATACGTGAGTAGCTGTTTGTTGATGAGTTTCATTTAGTCCACCGTAACCGACGAAACGAAGACGAAAAATGTGGTACATTTAATACTTTACACAAAGTAAAAGTACTTTAGTCTCACCAGACGTGTGTCTATCTTCACCGTCTTAAAGTAACCTAATTTTGATGCCCATAAAAAATCACTTCTTTATTGTGCAGGCCGGGCGCGTGTGGCTGCGGGGGGATGGGTGCCTGCGGGGAGCGCTCGTTCAGAAATAGCTTTTACGTTAGTATCCGTGGTGGCGCCTGTTCATTGTCAACTTTATAGAGTAAGTGTTCGCAGAGGAAATATAAACCATGTTTATTTTTCATTTCATTTCCCATTTTGTTTTAAAAAGATATAGATTCGTTGTTTAAAAACGAAGTTTATATTTACAGTAAGTGAAAGAAGATAGAATATATTAGTAAACGTGTATGTACATACCATAAGGACGCATGGCAAATATTTATAGTTTGACTATCTATAGTTATTGCGCTTTCTTGACTCTAAATATTAATATTTATAGTCAAGAAAGCGCTAAGATATAGTCCCGAGTATTTAGTGACTATCCCATGATCTGTCATTATGGCCGCTTGTGACCGTTTTTATAATTAAAACTAGAGTGTTCGAACAAATGCACCACTAAATCCGACCCATAAAATACTCAACTCTGCTACCGTAGGTAGGTCCTATAATGGTGACCTGGTGAATTGCTCGTACAGAACCCAGGTTACCCCCGTGAAGGGCAATGGAGTTACCGGGGAGTTTTAGTAGGTATTCTCAGTGCCGCTCTATTGAGGTACTGAGTGAGCCCCACACACGCCCGTCGCTTAGCCAGTGGCGGGTAGGTCCGTAAATGGATTCCACCTCGTAAAAAAAAGGTAGGTACTATATTATCTATTATTATCTTTGTTTTTATAATAAGCTCAGCAAATGACTCGACACCACCTGATGATAAGCAGTAGAGGAGTACATATGTGAAGATAGCTAGTGAAGCATATATAATCTGTTATTGTCTATATCTTATTCTGTCCTAAAAAGTACTCTGTACATTTAAGGAGGGCGCGTTAAAATTGAAAATAAATTCAATATCAATTTGAGCTCGAGCCAAGTGCGGCTTGCCTGCGTCCGCGCGACGCTTATGTGGCCACACCGACGGCCACTCGACGGGCAGCGGTACCAGCTTTTAAGGTACAGCTTAATTACCGCGACGTTCTAGTATTTGGTTTACTCCTCGAAGCACTTTTTATACGTAAGGCAATGCCGGCTTTTGCTAATTACTTTACTCTTCTTAATTTTAATATTCTAAGGTATTTATCTAAATAGTGAGAGTTAGGACCTATATAGTAGCGGATAACTCACTATGATGGACCCTGTCACACTGTCGTTTTAGAGTTGTCGTCAAACCAAATTTTAAAAATAAACGTTATCCAATTTGTTCCGTCTTTATTTAAGATAGCTAATTATTTATTTTTTGCGTTGATACCTCTTTTGTTTATTCAGTAAATATGTGTGTGTTAGGCATGCCCTAGTGTGATTTCATAAAGAAGGCACATAAGTGAAAGGGTACAGCTTTTCGCGTTTGTAACAACTGTTTCAATATCGAGAATATTTATAGTAGTGTTACAACCAGTAGCTAAGTATAATATTGCGGTTAATTTTATAAAATTATCAATTTAGAAATAGTCGTGTCTTGAAGTTTGAAACCTTAGATAGTAACAGCGGGATTACTCAAGATACATGAAATTGAGTCATTAATAAGTTTGAAAATTTTACACGAATACTTTTTTATTTAATGTGAGTTTAATGAACAATACATTTTAGTCTGTTATTATGACAGCCAACAATATAAACACGGGTACAAACAAATTTAAGCAACAAATACACTTAAAACTTAGTGCCATTTTAATTAAAGGTTGCCACGGCATGCTATGTGGACTAGAATTTACCTAACAAAAAAAGAGAGATATGGTAACTTCTACTCTACATGATTAGGGTAGTTGAGTAAATTACTTAAGTTATTACAAGAATTATAGGTGATATAATCCTTCCCATACAGGTCTAACATGTGCATCAAAAATAGAGTGTAAAATAAAATAAAAATTAAAACTATTTACATGAATAGTAGAATATATAAATATTATGTAATATTGTTTATTTTAAAAAGCTATGTTATATACATTTATATACAGTCTCTACACCGCCTGGTTCAGAAGAAGGAGTCCATAATTATAACAGAGCTAGTTTAGCGTCAGCATGAGACAACGCCCTAGCCACTTCTACCTTGCCGGCCCAAAGGGTTCCATTTTAAGCCTCTTTCGAAGGAACTGATATAATTTTAGCGTTGCATGGCGTATCGATTTATTTTTCGATTAACATAGATATCTCTGCTCCAAACATGTTGACGCCAAGTGACGCACGCGCTCTCCAGCGCGGTACTATTTTAAATCTAAGAAAAACAATCTTAGTCGGAATTTATCGACACATACGCAAAATATGTCTTACGCTCGCCATGATCGATGGCACTTATGAGACCAACTACTTTACGACCGGGATCTGTGTTGTATTTCGGGACGCCAATGTCAAATGAATAACGTTGGTATGTGTGGGATATTGGTTATGCTACAAGTTTAGTTTGATATTCTTATACTTTTAAATTCGATTTAATGTAATGATGTTTAGATATTTGTCAGAGATTTTTAAGGAAGTTGTAGTGGGATATACATTTATAGTTTTTATTACTCACAGTGGGTTTCAATATGTTTTAAACCATTCTTCATGCCGTGTACTTTGCCATCCAATAGCAAACTATTTTTATAATTTACTATTTAAAAATTGGTTTGAGAATCAAATAAGTTAAGCCTATACTGAAAAATCGAAAGTTTTTGGAAAAATTCATGCTGTTAAAAATATTACAATATAAATAAAAATTATTCAATAAAACACTATTTGCCTATATTTCATTTGTGGATTTTGCAAGGAGTTCAAAATATTTAGGTAGTCACAAAACTTAAATCTCATAATATTCGTCTACCCCACTGCTTAAAAAACTCAAGAGGTAATACTTTCACGTCGCCATCGTCGTTCAGAGGGTAATAGTAATCTGCCTGTAGCATGGTGAGATTAGGGTTGTGCGGGGTCCGTACATAAATAATGCGATGTCCGCTGTTCTGTAATCGCAGCCTCTGGAGATTTAACACTTTCTGTTTCTGTCCGAACTTGTCTCTATGACATATTAAAGGCTATCGCCTTTAGAATGTGTATCAACGTAATGCCGTTGTAATAGGAGCTGTTATTGCAGTGCAACTGATACAATTTTCTGCTGTTGGTTGTATGTACAGGCTGCTGATTTTTGTTGTAAGAAGCTTTTAAATTTTTGTTTAATTTTTTGTAAGTTACCAAAGAATGTCATAGATGGATTAGAACCCTTAAAGCTTTTACAGGAAAAAGACAGGTTTATGTTATCAGCTTTTTAGAAATGTTGTTGTCTCTGTCTATATCATATAAATCGTATATTTAGAAAAAATGCATTAAACTACACACTACTACTATTACTTATGTTGTTGTTTTTTACTACATATGTTTAATTTTTTTATTGTTTGAATAGCTTCCATGCTGCGTTTCTGATATTCTTCCGAATAGAATGAATAATAAAAAGCTGTATATAAAGAAATCATAAAAAGTTGTCAAATCAAGAGCTATTTAGTCTTTATGTGTTATTTTTAATTTTAGTTTCTGTCATTTCAGTAAAAAGCTTTAAATAGTTTAGCTATAGAAAAAAGTTTATTTCTGAAAAGAAGTGGCATATTATCTTTTAATTGTTGGCGTTTTTGGTGCACCTCCTGTATCTAAATTCGCAGATCTCAATAGATCGTGGTAATATGGATATATCTCAAAGACACCTGTTTTATTCAGTGTAGGGCTTCGACTCTGATTTATTTATCAGTATAGAGGACCCTTTGTAGCAGTGCAGTACACGATTTATATTCTACTACTTATTGGAAATATTTTGTAGCATGGACAATGTCACTAAAATATTATATTTAAAAAATATATAGAGTTTTACATTTTTACTCATAAACGTTTGAATTGACTACTAGCCCTGAAAAAGGTTTTTATCAAATGCATCTTTATAAAAATAAAGAGTAAAAACTAAAAACAGCTTTAACCGAACTTTTTAAAGGAATGTGTTTACAGATAAACGGTTTTTAGAATGCATAAATTGTTACAGCGTAAAAACACTCTGTCGTATTTTTATACGATCGTAACTAGAAAGTAATGTCGATGTATTGTTTTATAACAAAATTTGTGGTTAGATATAAAATACTATGACGTCAGTTGTGTGTCATCACTGGAATAGTTACACTTTAAATATTCTTTGATGTAAGTAACTGATATTATAGAAACAACCAGTCAACGAAAATAATATTGTATAATACGAGTTGCATTGACTGGAAAATATATCGGAATGAGATTTGAATAAATCGTAATAATAGGAATATTCTTCAGACCCAAAATGAGAATTATATGGATACAAGGTAACTTAAAATATATTGAAGATAGTATTTATAAATAACCATGACATATATATCTTGGTCGGGGCTTGAATCTGGGATCCTTGGTTGACCACTCTTCTTGTGGGTCTCCATCAATCGTTATCATCATGTATATCCGATATACCACCCACGTTTGGGTACAGATTCTTACATGGTAGAAACATATGTAGAGTTTAGTTTGTAACCCCACCACGCTGACCTAATCTAGCTTGGTGGGTGAAAGCGATGGCCATAACAACCAAGACCAATGGCTTAATGTGCCTTCCGAAGAACGAAGGAATTTAAGATAACAAGTTTGATTGACCCATCCAAAGACCAACCATGGCGAAAGTTGTTGTTTTCGTTATCACATCCAAAGCGTACGAATCATTACGACAAGGATCTTCTCAAGGTCAACGGTGTCTACCCAATTAACACTTTTTAAGCGATATGCACTGACATGCTAACGACACAGTATTTCTCTTAGAATTTCTACTGTGTAAACGTTCTCTAGTTTGAAAGATAACTTCATAGTTAAATTTAGTTTTATGCCTTAAGATGTGTGATGTTATTTAACGATTATTACTATTTGATTAGTTTCATGTCCATTTTGAGTCCTTGCTTTGTGTTAACAAGTAATTAATGATTTTCTTATTTACTTAACACAAAGTAATCATAAACAGCATCATGTTTAAGGTATCTGTTAAGTAATTTTATAGCTATAATTAAATTATTAAATCAGTTAAGCTAATTGTAATGAGACTTGATTGCGTTAAATGTAACTTATACTTTTATACGTTTTCTGGCTTATACTTCATGAATACGTAGTATTTTTTATAAAAAAACGAAGTGCTACTTTTTACAAAGAGTTCTGAGACGAAATATCAGAAAGTGTAAATATTAATAGTTTTAATAAGAAAGCCGCACCATAATCGGTACGTTCATTAAGGAGTTGCGATGCTACATACAGACATAGTGACACACCAACATACATCAACATGTCAAATTTATACCAGTCCTTTGTTGCATCAAGGACAAGGTTCCCTCCTTCTTACATCATGGGTTCCTTTGTAAGAGGCGTGAAAAAGCACTTGTTGGGCCGGCAAGGTAAGGGTGGCTAGGGCTGTTTGTCGCATGCTTCAATAGCTATCTTCACATATGGACTCTTCTACTGCTTATCATCAGGTGGTGTCGAGTCATTTGCTGAGCTTTATATATATAAAAAAAGGATAAGGTCAATATAAGAAACAATTTCTTAGTGTGAGAACTCGTGCCGAAATGATTAAGATAAAATGTATGAACTGTACAAAGTGAAAGAAAATATAACTTTGTTTATTTCTTTAAAAATCTGTTATTTTTTAAATTTTGAAACGAAATATAGAAGTTTAGTATTCAATTTCTTTATCTATATTTTTAATAAAAAGTATCCTGCCTTGATAATTATAAAAGACATTTCGAGTGTTTATGCCTAGAGATAGGCCATAACTGGCTTTCTCTTACGTCAGAACCATCTTCGTTATCATCAGAACTGGTCACAACTTTCAAACAAAACTGCTTACTTAGCTTGCGTAACGAAAGTGACAAAGGTTTTTTATATGAAAGAAGTTATTTTTGTTTATATGGCAGTGGTCTGTGGAACGAATGCTCTAAGACAAAATAAGTATTGAAGAGTTGAAGATTAAAATAAATACTATAGATTGTAGTCGATCCAAGTGGAAGCATCGGTAGAGTTTAATTGTGACGATTTAATTGAGACCTTTAAAATAAAGATATTTTAGAATTAATTTGATTTGAAAGAAATGTAATTTTTTATTTCTTTTCATCTCTATGAACAGTAAAATTACCGACTATTATTAATTCCTAAGTTGAATTTTCATGATTGACGCAACAAAATATTATCGATATTTTTGCCTACAAGCCAGCCCTAACGCATATATATATATGATGCACATGACAGGCAATAATGCATTTGATATGCAAATAGCAAATAACAATTATAATTATTATTATCTGTAAACGTTGCGGCGTGCGAATGTCCTCGTTTGGCGTTAAGGACGAACGAGATGCTTTAACGTGTGTTTCCATTGTAGTACGGCTTAATTATCGGTATATACCGTGAAATTCTTTAAAATGACAGCATTTTTTGTTAAACTTATAGGAGTAATAAAAGGGTTAATGCGTTTTAAGAAAAAAAATCAATTTACATTTTTTTCTATTTCTTCTTTATTTCATTTAAGACTACCTAAATATAATAATTTAAGTTGCTTTATGATTTACTATTATGATAAGACCGAATTTCCATTCCTGAGATAACTTTTCTCTATGGAATATCTTTCACAACTGACCATTATTGTATAGAAAAATATCAGATCGGACATATCAGAGGATTAAGTAGATGATCCACAAAAAGAAAAGAAAGAAAAGCACATTTTATAGTTTTCTCTGATCAATAAAATAATGAATATCTTTATCTATCCCTAATGCTCATCAGTGGCTCCTCATCTAAAAGACAGAAAATAAATTCGTTTTTTGGAACTAGTGTTTCATTAAAAATGATTACATCACGAGAACCCAGCATCGGTAACGATGGAAACAGATGACCGATTAGTCACATCACAAGTAAGCATTTACGCAAAAGTAAGTATCAGGACTTCACGACTGCAATTATACGGTCGGGACCTGGATGTACGAGATCACGACGTCACGATATTGTGACTAATAGTGGTATTAACAGCACCATACAGGTCCCATTACTGGAATGAGAATTTTACACATAACTGATGATTTACTGATGATGCTATATTTGAAATATGATTTTGAGTCTCTTCTAGAAGCATTCGTTTGCATTTGATACCTACAATAGGGTATGGATGTGATAAAAGAACTTATCTGCTTTTTGTCAAGTTGATATAACTTTGCCTTATGATTTCTTGAGGTTGCCACCTATATGATATAAAAAATCATCTTTACATATTCATTTCACTTGAAATTATTAAATGACTGTATTATATTGTACTCCTCTTCTGGCCTGAAACACATGTTCCCATATTTCAGGTTCATGTATTGTTTATAGGTTATTAAGTAAGATTTCGTATAATCTACAATATTATACAAAAGCTCACTTAGGGACTATTACATGTTTTTTTATTTGGTTTTGCAATACTTATTATTATTAAATAAATATATTAAATCAGGTTACGATGATGCAGACATGTCTATCAAATTGACAATACCTAAATAAAGATTAAAACATATATACCATATATTATTGTATGGTTTTTTCGAAGTTTGAATGTAACTGAAGATTAAATGAATATAGGCTACAATATTTAGTGTTAAGAAAGCGTAAATGAGGTTTAAACTACTGAGTTACTTGCAGATCAATAAAATCTTGAGTAATTGACGAATGGATGACATAAAATTGGCCCTCTATATGTAGATAGTTCATAATTTTGTATTAATGTTGAATGAAATATACTTTACTTTTTAATTCATAAATGACCCTCTTAATAACGACGACGGTTATTCATTATGTACATTAGAACCAATGATGTATAAAAAATGAAAACTTTCCGTAGATATTTTATTGAAACCTAGCATACGAGATGTTTGAGTATTCGGCCAAAAGCCGAATTTAAAAAAGGTGGGGTTAATTGCTATATTACTCTTTATCCTATCAAATTTTTATATAACATCAATGTGTTTAAATATGTAAAAAGGAGTTTGTTGGTGTAGTGGTTTAATCGCTCAGGTTTCAATAACCAAACCATTACGTCGTTAAGTTGTTACGGAAATAGCTTTCATCTACCAACCTGCATTGCGTCAACGTGGTGGCGCTATGGTATATACTTCCCATTTAGAAAGGCCTGTGTCTAGTAGTGGCACATATATATGTGCCACTACTAGACACAGGCTTAAAAACTTCAACATAACCTATATAGGTTATGTTGAAGTTTTTATTACAATAAAGGCTATTCCAAATAGATCGTCACATAAGACCACTTTCATAATAACTAATGGTATAAATCATATTCCTTAAGACGAATAACACTTTTTACTCATTGATTTACATAAAATAATTGATCATCATCCCGTCTATCCATGTATTGATTAACATAGGACAAATCACACCCCGTGACCCCTTTGACAAATGATTGAGAACTCAAAGCTAATGGTTAGTATTACGGAATTAAATCTTATTTCATTAGAGATAAAGTCTAATGAAATAAGATTTAATTCATTCGATAAATTAAAAGTGTTTCAGTCATATCCAATATTATGTGCATGTGTATTTTGAAAGTACATAGTTTTGTACATTTGCTTGCAGGGAAATCTTATTGCCCCATTAAAATACAATGTTAGTACATATTGAATACTTTTTCAACTTTTATTTAGTTATGTTTTGGTGAAAGAAGAAATAAGGTTGTGTGTGAAGTTGACCAACTTGCATTTGGCAAGAGTGGTTGAGAGAGACTTGTCCCTCCCTTTACACTTTCTTAATTTATTAACAGCGTATGTTTACACCCTGATGCTTTCAAACAATAAAAAATCTTTTATAAAACAATTAGGCTTTTTTTCAAAAACCTTATATCATCCATATTCGGTAAGACAGCCAGCAAAATCTCTTCTACCATGTACTTGTGTGAGGCAGAAGTTGCAGCAGATGAAATGAGCAGTGAGAATCGAAGTGTTTGATTGATAACCATACAACTTCCAAGATATACAACAATAGCAGCTAGTTGCTGAGCTTTGTGAAGCAGCATCATCTACTCGCTATCACGGTTGTAATTTCTGAGGGCCAGCCCCTTTATTGTCTAACTCTAAGTTTATCGTTATGGCTTTCATTTTGGCTTTATCAGTGTAACGTTTCGCTTTAGATTTGAGCTCAGTAATGATTTTAAAGACGAAAACTATCGCGTTAGATATAGAGTTACCCAATATGGTCCCAAGTGAAAATTTTGACTAATGCATCAAGTCTATGGGAAAAGTAAAAGGAACGAAAGCTCAAGTCAGACGAAGCGCGTTTAGTTTTATTTACAGGCAAAAGATAAATTTTCATAGTTCGGAGGTTTTTCTGAGGACTTGTGAAGTTATTCTATGCTTACACTAGATTTACCAAACCAGTCATTTAGACTGGTCGTGCAATTTCAATTTAAAATTCCTACTATATTACACATATTTTTTTTCAGAAATGATGTTATGTCTTTTGTAGCTATAATTACAGAGTACGTTTTATAAACTTAATGTTATTTTATATACATTAGAAACAAATATATTTTTTGTTGTTGACATATATTCAAATCGCTGGTATATCTAGTGTTAATATAATTTTCAATATTTAATGACCCCATAAACTTAGTTCTCTGTAAAACATTTTTAATGTAACAATAGTCTCGTTTAATAATGTATCAAGCAATTAAATATATGGACTCAGTTTTTTGATCCACAAGTGTATTAGCAGAATTAAATAGTCGCCAGTCATTTGATAATGACAGCGTACTGTTGTTCTTATGCAATATATTCATAAGACTGTCGCAGTCAATCAAGTTTGACAGCCCGGGTCAGGTGATGTTCAAAGTCAAAGGTTTGATTAAGCTTACTTATTGGATCATTTAGTAGGTAAGAAGGTAAATGAAAGGCAGTAGTCGAAAACAGGCTAATTTGAGAGCCTTATTGTACAGTCACCAGCAATAATGAATATGAATGACATTTTACCTTCCATAATGCCTCTGTAATAAGTGTCATATTACAAAAGTGCACATAATATTATTGTTGACTATGCCGTAACGATAATATTGCTCACACTTACACGTATTATCTAGCCCAAATCCGAACTATGTCTCGAGAAAAGTAAAAATAAAACTCATTCAGGCGTTCTCTGAAAAATGCTTATGGACACCTGGTTTGATACACTCAAAGTATCTAATAGAAAGCTGCTGTGTGAAGGTACTGAAGAGCTGATAAAGTTCAGCAGGGGTAAAATAAGTGGAATAATTAAAACGTTGACAGGTCACTGCAAGCTAAAACACTTACTCAACATGAAATTAAGTGATTCTGATGTTTGTGGGTCCTTTGGATAGGATCGTGAAATTCTAATACACTTCTTTTGTGACTGTGGATCTCGTATCCACAAAAGAGCCTAGCCTGCATAGCTCCAAATCATTAATAAAAATGACTCATGACTCATCATACATAGCTGCTTTCATCAGAAATCGAACTCGGGATCTCTGGCTAAAAAGACAGGGATACTGACCACTCGACCACACAGCCGTCGTGATGAGAGTCATGAAAAAATGCATGCCGTTAATTAATTCTGATAATATAAGATTTTTTAAATGTCACTATCAAAGTTTAGCATAGTATCCAATCGTATAATGGTATGCAATATTAATTTAGAAATCATGTTGACTTGAAAAAGATACATGTTTTTTCAGTATTCAGGTGATTGTAAAAAGTCATCAATTCTCCCACCATCCCATCATACCATAGGACACCAATTTATTTTAAATATTTAAATGTAATAGGCAAAATTGTATGTACATTCGGTACGAATGTATGTATGTCCTCCAGCTACCTACCTTTTTATGTTCATAAACAAACTTTAATTTTTAACGGTCATGTTAAATTATTTCCTGATGAGTTCAAGTCAAAAGCCGCATTCATCAGTCAGTCACAATTATTTCAATACCGCAATGTGGTTAGTTTCCCAAAAACACGACAAGTGAACCGAGTGTAAAAAGAAATGTACACTATCACTCACTTGGGACAAGAATCTATTTGAAAGAGTTGGAGTAATTCGCTGATGGTTCCGTATTTTAAAAATATAAGAGTATATAGTCTCGTCGGACTACAAAGACTAACATTCTATTAAATTAAAGTTGTGAAATAAATGGCGTTTTTTTTATTATAGATTTATGGAAATAATAATGAATAGCGTGTAGACATTTGAAATATTACTATTTGCATTGCACGTCTCTCTAGTGACTGACACCACATACTTAAGGTCTGGAGGCCCAGGGTTCAATTTCCCGGCAAAATTTATAATGTAAAATAAGTGCAATAATTAAAACGTTGTTGAACAAAAATGTTTACACCATTATTGTGTACCATCAGTTTGGAGTTAAAAAGCCAGTTCCTATCTATTTGAGGAATCTGAGTGTAAGTCGCTTCTATCTTGGGCCTTATCATCACTTACCATCAAGTAACATGAAGGTCAAGAGCTACCCCATTAAGAATTTAAAAAAAATTATCTTTAAATATGTACAGTTATATTCCAACTTTTCTTTCCAATGGGAAAGTAACATCGAAATATAATCTACGTTTGACATTTAGTGCGCATTCGGAACAGATGTAACGCGGTAACAACATCGGTAACAAAATTCGGAACAGATGTAAATCGGACGAGAAATATTTAAATTCGTGCGCGGAACCCCAAACCCGTAAGATGTCGTGAACTCAATTGTTTTTTGTCCATCGAAACCGTTTTATTTGTTCAATATTGATTTCCGACCAGCGGCTGTAACTTGTTATAAATATAATAAGTGATCGACAAACCTATTTCATCTCAATGTATTGGTTTATTATAGTTTTAAAAGAGGCGCTTAGGGCGTGAGAAAATTGTGGAAATCGTAACGAGTATGACAAATGGTGGTGCCGTTAATAGAAGATATTGGGTGCGGGAATGTGTTTGACAGAGATTGGATATTTTGTATTTTAGAAGTAGTTGAAAGTTTGTAACTGACAGTTACAATCCAGTTCTCACGGTTTTTATGACGGACAGTCATTTTTATTGATTTGCAATATTATTTACTTTTTTAACAATGTATGTATGTGCACACATCTTTATATGAAACACATGAGTTTTGAGAAAAATTAATTATGGGAATATTTAAATTTAAGATGTTTTTTTACAATCAAAATGATATTGATTAGTTTTGAAAAGAAAAAGAAAGCTTTTGAAAAGCTCAAAAAGACTTTTAATTAATCCATTTCGGACCAACTACGGTGATACCTTATTTGCATGCTTAAAAGTACTCGCTAAAAATGACTGTGAGGTACAATCTCTATAACAATTCAGTGCAGTAGTTGCTTTGCAAAACTATCTCCTATTACTGTTGATTAAAGTGGATTAAAATTTACAAATCAGGTACATTGTACTCAGAGTTCACAGTTTAGAATCATAACGAATTTAATAGAAGCCCCCCGCTGTTCCGTTCGTTAGATTGATAGTCGATACGTTCATGCGTACGGCCGTGTTTTTTACGAGGACCTTTGAGTGAGAATTGTCTTCGAATAGATAATTTGATTCTTATCGTGCCGTGATTGAAAAGTCGCAGGAGATTGAGTTTGTCAAATTAGGTTTTTTTCTTTTTATTTAAAAGGTCAAAATGAGTGGAAAAGGACCGATTTCTCAATCCTGAGAAGTTATTAGTTATTTTGTTGCTTATCTGAGGATTGAACAATATTAAAGCAAATCTTCGGGGAGAAATAAAAAAGTGTTATAATAATAATGATGTTTTTTTCTGAAATTATTACTTATATTTGTATTATCTGTGCCCGCGGCTTCGTTCGCGTGGATGTCAGAAAATAACAACATGCACGTAGGTCGGTAGGTTACATGATTTTACGTAAGTAATTATTTGGTAGAGGAATAATATAACCTCTAGGAAAAGCAACAGATAATGTATTATTTTTGAACAAATTTGATTACAACAGAAAAGGTTATAATTAGTCAACCTTAAAAGATATATATATGTTCCAGATATTTTTTAGAACTTTTAAATGAGGTCAATTCGGGCATACATCATTTTTTAATGACTAATGCTGTTGGCCGCAGATGGTCTTTACAGCGTTACCGGGATTTTAAGGAGGCGAGAACCTTGGAGCTCAAGCTTTAAGGGCCGATTTGCCTCTGAACTATTTCTAATCGATAGGCATCACCTCCAGGGTAGGTGTCCTGCTGTCCCCAGGGCGCTCGAGCCATGAGAGAGCGACAAACCTGAGGGTGCCTCTAAAGGCTCAGACCTCGGCTCAGGCGAGTCGTGTCGTGGAGAAAAGCATCCAGTACCTGTACCTGGTATAGCGTGACGATTGTATCGTAGCTTTAACCGTTTTCACAGTGCACGTAACGAACAGCTCATATTAGCCATATCGTGATGTTATATAGCCCATAGCCTTCACGGAGGAATGGGCTATCTATGACAAATCATAATTTTTCTATTTCAATTATTATTTCCTGCGATTAGCGCGTTCTGCCTAACAAACTCTTCAGCTTTATAATATTAGTAAAGACGAATAAATTATGACTACAAAGAGTTTCCATTTAATCGCAATTCTTCAAATCCATCGCCAACATACTACCACTTGTCTTCTAATTGAAGAAGCGAATGAATCAATGGAATAAAAAATCAATTACGCACCGCACAATCACTTGCATTGTTTGATATTCCGTACTACTCTAATGGGTGTGTTCGGGTGTCCCCATCTTTCTTTATCGTCTAGTCACCTAATCATTTTCGACCGAAATCGAGTCACGTATTCGATTCGTTTTGGAACTTCTTTAATTACTAGAGATGTGTCAAATGTTTGAAGAATTTGAGGTATAAGCGGAAGCGAGTCTATTTCATATTTTCAAAGAACAAACCAAAGGGCTACATGGAAATAGTTAGTTTTAACTACTACTACTTTAGTTGTTACTAGGTAATAATACTTCAAGAAAGATAAAATAATTGAATAATAAAATGTGTAATAACCAATATCATGTTATTTTCAGAAAACGTGGTTTGAAGGTAAACCGAGTGTTAAAACGAAGCTATCTATGTCATTTTTGGTGACAAAGATAGAAAGAGATTGGATAAGCTTAAAACAAAGTTTCATTGTAATGTCATAAAAAAATAATTGGTTTGGAGAATTTAGGACTTGTTTTAATTATATTTAGACTTTGCGTTATCAAGTCATCGACCAGTCATCAGTGATTGTCGCCCCACCTCCTTTGGTACTGCACAAGTAAAAGTGGTGACTACCTTAACCGGTTTTCTTGACTTTACTGAATTTAATTTAATTTTTTATTGTTATTTTTTTATCTTATATGTTCTTAGTTTGCTAATTTTCTTGATCATGTTAATTAATTTTGTTTGACGATGCGATCTATGACAGAAATACTAATTTAATTTAGATTAATAACATGAAAGTAGCCTTTACAATTGCAAAGTAAATTTAAGGAATTTTTGAACTAATCGTTTTATTCCGTGATGATTTATTTTTAGCAGTTACTTCTCAGGTTATTCACCGGAATTCCCAAACACGTTCACGTTCAAGGCTCATGAGCTCATCACTTGCACCAAACAGGTTTGTGCTGGCGCTTGTTCGGTGTCACAACAGAGGCAACCCAGTTCCCACGTCCGGACATGTCGCTACCACTGAGACAATTTATTTTTTTCACCTGTTTCGTGATCCCTTCAAGATGTGTTGTAAGAAAAAAACATGTTTTAAAACACGAGCGTAGTGAGCTCAGCTGATTGGTTTTTTAATATTAAGTGTAGGGCCGTGTTCGATTGATATTTGTATTTATTTAACGATTTATGTACATATAAAACAATATGGAGGGATAAATAGTTAGTCGATACTGTGCCTTCGTACTTATCTTTACAACATACTACTAGCCTGATTATTACTAATACCTATATTATTTCACAATAATGGGAAGTGTAGGATTCAATATAAAGGCATTGTGCCGGATGCATACATTTTTGATATGATTTTATACTTTTTTTATGATGATTGTATTTTGTTTTAAAAAAGAAAAGTTTGCTATCGTCTTAACTTAGCCTTAGAACTAACAAAAATAAGTTTTATTTCAATTTTATTCAGTTTAATTATACAGTATTTTTCCCATATACTAGAGTCATCAAAATTTTAAAATTCAAATCCTATCATAAATATACTAAATAAACATACAAACATCCATGGCTCGTGAATAAATACTCATACTCATCATATAAGTACCTGCCCCTGCCAGGTTTCGAAATCAGTACCTGTGGCTAAGTAAACAGGGGTACTAACCACACGACCAGACGGCCCTCAAATTAATTGGACATAATCGAAAAACTCAACTGGTTGTGTATCGACTGTTGTAAAATATTTTTTTTATCTAGCTCTAGAATAAGAAATGTGGAGAAGAAGAGAATAATACACAGCTAATCACACTTCATTTTTCAAATACGGTAAAACTTTCAGGCAAAAGATTACAACGGAACAGACATACAAACCCGCATAGATACGTACGCGCGATAAAAATATCCTTCATAACTTTTATGAAGGCATTAATTGACACCCGGAAATAAAATTTAACAGTATAACTAGTCAGGTAGAGATACCGTCATTTTATTTCCGATTAACCTAAATTCTCATTCACAATTGCTTGAGAAAACAAGCTATTTATAACTCATTTGAGCTGCACGCCTTGATAAAAATATTCAAATTTAACAGCGCTAATCACAGATGATAATAATAAAAACGATAATTACGAGCGCTAGTGTCAATTAATGCCATCATAAAAGTGTTTTACATAAACATGTCATAGCTATTCCACACGAGAGATTCACTGACATGCCATGACTAATTTTTAATTCAATTAATTGCTAAAAGTCTTAGACACAGTGGGTTTATTTCGAGAGTCTCACTAAATAATTGTTATATGTGTTAAAATTAATTGTATAATCATTGCTGTATATCAAGGCAGGACGTGACAAGTTACGTCCTGCCTTTACCAATTTGCCAAAGTTGAACTCCAATTCAGAATTATGATTGTGTATAAATTTGTTGTATTTTGTCTTTTATTACTTGTATGCTGAGTTAATATTAATTTCTTTCTATTTAATTCTAATAGAATCCATCAAGCTACGAAGATAGCAGAAGTGGAACTACCAGTAATTACCGATTTTGTCCTATAATAATCATACTTCATAATGATTATTATAGGACAAAATCGGTAACATTATAAACAAAATAATCAACAAAAAAATAATCATTCTTCTAAAATTTTGCGCCTGCGCGCAAATTTTAGAACTAACTCATGCAATTTTTGTAACTTTATCAAAAAGTACCACATAGAAAAAGAAACTATTAAAACATGCGTCTAAGCGAGGTAAAGATTATGTAAATTTTCTTTACGTAATTTATTTGACTTTAAGTACTTTTCGAAAAAGTAACTGACGTGATATTTACTACATTTCACATTTTTAATTGATTTTACCTTAATTTGCAAATCTAATAGGTTCCTCCACTGATCGATGTGGCATGGTGTTACCTACTAAGGTATTTCTTATTTTTATTTTGATACATAAATTAGTACATAATATGCTTATTTATCTCAAATCTTATCATTGAATAAATACAAAAAGTTAAAACATAATTAAATTTAAGATTGTTTTTAATTTGTAGAAGGAAAGGTCTTAATACGTTAGAAATTGGTAGAAATGTTAAAGAATATTACGAACACTACACAAACAATGTCAACAAATATTGTGGTCAATGTAATGAGAACGCCAAATGTAATGTCTCTCTCATACATTATTTTGTGGTACTATTGCACAGCAGGTCATCTAATTAATGATCAACTCACGCCACTCGGTTTTCCAGTAAAATTAAAGAAATCTACAATTTATGTTATTATTTTGTCAACACTCGTGACTTTCCAAGGTCGCAGCGGTTATTCAGGGTTGCCAATTAAAAAACCGAGAGGATTTTTTAATATCAATAACTTTTGGAAATTGAATTGATGACATGATTGACAGCTTCATTTCTATAACAACTATAAGGCAGTGATTCTATTAAGATTTTTTTATAAGTATCGTGATTAAAATATTTTCACAGAAATCTGGAAGGTATAAGTACTTAATTATTACAAATGATATATAGTTGTCATCGATATAAGGAAAAAGGAGACATGATATAACGTTGAAATTAAAAAAAAAATACACTTATTTCAGATTAATTTAATTGTGTCTTACCCTGATCGAGAACCTAGGCGATATTTGTTTGAAGCAGTTTATTATTTTAGTTTTTAAGTTCCTATAGAGAAGGTTGTTTATATTAATATAATATAATAAAAAATATTTTTTTGTCGGTAGTAGTTATAATGAGGTGTTTTAGACTAGCATACAATTAATGTAATTAAATACCTTAATATCTTTAAAATTAAAATTGATAATTTTCAAAAAGTTTTCTTATAAAATTGTAATTTTGACATCCATCTGAGGTCCCATCCTTATGTAAATGTATTCCTGTTTTGGTTTTAAGCTTACACAGAATGCTGTCCAAATTATAGTGTTTGACTGCAATTATTGTGATTATGTCCGTGTGCGACTTGAATACTGTATACAGAATAAACTGAATGATACACTTGCAGTAAATTTGCCTGGATTATTGACGTGGGAAGACTTCTAATGTTTTTCTACACTACGTGTCTTCGTAAATAGCAATACCATAGATTTGTATTTTCTGTAAATCCCTAAGCAAGCTTTGTTAGGTATTTTCTAATGAAATAAATATACTTAAATCAATAAAAAGAGATTTCTTATATGAATCAGCAGTACCTTTGTACAATTTTCTGTTATTCTGTTGTGTCCTTTTAATTATCTTTATGTGTACATAAATTGTTAAATAAATAAATTAAGTATCCATTTGCTTTAAAATGGATATTTAACTGGGTTGCTATCACTTAAGGTGTAAAAATGAGTTGGCGAATAGGCCTACAGTTCAGAATCGTGGCTAATTAAATAAAACCTAGTCATAAAGATATACATTGCGCTTCGGAAAAATATACTAAAGACGCAAGTTGTCACTTAAAACCACGAAATATGTTTAAATTTTGATTGCGTCTTCATTTATTCAATGGTATTTATTGATACCATTAGAAACAGGAAAATAACTATTCGTAAAGATTGCTCATACCTAGAATCGCCGAAGTAGATAGACATTTTTAGATGTAAACAAATTAATCTGATTGACAGTAGAGGGAAATTATGATGTCATTAGTTTTTATCGACTTATGTTACTTTGCTACGTTAAATTATCGCAATGATCATGTTTCGTAAATAAATTATGTTTATTTGTAAAATGGAAATGCTGAATAGGTATGTGACAAATTTTTCTGTCGCACTAGATGACAGCTTAAAATGATAACGACTTAAGTACTTTTGAAGTTAATAAGTAAGACTTCTGAAGAAAAAGTGAATTTTTACGAACGCTGTATTTAAAGATTCTCAAAATATATCTCATCTCAACCTGGATTCTTCTAACAACCGCTAGTGACATTACTTTATCCTAAGGTTTGTATATGAGCGTCAGATAGAAGCCTATAAGTTACATTTTCATTTAAAAAAAACAACTTGTCATCATTTTGGAAGCAACACATGCATTTACTGTACGAAGCATTGATAGTTATAAGTATACAAAGCATTTTAAGTTATATAGAAATATATTTACTAGATGCTTTTGGCAACATCACTGACGAAATTTTTTTGTGAAAGCCGAGAAAGATTTAGAGGATGGCTATACAATTTAGGGATTTCTTTCATATTCACAAATTATTTTATCGCAGATGAAAATACTGCTTTCTATTATATAAGGACATCCATTTTTCTACTACGTAATATACAGAAAGTTGTAACCCTAACGATGATGGGTAATCACGACATATGACGTCATATACACAGCCTTCACGGTTGTCATAACTTGCGGTAGTAAATTGCGGTGACATTATTAAAAAAAGCAAAATAAGCTGAGACCCCATTATTTTAGTTATATTTATTTACTGTTAGTAAATAAATATAAAATGGTTTTGCATTTGGTGTCAGTAATCATTGTTGAATACGTCAGATGTGTTGATATTTTTTCAGGATCTATTCATTTTTTAATTTTCAAACTTACTTTTAAAGGTTCCTAGATTCGTTGCGTATACAGCATGGTCAAAAGAGATTGTTCCATCTATACTTTACTTGACACTGAATTAGAAACACCACTTACCTTTATCGACTCAGCCCTATTAACTAATGATGGCCCATCACGACGTATGACGATAACCTTCACGGTCGTCATGTCCGCAAGACCCGATCCAAATTGCGGTGACATTGCTGCGCCGGCGCCGTTACCATTAACATCAGATGTTGCGTCACGAGATTTGAAGAATGAATCAAAACTTTATTTGTGGTGATGTGCAACTAATTTAATTGACCGAGTGGAGGACGTATCAAATAAATATTATAAATTTTATTGTCTAAAGAGTTTCGTAAGGTTCTGTGACCAAAACTTCTTTGAATTAAACTGCCAATAATTTAATAAAAAACGATGACTTAAACACAATATAAAATCCTAGTACATTAGTTCTATTTTCTTGCTTAATTTTAAGCAATAAATAACTTATTTACATTATTAACAGAAATGGTTGAAAATATATTTCTTCAAAATTATTGAACTTAATCCAAAAAACAATACTGAATCTGGATTAGCGATCTCTCCCAGCCAACCTGTCACAGGTTTGAATGTAAGACCCAATATTCCTCAAAGACGAAAGAATATTATTATGGTGAGATAAGAAATTATATATTTTCTATAATTTCTCATCTGAACAGAATAATTCGTAAAAAGTAAGACTTGCTGTAATACTTAAATAAAAAGACATAATTTTGAAAAGGTATAAAAAACGGTTAAATATACTTACTTATTTTCTGGTCGGTGCAGTCGGTCTGAGATACAATTGCAAAAGTACGTAAACCCAGAGACAAACGGACGAGTCAAAAGACAATGAGCCTTCATGAATCATGGAGATTTGTAAACACTCTAATGGGGTCCCAGTTTTGAAACAACAGAAATATGAATCTTTAATAGTCGTCATCGATCAGACGCCATGTTGTAATATCTGCTATTGTTATTTTTTCGGTTAAGCTGTTTTTATATTGGGGACGTGTCTAATTAAAGTGCTGTGCGAAATGTGCGATTGTGAAATATACACATATTGTCAAGGAAAAAACGGAAAATGAAGATTTTGCTTGCTTTGTTTGTGGAAAATACCTTACAGTTTGCTTTCCGTTAAACATAAGTTTAACGGAAAGCAAACAAAGCAAGAAGTGACAAAGACTGACTGACTTCTTAAAATAAAATAAGAAGTGACAAAGTTAATTAACAAGCCCCAGCAATGTAATGTATGTCCCTAGTATCACTATGTTCAATTTTAAACTATTTTCATATTTTTTTTATATTTCTACAACTTTGGATATTTAAAACAAAAATTAAAGTTGCATATGTATGTTTCCAAATACAATATCCAATATTTAAAAGTTTAGTCATAGCAAGACTAAGGTTTACTTCAATTAACAAAAAATCAGACATTATTTTATACCAATGAGGACAAAGCCAATGTTACACCGTAGCCGAAATATTTTCTGTAATTGTGTATAAACCTTTATATGACCTTGTAACTCTCACTCGTAAAGGTCATCGGTTTAGTTCTACGAGCCACTTAGAGACGACTAAACGATGCCTTAATAGTTATTTGAGGTCCCTTAGTTGGTATAACAAATTTTGCGTGTGAGACATTAAGAGTATTTGGGTTCCGTAGACATGAATATTGAGAAAGTCGTGAAGCATTCATAATAAAGGTACAAATCTACATATTATAAATAATATTAGTTAGCTATATTATTTTTCTAAGCATTGAACTAAGACTGGTATAATACCGTTTTACACGAATTAAATTGAAACATGTCTTAACTTAGTTAAGTTATGCTGTACTATAACACTAGATATTTGGCGGCGCACGAGTCTAATTCTAAAACGGTTTGCTATTAGGAAAATACCTCATAAACGGCCCTTTTTGAGAAATCAAGAGTATAATAATTATCGAAACAATATGTATTCAGAAAAAAGTCGAAGAATTCGAATATACTTCTACTTTAAGAAAATGTCGCTTTTTAGTGGTGGAGTTTCTATTTAGACTGGCAATAAAATATTTTAGTAGTGATTTATTTACAAGGGAGATATTTTTTATTTTATTTTACGATTAAATGACATAAGAATAGTATACGCTATTTCATATTTTTACTAAACAGAACTATATAATAGTTGGTAAAAAATGAAGCGTTTAACAGAAGAATTATTTAATAGTGGATCTCTAACTTTAATGAATCTATTGTCGTAATGTTGTAAGAGCACCTATCAAGATTCGGTCGAATAGTTATTTTATGGTAATATTTTAAGTTTTGCCTATTATCATCCGTAGATTGTATTTCCAATAGCTACTGTAGTAAGTATTGTTATTTTTATACATAAAATATTGGATTAATAAAAACTGAGTTGGTAATGAAAGTAAAAAATAATAAAAATCCCAAAACAAAATACTTTTGTATTATTACTATAGACTTGAATTTTAGTACTTTGTAAGAAGTTTTGCAGTTAAATTGTATTTTTATAATTCTGAAGTCTATTTTCTAAGCCGTGAAAATGTATGGTTAATATATAATTCTAAGCTTATACTTTATATCATATTGTTTTTAATTTGACTTTTTGTTTATTGAAATGGTAAAATATCGACTAAAAATGCATAAAAAATTAATTGCTATATTTTAATCTTGAATTAAACAATAAAATATGACAAAATCTATAGAAGTACTCTTTTTCGTTTTTATAGATATTACAGGAGGGCGCTCTATTATATATTTAAATTGTAGAGGCGTGACGTCATACTGCAACATTCGCTTCTTAGAAGCATTCGACGTCCAAAAATGTGTAATTCAAATTGTAATATTTCGAGAGCTTCAAATACTTCTATAAATATGCAGTCTTTCAACAAACATCGAAAAATATACTATAAATTATTATATATCTATATGTAATGAAAATCAAGTTTTCTACTTTTATATAAATAAATCTCATGCATTATTTGGATAGATAGTAATTTGGTATTCATCCTCATTTATCTGATTAATAGCCACTTCCTACGCGTGGTAACCTTAGCGGCGTATGATCACGATCTGTGACGGAATCGAATGTTTGATCGATTAATAAGGTGTTAATCGATAGTCGCTAGTACGTGAAAAACAAACTTTTAATTAATTTAAAATCGGAAGGCCAATGAGGCGTGAAACTTGGCAAAATAGAATGCGATAATTGCGTCACACTAATGTCGTATATAAGAAAAGCTATTTTAGAACAAAGATATCTCGCTGTAATATAAAAATATCTGAACTCATTATTGTACTTGATGGCTTATATGCCCTTAGGTGACAAATAAATTTGGAATATAAACGTCATAAGTATATACGGGGATAAAATGCATTTTACCTTAAGGCTATCAATTGCGTGTCTATGCGGTCACTTTCTAAAAGTTAATGACGGAAGCTTAAATAGTAGTTTTGTAATAGTGACACAATTAAATTAAATAATAACCTTTTTTACATTCACGTAAAGAACCAAGCACGAATTAATTATAATATGGATGCTAGATGAAGGAAAAATCTATTTACGGAATATTTTTAGACATGCAATCTAAATATACAGATCTTATTAAGAAATTGTCTTTATTAATGTAATCCTTATTATTATTTTTCGATATTGTTTGTTTAGTGATGTTTTTAACGACAAATTATTTTTAATATCACAAACTTTTTTAATATTACTTAGATCAATTACAGAAAATGTCAAACTATTTTTTTCCTGTTTTGTTTACTCAAAATAGAAAATATTATTTTTGATGTGGAAATTATTTTGGCTACCGTGTAACCGAATTGTAATATTTTATCATATGTTTCTTTTCCAATTTAGAATAAATAAATAAATTGGGTGTATTGCTTCATTTTAAAGAATCCGTAGGAAATGTTTCCATATTCAGAGGGCGGCCTGTTTCGGCAGAATCCAGATCATCCCCGTGAACAAGGCATTAAAACTCCTTGGTGTTTTATAGGAGTAACAGAGTAAGTTTGATAGATAAAAAAGAAAATAAAAAATGTATTTCGTGACACAAATGTAAAGAAAATTAAAAAAATAGAAAATAAATACTTCATATAAAATTATGTCACTAAAAAGACTTTCACTCAGCATAGTGGCCCTATTAAAATCTTGTCTCCGGAATGTCAACTTGCGATAAAGGTAATAACTGCGCTTGATTGTAATTCTTCAAAATAAAATAAAACTTATTTATAATTGCATGGGAGTTAAATTAGTTACAGTCAATATAATACCTTTGTAAATAAATACGTAATGGCTGAAGTAGCTTAGATTTAAAGTAATAAAACAGTAACATGCTTTTCCTTTTTATTTATTAATTTAAGAAAATTCTCAACCATATTTACGACGGGAAAGCCTCAACCAGTTCTATGAGTCATAATAGAAGTTAATGCCGATTTTACATTTGACATTAAGACGTTGCAATATTACAACACCCTTTCATTGCCCAGATCAAAAGAAGCCAAGTTTCATGCGATTTTAATCCAACATATAAAATCTAGACTAGATTACTCCATACTTCTTATGAGTTCGTAAGAACTTCTGAAATAAGGTAAGCATAGTTAAATGATTAAATAAATGTTAAAATTATGAACATTTGCCAAATAATTTAATTCTTTCATTAATGGTTAAAAGTTCTTTATTATCACAGTACTTACATTTATTGAAACTTAGCAAAATTAGTTTTGAAATAACTTAAAAATTTTTTTTGGTGATTACTTATCATAAGTTTCTTATTCAGAACAAAAATATATAATCAAATTACTATTAAAGAAAAATTTATCAACGCGGCGCAAAACCCATATATTCGTTTTTGATATAAATCTAGAAAGGTATCAAAAATTGAAACTAGATTAAATGTAAATATCGCAGTATTGTATTTTTTCAAGGCGTGATTTTCAAATCGATTCTAAATAAAAGATATATATTTTATTAATAATTATCCTTTAAATCAGGCTTTTCAAGAAACACGTAAGGTCGAGCCTTTCACTCAACTTTGCAGTTCAACTACTATTGTCATGTATCTATTGCGATGCCATATTGATAGGCGTTTTCACACCGCAAAGTGACTCACTCCGTTAATTTAATCTATCGAGTTAATTGTAAATCAGCATCGGTGTTAACCAGCTATAAAGAGAGACAGCCACCTATTTTATTGTAATGAAGCTTGAGATAATTCAGGATTAAGATAATGTAACTTAGTGCAGCATCTGCTGGAGTCATTTAATAATCCAATAAGACACGTTTATATTGTATTTATTTATTTTGTTCTTGTTCTTCTGCTAGGTATTTAATATTGCTTATGCGAATTTCAAGAATATGGTACCATTTACTAAAAGGAAACCATCAGAATATCTCTTTCAACTGTTAAATGTAAGTTAACTGCTTTCCCAATCTATTTGAGATTTGTGTCGTATTCCCTACTCCGTATCAACATAGTTCCTTCCAAAAAAGGCGTGAAAAAGCACTTTTTGGGTCGGTAAGGAGGAGGTGGCTAGGTCAGTATATCGTATGCTGCACTAGCTATCTTCACATATGGACTCCTCTACTGCTTGCCATCAGATGGTGTCGAGTCAATTACTGAGCTATGAAAAAAATAATCTAGTTAAAAGAAGAAACGTTGCTTGAAGAGACTCAATTAACTATTTTTTAGGTTAATGGAAGTAATATTATCTACACATAAGGTTCACTTGGAGTCAAATTTCGAAACCACTTTATTTCCATTTTCCAAGCGAAAGTGATAAAACAATAAATGCCTAATTGGAGAATGCTAACTTGGTGGATTTATTGCTGATAAATTTGATATTATTCTTACTCAGCCCTTTTTTTTCACTCGGTTAAGACTACTTAGTATGCTGATAAAATACAACTTCAAGTTAATATACAAAAAAGAAATAAAATCTGTCTATTGTAACAAAACCAATCATAGATGCTAGACTAGGCGTCGTGTCAGATGTCGCATCGTAGGCGTGGCGACATCTCGAGTCAAGTGCTCGCTCGATTGCGACACGACTCTGTCTCCTAGCCCACGTAGCTGACTCAGGTTGGTTGTGCAAACATTGCTTTAGTCTATTCACTCAGAAGGTGCCCATCAAGTTCCCGTACACATGGTATTGGATCTTGGCATAAATTAGAAAATCATCTATTGCAATACAAGATCAATGCCGTGCTTAAACCGGCCTTTCTAAACGGAAATCGAAACTGATAATACATCACTATTATTAGCCGTTAACATTTCAATGCTTAGATGGAGGCTACTGTATTTGTCTTAGCTAAACTCATCCAATCACTGCCAGCCTCTCTATCATGATTATGTCTCCATCAAATCTGATGATGTCCTATTCATTGGACCAGCTTTTCATACATAAAAACTGGACCATTGAATAGGACTAGGAGAGTAAATTTATGCGAGAAAGTATTTCTCTTGACAAAGTCAAGAATAGCCAAATCTACCTGTAGCTAAAGATGCTTAATCATATTAAAGTACTTAATTACAAAGTACAGAATTGAGAAAATTTGTACTTGTATTAGACCTCTGACTCTTCAACCTAATCATGTAGCCGTTAACGTATTTTGTGAATGTTTTGACAACGAATTAAATACGTCATTGCACAATAGCCCACATATAGGTATATCACGCGAAACACAGCAATTTGGGCATAAATCACGGGACGAACAAAAAGGCCACCTCTCACGACACAAAATGTGACCGAGGGGCACAATCAGTGGTAATTGTCTCAATCTAAGCCCATACGCCTCAGGACATTATTAACATTGCACCTAACGAATAAAGACTATTGCACAAGTCGTTAGCGACCGCTGGTATTTGGACAACTTGACAATATCTATTTAGCTTCTCACGTCATGCTTAAAGAATATCCTACTATACTGAATAGGTCGGCAGAACTTGAGAAAACTTAACTGTTTATTTCAGTAGTTAGTTACGTCAGATAGTGTTGTCAAATTTTGGTATATAGTTATTGAAGGTGAGCTAAAAATTAATCAGCAAATTTCAAAATCGAACCACACTGGATGAGTTGAGGGAAAATAAGCCGATGATTCAAATGATGGTTAACCAGGGGAAACATCTACTGTATATTTTCTAGAGACAATAGTTATTGCAGACAAAAGCATTGCAGGTTTCGAAGAACTAGGCTTGATATTTAACCTTATTTCTTTACTAGAAAAATAAACTGACACAGACCTACCCAATCGCTTTCTTCGTGCTGTTTTAAAACCTTTAAATATTAAGTAGTTTAGTGTGTTCTTTTTCTATTATAAGTAAAATAATATGAACTTACAAATATTATAAGCTGCGATCGAAGATTACAGATATGTTGTTCAAAAGCTGTAAGTCGTATAGTTTCTTGGACTTGGTTTGCACTGATAATACATATAAATCTTTTTGATGTTTCAAATAATGGGAGACAAAAATATATTAAATCTAAAATATTTATAAACGCATTCTCGATTATTATCACTGATTAGTTTTTCTTTTTCTAAAAAAAGTAAAGTTGTATATCCTACTTACTAAAACATTTAGCGGGAAAGTAATTTAAGATTAGTGAGTTTTAACCTTGTTTAAAATCTAGACAGTTTGTTAATTAGTTTTTAAATATTATCATATGGCGTCACGTGTTAAATAATATTCAAAACTAGAACACGGGGAACCAATTTTTAAACGTACACTGTCTATCATTAAGACAGAATTAAATGAATTAAAATAATCAGCCTGTACTGTTAATGGCTTCGTGTCAGTGAAACTTGACAAGGTGTCAAGTTTGTCATCAAGCGTTTTTTATTAAGTATGCACGTTCCTTTAGACCTTGAACTATGACAGCGCCAAATAGTTGTCGGTCACGCTATTAGAGACTAATGTGGGCATAACGTGGTACGCTGCTATTGTTGCCCAAATATCGACGCAACATCCTAGGAAGCGTTTTTGTTGCTGCAATTAGGCGCGGCAAGGACTTGCGGCTCGTCGGCTATTGTGCAGTCATTTTTTATTTTATAACGTTCCTAATTATCGATCGGTTATTGATTTTGATTGTTAGGTTTAAATTTTTAGGATGATCGATATTTATATTGACCTGTTAAGCCAAAAATCGAGACACAATTGTTTATTATATGTCTAGAGGTACCCTAGTGTATATTACAGCAAAATAAATTTATTTCTCCAAGAAATCATGGTCAAGTACTAAAATGGTACTTCAAATAGATGAAGTAAGATAACCTTTTCTATATAATAGTTTTTTATATGCTGATACATATTTTAAACATTTATTTCTCGTAATAATTATACGGTAAATATATAAGGGTCTGATCTCAATTTGAAGTACAAATTATGTTATCTTTGCACTTCCACTTTGGATTCCATTGGAATGTAGGATCAACCCGATTCAATGTATTTAGGTTTCCAATTTGTGATAAAATTCTTCATTGTTCTCTTTCCTTATTGATGTCTTACGTCTTACTTAACGTTATATCCGCTATAAAAATCCAAAAAGTGTTCAACACCAAGCAAACGTTTATTTTCACAAAACTACATAATTTTTTGTCGGTACAAGCCTTTTTTGCCAAAAGTACTCCAATTTCACAACAAAGTTGAAGAGGTTGTGCCCACACACTTTAGATAACATTTATGATAACTAAAAGATGGAAAATTATAAGTTTGTAAATGGACAAATTGATTATAAATAAATTGTACGAGAGGCGTAGAACAGAAACATTTTCTGATCATGCCTTCCATAAATATTAATTTGTGAACAATGTTGCTCAATGTGCATTTGTTATCATCGATAATAAGTAACGATTGTAATAAAATTTGGTACCATAGCCAAATCTCAAAAGCTTTTATGCCATAGAATATGAAGGTGCAAACAGATCGGCCTATTCGCTATATGTCATAATACATTTAAAGAGAAGTGCAGAGATTGAATTGCTTATCCATTGCTGCAAGCAAAGGAAAGTATTACAAAGTCACTTAAGAATAGTAGTAATGAATATGTAAATAATTTGGTAACTGAACTTCCAGTAACGATTCCCTATTGAAACCAAGACATAATTAAAATTTTTCGGATTTTCGCCGTCTATACTATTAGTGCATTAAAACAAATTTAAGTTTAATAGACCTGTTCCGTGTGAGCTGCGCTTTAGTAATTACATGTCATTACATATAAATCGTGAGTGACCATAAGGATATAGTGATATGAATGCATAATGGATTAACGTTTTAAACGTAATATTTATTGCATGAGGATTTTTTCATTCTTCATTTTATTTTAAAAGAACAGAAAGTATACTGTTCGTGCGAACAATAATACAATAGATTAAAGTAGTATCAAATATAATATTAAAATATGGTATTTAAAATCTATTGTAAAAGTAAAAGAAATAGTAGTCAACGAGAAGAAAAGAAACAAAAGAACGCCTATCTCGGCTTTATTCTAAAAAATCACACGCCGCTCTTCAATGCTTCAAGGAGGCGGTATGTCTCCCGCTACGTAGCCTCCTGGTTAGTTTTGCTCCTTTAAAATTATTTCTTTGAGTCGGAGCTTCATTTTCATTTCTGGAAACAACTTAGAACCAACTACAAAAAGTAATTTTGAAATAATATATTTTTGCCTTTTTAGTGTTTTGTATTCAGGTTTTAGTTTAAAACTTTTAGTTAAAACTTTAGTTTCTTTTATATTTTGAGTGTAAAGTTGCAAAGGTCAAAGTAAGATGGGTGACCGTCAGTATTATCGAATTGACTGTCTGTTTGTATTTTGTTAAAAATACTCGACTAGCTCGAGAAAAAATACGAATACATGTCTATAAAATTTGAAGGTTGCCTTCGATTTCCCTGTGATCCCATCATCAGATCATGACTTGTTAGTAATGGGACTACCTCAGGAGAATACTCAATAAAATCAGTTCACAATTACTAAGAAATCGCGTAGGAAACACTCAAAAACAACATACAGTTGAATCGAGAACAACCTCCTTTTTGAAGTCGATTGAAAATATCATCACTTTCTTTGAAAAAACTCGTTAAATGTAAGTTATATTATTCAGTGTACACTTAAGAAAAGGAAAAAGTGTAAATAGAAAATGAAAGTAAATTTACAAAAAATAATATAAGTATAACAAAAAGATTTTGTATAATTTTAGTGTTATTACTACTAAACAGGTAGGTATAATTATGTAAGTGCTTGATATTAGAATCTAATTTCAGTGAAAACATGGTGAAATTTTAAGTAGATGAGGCAGTTTAGGATACGTATAAAAGCGCATTATTTCTTTTTATAGAGAAACTAAATATATATTATACGTTTATATGTATTTGTTTTATTTTGTTGTTGTATATGTATGGGTAAATATAATATTATTATATGTTATTTTTGGTTGTTTTATTACTTTCTATTTTCATCACTTTTTATTTATCTTTAAATTATATTTTATTTGTAATGGTTCACCCTCTACCTTTCGTTGTCACTTTCCCTTGTGGGGTCCTTGCAATTATCTTTGAGTACATAAATTGTTTAATAAATAAATAAAAGTTGATGCTAGTAAGTACGTGTAATAGGTTAGTGTTATATATCTGGTAATTTATAATCCTATTCTTATCATCAGGTAAATCGTATAAAAATTACAACACCACAGATTATTATTTTTACTTATGTAGAACGCTCCTGCCGATCTGTTATCTGAGGTGGGCGGTAATGTCTAACACAGTATAATTTACTAATAAAGTCACTATCCTAAACCAATGTGGTTACGAATTATTTTGGAAAATTGATCCAAATGAACTTTTTATTAATTAATTATATTAAAGCTACGATCACTAGCACCATCTTCATTCACACATTTGAATGTTTATATCCGCGCTCTGTGGTTTGTACTGACGTAGCTAAATAATTTATCGATTTATTATCGTTTAAACTCATTTTGAATCAATTATATTGCTCTTTAATGGTTTATTGTCGTATTAGTGGTGATTTGTTTTGTCTCAACTTGTCTAGATAGGTAATGATGTTTGGTATAGTGATTCTAAAATAAAATCGTAAAACAGTTTCGTTTATCTGCCAAATTTGATTAAGTCTGTACGCTTAAGTGGTTTTTATTAAGATTGGGATCAGTACTGTAACTAAATCAAACATTTGATGTATGTTAGGTACTTTTACCTATTTCCGTAGTACTTTTAGTAACTAGGATTTTTATTATCTTTTGGTGATGGTGGGAGGTTTTGGGAGAATGGATTCAATACATCCACGTAAATGGTGAAATACAGGCTCGATTTTCAATGGGTGCTCTAACTAAAAAACTATTCTCTTAATCCAGAATGCGACTTCTGGAATTATCTTATCCTAAGATATATAAGGCTTGGGGCATCTTTATTTATTGTACAGGGAGAGTGAACGGCTGGGGAGGCACAAAAGATCCCAATGGTCGAAGTGCACTGTGATGGTGATCATGGCTCCATAATAAGATAAGATAAGATATGATTGAAAAACTGTAGAGTCCAGAGATATCATGTCTTGCCTAATTAGGATCAAATTAATTGATAAGATACTCATTTTGATAATTATTATTATTTATTAGTTACTAATTTCCAGATGCTATTATGAAATTCGCTTGTTTATGCCAATATTCTAAGTGACGTTTCTGACTCATAGACATATGTAGCACAGGACGTACCTACTTGCTATTAGTTGCATGGGTAAGAAAATCTCATGATAATATTATGTTTCCAATTCTATCCTTCAATTCACAAGTTTGTAGAAAGATTAATAATGATTAATAACTTGTCTCCAAACTTGCTAGTAACCTGTCACAGCGTCCTCGGGCAATGTTTTGATGTGACAAATCCGTAATGCCTCTCAAGTGGGTGCGTCGTGGGAATTTCGGCATTCGGCCTCTAACTGTTATTACCAACATTAATAATTTTAGGACTCGACACGAAAATGTTTGGCGAATAATCTGAGCATTATAGATTGTTTTATGCAATGGGTATCGTGTAAGTTACGAGAGTCGAGCAAGTTTCAGAACGAATTCAAATTGTGCTACACTTAACTTAAAATTGCCCATGAGAATGATCTTTTGAATGTGAAGTAAAAATCTTATTTAAGATGTTTCAATACATTATTAATAAACGAGTACAAAAAGCTACAGAAATAATTGAAGGTGTGGTAATGGTCAATTTGGCGACGGGGATTATCATCATATACTCAATTTAACTGTGAAATAGACAAAATATATGAGATGGGGTAAAAATTTCTTTTACATTAATATATACCCTTACATATCTTCACAAAGTTATCAGGACTGTCCCCATTATTATTACTTTTTCGAATACATGTAACCTTGAACTGCTAAATACTCTGTTTGACTACTTTAGACTTGAGACTGGTCTTAAGTAATTAATGCTCAAACGAAATATGCTAAAAATAGTAGTTTATTACAAAAATTGTCTGTCTTTATTACTATGAGAGGTTGTAGTATAAACTACATACAAGTTCTCACATACATACTATTGTATGTCTGAGTTTATTCTTTTAATAAAGCTATGTAAGCGCCGTGCTTTTGTAACTTGGAGTACAACAAAAACACAATCCCACGGCTATTACGACGAGTGCTTTATCTATGCGCTAATTGTCAAGTTAGTTTTTTTGAACTTCGTGCGTCATACATCTAGGAAATTGATTTGTTTTAATGTGAACAAATTATTGTACAATTGCCAAGTTTTTTGGGCAAAAAACTAAGCGTTGAGCACGTAGTTATGTGAGATATATGGGATATGATTCTCTAGTATTTTCAACTAAATTTATGATTCGATGTGTAATAGGAACCTTTATAACTTAGATATAGAGTTCAAAGAAAATTTGTCGATTTATTGATGTCTTCTTATGGTAAATATTAAAAAAAATATGTAATCTTCATCTTTATTAATAGCTTCTGTTCCCGACTAACAGCTTATTTATATCACAATAAAATGTGGTGTAAAAAGCCACATTTTATTGTTTATATTTTATAATACTGATACAATTATAAATTTAAAAAAATAAACTGAAAACAAATAAAATATAAGTCTGCACAAAATAATTGATTGTATTATATATGGCCTTAACTCGATTTTGCTGGCTATTCGAATAAGTAGCATTACCTATTCACTGAACCAAAACTATGTAGTAGTAAATGAAAATTTCCAATCGACCCATTCGGATTAATGTTCTTTGTTTTTGATAGAAAAAGGTATAGTTGATTGTATGTGTTTTTTCTTAAAGAAGTATGGAAGAATTTTCTTTATAAAAATAATCAGACAAAATTTACAGAGGAAAATTCAATTTCTCTTAAACAAAAAACTAGTCCACCCACAAAACTGAAAATAAACATTGAAAATTTTAGGCAGTTTGAATAACCCTTCTAAATTTAAAACAACCTTCGAATCCTTTCGGTCCCTAGCAAATATTTCAACAAAAGATGTTTCGTGAATGTTTTTCCCTTTTTGTTGTGTCAAAGCATACTTGATCCGAGTTAAATAAATTGTAAGGTTATAGTTAGTGGCGTTTAGGGGAACAAATCTATGGGAAAGCCGGAGCAAATATTTGAAAAGTCAGCGAGGAAACCACCTGCGGTCGTCGTGATGCTGTCCACTTTGTATCTATATATGTATGGAAATGATATTACCTTTTTTTTTCGTACCTACTAATCCCTTTACGGACCTACCCGCCACTGGCTAATGGAAATGATATTACCTGGTGAAACTTTGGTATTGACGCAGAAGGCATCAATACCAAAGTTTGCTTGAAGGCTTGATCTGATGTCGTAAGAGTAATTGAACATGTTCTTTGAAGTACAAGCGTACAAGTTTTTCCACGTTTATTGCAAAATAAAATATTGTCAGTCAATCTGTCGAAAATTGATTAATATTGCATTGCAATTGCCGAATTAAGTATGCTTTGTTAAATTTATACACTATATATAATAATAACACTCAATGGTAAAGAAAGGATTAAAATAACTAGTATTTAGTTTAGAGGGAACTTTTAAGTATTGCTTCATTTGTGTATGTATTGTTTGTAGTGTTTAATTATAATTTTTAATTTTTTTGCACCAATTCTATGTATTGCCTTCCGTTTTATTTCATTTCATTACGAGATACCTAAGTTGAATTGATTTTGTATGAATTATACTTATGATCTTTTGGAAAACTTGCACTTATACAATTCTGTATTATTTCTTTCTAAATGAGTAAAAATTGTGTTTCTAAATTAAATGGGTAAACGAATAAATCAATGTATTTCGTAGAATTTTAATCTTCAATATTTTTTTTGGTATTATCAGCTCTGTATACTTCAATAGCAACCTTACACTCTTTCACCCTTATTTTATTTCGCGACTCAATACATTCTCTATTTTGGTCGTCAAGTGTTTGCCCTTTTCCCTTTGTGAGTCCTGAGGGTTAGCGAGAGGAATACAGAGCGTGCTCTCTAACTTGAGGGCTGAAGTGTCGAATGGCCTTTCTTTTTGCTTTTATTAGTTGTCCTACGTGGGGTAATTGTATTACTGGACGAGACGCTTCTGTTCTTAGGACGTTTTATACGTGCTTCTCGGGTACTCGTAATGAGCTTTTGATGTCTGATTTCATTTTAAGGATAATATTAATTTAACGAGATTTGGTGTTCTAAAACCACGTTATACTCGCGGATCGATCAATATCTTATTTCATCATAATTCCGACGAATCCTCTTATCTATGTTATTTTTGTATATCGTGTCCATCCAAAGGTAGTCTGAAAGTGTTCGCTACACAGCAATAAGATCGTCGTTGTATAGTGCAATAGATACACACTCTCTGTACTTGAATTAAATGGTACTAAAAATCTGTGCATGACAGGTAGAAATTGCTCTGGATGTCATGCACTGATTTTCAATTACGAATACTTTCCACGAACTTTAAATGAGCACGTAGTATGTACGTACATTTTTTGTCACATTTGTTGCTAAGAAAACTTGTTATTTTGCCAAGAAGCCTCCCTTTCGTTCATTATTGGAAACACATTAAATAATATCTTACCTTATATAGAGTATGCTTACAAGACATGTAATAAGAACAAACGTTATAACCAGTTATCAATCTCTTCAAAAACGGTTCGGTTTCATTATGTCTCAATAAAGAATCACAAATTTGTATATGGTTCATTAGATTTCTTTTAGTGAGCACGTGTCACACCCAAATATCCAGGTTTTGTGAACCCAGCTTTTATCAAATGGGTTAAAACTGTTTTGTGGTCAAATCCCAATTCTTCAGCTATGTCATAACAGCTGATATGCCGACCTTACTCCACTTTTTCCAAAATTGCGTCCATTTTATCCGTTATAGGGCGACCAGAGTGAGGTTTATCTTTGACATCAAAATTCCCGGATTGAAACCCCTTAAACCAACTTTGTGCTAATCTTACTGACTTACTTACTCTCTTAATTAGGTCCATAAACATCACGAATATTTTTCGCGGCTTGCGCAGCATTTTTTCCTTTTTGGTAATATAATTTAAAATGTATCTAATTTCTTCATTCGATTTAGAGAAATTATTTTGTAAATATCCATTTCATTCATGATTTCTCCCCTACCAACCTTAAGTTAATTAATTTCAAACAAACACTACGAATTATAATTTTCACATTAACGCTATGCTTATTACGTTCAGACATAGTTAATTAATCTTGAGTTATCTTCACAAAGTGATCTTTCTTGGAGACTGTTGTGACCTGCCCCGGGCGTCGTGCCTTCTACGCTGTGACTAACTTTACCAAAGAATATGTAGGGTCAATATCTTTAGTAGGCAGAATTACAATAAAATAACAATACTTTATAATGTTCCCGTAGTTTTGAGCGCTTCTGCGGTCTAGTGACTCAAAACTAGGCTTTAGATATGCAGGACCGGGGTTCAATTCCTAGTAAGGGTAGAAACTTTTTGCTGAGTTCGGTCGTTGCAAGAGCTTCCGCCTGCCTAGCTACTACCACCATACCTATATCTGCCGCCATAACAATAATGTTCAACAACTTTGTTGCGTGCATCTTCGGCCTTATCTACACTTACCTTCATGTTAGATGAATGCAGTTTAGAATAAAAAAGCAATAGACTTGTTCTCTTTTGAAGCCAAAATTAAACACCTTCTTGAATTTTATACGTATTGAAGTTACTTTACAATATTGTTTATTAGATAATATAAACGTATCTTTACATAATACTTATGATTTTTTAAACTATGCCTACGGTATATGAAGTTGTGAACTATATTAGGTTGATTATTTACACACTTATAACCTATGTTTATTAACCTTGTTTACTTTGACATATTTTGAGGTCAAAATATTTATTTATTATTATTTATACTTTTTTACAGGGCTTGATCGGTGATTGATCATTAATAAAATAAAATAAATTTGATTAAATTTAATCAAAATATAATTTTAACCCCATTTGAATCCCTTCTGGAATGTTCCTGGCCTTTGGCCCACCTACGCATTGTACGGGGCTTAAGGCTTTTGCTACACAACCCGTGTCTAATTCTGAAGACAATGCCAGCATTTAGATATTGTTAAATATCATAATGTGCTGTACTTTAGCTAAATAACGTGCTACGCTTGATTTGAGACGTACATAACTATATGAGCCTTGTAATCCTGATCTACAATCTGTTTTATACGGACTATAGACCTTATTCTATAGAACTTTAAGTTGGACTTCGGTTAGTAACTATAAATTATGTTTTTTTAATATATTGATCAAAACGATTTATAAACTTGAAAACTGATACTTACTATAATATATTTAATATTATAATATATAAATACTTTAATATATTTAGTAGGGCCTTAGGTTGATCATTTTAAAAAATAAATTTAATTTATAAATGCATTACCACTAAAAAAAAGACGTAAGGTACATCTATAGCGCACAAATAAAATAATAAAAGTACAAAAGTAACTTTTATTGCAAGAAAATAAAGCTCAAGCCAGTTGAATAAAAATAAAAATAATATACAATACAGCACACAGTAAAATTTCTGCAAATCAATGAATATACATTTGAACTATCACGTAGTCTTACTAAATTTCTAGTCATCTAAAGCATAATGGTTGCGATCATTTTGCCACTATCGTAATTACATGAAAAATAATTACAGTAAAATGCTAGCGAGCTAGGCGACAGACTTAAGAAGAACTTTAGAGGTCACGTTTCTGAAGAAAAGTTACCATTAAAAGATTATGCGGATGCTTGAATAAATTCGTATATTCCCAGACGGCTCAAAAATATCCTTATAATTTTCATATGAATTTTCATTTAGCCATCTGAAATAGCGAATCCACCTGTTATTTTTGATTGAATCTCTAAACGTGTGGCTAGCTAAAGTAAAATATAAAAACATATAGTACATCGCGGGCTACCTTAACATCACGTGCTCGTCATGCGAAGAATAATTACAAGTTATGACGCTCTGATTTTATGACATTTTCAACACTTAAATTTTTGCCCACAATTGTATGTGGAGAGTATACCCAATATGTCGACGACTAGCCTCGACTAATCTATACTTAAGAATCTAAGTACGCCATTATTCTAATACAAAACAATAATTCCCTTCAAATCGCATGACATTAAGAAATTATTAGGTTGGGCCGCATAAGGGCCGCTTGCGGCTTTACGGCTCTTTCCATATTGGGCAGGCGCGTGTTTACAAATATTTTAGTTTACTAAAATATTATTTAATAGGTGAACCAAAATTTCTTAACTATCGACATTAATAAACTCTCGAAAAACTTGATTCGAATATCACAATCGTCTAAGACTATATAACTTTTCACTTCTGAGCGAAGCTTTCCCTACAAGGGTTATAAGTCATAAAGTTAACATTGGTATTTATTAATCCGTTAGCGGTCCGTTAATAATTAATCTTACTTCATTTAGATATAGTTGGTTTTCGTTGGTAAATCCTGTGTCATGTTCTGAGAAAAAGGAAACTCAGCAAGAATTGCCCTCATGTTACTTGTCAATGACTAATTTTTGAAACAGAAGAAAACATTGTACGTTCTCGTTTACAAATGAAAGTTTAGTGCTACTGATATTAATAGTTGGTATGAATTCAGAAATAACTCTAATTATTGATTTCAAAGAATATTTGCAAACGTTTAAGTAACTTGTGGGTTTCTGTAAATTGTTATTGCTATCCTTCATGGTTGGAGGAGTAATTAATAATTTGCAAACGTAAATTAATTATGTGTCAAGATTGATTTATAATTTAAAGGATATTTATTACTTACAAGTATTTCAGTGTTCACTATAATAATCATAATTCATGTCATCATTTTCAATATCATTATCAAAAGCTATTAACGCTGTACTTAGTTAAGGCGTCTGCTATAACTTCAAAAGGTGCAACTATATTAGATAGGCTCCTGATTTTGTGTCATCAATTGTTAACCATTTAAATAGATAGAAGATACAAAACTCTCGAAAACAAAAAGCCAGTTACGTCTTATTATACGTCGCGGAGATCAATTTATACTGAAACTGAGATTAATAATTTGAATATAAACTGACAGTCGAAATATATTGTTATGAATTTAAAAATAACACCTTTTAGATTAGTTAAAAGTTTTTTTTGAGTGTTTCTCTTTTTGAATTGGCTGATGTACAATAAAGATATATTCTATTCTATTCTTTTTCAAAATACATCTGTTTAATTGACAAGACTGACGTTGAAGTCAGCATAATAAATTCAACTTTTCCTAATTGTGTTTGCACATTCTAAATAGAGCCTTAGTGACTGCTTCTTCAGACAGGAGACGTATAAGCCCATCAGAACGTGGGCGTTGTGCCCCGGGCCTTCATTGAATGGAGCTTTTCACTTGCCAGCTGCGCAGGTTGAAATTTGTAAAGGTTCTTTTAGCGAATAGCCGAAGGTAATTAAAGTTGGAAGCGCAATTCTTTTGGAAGCGTTATGCAGCAAATTTTTTAACCTAAAGTGATTCATGTACTTAAATTAGTTAATATTTTTATATCTTTTTATCCTACAACATTAGTTTTTAAGATTAATATTAACAATAAATATTAAATACATATGTTTTAACTGTTATATGAGTACTTCAAGCGCTGTTAAGATCTCGAAATTTAGATAAATTTTCTGCTTAAATTGTTGACTTACCAACTTGAAGAAATCTAGCCTAGACTTTTGTTCCTGCTTTGTTTAGCTTGGGTCTATGTCTTGTGGGTCTAATGTTGAAATTAAAGACCTCAGCGTTTAACATTTTTAGAAACTAAGTAATCGATGAATCATTCAAAAAATTTATTTATTTGATTGTATCCTTTATATAACTTGTTTGATAATGAGATTTAAGTTTGGACCGCAATATTAGTGTCAATTATATCTAATGATCAAGCCGTCGATATTTGCGGTCGTTTGAGGTGTTTTTGTTTACTCTACCGTTTTTGTATTCTGTTTGTTAATGATGGACAATTTCACCACCTTCCCATGGCCTGTCTCAACCATCTGGTTATGCAGGCCAAATCACGAGAGAGTGCACGGCTACGTGCTCGGGGCTCTTTCGCAGTGCACCTTCATGACTCCTTTCAAATTATTAATCTTTTGCCATGACCCTATGGTCCCTCTCCCCCTTCTGGGGCGGACGTACATGTTTACGCCTTGGATAAGTTATTGATTCCACACAAGTGGAATCAGTAACTTAACTTTAGTAAATTTCGTCTGTTGATGATGAAAAGATTGACTTTGATATTGTTCCATGAGTTATTATCAGATACTTCTATGCTGTAAAATTTATTGCTAAATCATTTTCACGTCCCACAGAATCAGCTCCCTTTATTCACGTTTAAATAGAGGCATCTTAAACGGCCTTGAGGGTTAGGTGGTTTGAACTAAAACATCCCTGGGAAAGATTTCTGATTAAGAATACATTAATAGCTGTGGGCGTGGTGATATTGTTATTTAAAAGCTGCCGAGCTATTGACTCGTTATATCGCGTATAAATCGTCACGAACTGCTTGAATGTTAACGTTACACTATTGTTTGTCCATCCGTCTTGATATTAATATTATTGTAAGTTGTTTCATCGGTTTAACAGCTTCATTGTCTTAGATGTTGCGAAATTTGAGTGGTTTTGATTATCTTGCCTTGATATCTGAGATAGAGATGAATTTATGTCGTCGGGCGAGTGTCTATTGTGATATTTTTGTGATGTGGCCTATTGATCAAGAATTACTTAACAATAACTTACATTCAAAGACTCACTGCGCTCCCTTCACAATCACAACAAATTAAGTTAGTTTCATTACAACATTTTTTGAATACGAGAACAGATTTTGATCTATAGCATATATTTAACGTTAGCAAAAAAGATTAAGTTACATGACAATATTGTATACTAAAAGAGATATACTTTTTAGTCTTTTTATGTTAATAATAAATAAAGCTGAAGTACGCTTCATGTAATTCAATGTATTCTAGTGTAAACGCATTTTCTATAGATGATTTAATTTAATAATTCAATAGATCATTACCATGAAAAACTTAAATAAACAAATGAAAGCTGTATAGTTAAGTCATTTCTTTGAAGCTTTATTTAAAATTGCTTAAGAAAAACTACCAAGCTTTAAATGGAAGTAATCAATTGTTAAACAGTTTAAGATTAAGCTGACTTATGAAAACTTTTGCAGGGTCTTCGGAAAACAGAGACCACGATTCTGTTGTGCACAAACTAAAATAGAATTACATTTTGTGCTACTCCTTCATTACTAACTGTTCACATGTACCACCGGTATCCTAATACATCTAGCATTGATAAATTCACTTCGTTAGAGTACATTATGTCTCTTTACTGTACTACTGGATAATTTGGAAGCTTATCATTTTATGCCACATATGAATCTTTAATTTGTTTACGATATTGGTACTAAGCGTGAAGCGGAAAGAAAAATATCGCTTAAACGTATCGTAGACATGCTCGTACAAAAATAAAGGGTCTGTCTGTCTTTCGCAAGCGAGTTGTAATTATCGTCGCCGAATTTACTCTGTCACGCCATGTGTCTCTGAAGCGGGCTGGACTAAGGGATATATTTGTGATTAACGACTGTCCGCGTGTTACGAACAAAGTGATTGCGGGTGATTTTGCGTTTTTTGGCTGTCATAAGCAGGGCTTTTTTTGTTGCTGTGAGATTTGTCATAGGCGTCAGATGATTAGTTATAGTTAGATTTATAAGCTTTTTCCCTGATAGTGGTGAAACATGGATTCTAATAAGTAAGCTATGTGCATTACGAACATATTAGTTAGCAATTATCCAATATTACTGTAGGGGTTTTGAGCCTACCTTTTTAGTCGATAATTAATGATAATATGGTGGATAAGATAAGACGACTGAGCGGAATTAAATCAACCAAGTCGGGTACTAGACGAACATTGATTTTATTATCGATATACAATGTCAAACATGATCAAATGCAAGTGTAAGCAGAACGTTTATTCCTTATATGAAAAAGCTTATGTGCGATAAACTGTACTTACGTAACTTAACACTATCAAAACGATTTTTTTTAAATGTCACATCTTTTCAAAAGTGGCTCTTCTGCTTGTTTGGTTGACATTAAAACATTCTTTTTGATGGTCAGATAAAATTTAAATGATAACTCCAATATTATAATTTAATTTTAACTATAGATGATCAGCTATAATTTAATTTTCGAATACAAAAAAAGCCATTTGGTACAAAGAAAATACTTTTACATTTATATGATACTTAAAGCTATACTAATGAACCAAAAAGGTCTTCGCGCATGATGTCGCGACAGAGACTGCCACGACGCTGGTATTCTGCGGATGCCTTGGATGGCTCTGCTCACAAAAATTATTATTTAGGGCAATTAATCATCTTAGTCAAGTTCTTACTCGAGATTAAAATTAAAAATATAATTTCCTCTCTGTCTACTGCAGGAAAATAGTTGAGAAATGCGACACAATAACCTAACAACCTTTACAAATGGTCTATATCCTACCACCTGAGACGGAAATATTGCAGTTAAGGTCACGTAGCCATGGCAAATATGGCAGCAATTTATTAAGCAATATGTCAGGCCTTAATACGGCACTGGTTTGTCCTCGCTACCCCATCACTTAGCGGGTGAGAGGAACTCACGTAGTTTTATGGTGAGGTTATAGTAATGAAGCGGTTCAAATAGATATTGTATTACGAGTATAGGATTATTTTTTGGTTATGAAATTGGAAACTTTCCATTTTTCTTAGTTAAAAATGTATTTTACTTTATTTCAAACTACTTTTTATTGTATATTAATTATAGCGGCACATTCGTTGATATAAATGATAATTATTATAAACATTAATTACTGAAATATCGGACAGCATTTTTATCTATATTTAGCTAATAAATCACAATTGGGATTGGGATTGTGAAACACTGAACAGCTGATTGCACTGAGGGCAATGATTTTACAACTGTGAAGACGACTCAGTATAATTAGGGTAGGTTACTTTATTCTTTCAATAATTCAACCAAGCTAATCAAAAGAGGAAGAGCTACGTTACTAATTCTGTGAAATTTTCTATTCTTTATAATTCCGTTATATGCTTACGTCTATCTCTCGCTCAAAATGTCGAAATAATTATAATTTAACATCCGAACGAGGGTTCTACAGTGCTTACCCAAGTCCTACCAATTTTTTTTCTAGTTTGTATATTTTTATAAATATTTATATACAATACATAGAAGCTGGATGCCCCGACTGCAAACGGACGGTGAGCCAATTGTGTTATTTTATTCTTAGTATATATTGTCGTAAAAATAACATACCAAGGCATGTGATGCAGTCGTTAGGAAGATATGCTTGTATGCTCTCAATGACAACTGAGTTTAATAAATATTATTATTAAAATTTATATGCGAACTGGAACTTTGTTCTTTCGTGTCGCTTTCCGCGATTTCCGCTTCAATATCCTCGCCCTTTTGTGCAAGGACCTGTTTTCCTACCTGTCTCGATTTACTCCCTTTAAGGACAAATGGCTCGACATATCTCGGGCTCTTTTTCGTCACGTTTTCCTCCTTCGGACAACATATCGCGTCGTGATCAATTGCGTGGAAACACACCAAGTGGCACTCAGAGCAGTTGAGTGGGAAATTGTAGAAGAAACGAGATATCTCAAGTTTGATTAAGTTTTAAGTGAAATAAAAATATAAAGCTAAATGCCGTAAATAAATACTTATTATATAGATAGATAATAATAATAATATAAAATGTATATGTTGGTACTTTTATGCATAAGTTTATTGATACTATGAATATTCTTATTATGATAAGCAAAAAAGGTTTCATTTAACTTAAGGCGTAAGGAAGATGTAAAATGGAATGGAAATCCATGATCGTTCAGAATACGGCCTATAGCTACAAGACTCAAAGACGAACAAAACTCTTTACATAATTACAGTTTCGACCCCTATCAGTATTTATTTATTTCTTTGTTTTACCAGTAATTGTTCCACTGATTAATGTATATGCATACAAAATAATATATAACTTATAGCTAAGTGTACAATAGAGAAATGGTAAACACTCAATGGATATAGTAGGTAAGTTGTAATTATAAATAAAATATATTAATATGTACACGAAGTTGATATTTGAGCTTGGGTAAGGAACGCGAGATTTCATGTATAGTATAAGTTACCAAAACAATCAATACCGGTGTACCACAGAGCCAAATCCCTGGGATGTGACAGGAATGCGTTCCAGACGCCGGAAACCGTGACTCTTGAGAGGGTCGCCCGTCTAAATCTTGGATTGAAATTCTTGGAGTTCCTGAAACTCAACAGATGTCCATTGTTGTAAACATGGGAATTTATAAACGGTCGAGTCTTCAAATTACTTGGAAAATTTTAATTATAATTGGACAAGGTAGTGAGGTTACGGGATGCTTTGTTTTTAAGGGAATAGCTTATTGAAAATAGTTTTTACATTTATTAATAGCAATTGCAAGTTCAAAGCAATTAGCACAAAATTTTGTCGTATTAAAAATTCCAAAGTCATAAAGCACGTTACATAAATCCACTATTAATTAGTCCTTTTAAATCTTGTTATCGGTTTTAACATTTCTTTTAATAATGAGTTTTAAAAACTTTGGGATATAGTTATAGTGACTATAGAATCCATTAATGTATGGAAAACGTCCTTGTCTTTTCTCTTAATTTAGATCTCGATTACATTTTTAAAACTATGGCTATACTTTTTCATGGTTATCTTTTACAATTTACATATTGCCATAATAGTTCTACAAACCAAAGTAAGTAATGTTCAATTTAAGTCCCCAATATGTGTAGTAATAAATTGGAGTATATCCAAATTTAATGGTAAATCACAAATATCTGTTATGCCGCGTATTGCTGTTAACTCATGGCGTATGAACAACAATAAGTTGTTAATAGACAATAACACAACAGAAAAACACAACACAACTCACGTACGAACGACGTTTGCGCTTTGCCCTTTGTCCTATATTGATTGCACCCTCCTCATTGTTGGCCACAAGTAATTACGCCACAGAGATGCTATCTGCGACAGTAAATAATCTTTAAACATATTTTTTGCAGCAATAAGTGCTTTCTCTGTATTCACACTATAGTTGTCAGCCAATATAATTATTTATGATACATTGTTTTCAAAAATAACTAAAAACTGACACAAAATCACTAAAATGGCAAAAATAAATTAGATTAAGTATATTTAAAACCATTTTTGGGTCGGTGCTTTACTTACTATTGTTTTTGGAAAGAACTACACCAAAAATATGTTACATTAGATAAAAAGTTATTAGATTGAATTATTTATGCCCTTTTAGTTTTTTGAAGTCAGATTTAATTTTGGTTTAAAACTTCAGTCAGTCAGTTCCATTCGTTAGTTGGCTGGCTCAAACATATATTGCTACATTATATTGCTTTATGTAAAATTTGAGGATTCAAGCATCAGGTGCTGACTTAATCATAATAAGACCACTTTAAGGAGAATATTGTTTCAAAAAACAATATCACACCAAAACAGCCCACTGTTGATGGAGAAATTGGTGTATATAAACACAAAAAATAATACATACAAAACGAAAATATATAAAAGGTTTAATAAATAAGTGTAGGTAAATAGATAAGACAATTTTGACGGTGATCACCATGACAACATTCGGAACAACATCTGTGGATTCAAACATCATCATATAAATAAATAGGGATGTTACCTGATTAAAGCTATTGAAATGCACCCATTTTTGTTATATTTTTATAAAAATAAGGGTACAAGCTAGTCGGTTCTCGAACAATTTACAGGTTTTTCGATCAATGCTAATATTAAAAATTTATAGAGATTTGTCGTATTTCTATGACGGTTCACCCAGTCAGTCGATAACTGCGTTATCGGAGGGACCAAAGTTGGCAGCCGGAGGGGAATTAGAGGCGCTTCATTGGGCCTCAATTAAAAGAGAGAACTCCTCAAGTGATACGGGCGAAGCTTAGTCGGGATGGACTCAGAATTCGCGAATTGTGACCGAAATCAATTTATTTATTTAAGGCACCATTACACACAACTGATAGAAAACGTAAAAAACTCAAATAATACAAATAACATATATATCTATCAGTTCCCGATGACAATAGTGCATAACGTATATCTAAAACTCACCAATTACAATTTTATCAAAAAATTACTTGATTTATTATAATAAATCCAAATTGATATTCAAATCAAAATTAAAATCAGAATCAAAATAAAATCAAAGTATATAATATACTTCAGAAATTAACACATAAACCATCACAGGACATCACAAGCTTCGATCTGTGTCTGACAAGAAAGATTTAAAGGATCGGTTTTTTAGTATCCAATTCTTTCCATATTTTACTAAGACGTACTAAGAAAAGAAAAAATACCAGATAACAGGGAATGCGACCTTCGTTTAAATTGATTAAAGTTTAAATTACTCTGATTTATTAAGTGTAATCATGGCATAACAAATAAGCAGAGTAATAATGTTGAGTTGCCCATGGGGGAAAGAGAGGCAATAACATACATACACTAGCGGTATAAGTACCATCACGTGGACTTTCTGGATGTTGAAATAAAAATAATTATATTAAAGTAATTTGACACTGCCATTTTACATTGGAATAAAAGGGACAGTTAATTTTAATTTTGTGTATCTATTAATTTCATGTATGGATATCGTAGACTTGTTGTGTTCATGAGCATCAAGAAAATGTAATAATTCATTTTTATTTATTTGTTTATGTTTAGGTAACCTACACTGGTACTTGTATACTTAATAACCTACATATTGTATACACAATAGAAATATTTATAATATACAACAAGCCTAAAACAAGTTACACATATACATATAATGACCTCATTACATTTTGCATTAAGATGCGCAACATAATGTTATGATTCGAGATTTTGAAATTATTTATTGCTTTGCAGTTAAAGTGATAAACTAATTGTACCAACAAAAGCTAATAAATTATTGAGTCGCTTAACAATATATATAAAAAAATATTTTGATATTTACAAACCGCCGCAGGCACAAAATTGTACCGCCGACAATGACATTTGTTCTTCAGGCCACGCTACCGAATACTGGTTTCTTTGTAATCATTAATTCATATTTAGTATATTTTTAAGTAGAAACTGCTATGAATGCCATTACTTCTAAAAAGTTACTAGAAAGCTTAAAGCTTAGTAATCGTCATTTACTGTCTTAATCAAACGCTCTTTGAGTTATGTTTCTATCACTCTTACGTCAAATGAAAAAGACAAACAGTTTTCACAGTATTTGAAATAAACATCTTTTCACCAGCGGATCCAGCTTCTATAGAATCGCTTAAATATTAAAATACTTCATTTTAATGCAACAATCGAATGGAGTATGGTTCTTAAGGGTGTATTACATTATCGGGTATTAATTCTTAATCAATTCTTTAGAATCACTTGAATATGAATATTTTATTTTATTTACATGATCCGTAAAAGCTTAGAATAAATTTGAAGGGTCGGAAATTTAATTGTCGAGCTCTTAACTCAACTTTAATTAGCATTGAATTTCTTTGTTGACTTTACTCAAATGTAATAATCAAAATATTGCAAAAGTCAATATTACAAAGTCCCAGTTAATTTTTCATCCTTAACAGTTTAAAGACTAATAAATGCTCAATACACATGATTTAAAACCAGTTTCAAATTCCCACAACTTAAAATAAGTTGTGCAAAAGTTAACAGGCAACAGTACAGCGAGCCGACGCGAGTCCTTATAACGTATTCAAACAACATAATCCAGGACCTAATGATAGCAATCTGTTGGTAATAAATCGTTAATGGACTATCGCTTGTCCACCGTACTTGTGGGTGATGCTGGCTGTATTCTGGTTACCGGTGAGATGTAGAGAATCGATGCTGAGAAGTTCACAATGGGTATCGTTCTTGGAATATGGAATTTTTTATTGCTATTGCTAACTGATCACCTTTTGTCTATTAAGTTATGTATTTGGCTTGGTGGCTATAACAGTATTTTTAGTTGTCTTTCTTTATAATACGAGTATCTACAAAGGGCTTTCCAATATGTTTCGAGAATAATTATTTTAAAATTATGAAAATAAAAAATGGATGACGTGAGCCGGTGTTATGGTAAAAGTCTCTAAGTCTTCGGGTAGGACTTGAAACATTGAAACATGTTTTAATATCGGCTTATAAGTTTAGATCGCTTTAAAAATTATAAAAGTCGTCATTTTTTTTAATATTAAGCTCAGCAAATGATTCAGCACCTTATGATAAGCAGTAGAGGAGTTCATATGTGAAGCCAGTGAAGCATACGACATGATGCCCTAGCCACCCTCACATTGCCGGCCCAAAAAGTGCTTTTTACGCCTCTTTTAAACGAGGCCGGCCCATGTTGTAGGAAGGAATACGCGTGTGTCCAAGGACAGTAAGTGTCTAGACTGAATTGTCGAAATATAAAAAAAGGAATTACAATATTATTGCCTTGCTTCGGAAGGCACGTTAAGCCGTTTGTGACGGTTGTCACGGCAACTGCTTTAACCCACCAAGCCGTATTGGACCAGCGTGGAGGTTTTATGGCCCAAAATCCTAATATGTTTGGCCCATGTCCAGCAGTGAGACGTACATAGGTTGGTGTTGATGATGATGATGACATGATTTTTGGTTTAAAGCAAATAAAAATATATGATGAAGGAATTTTATGTCCAGTGAGTCAATTAAGTTTTAAATCATTTCGAAAAAGTAATGCAAACTGCATGGAATTTCGAACATTCTTTAAAAATGTATTTTAATTTTCTTACAAATATCGACTTGTTTCCCCGAAAAGGTTTTATTTTACTTGATTATCACATTATGAAAAATTAAAAATTGAGGACAAAATAAGTGTTACTCATTTATTTTTGTTTAATATATTTGAATAATGTTAAATATGTAGTATATAATTATAATACAAACTTGTACTCAAATAACTTTGTTTTTTATGTATGTATTTTTAAGTAAGTTGTCCAGAATAGTTCTGCGCGTAGGACGACGCCTGAAGGCAAGCTCGGCACGTGAATGAACTTTCACCATTTGTCCACGGCTTTAGATATAACAGATTTATTCCCCAACTTACTAACAGTTCGTAGGGCGAAATAAAGATGTCACACATTTTGAAGGGGGGAAGCGGACAACGTCTTCAAGATAAGGAATTATCTTATTTGTTAAATTCTTTTCATTAACATATCTAAAACATTAATAAACTTTACTTTTAAGATATCGTTAGATCTAAATTACGTCTCTTACTGTTAAATACAATCAAATTTTAAAATAAGAATAAAAATCTTATCTTATCAAGTTTTCGTCTAACATTTAAAATAACATCATCATCAATAACATCATTCATCTACGCATTAGGTATTTGACCTTAGAGTTAACAAGATATAATCATATTTAGGGTGAAATTGGCACTGATTATAGAATAAAAATCACAATATGATGGTAATATAAATAGTTACAAAATCTTTTATCTCAGATCCAAATTCCAAGAGTCGCATGTGTCACCATTTAAAGATCAAGGAAAATCGTGATAAGGAAATAATATTGAAGTAAGAAAGATGGAAATTTAAACAATATCTCTGTGTGTTACATAATTATGTTATGATGTCAATTGTATAACACGAGCTTAGTTAATATTCAGGTAATTCTGTTCAGATTTACTATATAAGCTTTAAGATAGGGATGATATATAAGGAAAGAGTGTAAATAAGTAGTTATCTACCTAATCAAACATGAATAAAATCGAAAATAAAAATAAAAATGGTATTTTGGTGGCGGATCTTTCAAATATTTATATAAATTTATAAAAATTAGAAAACTAATAACTAAATTAAATTTAAGAAAATATTCAATAGATTATGCTTAAGCAAAATGTAAAACAGACACAATTAAGAAAAAAAAAACAAAAAAACTCAACGACATGAAAGCAATTCTTAAAAGTAAAAAATCGTAAATTTATCAATCTAAGAGGTTGTAACATCTTACAAATAGTTTCATTTTACTACAATCATACAAGGACAAGGAAAAGTAATTTGGTAATTAACATCACGATGGTTGTGGGATACCTTATAGACACCAAAATGGATTGTCTACGTCACAGGAATGGAACTCACACAAAATTAAGTTAGTAAATTTATTAAAATAAAGTCGGTTATTGAGTCATTGTTGTGGTGGGCTCTCCAATTGAACTGTGTCACAAACTCTTGAACGCGACGCTTAGGGACCGTCTACATCCAACATAGCTTGAGTCGTTGCTAGTTTACTTAACATGTGGCGGTTACATTATTTTAATTGCACACCGCGCAAAACGGGAAAAATTAAGTAGTTTTTTTTAATGATTATTTAGTCACCGACTTTAATGGCTCCCTTATAAAACATAAATTTCTGGTTTGGAAGTTTTTCTTTACTATAGACTTTAAATCTATGTTTAAAAATACACCTGACATTAATATTAAATTAATATAACCTATGAAAAATGAAAGCATAATAAGCCCTATGACATTTACAGGTGCCATTATTTGGATTATACAACAAAAGTTAATAGGATAATAATCATAAAATGTAAGAGCAACGGGGAAAATTAAAATTTATAAACTTGAGGCGTGTCGAATTGCAGTAATCATCAAAATTTTCTTATGCCATATTTAATACTGATCTTGGCGATCCTGGTTGACTGTTACTGAAACAAATATATAGAGCAGTTCACGAATGACAGAAAGGAAACCAGTTCTCTTTTTGAACTTCGAATTGACTACGAATATTTAGCAAAAAGTTCGCAATAGCCCGTAGTATGTGACCCCGGCATTACATAACCACACTCATAACTCAGTACCTGCCGGGCTCGAACCTGTAACCACCCAGTGACAGTTGCGCCGCCGGCAGCGGGCACAATGGCGATTGTTCTTGCTGATCACGAGATACCAACTCCACCTATACACTCGTTCCTTATTATTTATTGTGTACGGACCCACAATTACTAATATAAGATGCTAGGTTTGTTCTTTATTAGTTTTACGAATAAAATTATAATTTATAAAAAGCAAAGGAGGTCGCTAAAATGGAGACAATAATGTACTGAGGCCAACTTTGCGGGAATAAATATCCCTTAATACCTTTAATAGTTATTTAGTCTTAAATTTTCTTTTTCTTAATTAGAGACAAAAAAGTATTGAGTCGTTAGTTACAATCGTGGAAATTTCCAATGAGAATAGTGAAATTTTCGAGTTCGCTAATATGACAGAAACCAAATAGTGAATAATTAGCGGTTAAACTAAAGGGAAGAACCAGTCAATAAACAAAATATAACACGATAATAAATAACAATTCAGCACCCCAAAACGCCAAAACATATGGAATGACATTTCGTGACGATTGTTCACAGACGTTGGACATGTGCCTTTTCTACGGATTATTTGTATTACACTTTTAAACACACATGTATAAATTACTTACAATTCTAAATAAATAATGTACGGATATAGCATTGTTTTAGGAATCTTTGTACTTTTCTCTATATTTTAGCCTCGGGTACACAATTGGGTTAAAATACTTGAAAAATTAATGGCTTACTTTTGGATTCAAAATCAAAAATGAGAACTTTGCGTACAAAAAGATTTCTGGTCTCGATTCATTGTCGCGCAGCCACTGGGAGAGAATATTTTTTTTATATAACAGACTCCTTCAAAGGAGGCGTGTTAAGGTACCTTTTGGGCTGACAAGGTGGTGGTGGCTAGTTACAATGTCTTATGCAAAAATGCTACTATCTATGCTTAATATGGACTTGTACTGCTTACCACGAGGCTGAATCGAGCGAGCTATTTGCTGTTTTTGTTTTTTAACCACAATTAATTAAATTTCACCTTAATCATTCCAAAAAGCCTTTTCTACACTACTTCGCTACATTTAAAAAAAATAAGATTTTTCACTGAGCGATATTATCAGAACGTGTATATATACTGAAATTCGGAAGCATTGTTAGCGTGTTTAGGCTTAGCATTACGTATTGTGAACTTTCTATGTCTTGTCTTGAGTTTTTGCCTTGAACGTGCCACGGCTTTTGTAAAGAGATTTTTTTATAAGGAACAATGCGAATATGCAAATGAATCTTAAGTCAATATAATGCCTTCCTCTGTACAATTGTTAAATTATCATCTCCGTTTCAAAAAAAATGCTGATTGCGTATTAACTTTGCAGGTTATGATTTCCCACTAACATTCCCTAACTAATATTTTCGTAACTAAGCACAGATTACTTGGTAAAACCATTTTTTACCAACACATTGATTCGATATAGTGGTAAACATAATTACATACAATTCGATGTCAAGCGATTGCACGTCCATCTTTGACATTGAATTGAACGAATGGTAAATGAGATAAAAACAAAATAATTTGACAAAAAACGCGTCACGATGAAAAACAACCCGGCGATGATTACGTATGATTGCTACGTACTCTCCGATAATAGTATCCTATAAAACTATGTCCAGTACAACTTGGGCCGTAACTTCCTTAAATACCTGTTGAGATTACAGTCAATTGATAGGTCAAGTTAATCTTCTTTGAAAAGGTTGCGCATACACATGTCCGATAGAATGATATTAATACAAAAGACTACCTTGTATGTCATAGACGTCACGAAGCAATGATTGTGTGTAATTAGAGGTGCAAATTAAATACATTCAATTATTTTTTGGTAGCGAAACCTGACTGTAATGTCAATGTCAGATGTCATGACCGTAGAAGGCTTATTTAGTGATGATTACAGGTAATTATTTTAATTTTTGAATTGATTACGAGTTTTTTAACTGCCTTTAATTATCAAATTTGAAAAAGACTAATCTTTATGAACCTTAAATCTTTTTATCTTTTTCTTTTTATGTTTAACCTTCTTTTATCTAAGTAATACAGCAGCAAAATCTGTAGCTACCAATCATTATTCGTTATATTATATCGTTATACTTCCAGTCTTCACCCAACTTCATGGCTAATCGGAATATCTAAAATTGCCTGTCTTTTTCAAACGGTCTAAAGACATATTTTTTCACAGTTCTTACAGTTGTTGCTTTCCAAAATTAAAAATAAACGCAAATTTAAGAGCTACGTAAAGATCTTTCTACATAGTGAAAAAACGTGTGAAGTTTGGGCCATGGGTGAATGCGGTCGCCGTAACGACAAGGACCAACGGACCACGAGATAAATAAAAATATTGTCCCATTATGTAAATTTTTTTATGTTTTCTTAATGGAAACCTATGCTCGAGGCACTAGGCCAACTCAAGCAGCCAATTTAAAGTACAACGCCAGGATTTGGCCTTGAGAACAGCTATTTTTGACAGCGGAAATTGTTATGTTTGATAACCATAATTATATATTTTATATGATTAAAAACTTTGTTGATAACATTCCCATAGTATATTAAAAGCAGTCTTACTTAACATACAGGTAACATACAAAGTAAAAATGATAAAAATAACATCAATAAACGCGTAGAGTTCATAAGTAAAACAGTAAGTACCGGAGAGTCGCCGCGATTTAGTGAAATTGACACACGATCGACATCAAAGTCGGCGTTCGGTTTTCTATAAAACAGATTGACTAATAATGAACACGACCCGGTAATCGGAATGATCTGTCGTGAGAACTTTGGACCGTTAACTGAGACTTTTACAACTTTTCTGATGTGGCTGCACAGTGAGCGATTCCAACGTGAGTGGAGCGGTTTTATGTGTTTTATGTGTTGTGTGTGAGAAGGTTTCAGCGCTTATCATATTTTAAGGCTAGGATAATATGGGTTTGTAAAGTATTTGTAAGTCTCTTACTAGTTTCATCCTTGCTTGTATTCAAAATAAAACAGGCCAAGCATTTATAATTTTAAGCAGCCGTAGTCCCGTGGTCTATACACCTTTTTACTTAGCTAAAAGTTCCAGGTTCGAATCTCAGTACGGGCAGATATTTGTATGGTAAGTTCATACCAATTTTAAAACGTGTTTAGCAGAGTTTTAACTGTAAAACCTGTTTTAGTGGCCCAACATCTAACTACGACTTTACAACAGATACACTCAAAAGAAATCCACCTATTTCGGATTAGTCACGCAATTTGTCAATCAATTTACCGTCACCGCACTATAGATCGTCCAGGCACCATTAAATGTCAATTTTTATAAAAAAACAGGCTCTTTGCGTTCGCCGCGCGCATATTAATTTCTATAAAATTAATTGCGATGACAAATCCATTAATTTAAATTGCCACGACTGGTTTCTGGTGTTTTCGAATAATTGTTATTACATTTATTTTCTGAGGCTGTGTTATTTTGTTTTCTGTTGTTTTTGAATAAAATAGGTGATATTTATTTGGTCTTCTGGAAGAAATAGTAATATTAAAAGGTGTATAGAGTTTTTAGAATCTTTATAATAGAGGAGCAGTAGAACATGATATAAATATATTTTAAATACAGTATTAAATGAAGAAGCTACATGTAACCTAACCCTAAGAGTCGATGTCAATAGGCAGTCGTCTGAAGTTTATTGATAATACATTGCTCTCTGTTTATACATTTATTCTTGGATATAGCGTAGTAACAATACAATGCTCGTTACCTTTTTAATAAGAGAAACGCTATTAATGACACTGATGGATTTTGGGCTGATTCAGTTTATTTTTTAAAATGGATTGATAAAAATATTCTATTTTTTATACTTTACTTCATTTACATTGAAAAAACTGAGATCGAGCAGTCCTATTGCATTGTGTGATCTCTATCAGACACCTTTGACATCCATTGTGTAAAATAAAAAATAAATATATGTATATATATATAAAAGCAAAACATGTATATATTTCATAATATTACTTTACAAATATGACACAGCGTTAGTTTAAAGGAGTGTCGGTATCTAAGGACGAGATATAGATTTAAAATGTTTAGACATTTAGGAGAATAGGGGTCTTGTCTCTGTCTGTGCGATGTCACCTTTTAAATTTTGTTAGTAGGTTTCGCGAACTTGATTCGGAACAACGAGACGCCAGTTTTTGACAGTAAGTTGGCAAAACGTAATAAAGAGGTTGGTATTATTGGATGAAGCTGTGAAAAGACTAAAGCGCGAATTGTGAGTAAATTAACAATTTAAGCTACAAGACTATCAACAGAGAATTGGTAAGTCGTCATTTTAAATAGACATATTGAATTTCTATACCTGTGGACAGGCAATGGATGTTATCATAATAATGACAGATGATTATATGAACAAAAGAGCAATGTATATTTTGAATTTTTTACAATTAAAGTAATTGTCGAATTTACTGAGATTCTTTTCATCTATCTGTTTAATTCTTGTTTTCAATATTGTTATGATTGTAAACATTTTCATGGCGGAGCAGAGTAGGTACCTAGCAACTTTTGATTTGTAAATACCAAATTGGGCAGTTGTTATTGCACTAGTAGTATACTTAAACATAGGTATTTTAAATAGTAAAAAGTAATTTCGCAGCAAATATTCCACTCGAAAGAGACAAATTATTTCACTGAATTGTGTGTGCATCTCAAAATATAATACTTAAAATAAATAAAAACTAAAGTGCCAACAAACTTGACGTTTCTTAAAGTCTATCTTTTTCTTTTCAATTACAATGAAAGAGGGAAAGATAGTAGAATTTTAGTTTATTACATTTCCAGCAGTTGCCATTGTCTACTTTTTACATAAATAAAACCAATATTAAAATATATATAACTTGGCAATTATAAGAATTCAACAGTAAGAAAAATTTGGTCTGAATACGCAATTAAAGCATAAACGTTCAATAAAAGGCAGGTTATTGACAATTAAAATTATAACTCGAGCAATTAAGTAAATTTATAAAGAAAATATCTACAAATTGTTCATGAGATGGATATTATTTTTGTTTATGATTTTACCAAATTGGAAGTTTATATTTTATAGCAGTCACGACTATTCTGAATCCGACAATTTAAAGCATAGTTATAAAGACAATTGGCATGCAGTTATGAACTCTACGGCAAGGTATTATGATAGTTTAGAAGTCTTATTATGATTATATACTGTATATTTATATACAAGGTTGATAGATGTCTTCCGTTAGCAAAAACATTCACTTTTAGTGATAATCTAATATTTCCGGATTTAATTAATCATTGTTGTTTCATTTTTAAAATTTTTATATTATATGTCAGGAGGTAGGTGGTTAAAACACCAATCTTCAACAGTTCTTTTTCCTATTCCAATCAAATTTTTAAGAACTTAAAAACGGTTTTTAAGAACTTAAAGTTATATATTGAAAACCAATAATACTTCTGAGTTTTTTTTAAAGTAAAAAATAATAATTTTACATTATGGGTTTAACAAGCAATACTGGTAACAGTCAAAATTTAGTAATTATTAGTTTTGTAAAACTAGCAAGCAATTTGTGTCGTCATTTTTCCGTAGATCTTTCAAATACCATTGAAAACGTAAAATGATGTTAACTGTTACCTTTGCTTGCTTTCCTTTTTTAGCTGGATTTAATAAGAGGAAAAAGCATAGAAGACCTCAATGATATACTTACTAATTGTGAATATTATATTCCAATACGACTTACTGAGAGCTTGATAAAGTAATGTAAAATATAAAATCTTTTAAATGTATGGACAGATAATAATTAATATTAGAAATTGAGTTATGCAATACACGTGTCATTACTTAGGTTTGTTTTGATGTTTCTGTAGAAAGTGAGCTTATGTACTCGGTAAATTGGCCAATTTAATGGAATAAATGCATTAGGTATGCGTAATGAAAAATGCTAATTTAGCTAAAATGTCAAAGACAGAATAGGTGATAGAACGAGGTGCCTTTTTACGGGGAGGAATTCGTTTACAGACTTAAATCCTGTGTAAGCGCAGTGCTATCAAAGATAAACTGGAAATCAGATATTTGCGTTCAAAAGATGATCCATTTAGCAATAGTTGAGTACATCGAATGCTAATATCAAATCTCATACGTATTTTTCGTTTATATAGATAGTAACAGAGATTTTTGAATAATAATCAGGCAGCTTAGAAATCTGCACGAGATAATAAAAACTATAAGTGAAGCAAACCTCCTTACCAATCTTATCTAGGAGTGAGATTTGTATCTTATATTCACATACTATACGCAAATTTACATTACCGCAATAAAGTTAAGTCTTGGGTCTTGTGTGGAATGTTATCAAAAGTCGTTTGTCTTTTCAATTATATAAAAGGGAACAATAAGCAAGTGTGTTTTGTTTAATCGCAGACACCCATTGTACTCATCTGCCGGAAAATTACACTAACTACACGGTATATAGTATCGTACCATTTATATGCCAGCTGCTGTCCTATTGGCGAACTCAACAATCGCTTGAGCGACAAAATCATGAAGCGTGTACTCACTGTTACATTTGTACTTAATACTACACCTAAACCTATTTAAAAGACATCAAAAAGGTTGGTATTATTTTGTGTTCCAATTTTGAATTTTCAGCATGCCCACAAATTTTCCAGTGCGGTTTTGAAAAAAGGAATTTCAGAATTTAGCCTCAAACGCTGAGGTTTAAACGGAAATTAAACTAAATGTCAGTTTAGGCGTGTCCAATTTATAAGTTTGTGCGCAATTGAGTGCCAGTTGTCACGGTTGGTGGTCATTGCTTCACCGAGGTTGCGAGTGATGTACCCTGATGTGTGTAACGGCGTCGCTTCACGTGACGTGCGCCGGCAATCACAAATTATGATCAGTCTGATTTGCTGGAATCGTTTTATAGTGCTTAATATGCCAGTAGTTTTTATTTCTTACTGTGCTTGCAAATACGCAATTTATTACTTATTGTTTAAAAATTTACAAGAGGAATTACAATAAGCGTTGCTAGAAGTTGTATGGTAAGTTTGTGCTATTTTAAAAAGCCTACTGAAGCTGTCATATTTAAATAAAATGATATACACATATTTTCTCTCAAATTGAAAATTAAAATTAAAATTATTTTAATAAATATAAATATGTACACATGTATCTATTATTTTAAATCTTTATCTCAATTCTTAAAGAGTCTTGCGGGGAATTCAAATTTATTTTTCAATTTGAGTAATAAATTAAACAACCTGCATACCTTTCCTTCGAAGCGGCTTTCTTACCCAATCATCTTTTTTATTCCATCCTTGTCACAGTTAATTTTCAAACCAATAAGCCAAGCTTTTGTCAAAGCCTGCAAAGCGCCAAGTAATCCCGACTCAAAGGGAGGAATTTGTCAAAAAAGTGGACGCTGCGGCCGCGGGCGACATGTCATTATGCAAATCTAAACCTTGGAGAAGTGACTTAAAGAATAGTTGGTTTACATGCGTCGAAGAAAAAAAATATTCACTTGATGATTTCGACCTCATCCGAACTGCATTAATTTTCAGCTACATTGGACTGTACATTTTTTAACTTCCGCGTTGAATTATTATGAATGCAAAAATTTGCATTATTATTTATCATTACTCTACGTAACATGTACAAATCGCTTTTTGTTCTTTAAACGTACCCCGGATACAGTTATGTACAGTTAGTGCTTGATAGCCTTGGACAGTTGAAAAATTGTGGGTGGATTAAGAACAGCCGACTAGTTCACCATACTAGAAGGAAATTGGTTACTTATAGCTTATATAACATATAAAAACCAAGATAAAGCTTTTTTACTGGTATTTTGGAAAAATGATAAGTGTAATTAATTTGTCTCATTTATTTAAAACTAGATTCACAGTCGCCTTAACGTCGTAGTACTACAAACGTATTCCGTCCTTCATACAATTTGGATTCCTTTAAAAGTGGCGCGAAAAAGCACTTTTTGTGCCGGCAAGATGAAGGTGGCTAGAGCATTATGTCGCATGCTGCACTAGCTATCTTCACATATGGGTTCCCCTGCCGGTGGTGTTGTGTCATTTGCTGAGATTTTTATTTAAAAAACAGTCACTGTGGCAACCAAATGGTGTTAACTAAGTCAAAGATTGTGATTCATGTTCGAAAAATAAAAAATAGGTGCCTTATTCTAGTAGTTACTTACGATTTAGATTTTTTAGACACACACCAAAGTATTATCTAATACAAATAAAACATCATTAAGAGCTTGTGTTATTGAGACTTGATAATGGAGAAACATAGTAATATGTGTATAAATATCAACAAATACTGACCCTACTGTTATTCGAACCATGGATGGCTGTGGAGGAGGTTGTATGTTATTTTCTAATCTTACAAGCTATATTAAGTCTGCCTTTAATATTTGGTCAAATTTATAACAGACATAAGATAAGCAGACTCACATGTCTCTGTAAAAGAAATTAAGAGTGCGCCCATGTAAACCAACCACAAATCTCTCCGTGTAGGGCGGTGACGGAATGTCAAAAATTTCTGCTTCAAAATGGGACTTGGCCACGTCTTGATGCCTGAGGTGTTACTTTAGTGCATTACTAAAACTTTCCGGGAATTTTGTGTCTCAAGACTTATAGGTGATTCATTCGGTCCAATGTAATCAAAATATTTTTTGTCCTGACTCAATTCTATTTTTAACTGGAAATTGGGAAAAGTAGTTTCAGAGTGAATGAAATCTTTTTAGACTATTTGATAAGGATTATAAGTGCAACATTTTATATAGACATTATTTTATTAGCTCAAATACTTAATACTGATAGGGACAGGCTTTTTTATATCTAAGAAACATTTACAGATTTTGGACCTTCATATAACTACTTTATAGTGATGGCCCGATGCAAATCGCTGTAAAAAATATCTGCAGATATTACGACCTCTTAACGATATATTCTAAAAATAATAGGTATTTAACACAAAGAAGGTATTAAATTAACTATTGTTGAAACATCGTCTTAAATTCAAATAGTTTTCCATGTTATTTCGTTTGAATTCTATGGTTCTTTTTTTAAATTTCGAAGTTTCATATATCCAAGTAAGTGGAAAACAAAAAATACGAAAGAGGTTTAATATCACAATTTAAAAGCTTACTCTTTGTCTATCTTAACATAAAGTAAAGGAGAAATTATAAAAAGAGAACATTAATATCAAATCTTGTCGGGCAACGAGTGTCGACCGCTAGTCTCAACGTTGTGTGACCGTTCCGTTGCTCGCACAATTGAATAATTCATGAGTGGACGTTGGTAATTAAATGTCTTGGCGGTAAAAACGCTGACACCAACCTGTGACCGAAAGCGTAGGGCAATTTTTTCATTTAATTGTTTTTTGTACAATGATACTAGCGAATCATAAAAAAGGCAATTCTGGATTGAACACATACATTAGAATACAGCAGAAAAATTGAAAAGTTTGTCAACCATTTCTTGGTTCTTTTAAACTGTGTATAACAAACAAATGATTGTTTTACAATTTGGTGTATGAAAAGAAGTTTACCCCTTTGTGCACCCTTTATGACAAATTGACATTGAAGTCAAAGACAAAATCAAAATATCTTTATTTAAATAGACTCATTTACTAAGTTCTTTTAGATCCTCATAACAGGGAATATGTATCAGAAAAATAAATAAATCTAATTAAATATAATAGTGATAACTTAAAGTGGTTATTAATCGTGTATTTGCAAATTGTCCACATTATAGAATCTAATTATGTATTAAATATATTATTTTAAAATTAAAACTAACACTAATATACATATTCCCAATTAACCCTACCACCGCTTCGACGAACTAGTAGCTGCACAGAAGAAGCGGCGCAAAAACTCTCAGTTGACCAATTATATGATATTTTCACTCTCCTATATAGTGAGAAAAAGTAAAGAAAGCTATCACGAAAATTGACTTAACTGACACCTAAATAAATTAACTCTAATCGGTAAGTTATTTTTCAAATAATAAAGTTGTGACATTATTATAACGTTCTCGAACTTTAAAAAAGAAAAACAATTTTTTGACCCTTTGTGTCTATATAATCTATGGTTTAGTTTCAATATCTAGTAATACATCGTTGATTCCAAAAGTGCTAAGATGAACACGTTAAAGTTAATAATTCTGACTGATGATTGCAAAGATTTTAGAATTTTAAATCTATATCTATGCGAGTGCAGCGAAGTGTTTGCGATGTTAATGTCAAGTACACATAACATTTCCGACGCAATTAAAGCGTTTTTTAAATCAATTCAGCTTGTTTAAAAATGAGTCATATTTGCTTCCTTATTTCTTATAATGTTTAGTTTATAAAGTTATTTATACTACAGTTATTAATAAGTTGATAACTTACTACTTTTAAGATTTGCGTTTATTTGCACTACCTAGAGGAGATCATAGGCGACAATAGGCCTATTATTTACATCGTGTCGTGAGGATAAGTCGTAAGGATACGGTGGTGATTCGTAATTGACTTGCATACTATTTGTTATACAGGTTGAATCAAGTCAATCTCATTCGCAGAGATACGAACGGATGTTTTCATAACCATATTTGCTGATATTATTACTACTTCAGGTAGTTGTACAATGGATGTAAATATTCGCATGTTACTACTAACGCGGGTTATTGAGGTATCGTAGCTGTAAGGACCTGCATATAATGTCCAAGCGGTGTACTTTGTGAATTCGTACTTTATTGCTTTAAACTTTCATTGTCATTTCTATATAGATGCTTGTAACAGTGACAAAATGATGCGAACTTATGACAGAAAAATACATCGTATTATATTTCAGTTTAGAGTCTAATTTTAATTTTGGTAAACAATAATCTTTATAAAGAGGGTCATGGAGTTCAAATAGTAGTTGATCATCTACAGAACCTTCAAATTGATTTTTGAATAAAGAATTTTGTAAGGCACCGCCATAAGATTGAGGTTTAGGAGCTTGTTGGCGTATAGGTTCAAGCGCTCTGGTTTAGTTTATGCCAACAAAACGGCTCTTGGGATAGTTGTTCCTTGATAGGTCAATCAAAATCTGGTATCTCTAGTTCCTTAGTGCTATAGAAGGTAAGTTAAGCTGTTGGTCTCAGTTGTAATGGCAACCGCTTTCACCCACCAACCGATATTGGACCAGCAGCGTGGTGATGTAATGCCCAAAGCTCCTTATGTATTCCTCTCATGAAGGATAGCCTGTGCCCAAGAGTGGGACGTTTTTAGGCTGTCAATAATGATGGTGAATGCACCTGAAATCAATAAATAGAATATCATCAATTTATCGACGATTAATTTTGGCATGAAGTACGTGTAAGTAGAAAAAGATAATAAATATTAATTTCCTTTGCCACAATAGACACCCGGCTGCCTTGAGACAGTTTAAAAACAATTGTGTTGCTTGTTGCAAGCTTGACAGGTTAATTAACAACATTTTGACCACCAACTGCTATTTAAGCCACATCTTTTATACCATGTTTTAATTGTTTATATTTGTTATAGTTTTTGATATACCACTTTCTGTAAATAGAAAAACCGTATATGAAAGACGAGAATATGTAAGCCAGTTCAAAATAAGTACTCGGATTATTAATAACAAGCGATACAACAACAATCGAACCTATAAATCTAACAAAAACAGTCAGAACAGTATCTAATGATAGTCCTCGAGTACGAACCGCAAAAATGTTACAAATCTCTCAAAAACTCCACTTAATTAATGCTCACATTTAAAAATCCGTAATTATAATAAGTGATCCTGGATTACAGCGGATGAGTCTGTAATCTTCGCAATTTTCACTTAATCGCTCCAGTTAACTCGTCCATTATAAGCTGACCTCTATCATCAGGCCATGTTGCGGTATCCCTTCGGAAATGCGTCATCAAGGCGATGTAGCGGGCTTAAAATAGTCTGGTCCGGTAAAGGTACCTCAAGACATTTGGACTTATGTGATAATTTTAGGGTCAGTCGAAGAAATTTGATAATTCTCGGTTAGAGAAACGATCCTTTTAATAATAACTTAGATCGCAATGCTGGTAAATTATCAAATTTATAGAAAAAACTATAGAGAAGACAATATATTGTATGAAAATTTACAAATATTTATAAACGTAAGGTCTTCACAAGTTTGGCCTTATGCGAAAGCAGATGTTCAACAAAAGCGAAGCATGGTGTAAGAAGGTTATCGAATATCAATCGCGTCGTATATAGTTTATAGCATGCTAAGTAGACACATGAACCTGAAAATGCTTCGTGATAAGAAAAGCCTTAAGAAGGTCTTATTCGGCAACACGGGCCACGGGCTGATTTGAATGCATATACTTTTTAACCAGCAGTTGGAGCAGTAGTTAGAGACTTACTTGAACAAACAATATTTTGTAATCCACACGTGATACCGCTGTACCAACAACGGTATCACGTGTAGAATACGTGAAGCCTTATGTATTTAACGTAAAGTCCTATGTAGTTACTTAGTTAGGCAATGTTGTTAAAGTATAATAATATAATATTAGCAGTCAAATAAAAAAATAAAAAAATATATGTAAATTTGATTGGTGTTCTTCTAGTAAATAACATAAAAGATTAATATAATTGGAATATTAGACAGCTTGAAAAACACGAAAGGTTTAGAGAGAATTGATTTTTGTTACATACTTATATGTAGCGAATACAGAACCGTTCATTTTATATGTTGTTTGTCAAATATATGTACATCGTTAACGCTTCTCACTTTTAAAGAATGCTTAACGTTTTTGTTTAAGCAATACTTAAAATTTGATAAGTTTTTCAGTTATAAGGCTTATGCCTAAAAAATAAAGACAACTTTTTGTTCTAGCTCTCCAGCAAGGATAAAAGTACCTTAATATAAATTAATTGAACCTTAATTAAGAATGCTTTACTAACAATATTTTTAGTTTATTAAATCCAAAGCGCGGCTCCACGCCTTTCTTATTGTAGACGCAAGAATCATTCATCACCGACCCGTCAAAAACTAATTGTCCCTCACCGCTAACCATCGCATTGTGACCGTAATTATGCCCTTATTTTTTATATAAAGAACTAAAACGGCCTTATGATTCACTACAAAAAAGACACTTTTTCACTTGATATGTTTTTCGATAGAAATTCCAAATATTTCATAACGAATACGCATGGCCTAAGGGTTAACAGGGATTTGGGTAATCGTCCACTTCGATAGTATCTGGTCACAAATCTGTTATTAGACACCGTTATGTTATTAATTACGGGACGTTTATCATTTTTTTTGAGAAATATTTTTCTAGAAAATATTTTGACATGTGCCAATTATTGTAGCTGTAGAGTAATTTGCGAGTTTAACATTTTCGTCACTTTTCTTACAATTTTTTTAACTTCACTTATTAATTCACACTTTGGAAATATATCTTTAAATATTCCGTCTATTCAATCCTTCAATGCTACTGTGAAGAAGTTAAGCAAGGGTGGTATATACAAAATAGGTAATGACTTCGCTTATGACTTTATGTGATGCTGTGTCATACGTGTTGCTTGCTTGAAGTTCTTTGGCATCAAAGATCTCAAGAAAAGCTCTATTTTCTGAGAACTGTTATAAATTCTTCTTTTGTCTGTTTATTTTTTATTTATTCATGCGTCTATGTCTCTGCTAACGCGCAACAGATCTTTTTCTGATCTTTCTAATCTATTTTGCAGTTTAACTTATGGGGATTTCTTGAGACATTATTTAAAGGGCCCTTCAAGGGCATATCTTCGAGAGAAGGAGGAAATAATCTTTTATTACAAATGTATTATTAGAAACTGAAAGTAATATTAGGTACAACCGCTTAGTTGTTAATAGGCGAGCAGAATTCTTGTTTGCTATTTTAAATGGAACTAGCATTTGATTTGAGGCAGATTGAGCGACTTATAAAGTTCCTCTAGTGGGGTACTACCAACATCACATTCATAAGCATGAAGTAGTTACTTGTGTTACAGTTTGAAGGCAAAGGCCGCCAGTACAATTACAAAGCTTGTACGATATTCAATCTACGTACTACATACCTTAATATTAGGTCCTAAATTATGAAATTGGCGTTTTGTCGTTCAAGCCACTTTGATCTGAAAGATCTCGTTGTCTAAGAATTTCCAATTCATATTTATAAATCTATTTAGCTGGTAAATTTGAGTTTCGAACACTGTCATTCATTTGTTTTTTCCTGAGTTTTTGATTCTCGCTCCTGTGGTTTTTTATATAATGGGATCAATGAACTACGTATCAGATGGTAAAAGTGCTTAGACAGCAATGGTGCATACTTTAATTAATTATAATAATATTAATATTTTAATTTAAAAAATCGCCAATTTCGATTGCAATTACATTGTATTTGTATAATACCTTTTGTTACGACCGCTTTTGTGTACAACTCTATCTAACCTTTTTGGTTGTTACGCTTAAGATGGCTATTAGGCAGAAATGTTAAACATTTTAACCATATGCCAATTTAAAAATACATAATATAATCTGCCTTTTTAACCTAATTGGACCATGTAAAGGAGCCAATTTGGTAGCCATTGAAGTAAATTACAGGGTGTTCTGTGTACAACAATAGGCGTAACCAACTCCTTCGGGGGTAGCAGGCGGAGCCGGGGCAACCGATTAGTGTAGTAACAGAAAATTGATGTTACGGAGTCATCGACATTGTTCGTGAATGAGTTTTTATAATTATTGTTTTTGTTTTTCATAACATACTTGGTAAGTAAAGTAATAATTGGAAGAAACCTAATTTTAATTATTATATATTCAAATTATATTGGGATTACATACAGTTATAATAACATGTATAAAGAGGTTTTAACATTTTAATGAGACTTCCTTTGCCTATGTCATTTTTATTTCATGCTACCTACATAGTAGCATTTATTTATGTAATTTTATGAAAGTTCATGGTGCAAACTAGATTGTAAGTCCATTTAGGTTCATATGCATCTAATTATAAAATGCATTTCGTAAAATGACCACTCTATATTTTTCGAAGGTAGTTAGAAATATTTGGTCATGATATATATTTTCGTTTATTTCACTGTAGTCTTAGGTAAGTCAGGAAGTATATAACTTATATATGTTGAATCTAATCTATCACTAGATCATTTCTACACGTGAAGCGTGTTATAAGATTATAATAAATAATTGTGTACATTTATATTGTACATTAGTCTGTAAGTTTTTCTAATAAAATAAAATTAATCAATGTATCATCACCGGGAAAATAAATATTAGTAAATGATGAGGGGTATCTGCAAATAAATTTAGAAATATCTTTTGGGAATATTAAGAGACTCATTACATCGCAAAATATAAAAATAGACGAATTATATATCTCCGAATTATTTATCGGAAGAATACTAAAATACTTAACATTTTTAAAATCATATATAGATATAGATGTTAGTCATTCTATCACAGTAAAAATAAGTTTTTTTTTTTAATTTTATTTGTTGAGTTACGATATACTCCCAGGAAACTTGAGACATTTAGAATTTATCTTTGTATTGCGGAGTTTGAAGGGTTGAAAAACGGATTGTACTGAGAAAAGAGTTTTTTATTCAATGCCTCTTTTATGTTTTCATTTACATAAGATTTTCTAGGTTACTAGTGAAATTTCTTAGTTTTGTCTTTTGTTTTCAGTCTGCGGTACGTAATTCTAATTCTGAATGTAACATGAGTGTATTATCGTAAGTTCAATTACAACCTAATATGATTAGTTTTTAAAAGTGAATATATACAAATAATGATGCACGGACGTGACGCAACACAACTTTTCACCCCGACTTCTGTCATCATCGCTATTGTATGTTTGGATCCTATAAAAAGTGATTAGATTCCCATTTGACGTCCAGCACTGTAACCAGCTATCAATCACGCGGTGTGGGATGACTGTAATTATAGGGATTAAGGGGCCGTGTGGTCCAGGTAATGGGTTCGATTTCTTTGTGGTACCGAACGGTATGCGCACAGAGAATTAAAAAGGTTTAATCTCGGAATATTGTTATTCTGTGCCTTGTTAAACGATTTTTATGTGAATCTCCGCTTTTGTATGCTTCTTTAGATATAATATTGCGTGACTCAATTTCATTTTCTTTAATAAATAAATCTTAATTATTATAGTCATCTATAGCCATTAAACGATGTGCTTATCACTGAGATTCATTCGTTCATTATATCCAATCAAGCATCTAGCAGGATTCAACACTAGGACATCTGGTATTATAGTTAGAGCCATTTATTATCTCTCTGTTGTCTTTTATTTCAATACGAACAATAACTAAAAAGAAACTTCAATTATATTAAGTAATGCTTTTGAATCTCTTTATTTTTACATAGGTTCTTAAGTAAAACGCAAAGATTAAGAAAATATTAATGCCAAAAACAGTAGATTCATTTTACAAACGCTTTGCAACTTACGCAAAAATAAACAGCTCAAGGAAATTAATCAAAACTTATTTTCTAAACGTGCCATTTCCCCAAAAATAGACAATCAGACAAAATTAAACCAGAGTTATCAACAAAATTAAATTGGAACCAGAAGGCTTACCCCAATCTTGGTGTTTACGCCCTATTAATAACCCTGTAATGGCCAAGGAGCGCTTAGGAACATAAGAAAATTACCCTTTCTTAATTTTTTTTAGTTTAATTAGCCCACTGTTGCCAAGGTGTGTTCACGGTAAATATAGTGACCGCAAAATAACAGTGTTCCCATCCTTTGATTAAATGATTTTTTGTCTGTGGTCTTTAGCTCTTCGGTTTGTGGCGTAAAATCGCTGAATAGAAGCCGTGGAAGGGTGAGCTTTTAAAAATATCATGGTTGCCTTATTTTAATATTTAAATATTATGTGCGAGTCACAATTATCGTCAGATTATCATGATATTTTCTGCCTTGCTTTTAAATGCTCATTCACTCTATTTAAGTTATAGCGTGTTTTGTTTCTTTCACTTATGTTGAAGTTGAAGAGTTCCAAAGTTTCTTAATAGCATTAACAATTTTTACGTATTTCATTAATTATTGATTGTTTTGCCCATATCGTCTAAGAGCTATTGATAAAAACCTTTTTGCCTGAATGCATGAAATTTTCTTAATAAAACTATATGAATTTAACAAAAATAGGCGTTATCTACAAGTCCGACCGTTAAGGGTTAGTTTTCACAGGATGAATGAATCGTACGATTCATAACTTTCTATGATTATGTGGATAAAAATTTGACAATCATTACGTCCTTTGGTGAGCACAGATTTACACATGGGAAGAAAATCATAAATTTTGAACCTTAGTGTAGCCAAAATATGCTTCAGTTACCTTTCCATTATTATTTCCATAAGCAATGACTATTTTATCGAAAAGTCCCTATAACATTAAGTCACTATAACATTTTTTTTCATGTTTTTTAAAGTACAATGAATAACGACCTTCAAAATAGTTCCACCTATATTATAAGCCGTCATAGCCTCACCCCTGTCAATAGCTATTATAAAGAGCCAAAAATAATGATGACAAAACACCAGCGACAGCACGCTTAGTTAAACGAAAGCTTTCATATCCCCAACCGAAATAGAAGGCAAATTGACAGATGACAAATAAGAACGTTAACACTACGGTCACGGCATCTATTTTACCACTGAACATAGGCCTCCGATGGAACTCAAAACACCATTTCAGTAATCTACGCGAAGAAGACACCAGACGGGAAGGGAAGGTCTATCCGTGCTGGCCACGTGTAGTAAATATTTCCACCGGCTCTAAATGTGATAAAATACATCAAGACATTGTCGTTACAGCAAGATAGATGGATGCCTGATGTTGGTAACACATTCTTTTGAATTAGTAAGATTACAAGAGATAAATATTTGTATACAAACATTAGACTAACATTAATAAGATTGTTATTGAAAGACTGGTATTCAATATGACAGTTTAACAATCATATTTGCATCCATACAGACTTCGAGATTAACAGAAGTTGGATACACAAATATACCTGCATAAATAATGCTTAATAAATTAATTACTAAACTATTCAACAACATCAAATGAATTTAGACATTTTCATTGATTTGAAATATATTAATACAATTCAGAATCAAATATCGTATCACTAATGTGGTTGTACTATTGCTTGTATGATAGTCAATTTAAATATAATATAAACATATTACTTTGTTTGAACAGTTTGATACAATCAATAAGTTATTGTTAATTTGACTGAAATATATAAAATGGCTGGAAAGATACTAATGAAACTAAAAGTTGTTTAGTCTACGGCAATAACCAGGCAAAGGAACTAAAGCATACAGCAATTGAGACAAAGGGCAAAGAGGTCGACCCTTCCAGAGTGCATGGGTGTGTCGGACTTAAATTTTCGCATTGACAGCCGAAACGGCCCTAAGGGACGGCCGGACGTGCTCTTAAGGCCTTTATTCGTTATGGTTAATGCGGCAAGTAGTTTACGATGTATACTGTTATTTGTGACCCATAGGGTGAGGTTGCTATGATTGCAGTGAAGCAGGTGTAATTATTATTATCTAAGAAGGTAATTGTGAAATTGATTCGACTTTAAGCCTCTTTTGAACAACTCCATGTGTTTTATAAATACAAATTTCCAATACGTATGGATTGGGTTTTAAAAACTATACAGTATTAATTTAAAATCGCTTACTTAATTTTAAAGATTCCCTTTTTGATTCAAATTAAACTCAGATTTAATCAAAGCATACGATTCTAAAGTGCGACAATCAGTCTCAATCAAACCAAATTACATCAAATTTAACCCTCATTTATCTGTTTATTAACGATATACGATTGAGCAACAAACCATTACAATGCTGGGGACGAGTTTTTAGATTGATATCACGCTATTTATCGTACGAGAAAAAAATTATAACAAGCAGTCAGGGTGAAACGGGTTAGATTTAAGTATTCCGTACACTGATTTAATTACATCTACTTCTTATTACTAGACTTTACAACTTTGGTTTTTATAAATCAGACGAAGAAAATACAAAAAATATAATTGCTAGTTGTTCCTAAAATGTACATTGAATATCTCATAAATAACCCGGGACCTGAGCCTGATTATTGTTTACTAAATTTAACTGCACTTAAATAAAAACAATCCAGCAAATATTTAATTCTTCGAGCAAGCTGAAAACATTAAAAACGAAACCCTAAAAATTTACCGAGTTCCAAACTGCTGTGCTTGTTACGACAACTGACGGTGTCCACACTCCCCGTCCTATTAGCTTATGTGCTTGGTATAAGGCTTAATATTGCATGTTTTCATTCACTTAAGATTATTCGGCGAAGTGTAGTCACCCAGGGAAGGGGATTGGCCATCAATCAAGCTGTAGCACGAAAATTACGTGTATTGTTCCACTAGCGCTCCTTACAAATGAACCGTCTTCGACGCGTCATATGGATGATATTTTGACACTCGGCATTTTTGGACCACGACTCACTGTTGATGGCTTTGTTGTTAAGTTGGAGTGTTTGGTGCTTAGGACCATTCTGTTTCATGATAGATTGTAGCTATAAAGTATATTATTGAAAGAAGAATATCCACTATATATTGACACTGGCCACTCATGAACAGAGAAATAAGTGATAGGGTTAAATGTGCATTCCGTAAAATGTGAAAATGTGTATTAGGATATATTTTAATATGTAAGTATTAAAATATAGGTTTTATTCTTTTAATATGACGGCTACATACAAAATAAAACTCCTATCTTTTAATTCGAATTGTTTTGCCAGGATTGTCAGAAAGGAAAGAATCAGAATGGAACCATCAGAAATCCATTGCGAAAACCTACAATAGTCGTTAAAAGCTCAGGAAGCAAACACTAACGATGCAAAGAAACAAAGCGTATGACGTTTGATATTAGAATAGACGCCGCCACAGATTAGATAAAATCTCGTGTTTTGTCAATTTAAAATCATAATAGGTTGTTTTTGAAATCATAGATGATTTTAATATTTTAAGTCAATACAGTAATGTCAGAATATAAATTTATTCACACCATACTGTAAATGACTTCTATTAATCGTAAATCTTCAAAATTTGGTCACGAATGGCTACAATGTGATAATGTCCTTTTTGTTTTAATTTGTTCAGTAAAGTTACTTCAGTATTTCATAGAAGAGAATGAAGTAATTCCGATCACGGGGTGATACCTTTATATCATGCGGAGAAAAAGACAAATAGTCCATGCCTAGATTATGAACCTGAGCTTGTACCTCTCACCAAGTACAAATAAATTTGATCTTGGTTTCAAAATTACCCGACATACTCCTATCCCTCCTATTACTTACTCAATATTTTTTGAGCGATTAAAACAGTTGATGGAACTAAAAAATAATATATTGCTGAAAAAATTGGTTACAATTCTTAGTTACTTATTATTTTTGAGAAAAGTATTTGATAGTTTTCACATGAGAGATAAATACTGTCCAAAACAAGCGATTGATCAATAACAACTAATTCCATTATTGATGCCGTGTCACTGGGAGTGTCGCAGTAAGCAATATTGACGGGCTCATTAGGTCCTATGGAGTTTTCTGTCTTATGCGATGGGGAAGCGAAGCTTATGCGGGGTAAAGAATAGTATATAACTCCCTTTATTTTATATTAACTCCCTTTACATGTCTTGGATAAAGTGCTTATTAGAAACGAACTTTATTGAGAATATAGTGAATAAGAAGGTGCTTGGAATAAACATTGCTAAAAAATAATTGAGATAGTTTATAAAATGGCGGAAGAAGTAGCAAATGAATAATAATTATTTCTAGATATTAAATCTAAATTTAGCCTAAACCTATTCTTTTTCAAATCAAGTATTAAAGAAATTGTTGTCAAACTATATAACGATATAGTTTTTTGATTTTTTATACTCAATTTTCTACTCGATTACTCCTGATCTCTCGATTCCTGAGCCAATGCACTACCCTCGCTCTCTATACTTATAAATATTAATACTCTTGATATAATAACTAACAAACCCATGAACATTGTTAATCCTTTCACCTTCCTAGCCGCATTTTCTATTTTGTCCATGAAACTCTTCCCAATGTTTTGGTCTGAGGGATAAGTAGTCAATTTGATAACAGGGCTTTACATCACTTGTCTCCAGACTGAAGATACACTTCCAATAGCAAGTGATTTCTTGGTATTGCTTGTTTCTATAAGTCATCTGCCTTGTGAGTATTCCTTGAATTTAAAAATAAAACTGGGTATTTTGTAACAATGCTAATTGTAACAATAGCTCGTGATTTCATTTCAATAATGTACACTTTGCTTTGTCCATGTTAACTTCTTCAAAAAGAGACTTATTACGCCACAAAAGATATTTTCTAGCTCTATTTTCCTCCGAATGATTTACAACATCGATTTGGGCCCCGAATTCTGTGGACAGTGCGCATATCTGATCAAACATGTCATAAATAATACTTGCCCAGTATTTATCACGCCGCACAAACTGTGGCAATATTACGATTTATGATCAAGAAAAATAGTCCGCCATTAATGTTAGTAACCAAAAATTATGACCGTAAATTAGCCTTTTGTTCTTTGTTTTTAGATTATATATTTCACAAACTATATCAACACACTAACATAAAAATACGTATGTTCTTTTCTCAAGGAATGTGTCATTCATTATGCACAACTGTTATACAATTACAGTTCTAATCTGATGGGAATAGATGTCACAATAATTACAGTGCTTTTGAAGATCGTTTGATTTGATTGTATCCTTTCTTTAGTTCAGCATAAAGTAATTCTTGCGAGTCTAAAAAGTTGTTGTCGAACATATTACCTAATTTCATTCATATTTGGTATTATCAAGACGAATTTACAAGATTTGTCTACACCTGAATATCATTCTTGGGCTAAATGGGAACCCAATAAAAACGACATTTTGATAGATGTAGACGATATTTATCCAGTATCTCGTACATTGGCTACGCGTTTGTGAGTCCATTCTTATATTCACTATATTTATAGTTCTATCTATCTATTTTCTTATATACTCCACATGTTAAGAATAATTGAGCAGACGTTTCTTTGAGACTGATTTGCATTACTCGTTAGTATATGATTATATTATAGTGACACTTACTTGTGGCAGAACAAGATATCATTTCAGAGAAATTTGGTGATTAATGTAATAAAATATAACATGTCCGTTTATTACCCAGATAATAATTATGACTTAATTGCTATGCTATATTACTTAAACTTAATTTTCAGTGGCGCCCAATATTTTCTAGGCATCTTAACCATAAAGTCATTGGCTTTTTTCACATGCAATAAACATGAGAAACACTTTAATAACAATAATAAATGTTCTTTAATAATTTATTAATATTTATAAAAGCGACCACTTACCTTTAAATCTCATTCTTAATGCCATGGGATAAGGATGAAGACAAAAGAAAAATTGTCATTGTAAATGTGTTATCAATTGTACAATGAACAGAGTAATTAACATAAAACGGCAGTGATGGGACAGTAGTTCCCAGCGACGGTTCGTTGGTCATTCCGAGACATTTTACCGGAGTTTTTTTCCTTATCTTAGGGCAAGTTATTCATACTGTAGTTTAACTAATGTTAACAAGGGTTTAAGGAACAATAATTATTGCCACAGAATATTGTTATTGTTGACCTGTAATCAAAAAATTTATTCTGTTATTGCAAAATTTAAAGCTTAGCAGGCTTCCTTATTAATATTAAGCGTAGTATGTTATTGGACCTATAGTTAAACATTGGTTTATTTCTAACTAGTGTATAGACAGAAGATTATAATGATTGTCATTAATGAAATCTACAACATACTAGATAGATTTACAGATCTTTGAAAAGCTTTTACTACTTAATTTATAAACCTCTGATTAACACCATCATAACCCGGCCTCTCCATGAGTTTTAATTAAATAAAATCAGGTGAGCTGAACTAATGAATTCAGTTGTCGGCGACACACTAATCACAATGTAATTGTGCGACCGTTTTAATGCTAATGTGTTCCTTTCGTTAACCACCGGCTGAGTTTTTCTTCACGGGACTGGTGTGACTGACCCTAATACTCGTAGTTGAGTGTCAATTATTACTTGTTATATTTTTGCTGAGAACTGTACGAGCCGCTACAAATATTTTATGTCAATATTTATTGAAAGCAGTTGACATCCTTCCGAAGTGCAGTAAGCTGAAGTGGCAATGATCCAGCCATATCTGTCGCAATACCGCTTAACGGTTTAGTAAGAAGGTTTTCAAATGAAGACCGCGTCACGGCAAACGTAGTACAGGCAGTCCTTGTGTGCAGTAAGTGCTGGTTGTATGCGGAAAGCAGATGATCGTGTTTAGTGGCGAAACCTTGGAGGGATCTACCTCCAGTAGTGAACTGCGATAGGATTTGGCAATAAAGCAACTTTAACCATGATTGGTCCCTGGATGGCAGGTTAAGCCGTTGATCCAGGTTTTTATAGCACCCGGCTTTTACTAACATCGCTTTGAGCCTCTTGTGGTATTTATCATAGGTTTTTTCCATTGCGAAAGGCCTGTACCCAACAAAGATACGTATATAGGCTGTTTTTATAATGATGATACAATTCTCTAAAGACTGTATTACTTGATATCATACTTGATTTAATTGTTATGATCTAAGAGCATTGTGAACAAGAGCAGTTTGAATAATTAATGATTGTGTGATATGATATTTTTTCAAAGTGAACATATTGGAGTGATTTCTCACGATGCGTAAAATAAATTAGTTGATACAAATAAAACCAGTGTCACTATTTTGCTTTGGGCAATTTCTTGTTATACAAAATATATTACGGTTCAGGGTTGTCCAAAGCTATTTTTATTTTATCGATATTAGTTACGATAATATTTGTTGTGAAATTCAGTTGGGTAGTTTTTTTATAATGGGCATAATAACAATATTATTGTTCGGTGTTTTATTGAAATATGATATATATGATATAATGAAACATTGGTAATAATGTTTTTGTATTGGTAATAATTTAATGGTAATTGCCCGAGATATTACAATCTGAATCACATTTCTTAACGGAGACAGTAAAGGAAAATGCACATTTCGGAAGGAAAATGTAAAACAGAGAAAAAGTGGCTGACAGAAGACGTACAGCAGATATGACAAGAATATGACTCGTGTACAAATATCCTTACTCATTATACAAATAATATCTACTAATTTTGGGATTCCAACCCTCTGACCTCTGGTTAAGTAGACCAGTCGCGAAGATAGTCGTCATACAGAAGTAACATTATTAGGGGTAAAAGTCGTTTATAAAAACTACTAATGCCAAGGAATCAAGAGATATTCAGATGCGTTGATATTCAACTGATAAAATGTACACACTTTCTTACTCTGGAACTACACTAACTGTCTGCCTTTACACCAAATCACAGCATACGACCGTGAAAAAAAAATACTGTTTCGGTAGCTCTTTAGCTTTATACTAGAAGGTCTGGGTGGACAAAAAATAGCGCTATCATACTAAGACAATAATTTATATAAAGTGATTTATATAATTAATTATTAATTTAATTTATTTAAAACTTAAAACGATCAGTAGGACCAAAAATATAGGTGAGCTTTTGAAGGTGAACTATATTAATTAATAGACAACGCAATTAATTGAAGTCTTTGTTACATTAATTATTAAATTTTATATATTTTAAATATTAAACTCATTTTTTTAAAAGAATTATCAAGAAACTAGAATTATGAAATCAAAACCGAAAAAGTACATATAGTATAAGACAAGGAGGCAAGGGGCATCTTCATAATTTCTTTTTTTATTACTTTAACCGTTAAACATGCTAAATTTAAATAAATTAAAAAAAAGTTGACATTGAAGAATTGAAAACGATAGAGAAGCTGGTTTTTCTGGATCTATCAATTTTTAATTTATAGACTTAATTGCAAAACAAATCTGATTCTAATTATTTTTATTTTATTGCTTAAAATGAAACCATTGTCACAGCCCTAATCAATCCTAGAGGTCGACTCCCGTGTGACCAGCCATGTTGTGATTTTGAAGTGACGTAACTTTGACAAATGATAAATTACGGAATTGGTAATCACTTGAAGGAGCTAATCAGGTTTATTTGATTATCTCTGTTATTTTTGAACTTTGAATTTACGGAAATTTAAAGTAGATGGGGAAATAACATTAAATTGAGAATAAAGAGGTTCTGTCTCATTATTTTATTAGTTAGTACAAAGAAAGAAATCTGATTTTATAATTGATATTGAATAATAGCACCTATACAAACTTGTAACACCTATTTGAAAATAGACAAGGTATATAAGATAGTGAAATTTATTTTTAAAATTTCGAGGGAAGCTAAGTGTAGGCCTCGTCAAAAATCGCTGTACCTTTCGATGTCACTTTATATGGGGCTGCTGGAAGTAATTGTACCTTTGTACAATTCTCTAATATTCTGTTGTGTCCTTTTAATTGTCTTTGTGTGTACATAAATAGTTAAATAATATATAATAATAATAAAATAACTCAGTAGTGTTCTGTGCCTGCAGTGTCAAACACCTCTATTTGTTTACAATTAAAAAATCACAAATATATACAAAAAAATACGATAAAAAAGTACTATTTCAGCTGCACCACTACTCCAATGTCAATTTTTACAATCCATTTAAGAAATTGTTTTGAAGCAAAGTGCAGTGAAGATTTTATTATGTTGTTAGTGTATGTTCTATATTTCTAGATATTATAATTCATTAATAAGTCAATGTTTCATTTCATAATTTTAATGACCACTCTTCGATCGCTATGATCTCTGTTTCATCTCTTTTGCAATCGTAACAAAATCTATTAGCCAAAAGAAGAAAATCAAAAACAGGAAGGTGTTTATAACTTGGTATTTAGGAGTATATTATAAAAAAAAAATGCTATCGAGTGGTTTTCGCGTGGATAATATAGGAGTGTAATGTTTACCACAGAATCACTGCAACGTTGTCTCATACAAACCAATCACCGAAGTTTTCATAGCAACACACACTAGCACAAAGTAAGAAGTAACTTTAATAGCTTGATGATAATGACTTGGCGAGTTCGTTACTGCCCCAGTTGGAAGCGCTACAATGTATGGGGACTGCGTCGCAGATTTACGAGGTAGAGCTAACGGTTTGTGCACATTTGTGTAAAATTAAGGGATTTTTACTGTGAGAAAATTATGTTTTCACCCTTTATTTACCTTAGATATTAATAAATAGTCGATAGATGGAAAATTTTAGGCCTTTGTAAAAATTGTAACGAGGTTATTTTGAAGATTATTTTTAGAGCTTTACTGCTTCTGAAGTCTAGTGGTTAAATTCAAATACTAGTGAAGGTAGAAATTTTCTACCCTCTTGGTGCAAGGTCCTATTACAAGCACTCTTACTAGATATTGAGATCAATTCGAGAGAAACTTTAAGATACTATAAGAAAACATAGATAAGTTCACCTACATCGTGGTAAACAGGAACTTTTCCGTATTCCCTCCTTCTTACAACATGGGTTCCCGTAAATGAGGTGTGAAAGAGCACTTTTTAGGCCGGCAATGTGAGGTTGACTAGGGCAGTATATCGCATGATTCACTAACTATCTTTAAATATGGACTCCTTTACTGCTTATCATCAGTTTCGAGTCATCGGTCTTGAGTCATTTGCTGAGCTTTATATTAAAAAAAAACAAATAAATGGGTAGAGATAAATATATATGTGCTAGAATAAAGGTAAAATAAGAATTTGATCCTTTCGCAATGGAGCGTTGTTCAATATAATACAAGTTACATTATGGGTAGCATAGTTAAAGGCCCCTTCATATATATTCCATAGTGTTTTCCACTGCACTAGGCAGCAAGCAAACTGACTATTTTTGCAGTATATTATAGTTGAGTGTCTTTTAGGAAGATATATCTCTAAAATTGACGGTAGATGGTTGGTCCCTGGATGGGTCAAAAAATAAGTTTTTTTAAGATACTCCATGTTTTGTAAGAAACGTTAAGCTGCATTTGGTTTCTCCCGTGCAGGATGGTCTGTGACCAACATTGAGACATATATAGCCTGTTAACGATGATGATGATTTTAGGAAGCTGTTCATCTTTACGGAATGAAAAAATAATAATATAGCTAGTTTTAATAAACTTCGGGTTCTTCACGTAACCACGCGACCGTATGCGGGCTATTTTTTTTAAACTAATTGCATTACAAACTCTTATGACGGAAAAATTGAAGATTATAATATTTCATTATTATATTCATATTTCAGATAATAAGTTACTACACAGTCAAATTAGAAGAGTTTTAATTTTTACATACCTAAACTTATAGTCGATTATTCAACATGTTTGGTACAGTACCCTACAGTAATTGAATAAGATATAACGTGTAATTTAACATCTGTATTTAGACATACGAACTGTAAGTTGTCCCGTTGAACTAAGTTTCACCGTTTGTCTAAAGATAATCATATAAACACCACGTTTATCAGTCCCTAATACTATTCATCAAAAGTAGGTAATCCTAAGTTGGGGGGGAATAAAAGGTTATAAGAACGTGCTTCTATAATTAAGAATAATTAGAATAATTAAATATTTCCTATTAATAAAATCATAATATTTTCAAATAGTTTAAGCGGTTTTCAAGGTTTAGTGTTTCTTTTTATATCTAATAAGAAGGAGAAGATTATCAATTATTATAACCGTTGATCAGCACTTACCTTTATACGTAAGGCGGCTCCATACAGAGTTTTTTAGCATCATCGTACAATATCGTTAGCGACTGTCATCAATTTTATGATACAAGTATGAGCATGCCGAGTTTATACGAGCTATCATTTTATGCCTGTAATTTTAAGCTAAATACCTTTTCTAGCTAGCCCTGACAAGAGGAGCTTTCTCCTCTAGTCAGGGTGTTTCGTGGGAATAAAATACTTAAGTTTCAAACGATTTTTTTATTATAATGTATTATAAACGTAACGAGGAAATTAGTTTTCAATAACAAACCCATTTATTTCTGGTACAGATGCTTGTTCAATCTTATTGCAAAAAAATGCGGAAAATTCCCACGTGTACGAAATACGAAGAAATGTTTTTTACCCGACAAGCCGTACAATCCAGTAAATTTTTAAACTATCTGGAGGTACCCGAGAGTTTATCAGTGCTCAATCAATCAAGGCATTATTACTAAAGTGTAGCCGATAGTATAGAGCTCAGTTAAAAATAGGCATGCCTTAAACATAATCTATGGTTAGTAAAATAAGATGTATATCTAAATGTCACTAAAATATTAGTAAAAAACTAATGTATTATTGACTAATGTTGTTCCCAAACGGGCCTCTTTAGAGTTTATGTTCCAAAACGGGCCTCGAGTGTTTATTTATTATGTTAATTTTGTACTGACGTTTTATGTCATTGTTTATTAGCGAAATATATAAGTTCATTGTAACATCTTCGCATTTCATTTATAATTTATTTATAATTAATAGTCACTAAAATATTTGTAATAAAATAATGTTTAGTATTGATTGTCAACAATTGAAATATTATTTTTCTTTGTATTAAATACACCTGTATTTCTTGAACGGCTTTTTAAAAACCTAAATGGTATTTAAAATGCCGTTTAACATTTATCAATGTTCGGTTATTAATACTTTATAAATAATTCAAATTTATTAACTCAGTTTTTTTTAAGCTTCGAAAGATATCGAAAGTGCGAATCACTTATTCTAGTCTAAGAAAGACGAATGGTACTACGCACATTTAAACTCAAAACAAGCACCTAATCGCCAAATAGTTGAGGCAGGCTTATTCGTAGCTAGTGATAAACTATGTCTTATTATCAACTTATCAATAAAGAAGTAAGACGATTTTACCAGCGTTAGTTCTCAAGCCGGATCTATATATTGACTTGAAGCATTTTACAAAGATTTAATTCAATGCAATTCAATACTTTATTTTGCGTTCCATAGTTACATAATATGCAGATCTTAAGACTATGAACCCTGTCGGGCAGAACAAAATTTTAGGATATACAGGAGAAAGGTAGATTACGAAAGGTAGGTTTAAGTTAATTGTTTAAATTTGTATAATGGTCCAATTCAAATATATGCATTAAAAATACTAATTATCTTGGGATTATTTGGAATTGTAAGTCAGTGTGTTTTTAAATGTAAGAAATAGATCGGTGAAAAGTAAATATTATCTAGTTAGCCTAAGTAAAGTCCATAATTTTTGAATTAGATTATTGTTTTTGTAGTTCAACTCCTTAATTCACTCCTCAGACGTTTATCTAATTTAAAATTGTTTAGTGAATAATGAATAGCGTTTTATATCTTCCAATAAAATAACTGAAAGACCTTCAACCAAATTGTCTTTTACGCATCATAATACATTTACCTACTTTAATTTTTACTTTTACGTTTATGACTTATAATCACTTTATAAGTCATGAACGTTATGGTTAATAGTCAAAGTAGATGACAAACCAGAAAAAATATTTGTCTATCATTTTGAAAAATAAGCGAGGAATAAAACTACAATGACTTCAGCTGTTCATTTGGAAGGACAATTCTAACGTACTTTCAAAAAAAATATATACGAGTTTTCGCTTCAGTACTCTGTAATCCTAAATCGTTTGACTGGCGTGACTAGGTTAGGTAACTTCCTAGTCTTCCTTCCGCGACGTTATGCCTATCCGTTCTTCCTCGTTCGAAAGAATTCTAGCATGACCTTATATCGTAGGATTAACCGAACAAATTTTCGTGTCTATGTAACGTTTGCCGGCTTCCGGTATCCTGTTGCAATATTTTAACGGCGTCATTAAAATCATTTCAAATTCAGTCTTTATTATTTGCAAGTTAATACTAAATTTTCAACTAAAAACCGGACATTAGGTCCAGAAACTCTTAACTGATTGAACTGATTGTTTCCAAATATTTAGGTCTATTTGAAACGGATTTCTTTTTGGAACCTTTTGCTCCAAGGAGTATTTAATGATTCAATTGTCTTTTTAGTGGAATAAAATTGATTTTAACAGCTTATTGATAAAATTTTAAAAAATGTTAAAATTTTAAATAACTGAAAAGTCTGTTAAAGTATTCACTTCCATCTGTCTATTGTCAGCATAATTAAAAACCATGAAATATAAACAATCACAACATCGCATATATATTACGTTTCTGCTACGCTTTCGTACACACAAGGCGACTAAAACAAGTATTAGGTGGTCGTAAAGCCACGGTCAACATAGCTCTATCCTGGTACCATGATAAGACGCCCGTGCGGTGAGCCGCGTTCCTATCACTTTTTCTAAAACACTCCATGGGCCGTTGGCACTCGATATGACACAGCACAGGGAAGGAGTACAGCCGCTCAGTTGATTCGTATAATTTTTTTTTGTATGCTTATAGAGACAGCGCGCACCTTGTGAGACAAACGAGTGACATTAACACCAACCGCCTATATTATAAGTACCACCCCTGGGCATAAGGTCTTACTAGTAAGCCTGATAAAACATATGAGAACATTTGAGCATACAGAACTAAGTTTTTGATAGTTCCTGTCAAATGTCTTGAGAATATTAGGTACATCGAATATTATGGCTCGCCGTGTGCACTGCAAAATCAATACTATTATAACTATGCAATGTAGATCTAACGCCAAAAGCTAAGCTTGATTACTATTTGCGTGTTCGTCACAGAACAGAGAAACATTTCAAAACACTGTCATAACATTTTAAATAAAATGTAACAAATATTTATCCAACTCAATCTTTTATGTCAAGACCTTAAAGGTCTTGTCAAGCAATATGTAGGTAATAATAACAGAAGATTCTAACTAAACAACATGTTTTTCTGAGTTTAAAAAATTAGAAATATAAAATATATAAATTATTAGTAAACAACGCCACGCCTTTCTCTAGCCAAAGTCAGGGGCCATCCGCAGTGGAGATTGTGCAAGTGTTTTCTGTGACCACAGACCGAGACATATACATATTTATGAGGTGACTTTAATATACAATTTCTATGTATTATCTCAACATGTAATACAGGAAGTTGAGGCACTTGATTGTCTTAACGGACACCAGCCCGTTGATTTGGTGATACGGCATAATTGCTATCCGCTTTTGTCGTTTTTTAGGGTTCCTCGACTGATTGTCAAGACTTGCAATTCAATTCAATTCAAATCATTTCTTTGCAGGGATACGCCGTTTTACAAGGGTGTTACATACTGTCATAAAGTGGACTCATAATTACGTTACTACATAAATTAATATTCATTAAAACAAAATTTAAGATTGTGTACTTGGTAGACAACTCATGTTATCTTCAACTAACATGTCAGCTTTATGTCACGTGTAATATTAATTATTAAAAATACTTTTTAATAAACTTTTATAAAAGTCCATTTTTGTGTCTATTAAGTAGAAATGACATTAAAAACTCATAAAACTTATGACAATTTTATGACATTACAAGAGATTGTAATTTGATTTCATGGTCGTATTGTAATTGTTCTAACCAAATAGCAAGAATTTAGGATAGGTCTATTATTTATCGTTGAGTTAGGTTGAAGATCTTTGTCGTATATAATTATTCAATTGTTTCTTACAAAGTTTGAGGGTTAGTTTTGTTCAAACCTCAATTTTCTTGTCGCTTTTGGCCCACACACTGTTTACAGTGTCTATCACTATACAATCTAATAACAGCGCGTCTGCCCGTCAGCAATGTTTAGACGGGGTCTGATGTCCTACCTTCCATATTGTGTATTGTTGTTACGATCCGTATGTAAACGGCTCGAACAAGATGTATTGGGGACTGCGTCAGGGTTTAGAAGAGAACCGTGCCAAAGACAATAGATTAATGTGATTCGACCAGAAGGAAGTTTTGAAATTGAATCGTAATCGGTTTGGGATTGTGTTTAGGTTCTGTGTTATTAAGAATAATAATTTAATCCAACTACAAAAGAAAAAAAGCAATCACTCATAAACAGGCCAGTCAAAAGATTTATTTCCTGAAAATGGTTCTTTTACTCGAAATGGACGCGAACCAGCGTAATAATTAAAGCAATAAAGTAAGATGCATAAGGAGGTGAAAGATACAAATAAATATCTCTTCTGTAACAAACGTTGCTGTTGAAATTGATTTTTTTCAAACATCACATTCATTCATGTATTTCTTTTCATTTCTTTTCATTCTTTCATTTCATTATTCTTTACATACAGTAAAATGAATATAAAATCTTATGATTTATAAAACTTTAAACACTTTTACCTAGCTATTATAATGTAACCAAAAGAGGCTCCTACGAAACTATTTGTACAATCGTATGGGCCTCTTTTGAATACGTTCTATGAGTTTTCTAGCGTTTCATACTGTTGGGTCTTTAATTTTTCATACAATTTATATTTTGACGGTGTCAAAATTATAAATGATTAAAAGAACAAAAAAACAAACCGCTGACTAAATTATTTACTATTTGACACTACAACAAAAATCAAAAGAAAATTCAATACTTGAGCAACACGAATTCTTGTACGTTATAATGATCACGAGATTATTATAGCTGATCTACAAATACTTTTTGTGGCCAACGTCCGGTACATGCAACGTTTTAATTTGTAGATAAGTATAACGTTAGGTATCTACTTACAGTTTATTCGGTTATAGACTCTACATACTGATTAGATATAGAATAGTATGAAACAATTATTTACAAAAAATAAGTGTGTGTGAAATGCCAACGTAAATTTTAAAAAAGTTAGTTTTAATAAATCAAATTGATATGTTTACAGTATTCATTGGAATACCCGTTCTTAAATGTCAACTGTATAAACGGTCAACGGTGTACAGTGACTTAATATACATTAATTAATGTCAGAGATTATCAATTGTACATTTATAAAACATCCAACTTGTAAATATTTTAAAGAATCATCGTCTATTAGTGTATCGAGAGCATAAAACACCGACAAAGTGTTCAATTTGACAGCTCAATGTGTTCCCTATATAGCTAATTAATAAGCAGATACAACCACTTAAGATAAGTAAAAATATTTTCATCCCAAAACTGCACCGGATATAGATCGTATCGGAATGACAAAGCGTGGCGCCAAGAAAGTTTCCTTGCACGAAACACAAATTTGAACTTTATCAAGTAATTCATGAGGCCTACTTTAGGATAAAATATCAGTAGCTTGGAAGAACATATTTTAGACATACAAAAATGAACCGAATTCCAAAGTAGTTTAGTTTCATTATCTTTAATCAGATTCGTTTGATGATCATCGACAGGTTTGTCAGGATTTTTGGGGTGTTTTGAAATTCACCTTTATCTATTTAAGTTTAAGGTAGATTATTGCAATGCATTTCAGTTGAAGTGGCTCTATCAGAATCTATTGATGCCGTACTAAAAGCGCTGGCAATCTCAAGTGCAGGTGGTATGACTCCCGTGTCTCCGAAAATAAATGAAATCGTCATTGTGAGATACGATCCTTAAAAGTTTGGCTTTCGTAGAATGAAATTGTATGCTGATATAATCACGTGAATCTCTTCGTTAGGTAAATAATAAACAGGTATATAAAGAAAGATGTATTCGAAAGAACGTTCTGCGAAATTGTTTTTTTTGTAACCACTATTAATAATAATATCCCACCTTACCTTAATCGGCATGCAAAACCAAATTAGTTTCATTGAATTATGGCGTCATACGCTTACTAGACAGAAACCTATTCGAAAAAAAAAGAATTACTTATATTATTATTATTATCTCAAACAAACTTTTGCCTGCTAATGTTCTGATGAATTAAGTAAAAAAATATTTTGAATTAAATTTTTGATTTAAAAATTAAGTAAAGTCCTAACGTCTACGTATTTATCCTAGGGTATTAAAATTAGAATATTATATAAAAATATTAATAGGATATTAAATAAAATTCTTAAAAAATAAAAACGTTTGTCAAATAAAAAAAAAACACGTCTGGAGGCTAAAGTATAACATATAGCATTATAATAATCCTATTTGGGTTTTATTTTACCATTTATAAAACTAAATTATTTAATATAGTAAGATTAAAATAACAGTCATCACAGATTCACCTAAAGTTAGGTTAAGTTAGTTGCATCTATGACGACTGTGTAAAATAATTAGGTGAAATTGTTTCTTGGTTTACTAGAAAAATAATAAATTTCACCTAATAAATTAAAGAAACGTATCTAAAACCCCAGAAACAAAAACTATAGCCAGAATGCGTCGTAATTAATGAGCAATCATCCCTGACCCGGGTCAACGATAATCCAGGATTATTCTCCCATCACAAAAGCTTATACGTGTATACCGATAATGGCAGTGCCAATCACTTGCGATGTCGATCGTTCAGACCTTTACTATTATTGTTAGCTGGCCCAAGAAACCTTTATGTAGAACTTGTTGGAAGGCAATTTATCATGATAATAGTCTTTGGATTTTATATTTCAATTTTTGTTACCTACCATTAAGTCTACCGATGCTTACAAATTAGTGTCATTTAAAAAATTAAAATAACAACTTCTTGTTCCATAAAAATTCAAATTTGGAGATCTCTCTTACGCTCTCTTTCTCTTGGTAAGACATTCTGTATTTAAAATAAATAGCAACAAAATCTTAGATGATTATAAATGGTCTAGAGAATAATTTTATTATATAACACAATAAAAAATGTAGGAATTTTCTTCTTACGGCCAATTTTAATATACTGTCGATAGATGAAGATACGAAAACCTTAATTTAGTTACCTAGTTACATGTATACAAATTTTAGGAAAATTTAATTCAAGCGATCTAGCTGCTTCTTTTTGGCATCTGGTCCGTAGTAGATGGGTGGGCGCGATAAGGTAGTCGGTGGTTGATCGTCTTCCAAAAGTCTTAAGCGTGGCCGCATGTCTCCTCGTAAAAATGAAGGGTAAACATCTTTTTTATGTGGTCAGCTTACTTTTATTTGAATATAGAATATTATAACCAGCATTTTTCCTGGCCAGAGATGCAGTTGTAATGTGTGATGGTGAAAACTGATATAAATGAGTGCATAATTCAAATATACAAAATTAGCGTTTTCCACCTACAACTTTTTGCTTTTAGCGTCAACGTTGGTAAGTTTTCGACCGCAATCAATGTCCACAATGAGTGGCGTCTGACGCGAGCCCTTAAGCTCAGTTAATTAGACAAGTTTACGGGTACAGGGCACAGTGACGTCAGTGATAGACGCATACTCCCCCTTACTTGTCATATGGAGAATAAAGGGATTGGGAATCGTTGTGGTAACATATTGGGGTGAAATAATAAATATTTTTTTAAATTCTGAAGGTTTCCAAGAAGTATTGTAGTTAAAGTTACCTGGGTAGTTGACTCTTTGAGAGGGACTCCTTACTACGTATGAGAAGCGTTAAATAGCACCATTTACCTGGCAAGATACAATACCGAATTTAGCTTCGGAAAATAGGGTCGAACCATAGCATTTTATTACAAAAAACAAAAACCAAATTATTAACAACATAAGTACTAATATTACCTATGAGTACTTATACTGTCCCTTATTTTATTAAGAACCTATAAAAAACTTAGTATTTTGTAAACGACAGAATTATTTATTCTATAAAATAAAATAAATGACGTTCACTTTAGTTCCCTCTCCCCTAATTTCATTTACAATATTAATTTCGCGTGTCAACGGTAAACACTTTCGTTTGAGATAGAAAGGTTATGCTGTGGTACAATTTTAAAAATTCAAGCGGGAGAATTTAATTTTTTTTTATAGTTTCAAATTTATGCCATGCTTTAAGTGTCAAATTGGTCTTTCGATTTATCTCTCAGAAAATTATGTTCAGTATAACTATGAAAATTCATGTTACCCTCTTCGAGTTAAAATACCAAAAATTTTACACTCATACATTTTAAGCAATACATTTTGAATAAAATTCTTAGAAATGATTCAATCTTTTTATATTAATATGACATACTAATGTATCATATTTGTATTATAATAATTCATGCATATTTATATATATAGCTAAATATATTTTGTATAGGTGTACATACGAGTTTATCATTATTTTCAAACTCTCCTTTCGCGTGTCTACTGGCAGTAGTACCCTTGTTTATTCTCTCTATGTTTAATATATTTTATTAAATTGGGGTATGTACATAAATTGTTAAATTAAAAAATATTTTTTTCCAGGCATTATTATAAAATGGGTCTTGGGGAGGAATTAAAAAAAATATATTCATGTACTTATTCCAAATATGTCTTATGTCTGAGACTAATTCAAGTATTTGAAAACAATGTTACTGTAATTTTCTGTCTATAAATCTGATTCAAATAAAGCGCAAGAAAAGGGCAAAAAGAACAGATGAAATAAATCGCTTCCACTTAACTCTTGGGACCCGCACGACTTGCGATTACGGTGGGGTACGATTATTAACTGTCGTCTACTACTGCGAACAGCTGATCAATCATACATTCTTGAAGATATTGGAGAAGTAAACAAGACTACAAAAGAATCTGTTTGTTTTGTATTTGGAACGAGTGCTCATAATATCGAAGATGTTGAAAATGTTTTTACTTTTAAACCGGTCTGTAGTAATGATTCTTAAAATATATCAAACATGGCATTGTGTCGTATTTCCATAAATACTAAATTATATAAGAGATTGATGAGTTTATGCAATTTCTGATAAAACTCGTTTTCTTAGTTGAATATTATCAGAAACAATATCTTTACGATTCTAGATTACTTAACTACCAGCTGGCGGAGAGGCGATACTACTAGCTACAGGCTACTTAGCTAGGAGTCCCCGGTTCGAGTCCGGAGAAGATGTTTTGTAATAATAATAATATTACTAATATTCTACGATAAAAATGTATAAAATTAAATTTGTTTGTTGAATGAATAGGTGTGCGTGGAATTATTCGTTAATGTTTTTATTCCTATCATAATATGAAATCTCGACACATTTTAATACCTGTCTCTACATGAGAAAGCACAGGTGATCTTGAGTATACTTAATGGTAGAGATTACAGTGATATTCTGTGATAGCACTATGATAAATATACGGAGACTTATTGACACGGCTTCGATATTGCTATCGATAAGCTTTGTCATATTTAACGATAAGTCAACTTTTACAAGTAGATAGTATTTTAAATAAGCCATGCATTGAAATATGTTTTGAGTAATTATTAAAAAAAATTTTTTTTTACTATGACTTTGTTCTATGTTCTGTATTCGTGTGTTTCTTTGTTTATTTGTGGCTGGGGTTATAAAATAATTTAGTTATTGTAAAATCATTGCAACCATAGTGGAGATTAAAATAAATGTATAACGTAGTTACTACATACTTGAAGCAGGCATCAACATAGAAAAAAACGAAAAAAAGTAACAAGCAATTTAATAGTACTACTTATAATAAAGTACAAATTGCATATTACACGGACATGACACCACATCCATGCACGTCTGTCCGTCACAACCACAATAACCGACGGCATACGATGTTGTAATAGAATTACGTTCCTAATCGGTCTAATCTTACCTCAATGATCTTCCAGGAAGGTTTAGATGCCTACAACTGTATTATTTATACCCTGAAAACCTGTGAGGTGCTAGTTTTAAGAAGATATTATGTCAGGAGTGGCAGAGTTTGATTTAACCGCTTAAGTCGATTCCCTAAATACGAGTTTGTTTTAAAGAAATGTACTCCTGCAGTTCAGTGCATAGGTTTTCAATATAATTGAATGTAATTAAGTGTAAATGTAGGAATTTAAATATTTTTTCAATATTTGTAAATTTATTTAAAATAGTTATAATATTTATGAGCCTTGCTATCGTATTAAATCTAAATATCTGTAATGGTTGTTTGTAATTTGTTTACATCAAAAACTTATTTTTTAAATGATGCACAATAATAAATTATTTTCAAAATGATGCATTTATGTGATGGCATTACGTATTTCTCCTTACTTTATCAAGCTATATATATCACAATATTTCAATAGATTATAAAGAGAACTAAATATTTTTTATTATGGAACTTAATTAAGTTCCATAATAAAAATGAATAATTAAGTTCCATTAACTAAATTAAGTTTCATAATAAAAATGAATAAGCCAGAAAATGAAAAATGAAAAAGCCAGTTACTATTTAGTTCTCTTTATAATCTATTAAAATATTGTTATATATATAGCTTGATAAAGTAAGAAGGAGTACGTAATGCCATCACATAAATGCATCATTTAATAAAATAATTATTTTATTTGTTCTCTCAATAATAAAATATTTTTCGTTACTTACGTCATTTACTTTTGTGCTATGTTATGTTGAATTGTCGTTCGCGATATTGAACCTTGAATCTGCACAATAGAGTTTATTTATAGCTGAGTTTTTCAAGGGCGTTAGCACCGAAAGAAAGCTGGATTGTATTTCATAAGATTGTACGTCACGTTTTAAAAGGTAAGGAAAATATAAAAATTTAAAAGATATGGTCTTAATGATAAAAGATAAAATAGCAAGCTTTTACAACATAAAATTATGGAAACAAATACTTTTCAAATAAGGATAATATTTTCGAATGGAAGTTAGATGTAATCCAAAATATTATAATCAAGGTTAAAAAATCAAAGATCCTTCCATTGTCCCTATATCTCCGGCTTTAGAAAATTCTCTCGGGGGCCAAAGTTAGAAAATTACTTACATGCCGAGGCAATTTCCATAAACCGCAACCGAGTATGGCCGGCAAATAAACAGAGGACCTTTGTCGGGCGACCGCAACATCGGCCGAGACAATGTCTGGCGCATTGAATAATATAGTCCTCACTGTAGGATTAGCTTTCGCCGTGAAACTTCGGATGAGAAGGATTTAATATTCACCATTGTAGAGCTCCTGTTACACTAAAAATGTGAATAAATATGTGAAGTATATATTCTATTTCTATATTTTTCTTCGTTGTGTCATGCGGTATTTTTATTCGGGATAAATTCGTCCCTTAAACTCTCAAATCCAGAAACATTTTTGCTATATTGGTCCTGAAGCAGATCATGTGGTCCAGTATCATGAGTAACGTTGCTATTTTAATTGATATTTGATTATCAACGCGGTTGCAATATCAAGTGGTCTTGATATTGTTTACGCGAGGGTTTTCAATTACAATGGTGGGCCATCTGGTTTTTCGACATTCTTCGGCATAAAAATAATACTTTCTATGATCCACATTGAGTATACATTTACTACGCATTTAACCAATGCCAACAAAGTCTTTAATGTAGATATAAAAGAGAATTGCAATGATGTATGTTAAGGAATCAAATAAAAACTAGAAAGCAATTTAAAGTTTTATCATTGCTCGTCATCTGTGTCCATCATACTAAAAATACCATCCGATCACTTTGACGATAAAGACGTTGGATCACCTGCAATTTGAATTTGGTATGCGATCTAATTCGTGAGTTACATGTCATGCGTTCTATACAAATTAACGATTGCTGGCACGAAACGAAATGTCTCGAGGATTTTGTTTTTTATTTCTTAGAATAAAAAGATTATTATTGGGTATATAAAATTAGATGCAGACGAAATTAACGTTGTCGTGGCTTAAATTGGAGGTTGCGTGTATAACGCACATAGAAGTAAGAAGTAAAATAGTGATGTGACCAGATACATGACGCAATGCATTTCATAACTGTCCAGTGATTGTCCCAGACAATTTTACAAATGGCCGATCTTTTAAATAGGAGTTTTTTTTCTTGTGAGGCAATGGATTCACACGGCCTTCGAATTGCGACACCCAGATTTCGTAGATCGCAACTAAGTACTGATAAGAAAGGGCTTTGTATAAGTTAATACGCTATTGTTTTAAGTTGAGATCTTAATATGCAAATGAAGAACGGTTTTTGGTATTGTTTTCTTCTGTGAAAGATATAAATTAAAGAGTTATAATATAAGTAATTGAAAAATAATTATTTTGGCTATATCATCTAGTGTAGTGGTGACCAATTGGATGTCAATATAAAGATAATTGAAAAAATATTATAACATTTATTATTCAGTTAATTTTCATTGTGCAAGGACTTAATTAAATTTAAGTTATTCGCATCTCTTTCATTCAAGTACAATAACAAGGGATAGAATGACTTAAATGAATGTCAAGTTATCTACTAAGACAATTTTGATTTATTTTAATCGGCAACTTGTATGGTGAGCTTTAAAATAAGGCAGAGCTAATACTGAAGAGTCTCCATTTTAGAAACGTCCAATGACGTCACCCGTCATCTGTCTTTTTTTGGTTGTATTGCACTGAAAGAGTAGTACAGAACTTAAATTTATTTTAGTTCGAGCACTACGGAATCGGGCCAATATCTCTTTTCCATTCCATATTTACCAGTACTTTGTAATGGAATATCAAATTTTCGAACGTTAACTATTAATGTAGCTATAATGACTTAATTATTCTTAGAAATGTAATCAGGAAGTGTTTTTTTGTAAGGTGGAAATTCTGATCAACGTCATTGTATTCCCATTGGTAGCAAATTAAATGATTGGTTTAAGTCACGTAAAGATAAGTATGAGTAACGCTAAAACCACTTCGATGAGTGTACGTATTTTTTATTTCGAAATAAATTATTTGTTTCTCATGTCTTTAATCAGAAGTAAGAAGAAAAGCTTTGTAGATTATAAAGATATTAGAGCGGGCATTTTATATGTTTGATATGTTTCCGTTTGTTCGGTGCGCATAATAATTTTAAGGTCATACTTTAAGTAACAAGTGAATTAATCTAGCTAAAATTTATAATAAACTAATAACTAAATTGATAACTATAAATAAGATATTTAAAGCAAGTCCGGCAATGCTCAATAGGTATTGTAAAATATGTATCGAAATAAATTTTATATTAAGCGAATATTAATTCATCTTACGCTTTAGTTTTTACCAGTATAATATCCACTTATAATTTATAACATTCTTCAGAACAGTCTGTCATGTCTGTCTATTGTTAACTCTACATTCAAAAATAGCACGACAAGGCCGTGTCAAAAATTGACTGATGAATTGAAACAATGATGTCACAATTAGACGAATGGAGCCTTGCTGGAAACCATCGGCAATGACAGACGGCCAGATGTTATCAGCGAAAGAGTGATGGGACCTCGCTTGAGACGACGAACTTGGGGTCACGACGTCACGTGTCATGTGGAACTTTCGTTGATATTTTGGTGTCTCATATCTACAGTATCTCGGATTTGTGGTCTTATCCTAAATCGACTTAGACCCTGACTTCGGTGTTGATATTGACTGCTGTCTTGTATTTAAGTCTGTAGTTTAGGCTTATCTATTTCATTGCATCACAAAATGGATTTAAATTATTGAAGAATCAAACAAAGGTCAGCAATATTTATTTATTTCATTTGTTTATATTAGTGAAACAATCCAGTCTTGTTGTAAGAAAATTAATATTGATAAAACTCCATAATTTTCATCCAAGAATATGTTATTAATTTTGTCATATCAAATCAAGAGCTGCATTAGTAACTACCCGATTACTGATATAAATGTTTATTGAAAATCTCGCTTAACTTAGGTCAGGGATTCCCAAATTATTTACGTTGAACCCTGGGAAACCGAACGGGGAATACCTGTCTGAGGTCGTCCATATACCTCGTACCTGCTAAGATTTCTCTTACTTAACCAATCTGAAATCAAAATCAAAAGTACTATATTGAAATAGACTTAATAAATAAGTTCTTATTAATCGTCAAAATTTTAACTAGGGTTGTATGTACTATGTACTAGGGCTGTACTTTCAGGTCGGGGTGGTAGGCCACCATCCCAGTAGGGACAGATATTTGTATGATCAGAAATATTATTACTTTTTTTGTATTATTTTTTCTCTTTTCTCAGAAATGAGGTATTAACTAGTCCCACACGGGTTGATACCAAGCGTGAGTAGAATAATGGTATATATGTCAGTATGTTACAATCGAATAGTGGTAAATTTATGTTATGTATGTAACACACATGCTTAATATACATTTCACACATCTTAGTTATATTAATGTACACACGTTTAATATTTAATTGTTTTTTCTATCTATAATTTAATTTTAAAAAGCCCTCGGGTTGTAACAGAATATCAGTGCTTTGTTCACATCCCGATGTGAACAAAATTAGTCACTGACTTGCGACCCTTTTGCACTTCTGCAGCGCACACAAAGGTCTTTAATACCTTATTATAAAATGGTTGTCTTATTCTTCTTTTATCTATGTACTGTCTGGATGGATTGTGTGTGATGTAGAGATGGAAATAAATGTTTTATCTATCTATCTATCTATTTCAGTCAACAAGTTAAGAAATACGTGAAGTTGATAAAAATTTTCTAGTAATTCAGAAAACGTTTAATATAACTGCTTTTTAGATCAAATGTAATGTTGGGGGATGGATTTCTAATATATTAGTGCTCTTTTTAGGGACTTTGGCACGATTCCAGTATAGGAGATTACTATTGGTATTATTTGGCATTCCTTACTTTTCATTGCTTCTTTTAATGTATATCTAAATCACTGTATATTGTATACCATTATAATTATGTGTTTTGTAAGACTCCCAAAAAGTTAAAATCCATTTTTAAGATTAGGTTGATAGGTATTTTGAGCAAGTCAAAAGTTATCTTATCATAACAATCAAATATTTAACATTGATATTTAATCTTTCGCCAACAAATTAAAACAAAAGAGTTTGCAAATTAGTTGTAATAAAAAAACGATTCTGATATATAGTTAAAATCTATAGATATCAACTATACAGTTAAAACCATAAGAAGTTATGAAGTGTGACCAATTTTTGGGAAATGTCAATAGTATCTCCGTTAGCAGCCAGTATACAAGGTCATATTAATGTCAAGAACAATATTTGTTAATTTGAAACGTCCATTGTAATAAATACTCTATTTACCAATACCTTAGAACTAAAATTGCTCAGGATGTACAGTAAGTTACTGGCAGAAAGTGAATATTCTTTTCATTTGCTGATGATAAGTTGTTAAGTAAAATGTTCTCATATAATCTGTCTTCCTCGCCTTGAGAATCAGTGTTAGCACTAAATGTAATATTTTAAATTTACTCTTTTATTATTGATTGAGGATATTAAAGACACTTAATATATATTGTAGGCACTTTGTTTAAAAAAAATCTAAGCAGCGGTTTTTTTTATTTTAAGCGCTGCACTGCTTGTAGCAGATGCGAGTTACGTATGGGTTAAATAAGGATATTCATCACTCGAGTTCTTTAAATCCTATCCCTACATAAAATTATGTAAAGTCAATCTATGGACATCCAATTTGAGATGGCCTTGCATTTGATTGTTGACTCTAAGTATGGTGTAGACTTTACAATTAGTATCATAATAATTATTTTTTGTTTACTTCGTGACATTTTCCACACAAAGCCACAGTTATTGCAACTTATTTTTTTAGTACTATTATAGAAAAAATTATATTATGAATGAAATAATTACTATGTAACGGATAAAATATACAACTCTCTGCTATGTAGTCTCGTGGGTGTTACCACTCTTAACACATACGTTCCTTATGCCGTAAAACTTGCCATGGTATGTTGAAATTGAGACTATGTTTTGATTACAAGCTACATCTAATATAAAAAATCACATATAACATCTTGATCCTTCGCAAAGATTATAAAATTTAATACATCCAAGTAATTGTGAGCCGGTATCATACACATCTGTGATGCTTCAAACATAATTGAAACTCTTGTAGCACTCTGACCCCGTCAAGCTGAATTCGTCAAGATTCTATCAGAAACATGACCACTAAAATCAAATGACAAGTATTGTCTAAGGCGCCGCTCTATCGCGGTATTTGAGACAAGTTTCGAAACAAATTTCGGGTTCCTTGGCTCATTGTGGGCTTGACAAATCGATTTTGACCTTGATAGTAAAAATGTAATCAACTTAACTACATTTTTACACCTATGCAAATTATTTTTAATGAAAGTAAAATATTTTAATTAGGTATCTTTTGCTATTAAATAAGGTTTGCTGTTATCATCCAATACTATGCTAAAACTTTAGCATAGTATTTGATTTTTGAGTGTTAGAGAACTCTCAAAAGTCATATAGTATCATAATTACCGAAACAATAAGGGGCTGAGGTGCCACTATGTGCTGTCAAATATGATAATGACAGACATATTGAAAACTAAAGATGTGTAAAATACTAAAACAAAATTTTCTACGGAATTCTCACATTACAAACACTGCCAGTCTTGACCTATTTTTTAGTGAGTTAAGTAGCTATTATGCGAGAGAACACACGTTTGGGGTGGTAAAAAAGCCGAAATATGATTAATAGGGCGGCGTATGAGGCCTGGGACGTGTGTGATTCTTTCGCTTGACAGATTGTCTCGACTCTCGGCCCGTGCACCCCGTCGCGTCTCTAATGATGTTAGCACATCACTAAAATTCATATCGATAATGATAAAATTTATCGTTTAAATATTACACGTTTTCTTGAAAAAACTGCAATATGTTCAACTTGGTTAGATCAAATAAGCATCACATTAAGTGATATTTGTATCATAAGTTACGTTAAGACAACTTTCTTAATTGGTATGTCACAAAAATTTTGTAGTAGAGGTTTTATGATGAATGAGATATATTTATTTTGTTTTTTTTTATGATATGACAACAAGTGACTTGCAAAGACACTGAATTAATATATTTATAATTTTAAATTTCTGTTCCAGAGCTTCAAATCTACTCAGGGATTTATAGTATCTTTAATTCAAGACTATGAAACCATAGCGCAAAAGATTAATATTGAGGAAAAGATTCATATTTTTAATATGTAGATAAAAAAAGGTGACAATAGACTATATACACCATAAATATCAAGGAGTTATTTCATATTGCTGGTGCGTCGACATTTTTGGACAAAGAGGATATTAATGTCTCGCGTGCCCAAGCTACCTCTTCCTTCAAACCGAAAATGCTACCCGGTTAAAATTTAGGCAGGCTTAGACCACCCTGCAATCCAACCTAGTAAAATTTAGTTGGATGGATTATCGACAATACTTGACGATATTTCCTCAGTCACATCACTACTCGCGAGGTTGGCTGAGATTGGATTGCTCTCAGCACGAGACTGTCCTGCGTCGGCGCTCTGCGCGACGCTTTGACATCCCGGCTCGTCCAGCTACAAATATAACCATCAAATCACACATCACTTTTATCGGCTACAAGATAAAACCTATTTTTCATAACCAGTTGAGAAAACTATAGTAAAACCTCATGGTCAGTACGTCACACGTTGATAGACGACCAAAGCGGTTCGTTGTGAGAGCGTTTTTTCGATATCCAATACGCAATATGAAGATATTGAATGATTATTAGTCATATATTTGAATATGTTAATTTTGATGTTTGACGTTTAATCTTAAGGTCACGAGAAAGTGCAGTTCTTTAATCACTGAAGAATTATAAGAGTTTTGATAATTTTGGGAATTATATCTCGAACTTTATTTAAAAAGATAAAAAAATTAAGTGAACCAAAACTTACCAAATATGTTTTGACGTTAAGCTCATTCAAATAAAAATATTTATCACATCTAATTATTCATTTTTCGTCGGGATTACAGCAATTTAATTACCTTTACATTATTTACTAAAATGGACCAATCTGAATTAGCCTACTGTATGTACATATCTCCTAAATGATCTACTTACCACTAATAAAAAACTCATGTAATTTATGATTTGGTAAAAATAAATGTAGAATTGCAATTAGTGATTTTTTGATTATTTTGAATCTCATATTTTTTATAGTTTTTTAATTCCATCTTTTTGTTATATTTATCAATCACATCAGGAGTATTGACAGAGACATCGAACGTTTTCTGCGTCTGTAAAGCAATCTGCTTTTATACTTAGTTAGTCATATAATTCTTCGCTTACCTTTACATTTTTCTTTTTACAATTATTAACTTTAACAGGGCGATTCAGAGATGACAAACCTTTTCCCACAACGTTCCCGATTCCACAAAGGCATCAGCCTTAATTCCGTCCATTATACATCAATCTCAGGTCCACTTAAACGTCTCGATGCAAAATACATCGGGAATGTGTCTCACGTTTTGGTTGAAGAGTGCCTAATGAAGTGTACACTTGATGGGTGACCCGCCGCGGTCTTAATGGTACGATTGACAGTACAGTGGAAACGTCGCCGTCCACTGCTCGATTGTTTCTGAACTGAAAGCTTTGGGCTATAAAGCTAGCGGGTAGCTATTCTGCAAGTAAATAAAAATAGGATAGAAAATGTTAAAAACCACAAAATTTTCATCTGTTTTTACATTTATAGTCTTATAATAAATCCTAAAGCTAAGTGCCTTTTATCCTTTATACCATGAAGACTGCTCTGAAGAGCTCTTCGACCTTATCCCTCCCTCTCCTTTCCTACTAAGGAGTACGCGTGCTGGTCTACGGAGTCACCCCTTTACTGAATCCACGTCTACTTTACGTACTAAGAGATTCAGTGACTCCTTTCTCTGTCGCACAACTAGAGCATGGAATTCCTTACCAGCACATGTATTCCCTCCTTCTTATAACATGGGTTCCTTTAAAAGAGGCGTGAAAAGCACTTTTTGGGCCGGCAAGGCGAGGGTGGCTAGGGCAGTATGTCGCATGCTTCACTAGCTATCTTCACATATGGACTCTACTGCTTATCATCAGGTGGTGTCGAGTCATTAGCTGAGCTTTATATAAAAAAAAACTCTAAATGGCATGTAAAGGGAGGGACAAATCTTACTAAGTTTCTTACCTGTTCGTCTCAGGTCAAGAATAACCGGTAGACTTACGAACAGATGCGTACATAAATGTACCGATGTTTCATAAAATATTTTGACATTGACTTTGAAACGTTTTCCGAAACTACGGACAAATAGTTTTGAAATATACATGCTGTTGATTTGTTTATTTAACGAATATTATTTAAGCGTAAGACACTTAATAGTATTTTGTATTTTTCTTTTTATAAGTCAACATTTGTTTAATTTCATAGTTTGGGAAAGAGTTTTACATGGAAGATTCTTCAGATTTCTAGATCGGTTATCTATTTATACTATTATAAACTTTTTGTCTACTGTTAAAGTGAAATCATTTAGAAACTCACCGTCATCATCTATTTATTTATTAAAACTTTAATATCCAAATTACAAATGGCGGACTTACTGATAAATACTACTCTCTACTTGTCAACTATTAGTCCAGGCAGAGGCTCGTAGTAGAGAGACGATTTATTTTCAAATAAATAAATACGCCTAATATTAAAGAGGCAAGTTCTTTTTACCAATATTTTGTTGATGAATGACAAGACATTCTTTTTGCATGTATTCAATTGAATAGAAACAGAAAAAACGGTTTTAAAAACGCAAATCGTAAGGCCGTACATGATCAAGTAAGAAAGACGTATTTAAATCCCATTGACGTCTTGTTCAGACTTTGAATATAATGGCGCCTTCTGAAGGGTGTTTTAGCATTAAAACTCTCATTTCTCTGACTTCCAATGCAGTTTGACTTTTAATACTATTCTACTAACGCTACTTTTAATTCAGATCTATAGTCTAGTCTAGTATGTACTTGAAATGGGTTTTTTATTTCTTCTAGCATTACCTTTTATTAATTCATTGACATATTATTATCAAAATTACGATATTTATTTGAATTTCTTAATTTTCGTTATGATGAGAACTGCAATACAGACAAGATAATAGAAACATGATATTAATTTATAATTTTTTCAAAATTTGTTGTACATATAATTGGCGAACCAGACAGTTGAATCTAGAAAAAATAAAAGGTAGTGCTTAAATAATGAAGGAAAATTAAGAAATACGTTTAATATAAATATACCATAGACTTATTTTAAAATTCAAAATATAAAATATTCAATACATACAAAAACAAAAGAAAAACATATATATCGTCCTTAATGAAAGATAATTTAAAATAATTAGGGTAGCTTTTCACAATCATAATAGGCTTGCCAAATTCAATATATAATGATATGTGTTGTTCATACGTGATTGATAAAGAATATTAATATAATTCCAAGCCACTAAAACTCTTTAAGATTCCAATTTTCGGAACTCTTTAACTTCTGTTGGGTTAATCAATGGGTAGTATTTTGTATCAAATTAATTCTTGTAATTCTTTTACAGGTATATTTTATTGACAATTTATTTAATACCTTATAATTTATTGTCGTTCAGGTATAGAAAACCCAAACTTGATGATTAATATTTTATTTGTAGTGGAACCGCAGGACCAAGCAAGTCCTCCTAAATAAAACGATTCTAGTTTTGTTCTCAAATTAGTCCTACCGACCTATGATTTATGTTTAACGAACTTGACTTCCAGAAACACAGTAACTACTAATGACTATATAAATTGAGCATCCATCAAAGTAATTTGTCAAATCCAATCACGAACAGTTGAAATAGAGAAAAAATCGTCTCGTCATAATAACGGACCCGTGTGGCGGGTCGCGGGGATGTCTGCATTTTTTTGAACATTCCAATTTAAAAACTAATTATGTCCGAGATGGCTAGTCTCATGGTCAAAGAGCACCCAGTAAAGCTACAAAGAACATAATTTCGTCATGTTAACGCGTGGTGACAAAAAATGATGATTAATGATTCGCGGCTCTAAAGAAACTGTCAGTTGGCCATCTTTATTTTGTGATTGTAAATACGTAGCGGACGGTTTTACTCGTTAAGTTTTTGTTGGCAACAAAGGGGGAACTAGCTTAGATGTGTGGCTTCTCTTAGCGTATTAAGGTCAGAGGTCCGCAAGAGAGGAGTAACTAGGTTGGTTATTTATTTCTTGACGTTGACATAATAGTTTTGATAGAGTGGTCTTTAATTTACTTTTTGATATCATCGTGGGAATAGTCATGACCTCATAATAAGATAGAATTCTTTTTAATAGAAATTTCAATGCCCATTTAATATTTTGTAGAAGTCGGAAATAATAAATTAGACACGTCACTGAAAAGTTCCGAAATGAAATTTATATTCTCAATTTATATTGCTTAAATGAACATTTGAATACATCCGTAAATTCTTAACGCAATGTTAGAGTTAAAGTCGTTAATATTACAGATAATGAATCTGATGATGTCCATGACACGTGGACAGCTCCAAAAGATATTCAACGCTCGCTGTACCTGTGTAACCGTGACCTTTACGGATCGTGATCGATACACAGGTCAATCGTGACATCTAAATAACTTGAGGACCCCAATCAATGACGGAAGTCGGATTCGAACGGATGACGGAAGATATGCAATTAAACGTCTCGAATTTAATGATCATGAATTCGGTGAGGCGTCTGTGATCATTAATGTTGATTATTAATATGGTATTGAATTTGAATCACGTTTTTCGTAAGTTGTTGTCATTGTTGGTTATGGACAATGTCCTCGTAGTAGTGCTTGAGATTTCGATAAGTTGAGGATATAAAAGCCAATGTCGAAGTTGAAATTAATTATTATTATGACATAATAATATTTCTAAATAAAGTTAATAATAAAAATTCGTTAATTACTGACATAAAGATTGTATATTACAAATATTTCCCAGAAGAAGAAGGAGTAAGGTGGAATAAACATAATAAAATGGATGATGGATGTTTATTTGGTACAAAAGGAATTAAAAAAGTTTGTACACTCGGATTATGCCGAGACACAGACTGCTTCAAAGCTAATAATAATATGATAATATCATTGACTAAACGATAGAATAAACGTTCACTGCTAAGCTAGACGTTCTCAGTTCATTTTGTATCTAAACATATACTAATCAATTTGCACCTCTTTTCTACATAACTGTGTCCTGTATGGGTGAGGTTATAAGTATAATGATAGAGATGAAATTATTTTCCTAGAATGACCAAAGACAAAAAGACACATGAAAGATAAAGACGATCGAAAGAAAAGTTAAGAATTGCATAATGCTTTGACAAAGATTTGGAAATATTGTAAATTAAAATAATTTTCTGGATTATTTCCGAAATTGTTTACTTATAACGTACTTATCTATATGTTTGGAACTAAGGAAGTTATAATCAAGTTTTCGTATTGTCGTCAAAATATGCTTAATACGCATCACTGTAAATGTTATTATCACATCACTGCAATTATTAAGTTATTCCCCTTTGGTGATAATATTTATTCTCATCACATAAAAGGCAGTCTTTAAAATTAATTACATAAAATTTGCCTCTATCTTCACTGTAGTACTGATTTCAGTAAAGGTATATTCGAATACTATTTTCATTACGTAAAAATTTCATACATCATTGCATTATAATTTATTAAAATTTGATTATTACACATGCAATAATTCATAAAAGTTTCTTAGATATCGTTCTATTCTAAGGCAGTCAAATGAGGTCAAAATGACCGTTGTAAATATATATTTTACCTACGATGCGATCATCATTAAGTCAATATTTAAAAGGTTTTGAAATTCTAAAATATGATTTCAACTAGACGAATGGAGATTCTATTTTAAATACAAAAAAAAATTTTTAATTATGAAACGTTCGCAAATCTTGAACTATCAGAATCAAAGGCCAAATTGTCAGTTAGATTTTAATTTTCATATTCCCCATTCCGACAAAGACAACTATAGGAGACAAGTGGAGCGAAGGCCTTGACTTTATCAAGTCATGGTTTGTCAATTACCGAGCCATTGTGTGGAGGCTGCGCCCGCGCCGATCTTATCGTTGATGTGACAAAAAAATCTGATGCCACGGACATGCGGGACTTTCAGATCTTACATGTGATTTTGATTTTGGAATAAAAGTGCCAACTTTTAAAAATAAGAGATATTTCATAATAAGCCATGAGATAGCTCTGAGAGGTCATAAAATTATTCCTTATTTCATTTTCCTTACTTAGTTTAATTTTAATTATTTCCTCATAAATGTTCAAGTTTTATGTTTGTAATATCTATTAGATTTACGAACGCAGATTTGTTGTTAGATAGTACTACTTCTAACAGTACTTGTTCGATTAATAAGTATCTAGTATCTAAAAATTAATTGACATTTGACAAAGTCGTGTCCATTACTTTAAAAGTGTTACATCACAACATATTAGTTGAAATCTTTGATCTCATGACCTTTGCCTCAGATTTAGCTAAGACAGCCTAATAGGTTGGAAACTCGAACAAAAAAACGAGTTTATTGTATTTTTAGTTTTGTGTGTGTTTTTTAATAATAATTTATTATTTATAAGATGGTATTTATTAATATAACATAATGTTTTTTTTATAAAAATAATCATAGTTGACTCGACACCATCTATCGGGTCTATGGACCCGAAGATAACTAGTGCAGCATACGACATGCCGACTGCTCTACCTACACCTTACTCGCCCAAGTAAAAAGGCATTATGAGATAATTTATCTGAAACTTCGGATAGGAACGAAATACGTTTTCGTATTTAGTTCCAAACGAAGAGACGGCGATGATTTGATTTTTAGATTGAATTAACGTGAGTTAAAATGTTTACTTTCATAGGTATTTTCCATACTGTGCCAATCGTCAGTGTTCAATCAATGTGCGAGCCTCATTCAGTGAGGCCCTGTTATCCATATAATGTCCTTAAACCATTGGGTGGTGTACCTACTGGTCGTCATTACTCTTGGTCTCCTTGCCATTACACTAGATCTACCGTTCATTTTTCCGTCTAGCCAATTTTCCTGCTCATATCCACATTAATATTTATTACTTAATCTTTATTTATATCTTTACAAAATAGAATACAGTTTTATCTTACTTTTGCATATACTACATCTATAAAGTCAATCGAAATGGTCGTCGCGTACGCACGATGACACCGCACAGATGATCGACTTAGATTGGCAATAATTACTACGGACGCCGCCTGTCCGTCTGTCCATCACCCCGTATCTCGGCTATCGTCATTTGTAGGTAATTAATAACTCCAGAAGAACTCTGAGTACCCTTTTAATGTTTTATGATGACTTTTGTATTGTCATATCTTTAATAGTGGTGTTAATATTATGGGTACAGTTACACACCTAAAAAGATTATATACATGCAATGATTTAAAAATATTGATACAACACCTATTTGAACTAAAATAACAATCCTACGTGATGTGGCAGACACTAGCGCAGTTACTCCACTCGTTAAGTGGTTGCGACGTGGCACAGCAGATAAACAAGTGAATAATGTGCAGAGGGATTTTTCGTGCTTCCCTTGTCCTAGTGTTTGCTGTCCTGAGGTACTTCCAAGGCTTACTCCGTTTGGAATCAGCAGCCTTATGTCTTCAGGAGTGGGGTAGCAAGTACAAAAGAGAACCATTCTTTTCCTAGTGAGAGTATCACAGTTAGATAAGATGTGTTCCATTTATTCAATGCTCCCCACAGGCCCAACACTTTCAACTAACTTAATTTTAAATAGCATATTATTTGTCCTATAGTGATCCGCAAAAGCGCCACTTCAGTCACATAAGTTGCTGAGTTATAAGTTCCATATTAGGGCCTCCAAATGGATACATGAATCTTTTGGAGTGTGCGAGAGAAACAATCTGATCCCATTCTTCTGAATTCTTCCAATCCGCATACTTCCTGAATACCATTTGCACCGTTCTGGATGAGATTCCAATGTAGGGTTCGGGTCCAATTACTTTAAGGATATACTAAAGTGATTATCATGATAATAATATCGTTAGAATAGTATAGTGTCTTATTGAAAACACTAATTGTAATGCCGAATAAAGCCTCAGCATGCGCAGAGGTTATGGTATGAGAGGATGTTTTTTTAAATGGGTACGGCATGGGTTCCATCAATTAAGGCGCGAGAAAGGCGTCCAAAGACTACGGTTACTGCTTTAAATCATCTGTTGCATATTTTTGATTGCCATCTTAGCACTTAATATAAAAAATATCAATAGACCCTGGATATTGCAGGTGCCTACAGGCATTGTAGGCATTTGCTTGATCAGCATACTTTAGCATAATAAAAACCTTTTTCGTTAAAATAAACATTTATTAAAAAGTTATCTTTACTTCATTACTTCACCCTACTATACCCGCATGTTCAACCTCCCGACATATATTTTATGCTTTCATATTTATATTAAATTCTTTCTTCAGTCATGCAGCAAGAGCAAGTGTCGGAAATGATACAAATCCTATAAGACCGATGCGGGTATCGGTGTGATGATTTTGGCATCATAGTAAATGTTATCGCAGAAAATAACTGACGCAAAAATAGAATGTAGAAAGTGAAGTGTAGAATAGAATAGAATATATAATAGAATATATTATATATAGAATATGTAATTGATCTAACAAAATAGTTCAGCAAAAATTTTATAGTAGTCAGTTTTTTCTTACTATAAATATTCATGTCCTGGAGTAAATTTTATATTTTAGATAGGATTGGTGAACAATATATTAAGACAATTAAGACAGTAGTTTTTGATATTTCTGTGCACTATTCTTTTTTTAACAATAATAATAGCTTTGTAATTAACTAGTTCACATCAATTGAAGAGAAAGCCGGCCTTAAGCCTTTCGGTTTAACAGCCCATTGCATCTAACGAAGGAATAGGAAGGTTAATAGTTATTTAGTATCTACACGGCTTTGTTGAGTTTGCGTAATTGGCGCGATTGTAAAAAACAATGCGAACAGCTCTAAGCACATTTGAACATCCTTATCAGATATAGCCAACAACAAAAAGGTTGCATTAGATCAATCGACCTTGACTCGTAGGTCAATGATGTCATTGGTCCAGGGAACGTCACGACGGATGTTTGTGGGAACACTGGTATCATACCTAACATGGTGGAATGACGAATTTAAAGGAGTAATAATTATTGTACCGATCAATTTCAGTATTGTTAACAATTAAAATGCCTTTAAGGTATCTGGCCATTACTACGTCACATAAATTACAAATAATTATATTATTTTATTGTCAAGCTACAAGTGGATTACCAGTGGATATCAGAATCATCTTTCAGATATAAAATTTAATTAAATTTGTTTATAGGAATGCACAGCTTAAATACAGGTGTCCACTATGGAATTTTTCACCACCGGGACAGTGAAATAGGGGGGTTGAGATTACTGTGAAATTTTTCTTGGGTCCTCTAAAATTAGTGCATATACATAATTAAAATTATGAACTGTATCACGTCACGTGTATTTAAATTTTCATAAATTCATCCCCCCAATAAAGTCCAATAGGGTTTCGCAAATGCTACATGGTATGACGCTCAAGGTCGTGCTAGGTGTGCTGGGAAGTGAGGGACCCGCCTAAGTATGTTTTTATAAGTTATACCTAAAAATATGTATGTAATTTATTTGTAATATGTAACTGATATAACTATTACCTAACGCATATTTGCGACGTATAAAATTTGCAAATTATCTTTTCCAGAGTAAGCTCTAAATCTAGTGAATCAAGCAAGTGAAGGAGAAATAAAAAAAATACTATGTCAAAATAAAACTGTACCTTGTATGTTTGTCTATAAATAACATTTTTAACAACCACTATAAATTCTATCCAAACCAACCTACTCTGGAGGCTATAGAGTCTCCATTCTCAATAAAGATTCTCGAGGGAATGATCCTTCGAGAATCTTTATAGAGGTTCAACTATAAATCCTTACATGCTGATGTGGGCCACTCAACAATAAAATGATTTCTAAGTGTGAATATTTTATACATTGATTGAATGTGTACAAATAAATGCCATAATTAGGTATAAACAGTTATAAGTAAAGAATATTTTTCTCCGGGAATCTACACACACTAACCATAGTGTATGTATGCAATTAACGTAAATATTATTTACTTTTTATTGAATCCAAAGTGCTATTTCGTATAATAGGTACTTTACTGTCTCATAGACACTTCAAAAACAAATTAAGATTTAAAGTTCACGCAAGTTGTACTTAGATCAAATTATTCATACCATTATTACTTTATACTTCCTAGTTCGAAACTAATTTATGTGGTCATGATTATTTTTCCGAAGCCATATCGATAAAGTGACCGCATCACTATCGGGCGCGATCACCGCAATCACGCGGGCTATAATTCAGTGCAACTGTCACTGCGTAGCTCTGATTAAATTGCTTCGTAAGAATCGTGACCTGACGTCACCTTTCTGGCCGTAGGGCAGAGCTACTAAAAATAGTAGTATTTTATCTATGTGATGCTTTTTTAAATGTACTATTTAAAATGTCTTCAATAAAAACAATTTCTAAATAGACAGAATACAACCCAAAAAAAAGCAAAATAAAATAGGTATATCTTGGAATAATATATTCATTATTTGAGGACATTTCATTAATATGTGCATTAACAGACATTCTATTTTCTATAGTATGTAAGCGCCAGTAGGTGCTAAGCGAGCCAAATGTTCTATTATATTCGAAATTAATTGCTCCGGTGAGTGTAGAGCGAATATAAGTATAATTGCTAATATCATGAAGTTATCACAAATGAGATTTTTTTGTGAGCGCTTTCTGATTAAAAGACGAAAGGTTTAATATTGTTTAATATCAACTATCTGAATGTTGCAGTAATTTTCTTTCTTGAGTAAATATATCAAAATCTTAGCTCGGATGCAGCTAGCTTACAGCTTTCTCTCGTACAAGCTACAGTTACTAGGCTAGCCTCAACATAAAATGGACAAATTGTGTCATCTATCGTATAGTATCTGTATATTATCGATAAAGATCAAAAATAACAAACAACACTACAAAGGCGGTATTGCTGGCAATACGAACGTGTCGCCAATTACCTCCATGGCGTATTGACTCAGCCGAAACCGAGCTCTCATCATTTACATAATAACACCTTGTACGCTCGGTGACCGGCGCAAGTCACGAGTGCTTAATATAGATAAAATAAAAACAAAACATAGACACCTCTCGTTGGGGACGGTGGCAGCGTTGCAGCATTTATGTGGAAATATAAAATGTGAATTGGAATTTCATTATGAAAGACAAAGAAATAATGATATTTTACATGCAATTTGTTGGATATGTACATTGTTAAAAGTTAAAAACTTTTTTAAGATGGCGGTGATTGTTTCAGTGTAAATTCATTTGAAAAATAAATCAAAGTACAATTATCAGTTATTGTGAGATTGCGATACTACATAACTTCATTAAAGTTCCTGTTTGGTTCTTCAAAAGCAGTAGTTGCCAGAGATCCTAGTTAGAGTCCTAATTTAATGAATTTATAGGCAAAATTTAGATCGTTTGATATAAATAAATTTTTCCTCAAACTTGGTTTAGTAACATGACAAGAAGTCTAAATGTATTTTAAAAACTTTACTCAGTTAATTAGCTGAATCTTTTTTGATACTCTAGCAGAATTTCACCTTCTGGGCCTGAAGATATTTTAAAGTATTTACGTTAAAGAAAAACGAACGCATATAAATAAGAGAAGCTTTATGTATGTCTTACGTTGTAACTAAGCATGTTTCAAAAAGGCAGTCAGTGAAACGTGCTATTAAGATTAAGTATTAAGACTCATTTTATCCAACTTTTTTGCTTAGAATATCATAAGTAAAATCACTAATTTTGTAACTTGAACCACAACCTTGGAACTTCGAATTTCGAAGTTCCCTTTAAAACGTTCACCGAAAATATTCGGCGTTAGACACAGATTCGTGAGCAGATAACGAGAGGCCGGCATTGTACGGGTTTCCTATGTCATTATTGTTATTTTAGTTGGCCGTGTATTTTGTATGATTGATTATTGTTTTGTTTCTGAATGTTGTAATGTTTCACTATTTGAATAGTAAAGCAAATTTTCAATTGCTGGCTATCGTTTCTAGAAACAATTTTTAGACCGTAAGATTTTATATTTCTGATTGTGTTTTCTCGTCACTGTTTGCTAGGCTCTTTTGATTCACTTAGAATAAATACAAGATATTATTTCAATTACTTTTAATGACTCCATAGATTGGACTGTATCAAATTATATTGTATAAAAAATAACGCCAATATTTTTTAAAAACATTGTTTTTCAAAAGCTTCATTAAATTTAATCATAGACTTTTAAAACTTTAAATACCGAAATTACTTAAACAAAGATGGAATGAAATAATAAATTAAAATATTATTAACGTACATGTATTCGCTACAAAATAAAACAAAATTAAAGTACGAACAAACATAAAATAATAAAAACGACGAACTACACTCACGATGCCCCAGAACCGCCATTATTACGTCATTGTGGCAAAGGACATAAGCTAAATACATAATGTGTCGACGTATTTTGGAAATATTTTTAAAAGACTTCGTATAAAAGGAGGAGTTCGTTTATGTATAGAGATAAAGAAATATTAGATTTGTATTCTAAGAAGTATTACTTATTTATTTATAAACATTTCATTGTAATATTATATAGGTATTATAGATATATTATTTTAATTTATTTTACATATCAGAATTTCTTTAAATTTTTTTCACTATGACAAGTATTATTACTTTTAATATTTTGAAATATGAAAATACTACTGAAATTAGTATACATTTGCATGCTGTAGATATATGGTTAAATAGGCTAAGCTATATTTAGGTAGGATTGCCCATTTAGGTATAGTGTAGTATATATAGGTATATGTAAAGTGTACTATACCTAAATGGGCAATCTCTATTACTTGCAAAGCTAAAAAATTATGTTAAGTTTAAAAATAAACATAATTTTTTAACTTTGCAACTTTTCAACTTTTCTAATAGTTTCATAGATCAGTTTAATAAAAATCAAACTGATCTTCGAATGTATATATTCTGTTAACAGATGATTTGCCTACAATTTAGCATCCACAGATGATGTTGAGTAAGACTACAGTTGCAAGCCTTTCTAACACACTATTACAACGTCAGACCTGCAGATTGCTGCAACCTAAGGTCAGGATATTAAGTCCAGAGATGGATTGCTTCTGGACATGCATTATCCATAATCGGTGACAGATTGCAGTGGATTATGTCAGGCGGTTAATAGTGAACAATCACATAGTACTGTCGCCACTTAGATCAGTGTAAATCTGTCAATTTAATACAGACTTTATCACGTCGGACTTAAAATTGTGTATGGATAAAATGACTTTTCCAAACGTCTTTTATTTATCATAATTATTTCAAGCTTTAAAGATAATAAGCATTTTTTGATATTAATGTGGAATTTAACGGGTCAATGGTACCTACAGTTTCATTGGTTTATAGTACATTATCACAATTAAGACACACGTGTGATTATGACTATTTGAGATCACTATAGTCTATTTCAGTCTGTTTGTATTCTTCGATTAAAAATGTTAGTATTCGTGTAATGAAAATTATTATCGATAAGCGAGGCCTTGATCAAGTGTTAATGAGTTCTAACAATTAACCAAAGAAGAAAATAAATATCACGTAACTTTCATGGGCAATTTTATATTTCTACTTAATCTTCCATAAATTGTAAGTAATTCATTTGGAACAACAAAACATATAAATATAAATGTTTTCATTGTGTGTACACAGCGAAAGTCTTCAATTAGTATGCTTGTATTTCACTTGATATGTAACTGTTACATTCATTATATACCTACTCGTGTAAATATGTACAACCGACCCAGTGGCATCGCACGCAGTAATTTCAGTGTAATTGTCATCTAACCGGCCAATAGCTTACCACACGCAGTTACGGTCTACTGCCTGTACAGCAATCTCGACAACTAGGCTACACGTCTTATGCCCATGTAATAAGAGTGATATTTCAGGTGGTGTCCAAGTATGAGGTGACGAAACAACCGCCATTCCTCATGTGTAACGTTGGACAGTCGCGGTCGTTAAATCTTGCCGCTCTGTTACTCTGTCCAGTAGTATTGTGTAGCGGATTCTATAACGGACTGTGAATGAGGAACATTCGTATCTGTCGCTCGGGTGAAGGATTCGAGACGTTTACATGACAAGATTTAAGTCGACAATTGAAAGTTTCTGATTTGGATTCGTTTTTTAATGAATACTTACAATTTTTTGTTTCATATATATCTTCTAAAATACATGTTAAAAATAGTTCTAAAGAGCCTGGTTCCATTATCTTATTCGGTTTTGTCTGTCTGTATGTTCACACTAAACGCCGAAACTATTGTATGAATCTCAAATAGTAGTTCTTACATAGTGAAATAACATATAACGTAAAATCACTACTATTAGGGGAAGATATTTATATGATATATAAACTATTTATATTTCTCCGTTATCTAGCTTTTAACGATGCTTAATTTTGGTTAGATGGTGTGAGTGTGATAAATATGATTTTATTTTTTACCTTATAGTCGTCTGAAAACGATCCCAACAGTGGTTTGAATAACTAATTGTTATCAATGGTCATCCAACATTATAAGTCTGAAGTCGTAAAATCGCACACACATCGTGTGGTGTAAATAAAGCTTAGTAATTAAAGAGTTCGTCTGCTCACGACTGTGGCAATCTCCAGCATCAATAACGAATTAGTTTTGTTACCGATACATTATTTAGTACAATGTGCGTTCTGCTGCGGTAGCACAAAAAGTCTTTAGTTCTATTCAACAAAGTGTCATTAGTAAATAAATGAACTAAAGATTCGAAGCTGAACAGAGAATGTTCTCTAGATTGGTGCACAAATAAATCTAAATTAGTTCACGATCAGTTTAGTGATGCATTTTTAGAATAAAAGAGGACGATGAAAGTTTCTTAAACTCTAAAGAAAGCGAAACGAGTTTTTAAATAGTAAGTAGGCGATATAATAAATTTTAATAATAATAAACAGTTCATACCAGTCGTAGTCTCAACCAATGGCCTCGTCCTAACTTCACTTCGTGAACATCTGAAAAGATTGGAACTGTGTGATGGACCAATCATCGCGAGGATCGAGGACGCCAGAATTGTCCGCCGATTCCTCTCTCTGTCGTCCTTACCCTCGGCTGTCAGGCCTCGGCTCGAGGGACTGGGAAGAGTTGAAGACTGATTTTTAAATAATAATAATAATAAAAACAGAGCGAAAAGTGATTAAATTTGTTTTGTAACTAATAATAATAATTATAAAGTGTAAACTAATAATTGTACAATTCGTTAAATTATATCTGGTATATTTACTTTACACACTTTACACTGTAAATACATTTCGCCGACTTTGTGGTCTAGTGGCTCTTAGACCACTTACTTCAGATCTGGAGTTCCGGGCTTCAATCCCAGTGGGGCAGAAATTTTTAGAATACTCAGTTAGTTTCGTAGTACGACTTACTCTTAATACGCCTAGCTAGTCACCACTTTCCTACCTAAGTCTACCGCCATAAGAATAATATAACAATATTGTTGTGTTCCAGCAGATCTGAACAAGATAGCCAGTTCCTCTGTGGTTGTAGTTCGCTTCCACCTTCAGCCTTATGGTCACTCACTATCAGGTTAGATAAAGGTCGCACACTCTGCCAAGCTGTTTAACAATTAGTTAGCAGCGGCTGCCGTGTATTCCAATTTGTATGTTTTTCTTCACTAACTAACACGACGGTCCAATCACGAATAAATGTGAAATTCCATACATGTTTCATTAAGCAAAAGAGATTATCAAAACATGTGGCATTGGAGGACAGGTCTATACATCCAATTTCTGTGTTGCAGTTATCTACATTAAGAAAACTGTTCCAAACATTGTACCTGTATCTCAGTAATCGAATGGTCGAGTAATAAAGCTATAAAAATCATAAACGAGCAGAAACAGTTTCAATAACTCAAAAGCGCTAAATTAATTTCGATAACGAAAATTAAATCTAACGACATTTCTATTTCAAATATCAATTGGTAAAACAAGTTTTGATTGCATTAATATGCTAATCGCAGTACTTTATCATGTGAAATACTCAGTAATTGTCGATAAAGCCGGTTGTAGAAGCGCCGGCGAAAGCGCAACAAACCTTGGGACGATCATTTCTTAATCGTTAATCGGATGCTGCAGACTAGATTAATCTTTAATCACAAGTCGATTAGAAGTCTCAGGTATTGATGAAGTCCATCAACATAACATCACATGTACACGTGTATCTGTAACTATTTGTTATGGTCATTAGAAGAGATCGAAGCATATTCAAGCCTAGTTTCCAAAAGACGACTGCTTGTTAAGTTTTGGTATAAGTGAAAAGCGGACATCATACTTCTATAATAATATATAATAGCCTGCATACTTCTTATAGGTGGCTCAAAGGACTTATTACACATGAAGCGTACAATGGAAAATAATAATAGAAATAATAAATGACAATTTTGTGACTTGAACTGGTTGAGAAAAAAAATTAAAGCAAAAAGTGTTTGCCTCTTTTTCTCTTAGTGGTCATTTATTTAAGTTCCCGCTGTTCGCCTATGACATAACACCCACTTAAAATTAAATTGACCTACCCGCCATTCCAAACTGTCCCGCTGCGTCATTCGATATCAATAACGAATTTAACATTGCACAGCTGATAATTGATCGACCGTGGTGACATTTCACCGCGGTCACTTCACACGGGCGGGCTCTTTGATCTGCGGCAACATCTTACCTCCACGCAGTTACAAAGAATGCCGACTCAATTTAATTCATACGTAAAAATATGCGACAGTTGCCTAGTTTCTGGGTAAGGGGTCGTTAGTTAAATTACATTTCTGTTTTTATGGGTAATGATCGAAATATCTTTTAAAGACTCAAATAAAATAAGACTAACGTGAGAAGCTTAACTTATAGTGAGAAGATTTGAAGTAACGTATTGACTTCACTTCAAAGCTCAACGGGGAAGCTGTGTAAATGCAGAAGCTGTGCTATGTAGGTTACATAGTGGTATTAAAAAACAATTTAGGGTAAAATATATAAAATATAATTGAAGAGATTCCACAAAAGGGTTTTGGATCAACCAGGGAGGGTTTTTACGCTTTCTTGCTCTTAATTGTATAGCATAAATTACAAATACAAGAGACCAAGTAAATTGAACTATTCTTAGTTTACTAATTTTAACTATTATTCAAAATACAATATGACTATAACAACTCACGGACCCGAATTAAGTGAATTGAATTGGACGACAGCGATGATGGAACGGATGCTTTCAAAATGTAAATTGTGCTTGAACATAGTTCCCGTTATTTTTTCGCTTGTTTAGCAAAGAGATCATGACTTACAGTTGATTAATTACTAACATTTACATCATGCTACAATATTGATTTGGAATTTTTCAAGAAAGATGGGAGTGGTGAACTGTGTTACAAACATCAGACACTGTCAATGATGATTTCTTGTTCTCTTCAAAATTGAATATCAAAATGATGGCAGTAATAAATGAGTTACAATTATCTGAAAATATGTTCGAAAATCTAAAATTCGTAGGAAACTAGTAACGCACAAATTATATTACTGAACGTCATTCAATGGTATACCGATTAAGAGAAATAATATTACAACCCAAGCTCTAAAGATGTTACTCAAGATACATCAGAATATGCAAAAATCTTTTAAATCTGAGTCAAAATGAAAATACCTAAATTACTGAAAGACGTGAACCAATTTGCCTCGTAATTGCTCTTCGTACTTAACCTAAAATCAAATTTAGAGACTGTACATTCAATTAAAGAGAAGCTTAGCAATTGTAGAGATACTATCAAGTCATGTGCGTGCGTCGTGCTGTGACCGAGTTTAATTGATAAAAAAACTTAATTAGCGTAATTACGACAGGTGGACGGTATGGACAGTGCTGCGATTATTAAGGTTAAAACTGTTTCATCAGGCAATTCGACTGCTTCTTTACTAAAAATGGTAAATACAAAAGATAATTCACGGTTGTAAAATCAAATGTTAATTCTTCTAAGTTGACATAATTAACGATACATCAACAAGTTTTTGCTGTTATTTGAAATAACAATATTTAAATTTGCCTTTGAAATTTGCAAGCCAACCATGAATAGTATTCCGAAGTTTTGGCCTTTATAACGATACCGTTATTAATAAACTTAATTCTTAATTTTTATAAGAACAAGATTAGTTACACTAGCGTACTTTAGGCCCATTAAAATAGTTTGAAGAAAATTAAAATAATAGCGTTTACTCACGCGCCTTTAAGACGCTCGTACAAGTTTATTATAAATTTAAAACTGTTTAGCACATGGGAAAATTCCTTTAGAATGAGCTAAAGCCAATTATAATGTTATCTAGTTACAATCATCGTCAAACTTTATGATTACTATGACTAATAGTATGAATGGACTCATGATATCTTTGTGTTATCTGATGGTGCTCAGTTATTAGCTTATCTTTTTGTTATTTTTGTATTATATGGGATTAATGTTAATTGAAATCAGTCTTCAAATAGACCACTGGAAGTTTAATATAAAAAATTTACAAGAGAGTTCGTATATCACGGCTCGGGGTCTATTCTCTGGCAGATCAGACACATCATACAGTAAACTATTCAAATCATTACAATATATGAGTCGAACCCCGATTAAATCCTTTCTGAGGTCATAATATTTCTGCTCCCTTTAGTTGGTCATAAGGCTTTTTCTAATGCTTACCTGATGTTCCACCACTTGGGGCAGCTTGGTGAATAGCTTCGGCAGAAACTGGAGCGAAAATCGAAAGTGGAGCTAGCTATCGGGGAATTTTAGTGGTATTCCCAATGCCGCTTTGATCAGTTACAATTATCTGAAAATGTCGCTTAGTGGCCACCTCACAGATTCATCTTCAGTCATAATATCATTGTTGTCTACTGAATTTACCTTGAAGTTATCGCCTTAAAAATTTTAATTTCTAAAGCACGAGTGGAGGTATCAAAGCAAATTCTATGGTGCATTGGAGCTGGTATAAACATTTCTGGTTGACCTAGAATCGAGATGTATCATAAGAATCAGTTTTAGTTTCAGTATTTATAATATATATTATGATCCGTGGTTTCAGCGAAGACGTAATTAAGATTATCGTCTATTTCTATAGTTTTCGCGCGGAAGCTATTTTGTAGGTAATAGTCTGAATAGAGGCAGTTACAGTTACACACTAGTTGAGCCAGCCGTAAACTTCACAAGTGTAACCGCTCGTAAATAAACATCCGTTGGGCGACAGTGGCTTCTTGTCTATCATGATTCAGCGCAGGCGCAGCCCGCCCGGCACGAAATGTCTTTACTGAGAATATTGTCACTGGCCTTTATAGAAGGTGTGGTTAGTACAGGTTGTTCTGTTTAATATCTTCGTAGACCAAAGACCCGTGATGACTATCAACTAACCGACTGACCGAGTGATCAGTACGCCTAGGTTTAGAATCTCCGCCGGGGGCTGTTTGTTTATGTCATGATTGTTTATTTTCGTGCTAAATGTACCACCTGAATTCAGTTCTATAAGCCTCTTTGAAATTAGCTGACTTTTTTCAGCGCTTTTGAGTACTGGTTGATCGTTATCCACCAGTTTTACATGTCAAATGTTCTACAAGTATAAACTTTTCTAAGCTGCCGTCTTTCATTTAGCCAGAGATCTTTCTTCCAGCCGGAGATCTATATACCAGGTTGTAAGATCCTTTAGCTTGTACCATGAGGGACTTGAGAAAGTTTTATAATGGAGTTAAAGTCCTAACAGTGATATTTAATTGTTTATGAAGCCGTCTAAAAACATAAAGTTACAATCATAACACCCTGTATATTTCGTACTGCTTACTCGTAATTCGTTGTCAACCGGAAAGCTAAACAAGTTCAGTTGACACGGCTGGGTAAGCTTATTATTAGGGTGAAATTACATTTTAACGCAAGTTGAGTGAACTTGTCAGAGCTGAAAAATGTTAACAAATTAATTTGTAAAGGATATCGCGATGTACACTTCTAGGAGACCATAGCTATTAATAATAAAAATGTTTTTGCACTGATACCTTTTTCTGGCCCAATATAAGCATCTTAACATATTTGTATGAAGTTATAAATATATACAATATGAACTACTATTATGAGCTGAGAACTAATTCGTGTTTATCATAGAAACTGCCCTAACGGAACTCAAACCCCGACTTCATGCCGAGTAGCCTGTTTCGAAGTTTCTGATCAGATGATTGGTTCTATAAAAAGTAAGCGTTCTATTATGAAGTAATGCTTGCATATAAATTCATTGTGATTTTTCTTTATAATTTTCTAACGTTCAATTAATATAAAAATGCACTTACAATTTCTTAATTCAATAGTTGTGTCTTTTATGTTTGGATTATTAAGACAACATCATAATTAATAATTAAAATACCGACAAGTTCTTGTTTAGTTTTTGTACATTATCACACACACGAAAAATAATTTGTATACTACTCTCGTGAGAGTCAAGTTTGATTATTATGCAATCAACCCTTACTTATAGAAGAATAGGCATGAAACTCAGCAAGATTAAAAAGGACTCGAAATTATCACTTGAAGTCTCTTAAAGTCTATCGCTGAATAGCTACTCAATAAACTTCTTCAATAAACTTTCGGGTAATCCCAACGATTTTAAGTTTAAAGCGTCATCACAATCTATAATTAGTATGTAAACTTAAAAAAATTTGACAGTTACTATTGTTTATGTTTAATGAGTTCTTCTGAAACGTGTTAGGTAAAAGCGATATGTATTCAAACTAAACAAAATTGTAAGAGGGGACGAGCGTCAATGAACCGTCGTGGTAAGGTTATAAGTTAAAAATAGAGACAACTTCTTGCTCTGGTTTCTGTCGTGGTTGTTGTAAAAATTAATGTAAACAAATAACACGTTCTCACACGCGCGGGTGGTCGCACCCGGCAAATGTAAGACGGCTCACAATTTTTAGAAGTCCTACAAATTAAAGTGCCATATCAGAATTGGTCGGTTAATATGAGTCACTTCGTTTTTTTGGAACTCCAGATTTTGTCGTTGTCTTTTCAAATTTCGAATTTACAGCACCTGATAATAAGTTTTTATTAAATAAAAAGACTAATATATATTTTTTAACTATTCTATTAAAAGTATATCGAATAGAATACAATATTTTTATTGCCAAAACTGTGTAAATGATGTTAAACATTGCAAAAAGGAAGTAACATCAGTTTACCCAAACCGGGCATACAACATTTAAAATTTAAAATTGTATACAAAGATCTATCTTTGTATCTTATGAGCTTATTTACTAACATGTCTTATGACCAAAATGATTTAAGTTAAAATAATGGCTATCCAAAGCTTTTATATCGGTAGGTAGGTTATTGTACACCTTTATACGAGAAACAAATACACTTTTCTTGTAAATATTATTCAAATTATATTTTTACCTGTTTTGTTGGGTACGAAGAGATTTACAATTTAAATATTAGTGGGGGTAATTGGTGATAGGTTTATCATTAAAGGTGCTTCTTAGAGATTCATCATTAAACATGCTATAAACTATGCGGATACATTTTTTCTTATAAAATAAATATTAGATATAGATTAAATAGAAACAGTATTATTTAGTATGTACTACATAAGAATTTTCAAATGTCAAATTATCGAATTCATACTTTGTACTTAATCTTTTAAAAAAAAGAAGTCAAACCAGTATTATTAAAGACCACCCAATTACTTTTGCCTTTATTTTGTAATATACAACAAACAAAAAAATATTAATAGTTATTAGATACTTCAACGGAAACAAAAGCCTTGTTGTACTTGTTTGTAACGTCTTGTTCTATTCAATCGATTTGACAAATGAATAGAATGCGCTAAGCCGAATAATCGATATAATCGATTGATGCTCGATAACCTTTTTAATCAAAATTAGATTAACCTGACGTGGTCAAGGTTCTTTACGAACTTTGAGATTGTCTGGCAATTTAAGCAATTATTTAATAGTAATTTTTATGAATAAGAAAAGCCAGTTTCGCAAGGATAAAACCCTGGAACATTCTGGATATTCTAAACGTTGGATAAGAAAAATGCCAATTCGTAAGTCCTGGTGCTACTTTTACGCTTACTTTAATATTTAAAAGACAAATATACATACATACATACATACGTCAAGATACTTTTTATTCCTTTCAGACTATGGTGGTTTGTATCTTAAGATAAGCAAGACACCTTGAGTGTGTACGCCAATGGAGTAAGTATCGAATTAATAAAATAATATTATTAATTCAAAACTTACGTATTTGTATATTTGTATTTCGTATTCTTTTATTCGTAATTGTGTATATATATTTATATTTTGTTAGGGTAAATATGATATATATTAGTTTTTATGTATTTAATTATTTTAGTATTGGTACACGTCCCTCTACCTTTCGATGTCACTTTTCCCATATATGGGGTTTGCTGGAAAAGATTTCTTATAGAAATAAGCAGTACTTTTGTACAATTCTCTTATATTCTGTTGTGTCCTTTTAATTGTCTTTATGTGTACATAAATTGTTAAATAAAATAAATAATAATAAATAAATTATTCAAGAATGTAATAACAAGTAACAAACTGAGCTATATCAATCATTCATATCATGAAGTGTCAAAACAAAAGTATCAACTACGCAAAAGATTAAAAAATGTACAGGAAAAACAATGCAGCGTCATCAATTATCAAAATTGAGTACTCATCGGAATATTTAAGATTTATTATAAGCTGGCATATTTATAAGCAAAACATTTGATGGAAGATCACTTTTAGTGATAAGACTGTGTAAATAGGTATTCTGTTTCCTTATTTTTTTAACTACCTTTATTGTAAATGTTAACTGTTTTTGTTGACTGAACTAAGTGCCAAAAGCAAGGTGCATCTGACGGTAAGCTGCTATATATATAGGTGCTTGCAACCATAAAGTTTAAAGATAAAGATAGATAAAGTTTAAAGACAATAAAGTTTAAAGAGAGAAACACCATCGCCTTCAACACCCTTTACTTTTCCTTAAAAATGCTGAAGACAAGATTCTACAGAGAAGAAACCATAAGATAGACCTTCCTAAATGGGTGAAACCGGTGAGTGATATAGCACCTAGTGACAATAATATAGACTAGTATACTAGAGACAGACATCCCCAAATGGGTAAACTAAATGAAGGGGTTTGGGTCGTTAAAAACGAAGCTGAACTTTTGCATTTTGGTAAATTTCCGAAGCACGTAGGAGCTACAGATATATAAACGTTAATTGACCTATCTTGCATCAACTATAGACAAATTTTCTTAGTCACGATTTCGAAATCAGAGCTGAAACTTTAATCAGCGAGCCAGCGAGCTCCCAAATCTATAGAAAACCAATACAGAAAGCACACATCAATATCGGAAGTATTTCGCAACAGAAGGAGAAACAATTAACCGAACGCTTGCGCTGTACGGAATGAATAGTGATCGTTCACGCACCGAAGCCCAAGAAAGTGAGCTAGTTACCGCATCACCGAGTTTACTTACACCTATGAGCTATCAATTGCTCGCATATCGCTTCAACATGCGATCATGGACACTGCGGACTGTATACGTAAATAGTTGTACAATCAACTCAAACGTAGCAAAGCAGCAACGTAAACATGAAGGCAAAAAGAAGACAGAAACAGACGATGAAAACAAAATAAAACTATACAGTCGGTTTTCCATTGAACCAAATTTTGCAGTAACCTGAATTGAACTATGCCAAAAGAGTTCATGTTGTTCCGTAATTTTGAATAGTATAGGAATATTCAAAATTACGGAACCAATATGGTATATGCACAAATCTTTACCTCTCCACACTTAATGCGATTTATCAAAGCCAGAAAATATGTGAGGATTCTGAGGGTGCACTCTTTAACGAATTCTGAAACATTGGAGTATATTTCGTAGGAGGATCCATTTACGCTCCATATGTTTTTAGATGTATTTATTTAAAATAATAAATTACCATAGACCAACACAATATGTGTATCAAATTTTATACTTGATGTACTACATTATATACTTACAATAAGGAATTATTTAACTGCTAATGGAAAGAAAGAAATTTTAATCTTCCTAAACACAGAACTTAATAAAACTGCTAGAAAGGGTTAATTACAGGAGTGCTAAAACACAATAGCAGTTTATATATAACTCACACAATATGTAGGTAGGTACCATTTTCACTTCCGCTGTGGATTTAACTGTAATGATTGTCGGTATTGGAGGTCAAGTCATTGCTAAGGTACTATTATTATACTTATATGCAGAACATTGCCAAATTTTAAGAACAATGCGTTCGTTTTTGTTCATGTTGAAACCGATTCTAAAAATCAGTTTTATTAAATCATTTGGAATGTGTATTTCACAAATCTATACAAACAAAAGTATGCACACCAAAATTTTTTTAAATTTTTTTTTATATAAAGCTCAGCAAATGCCTCGACACCACCTAACGATAAGCAGTAGATGAGTCCATATGTGAAGATAGCTAGCCTCTTTTAAAGGAACCCATGTTGTAAGAACGTATTCCCTACGTTCGCCGGTAAGGAATTCCACGGTCTAGCTGTGCGACAGAGAAAAGAGTCACAAAATCTCTTAGTGCGCAAAGTAGACGTGGCTACAGTGAAGGAGTGACTCCGTAGACCAGCACGTAGTAGTAATAAAAAAACCTAATTGAAAATGTTATTTAAAAAGAAAACTAAAATTTAAAGAAAAGCCCATTTTCTACTAACTTTTTCTATTTTTTTTAACGTGTAATAATACACGTTAAATACAAAACAGCTTTCTGAGTAACAAAGGAAAAATGTTTATCTAATTACGATGAAAACCAAAAGAGAGGTTTTAAAGCATAATAGTTTCTGTCATTGTAACAAGTCAAACTTATCAAATTAATTATGCAACTAATCGAGCGTAACATTTAAAACGAACAAGTCCGGTGTTAAACTACCCATTTCACACTTCAAACAAAAATTAAAAGAATCTAACTGGGTCCAATCGGAAATGACAAAAAGACGACAAGTCAGACAAGAAAGCGAGCGTACAAAAAAGATACAGTGGCTTGCTTCCCTGAAATAAATATTCCAACCTTAATGTTAATAGGAAAAGAATCATAATTGTTTGTTGGAGAAAAAATTAACGATTCGGTAAGAAAAAGGTTGTTTGGTTTGTAATTGGACACTACTTGAGGTCTAACAAATGTCAGATTATGGAATGGAAAGCAGCTACTGGTTTTGATTAGTGACAAGCCGTTAATTATTACCATACCATTAGTTCCCGTAATATTTTGAAAGATATTGAAAATTATCTATTATGACAAAAAAAATTATAAGATCACCTTACCATCACTTCACCACCAGTTTGGTAAGGCTCAGGTTGCAGCGAGTACAACCGAATTTTATCTTATCTCTAACTGTTGGAAAAATAATATTGGTGTTAACTTTGTTGTTATAGTGGGAGACTAGAAGATTCTGAGATTGAGATTGTGGTACCTTGCCAGGTGGATTTTGAAAAACTCACCAACCAAATTAAGCAGAATGATTTCTGCTCACACTGGGGATTCCAGACCCCCAGATCTAAAGTAAGGGTCTCAAACTCGAGATCCCAGAGAGAGATCAACCCACAAACATTTACGTAAGCTACTCTGAAAACTTTAAATAATATTTCAATGAACATTATTCATATCGTTATTGATATCGTTATCATTGACAAAGGGAATGGGATCTAATTTATTCTCAGCATCGTTCAAAGTCCCATATAATCCTGTATACCTCTAAAATTCTTCACTGCTACTTTAATCACCGTATTAAAGTAAACAAGCTGAACTAATTCGTGCGCCATTGTCTCAGCGTTGTCATTAATCTAAAATAGTTGGTTGTAAACAGCGCGGGCGCAGTTAGTCGTGTTAATGCGCGACACATGTTCGGGGACTGTCACTGCGAGCTTGTTGAGCCGTTCGTCTTTTAATTCTTATGGAGGTAATACACTAGTTGAGAGCTTATTTTAAAGATGATGTATAAAATGTTAATAAATTTCGTATTACAAAACTAGTGAAGTCGTTCGTTAAAAAACTATTGATTTCCAATTTTCCTTAAAAGTAATACGTTTAATATCTTTCTGTTATTAACGTACATAACTTTATATTAGATAAGGTAGAAAATTAATGGCCATACTGTTAGGTACATTAAATAGTTTATTCTTAAAAGATCCTATCTTTAATACGGATTTGATTAGTTTGGTAAACTCTATCATATTTTCACGTTGCGGTGAAGTATGCAGAGATTCACATTTTTTGAAGCGCTAGATCTACGATCTGTAATACAATTATGTAACTCCAATGGTAATGACAATGGACTTCATATAAAGTTAAAGTTTAGTGCTACTTAATTAAAATGTCACACTTCAGATGAAGTTAAACCTGCCGCTGTGCCCACTGAAATGCAGATCTAACTGACCGATTTTAAGCCAACCAATCTAGAATCTTGAAAATGGAAATCAAAATCCTCTTGTTATTTTATTTACATCGGCAGTTCTGCAGTCACCTTTATCCCGCCACCCCAGTGGTTCACAGTTGACACGGTGCCAACAATCCAGATCTGTCATTCGGCTCATTTGTTTACTAATTGTCGGCGATACGGCGAACATTAATGGACTTTGTCAATGCTCCTGTCCCTGACAAATTGAGCGTTTGATGTGCTTTATTCGTTGTTTACTTAACACAAGACAAATCGGAGCCATTTAGTTTAAAGACGGAGCAACATCCGTATATTTTTAAAGACGAAATAGCCGGGTTGATAAAGTGGCTTATTGTGTTTGTTAGAAGTATAATCGATTAATGGTATGTGATTGCGTGTAATGATAAAAGGTTTATAAATATAATTATGACACACAACAATAGAGGCAATTGAATCGAGAAAAACAACTATTCCTAGAGTGTTCCTTTATAAACAATTACTTGAGGCCAAAATGATATGTCTTTGTTCTTTTTGTAGGTGAAATTTATGTAAATATTTTTTTAAACGTCATAAATAATATAAAAGAAAATATAGGTTATTGCTTGCTCGTATTTTCAAATGTAAATAAGTCCTATTTTGAATTTTGAATTCGTAGGTAAAATCTTAGCTTCCAATAGGTTTAGCTCCAAATTTCCACGTAGGTGTAGTTTAAACACCTATCATCTATTTCTGTAGCTATCACTTAGAGGAACACCGCCCGTCAACACCAGTGACATATGTGCTGGTTGCGTGCGCGCAGTCTAAACAAACCTGTCCTCGATCGCTTTCTGGGAAACTTTTACACCGTTCTAAAAACATTTAAAAACTTTTTCCAGGAGACACTTTATCCTACTTTGGTGTTTTGGGTTTATTGTATCTATTTTAGGTTTTGTTTAAAAACCGATAAGACTTTACTCGTACTGAGTATATTGTAGCTTTACATTTTCAGAAACCCTCATACCGCATTCATCATCATTCATTCTCATTGTTCTCTTTTGTAGCTCAATTGTTATAGTAAATTAAATAATAACAATAAAAGTATTTAAGTTTGAATTTTATTAATTACTGAAAAAAATAAAGAATAATAAATAACTAGATATCTAAAGTGATAAAATCTCAACTATTTTTTTTTTTATATATTTTGAATCTCGTGATGTTTAGCGGGTACCGTGGGCTAATACCCTCTATATTTAATTAATTCGCGATAATTCTGGCTACTTTCCTGTCAGAAAAAACTATAAAGTTAGTCATTATTCGTTTCCTGTTTAAGGTGAAGGTGCTTTTTAATTGAGTAACCCGACAAACTGTCTTGTAAATTATTATACAGTTATAAGTCAATCAGGAAATTTCGCTTTAACTAGTAATTCAAATGCGCACTTACAATATTTAAGCTTTGAAACACAAATATTATCTGTATCTACAACTGCTCTATTAATAAAAGACTCAATACTTTGAAATCAATCGATCGAAACATTCATCGGCCAAGAACGCAGAGGAAGTTGTTTCATATAGAAAGACTTATTTGTTTCCACTACGCGTTCCTTGGATATAATTAGAGGTACAAGTGTTAAGCATCCTTCCTCGACACGCTTCGACGCTGCGTCCCGGCGCACACGACATCTCCGGCGCCGCCTGTGCGATTTACATTATTCACATTCGATATAGTTTTATCTCAAACATAGGTTGATTCACAATTTCAACCTTTACTAATCAGCAATAGAGTATCATTCAAAGTTGGAATGTTAACGTCAATAGCAGCGTTTTCTATCGACAAACATTCAAAGACACGTCCAGGAAATTAGACTTTGTTTACGTTACGTCAAAAGACAAACTCCTTTGTTCCCGCTGACGTCTCGTCACAGATGGACGATCGCAAATGGATCGGAGGCGCCTCTGTCGCTTACATATAGTTTATAGGAGACACAAGGAAACTTGGCGGAAGAAACCACATTTGGGACGAACAGGACATAAATCCCTGGCAGTGACAAGTAAAACTTTACTGCCCAATAAATTAGTGGATGTATAACGGTACAAAAATAGCATCCAGTGTGATTGACGTTGATTCCTAGTTGTAAAGAGTGAGCTGTCGCAAGCGGTGTGATTTTACGATTGTCTCTCAAACGCCAATTGGCAGGGAAATTAAACTTCATTTGTAAATTTAGACCCCACTGCTTTTGCGTAATTTTTAAGAACCATGAGTAACATAATTATAAAAGTCAATTAACAAAGCTCTTCATACCTTTATTCAAAATTATTTGCTGTTGAAACAGCAATTTTAGATACAGGAATGTTACGTTAAATGCTATTGTCGTGTACGCTTGTGATTTATTTTAATCATAGAATTGTAAAAAAGAATACATTTCAAATAATTGTGTTTTATTATGTAAAACCCAATAATACTTAGTAGAAGTAAATTCCCAGTCATTTAATGTAAATTTCCTCTCATATAAAAATGTGCGTCTAACCTTTATTCAAATAATTATATTCACCCTTTACAATATTTTGTTCACCGACATTTGTTACATGATCTAGATGCGTCCATTTGTTTTGTCCATTTGTCACTACATGCAATCAAAATCTGTCTGTCACCACATCAACTCACGTACTAAGGAATTCCTGTTCCAAGTTTAATTTACACGGTGTTTACGTCACTTTTACTGCCGCGGGACAATACTCGTATACCGCGATGACAGAATTCTAATTCGGTGTCATCGTAAATATGATACATTTCTAGATTGTTCGGGTTCTTTGCATATTAAATAATAATGTTGCTGTCTCTGATAAGCTTTCTTAAAAATTAATGTTTAAAAATATAATTTTCGAGCATGAAGTTCTTATAAATGTTATCATTTTGTATAATTCTGAATAACCTGGACGTTTCGAGAAAACTTCATATTGTATTTATTTCATTTTTTTTGTTTAATCATTACGGCTACTCTTCTCACCTGATTTAGGTGAAGATAAGGTCGAAAAGATGGAAGTGAGCACCTTGATTCCTCAATCACAGACAAACTAGCTACATAGTACTGTCAACATTATTTTTATGACAGCAGACTTAAGTAATAATATAACCAATTTTTAGTTTTTTGAATCAATTACTTACATGTTTTGCTAAGCTCTCACCTGTGCAGCCGTTTGTTTATTTATTAACTCGAGGTCCTCTAGATTGCATCGTGGCTTAACTTTATGGCAAATTGAGGAATCACTACAAAGGATATTTTGTAAATCTTGTTAGTCGTAAAATTCTTGAGTGGAGACCACGACTCTGGAAAAGTAGTGTGGAACGCCCTGCGACAATATGGGATGACGATATTCGTAGGCTGGATGAAAGTTGCCGAAAATCGGAAGCAGTGGCGTGTATTGGCAGAGACCTATGTTCGGCAGTGGACGAGTGTACAGTAGGTTGATAATGATGATGAAGTAGACAGAACCGTTTCGTGGAGTTTCAGCTCATTTCATCATTCTTTTATTTGGTTCAGAAACACGCGAAACGGTTTTGTTAGTGACACGAAGCGACTGCGCAGATTACCCCTTTTATTGTTGTTTACTTTGCCCGTGACAGAACTCATTCTCTTTTTACGGCGCAATTAACTTTTTGTCAAAGCATAACGTTTGTTTAGATGCCCCCCTGTCACGCTTCCAAGATCGTTTTAACTTGACACATATTCATAAACTAAAATTATGTATGTTTGTAATAAACGCCATTAATCTAGCTCGGGCTGTACAAAGGAATTAGGAAACTGTGCTATTTCTCATTTGAATTTGCAGAGTAGAGATAATTATACGGGCGTCTGGTCGAGTGGTCAGTCTTGTCCACGTAGCCCAGGTCTCAGGTTACCTTGGTAGAGGGAGATAATTGGATGATGAGTACGAATATTTGCTCACGATTTATGGATGATTAAATGTGTTTGGCTAATTTATAGTATTGATATGTAGTCTGATAAAAAATAATTGTTTAACTATAGTTTGTTACTTTTTGATAACAATATTTTTGCTTCTGTTTCACAATTTAAAAACCTATAAAATGATATTATCCATCTCGAAATATGCCATCGTATATATAAAAACTTTAACGTGTAAAATGTAACACATGTTTCTTATGTCAAATGCGTGAAAAACATATAAAAAACTCGTAAAAAAATCATGTCTTCTGTATACTAGTAACAAATTATGCGTAGGAAAATATTGGAGGACTAAATTAAAATTTCTATCTTGACGTTTAGAGAATTGAGTTCAGAATTGGATGGTAAGTTTTTATGGGGATGAGATTGTGTTTTAGCCCTGGTATTTATTAAAAGATTGATAGTCTGTCGTCAAATGTCTTTGGATCGTCGTAATGTACACATAAATATTTAGGGGACAGAAATAATCTTAGCGATTTCATGTTTGTTGACATTGTTTCTGTTTAGATAAAAGTGACGGGAGACATTTCGTGTTGTCAATGTGAAATACTTGGGGAGAATTTGTTTGCATTTGGAGAGTTCTTAACTATTAAAAGTTTTACTATTGACATACAATTGAAACAACATATTTTAGTTCCGCTAGTAGTTAGTAATACAGTAATAGTATAGTTGATACTGCTTTTTCAATCGACTCATAAAATTAAGACTTTTGAAGATTCACTTAGTATCTTTGTAAACTATTCCAATAATGTTGATGTAAAGGGAACATTAGGTCCTAATGTTAATAATAACTTGTGTAAGTTATAAATAATACTTTTTAAATTCGTGATCATGATGTCTTTGCTAAATATGTTATTTTGGAATAAAAGTGAATAGATCCAGGTTTTTAATATTTATTTAACACCAACTAATTATCTTCAGAAGGAAGTTAATCATCGAGGTCAGATCGATTGCCATCTTTAATGGCTATCATTATTCGCGCCATAAAACGATATTTATAAATCTATGCGCCTTTATGTGGACCACCCAAACATCAATAGTGGATCGTAAAATCTTCATAACAGTTGTGGTTGGACTATACTCAACAGACACTTCCACACGGATTAAGCCTTGATTAATATTCTATTCTGGTCTCAGTTTGTTGTCACGTGAAAAAGTCGTCAAAGTTTACGGGAGTTATTGCCTATAACTCAAATAAACTCCCATAAATGTTGTGTTATACACAAATGCAGCAAGAGTGCGATCAGGTTATACGATCAACGAACAATGTTTTATTATCTTTTAAACGTCATAAAATTGAGTTGACTATCAAAAATTTTATTTGTAACTAAAATCGCTTACAGATATCCCACTGGCTCCAGAAACTGAATACAAGTATAATATTATATTATATTTATTCATTCCATTATATTAAAAGGCATATTTGGATAAAGAAAATTTTGGTGGTTATAATAATATTGATTTATATTCTAAGAGAAACTAAAGAGTTGCTATAATTATGTAGTTTGGGATATAATATACTTAAGCTTTCAGTGCAAGTGAAGTGCATTCGTTTCCATTGTGCCAAGAATTAATTTTTTTATGTGATGGGAAGTGGTAACGATCGCATTTAGACACTAGAAATATAAAAAACTCACTTGATATTACACATGTACAGTAGGCCTCAGTATTAGCTTAATATTTTAGTACCATTTCACAGCAACAAGTGCATTTACTGTATAGTGGCGACTATTGTTGATACTTTAATAGTTAGTATGACACGGTGCTACAATAATAAAGCTACTTCTGAGGGTGACTGTGTTGACATTAAAAAGATAAAAGATGTTAATGCCTGGCATGTCCTGTAATTACACCGGCGACCTTTTATTTCACACCGAGAAACGCGACGAAATGCTTTATAGCTAAAATAGGAATTTCAACGTATTCTTTTTTTATCTAAAAAATATAAACAAAAGTTTTCTTTACAACATGTTTTAATTTAAAAACTTAGGCATCATAGCCCCGTAATTTTTACCTTTGCCTTCTCAATGACGGTTAATAAGTAAACTGGAACAGACGGAGTGATTATTATTATATATACAGCGATGGACATTCATTTCCTACTCTTAAGTGAATTTTAGAAGTATGAAATTTTGACTAGAATCTTTACAGTTTTATTTAGAATGAAAAAGGTTAATGGTATATAACAGATATGTCTTTTCAGTCGGAATCTTCTGTCGTACCTGTTTCAAGAGCCATTTCATTATCAACAGCTCTCGAAACACTTCAATAGAGTGCTCGAGAGTAATCGTAATCAGAAATAGCTCAGTACCTTAGCAATGAAGGAAGCACAAAATTAGCCCGGTCATTGAACCCGTGTACTTATCCACGTGTCCGCCATTGCTTTTTGTCTTACACTTTTGACAGAACGGTGTCTTGTAACTGAAATAGATTTTTAATGCAGTCGACATTTCAAGTATCATTTCGGAATGTCTTTATTCAGAAGCAATTGAGATTATTTTCGAAGTTTTCCTTGTTCAGTACAGACAGGATTTGTTTTACGACTTCGACAGAGTGATATCAATACCTTAATACCATTAAAGTGGCCTCATTCATAATTCGATTTAAGTATGATATAGTTGAATATAATAATACCAAGTAAATTAAAAAACCCTACTTTTTTTTTAGTAAAATGAACATTTTTTCATCGTTTAGATTTTGTAGTAAGTTCAAGAATTTTGTTCTTGTTCAAATTCTGCGAATCAATGAAGGTTGTAATTTTTATTATAGTCATCATGAGTTTATATCAAGCATCGGATTCCATAAAAATCACCCATCCAAAGTCATTGAATACCGCGAAAAGCAGTCCACTCGACAGAATTTTACAATTCATAAAAAAACGCCAAAAAGCATTTTATGTCTCAGTAAACTCAGGTTTGGTGATACAAACTCACAACATAATACATTTTGCAAAAGATTTCAATGACATAATTCTTACGCTTATTAATTTAAGATTGAATATGGTTTTATGTGATGATAATACAAACATTGTATGTTCATAAAAGACTTTGACAGTTCGTAGTAAGGTCGACAAAACGGTAGGTTGGTCAATTTTGATGCTAAGATAGCGATCTTTTTAGTCAAATGTCAACTTCTGTGGTCGCCTCTGTTTAATATTTTTTTTTGAATTCTTAATAGATGCCACACATTGAATATATACAACCATTTGCCCTTTAGTAGTACCAGGAACCAAGTTGACAGCAAAAAATAAATTGAACCATACAATTATGTCATTTCACTGATAATTGAGCCATGTAAATAGAACTGATTAGTTCTTTTCAATATCTAAGCGTATGTATATTTAAATTAGATTGGCTTAAAAAATCGGTTTACAATCACATTAAAATTATCCATACAACTATGATAACTTAGGTTTTATCCTATAAGCATACACCATTGAATACAGTTGATATTTAAATTAAAAGTCCAAATTGAAACTTAAGAAAATTGGTTCAAATCTGATTACAATACTTTTAATTGCTCATCATTATTAGTTCAATGGTAGAGTGTTAAGTCATCAACATTTATTTATAATTTAAATTTAATACCTAAGTCATTAATGAATAAATTAAATCGTTGGTCTCAAATGGGATCCTTGGAGAACCCCGGAAGGAATACTTTTAGTTGCAGATTTATGTCCATATAACGCTACCACTGAGATCAGTTTCTAGATAGATATACATTTACAAATCGAGAATAATAAGTTACATTAAAATTGTGGACATGTAAATGTAATAAGCGAAGTCCTCAATTTTGTCGATCTCTATAAATTATGGTCACCTTACCTTAGCTCGCAGACACTTCTGAACGTGTCAAGATTTATATATTTTATTTATTTAATTATTTGTTGTATGTGATATTTCCGATATATCCAACAGATTACATTTTTCGACTTACCTGCAAATGTTCATTTGAAAATTAACCTCATTATTTGAAGCTTATTTCAAAGTGTAAACTCTTTGAACCAAACTATTTCCTTTAAATGGAAATAGTTTTATTCAAAAAGTTTACACTTCATTACTTCTTCATGCTATTAATAATATCTAATTGAATAATAAGAATTTAATCTCACAATTTGTTACAATTACCAAACTTAAGAAGCGCTTTGTTCCTTTATACTCTTTCACTTTTAAGTCACTTCAAAGTGATTGTGTTTATCAACTATTTAGGGCTGTTACTTATATTTGTGTTAAATGATTTTTTTACTATTATATAATTATAATATCATAATGCAATAGTGATTATATTTAGTTATATAGAAATGTAAAAATAAAAACCTCTCTTATTTCGTTCTATATACCCATAATATTTCTCCATGTACGTTCCATTTATACTTTTTTAAATGAAATATTAGCAGTAAACAAAATCTAGAAATGAGAATGTAATAAATTCATTCTCTTCTATTCGACGATAAAATGGATGCATTTTCGTCTTACAATAAAGTCAAATCTACTTGGGTTGAAAATCTAATGTTTTAACAATATTTTTCTTGTTATTGCTATATTATAATTAAAAAGTATGAATATAAAAAAATATTTATTAATTTATTAAAAAACTTATTTGAAGTTATTTCAGTCTTCATTTATGACAAATTTCTTTTGAGGCGCCATAAACTATATACAAATCAGAAATTCATATCACCGTTAGAATGAAAATTTCGCAAAAATTTGAGACTAAATAAATATAAACCTGACGGAGACAACCCTATTACTTATAAAGTACAAGTATGACATACCGGGACATAAGAAAGAATGTTAATTACAAGATCGGCTTTGATGCAGCGCAGAGCCATCGCCATGAGGTAGGGAGCACTTTTAATTTAAACTGTTTGTATCGCAAACAATTTTGAGAGGAGAATTTTCTTTTAAATTATGACAATAATGACTTTTGATTAAAACACTTTGGTTTTTTTGTTGTTTTCTTCTTAGAACCTCGTTTTCTAAGTTTCTGGTTATACAAATTAATTTTCATGTTAAATACAAAAATTTTCAATTCTCGCTAGAGTATTGGTATGAGTTTTATTATGGTATTTTAAGTTATGTATTGTCAGTGCATTTCTAGTTTCAGAACACAACGAACCCTTTTAAGTTAAGTTAAATAATAGTAGCTGTTAATGGTCGAAAGCGATAAAATAAATTTCTAACTCCATATATTACGTTACAATATTTTACAGTCCAATCGAGGAAAGAAGGTGCGTTTTTTCTTCTTCGCAGTCGGGGCGGTACAGTTCCGCTGTAAGCCTGTGACGGCTGCGCTTGGCCGGATCATGAATAATGTAGGCGCTTGTGACGACTCACGTGCGGCTCCACAGCGTCGAATAAATAGCTTTGAAGGTGTCTTACAAAATATTTTTAGGTTAAGATAAATATCGTTTTTGTTTTTAAAAGTACGTAATGAAAACAATTCAAATGTAAAGGTTCTTTATTTAAATGTCCTGACATTAAGTTGTCATAATTAAATGAACCTAATCTATTCCATATGTATAGCTCAGTTTTTCCGCTGGCTGCCTGAAATCACAGAAAACTCAATCATCTGAGCATCATCAAAGAAGTAACGAAAATCCATTACAAGTAATGTTAATTACATTAAGCAGTTCCTTGTTCATAAAGCCAAGGGACAATGACACTGTGTAAAATGTTAGAAAAACAGTGAGCTCTTTTTATGACATCACGGCATGAGCTCCCTAAGTCTTCAGCGGGTGATGTGTGACCGCTTCACTTGACCGCATTTATGAATAAAGATGAGGCTGTGACACGTACGGCTTTATAAAGACGAACTAAATATATTTGGTATCATCAAACTTTTTAGCAATTTAATCCTTCATTACTAATAATACTACTAACTATATTAATTATACTGATCTTTATTTTTAGTTTTAACGGTTTTTTTTTATTGTTACTTAATATAGTTGTCGTTGAATATAGCTTATTAATGAAATAGATCAAAAGGATTAAGGATTAACTTTACTAACTACCCGTGATTTCTATCATATTGTTTCAACTATGTAATATAAATTATATGTGTGATGTCTGTACAAGTCACCTAGATATCCAATCATATAATCAGGAGATAAAAAAGAGAGATTAGGAGGAGATTAACAATTTGGTAGTAAATAAAAACTTTATGATTCTAATTACTGAAATCCACCGCCATGTAGCATTTTCGGTGAATCCATGATTGGTTTCTAAGAAATTAACGTAAATGTACTAAAACTACTTTATAATTAAATATTACTTTGATATATAAAACAATTCAATGAGACTTCAAAGACCCTGAGTTCGTAAATTAAATGCAAATAATGGTAACATCGTTCAGCGTAATAGCACCGCACGTGTATAAGCAACGAAGGGTATTTATTAGCAGATCGTGGTTACTTATACGCCGGGTGAATCCGTCCACTGCACGCCACGTAACAGGTCCACGTAAAAGATCAGTCTTCAGGGCTGTCAAACAAGAATAAACTTGCTTGTGTCGAAATATACTCGTGTTACATCTAAGAATTCCCATTATTAATCTTTGTCTTGTAGCTTTCGTCTCGTCGTAAACCTACTTCACATCTGGTTAGTTGGCGCTTAGATAAATTTCATGTGATAATAAAAGAAGCTTTGAACTACATTTAAATAATAGCCTGGGAATTACGTGGTTGGTATAAATTAAACAAATATTTAAATTATCACTAATTTTTCTTATTGAAATATACGTATTGGTAGTTCCGCCGTAAATATAAATTTTGGTTTAATATATTGCACTTTAAAAATAACGATAAGAACATTATAATTTTCTTAAAACATTTAAATTGAGTAACAAGATTTTTATTACTTATAAACCACTTAAATGTATTGTAAGTACGACTGTACGTAACACTTTATTAGTTCTGGAGATCTTAGTACTCTTCCCTTGGACACGAGACTAAAGGCTGGTTTCTGAGTTGAGATTTGAAGTTAAACTTATCCCAAACTATAATTTAGTTGACATTTTATATGAAATTTATTGATTAAGTATATATTGAGAATGGCTTAGCTTTCAATTCTCATTTTAGAAGCTGGCGGATAAATAGTGTTATTTCAATGCGATTTTTAAATATAGTAGTGGTTCGGTACCCTGTGTTTAAGCGTTAGGTGTTTGTTTATAAGTGATGCAAGTGTAGACGTTGGACAAGTGGTTTTTGAAATAAGTGACAGCCCTGCCAATCAGTCCAGTGGATTTTTTTGGTTCAGTTGTCGTGGAGCGTGACAAATCCAGTCGCCGGCACGCGCCACCGCGCACCCTTGTTCAGCGAACGTCTTGTACAGTATCGACCTCAAGATCTGTGGAGTGCAAAGTTTATTGTAAAAATTATGATTGGTAATAACTAAGTAGCAGGAATTCCAAAATATAATTTTATATTGGATAATTATTTGAAATTGAATTATTTTTGTTCTTGTGTGCTTTAAAGTGGGGTTTTAAGTTTTATTTATGAAAAAAATTTAACAATATTGAGTAGTAAGTTTCTAAGGCCAAAGTTTGATGGGTGACCATCATTGTTGACTTGCCTGTCTGCTAATTTTAAACCAACGACAGGCAGGCAAGTTAACAATACTCGAATAGCTTTAGAAAAAAATATTAACCACATACTACGCGGCATTAAAATTTTAAGGTTGGCTGTGTTTTTATTGGAATCCCAGAAAAATCTAATTTTTCGCCTAGTTACACTAGGAACAAGTTAGAAGTCTAATGAATACAAAATATATTTTCACAATTGACAGGTTATTCAGTTGAACTATCTGAAAATCTCAGTATAAGACTTTTTATGTAGTTTATTTTATTATTACTGTATTTACATAGGAAAAGAATAGGAACAAAAAACTATTAATCAAAACTTGGAGGTTTATAATCAACCTATCCTTTTCTGAAGCGTGCGAAGTCATCAACAAAATTTAGTTTTATAAGTATTATTTCCTGTTGAAGCATTTACGATATTACCCCACAAAAAGTTCGCACAATTATATTCATTAACTCGTATGACATTATTAAAGGTTTTTGTACAATTATATCTTTATTATCTCGACCTTCATATGTCACAACAATTCCGTTTCATAATAATATGATGTAATAAATTACGTAATGAAATTATCTTAATTGAAATTGGAATTAATTGTTAAGTGTAAATTATACTTTATTACGTGGAGCATTAGGAAGTAATTTAAACGATTTTATTAGAGATCGCATTATGTTATCAGAAAGTAAAAAGTAGCATTTTTCGCTTGTAGTATAGTTATTTGGTAGTTTTGCCTGCAAGATTTTGACGTGCTCTTTCCAAATTTGAACATTGCGACCTATCCATTGTAACTGTTTTTAGTGATATTTTTTAAACTATATCTTACTTTCTTACTTATAGCGACCAATTTCCCTAATCGAGAGACCTATATTCGCAATATAAAAATTTGTTCAGTTTTTCGCCACGCAAAGATTTGTCAAAACCATTTTAGTCGAATTCAAATGTCAATTTTTTATGAAAAAAAAACTAAGTCGAATCTATGATAATGTCGAAATTTGTCTTTGAACAAATCCGAGCTCCAGGTGATGTTTTGACTCCGGCCGAAAAGCCAACGAAGCCCTACCTCCAGATAGGTTAGATTAAACTCACAATTGATACCTCAACCAGACGAAACTTGACCAGCGAAAAGATCAGTTAAAAGTGTAAGTGAATTGTTTATACAATCAAACAGTAGGTAAAGAGTACTTACTTAACTTGCGTAAACGCACGTTGTTCGTGCGACATGCGACGCGAGTGCTAATTTATACACATTTCTTTCCTTAATTAGTTGGATATGTGTTACTGTGGCAGTTGGCACAAAAACTGTTTATTGTTTGGAAGCAACGCGTACTATTGACGTCTTCTGTATTCAAGCATTCGTAAAGGAAGGAAGTTGTATGGATATTTAATGTGTATATATTACACAAAATATTTTAAACAACACTAGTAACTAACGAGTTAACCGTCTGATGATGTAAGCCTATTTCAAATTTCTGTCCCCTCTGAAAATTGAGCCCCGGTTCTCCAGATGGCTTAGGTAAGTGGCCTTAGCCACTAGACCACATAGGAGGGTAAAAGTTTATCAGTAGCGATAAACTGTTAATGTAACACAATATTTAAAATTAATTTTATTAAAATTAAATGTGTAATTTTTCAAACCTTCATATGTAACCTTTTCAAGTACAGTTTCATTTCGAAAATAAAGTCTTATTCATTATTGTTTTACTTTTAAGTAAAGACTTTTTTGTATCTATTATAGATTCGTAGGTAACAGACAAAAAAAATATATTCCCTACAACAAAATAAGAATGCTAATTTATCCTCACTCTGATACGCCATATTGCTTTTGAAAAAGCTTTTGATATTACAAAGGACTATTTTTATTACTTAACCTATCCTAACAACAAGTTTAAATTATCATATATGAGAAGATAAATTTTTGTGTTAGATATAAAATTTGATGAAAACTGATTCAATATATTCCTCCATTAATAAAGTATATAACTCCAAAAACAAAGCTATAAATACTCAATTTGTAAACCCGAAAATCCCTATTGAAGGTAAACCAAAAAAAAGTCTAGAACTTTGATCCTTACGCTTTTTATACCAACCACGCCCCTATTTGGCTGATGACGCGACCAACTTAACACCAGCGTAAGAAGAACTTTAACGCTCACAAAACCTCTCTACATAACCCTAAATTAGTTCAACAGGAGGTCTTTGTCTACTGGTCGTATGGTAATAATTGGTCGTCTCGTTAAAAATTTTTAATCAGACGCCAAAGTTTTATGAGCGCTTCATGAAAAGGCTTCTTTGTAAGCAATTATGTCGTGTTTTTTAATTATAGTAATATTGATGCTGGGTACAGCGTTATAAATGATTAATGGTGTAAATTTTTGATCTTAAAATTGTGGTTAAGTAACGTTTCTAACACAGTTTCCAGCTTTGGACGTGCAAGGCACAAGTGCTTAGGCTAGTTAGTCTCATTATGTTCAAACTATCTTAGCATTTGGCTTTTCTTACTGTTTACCATCAAGGTGTGTGGATTAAATTTCTGTTTCTCCAATAAAAAGTATTTCGATTCGGTTTTGATGATGCACAAAATTTTGTGTGGCACACTAGGGCGGGCCGGTGCTGCTTATCGGGGTAAACAATTAAGTCTAACTACTTAATTTTCAAATCAATGTCAGTAACCTTTGATCATGCCAATGCAATGATCAGTCTAATATTTTAAAAGCCAATTTTTTCTGATAAAACGACACAAAGAGCTAATCGGCTAAGTACCCTTTTGCTACCCTCAAAAGGGTCAATCGTCTGAATGTGTTCTCAATCAATACCAACTTTGATCATAAAAATTACAGGGCAAGTACTTTTTGAAAGAAAAACCACTCTCAAATAAAAGTCTTTTAGTTTGATATTAAAAATATCTTTTCTTTGATTTACAGATGTTTGTTAAGGTTAGCGAAAAACTTTTTTACCGTATAACCTTTTAACTTAAAAATATATAAATAGATTCGTTATTCCAATTTTTGATCAAATTTATAGAAAACTTAAAAATTTACTATATACAGAAATCCCTTTGCAGCACACGTATTTATTTCCATTCAATATGGGTTTCTTTAAAAGAGAAATATGACTGGCACAAAATGTGCCTTTGCGCAACCTTAAGGACAGCAAAATGTAGGTGGCTAAGGCAGCATGTCGCATGCTGCACTAGCTATATTATATCGGATTCTACCACTTCTTACCAGCCTGCCAGATGACGGATTTATTATTTAAACAAATACCGCCATGTAATCAACAATTCTTATCATGAAGGTAGAATTTTGAACCACAGTGTTCAAAATGCCGTTTCTTGTAACCATTTTAAGAGAATTGAGATTGAGTCTTGTGTCGAGATTCCTTCAAGAAAGCCTCAGAAACCGTATAGACATTTTAAAATTGTCGTAAGAAACCGCCGTATTTATTTCAATATTAACATTGTAAATTACGTAACAACCGCTTGAGAACTAAACCAAATAGCTGCCATATCGGCTATTACTATGCATTTTCCCGTTTGACAGTAAACCGCAGTTTGCCTGTGACAAACCCGGAAATTGCCTGCAGTCGAGGATGTCGGTGTCGGCACGCGACGCCAACACACCGCGAAATCGCGCCATTATGCATTAAGAATATGCATTTTGACTTAGTGGTAAATTCTTCAATTGAACAGTAGATATTATATTTTTTATTTATTTAAATTAATACTTCATAATAAAAGCATTTTTTGTTACAACACTTACGTTGAAGACACAGTTATTGGCGTGTATTGTTCATTGAAGGTCTTTTAAAGTACATATTATACCTACAAAATTACTAAACTTCAATTTTTGTGGAGTCGCTATTACAAATCTGAGTTGAACCTATTGTTTATAATTCGTCTTCGCAACAATTTAAAATTTGTTCTCATTCAAATGATATCTCGAAAATATTAGCCTTGTCAAATTCTTGAGTCATCAAGGTAAGCTACCGGTGAATTACGTCTTATGATTTCTTATGCATTGATGAATAAATTAAAAAATTTCTATCAATTCGTAATCAGTCATCTTAAGATAATTCGTTTTGGAACAGTAAATATCTACTACAGAATTATAAATAATATTCATTGCTATGAAAACACTGCAGTTTTTCTTTAGTAAATACACAACATTAATAACTGATTCTCACATTTTGATAAATCAGAGTAACATTTAGACAGAAATTAAGTTAAGAATAATATAATAATAATTGTGTACACTGAAATTCCAAACATTATCCTATCTCAAAACTTATTTTTAATGCTCACGTTACCAAAACAAGTCTATCCATAACGCGTGGCAAAAAATCGTAGGTCTACAAAATAATGGTCGCCTATTTATAAGAAGTGACCATAAAGTGTATAGACCGCCCTTAGCCGGTGGCATAAGCAGTTTTGTTATTCATAAAGGAAGGATATTTATGCGTTATAGTCCAAATATTTATTATTGTGTCCGCTAACCCTTAGCCCTTTGTGCCGTGGAAAAAATTCGGGGGTGTTAACACTGGTAATAGGGTTGGACAGTATCGATAGTTCTCGTGCCCAATGTTATATCGATATCGACACGTACACCCTGAGAATATTATAGCATATTATAACAAAAACAACTAAATACAATTTTATATTTTTAATTGAAGAAGAAATTAGAGGAAACACAAACAAAAACTATGAATCAGAGGCAAAAGTGTACTAAATATTTTAAAAGATGAGCTATATAATTTATATTCACCCTGCAATCGACTATCGATATCATGGATCATCGACACTAGAACAAAGAGCGTTATGAAATATGTGATTCCTTATACAGGAGAAGTCCTTTATGTATCCCTCGGGAGGCTCTGGTCAAGTAGGTTATCACAAGTGCCCGCGGGCGAAATGAAAAATTTATGTCTCAATATACTGAATTCGGGTTCGTGTCTGGCATGCTAGGCTCGTATCATCTCGGGGGATATTTGTGCAGATTGGCCGGAAAATTGGTAGGCTTTGGTCTTTAGATTGAAAGTCATTAAAATGTGAATGCCGTGATTATATAAATATGTACCACTAGAGATTATTACATAGCCGTGTAGCTTAACTACTAAGCAGATTCTAAGCAATCTGGCTCAGATTTTTAAGGTTTGCCATCAAGCCCAATTTTTTATAATAAATTAAAAAAACTGCTTCAGAATCTTATAAGTATAGGGCAGTAAGTAATTCTACTTTGAATAAAGTGATTAATTATTATAAATGCACTTTTCAAATATTTAGAGACCATTCAAAGTTCAAAAGGAAATTAAAATTCATTTTACTATAAAGACAAAATCATTATCTTAAAGATTAGCTAAAATTGTAAGATCTGTCATTGCTGTTCCTCAACACTTAATATCAAAAGATAATCATTCGAGAGGCTACGCTACATTTCGCAACCGAGATCAAAACATCGCTAAGGTTCATTGCAATAGAGTGCTTTCTGAGATAACATTAATATTATCGTTAATAGTAAGTGGGTAGGCGACATAAGTTTTGCTAGTCACTGTAGCAACCAGAATCTGAGACCCCTCCTTACCGGCGATTGCAAAGATATGTACAAAGGAAAGACAATGATCACGTCTCTTGGTGGCTCAAGTTATAATTGATGTTGTACAATGGAAAATAGGAAGGGGCTTCGTTGACATTTGACGTTGATTTACTATTGTTCCTTTCAATTCAGCTGATGTCATCGAGCTGGGATCATCAAGAGTATCAATTGATGGAAATCAGTCATCAGAATCTCTGTGATCATTTTCATGATCATTACCAGTGTAATGTTAACCTAGTTTTGTTAGTTTTTATGCCCCAACTTTATTAGCTCTTCTTCTGCTTTTTTATAATAAAAAAAATGATTTGCTGTCCTTTAGTTTCGTTATAACTCCAAAACGGCTTGAGCAATTTCGATTTGAGATATATAGTTATTGTACTACGATTCTAATACATGTTTGATTTTTAAAAATACAAGTAACTCCAGAGTTTTTGGTCTCATTTTGTACAAATATATTTTTATGAAACTTTTATTAATGAAAATGTCACCGTTCGATCTCGGACTGTAATAACAACTTAACGTCAATTATAAGAGTCTGTTCACACCTACGGGTGGTCTAAAATCCATTCCAAATTATTTTATGACATCATCAGGCTTAGTACCCAAATATCACTTGGATCTTTAACATGAAGAAGTAAGGTCTAAATTTAAGGTACAAAATCAATGAAAAGCGGCGTAAAGTGGATATGAGAAGGTTGACAAAAGAATTGTCGAGTCATGAAGCGTGATTCTAAATGGAAACATCATCTAAGAATTAAGTCACTTGTTGGCGTATAAAAATTATATATTTGGATGCTACTTGAACATCTGTCTTGAGTTTGGAGAAATAGTATTTATTGTCATTATTAAGTTTCACAGTATATAATATATTTTGACGAAATTAAATTATGTAGTACTAGAGAAAGTACGATATTGTGTGAATTCTACAGTTTAAAAAACATATCTTACCTACTGCCTGCCACTTAAGCCGTCTACTAAAAGTAATTTAAATCAAAAGAAATAACAGTTTTGAATAGGTACACGTCAGTCCAACTGTTTTCCATACATAATTGCCGATTTCAATTAATTATTATTTCTAGATTCTAGAAATAATTATATTTATTTATTTAGAATATTAGTAATTCTAGAAATATTATTTCTAGAACAAAAAATTCGAAATTTAAAGCCATTTTTAAATTTTATCAAATGTACTATATTATTTATTTTTATATACTAAGTATACTAAGACATCTAAGTACCCTAATCAGAAAAGTTATAAAATTTGCCTTGAAAAGAGCGATGAGCGTAGCTGTTAATAAATCACTTTTACTGAACCCTTGAAGAAATATTGCAATGAAGTCTTTCTGACCCCGATGCAACATTAACATGACCTGTTCATTTTAAACCTTATTTCTTGAGCAGCATGGCAAGCTTTGCGATGCTGTATGTAAGGGTTGTTGATACGATTGAAGCAGGTGCGTCGATCCATCAACGTCTTGGAGCCGTGACAATTTGACGTATGAGACAATCCGGCACATGCAAAATGGCAGGGTGACGCGTAAACTGTGCTTATTTAGGCCCGTACAACATGCCGCTGGTGGTAATGTGGGAAAGATATTATCAACAAAAATTTTGACAATTTTTCAAATTACACGGTTTTTTTTAAATAATTGTAAGTGATAAATAAAGCTTTAAGTAGACTCAATTTAGGCATCTTTATTTTGAAATATACGGTAAAAAGGCATAAATCTGACGGCCGTCTCGTCAAGTGGTTAAGATCCCTGTCTACTTAGCCAGAGGTTACGGGGTCGAATTTTGTCTATTTGCAGATTTTTTCAGATCATTAAATAGGTATTCAGAATGGCGGCTTTCTATAACACTGTATATAGGTTGTCTTTAAGGTTCAGTAATTTTAGGCTATCGTGATAAGGTATGCTGCCAGTACTAGAGAAGACTTTTGAACCAATATATCCTGCTTTCAGATTATGATCATATTATTGTTATTATAAATTGTTTTCTATTAATATAATTAAATTGTCCCAAGGTTCTCGAAAAATTTTCTAATGTTAACGTTATTATTATAACTCTATACAGACACAGTTAAATTACAATTGTTTTGAAGTAACCTGGAGTATAACTTTAGTGATTTAAAAAAAATAACACAAAACGCGAGTAAAAATATTGTTATTTAAAATAAAACAGTCTCAGCTCCCAGTGCCATGTAAACCATCCACTGCGTCTCTTTGACAATTTACATTGTAAATAGATGTGAGGTGTCATGTTCGGGGTCGATCAAAATTTCAAATAGACTCACTGTAAGTGGATTTTTAGGGGTGGTCGGGTAACCGTCGAGAAAATTGACGCTGTCAAAGGAAGCCTATTCAATTTGCGGCTTATTAATCAACTGTGAGGCGGCAATTATTTGCGGAAAGGATGCAGCTGAATTTGCTTAATGGACTGTACTTATTCTATCACAATTGGATATCTGTGGCTGGAGGTACTTTATTTACACTCAATATTGAATTAAATTATAACTTAAGATAATTTAAAAAATATTGTTGAATAGAATAGAATAGAATAGAATATATCTTTATTGTACATCAGCCAATTCAAAAAGAGAAACACACAAAAAAAAACTTAACTAATTTTGTACAAAGGGCGACGTTATCGCTAAAAGCGATCTCTTCCAGGTAACCTTAGGATGGACAGGATTCAAGATAAAGAAAGTACTTGAGGGAAGTTGACGACGTATAAAATGATAAAACTTATTACATACAGATAATAAATATATACATACATAAGTTCTTACTCAATGATAGCATATATACACTACATAATACATAATTATATAAATATATATCCACTAAAATACATATAATCACAGACTACTAAGGAGATGCAGTGTCAGTACAATTCAAGTAGCAACCAACAAATAGTGTTCAAACACAAGCTAGTTCAATTTCTTAAAACAAGTGTTAGTTCAATTTCTTAAAACTAACTTAGTGAGTTTCTATGTTATTTTAAGAAAATCTAAATTATTTCCTTCAAATAAATAGACTATAGTAGATTATCTCGTGACACTCGCGATGGGAAATGATTTATAGCTAGAATATTAATTGACATGTCGCTATCAATTATTATATATGCCAAAGCGCTATGGGTAGAAAGATATCATCAAACAGACAATTTTAGTAATTTCTTGACAAAATAGCAAATAATTATTCCTAAACTACGTGCCCACAAATCAGTCACGTCTTCCTCAACCTTGATGGAGTACAATGACAATCAGATAATTATGTTGTGATTATAAGAAAAAATATATTGATATCCACAATCGAGTTGTCATCGACAAATTGCCCCGGCCTATTACGTATAATCACGCACGTATACGAACTGTCATCGTAAAGAATTACGCAATCGATTCGAGTCGATTCGATTACACCCGGCGACAGATGTCAGAGACGTGACGAATTTCGTCTAAACTAATTCGGTTTTGACCCTAAGTCCGAGGAAGTCTCCACGCTAATGTCTACTCTACTAATAATGATCTAAGGTTGGTTTTGTTTGTGAGTTAGTCTGTTTAAATTTTAGTTTGGGTTTCGTATTGGTAATCAGTCGGTGACCGCAAATTGTTGTCCCTCGATCAGATGTTGCCAGGAAAGGAAATTACAATTTCGATTTTTATTTCACGAGCTTGGAGGTAGTATAAAAGTAACTTTCACATGTAACGATTTGTCTGAGGAGCAAATATTTATTTATTTATTTCCTTTACTAATTAGTATACCTAATAAATATACTGTAATTGAGAATATTATTTGTAGCAAGCCAGATTTCTGAAATATAACAAGTAAAAATTGATTTATTTAATATGAATGAGGATACAATAGAATTAACTTTATGTATCTTAAAGTAATGTTGAGTAATGACTCAACATTAAGGTCAAAAAGTGTAAAATGTCGGATAATTTGTGGGTACCCTGATTGAAAAAGAAGGTTTGTTTAATTACGTTAGTTGAAGTTATATTTTGTCACACACTAGTGACAATAGGTGTTTATTGGTAAAGTTTCGTGTATACTATGCGTCGTATTGTTTTTGTGAATGTCATCCTTACCGATGGAGGCCGTGCCGCAAACGATCGTGGTTCCCTTTGTGTTAAGCCGTTGGTAAACTCGCTCAAGGCAAAAGCGGTAGCGGTTGTTATATTAAGCATTTTTATTGATTATTAATCACCACAAAGAAAGGAAATGACAAATTTCAATTCGATAACTATGAAACAACCAAAGGAAATAAAATTAAATTTTTGCAGTAAAAATTAATATCAATTTTCTTTTTATGGTATTTTATATAATATCAACACATATATGGTTATAAATCTGAATTAGACTAACTGTGGATTAGAAAAACTATGTACAGGGCTTGTCTGGAGTTCTGATGAAAATACGGAATATTTCGAGTGACTTATCTTATTAATTAAAAAAATATAGTACATGATGATGCCGATATAATAAAAGATACGAGAAGAAACAGACAGCAAAAATATTTGACATAGAGTACCATTAAAAAAAATTTAAGTAAAAATAATGTTATAACCACGATAAAACAGATTTATTCTCATCGGAGGCCATAGGACGATTATATGACGCGCAGTCGCATGTTGGTAGCAACTTCCACAGAATTCATATAATTAAACGTTGCGCATGTGATATTTCTACTGCGTAGATATTCTAATACCAGCAATAGCTCCGTAGTTACATATTTCCATTCAAACTTTACACTGAAAAGAAATAGCAAACTGCATCACAACCAGAATAGAAAAAACCCATTAGTATCAACTCAGTTAAACCAAGGAGCAGTTAACGCCTTATAATGTTTACTAAGCACATCAGTTTTGATATTCAAAAGCTATTCAGGTAAAACTCTCGTCTCTCATGCATTACTGTCTAAATATTAGATCGTCAACGCGTGTGATATTGGCACGACATTGTACGCAGTACAATGTATTTTTGCGGTAATTTTCTTGCACCTTACTACATTAAAGGCAGTGGCGTAATTATTTCTGGTATTGTCTAAGCAATTTGTTCAAGCGTTCACGAGATCATGTTTTTTCGCTAATCATGTTTTAGCAAAAAAATTTAAAATTATATGTTGTCAGAGTATTAGGAATATTGCTATAATATTCATTGTGTAGTTCTCTAAATAAATTTCATTCTGAATTACAATGAGTCATAAAAATAGCTTTTAAACGCTGTCGTATTTGTGTTTTGTATTGAACTAGCTGGTCGTTTTGAGTATATATGTCACATAACACATATTACGCTTACTTTTATAAACGATCGCTCATTTTTATTCTGCTGATTGTACTCAAAAACCATGACACTGCTAAAGATTACTTTTTACACTCAACTATCATGTAAGCGTACTCTACCGCATTACCATAAAGCCGCCATCAATGCGAGATCATGACGTCATCGCATCCCAGTGAAAAAGACATTATCCCACATTTGGACTGCAATTTATCAAGCGATCCTCTCCTCACCCGGTGTTATGACACGATGAAATATATCGGCCGATGATATTCCAAATTTGAAATCTTATTCGTTTTAAATAGGGGTCTGCAAGCGAATCTGACGACTATTTCAAAATGTTTGAAATAGATATCTATTAATATATATATAAAGACGATTTTTTATATTTGTGCGAAGATTTTTGTCATAAAATTTCCATGATACAACTAACAAACGAACAATATTGTCAACTTTTTAATGTTTATAATCTATAGAACCTACAGTATGCTTAATGAATTGTTAGATAATTATAGATTTTTAACGATAATGTCAAATTTGTATTTATTAAAGTTATTTACAAAATAAGTTAAGTTAATTCTATTGCCTTCATAAACTATCTAGTTGTACCAACGCAACATTGCCATATCTACGTACAGACTTCGCTAAGTATATGATGGCTCTAAATAGTTATATATTTTATGTTATTGTCATGAAAATTATAATACCCATGCTTTTATGGGACTTAAAGTATAACTATATATTTAACTACAATAAGCAGCAGACATATTTAGCGAACATTTTTTGAAAACTAATTTATAACCCATATAATAATAAATTTTTAATTTAATATATTATTTTAAATTGAACTATTTTAAATTAATGGTACACAGCAACAATAATTAAATAGTTGAACCATAGGCGAAAATACAACTCTCTCTTACCAAACATATATTTTTTAAATGCCAGGGTGACAAAGATACTTTTGTGACCCGATAGTGATGTGACATCCGGGGGCACAATGTATCGATGACTGATGGTCGGGCGACGATTTGACTCGCTATTGTACCATCGGAATGTCGATGTCGATTAATTATTTTTTTTAAAAGAAAACTTTGCTACTGCTTGTCATGTTGAGGGGAGAATCTTTTCTGATATTTTAAGGTTTGTTTATTTATCGTGATGTAATAAAAATTAAATAATGTTCGTAATTCCTTATACTTGCTTTCGCTTTACGTAATTTGTAATACCACAAATATAACAACCATATCTAGCTGTAAATTACTATCTCAACTACCACTTGGTCAAAAATATTTCGCTCATCACATTTATTTTGCTGACAAACAATAGCAGAGTGCGATTTGCTGACAATAATGTTGGCATAAATCAGTTTGTAATTAGAAAATAAAACTATTCATCCTAAAAATATAATAAAATCAAAATCAAAAAGCTTTTATTATTTATGGACTCATTTAATATTTTCTTTTAAATTGATCTAATTAAACCCTACCACCACTTGGGCGAATACTATCTTAAAGCTAATGATAGCTTTGGAGAAGAAGCGGCGCAAGAAACTCTTCGTAAGTAGATATTATTAGCTGTACCAATTCAAGGTAACAATTCTGTATCTAAGAATGAATGAAATGAAATTAGTCTTATTACTTATAAGTTGTATGTTGAATAATACAATTAATTACTCTCTAGTTATACCTAACGGTACGACCAAACGGTCGCCACTCAGTATCTGTTACGACCTGCGAGGCCACAGCGCTGTTCTGGTGTGTGCTTCTGTTCGCCCACTGAGCTGAGATTACAACAAGCCCCAATCGTAAGATTGTAAGCTCAGTAATCCACAATTTAAAAGTAAAATAATTAAATCTTAATACCATCTAAAGACAAAACATATTTTATTTTGGAAGAATTACAAATAAAACGAATGTCATATTAATAGTAAGTATAACTTTTTAATTAAGGGAATAAATAGATATTGAATAATAAAAGAAATAATACTAAAAATTTATAAAGAAATCATCAAAATAAAAATAAATTTAAAATACCAATGATTAATTACGGATACATTTTTTTGAGTTCCGACATATGCTTTGAAAATAATTTTGTGAATATCCGAATTTTAAAAAAAATTAAAAATTGTATCTTCACACTAAAATATTCAAATCTTGTTCCATAATATAATAATTGATACCGTGAATCCTAAATGTGAATACTATCAGAGATAGAGACCAATTTTCTTTCAACTCTATAATTACTATCTACGTGTTAAACCCCCAAATCATTAAGCTTAACTATTCGGGAGTCCGTGTGTCCAAGTCCAGAGAGGTCCCGACATCGACAGATCCAGGGTCTCATTACGGAACCTGAACATATATCATCGTCAGTATTGCGCAAGTCATGCCCTGGTACGCACTGGACTGCTAATACAATACGGAAGAGGCTATAATATTTTATTTACTTACCTTCGTTCAATAAAAAGTAAATAACAATACAAAATAAAGATGAGCATATAAATAATACTTGCTTTCTCGTCAATATTTGATGTGCAATTAGTATTTTTATATACTATTAGTATTTTTGTTAGTTAGGGTAAATTAGTATGCTATTCAGATAAAAACAACTCAAAATCTACACTATTTCATATATGGCTACTACGCCGATTAATTTCTACTTATATATTTGCTTTACAATAACCGATACGATTTCAAATACCTCATATGAAAGGCGAATCCATATAGTATCCATTACTTGAAAAACAAAATTTAATATTTCGTTCAGAAAAGTACAATTTCTCATTAGTTTGAACTTTGTTTTTAAATTAAAAGCTTTTAGGACTTATGGAATAATTCCTTTGCTGACAAAGAGGCTACATCCTAAATAAATAATAGTCCTATTGCACGCTTACCTACCCGCAGATGACAAAGGAAATATCAAAGCGGTGCTTTTATATAAATTACCATAAGCCGTCGTCGTCATTACCGGCCAACCGTAATTAAAGCCACGATCTGTGATTTAGCCGGAAAAATAAGAGTGTCATCGTCTCCAAATCAATTCGCTACTATATAAGTATATTGAAATAATTGGGAATTTCAATAATCAAGTAAAAATTGTATATATTTATTTTGAGCAAATTTAGTGGAGCAGTGGTAAAGTTATCGCACCGTAAACACGAAATCAATTGACAATGCGTTATCGTGAGTTTAGTCATAATACTATTGTGACAAATCTAATTTCGAAATATAAATGCTATCCGATGAAGAATACTTGGTAGTGAGAATTTATTATTAACTGTCTTTGATCTGTTACCAGTTACCAGCTTAGCATATATTTTGGTACAAGTCGTACGAGGTTAGGCGATTAGGAATTTGATTCGTCGATGAAGTCGCCTGTTCTAGTGATTAAAATTACAGACATCAGATCTAGATTCCATTCCCGTGGTGGATTTTCTGCTTGGTTTGATTGACGCTTTTTTAACTCTGGTTGGAATTCAGCTGTCATTACATTAATAATATTAGCAGTATTATTCTGTTTTGGTAGTTTAGTGATAGCCAGCTTCATTACTTACTTAGATTCTTTTACTATTAGATGACAAGAAGGCCAAGAGCCACCCTGTCGAGATATAAAAAAGCTATCTATATACAGTTTTAAATAAATTTATAAAGTGAATACTTATTGTACCCATATAAAATATTTATTAAGAAATGGTTTATGCGTTTCAAAATTTCTGATTTTAATCTCTACAAAAGTATTTAAGTATATGATTGGCGTTAACATTACAAATGACTCTGCAAATATTCAACTCTGTCCGCAACGGATCGGGTTTCAACCACCACAATTTTTGCATATCACCCATACCGCTATACGAACCTTTGACAGGTGACAACAAAGTAGTCAAAATACGTTGATGGACCTTTCTTACAGAACCATTGTGAAAGTCAAAGCCGTATCAAGTTAGTAGCCAGCGCTACTACCATTAAAGGCTTTTGACGTCTGATAAATAAAAACCTGATTGGCATTGATATGAGCTCCCATTTAGATGTTCATTAGCTGCGGGGTGAGAGGAATCGTGAGACTACTTGGAGCATTAGTTATTTATTGGGAAGAATGCAGTTGTGTTGCAACTTTTGTATGTAATATTAATACGTAACATAATACATATTTCATTATACATAATTATCGACTCTTGAGTCTGATTATGCCTCATGCTATAAAAATTGTGTGCAAACCTCAGCAGTAGTTCAACAAATGTAAAAGTATTACAATATGTGGCAATACAACTTAAAGGTTTATCATGGGTGAACCCCTATATTTCCATATCATTTGCAAATTCATTTTTATTTATCTTTTATTGCAAAAAGCGGTCAAATTATAATTATTTGATTGTTACGTGCCTTAAGGCATCCTAAGACAAGAAAATTTACTGAACAAGATATAAATTGCAGATATTTCCAATATGGAGTACTATTCTCATTGGTCAGCTAAGTACCAACTTTGCCACTCAGGATTCAGTGGTACGCATAACCAGGAGGCATAGTGGTGACAAGAAGCTGGTGGGAAGTAAGCTTCATCAGCTTGAAAAAGCACAAAAATGTTGATTGCTTGTCGGTATTTTACAGACTGTACTTCGGAGAGTATCAAAAGCTTAATGAGGTCATTGAGCCTAGTCCTGGAGATTATTTGTCCCTCTCGTACTATTTATTTTTTTATACGAAGTATGTAAAGCTATCATAAGCTCTAGACCTATAGCTCTAGACAGAAAGAGCGTACAGATTTACACTAGGTACATATTTTTAGAATCATCAAATTTAATAAAGTTGATTTCTTGCGTCTCCAAGGCGTTTGTAGTCTTAGTACCATTAGTAGCCACATCCTCGCGATTAACGATTCAGTCTTTTGTAGATTTTTTTCGACGGCTGTCGTTAATGGAGATTTTTCTGATACGCGGCGCGGTGTCATGCGCCCGCGCATAGTGTCAAATCACGGGGATCAAACGGTGCGCCTGTCAGTACGGGGCGGTCGGGAAAAAGAGGTCGTGAGTAGATTGATAGAATACTATGGGGAAGAGTGTATTTAGAATAACATTAGTAATGATGATGTAATGATAAATGTTTATTTGTATTATTAATTACTATTTCCTTCATTTATTAATTTAAAATGGCTTTGAAAATTAGTTCTGTAAATATCAGACCAGACAAAGAATACTTTTAAGTAAAAATATTCTTTGTCTGGTCTGATATTTACAGAACTAATGAAGAAAGTAAAGTAAAGATCTAAATCTTTATAATATTTATAGTAGATAACAGAATGACAAGAAGAATTTGTTAATTTAAATAGTTATTTATGTGTGTGAATAATTTAAACACAAAAATTGTCTTTTATTTGCTCGATATTCATCATTAAATAAAATATTTTCAATGTTTTTATCGAGCTATTGGATGCTTGTTAGAACTTTATAATTTTTTCTTTTCTTTTCAGCTGCTTGTATCATCAAAATAAGGAGGAAGCAATATGTACAAATATGACATTGTATGTCTATATATACTAGTTTTTCAAGTTGTATTTTTTTAAATAGCCTCGCCGACGTTTCCAAAAAATCGCGAGCCTGAAGTGGTGAAAAGGTACCCGCGTTGCTGCCGCGTACCGACAGATGCAGCGTTGGTAAGTCTTGCAAGCGATGGACTGACAATCTGGGATAGGTCACGGGATGGTTGTGTATACGGATAGCGTAAGACCAATCAGCAGAGGGTGTTTGTCGGCTCATATGATAATGATGATTTATATTTGTATATTCAATTGGGACGGAGTAAAGGGTTATAATGTTGGTTTTTGAAAAAAAATCATTTGTTGTCTGTAAGGCCACGGAAGCGATGCCGCAGGCAACAACTAATTCAAAATAAACTTTAAAAGCTAAAGACAAAATTTAATCTTTGTCGATTGAATTTAGGCAATAATTTAAGATTATACTTAACAAAATTCAAAATTTCACGGTTATTCAATTGATACCTGTCTAGATAGAAAGTTATTTCGAAACATAATAAGCTAAACGTATACTACGTAGTCAATCGTCATGATTGCGATTTAACCGAAACGGTGTCGACGTTCATTGACATTATGACATGTTAATTCAGAGAAATCCGACAAAAATCCACTAGAGAATCGGCCATTTTGAAGACTCGATGAAACATCATTTTCACCACTTGGCGTCACTAATGATGTCTTACAGCTGTGACTTGTAACTCGATTAGACAAGTGTTGATTATATAGAGATATGAACCTAGAAACTACGTATACCTAGAAACTATAAATATCATCATCATCAGCTTACATACATCCCGGCGTAGGGTTTCTTACTTGGGAGTTTGGTCCAGAACCCAACCACGATGAAACTTGTCATATTTGAGAGTTTATGGTGCGTAATGGCAGGGTCGGTTGGGTAGCAACAGATTAATACAAACTTACAACCATTAATGGAATGTTATTTATTTAAATATAATCTGTAAAAGATTTCTTTCATTATTTATATAATCCATATTTAACTACCACATTAGTATAGTATAGTATATGTTTATTTATGCTTGGAATAAAAGCATACAAAAAGAGAACATTTCCTTTATCTTTTTGTCAACCTTGTATCATTGTTATTTGATGATGTCACAATAACAATAAAATATAAGTAAAATTCAGGTAAAAAAAATATTTTTAGGCTGAAGTAATCTGAAAAAGCTCTCCAAACTCATACCTTTGTCACATCAATTATAAACGTTTACTGTTTATAAATTAAAATCAATTTGAATACGATTGTGAAGAAAAGAATCTTTCGCCTCATTAGTTCTTTTTATCCAGTGAAGTCGTAGACAAAAAGGGTTTACATTTAGATAGCTATAGTAGTGATTATAAAATCAGTTAAGCCAACTGAACCCGTTGAATTTACAAAAGCATAAAACACATCAACTATTCCCGCAGCGTGCGGACGCGTCGACACCTCCGATTTATGAATAATCGAAATGCGCCAATCGTCGCCCGCGGTTAAGCACTTATGTGATAATCGAGAGAATAGTTTCGAATAGTAATCGACTACTTACGATGACTCTGCAAGTAAAAGTCCGTGTCCATTTTCGCTCCGATTTTGTTGGAATTTGTTATTGTTATCTGCGTTTTCTAATACAGTAAGGAATAATTCGTTTTATAATCTATCACGTAAAAAATCTAGACTAAATTAGTGGTTAGTTGTCTAGAGGTTCCCAAATACTCATGAGCACATCAATTTAAAACACAAAAATGACATTTTAAGTCAAGAAGCCTTTTATCCTTTTTAAGTCGCATCGTGATGGCTGAGTAGGGTGAACTTAAGAGGAAACTTGGGCAGTTTTTCATGAGTATGTCGTTTCTACTGTTACTATGTCCTTATATTTTTTTCATTAATTCCTAATTACAAAAGAACTTGAATCTTCAAAACCAATGCCAATGATTTTCTGCTTTATTCAGATAAAATAAAAGAAGTACTCCAAATTTAGATCAACATTCATTCAGTAGTTATTTGAATCTATCGTGAACCTATTTAAATTTAAAGGATTATTATATTTATGTACTATAAAGTATTTATTATAACACTTTAATATTACAATTATCTAAAAATAATTTAGAACTAAGGAATATATACAGAATGATTAACAAACAATTAATCCTAAACAAATATTTTTTAAAAATTATAAGTTAAAAAATATATCAGCCCCAGGGCTGCCGTCAGGAATGGTGCCTAAAAGGCTAGCAGCATTGCCACGTTGGATGGCAAGGCTGATCCGTTGACCAAGATAGCTGCCAGCCTTTCGGTCACCAGACACCTCGGTGAGTCTCTTGGATATTTCTTTAAAAAAGGAACGAGCACTTGGACCCCATGGGCCCATAGTTTCAACTCCAAATGGCACAAATATTACACATGATGAGTTGTAACTGATCATGTGTAAATTTTGATTCTGGAATAAATAGCTCGCACTTTGAATAATTTAAAGGATTATATATTTATTTACACACAGATGATTGAAAGCATGCAAAATATATGAAAAATAATTTTAATTATGCTAAATTTCATATTACGATTGTATCTACAACCATACAAAACATTGTTTTTTAGAGTTAATATCAAGGCATGGTTGATTAGCGCAAAATAGAACACTTAATGCAAAGCCTGAATCACGTTTATAAAGTTTGCAAGTCAGATCAGTACATATATATATACAAGTTGTGTCATGATGCAATCGTGCGGCAGTTCGCGAACGAACACGAGCTCGGCGGAAGATCTTTTCTTTCTGCTGGTGATGTGGTGGATCCAGCTAATAATATAAACGTTGCTTTCCAACATTGTTTTATATATTGGTATATATTGATAGGTATTATTAATAGGTATGTATTGACGTAGACGTTACCAGAAAATTCGCATGATTCCAACATCATATCCTTTATGTCCTCGTTGCGTACAGTATACGGCCGGCCTATAACCAGGTGTGAATTTTGTATAGCCATGTTTATTTTGAAAGCCAGCGTACGGCAAACGGTTTTCGTCTCTATGTATTTTTAGATTCATCCATGATTTAGTTTTGATAAGATCTCTGTTTTTATCTTGCTTGCGGAGATTTGCAAAGCCCTTTTTTCTCTAAATCGATACGAAATGGAAATATCATGTTCATTGATATCCCTGAAACAGTTCACTGTAAAACAGTATGTAGCAAAAAGTTAATGTAATTAATATAATTACAGGACATGAGAGGCGTAAACACCTCTTCCTATTCTCTTCCTTCACTATTATCAAAATGTTCATAGATGTTCTGACAAAGAGATTGATTGAGTATTCATTTTGCTTCTCAATAACTTAACAAATTAGTTAGCAGCACAAATAAATACTGAATAGATGTTATTTATTAAGTTCTAGCTTTCGCCTGCGGGTGCGCCCGCGCAGAAATCGGTCTCTTGCAAATATTATATATCTTTTAACTTTCCCCAATAAATAGACTAATCTAACTCAAATATCATTTTTAGTTCCTACCAGTAGTTCCAAAGACTACCGACTAAAACCTCACAAACTTTACCTTTTTATATTAGTATAGATTTATTTTCCTCCTTGCTATCAAAACAAGGAGCTTACTTTCTACTAGTAGTAAATCAGATACCACTTTGTCAAATACTATTTTGACAGCCAATTTATATCGTTACACCTCTTAATTACATATGTAATTACTACTGTATATTATACACAATAAGACAGGGTCTTGTCGGTTGTCAGACTTTCTCCAGCATTATGATAATCATAGAATTGCACAATAGCAGTAATCATAACGAGAAACATTCCATTCTGAATCGATTGTTAATCATTAATCAAAGTTAGACATCTTTATACTATAGGATTTACAGTGGACAAAAATAATTCTTATAGGGTGATTTTTCAGATATACAGTATGATGAAAACGAATATTTTTCGGTCAGTGATGTTTGTATATTTATTTAGTTTATTTCTGATATTTATATACATATTGCTATCTATATTTTCCCCGTTATCTAGTATACATAACACAAGCTCTATATTATTTGTTAATCTAAACAACTATTAAACCTACCGGGGGTCCTGATCTAAGATTAACAGTAAAATGTCTCCCTCTCTTTAGACGTCATCAAATCGTCAAAAATTGTTTACTCCCACAATTAATAATAAAACTAATAATCTAAAAACAGATCTAACTATTATGGATTTTAATATTTTCAAATTTCAAATTTTTATTTTCTTACTAATTTAAATCTACATCATCTTTTTTCATCACTTTTTATACTTCTCACTGCTAGATAAAGGCTTACTTCATTCTAAAAGATGACAATTCTGAATCAATAGACATAATCAAACTGAAATTCGCTGGTCAGTGCATTAAATATAATTAAGAAGTATTCAGTCGTAGCTGTAAAAGAAGAGTAAGCGAAAAAAATTTAAAATTTATCTGTATTTACGTGATAAACTGCGAAACTACTGAACGGACTCTATATTGGTTTTAACTGGTAAAACAGACTTTGTCCGAAGCAACATTTATGCTTCGAAATATTCTTTTTTTATTTTATTTTTTTTCGTCGAAATCGCTATTTCACATCTACTCGATATTAGAATAGAATATATCTTTATTGTACATCAGCCAATTGAAGAAGAGAAATACACAAAAAAACTTATACTATTAGGGTAAGTTAGTAGCAAAAACTTTTCTTAAGTTCCACGCTATGTAAAACTATTTGCTTATAATTTGGCGACAGAAAAAATAAAAAATATAATGAAATAAACACCTGTTTGTTAACAAATATTAACCTTTAATTACCCATCGAGCTATGAATAGCCGTTTGCTTCATATTACTAAATTTATTAACAAAGACAGATCTTAAAGGCTGCTGGAATAAAGCCTAAGGTATAATTATTTTTTGCCATGTTAAGCTTTATATAATATAATAGCGTTATTCTGTCATGCTTTAGAAGGAAAAACTATAAGTTATGTTAGATAATAAGAAAAAATTCTATTATCTTAAATAATAATCGATCTTTACAAGTAACGAGTATATTTTTTGTAGTTGTTTAAATTCAACGAAAGATCGGTAAAAACAGAAATCAAACAGACGAAGTCGCGGACATCAGCTAGTTGGCACTAAATATGCTTTAATGATGTTCATTGACATTAATGGAATTTGTATAGTTTTAATGTCACAATCTTTCTTCTATGTAGATAATTTTAGTTGAATATATTCCATCAATCATAAATAAAATATTCATGGTTAATCTGAACTAAAAAAGCACGTTTGTTGGTGTTTCGATTTTACCTGTTAATGTAGTTGATAAAAAGTAATAATTAAATATATAATTTAAAAAAGTTTCTAATTTAAACCAAATACGTACATTACAGTCCATAGTATCATATAATATAAAACAAGGAACTCATGTCAACTGCCCGCAAGCCTACGATATAAACGTACGGCCAACTAATAACCGTTTACGCGCATGCGCCGGAGTGCGCGCGCAACTGATTGATGCGTTTATAATTATGGCGGTTTTGTACGGGAAATATTATTTGCATGGTACAGTGCCTTAATGTCGGGAACGTGAGCGCACGCTACGCCCATTTACGGTACGATAAAGCCGTTGCTTATGAGATGGTAAAGATTCATGCAAATTCTTGAAGTTGACTACGAAGGGTTTTAAAGGGGGTTTAAGAGTTTAAATGTAGGAATTGGGATAGACTTGACAAGCCCGCTGACGTTCATACACTATTAAAAATATATTTCAACTGAATTAAGTAAGTACTTCACAGTTTTTGGTGATTGTATAAGCCATATAACATAACAATGTGAAAATTACTGCAGTAAAACCTTATTTTTTAACAGTATAAGCACCTGAACTAAGCCTTGCAAATAGTGAAGAGATATGAAGAGAATCTTACTGAATTCCTAAAAATATATTGTTATATCATTAATTTTAATGTGGCAACATACCTTACATTTGGTAAAGTATATTTGTCAAAGTCAAAATTATAATTCATTCAGTGATGCCAGCTAAATTATTAGCAACAATATAATTTAAGTAGTTACTGTATCTAGTTTATAATAGACGTAATGTACTTAATGACTAGGTACTATTTTCTTGTCGAAACCAATTCAACTTGGAATAATGTCAAGAATCCAATATGCGTCACAATCGACATGACGACAGAAATGTCAAAACAATTTGCCATCGATTTATTATTGAGAGCGCTGTTTCTGGTGTGAAGGTCACTCCTGTATAATCAAATAGCAAAGGTCAAACCGCAAAATAACTTTTCAAATCTTCTTTGAATTAAGAAACAGAAAACATTGCATTGTCAAGAATTAATTAAGTAGCAGTGTAAAGGAATCAATGTGTGGACTGTATATTAAATTTAAGTATTTAAAACAAAGAAAATAAAACTGTGGTTCGAACTAGAATAATTTTATTGTATCTTAGCAACCACACAAACCATAGCTACATAAGTACAAATCAAAGAGTCTCGCTAACAAGCAGTATTATGGTAAGAAATAAGAAGAGTCATTATGCAAGCAGCATATGATATTGCTTAGGAATATTTCCAAATTAGTTTAAAGCCTTAGATCATCCAATCAAAAAATCCAATTTAGCTATATGCAAAATTGATTTATTGTGATTTTTTCCAACTTCAAAAGTATTGTTTATAATTTACACAAGTTCCAAGACTTGAAGTGTTAACTTGAACGTAGATTTAATGTTTTTAACCAATTTTACTAATAGAATTTTAGTATCGTTGACTAAAATTCTATTAGTAAAATTGGTTTCATAACACCTCTATCCTTGCAAACTGGAACTTGTGGATGCGTTATTCTGACGCGACCCTAGCCATTACATTTGTCATAGCAATGGTGCTATTGATAAGTCATAAATCTCATTAGTTGTAGTTAGCGCTCAAACTGATATCTCATAAATTTTTAAGTCGTGTTCCAATGGTAATTCAACATTTCACAGTTATAAATACAATTTATCGTTCAGGATTTGGCGTTAAATATGTACTTGTTACTGTATTATAGAGATTTCCTTTGATTTATTAAAAACCATGAGAATGTTACTATTTTATAGTTCTGAATATAAACAAATGTATATAAACAGCAATTCCATATTATTTGGTGTCTATTATTAGTTTCATTTCTAGCATTACTCATCAATTTCCAGCAACAAAATTACAGTTGTTACGGACACACATCTGGAGCATCCATAATTTCGAACTCATTGACTTATTCGTGGCTTTCATTCAGATTTCACCGTGACCCATCTCTCAATGACACCTCACGAAATAGTCTACCTCGAGACAAAAGAACAAAGACATAGGAGCTATTACATTGCCCAACTACCATTTGATATTCACGCACTGTGAGCTACGTAATGATCCTATGTGCCGACTAATGGCGACTAACAAAATTGCTTTGACCACTCGCTTCTTGATGCGTTGACTAATAGGGAACACAATCAAAATTGATACTTGCGTCTTCGTGACCAAAGTCTTTTCTAACCGCAAAGTTATCACAGCAAAAGCACGGTTTACTACCACGCCCACTGTTGCGACAAAATGGGACATTTTCTTCTTTTCAATGGGATATTCAATTCTAAATCTAACAGATAAGAATCTTTTTCATTTGGATAGGTTGTTATGTGACCAAGAAAGTCTTTGAAATTGATTAAGCTGTTTGTTACAGTTACTTTAGCTGTTTCATTGGAGGTGTGGAATAAGATTTCGAAATAATCATACCTAATTACAGTTCCTCCTCGTCATTGTCGCCTTTGTACAACTGGCTCCAAGCTTACTTTTTGTGTTTTAGAGACTATAAATAGTGAAATCTCGAATGTTGAATGGCTAGAATGAATAAACGTGTTAATCAAATATTTAATTGATGATTCTACTCATGACTAACTCACTTTCATTCAAGTTTTTAAAGTAGTCAATCAACAGCTAGGTATTAAATAGAGATGTTCAGTCTTAGATTCTAATATATGTTATTAATTTCCATAGATACTTTCTGAAAATAACATTAAAACAGAATTGAAGTCTAAACCCAACGAAATTAATTACATATGTTAGAACTTCTCGAATCAAAGACTATATATATATTATCTTGTGTTTCGGTTGACCAATACAACTTTAATTTTGATGTAGAAATTGTTAAGTTGCCTAAAATATTTAATTAAATAAAATAAATTAATCGTCAGAAAGACTTTTGTAAGAATCTGAAGCGACAAAGCTCCGTCATTCATGTGCGCTCGCGCATAATCATACAAATTACTGTAATTGTCTAAGCTGCGCAAGGGGCGGAGCCAAATGACAATCACGCGCGACCTAATGTGGGGGTACGACACAGGTGCCTCGGGTAGTGATGTGTGTACACTGAGTAGGTACCTCTAAATTAAATTTAATTATTATTATTTCTAAGCACTGTATCTTCTAAGCTGTATGAAGTCAAGCACGATAATTAATAATTCTTTTGTATTACTTTTATCTGTGGTAATCATATTTCAACACTTTCAGTTCTTCGTAGAATCTAATTAGATTCTATTTAGGTAAATCATTTATTATATCATACTATAATAAAAAAAAACTTTTTATAAGATAAGTAACTTTATTAAATTTGTTTTAGATAACTATAATTCTTGAATTAAGTTAAGTTATACTCTTTGCAAGCACAGAGTATATAACTAAACGGTCCATATATTATATATATTAGTAACAAAATAAAATTTAAACACGTTCTGACGTTTCTGTGTGTTTTCGATTACTGCTCTTTGACCGCCAGAAAACAACTTTCTAACAAACTGATACCTAATGGAAAACTGTCATCTGTTCTGTCGGCATACTTACCATGGAAGAATGATTGTGATGGGTTTAGGTTAGGCCAGAACTGATACCATCAATATAAATAAAAATATGGTGTGTTTGAATATTGAAAGATTCCCTTAACTTAATATTCCTACATTGCACACTTCACTTGGAATTAGTTATCTATTTATATTTTTATAATTATAAAACAGGTCTTTCAACACAAACATCAAACGACCCACTGTTGGGCATAGGCTTCCTATATGGGAAAATGATTGCCGTAATAACGGGATCAATGGAGGAGCTCTTGATTACAGTATTGTTTGACCCATCCCGGGAGAAGAGAAGCTTCATTTTCGTATTTGGAACTGGGGCGCTATGATCATTACGTCACTACTACAAAATGCACCGATATACTTACAACTACAATAAAGTAAATGTAAATTGTATTATTTTATCTCAGGAACATCACTAGCATAATTATGGTCACGTAGTGTCGCTCAGCGTCGAAGTATGCTGGTAGGTGCTCATTACCGTATAGTGTCCCAGCGATATAGAGCGGCTTATATCACACATTAAATATTACATGATACATATTTTACCTTAACGTAACAGCTGAAGGTTCATAATATCACAATTACTTATTATATAATTTAGAACTTGTTATCTTTTCATGATTAAAACTATGAACTTTATTTAGTACTTAAAGCACAGTTTTCAAGCGTTATTAATGTAATGGTAAGCTTATATAATTAGATAGTGTTATATAAGAATGGAAAACATGAATATAATTTTTCCCCCATGATACTAAATGCTGTTAAGATGTCTCAAAAAAAATCTCAAAAAGAAGAATAATGTATACCATTTTTGTAATATGAAGGTCCCTTTTCAATCGTGAATTCTTTTAGACACTTCATAAGCTTAGGATCTTCATAGCCAAGGGTGTATACCATTTAGTCTTCGTTTGTATAGTAAGTAGATTTTTGAACTACAATCGTATAGGCATTAAGCCGAGAACTATTTTTAAAACAATTCTCGGTTCAACGTTATCAATATACAATAAAATAAATAGAATTTTAAATATTTTCTTACTAACGTAGTTTACATGTAAAAAGAAAGTATTTAAATGGATAAAATTGCAAAATTATGAGAACATAGTAAAGCTGTTAACCGACCTCTAACATGCATCACATAACTAAAATAAGGGATCGATATGCAACGTCGAAAATTAGACATAAAAATATATACACAAATAGTATTTTGATAGTAAATATATTAATTAAAATACAGTAGATAACACTAAAAATACAGTCAAAAGTATTTCCTTTTGCAACATTTGTTGAGGAAGGATAATTAGAATAACAGAAAACACAGATTCATTTTGAAATATTAACATTTAAATATGTTTTTTTACACAAGTATAGTTAATTTTCATTTACAAAATAAAAGGACTAGGTTTATATATTTTTTTTGTTAATTTTATAATTGGAATTAAAAAATTTATAACTAATAGTGTATAAGGCATGGTTTGTTATAAACAAGTATATTATAAATATAATAGCGACTCTGTAACTACAGCCATATTTGTTGTACAGAAAAGAGAGGGGTCTTTTCTAATACAGGTTTTTTTAACTTAAAAGAAGAAACCCACATTTTAAAATCTACGTGTAGTAAATAAGGTTTCTTTTTATAGGAGCATCGGTAAACATCATAGGTAACTGTTACTTAAGAAGTGGCCTGTCAAGGTCCTATACGTAATTGTAAAGAGCAATTGTTTTTTATTTTGCCTTTATATAAAACTAATTTCGACAAAATTCCTATTAATATTAATTAACATTGTTAGTACCGTCGGTCGTTAATGCTTTAGCTGAAAACGCTTCATTCGTTGCTTGAGTATTTGTTTCTGAATTCAGAAAAGCTTAGGTGCTCTTATCCTTACAGTCTGTCAGCCAAGTCGTGCAATTTGTCAGCCTAATTAAAAATTAGGACTCAAATACTCGAGTTCATTGCAACTCTATTAACAACTTCAACTTACAATAATTTTAGTTTTTACAAGTTTTCCTCTTTGTACGCTCATCAAGTCATAGCGAACTTCTAGGCTGCTCTGGGTAATTTAAAAAAAGAATTGAATAGCAAATGTCAAAGCGGCAATAATATACCATTATCTTGCATTAGAATATTCTCATAACAGCTGTTCGTAGTGTAGCATTATGTCTGTAGACCACAATCATGGGAATAAAGTCGTAATAATGATTTGGTTGAATTGTCCATACGAATGATCTTGGATAACGACTAAGCACTAAAAAGTCGATGTTAATTAATAAACGATGACGTCAACGTACTCTTGTTTCTGCTATATGATGGTGGAGTTCAAATAGTACAGTCATAATCTGCTTGCTGTGCTTGTTTCTATGGATACATTATTTCATGTAAATTACCAAAACAATATTTATTTATTTAACAATTTATGTACACACAAAGACAATTAAAAGACACAACAGAATATTAGAGAATTGTACAAAGGTACTGCTTATTTTTATAAGAAATCTCTTCCAGCAGCCCCATATATGGGAAAAGTGACATTGAAAGAAAAATTCGTATACTAATACTAATATAATTAAATACATAAAAATCATACAATTATACCTATTAAATATTTTACACAAATAATAACAATAAAACAGCTCTTAAACTAAAAAGTACATACAATAAAACGAGGAACTCGTTAGCGTAGAGTCTCGAATACTCTTGTTTCGATAACGAATATAAAGTAACTTTCGCCATGGATGGTCCCTGGATGGGTAAATCAATTTTTTTAATAATATTGGGTAAATATAAAGCTCCTTCGTTCAGAAGACACGTTAATCCATTTGTACCACTTATGGCAACCGCTTTCACCAAACATCAACCCGCATTGTACCAGCGTTTATTAAAATACATACACATAATCCATATTATTTGAAAAACGGTTATCAATTAACAGAGTAATTTCGTAATAAACATACAAATAAAATTATCCAATTAAAACTACATCCTTTTTGAAGTAGGTCGAAAATTGTACAAAGTGTAATGGTATGTTTCATATTTATGGCGAAATACAAGAAAGCTTGTTAAAAAGGTCGTCTAAAATATTTTATGTATTTATATTATGTATTATTGTCTAACATTTGACAATTCCTCGACACTCAGGATTCAGCCTAAGTATATGTTTTTTTCGTTGCCGTGATTTTAAATTCTTTGGGTATTTGGATAAGCTATAAATTTTTTGAAGATCCTTTATAAATTATTCTTACACTTACCCAGGTTTAGTTTAGTTTAGTTAAAACTAGGTTAATTGATGGTAGATAAATTAAAAATAAATAAATAAATATATTCTTCTAAACAGCATGGATTGGGAATAACAGAACCATAATGAGAGACAGACGACGATGTTATATTATGATTTAGGAAGTACTCCGTTATCAAATAAAATATACAACGCTTATGATAAAAATAAATCAACCTGGATTTTTTTTGTATTAGCAGTTATATTGGAGACTAGATTAAGCGAGTGTGATTTAGCCCTTATATAGAATATCGAAACTTAGATAGAATCCGACGACAAATGAAGGCCCCTCATAATCTACGTAGCTTCGAGTATGTAAGGTATTCATGTGAACTGACGCAACATTCAAAGCAGAGGTTAAGCATAAATATTTTCCCCCGGCGGTGCCAGGCTGTTTATTTCAAAACTTCATATCCCACTTTTTCTTTCCATCACAATCCAGATACATTCCATCCAATTAAAAGACGACAGCCGAACAAAAGACAAACGCCAGTGTTATTTATGCTTCCCTGTGCTTGAAGTGAACAGTAATTATCGACGGGAATCGAACCGGCAGTTACAGCCAATAATTGGGAACAGCCAGTGTTTAAGTATAGTGTTGAAGCCGTTATATTGTTTTATGGGGACCTTAAAAAATAATGAATGTCATTTTGTGGACATCCGAGTGTATAGCATTTTGTTGTAATTGGAAAGCTAGGCAAGACTAAAATTATTCTTCTAACTGTCTTCCAGCATAATTTAGATGATCGACGACATATCATTATAGTTGATTTTTGAAAATAATTATACGATTCTATGTAAATGTTAGAATTGAATTGTAATAACTTTAAGTTTAAAATCCCAACACGTAAATTTATGTTAGAATGTTCTAAAGTTCTTTAAATTGATAAAGATATATGTTTTTAATTATAGAATTTATTTTTAACATATTTAAGATTTTAATTTATTAGTGTTCAACATTCATCTTCAACTATGTCTAAAGTGATACAGCTGTGATATGTATATGTCATACAGATCAGTAGTGGGTGCTTAACTGGTTTGGAACCTTGGTGTTTGTCTGACAGATCTAATCAAGTTGAATCTTATTAATGTGCAATTGTTTTATAAACGATGTGGCTTCCTGACATAGGCGTTCTTAAATTCCTACCAGTTTGTTTCAACCATCACAATTTTTGCTAAGCCACTGTTCTAGAACGAAAATTATGATTCTTAGAACATTGATTTGTTTATGAAAACTTAGGTTAGATAAAATTACATCACTAGATGTAATTTTATGAACTCAAACAAAATTAGCTTGTATAAATAATGTATAAAGTTTAAATTGACAAAGACACACATGCAAAAAAGCATTTTCTTCATTTTCATAGCTCATCGATTTGTAGAATCGATTGTCTATACAGATAAAATGCATATTATTATATAAATTATAAGAAGCCCAGTAGCAGCTATTAACGTTTTAAACAAATACGAACAAACCAGTTGAAATTGCCAATGAAGTGCCTTCAATAGTAATCAAGTTTTCTAATTAAAATAATTTCATGTCGTATAACATTTACTGTCGCAAAATTGAGCATAACGAACTCCTGGTTAACACTAATTCTTTGAGAATTAAAAGTCATTTTAATAGCTTCGACATTTGCGAGAACGTGCCAAAGAACACCTGCGCATGCTCCCTTATAAAATAAGTTTGATATTTTAATGACTAAGCGAAAAATAAGTTTTGAGGTGATCAACAAATCTTCCTAATAATGTTAATTAAAAATTATTCAAATTCAACAACTCTCTCTTTAACATTTTATTCAAAAATATTTCAGCTTTTTACAATTTCTTTAAACAATATTACAGATTAATAATCATCGATGTCAACCTCAATTTAAATGCTTGACAGTTATAAACACTTATTTCTAATCGATTAACACATAAATAATATGTAAAATACTATTGAGTACACTTCGAGCTGCGATTTTAATTTCGAAGATTAAGGATTATTTAGTAATATTCAATTTTAGCGTCGATTCCGTAGTGCATGAACTAAATTAAATTTAAGTTCCGTACAATACAACCAAAACAGACAGATGATCGACGTTGTCATTTGTCGTTTCTAAAATAGCGACTCTTAAGCGTTTTTGCCTTATTTTAAAGCAAATCATAAAACATGCCGAATAAAATAAGTTAAATGTATATAGAACATCCAAGTGTCAACTTGACATTCCAAAAAGTTATTCTATACCTTTTTAATGAATTGGTTTAAAAAAGACGCGAATAACTTAAATTTAATTTTGTCCTTGTACAACGGGATTGGGGCCTGTTAAGGACAGAGAGGTGAGCTTGTGGTTATTTTCCAACGAATCGAGAAGGCGCATAAATGGAAATGTAATATTTATATTTATGCGAAAAAGTAACAACTAAAGAAAACAACGACAGAAAAAATCTATATAAACAAAGACAAAAAGGAATAGCACTCTGCAAAGAGGTTCATTTCTGTACGATCAACTTTAGTGACAATAACCGAATAGAAACTGCGTCTAAAACAATAAAACAATAACAATTCAGTGGTCTCCATAATTAGATAGATCCGATACGAACAACTAAGGAACTCGTCAAACTTTGTAATTGAATCGAGCGAACTTACAGGGACAACATATAGCCTCTCCAAACATGACAGAGCCTTATGCATGGACAGAGAGAACATTATCTGTAAATCAGAAAACATGAAATTATTTCTATAATGAGGTCTTGACAAAAGACGAGCGTTATTGGTGCTGATACTGTTATATATTATCTTAAGTTCATATTTATTAAATTGATATAATTTCATTTATGGAATATAAACAAATTTCAAATTACGACAAAAATAATGATAACCTTTAAATTTAATTTTGTTAAAGAAGAGACATCCACTTAAAGTTATACTTCAAACATTTTAAGCTGAAGAAACTTTATATTTTTTTAAATAATAAGAAAAAAAACGCCAACATTTACGTCTACATTTAAGGATATCGTACCAAAAGCTAAAGTGTCACTAACTCATGCTTCAAAATAAGGATCAAAAAATTTACATTTCTGATTCTGAAATCACCCTGATCGTGATCTTGTATTATTAGTACGGCCAAGCTGACGTTTCAATTTTTTTTTCAGATCCTAAAAGACACTTCTAATCTCTTCGTAACTCTGTAAAAATGTTAGTGTAGTTGGACAAAGTTGTTAATCGCGCGATTAGGGCGCGGCGCTCGCTTGTGTCAAGCGGCGCCTGGCGCGAAGCTAGTGCACCGTAATTAAGCAACAATTCAAAATGTCCTTGGTTCAAAGTTAGCACTTGTGTTAAGTAAAATAGCTGTGAAGAGTACTGAAGATATGGTTTCTGGATAATTATTTCTGAAGCTTTTTTACATGTTGTGACATAGAAAATATTTTTCCTTTTTGAACATTAAATTATATTTTTATTAACTAGTTGCTACTGCTTCTATATAAAGAAATAGGGTTATATATCCAGGGTAGGGGTGCAGGGAAAGTTAGGTTTTATATATATAGTAGGCCATCTACTTATTTGGCATTTTATGACGTTTTTCTTTTACTTAAAACATTACGTCACATTATATGCGTTTTTTAGAAAAGTATTTTAACAATAAATACGTATTCATCATTTAAACAGCACATAACACACAACACATAACACATTTTTTAATTTTTTTATTTAATAAATATAAAAATAGGTTGTAAAAATGAGTACGGTGTAATTGCTGTAAGAGATTTATACAATTTACAATTTATTTGTATGTTAATAAGTATACAAATAAATTGTATCTTTTATGGCCAATATACGTGGCACTGTTAGGCACAGTCCTTTTTACATGGGGGAAACAAATGAGGAGTTTGGGTGCTCGAAACAGCTCAACATAATAATAATAATGGACAACCATAGCGAAAGGAGCTCCTATAGAGAACTTAAGATTTAACTAGTGACAATTTAGTTTTCATTTGCGGAAAATCACTATCTCTATGAGAAAATATCTATATCTAAAATAAATTCTCAACGCCAACGAACATTGGAAGTATTAAAATAATGAATGCATATATGGATATATGGACACAGTTTTAGCAAAGCCAAGACAATGATTACTCGGAGATTGCGATAGAAAGTGACCAATTTATCGCTATCTTATTGCTATATTTCAACCTCCCCAAAAGCTTACGATTGAGAAAGTTACCAAATTATGTGTGTCATAGATTGTTTGTCATGTCCCGTCTGAGATCGAACCCCGGACCCCACGCGTGGAGGCGCATTTGTCTTAATTTTCTTAGAAGTAGTGATGGGGTTTGCTGTGTAAAGAAAACAGTATATCGAAAATTTATTATTTCTTAAGAAACAAATCTCAGAATAGTAATATATATATTTCACACAAATTTATCAAATGAAACCAACCAATTAAACCAACTTAACCAATCTTAATTCAAACCATATAATGGATAACAGAACAGAGAAAAACTTGATGAAATGGGTACCTTTTATGATATAAAGATTGAAGTAACATTTCAGATAATAACTCGTTAACTGGAAGAGATGATAATGTTTAATTTAAATGGGATCATTTACAATGGGACCGCATTAGAAAATTGTACCTAAACATTGTTTATATACTACACTAATTCCTTTTATAAAAGAACACCACAACTTTTATATATTAAATAAACTCTGCATGTTTCTCTATCGATAAAAGCAACCCATCTCATCGACACGTACCCAGCCATATGCCGTAAAACAAAGAACATTGATATTAATTTTGCCTTCGCGCACGAAATCAGGGCCCTATCTAATTATCCAATATCAGCCGGTTGATATTAAATTATGAAATTTGCGACTTTCTTCTGTCCCTCGGGAAATAACAGAACGTATTTTTAAATGAAATAAGGAAGGGAAGCCCTTTTACCGGTCACAATTAGGAGCTTGTTTGTAACCGATTTTCGTAACTCTGAGTTATTAGTTCACGGCGCGTAAGGTTGTTGAAAATGCTTTTCAACGTGAACAGACACCATTAAAAGGAATTATCGTTTTGTAACTGAAGCATTGAATTGACATCGTATTTTTTCTCAGTGTTGTACAAAATATTAAATAAATCTGTTTGTGATATCTGTTTCTGTGAAACATACATTAGGATAAAAATCGCAAAAATTCTAACTTTTAAAAACTTATAAAATAGGACGTTCGTTTGGAAAAACCAAAAATGAACCAATGAGAAAAAAAGGTAGTCCAAAATATTGATTTCGACTAAATAAATGCTGTATTTTATAAAGTCTTTTGAGTCTTGCACAGATGTTTTGGAGACGCTAAAAGCCTTTTGAGTTGATCCACCAATACCAATACAAATACACCAAATTAAGAAGCTTAAAAATATATTTTTTTTAACATAAAATATGTCTCTATACATGCGACAAATGAGTTACCACTAAGACAAGAAAGTATTAACTTATTAATTGATATTAAGGCCTCAATACAATTAACAGAAAAACCGGCGAAGGTGATATGTTCAATTACCTCAGGCAGAACATAGCAACCGAGAATTTTAAATGAAATTCATTAAACCCTGTCTTTTAACGCTATAATTGTTGTATAGTACTTTGGAATTCTTCCCAAATAGCTTAAACACTTAAAGACAGTAATTTGTGCGGAGCATAACCCAAAAACTGTTTAAGACAACCGAAGACAGTTGATACTTGTGAAAGAAGATTATGTTTTTGTACATGGATCTTTATTGACTGGTAGTTTAATGTTACAAGCGTCGTCGGTAGTCATAAATATTTAAATTGTACTTAAGGGTATATGTCATAGCCGGAGGACGATCGTTTCTTAGTTTCGGTTTGAATATGTAGATTATTAAAGTATTAAACTCAAGGTCTTGAGGGACTATAATTGTTAAGGTATTTGGGCTACGCGGCAAAGGTTTTAAAGGGCTATCATATTAAGTATATTGCCACGTATTAAGAATATACGAGGAAAACTGTCTAAAGCGTTTTTGTTGAATTTGATGATTAATGGAATTTATGTTCGATGTGGATAATTTTTTTGATCGGACAGCATAAAAGGTCACGTGCACAAAATACATCCTGTCACTTGTAAAAATAGATCCGTTGACAATATAATATAACTCTACGCTCTTTTCTATAAAAAGTGAATATCAACTCTATCCAGTTTTTATAAATGTGTTTTTAACAAAACAACTTTTTAAATTTACTTGATTGTACTATGCTCTTAAACAGATCTTGGAAATCGGATGACGATTTAAAATAACTTAGTAAAGATGTCTATTTAAATAAAGATATTTTGACATTGGCTTTGACTTCGTAAAATACAAACAAAATAACACAGATCATTTTAGATAAAGAAAATCCAAACATACAACAGTCTAAATACATATTGTAACGAAATTTATTATTTCAGTTTTCGTTTTTCACTACAGCATGCACTGTTGACGAAATCAGTACACTTGCTCCTCAATGACGTCGCGACCTTCCTCAATTCATAGTACAGATACCAGTTACGTTGAAACCAATTAAGCATCAAAGGGCTGCAATAACCAATGGATTCCGAATCACCAAAGGATCAATTAGTATGTTAAAAGGAGCTACGCCGCGGGGCACACATGGGAACCGAATTTGAATTTGAAATTTCGGTACCAATTTAGCTTGAGGTGCAGGCGACAGATACCCAAACGCAGTGGGAAAGGAGTGATCGAAACGAATGTAGTATATTTTGGGTTGTTAAGATAAAACAGATCGATCGTATTTTTAGTCAGATATAATTTTAGTGTCAAATTTCATAGAGATTGATTGGAGTTTTGGTTTTTTAAGAGCGTCAACAATATAAGCTTAATAAAGCTAACGTCATTGAAAATTGATCTTTATCAATAGCTGTATAAGCTGTATATGAACTCGGAGAATATTTAAAAACACATCTTAAACTATCATTTCAAATTGTATGAAAAGTAATCACCGCATTTGCATTTTGGTGAATGCTAATTTATAAATATCATAAGCGCAAAAGTCATGCTAATGATCGTCAAATATTAAATCAAGTTTTCGATTCATATAATCAAAAGAAACAGAATGAACTACTGATGATCGATAATCGTTCTAATAGAAGTCCTAAATAAGATACAAATGATTTAACTTGGCCTAATAGTGATATTACTCGCCGAGTCCGATATAATATAAAATTTTAATTTTTTCATATAAAGGCCAATTTCGGCCTTAATATTAACCAGATATATTAATGCTTATCACTATTTTATCTGTAAATACCAGTTTTACTGCACAGAGTCACAATATTAATACCGGGTCGCGTCGCGGCGTCCCGAGGGGTTTCTAAATCATCCTTCCCTGTCGCTCCCTTACGCCCGGCGCTTAGTGCGAAAGCATGCAATGGATACGCCGATATCAGTGTATATTAAGCTATTTAAATAAAATATCTACATTTTCGTTGTTTAATTTTAAAACTTTATCATGAATTGTATTTTTTCGAAGACTATAGATATCTCCCATCAATTTATAAATCTTCTGGCTTTTGGTAAAGCAAAAGATAATGAGCACGTAATATGTAATAAATTATTCTAAATTGCGGAAAATGATTAAATATACATAAATAAATCAGAAAACTAGTGATAAGCAAAGTGACTATTCCGTCAAACTAGTAATCATTTTGAGTAGATCTATTATTATTATTAATTAATATTAATTTTGTGTCTAGTGTTCACTTCATCATTATCAGCATATCAACCGATAGACGTGCACTGCTGGACAAGGATCTCTAAGCCAGATCGGACACACACTTGTACACTTGTTGAATTAAAATTTTACCAGTTCGTAAAACAGCCATTAATTTCCCTGGAGGCAAAAACTCACCAAGGTTAGTCCCTTCCTTTTCACGACAAACCACAAAATAGAAGTCAAGAACGGATTTTACCTTCTGCATTTTCAAAAACTTCAATTTTCTTTGAAAATAATTAAAAGTATATCCACACAAAACTTTGGTACCTTAGCGCCTCCGGTTACATTCGCTTTACGGCGTAATTTTTCTTATGTTATTTATTTATTTATTACGGTGAGTGATCTATATCACGTCATATCTTACACCCTTGTAAATGGGCTGGCATTTATTCGGTGCGATCGTCTTTGTGGGTCGTCTGCTTTCAATGTTGCTTTCGTATCATTGTTCTGTGATTCGTAATTGTTTCTTTTTAATGATGATGATTGTTCTATTGATAGATCGAGAGAGCGTGGTTGAGGTTTTAAGTTTGATGTTTCATTTTTTAGTTTCAAGTTGTACATCTATGTGTAGTTATGTTATAACTTAAGGTCTCACATAAAATATAAGTGGTACTCCATGGAATTCCTTGCCAGCACACGTATTCCCTCCTTCTTATAACATGGGTTCCTTTAAAAGAGGCGTGAAAAAGCACTTTTTGGGCCGGCAAGGTGAGGGTGGCTAGGGCAGTATATCACATGCTTCACTAGCTATCTTCACATGTGGACTCGTCTACTGCTTATCATCAGGTGGTGTCGAGTCATTTGCTGAGCTTTTTATAAAAAAAAAATTAAATAGATACTTTATTCTAAATTCATAGTTGCAGCCATAATCAAGAAAACTCTGTAAAAAGAAATGCTTCCTACAAACAATAAAAAGCAGGGTACATAAAATTATTTACGACCACCTTAACCGTTATATCATTAGCTACAGTAACTGAACCAATTGCCACAGTAATAACAATTCAAGTTCAAAATTAACTCTTAACTCACTAGCCTTGATGACTAAATAACTCTTCGACGCCAGCAGTTACTGCGATTTACAGTCATAGGCTTCTCAAGTCTGCTTAGTGTCCAAAGTAAAAAGTAAATTTAATTTCATAATACTAGTACCCAGTTAATGTAGGTGATCATCATTCATCGCTGCTGGGTGAAGGTCTCTTCCCTACAGCGGCAACTATCACAGTTTTATTTCAGCCTCATCAAGTGATCACTTTTGGCAATTTACGATGTGTTTTCCTAGTTTATACATTCCTAGCCGATTCTATTTTAGTAGGAAAGCAGTTCGTTAGTTTTGGTGAAAGGTTAGCCTCTCAAACTGATAGTCTATTTATTTTGAGTGGCTTTGAAATTGTTGATAAATTTTGTATGTAATATTTGTCTAGCAATTTATTTGGTTACAGCAATTATTTATATCTGGTTGTCGGAAAGATAGAACTACTGCAATATAAAATATATAAGTAATATGTTTTAAGTGTCTATAGGCGATAGTAATCTGTCACTAAAAAGAATCTGGTGATTTTTTGCTATAAATAAAAGAATTAATGAAGTACCCAAGAAGAATTAATAATAATATTTCAGTCGTCAGCATTATATTTCAAGTAAGGCACATCCACACAGCTTTATAGTTAACTCAAATCATCTTTGACGCATCTGCTTGAGTGATGTAGTTAAAAACATAGATTTATTCAATATCGATAAATAAATAAAATTAATAAATCAAATATTACCATCTACTACTACCACTAATGTCTTTAAGCAAGTATTTCATTATGGTTACCACTTTACCACCACGAAGAACAAGTGCTTGACAATCTCTGACATAAACAAAAACAAAACTTTATTTCGAAAAGAAAAGAATTATGACAACTTTATTTTTAAAATTATCAACTACATTAATATATAGATAAGGACGAAGATGAAAGTGAACTTACGTTTCCTGAACCATAAAGGAACTGGCTGTCTTACCTGCAACACACAAAAATATTGTTAACATTATTGCTATGGTGACAGACTTAGGCCCGTATTATAGAACACGTCTCAAGCAGTGTTCGATCTCGCATCACGCAAAGCTAGTTTTAAGTGTAGATCACTTCTCAATTCTCCTGCTTATTATTGGTCGCGTTTTAAGAGCGAATCAGCTGAAACTAGAATCAAGAATAGATTTGAACTGTGATCATAGTTCTCTATGGTTCAAGTATGTTTTCAATTACATTTTTAAAATTACGTCTTAGCAACTCCATTTCAAGCAGACACCATTTATATTCTAGATATTGTATGAAGAATTTGAAAGCAATATTAATCGTTAAATTAGTTCAACGTGTAAAGTACTACATGTTAAAATCCTTAAAATAAGTAGTTATTTACTTTTTAGTGCTGAAAACGTCAGCTGACGTGTTCATTTAATCAATTTGCTCTGCATAAAACGATTCTAATTGACATTGTTTACGTTTTTGTTAATGTCAAAAATTTAGCTTACTATATTAAAACTTAGTTTGTATTATTCTTTTTATTTAAATAATACTGTTGCATGAAATGTTACAAGTATATAATATGTATCTAGATAAAGTATAAGTATGATAGATAATTCTTAGGAAATGGTGTTGAATTTAAACACAAACATACTTCATTATTTTTTATTGTAGAAAAAGGGCAGTTTACAAGTTATCTATAATTATTAATTATGGCTGCTCGGATTGCAAACCCTTCTGCCGAACCTCCCACATTATGTGCAATGTTATTATTAGGTTCATCCCTAGTTTTATATTCATTTTCAACTGGAGGCTCATCGTTTACACCGAATCCAATGTTAAACAATATTGCACATGCAACAATTATATTTGAAAATATGGATAACTTGTTACCCATGCCTCTGTGCAAACAATGAAATCTCCTCTTCCATTGCCCAAACACACACTCTACAATATTTCTTGTCTTAGTATGAACTTTATTATGTATTACTTATGATGGACTACTTGCAGAGTTTATGGGTGTTAATAAATATGGTAAGCATGGATAGCCCTTGTCCCCAACTAGCTTTCCACTGTGAGTTCCTTGATGATATTTGCTATTAATATTCAACATTTGAAATATTCTGCTATCATGAGTGCTTCCTGTCCATCTTGCAACAACATCCATAAATTGCCCATTAGGACACACAAAAGCCTGGAAAAAAATCAAATAGGTACCCGAAAAGGGTACACTTTAGTAAGTTTGTCATATTAAGTAATATAAAAATCATATATCATTATATTGTTGGTAAAAGTGATGGTACATGTCAGTTTAAAATAACACATAATACAACACAGTATAAGGTGTGAATGTCTGTATGTTTAGTAACCAGTTCAATGAAAGAATCATATAGAATCAGGATTTTTTTATACTTTAAATTAAGTATCAAGTTCTACTCCTTATTAAGCAAAATTATGTGGACAAAAGGATGAATTTTATTTCTCACAATAAAGCATGGTTGGTGGGTACTTGTAGTAAAGTGTTTCGGTTACTTACTTGGACATTTATAGAAAAATAAGATTTTCTATTCCTAAACACTTCATGATGCTCCACTCCTGGTGTATTGACTATTTTTATATGAGTACAATCAATTGCTCCATCAATATTGCTTAACCCTATGTGTTGATGATATTGACCTAAACGAGCAAATTCTAATCTGTTAGTGGTCATGTTTTCAGGGTATTTTATAAATTGGCGATGTTTGTGAGCCAATAATTTTGATATATTAGTTACTATATTTGACACAACTGGTTGGGATACATTTAATAAAACTCCACATACTATCTGAAAATAAAAACATGTTTTATTGGGTGCACAGAAACCTATGAAATTAAATATAATAAATATTAGTTGCTTCATATACTATAGGCAGCTCAGTAACACAAATTCCTATAGGGACTACAGAAACAGCATATATCTAATATAGGTAGGCACCTACATAGTTATCGGTCAGGGTTTAGTGTCTATTTTAGTGCCATGTCACATTTTAAAAGTAGTATGATGATTTAGGTGAATTCAGTAATAAATGTAATAAACAGAGCCCATAATGATTGTGATGGATATTATGGAACGATATAATGTTATGAAATTTGTAATCATGTCAATGTAGCTATTTAAGATTAATTACAAATAATTACTCACCTGGAATGAAGCTGTGGCATAAAAATGGAGACAAAATAATATTTGTAGTTCTGGTGCTATAGGTTAGCCCTCGCCTGTTGATATTTTGTAAATTTGTTCTTATTAAGGGCAAAATGGTGTTTTTCACTGTATTCTGTGTGAATCGATAACGAATTTTAAAATCGTTTACGCTCATGCATATGGATCTTGCTCATCCCGTAAATATCTTCGGGGTATATTTACATTTAAATATCTCATTCCCATGTCAAATATATTATCAATATCGTCAAAAATGTCCAGTTCCACTATATTATAAAAGCAAGATAACTAGGTAGACTAACACAATTAATAAACAATGTAATACTACAATAAACTTAACAAATAACAACAACTAAAACCAAGATATAACAACAAAGCGAAAATAATAAGGACGTATTAATAAACCGTGAGTGTGAATTAAAATGGAAGAAAAGAAACTGCCAAATGCTAAAATCAAAAATGGCGTAAAACTATAACCCGTCAGAATAGAAAAAACATTGCGGTATAGCAAACTTCATAAACTCGCATTAAAACTTTATTTGGGAGTATAATACACATTCTAGTCTCAAGAGTGGTCTCGACCAAACTTACGTAAACAATGATCAAATCTATGCTTGAGCGTAGATTTTGACTTAAGTGTCCTTCTGGAATAAGCGATTACTCAGCTGAGTGTTGATCAACGAATGTCGTATCAAGAACCGTTCAAAAATTAAATCTCGTATTAAAACTACTCTTAAAACTAGATTCAATACTGAGACTCGTTCTATAATACGGGCCTTAGGTACGATGGTGGTAGCAATTCGAACTTAAAAAAGCCCTACCAACAATCAAACCAAACACTGACCACAATGGGAACTAAATCTCGAAACTCCAGATCTGAAGTAACTAAAATCAGCGACAGCCAAACCACAGAGGCAGTTAATAAAAAAAAATATTTAATTGAGTTTTAAGTACTAGTCTCTAGAACCCAGAAATCAAAACCGAAGAAAAATTAATGTTTTGATTAAATTAAATCAAAAATACTTTTTGATGAATCTTTTAAGGAACTCTAAATATATGTCAGTCAAAGTACCTGAGTAATATCCGGAAAATAAATTATCGACAAATTGTGAGCAACACTATCACAACGGTAACCACCATAGTTTTTACCGCACCTTTTTACCCTTTTCCCCCTCAAGATTCGGTTTGGACAATAAAATGACCGCAGATGCAATGAGCAGGTGTTTTAAAATCATGCCAAACATGATGAATCCCTTCCTCGAAAGCTTGGAGCATTGTTATTAATATTATGACCCTTACACACTGTCGATTTTGTTTGCTACGCAATTAGCATGGCATCTGTTGATTAGGCTATTGAGTATTAATTTGTCTGAAATATTTGACTTGGCCGAGTGGACTTATTCCATCCACATCATTAATTACATACATATAACTAATTTTGTACATTATTTGTAAAAAAATTAGTTAAATGTTTTTTTGTGTATTTCTCTTCTTGAATTGGCTGATGTACAATAAAGATATATTCTATTCTATTCTATCATTTTGCAGTGGAAAGTTTTACACAGATAAAAAAACTGAACCCTAGCCCATAAATAATGATTAGCAAATACTATATTAATCTGCTGAACGTTCAACATTATAAATGACATAACTTTCAATGGCTTATTATTATGCCTGTTATCTAGCACAAATTAAACATCAATTAAGCTTGTGTTATAGATTCTAGAATACAGAAAAATATAGATAGTAATATATATATAAAAATCAGAAATATACTTAATAAACATATATATTCATGACTCGTAAGCAATTATTTTAACATATACATAATATTCGGGACCACTGGCTAAGAAGGGAGGAGTACTGACAACTCGACCAAAAGGCCGTTATAAAATAAAACATTGACATTTTAGCCAATTTTCCTATTTAATTATAAAATTTATTTTTTCTTTTTATTTCAATCACTTCGTGTTTTAAGCAAGTTTAATCACACAATATAATATACTGTAATGACACTAATGTTAGGGTAATAAGTAACACAAACCTTAAGTTCAGGATAATGGTGTGGTCTTTGCAATAATCAATAATCATAAGATATGTTGTAAATGCTGTTTATTATTCTAAATAAATAAATAATATTTAATTCGCAGAAATTACCAAATTACACAAAATATTGTGGCCAAATAACACAGATGATTGCAGTATTTGGCATATTACTTTTGTAATGTTGAGCATGATAATATTTTCAGTTTTCAAACATTAATGGCTGTAATTAACTGAGTATGTAGCTTATAAATTAATACGGTTATTTTATGGTGTGTACGCCAAAACCACAGATTTTAAATAAATCAACGGTAGGAACACTCGAATATATTTTAAGATTACTTCCCACACGTATTCGTAATAATTTCATCTCAATTATTTTATTCCGAAGAACGGTAATTAAATGCAAATAAGGATGTTACGCGGACAGCTTGTCGATATAATTCACGACTCTTTATCGAGTATCGACGGTTCGCGTGACGGCTTCTGTCGACATTATCAACTTTATGGTTCCTCGAGCGCCTCCGTCAGTGGTTATTTATCTGGTAGTGTAAGTCAATGTCACGCTAATTGAAGCGGGAAAGTGTCGTTTGTAATTGAGAATGTGACATCAACTAGTGATGTCGAAAGGAACAAGATTATCGATGGAAGTAAATTAAAGATACTAAGTATCAGTTCTTTATTTTAAATTATTTTATCTTGATGCTATCATGAATCATTCAATCAAGTCAAAACGATTTATGATGTACTTATTTTAGTACCTATATATCATACTGTATTTTGAACTTATTTCAAATACGGATTTGATAAAGTTTTCTTAATAGATTTTTTGTTTGATATATTTATTACACTATTAGCAAAAAACCACAACCCTATTTTAACTAAATAATCACCGGGAATTATTTACAACTTTTACTAGAGATGTACAGTTTTACTGATGTATAATTTTCACTGTAAATGTGGTTAGTCACTATCAGGTCACGTGACAGTATTGATAGATGTCACTCAGTGTGGTATCTACTCGCTAAGTGCTTTAGATCCGTCACTGAATACCAATGAGGTGTACAGTCGGCGACAAAATATGACGGCATTTAAATTATACTTGAAACCTTGGCGATGACAATTCTTAATAAAATAGAAGAAGGACTAGATTCAAATGTTATATGTCATACTTCACGCGCCATTTACTTGAGTCAGGGTATTTTGAATGGTTATATTTAAGACGTTCTATTCTGTTTCGTATATTGTGCCATCATTGTAAGGTTTTACAAGAAAAGAAAAAATCTGTTTAATTTGGTTTGATATCATTTTTGTAATTACCGCCCTAGATAGAATAGGGCGTAGATACTCCCGGCAAAGAAAAGTATATTGAATGGGTAAATTTATTGTTAAATCAGAGATTAGAACTGATCATGCTCTATTTGTAAACAATGAAACAATCTATCTGAAACTGAGATATACATATAATTTTCTCTGACTTAGGTACTCCTGCTTGGTAATTCTTCTGTGTCCAAAATATAAATGAAAAAGCATAATCTCAAAAATGCTTAATAGAGTATGGCAGAAACGACTATGAGTGCTTGAACTATTTATGAGGTGATTTTTTTACTATCTACTTATTCCCAAAGAAAAGATTTGAACCTTCACGTTTTTTTAACCAATCATACGCCTTTAATAATTTAGGTCTTTTCTCTCTCTTTCTTCTCGAAAGTATATTATAAACAGAACGTTGAAGGGCAAAATAACTGTTGGTGATAAGAACCATAAGTTCTCCCGTTATTTTAGTTTCTGACATGTTACCATTGAGACTGATTGTACAAGGATAACTTCGTCAATTTACACGTGTTTCTGAACCAGCGTTGGACTAAATGACTAGGTGATACTTTGTTAATAAATAAAGAGATATTGATTTAAATTAGCTACATTTAAGAGGACGATAGTATCGCTCGTTTGGTTTATTATAATGGTTGTTATGTTAATTACATTTGAATACTAGTAAAGCAAGACTCCCTGATCTTGGTTCAAGTTTTTACTAAGTTTTCACTCAATACAAAACATATATATTTTTATGTAATTTAATTATAATTAATGTAAGCTAAACTTCAATAAGTAGTTCGTTTTTCAAAATACTAATTCATCGACGTTGTATGAAAGAAATCAAATAATCTATCTTAAAAAGTGTTAATCACTTTCGAATAGATAAATATAAAATATTGCTTACTAACTAATGTGTATTCAAATTGTGAAACCTGTGAAGAAATTCTTAGGTTGTGTACTAAGTCGACCAACCCGCATTTGGCCTACATGATTGACTAAGGTCTAATCGCCCTAAGCTAGATTAGTATCGAGCTCCTTGGTGGGGAAGTATATGAGCTATTGATGATAATGATGATGATTACTTACTTTCAGCCATGATGTACAAATTTTATACAGTTTTCGTTATACATATTAAAAAAAGATAAGAATTTGAAAGTATTTGGAAAGGCTTATGTTATAAAAAAGAAAGAAAAGCAATAGTAATTTAAATTTAGAACAGTATGGGTTTTTTATGTCAAAATATAGATGTCATTACAATATGCTATCGATATCATTATTGAAGTTACCAATCATAATTTGCAGCAGTACAAACGTCGTCTAAATCTCGGATTAATTCAAGTTAATCACAAAGGTGAACAGATACTCCCATTGGATTACCAAAAGCCAAATCTAATTATTTTGAAGCGCACTTAATTAGTCCCCATTGTAACACGACAGGGAACCGGTCATTTTGGTCGAATGTAAGTCGTGACACACGGCAGTAAGCAATTGCCAATATTTAATTGAAGTAAATAATTTCATTTTGATTTTAATCAGTAGTTGAAAGACTTCGCTATTGGACTGTCATCATGAAACTTCTGTAGGCTTTATTACCAATTGGGTATTATGATAAACTACCCATGCTTCCAATGCTTTACAATCTTTATGTTGTCACTACTGCTGTGCCAAACTCATCAAATTCTTAAAATTCAATATATAATTAACATTACTTAATACTATATTACAGCTAGTTATCCAGACATTGATAAACATATAAATAAATTTGTGCAATATTTTTGTGAGCAGTTTTATTAAGTTTTACGTTAAACAACAAAGTAAGTCACAATCTAGACATGAGAAACAATTGACGTTTTTCTATCATCTAGTTAATCTTATTTATTATCATCACATACTACAATAGCAAGGCAAAATGCGTAATGGAAAAAATAATGCTACCATATTAAAAAGTCGTGTAATATTTACGACCAGCTTACCAGTGAGTCCCAACTAATGTTTGGGCTACAAATCAAAACGAGGCCTTAAAAAACGTTTAACTAAATCATCGTTTCTCCCCGAAAACGGTCTCGCTTTAGATAATTATAGGCTTCTGCTGTTTCGAGTCTTTTCACGTGCATTCTTAAGAACTAATCAACGGGACAAAGACAGAAATATGAAGCAGATTCTACTGTCTCACTCTGACGTAAAGGTGGTTAATTTAGCCGTTTAATTTAGACTGAATCACTGTTTGTTGATGAAGGGATAAAAAGTCTAAAATTAAAATTTGCAGCTTGTGTATAATTCACGTTATTTGTAACGATTTGTCTTTTTTATAGGTGTTATTAACTGAAGCAGGTAGCTATTATAGATTTATAGCTAACGTATAAAAATAAAACTCGTATGAAAGATCATGATTTCGTAATAGCAAGGACATACCGAAAGCCCTTGATGCAATTATTACAAAAGATCTATAGACAGATTTGCATATCCAGTATGAAAAGCCTAAATATAACATTATAATTATTATAAGTATTCAACGTTCCCAATTTCACGCTACTTTTACGTGTTGCTACTTACTTACCTGGTCTTCGATTCACCAATCTCCGAAATATCCTCCACTATTTGTCTAGATATGCTCTCAATTCTAGAAACTTCATACATCATCTATAGTTTTACGATGAATCGCGGTCAAAGTCAAATGCTTAAAACTGTGGTTCAGATAATAGGCAGTTCGAAAGATCTACTTCTAGGAAAGTTGATAGGTGTAACTGGGTAAGGCATAATAACTACAATCACACTCTTTACTGGCAACGAAAATGAACGCAAACAGTGCCGTAAGTAATTACAAAGAGCATCTTAAATATAGCCTCAAAGTAACTCAGTTTGAGCCGGAAATGTTATAGACATTGCGATACGTATCTGATAAGGCGGAGACAATGGTCGGTCTCATATAACAATTTGTATGCAAAACACGAGAACTTGATCTCTCAATTTGTTGCTTGTCTCTATGATTCGATTTTTTTAAGATTTCAAATGGATGGAACTAATAAGCAGTGTGACACAGTCACAAGACAAAGTCAAAACACAGTCACAAGTCAAAGTCAAAACACATTTACCCAGTCTGTGTACATTACGTACTCATATAAAAGTCATAAATTGATAAGTATTGAGTTATAAGTTAAATTAAACAAAGATCGTCGAAGAGATAAGTACGTGTAACCCATAGTCCAAACCTGTCACGTTTTCTCAGTCACAGCAATTATGACTAAAATATAAATATAATAAATGGCCCATGCTAATTACAGATAAAGCCGCTTTGATGGATATCAGTCTCGTGCAACGCAACAATGTTGGGAGATGTATGTGGGGACGCGCGGCTTGGCGACACTGACACAGTATAAGGCGATACAAATCTGGTAAGTGGTTACTGTGTAACAAAAGGGTAAAAAGCGATTTTATACCGGTGATTTCTCTTATATATAAAAACTAATTTTTAACCGCAACTGCGCCCGCGTGTAGTTTTGTCTGTCAGAAATGTTATATAGCCAATAACCTTCTCCGATAAATGGTTATCCAACACAAAAAGCGTTGTTCAAGCGTTATGTTGGAAACCAAATAGGTTTAACATATTTCTAAGGAAATTAAAACTATAATTCATATCCTTATTTGTTTAAAAACCTTCTTTATTAATACGGTCAATGTTTATATTTTATCTGTGGATATTCTCTCTTTAAAGCGGGAAATATTCACTTGTTTTTTTCTTCTCTTTACACTAAATTCTGGTTGTGCATGTACTCGTTATAATATTAGTATATTATAGTTGGTCTAGCTAAAACTTAAAAATGTCATGACCAATTTGAATAATTTTTATTGTGTTTTGTTCAGTTTAATTCAGGTATAGTATAAAAACAAAAATAACTGGCTAAACCCTAAGAAATAGGCATCTTGTCTGTTAAAACACAGAGCGTAAAAAAGAAACCGTCACGTGAGAAATACAAGCTAAAAATATATTTTTGTAAATTGGTTATTCAGTATGGAAAATCGTCTTATTGAATTGAGGACATGCTATACAAAATTGTCATTACTTCCACCTATTTCGACTTATTTTTCATAGATGGCGTTCTTGCAAGGTTTTAGTTGATACAAAACCGATTGATAGTTCATCGGATCAGCTAGTAAAGTAATATATGTTCGTGGTTTTGATGAATCAAATATTAAAAATAACGTTTGTAAATACAATATTATTAAATTAATTAGGGAAAAAATACTTTTAAATAACTGTAATAAAACTGTTTAGAAAAATTAGACGAAATTGGTAGCTTATTTTTATAGAGTTGAAGTGTTCTTTTTTCAAATATACCTTTATTAGTAAAAGAAGTTTTAAACAAAATTAAAAAAAGTCACAGAATGTGAAAGATATCATTCTGTTTATTTTGCAGACAAATTTAGACCAATCTCTAATATTTCTAGTCCAGTTTAAAGAAGATCAATCATCATTTCTGAAGTATCGATTTCTGTCGAGAAGGTGACTATAAACCATTACATGATTTCTTATAATTAGTAAGATACCTGTACTACTGAAAAAATCTGAAATCTATTCAAATCTAGGAACCCGAGTTCATTTAAATCGTCATATCCTTAATACTTTCTTACTTTTTTCTTACTTATTTGTATGTTAATTCCATTTGTAAATTACTGAATTAGATTTTAGCAAGGCTGATTACTAAACTGACTTCTTTACACATTTCTATTGTTATAATTTGTACTTTTTTGTGTGTGTATGTTTAAGTAAACATATCAAGTCCATATAAGTAACTATACAAAGTTTCAATAATATAATCAAAATTGTAGCGCAACGAATTAATAAATCAATTAACACGTTAAAGAACACGGTTGCAGTTGGCTCATTATAATAATTGCTGCTTATTGGCAGTGGGTGAACTCATCATTTGCATACAATCTGAGCGCACTCCCGTCACAAAATGAACCCTTTTCCCTTTTAATAGCTGTGCATTTTAATAGCTCACCAATTATGCAAATATGAAATATGTGATGGTAATGACCATGAAATCGATTGGTATTGTGTCAGCGACACCGATGATCAAATAGATTTCACAGTAAAATATTTATTTTAAAATATTTGTTTTACCAATGGAGTTATTGATAGTACTTAGATATTATTACCCGCATTTTCTCTCAAATCAAAGTTCAAAGTCAGATCAAAGTTCTCTCTTTCTTTAATTATTCTTAAAGGTTAACCTTACCCGCGTTCTTTTTAACTTAACATTAAGAGGCTCCAAATACTTATTTTAATTACAAAACAACTGAAGCACATTTCATTGACTTTAATAAATACTTAGGGAGATAAGTATACCTCCCTACATCAATGCATTATAGAAACATTTGAAATAACAACGTTTATTCCGAAAACCGGATGATATTGTAATCCAAATCAAAAGGCTGGACTTCCCCAGCCACTTCCACATTACGCTGATATCTATTTAAAGTGTGGCAACATTGTCCTGTAATGGCGACAGCATTTTGGCGCCGACGCGCGTGCGCGTTGAGTAAACACCAATAGCAGGACGTTCGGATTTCAAAAACACAACCACCGACGTGACGCAGTATCCGGTGGCGATTCCGGAAATATTGCTAATTTTGTATTGCGATTAGTACAATGTAATGTGGTATCAAAAATAACTTACTTTAGGATACTTTTTATGAAGCAAAATTGTACTTAGAATTTACCATACTATTTATACCTACAAGAAATCTCGTGCAACAGCCTCAAACATACAAGAAAACAAAAAAGTTGAATGAATTGTACTCACAAAAAATTCCATTTAATAACATTTCGAGAACGTACAGTAAATAATGCATACATGCGTACATTTGGCTTATATGTATTTTAACTTTAATATGTATTACGGATTGAATTTTTATGAAGTTATTTTTTTAATTCTCATTAATTTTAAACTACGTAAATGCATTTTCAAATTAGAATCTAACTCCCTCGAACCGTTGGAATAAATTTAATAGGGAACGCCCTATACAAGGAATAACGTCTGCTGCCCAAAAAAACACAAATGACACTAATCAACAAAACAACATGTCGTAGAGGTCCAATCGCGGGTTCCATAATGAACGACCCCAAAAACCCCGAAAAAAGTTAATAATTGAAGCCAGAACCGAAATAGATTCCGTGGAAACAGAGGCGGGGACACTGCTTATGAGTTTTGGTCACTTCTCTCTTTTATTTTCGTCTGGAGGCCAAATTAAATTGACTTTGGCCCACGTTCGGGCTTAATTGAAAAGTGACAGTGTGCCTATGTACGTTTTTTGATGTAACGTGTGTGTGGCGAACCGACCTCTTTTACCATTTTTAAATTATACTTTTATAAGATTCTACTGTTTTTATATGACGTTGTCTTTATTGTTTTTGATTTCAAGTTGTGAAAATAATTTAACTAAAATAAATATTAAATAATATTAATAAATATCATTATTTGATCCCTCCTACGTCGCTAATAATTTGGTCCTTCTCCACGTAACGAATCAGTGATTTATTACAAAATTTTAAATTGTTTTTGTGCCGTGTCGTTCTTTATGCCGATCACTAGAAGCCAAACGAAACGGGTTTCGATGGCAGCACGCGCAAATTCTAATTCCGGGGCAACTAAGCCCGCGAACACGAGCAGGGGGGATCATTATGGTAATGTCAGTGAGCACGCAGTTAGTGAATATACGAGTTCCTCAAGATCTTCGGCCACTATTCAAGCCCGCAAGCTGGCCGCGGAGGCACAACTACGTCGCCGTCAGCTTGAACGCCAACGTGAACTCGCTGTCATGGAACAGCAGGTCGAGGAAGAAGAACTTCGTGCCGAGCTAGCTGCAATTGAAGCCGAGAGCGGTGGATCGCATTGCTCACGCAGGAGCTGCACCTCATCAAAAAGGGTATCAGCTTGGGTAAATGACATTTCCGAACACGCTCAGGTAAACGATTTTACTGCTAATTTAGATGTTAATACAGCAACTAAAGTAGACCACACGATATGTGATGAGGTTCCCAGTCAATCAATGCCCATTGTCATGCAGAGCGTTGCACATGCACATACGTCAAACAAACCACTTACGCCTAACCACGATATTGGCCTAGACAGCTACTTGGAGATTCAACAACTGGCGGCCGCGCCAGTATCTACGGCGGCACGTGCAACCGTAGTAAACAATATCGAGTCGAATCTTTCCAAAGCACATAAGGCACGTCAATCATGTGCACCTACCCAGTTAGAGAACTCTGATGCTTTGTCACCCGCTAACATAACTGGTATGATACAGGCTATTGCGGACACGGCTTCTGCAACGCGAGCCCTCGTCGTCACTCAGACACTGGCGAAAAAACCTCAGCTTATTGAACTGCCACAATTTACAGGCGATCCATTACAGTGGCTACAATTTAAACGATCATTTGAAAAAACTAAAGACTTGTATTCTCCGCTAGAGAACGTATCCCGGCTGCAGCACGTGCTTCGCGGTGCGGCGCGCGAGGCCGTGGCTTCGCTATTGCTGTCTGCCGAAGCTCCCGATGACATCCTGCAGCTTCTCGAGCACAATTTCGCACGCCCCGAAGTTATCGTTTTCCACGAGGTGGCGTCGCTCAAGAATTTGCCAAATTTGACGCTTGATTTAAAGGGTTTGCCTGCGTTCACGTCTAGAGTACGTAATAGCGTAGCTACTATACGTTTGCTTAAACAGACAGAGTACCTGCACTCACCTGAATTATTTTACTCTATAATAGGCAAATTAAATCACACTTTGAGAATGAGGTGGACTGATTATGCGTCGGAAAACAAGTTAAACATAACTAAGTTAGAGTTACTTAGTGACTTTCTTATACGAGAGCTCGAACGTCACGTAATGTTTGGTTTATCTCCCGACTCTATTCAGTCAACTTCTTTCTCTAAAACCTTTTTAACTAAGCCTAGTGGATACCAAAATATATCTGTTCACGCCTTAGGTGATAATAAAATCAAAACTGTGTGTACATATTGCAATAAAGGACATAATATTAAGGAGTGTAGCGACTTTAAGCTTCTTCTTGTTGAGGATAGATGGCGTTGGTTGCGTAGCAAAAGGGTATGCTATAGGTGTCTAAAAGGTAACGTTCACACTTGGAATACGTGCAAAGCAAAACCGTGTGGCATAGAAGGCTGTACTCGTCGTCACCACGTACTCCTGCATGGCGGCTTAGCTGCGCCGCCATCGGCTCGGCCTCAAATAGAAGAAGTTGTAAGTTTATCTACAACCGACCCAAAAATTTACTCTGCACGATCATCCTCTATTTTATTAAAATTGGTGCCTATTACTATCAGCGGCCCAGTAGGTTCTTACGATACATTTGCTTTACTAGATGATGGCAGCACCGCCACCCTGATAAATGAGGAGGTTGCGAAAATTATCGGAATATCGGGTCCTACACAAACAATTAAAATAAGCGGTATAGGAGGTATGAGCCAAAACACAAACGTATCTTATGTAACGTTCGATATTAAAGGTAAGTACACACATGAGACATTTACTATAAAAAATGCACGTACTATCAAGTCGTTATCTCTTCATAAGCAAACAATTGAACGATCGGAAGTGTTAAAATTTGATCATTTAATACAAATAGCTGACATGCTCGCCTACAGTAACGCCGAGCCTACAGTTCTTATAGGGGCGGAAGACTGGCATCTCTCGATTACACGGGAGATTCGTAAAGGTGCTCGCTCTGACCCAGTAGCTTGTTTCACTGCGTTAGGGTGGACCCTTTATGGATCTGTAGGTAGGAGAACTAAGCCTATTGAATTTATCAATCACACCCGTTTTTACGACGACGATAAATTTGAATCCCTAGAACACCTTATCAAAGAGCAATATAAACTAGACTCTATAGGTATTACTAAGCGTGAGTCTGTATATAATTCGGAAGACCAGCGTGCTGTTAACATTTTAAGTTCCACTAGTAGACGCCTACCTTCTGGCTGTTTTATTGTAGGTTTACCATGGCGCAAATATAACGCTCCTGTGCCTGATAGTTATTACCTAGCTGACTCGCGAACTGTTCTTAGATGGCTACGTGCTGATGCTCGAACATTTAGACCCTTCGTGGCGCACCGGGTCGGTGAGATTAGTGAAATCACTAACATCGCCGATTGGCGGTGGGTCCCAACTGACCTAAATGTTGCAGATGATGCGACGAGAACTCGACCGATCGATTCCTCGTCAAGATGGTTTAGCGGCCTTCAGTTTCTAATTGACCCCGAAGAGATGTGGCCAACTGAACCTACAGCTACAATCGCACCATTTCTCACAGAGCTAAAAACAACTAGTATGTGGGAAGTTGTGGGATTCACATCAACGCGAGAGCTTTTAACAGTACCTATAACCGCGGAACCAGCTCGTTTTAGCGACTGGATTCGATTACTCAGAGCAACCGCAAGAGCTCATCAAGCCGCGATAAAATTTAGGGAACTTTTAGGCCCTCATACTCCAAATTTTAAGTCTCGTCGTAATCCCTTTTTCATTCCATCAAACAGCTCATCTAATTGTAATTCATCTTCAGCACGTAATCATGGAGTAGAGTCGCAACTGTCCATGGCTCTGACGAATTTGCCCACACTCACAACAGAACACATGGCATCAGCCAAACGGCATATTTTAAGACTATGCCAACTCGAAAACTTTGACGAGGATATACGATGCATTTTAACATCTAGGAACCTTCCAAAAAGCAATTGTCTTGAAAAACTGTCACCAACGCTTGGAAAAGACAACCTGCTACGCCTTGCTGGTCGCATCAAAGAGGACCCACATGTCAACGTAGACAAAAGGACACCAGTGCTACTTGATGGACGTCATCCAATCGTAAGGCTGTTGGTCTACTACTTCCACAAGAGAATGGCGCATGCTAACAATGAAACAGTGGTCAACGAGATTCGCCAAAAGTATTGGATCCTACGACTAAGACCCACCGTGAGGAATGTCGCCAAAGCATGTTTATTTTGCCGCATCCGTAAAACACCTCCGCTCGCTCCACCGACTGCAGATTTACCAGCAGAACGTCTGGCCCACCACAAACGCCCGTTTACGCATGTAGGCCTAGATTACTTCGGTCCTATTGAAGTCACTGTCGGTCGTCGAAGAGAGAAGCGTTACGTAGCCCTATACACCTGCCTAACGGTACGAGCACTTCATCTGGAAGTAGTGCATAGCCTATCCACTGACTCAGTGATAATGAGTTTACGACGATTCATTGCACGTAGAGGTTCTCCAGCTACCATCATGTCAGACAACGGCACGGCGTTTGTGGGCGCTCAAAAAGAAATGAGGCTATTTTATGGGAACAACGTCGAAGACTTCGCTACAACGCGTGGCATAAAATGGACCTTCATTCCACCAGCGGCGCCGTTCTTCGGAGGATGTTGGGAGCGGCTAGTGCGCTCAACTAAAACCGCACTTCGTGCGACACTGCAGCAGAAAGCTCCAAAGGAAGAAACATTCCTCACTTTGTTATTGGAAGCTGAAGCCATCATAAACTCGCGCCCACTGTCTCATGTCAGCGTCGATGCAGAGGATGAGGAAACTCTCACGCCATTCCACTTCCTAATTGGTCAATCGTCAGCCATCACAGTACCGTCACCTGCCTTCACAGATTCCGCCTTGATAGGCAGGTCAGAATGGCGAAAAACGACACGCCTTGCCGACATCTTCTGGACTCGTTGGGTTCGTGAGGTTCTCCCGCTACTGCACATTAGACCACCTGCCTCTAAAACTCCTAGCAACGTAAACGTTGGTGACGTCGTCGTGATAGCGGATAACAACCTGCCACGAGGGGTGTGGCCAAAAGGGCGCATTACTAAATTATACCCTGGACGAGACGGCAGTCAGGGTTGTCGACGTTGCGACTAAGGGTGGCATACTACGTCGTCCACTTAAAAAAATTGTAAATATCGCTTTTTGTAAATATCACTTGGTTCACCACATGACTGATTTTACGTATTTCTATACGAGGTGGGAGAATGTGGCGAACCGACCTCTTTTACCATTTTTAAATTATACTTTTATAAGATTCTACTGTTTTTATATGACGTTGTCTTTATTGTTTTTGATTTCAAGTTGTGAAAATAATTTAACTAAAATAAATATTAAATAATATTAATAAATATCATTATTTGATCCCTCCTACGTCGCTAACAGTGTGTATTGCTTGCGAGTCATTTTTGAAATATGGGCATATGATATTATATCTTTTCGGGTAATTTTCTTCGCCAATATAGAAAAATTATGTAGTACTTTTCCATCGAATCAATTTATCTTCGGTATTAGTCTATTTAAATGTAAAGTAATATTTTCTCTATAAAGTCTTTGAAAACAAGTATATTCTGACATTATAATACTATATATAGTACAAACAATAATTCTGTCATTTAAATCAGTATATATTTTATTGTAGACAATAACTTCTTTAAATAATATACCAGTTATATATTTTTTATTAAAAATTCTATCTTTAGCATCAGTATGGGCCACTCTCGATACACTAGCTCATATCTCTGCTATAAGCCAAATACCGGTATATTTTTATTACATCTGAAAACCTAATACAATTACATTATAAAGACTTATAATTATAAGCGGGATTATTACCATGTAATTTATATTCGATTCAACTAATAATCAAATGGAAAAATAAATGACATAGTAAATATCCCACCTATCATTCTATTTTTTTTCTATTACAATTAACTAAAAGGCACAATTAAATTGAAATAAATTGTAAATTTTGAAATACATTACGAATAAGCAACATTATTTACTTTTTTGATCACAATCATATTTGATTTTTTTAGAAAATAATGCTTAGTATTTATTAAGTCGTAACCTAAACAAAGCGAGTAGATATGATAGATAATATTATGAAACTCCGTATTATAAATCGGCTCGGTAAAATTTCTCATAAATACTACGCTATTAAAATCGTATCATTAATCAAGATACACCCATATCTGTCGGAATGACAATCGGTCACTTATTATTAAATACAGTTACAACCCAAAAGAACAATAATTGCACATAATGAATAGATTGTCAATGGAGCAGTATTAATAACGACGAAGTTCTAACATCGTGACATCTAACCGAAGGCTTTAATTTTAAAACGTCCCAGTCCAATTGTGGGCGTGCGTTAAGAACTGCTGACAATACAACTGCAGTGTATTTTCATTTGTTAATAGACAAGACAAAGAAAATTGAACTTTAAACATCACTACTAAGGTGTGAGAGAAATTGGTGAGCTGAAAATGGAATGCAAAGTTCAGTTTGCAGGAAAATTTTAGGAGAGACTTATATTTTGATTCTTATGCCGATGATTTGAAGACACACAATATTACTGTTGGACGCTAAATAATGTGCTGTGAGATGTTAATATTTAGCATCAGTCAGACCTATGTCTCGCCGATGGGTGGACATTCGAGCATTAAATTTTAAAAACTCTCATTTCGTATTTTAGTAAAACGTTTTATGGTAATCTTAATTTTTGGCGCCCAAAGCGTTTTTAACGTCAATTGATTATATTAAGTTTTGGGAACCTTAGTAACCTCCCTAAGGGCTTACCGAGACTCAAGGTTGAGAAAATGTTAAGGTAAGATGAAGTTTTTTATGTAACACATAGAATGTACTGTTTTTCAGTCCATATTACAAATTCAAATTCATATATTTCTGTCATGCACTCAACCTGCATTGAGAAATAATATATATTTATTTATGTACCCACAAAGATAATTCAAACAACACACAACAGAATAACAGGAAATTGTACAAAGGTTACTGCTTATTTCTATAAGAAATCTCTTCCAGCAACCCCACATATGGGAAAAGTGTCAACGAAAGGTAGAGGAGCATGTACCAATATTAATATAATTAAAGAGGAAGAATAATATTTACCCTTAATTGTATAATAAATAAATAATTAATTGTATAATATAAATAATAAATTTATGCATAGACAAATGCGCACAATATATTTATATTATCTGTGAAGAGAAATAATGTTCTTAATATAATAACAATATGTAAAAAAGTTTTGTTTTCATACTTTTGAAAATATAGGGTGATGAATAATTCAAATATTGCTATGTATGGAAAAACCTTTAAAGACCTCATTAGCGAACATAAGGTTGAATGGTATCTGACAACTAAGAAAACCGTGGACCTATATTGAAACAAAGTACTGAATAAGTCATTTTCAAGCTTTGTCATGAACTATGATTCAAATATTTCAAAAATTTCGTACAAAGGAGGTTTAAGGCATATAAAACTTTTTCTACTCATAAGTTGCCTGACTTACAAAGTATAACTTTTACGGGCACAACCCGTAAGAGCCTAGACACTCCAAGGAGATCTTACGAAATAAAAATCCGAAGTTTCACAAACAAACGAAGTTTTTTTTTTCAATTACCTTTACGTTTTATGCCTATATAAAATGATACTTTTACCCATTCTATATTGGTAATAAGTAAAAGAATATACACTTTTTCATGCTGATATCGAACTCGTCTATCGTTAAATGTGTGGTAAAACTTGCGTGAAAGCAACTTTGGCATTGGTTGGTCCTTGGTTTGGTCAAACAAAATTTGATTTACCCAGACACCAACCCGCATGGGGCGGTATGGTTGGTTGATAAGTATTATGGCTAAAACTCCTCGTTTGTTTCAACGTAGAAAAGACTGCGCAGCAGGGGGCAGCAGTATATATACTGTTGATGATGAGATAATGAAATGGATCTAGAATAGTTAACTCAAAAAATTAATCACTTTTTTCTGTCTTGAATAGAATTGTACATCAACCAATTCATAAAGAGAAACACTCAAAAAAAACTTTTAACTTAATTTGTACAAAGGGCGACCTTATCGCTAAAAGCGATCTCTTCCAGGTAACCTTAGGATGGACAGGATAAAAGATAAAGTACAATAAAGAAATCAATAATACAGTAAAACCACAATCAAAAACGATTAAGCACCTCATCAAGTTCGACTGAGCGACCAGTAAGTAGTAAATTGTCATAGTTTATCATACGACAACCCATTATTGTCATTAATTTGCATACCGACTTAATTGATGGAATTATGCAAATCATCTCAGCTTATTCTTTACTGTTGTAACGATTTTAACGCGGCTGATAACTGCCATTTTCAACTTTATGCTATTTTCCATAACAGTTTTGCCAAAGGAAAAATAAATATGTCCTTTGTGACCATAATGTAATTATTTGAAATCATAATAATGACGATTAATTCATATTAAGTGCGATGGCGACTTACTTTGCGTTTATTTCAATCATTTTTATTATTGTATGTAAATTTTTGTTGAGATTAAATCTAGAATGTCCGTGTAGCAAGCGGCAAAAAATAGATGTGATTTCGTTGATAGTATTTGCGACAAGGACGTTTACATTTATGTGATATCCAATTGTTTACGCATTGTTTGTTTGGCTTAAACTCTATTAAATAAAGTTTCAAGGCCTAAGGTAATAAGGTATCTTGAATATAAACATCCAGTTGAGGAGCTTCAAGACATATTTGTTGGAACGATTTGGTGTCGATAACGAAAACAAAGTGACTTTCGTCATAGTTATTTTTGGATTTGTCCCGTGCTTCGGCTCTACGTATCTTTTACTTCTTCATATTCCCTTATCGTCGTGAGCTAATTTAATGTTAAAAAAAATTGGAAATTGTATCTATATATTCTTATATTCTAATGGCTGGTGTACAATAAAGATATATCCTTTCTATTCTATTCTAAACTGAATATAAATAAGATTTCGTTATACACCCCATTGCTTTAGGTAGCTTTTTTTTTTACGACGTAAGTATGATTTTAAGGTACAAAATAACTTAATTACGTCCTCGTGTATTCACACTGAATACACACAAACCATTCTGCATATTACATTAAAAAGAAAGCGATTTAAGACGGACTCTCCAGCATTGGACCTTCGTCATACCTATATGACACGCGAGCAAATCTGTAATTAGAAAAGGTGACATTTAATTTATGAATTTGTAAATTAATCTTAGATCTTTTCTTTAAATTGCCACCGTCATTTGACATACCTAAATCAAAACTATTTTTCGTGCAAAACCTAAAACAATTTTTTTTATATATCTACATATTATATTTTTTATCAGCTTCATTTAAGATTTCTTCTAAAATTCAAAGCAGTAGTTTTGACTATTTTGTGAAATTTAACAATAAGGGTAAATTTCACTAGAAGATACCGCTTTGAGTCTTAAGAATTAGTTATATTTTTAGTGATGAGACATTTTTAGTACAAAATGATGTAAGAATGATTTGTATGAGGGTTCCAGTGGCTTATTTACCCCATTTTTTTTTATCGTAGAACTCGTGTACTGAAAAACTAATTGGTATTTAGTAACAAAATTTTAAGTACCTAGTTCCACAATATTATCAATTTTTTTTAGTTAACAATTTCAGTTCATTGTATTTATCTACTGCAGCTAACTTTAAGTAACGTTAAGTAAAAATTGTACTGAATAGTTATGTAACTATAAAATCATTGTTTAGTTATATTTTACTGGAAGAGTTTGGAAGTAATTTGCTCATTATTTAGTTTTTTTTCAGTGTGTGAAATGCAAATGGGTGACATTTGCATTTCACCACTGGACTTCAAAATCAAGCAAAATAATTTAAAATTATCAATGTGTCCAAACGTATAGATACTAAATATATTTATACACGTTTGGCTTAAACAAATGCAGAACGTGTTATATCGGGTTGTTAACAGAATCGTAAAGCTCTATGGGCTATATATCTAGCCGAATTAAGCGCTGTAAATCCATCGAAGCGATGCTTTTAGTGGCTTTGTTTAGCGGAAGCGGCGGCGACCTACTTTGTTGTATACCTTGGCGATGTAAGTACAGTCTCGTATGTTGATCACGTTTACACTAGATCACAATAACCTGCCACATACATTAATAGTCATTGTGCCATCTTCAAACATACACCAGCACCATGTATTCCGAAGTTTATTTGGAAACCTTTTTCTAAAATATCTAAAATGAAATGTTCGATATCAAAGTCACGTCAATGTTGTGTATTTCAAATGTTCCATTCGCCTTCAAAGTTTTGGATTGATGTTTCATGGTAACCGCCAGTTTTTCTTGGAACTTATCGGCCTTCTTAACGCATTTTTTAAATATTAAGTTGAATTTCGAACTCAAGAAAAACGATTGTTTCATTTCTGCACAAACCTTTCTCTGTTTTGTGGTTCTACGCATACTGCGCAACTACATAGTTCTAGAACTATTTACTTTTAAGTTGGTCATAACTAATCCATTTCATAGGGACCTAAGTACATCTTAGACAATACGGTTTCCGATACTTCTCAACAAAGGCTTTCTGATATTGTAATGTTCGACATTTTTATTAAATCCTCACAAGATTAAGAAAATCAGTACATTAAACTAACTTAGGTATATAAAATTACTTAATATAGCGTAATTTATCACCATCAATTGCCCTGCTGGGTACAAGCCTTATATTATGTGAGAAAAACACGCCTAATGAATATAAAATTATTCATTCGATCTAGTAGTTTGTAAATCAATATGTTGTCGTTTGGGGGGATTCCTAATTTAAATGGGATTTTTTTAATTTAAATTGCTCATATCAGAACCTGAATTTCATAACCTAATTTTAAAATTCACGCACCGCAGCAGCTAACAATGAAATCTTGATTATAATTTTCAGAAGTAAATACCATTGGAGTTCTCAGCAATTTAACAACATTAAATCATAGAATAAGATCCGTTACCTAGAAGTGGCTCACTGTTTCCACGCTAAAATAAATAAATAGGAAGAGTAGGTGCCTATTTTCTGTGTAACGTTTCGGTGACTACATTAAGACATAAACCACGCGTCGGATTCCAGTGTGATTGCTCACGGTCAGACGTACTCGACGACCGCTCGGTCTATTTCGGTAAAAATAAATAAATATGCGCGCGCGCACCGCACTTGTTGGCCAGTATGGTATTGTATAGAGTAACTGGAAGAGACACCTCAACTTGAGTTATTTATATAAAATTTCAAAGTTACACAACACATATCTAAATAGCTAAATGTAGACTAAAATTGTCGAAGAATAATAACGGGAAATCACGCATCAATCACGATGTTTCTTCGATCTTTCGATGAATCTATATATAAGAATATCTGCATTTATTACCTATTACTGAGATAAAGTATACTAAGTACCTATATTTATTATCTTATTCTGTACAAATAAGACTGGTTGGTTTTAGGACTATGATATGCTGTGAAGCCGTAGCAAACAGCTACCTTGAAACAATCTGTCTAAGATGTCAGAGACAAACAAAGGAATGGATCACGAAACATGAACTGCCATGAAGTTGGTTTCGACATTGAACCTTTCATTTCGCTAACAAAGAACATGCCTAGTGTAAACGTAAGAAAAGGTTAATTTTTTTCTGTCATGAAACACGCGAAATTCTGCACCGTAAGTTCGATACGTTTCATGTGAAGCCTGCATATACATTATATACAGATGCCTACTGTTAATTCGTCTTTATTATACAATAATATACCACTTCCATTCGTAAATTTTCAATCAAATTACTAATATATATTATTATTTAATACCACTAAAGTGGCATTCAAGTATACGGAGAATTAACACAACTGCCACATCTAGTATCTCTTAGTGTTTGTTTTTCTTCAAGAAAAGGCTTCCCAATATAGGTGTACTTGATAACAACACATACTATGGAATGTTTCACTTCGATCGTTGATCGAGCCACGATCAACTTCCTGTGACAAACCGATGAAAACAGCGTCTGAGTTATAGTTTAACGTAAAATCCGGTCTATGGCGTGCACTATTCACATTTGGCAGGATCGTGCACTGGGAGCTTAGACTTTTCGTCATTTTACGCTAAGCCAATATAGCTGATGTATAAATACCAACCTAACCTATTTTCCTCTGGAAAGAATCTATTTATAACCTTCTTCGTCACTGGTTAAGTCAGGCTTGTGTGGGACTCACACGACGCTGATCCGGGGTTTCTCACTAATATATAACTTTTGCGGGGTAACCTGTGTTGTGTTGAATTAATTAACCAGACTACCCCCAAGCAACCCCGCTAAGAGGTATTAACCTAACATAAAACGTCCCTAAATTTGAAATATAAAATTAATGTTTATCAAAAATTAAAAACCACTCTAATTCAACATTTCATTAGCTCAGTAAAGTATGAACAACTGATTATAGTACTCTTAATACAATTGTTAGGTCTAGGTTAGGGAGGTACCAAATAGCTCTCCATTATTAAACTAACATGATTGTAGTTCTCATTAATTAGTTGGGTCCTGCTAATGTCAAAGTTTTAAATTAGGTATAACCGGTGAGACGCGGTAATCATTTGTGCGCTGTAACGCCCATCGCGTTACCGTGTTCTCGCTATGGTGACCATGTTGCACTTAAAGAAATTATATCACATTTATTTAAGTTGATAAATATTTCCAAAAATGATTTTATAATTTGTTATTTTGAAAATCAGATTTAAGAAAAATTACACTGAAATTTAATCTGTATAATATAATTATACATTTATTTAAAGTTTGGAAAACCACATTGTATGGTGAATTTGGATAATCCCACAGCCTATTTTTCGAAGTTTCGGTATGGTGGGCAAGTTGGCTGATGTTCCCAAATGTTTGCAGAAGCATTAAAATAACCTTAATATAAATATTCTTAATCAAATCGCTTAGTTAGCTAATCATTATGTTAACTATTCTTTGATTGAATATTTCATTTTAATTCATTTTAAAAATCTTACAAGTTAACAAATCTTACTTAGTAGTAACATAAACTAATATTCATATTTTCTTTCAAATTTATAACCGCTGAATTCATGACATGATTCATAAAATAATGAAGCCAACATAATAAATTGCTTGTGTGTATTCCTGAATCTGTTAAATCTTTTTCCGTATAAGTTTAGACTTATCATTGGTATTTAATTATTTTTTGTGATATTTTTATGTATGTCCTAGAAAGTGTTAAATAAGTTAATAAATAAATATAATATAATATTCCTAAATTTATTTCTTTAAGTAACATAACTGACAGTGTCAGTACACCAAACGTGGGAACAGTGCGCGCGCGCATAGCGGGCGGGGCTCTCGATCGCTTTGTTTTCCAAATAATTTCCGGACGTCATTTTTGGAAATTACGAATTTTCGCCCGCCTCTGGAGATTAATGGGCCCATTGGGACGTTTAAATCTGTTGTCAGAGTCAGCATTACTGGTAGTTAATGGTAACCTTTGTTGTTGGTTTTTTATAAATATTTTATGAAATCCCTTTGTCCCTTATTACCATGACAATAAGGATGATGTAATTATTAAAGTGGTAAAAGTATTTTCTCATTTAACACTTTATTGCACAAAAAACGCATATAAATACTGATGGCTGAACGGAGATCTCTAAATGCGGTCTACAGCAATTAAGATATCAACAAATTATAGCAATACACACAATAACTCTATTCTTAGATTACTTAAAACTGTCAGTAATAGAACAATACAATAGAATTTAATTCCTAGGGAATCTGAACCACTCAAATGTGGTTACAGTCAAAACGCGGGACCATCTATGTGGGAGATGGTTTTTTTTCGGAATTGTAACAAGAGCGTTCAATCCAGTACGCCACCAGGCTCTTCAATTTGTAACATATTATACAAACTATCATATGAAAGCTGGAAAACTTCTACTGGGTACTCGTTTATTGTACACCATTTGTGACTGCGATTACACTCAAAGGGTGTTTTTATATTGAAAAGAAAAAAATTGTGTTCAAAATATCAATACAAAGACCACACAATTCACAGAATATAGTCCTTTTGAAGTGAAATAAAACTCTTAAACAAAATTAAATTAAAAGAAATAAGTCATATTTAAAACTCAATTAATTTTAATGCTTCCAACAATTCAAACATCCTTTATCAAACCTCAGAAGTATGTAACTAACGAGATGTCCCTTGTTTATTCAAAATGGCCTACAAAAATGACAACAAATTAATCAATCGCCAACAAAATATAATTCACATTCGCATTCCGTTACAAAAAGTTCAAACATTTAATTTCGCTTTTGTAAAAAACTCAAAGGCACCGCACAAAGAACCTTAATCGATTAAACGTAAATCGATTATAATAACGATTATGTGAATCGAATGTCCGATGCGTTAGGGGTCCTCGTCGTCCGTGACGGATCGGGTGGACCTATTACTTCATCAGTGACAAAAACGGACCGCGATATATTGGACTATGGAGATTAGTACTGGATAGATATACAGGAGGTTTAATATTTATTAGTAATAAATAATAATAATTAGTGTATTAGTAGTATTATTTTATAACTATTCAAAAGCATTCTAGACACATGACAGAGAGAGCTCTTTTATATTTCAAATAAGTTTTATCAATAGAAGATTTCAATAAGTACCCATAGAGATATTTGATAATTATTAATGTTTAGTAATATATATATCCATTTTTTCATTTTGAAATCATTTATATAAATTTTAGACTCTCCTAGAAAGCCAATAAATGACGTCTATTACATCACTTCTAAATTTTAGTATGTTACACATTAAATAACAGCTCTTCGAATTAATCGAAATAATTTTTCTCTTTTAGTATTGATTAGTCCAAATAAATTACTATGAATGCGAAATATTCGTTAAAAACTGCAATGAATTCTAAATTCGATCGAACTTCGCTCAGTGATTATTACAGTGCTTTCTACTCGCATATTTCGAATTGGTTTGATTACGCCGTTATGTCATTAATTGTTTTTGAACTGATTCCAATTGTAGCACTTTTGTTCATGCTATACTTCAAAGATACCTTTATTTTAACTCTAGATTAAAATAAACAAATAATATTTCTTACTCTCTCTCTCTCTTATTATCTCGCCCAAATTAAGCATCATTTAGAGCTGGTAACAGAGAAATATAGATTGTAATGTGTGTATGAATATCAGAAATATACTACAAAAATATACAACATCTATGTCACAGGAAAAAATATTCCTACTTATAAAACAAATATCTGCCCATATCGGGTATCAAACCCGGGCTAAATAAACAGGTGTACTGACTACTTGACCGGGCGGTAAAAGTAAAAGCAAAAGTAAATTTATTTATATAAAAATTTAAATTTATTTATTGTAGACACTAGAATTTCATATTATTTCAAATGTTTTTATCGCTGATAGTTGAACTATAATATTCCAAATATTAAAGCATATTCTTAATGAATCCCTCCTCTTGGGTATCTACTCCATCACTTCTACGCAGCTGTCAGGGGTCAACTCCCACAAAATTAGAATGTCTGTCAACTGTCATAATGATCACGAAACTCTCTTCTGAACATCCTGTAGGTGCGTGCGTGGTGCCATCGTCCATCGGCGGGCGTTTAGCCGCGGCCGCAGCAGGGCGCGGGCGCCGGCGCACTCTTTGTGTTTAGTTTTTTAAACATTTCTTTTTTTTATTATTTTATAATATTTTTTATTAAAGCCTCCACCCGCGAGGCCTACGTCTTTAAAAGGTTTCTATCCTAAGGTTCGGTTTATTAAGCTTTGACATATAATAAAGATGATTAATTTAAGAAGGACAATACTAACTAAAGCGTGTATTCATAATTAGACATTTATTTAAAAAAAATTGGTTGTCACTTTGCGATAATCTTAACTTTCAATACTATAATACAGGCAAAAATAATATGAATTTTGTATGTTACCTACTTATCATTCTAAAAGGGTAGCTCTTAATTCGATTATTAAACTCGTAAATTAGTCAACTCGTGAACATTATTGACTGAAATTTCTAGATTGGACCCATCATAGTGAAATCAATACTTAAATCCTGTGATCTTCTCGTAGGCACCTATTTACATCTATTTACAAACTCGTTTTGTCGACACACCCTTCCATTGATTTATCGTTTTATTAAAAACTCTATCAGTGATTGGAGCAATGGGCCAGTGATGGGAATCCTTTAAGCAATTTAGATTGAAGATAAAGAGGTGTGACGTGTCTTGTGGGAAGTTGGGGCTTAACATGATTGATAAGAAGTTTTATAGTGTTTTTGGTTTTATTTAAAACAATTTTTTCAAGTCATTTTCGATTAAATATTTATAGATATTAACGCGGTACACTTGAGTACAAATAAAAATCGTCACTTGCCACGACAAATTCAAACGCGGAACGGAATTTAAAAAATTAATAATATACTCTGGCACAAATCGAGCCGGTCACCCAACACCGGGTGAAAGTCGCAGCTAAAGCTTTTAAACGTGACAGTTGACAAGTTGACACGGACGTCCGTCCGAGACGGTTAATTTAGCCGTGGGTGGTTAACGTCTGCGCCCGGTGTTAAACGCCGATTTGTGTCGCGGTGGTAATGGACTTGCCGATTATTCGAGCATTCGAATTTCGGGTGTATGAACTCTTAAAACGTTTTAAATCGTATTAACATTACGCCTTAATCGACAAAGCAGAAAATGTGAGCCAACTTGATTTTTCTTTGTAATTAATATAAAACTATTACATTATTACTAATATAAATTTCTGCTGGTTAACACTAATAAACAATATTAATTCTTACACTTCACAAAAATAATACAAATGGCGGACTAATAAGGCCTTTCTATTTTCAATAAATTATCGCCGTCCCAAATTTCAATCCGTTAAAAAAAATTATTAAATAAATATTAATTATTTTAATAATAAAATAAATTTAAATTATTTTGTCAGGTTTTAAACCGTTCCGTTTATGGTAATCCGGTTAGTAATTAAAAAGTTTTTTACCTGCAAAGTATCCAACATTTAACTTAATTTACATACCACGTTATTATTAATTACGATTTTACCTAAGGCTGTCCTAATAACAATAATTTTAACATCATTGTTGTGTTCCGGCATTGGGACGTAAGGTAGCCAGTTCCTCTATGCTTGAGGAATTCAGATGAGGCCATCTTCAACCTTTTCATCAATTACTATGTTAACATTAAGAACTAAAAAATGTTTATCAAATGAATCGATTATGTAATGCATATCGGGATTATCGACCTTTCGATAACATTCGCTAAGGTTTCTATTTTAAGTTCATGCATAGTTCCATTGTGCAGATACCTACTTCTAGCAAAATCGCGCTTCATTTGAGAGATGATAATAAATCGTATAAGTACACTGGCCCTTACAATTATATCCGCTTAAATAACACAAAACACTTCGGCATAATTTTTATTTATCATCCGATCCCAACCTCACTAATTGACGTCATTAATTTGAAAAAAAACCACATTGTAAGACGGCATTTCTATCTGTGTAACCAAAAATCTCGGCGGTACAAACGCACCAATCACTGCGCGTCATTACGGTGTTAATTGGCGCACAATGTGTCGCTCACAATGATCTCGAGTGTCATTGTCACAAAAAATTGAGTTTATGCGGTATCATCGTCACTGATGAGAGCGGCAATGCTTTATGGTGTTGGATCATGACGCCTTTGAGTACACACCTGAGGCGTACTCTCTATGTTCGTAAAAGATGTTTCAGACCTGACATTTGCTGTTTAGTGCTGCATGCGCCTGCGCACTGTAATGATGTAGCAGCAGCGCGCGCTGTATGGGATAAGTCACCAAACAAGATTTGTCTTTTAATAACATTCCGAATTAATAATTTTATATAGATGTTAATTTGGTATATCTAATCATGAGCTGATAAAACAAGTTATATGTCATTCAATTAAACGAAAAGGCCGGGACTGTTTGAACCTTAGATATAGTGTCTGCCTTGTCGCGGTGTTGAGCAAATAAATAAGTTTTCTTGTTTTTATGGAATAATTTAATGGTAACACCACGGTAGGTATAATCACCTGTATCACTAATAGATTGGCCGTTCTAAAATGTAAGTAAGTCAAGTAGGGTTGTCTAAAACTGAAATCTAATCTAAAACTGAAATAATAGCTTATTTAAAGCATTGTAATAACAGGGCATAGGACTTAATTTCGTAATTACTTTCTTGATATTATAGATTTGAAATTGTGACTAACGTAGATACTAATTGCCATAATAAAAAATACCCTAAATAAATAAAATGCAATTTGGGACAATTTGTCGCAAATTTACGCTGTCAACTGTTGTCAAGTGTTAAAGTGTCTTCGGTTGTCACAAAAACCTGACGTTGTGCGGTGTCATTGTCGCTGATGAGTGCGGCTCGTCTCTATGAAGTCTGATCATGTCATGACGCATCTGAGTTCGGACCAGTCGATGCACGTATTTTAAACTTGTGATCAAATATTATTTTAACTTCTTCTGTAATTAAAATAGGAAGAGTTAGTTACTAATATTTATAAAGTAACTGTTTAACTTCCAATTATACAGATTGATTAAACAATATATATATATATTTAGGTAAGAAAGAAAACCTTAATATAACAAATTATTTGATAATCACAGGTAAATAGTAAGAAAAGGAATGAAAATGAAATTAATACATCTCTTTGTTTTAACTTTAAGGGAATCAACTTAAGGTAATGTATAATTAAATCATCTAAAACGTATAATTTTATATGCAAGATTAACACGCTTGTTGTCCACAATATAAAATCAACTAAAACTGATAAATTAATACAAAACTTAAATTCGGCTCGAATCATTATAACCTACCTACTACCCGCTACAAAAAAGCAATTTCCAAATCTGAAACAGCAAAAAAAAACAATTTCAAACCAATTCCAGTTCCCTAATCGAACGTGACATATCAGCGACACATGCCACATGCGAAACAATAAGAAACCCGGTCCTTACAATAGCAAGCCCCATTTTAGAACGCTCCAATTTACAAAACGCAGCGAAACGATGACACTGCAATTTTTTTGCTTATTTTACGGTGCGCCTAAAAAAGTCATACAAATAAAGTTCAAACTCGCATAAAATTTTGGATTAGAAAAAAGTATAAGTCAGTAATTTAAAAAGTCTTCACACGTCTGTGACATAAAAAGTTTTGTTAATTTATGCTTGTGTGAAGATCAAAATTGCATAAGTTTTTCAGTGACAGCAAAAAGGTTTGTAGTCTATGCATTTATTAATAATTAAAATTGTTCTTATAAAAACTTAAAATTTGAAGACTTATATTAATGATATTTTTGCATGAATTGACTTTTAGATGTATCCAAAAGTACTCATTTCATTGAAAAAAGAAAATTAGATTGTGTGCTAAGGTACCTTCAATTTTTGTGACTAATAAGATACGAAGAACTTATTTGATTATTGCGATTTTTTTCTTTTTATTCAACTTTTTTTAAATGATTTTGAAAAAGTATCAATACAGTAAGCTCAAGCTTATTGGACGTAAATATCCGGAACAACAAAGTAAACCTATGTTTACTGATAATAGAACTGTAATTCACTTAACTTTAGATAATTTTAGATTGAAGATATCGATGAGAACATCGATGTAACCACATAGTAGTGTTTTCTGTGGATATCACCATATATCCAGTATATCTAAGGTTAAAAGGAGGATGGCTCTAACAATCTACTGATATGCATTATTTTATTTACTCTGATAATTATTTAATTTATCTATATTTAAGACATGACATTAAACCATAAATAAGCTGCTAGAGAATGCCGAGACAAGAGAGTCTAGACTAGAGCGCAAAATCAATCAGTAGATACTATCTAATATAGAATTGGATTTATATTACACTGACTACTTCTGCCACTTACTAAATGAACTATTCAAATGTTAAAATACCTCATTTTCTCCAGTTTCTCGTGCATGTGACTCTAAAGGTTTTTATGAGAAATAATGTCTCAAACAATTAGATACAGGCAATTACAAACCACAAAAATAGTTAAACAAGATTAGTTCTGAATTTAGTAGTAGTAAAATTTTAATACATCTTGCGTATAAAATATAATTCTACTAGAATTAACATAAGGTAACTTTAGTACAGTATTTTGCTATGTCGTAGAGTCTACGATACGAAAATATGTTTACGTCGAAGACAATAGATTTTGAAATGCAACGTAAACAAATTATACTAAGAGGAGTACCTAATTTGCAGTAAATTCGATGAAGATTGCATATTCTTATAAGAAACAGATCTTGTTAGAAAAGAATATAAATGATAGATTCTTGTAAGATATGTCGTCCCATCATCTCTCATCGTCCCTCGCTGTCTCAAATCAAAATTCTGCGACCAGAGCATCCTCCCAGTCATGATAAACGGTTCTGAGATGTGGACACTCACGACTGGACTAATCCACCAGTTCAAAGTCGCTCAGCGAGGTATTTAAAGTCCTCTTGGAGTATAAAACAAACAAACAAACACTTTTTAAACAAAAATTAAAAGAATGGCTATTACAAAAAAGCTTTAACAATTTAAATGAATATTTTAATTGGAATCTTTAATCTTTATCTTTAAAAATTGTAATGTCAATATTGTACGCCCGAAAATGGCAATCTGTTGTGACTTATGCATGTGACTGTAAGATCTATTTATTGTACACAGAATCACAATAAAATTTATCTTATCTTATCTTATCTCTGAAAGACCGCATCAGAAATGATCCGACAGAGATCTAAAGTCACTGACAGCCAAACTAAAGTGAGCTGGTCATATTAGCCGTTGTCTAATAGGTAATTAAATTCATAATTGAAATGTATCGATTACAATTATGAAAATAGTAACTTTTAATGTAAAATCATTCTTTTATGACCAGAAATATGATTTCGAAACAATCTATTTTTATAAGGTCAAGACATAAATCGTCAACGATACGTGAATCGTCAACGTAATTGCCAATCGTTACCATAGATGTGGATTTTTTTTTTCAATTAGAGTTACTTTAGATCGCATTTGTACCCATCATTATATAAACTAAAGCGCTTGGCAGCAACATCCTTCAATCTCGAATTAATTGAATCTAAATTTAGCCAAATACATCAAAATAAGTTTTAAGGACACTAAATTTAAAAAAGTTATTAATCTTTAATCTGCTCTTTTTAAAAAATAGTATCTTGTCTATAGGAGATTTAATCTGTGACCTAATTGAAGGTAATAAGAGAAATTAGGATGTAGTCACATCTTTAGGTTAATTATTTTTATTGAGATACTAAGTACATAGGCTAGGTAACTTTCAGTTAAGACTGATTGAGGACATTTTTAAACGTATTGGACAAGACAAATATTATAATTAGAAAATCTAAGTACTAGCCGTAAGTTTAACAAAAGTAAGGAGTTACCTTCCTGACCAAGTGGTAAATAATTAAGTCCCCACTACCTACCTACGTACCTATTTTACCAGTTATTACCGATTTATTAAACGGCACTAAAACTGTTGTCAATCAATGTAGATTATTATTGTCCACTATCATTCCCTCACTAATTAGAAGACACCGCGACAGAATTAATAAAAATCGAATTGGGTACCATAAATTTTAAAACCAGGGCAATAAGACCCTTGTCGCAACTTTGACTTGGTATAAGTGTAAGCGGTCCCTGATGTCTACGTTAATTGGTTTATTCTAAGGGCTTCATTCTGGGAAAGAAAGCCGTTTTAACTTTATTTTTAGATCTATATAAATCGAGAGGGAAGGATAATTTAATCAATTTTAATTATAAGCAATCATTGTGTATCACAAACACGAATAGGTATCTTACGTACTCTACATATAGACAGGTAGCAGGTTAGTAGGTAGGTCGGATCTTATCTTGTGACCTGGTGAATTGCTCGTGCAGAACCCAGGTTACCCCTGAGAAGGGCAATGGAGTTACCGGGGAGTTTTAGTGGGTATTCTCAGTGCCGCTCTATTGAGGTACTGAGTGAGCCCTACACACGCCCGTCGCTTAGCCAGTGGCGGGTAGGTCCGTAAATGTATTCCTCCTCGTAAAAAAAAGGTTTGGATCTTATCTTACACTTCTCAGATCCCACCTCGTCTTATACCAAAGGTAGGTACCTATCTACCTTGTAGTAAGTGCTACTCTACTTAATTTGTCTTTAATTATATGGGTAGGTACTTCCTAGTACTTAGTTAAAGTAAAGACAATTAGGATTTACCTAGTTAGCTTCGATTTCTTGGATGATTGAAAGTCAATAAAAATCTCCTTATTATCTCACTTAGCTTCCTGTTGTAAGTCGTTCGATACTGTACTCCTGTGGCAGAGTAAGGTTACCTATAAAGTATATTAGAGCATAGTAAAAAAATCATATATTCAGTCTAGATAGGTAGGGACTCTACACTACTCTTAAGAATGTCACTACCTCCTTTTTAAGGTCGGTTAGTAAAAGTTTTTATTAATCAGAGTTGAGTTCCGTAGATACCTATAAATGCTTTTTTTAGTTGGTAATGAAGTCTCAAAAATTATATAGGTTATATACATACTTAGGTAAGTACTTACGTATGCATCAACAAACTTGCCTATAGATTATTTATTTAATTAATAAAGATTAAAAATTAACTACTTACCAAAAATAAAAGTTAAATATTAAATAGCATTTTTAAACTGCTTGTTCATTCCATTTCCTACTTTATTAATAAATAAAATTTACTTGTTGAATGCATAGAAAATCACAATAAAGTCGCATTGCACCAACCACGTGACGTGAGGGCGTTGACCCGCAGTGTCCCTTGTCACCGTAATGTCATTGGGCGCGGCGACGTTTCTGATTGGTGGAGAATGTCGCGGGCGGTAGGGTGACATCGCTGATTGGTTGCTTGTGTCACACAGTGGGTGGAGCTGTGGAGTTCTAATTTTGAAAAGATCTTGCGGCAAATGCCGTGAAGATAGCTACGTACAGATTATTTTAATACTGGAAACTGATAAATTATTTAACCACGATAATTTGTGAAGATATCTAGACATACAGATAGTTTGAAAGATCTATATCAAAAATATCACGTATTTTTGTAATGACCTACCTAAGTAGCTCGAAAAAATACAGTAGGTAATATTTAAAAAAAAAAACATATTTTTTTAAGTTCTGACAATAAACTCTCAGTAACTTAATCGATCATAGCCCCATTGATTACGTGATTACAGCAGTTGATTGATTGCAGTTTATCTAGGTACGGCTGGTTTATACGGTTCAAAAATGCATTTAACTAATAGCTTCAAAATACTTATTATTATTATTCTTAATAGAAATATCAAGCAAATGACTCCATTCCAGCTGATGGTAAGCAGAAGTAGAATCCAAATAAAAAGATACCATCATGATCTTGCCGGCCTGAAAAATGATTCGAAGCAATAAAAATATTTTGATATAATATTTTGGGTTATGTTAAATTAATGTAGCTTGAAATAGATAGGCAAGTATATTTTTTATTTTAAAACATTTAGGCATGAACTTACCTAAAGCGCTGAAACCACTGAGCGGGTGAGGTATGCTTAAGAATAGAATAGAATATATCTTTATGGTACATCAGCCAATTCAAGAAGAGAAATACACAAAAAACATTTAACTAATTTTGTACAAAGTACAAAAACATTTTAGTACTTTTTGCTTATCTCAGCATAATATCTGAACAATTTTTCTCTGTAAGTATTCCTCGCAGGCGACAGCGGGCTGACGCAGCGAGGGGGATAGCCGTATTGATCGTCGTTGCCACACTCCCCTCTCGCCCCTGTCACAGCCACCTCTTGTCTCAAGAAAAAAGGATAACATCACTAGATACAAAGTTATTATACTTTAAGACTTAAGCTTTACATACTTTACTAGTGTTCATCTAAATAGGTTTCAATATTTTATACCCTATTTTAATAGTCAGTTACTTAATCACTTTAATAAAAGTATATGCATTAAGGTCTACTTTATATTAAAAACAGATGTCAATTTACAAGCAAGACGACTTACCTACTTATATTAATTTTCGGGCTACCATTGTGAATATGTTATTTAACAATGTGCGGAATTAGCGAGTGATTTTTGACTGCCACTGCGGCCTAGTGTTTCAGTCCATCTACCTCAGACTGAGAGATAGTAGGGCCCGCGAAGCCCGCCTAGCTAAGTACCACTATTTTAAAATAATGTTAAAAGTAAATTGTTGTGTTCCGAAAGGCAGTAAGATAGCCCAACCAGTACCTCTGTGATTGAGGAATCTGGGTGTAGTCCGCTTCCATCCAGTCATTTACTGCCACTGCACATTGAATTTACAAAAAAAAATTGAATAACCTACAATTGACCGAACCAACCATTCAAGAAACTAGTGTTACAACTGACAGATGCATTCAGGCGATGCGTTCGATGGTAAGAACTGACAAGACATGTAAACATTTGATAAAATTAAGAAACTTTATAATTATTTAAATTAAATGCAAAAAAAAATTATTAAACTTTTCATTCAAATGACAGTGTAATTAACAATACGTTGTTAAGTAGGTCCAAATAAGTATTGATCATATGATTAGTAGTTAGTATCATATGATTAGTGAAAAATCATAAATAATATATTCACATATATTATACTATAGTATGAAGGTATTCTCGGCTACTCGATACCGATTTCTGAAAAGAAGAAAGCAGCTTTGTTATTAATTTTGATGCCTGGTAAATACTTAACCTTGAAAAACAAAAAACAATCAATATTTTTTAAGTTTTATAATAAGCTAATTTTAATTTCACTTAAGAAATGTATGGGTATTGACAATGAGAGCACTGTGACATAAATTTTTTTCGTTCTGTTCTAATTATACTTTCCGTTTGTTCGCCACGCTCTCTGCGTTGACATGTAGAGCTTACAATAACTAGACACGAACTTTTCGAATAATGAAGATTTTGATATACAAGTTATTAATAGGTGACTTGCAAAACGTTACAAACATAATAGCATTAAAAATGTATTTAAATCAACTATAAAACTGAGCTATGTACCTTCATTGCAGTTTTTAAGTGTCAGTCAAAAAACAAAAATATTCTAAGTGACCGTTCCAAAAAACCCAGAGGTCTCATGCAAACACAAAAAAAGTTTGGTTACCTTAATATGCTATTCCTTTAAAAAAATTGTACTTTTAATTATTTTTTTTTTGACATTGTGTTGTTATTTTCACTTTTAAAATGATGAGCAATTTTTGTAAAAGTTATAGAGTATTGGCATTCAATTATTGTATTTATAAGTATGCAATTGAAAGTTTAAAGTCATTGTAAATATATTCATGATAGACTTTGAAGAAAATACAATGAAACAAGCTTTATAGCAGAGAAAACCATTTGAAATCTTTTGTTTTTTAACATAACTCTCTATCTAGACATTTATCGGTCTACGCATTTCACCATGAACCGTGAAGTGGCGTGTTCACAAATTATAGTAATTACTGTGTAAGTATTGAAAAACAAATTAACAATTATAGAACCCTCGCGCAAGCACTAACACTTACCTCTCGGTAATTTTACGCAATTCCCAATTTATTATTAGACAAAGTAATTCCGATTTATAAGCATTATTTGAAATATTGCTTTTATTGCTAACTTAAAAAGCGACTTATCTTATAAAAAGCGGTCACATCTCACTTTTTACTGACACATGTTTAAAGTTAACAATGGATGATTAAAAATAACAGCAGATGCTCTTGAGGGTCACCTGAATCAGCTGTGTACCGTAAATCATACATAATAACATAAAGCTTGCCAGTATTGAGACTACAAAGAACCCAAAATATCATTAAAAAGAAAAATAACTAAATGATTCTCCATTTTCTATTTTACACTGTCATCAATATTTTGAAAAATATGTGTTTGAAATTTTATGAATAACATAAATAACACTCATAGGTTCATACTTAATTAAAAGAAACTAGAATTAATTAAATATTATACAAAAACTTGTCAAGTGCAGATTTCAGACACTATTCAAATTATCTTCATTGAGAGTTATTATCTTCATAGGCTCCACAGGTGAAAATGCTATCCTGCAAGACTTGAAACAATGAAAAATATTCAAATAAATTAATGAATAGTACGTACGAAATATTGTACCTATGTGTGTGTAAAGAGATGTGGTTTTACTTATTCGCTAAATAGACATTACTAACCTCCAATAATGCAATAAGTTTTATATAATTGTAATAATAATGAAAAGTATTAAGTAAATTCCATTGATATTCAATTTTTTTTTTCACTCCCAGAACTCTCTGAGATACATTTAGCTATTCCTTAGGATACCTTTGATTTTAAATTTGTAATGGAATAGTGTTTTTAAAATTAATTTATTAATATGTCTATTCATGCATTATCTACCTAAATCATTATTTATAGACAGTTACGATCAAAAAGCGGATGTCAAAAATCGAAATTTAATAACAATCCTTTTCGCTCCAATATCATTATCGAATTCAATTCGACAGCGGTGATGACGTGCATCCCTCGCGACACAAAGGGATCCGTTAGACGCATTAATATTACACCAACAAAACTGTTCCGAATTTCGTTTCCCTTTTTTGTGTGCTGACAACATCGAAAATTTCAAATGTCACGCCTTGTTCATCGCGGGCGCGGGAAAATAAACGAGAGCGTTCTTTTTTTAATACAGAGCGCCAGAAAAAGTTTTTGTTTAAGTTTCGAATATGTTCGATAACGGAACAGTATATCCTCGTTTAGGAATGTAGCACACTGGGGTTTCGTAGCGTAATTATCATGGTAAAATTAAGTATCACTTACTTATTATATATAATTATTTCTTGTGTACATTTATAAAGGGGTCGAAATTTCTAGGTGGTACCTCTTCTGTCATTGTACAGGGTTTCTACTGTCTATATTTCTTATGCACCTGGATATTGGTTAATATAATTCAGATCTAACTTCAGTAGAAAAGTTTAATAAGGTAATATTTATTGTTTTACGTGAGTTTCATTTTAGTTATTTGTACGTACCTAAATAAAACAAAAACAGTACCACTAAGATATGGAGACTTTCCTAAATCTCAGGAAATTCTTCTAATATACTTACACCACGCATACCGTAGTATAACAAAGCCCTTATCCTCCTATTAAGGAGGATCCAATCGTTGTCGTTCCCTTTGTCGTTAGTTTTTTGTTCGCTTTGTCTCCGACACCGGACATAATCGAATTTTTGACAAACAATACGGGATGAAATTGGTTCCTTTATTGGTGTTCCTTCTATGGCTCAGACTAAATAACTGCCGCGTTCGATAGCAGAGGTTATGTTTATATCAGAACATTTTCTTTGGTGATGACAGTGCAAGTAACTAATGAGTTTACGCTAGATTAATTTTAGTTTAAGTAGGTATAAAAACGACTAACACATATCGTAATTTATAATTATAATAAATTTATTTTTATGTGCAAAATAGGTAAACAGTGTAGGGGACCAAACGACATTAATTAGTTCATATAAATGTTTTTATACTTCTTCTTCTTTATTAATTAATTCTAAATTTGAAAATTTTAAATTTGAAAATTTAAAAACGTTACAATGAACTTACATATAAAGATTACATTTATGATACTCTTATTTTATGTCGTATTGTCTTCCCCACCCACAATATATGACCTCACATAAAAAACTAGTTACATTAAGTTAATCTTCTACAGATTACCGTGTAAATACATAATGAATACCTTTTTTTCGCGGAGGAATCCGTTTACGGACCTACCCGCCACTGGCTAAGCGGCGGGCGTGTGTGGGGCTCACCCAGTGCCTCAAGACCGGCACTGAGAATACCCACTAAAACTCCCCGGTAACTCTATTGCCCATCGTGGGGGTGACCCGGGTTCTGCCGACGCAATTCGCCACATAATGAATACCTAGTAAAAGCATGTTTCATAGTAAATTTTAAAACTCTCGGTCCTTTGCCAATAAATGTTCAACGAAAAATATAAATTAACATTATTTTACTGCTAGAAGAAATAAATAAATCAACAAGTACCTACACAATATCATGCATTGTACATTCAAATACTTAGGAAAGAAGAATTACCACAACACTGGATTACACTCACTTAAATTAACTTAAAGCACAAAGGAGATGAGCACAATTTCTTTAATATTAATAGAAGTAGGCAGATTTATTTAAATAATACATTCTGTGCAGTTAGGGTCCTTTTTGGCATGACTTCTTCGTTAAATAAACATAGATAAGATTACCTGAAGGGAAGAGGTTGCTTTAAACTATTTAGGAAACACACTATAAAATATAGGAAGCAATGTTGATACGATGACAGCATAGTATGAAGTCAATTAAATTCTCTTCAAAATGGGGGAAGCCCCACTAAACGTTCTTCGATGAGACGGACGCTCATATTGCCACAGGCGTGTAACAATTATATACTATTTTCAACCGACTTCAAAAAATGAGCATATGTATTTGAACCATTTAATTCTCTGAGAAGACCTATCTCGAAAACACTTAAAATCATTTAAGTGAGCTACAAGTTTAACATTTTACAATTGGTAAAAAACTTAAACCAGTTTGGTGACAAATTATGGTGCTTTTATTCATACCAGAAAAAGTTTATTAAGATTATTAAGATAATTCGTTCAACAAATATGTTTGGATTTTGTATTAACTTCTCGTTGTATTAAGCTAACAAATTTGCATATTATCACTAATGATATTAAGTAGAATCCATCATTTCGGTCGTTTGTTTCGCAATACTCTTAAGTAACACGGGAGTCTCAAGTTAGGGCACAAACCGCCTTTGGCTCAAACAAGGCGCATAATTACACAGATCATATTTACGAATGTAAATGCGTCCGAGTGTGCTTACTAAAAATCATGTTGCGGACATCTGCCGCCCGGAGCGCTGCCGCCGCCGCCGCCGGTGCGCCCGGTATACCGAGACCTTACTAACAGTTCTCATGATAGCCAGTGTAAAAATCATAAGTGTAAATATCTAAAAAATTTATGTCACTTTCCAGATTAAATTACAATGTTATTGAATAATGAGGCTTCCAAATTCAAATTGGCAAATTCCCGTGTAGAGCCTTAGAAAATTGAACATAGTCAAATACACGTCAAAACTGTTAATTTAAAGCGAACGCAACAGAGTAATTTCCTATTCATAAATAATAAAAGCAGTTGTAAGTACCGCCTTTCAATGAGTCCTTTAAAATTAACAGACATAATTATTATTAATTTATTCCTTACTATAACTGAGGCCACTGATACATAAGGAGACTTTCTTTTTAACAGTACTAAACTACATTAAAATAACGCTATTAATATTTCTTTTACTACAAACACATAGTAGAAGAGCTCTACCTATACTGGACGCTGCTTCAAATGTGTATCAACGGAACGCGTTGTTTATTCCTTTTTTGAATTGCAGCGGCCATGACAGATGCATGTAATGTTGCCATGTGCCTTTGATAGGGATTTATTATAAATATGGCTTATATGTGCACTATTGTGCGTGTGAACGGCTGTGCTTGAGATCATTATAATATTAAATAACTATTATGTACCTATAGGTACTGGAAGTACTATAATTTCAGTTATGTAAATATCGAAAGTGCTGATGTTAAGTCTAGCTAGGCACATTATTACAGCTTTTGAATCAAGTAATGAAATATAAGCAGACTTCGGTCTTAATCCTGAGCGATTTAATTAGTAGGTCTGAAATTTACTGAAATTGCGTATTCGTATAACAACTAACATACCTCTATGTTAGTCGGTATACTATCTATAATATACGAATCTTTCACCTATGAATTGTGACGTATATTTGTAAATAAAATTTTTGACTTTAGGCACAACTTTCGTTATCTTTTCTTATCCCAACTATAGTTTAAATTAATATTTCTAATTCTAAATATTATCTTCAACTTTGGTACATATATTATATATACACTTATTGCACGGGCCTTAATTTTCCTTGCCGATCTGATATACAAATAATAGAAATAAGAAGAAATCCGATAAAAACTCGTAAACATATTATTATGAACTTGAAAGGCAAGAGATCATTTTTAACCTTGCAATCTAGAGGTATTTATTTTTTTTGTAACGAACCGATTAATCAGCGAATATAAACACGCACTCTATTAACAGATAACTTATTAGCCAGCTAACAACTTATTATTAAGAACAGTACGTGATAGCTTTGAGAAAGACCAGACAGTATGAGTGTACGGAGTATTTTCTTTTGAATTGAAATGTAAACAAATATCAGTTTAGCAACAAAAGCTTTTTTAAGGCCGACATTAATAATCTTAATGTGAAAGAAAACGATTTTCTTTGTGAATAATTTGAAACTTGTTTTGTGTTTAAAAAAATTTAAAATAAATATTTGTCATATAAGAAATATAGATCGAGTAATTCCAGGAATGGAACCCTCAAGAGAAAACAATGCTTCATTTTATTTAGAAAAATATATATAATTATGTTAGTTGTTAACTTTCAAGAGATAATTAAGAGCATGTGTGTAATTTGTCACCAAAGTAATGCACAGATAATTTACTTTATTTTTAATTAGTATGTCAAACAAGCTAACGAAGATATTTTTCTGCTTTTTAACCGAAAATATAACATAAAACTTGTAAGTTGAAAGAGAATTCACTGTTAAAATTACTTGTTCACTCTGAAATGAATCGAAAACAAACATCAGTGATACTAACAGACGTTATCGCCGATCATGGGCCGCGCTTCAGTCGAATCGATGCTTTTATTTTCTGGTAACTGTCAACGCGGACTTATTGACATGACGCAATCAGAGGGTTCCGAGAAGCGAAACGTGCCGGAACAAGCCGCATGTTGGCAGCACGATTCGAATTCTGAATTTGGAACAAATTTAAAAAGCGAACGAAAGATTTGTAGTGAAAAGGCTTTTATTTTTTTAAATTGTTTCGCCGGTAATTTTATCGTTCTTGCTAAATACTAACGTGAAGGAACTCTCTAACGAAACTTTATCTCAGTATTTAAAATGAAAAAGGCATCAACTTTATTCCATGATAGAAAACTTGATTATTATGTTATTAAATACGTTGGTTAGATTAAATTTATAAATATAAAATTTGGGAAATTCTATAAATATTTTTGTAGATAAGGGTCTAATATTAATAAATTATACATTTTAATCTCTAAACCATTATGTCATGAGAAAATACTGAGGGCATTTGGCTTTAATAACGCTATTTGTTTCCAAAAAAGTGACCACACTTTACACATCAAGTGTTTCTTAATTTACAACTTTTTGTTTAAAAGTAATTTCATCACCCTCGTGTCATCGTGTCCAGTTCCCAAACTCAACTCGGATCAGATAAAATTGTTCCTAACGTGCCCACTTAATAATTGAATTCAATATCTGACTAATTTATAGCGTCTTCACTAACCACTACAGATATAATCTTGGACCTTGATGCTTTCTTGTAAGAAAAATATCGCTAATAAATTTCAACTTTAGATATAAAACCAATAGAGTTTACTTTCCTTTACAGACTTATTTAGTCGCATTGAACTTTTAAGTAATTTCAAAATTAGTCTTTAGCCCAATGCGTTCTAAATTCAAATTTGTACTAAGACAACCTAAGATTGCGTTTTCAAAAGCAAACAGTTGTCGAGTAATTGAAAGTTTTAATCCCGTATCGGTAAGGGTTATTTTTGTGCGTTGTATATATTTACTTTTTGATGGACTCCGCAATAGTGTTCGGTCATAACAATGGCATACAACGAGCGCTGAGGTTGTGACCTCCTTGATGGTAAGACGATAAACGCGTTGCGTTTTGTCGCTTCTGCTTCGCGGCGCATTGTCCGCTGCGCGTTTTCTTATTGTTGCGTTTTGTAATTCTCCATTTTTATTTCGTAATGCTTTTGTACGGTGGAACGGTTGTAAAATGTAAGAACAAATGTTCATTACTGCAATACCTACGTATGTAGTTAACACTTAATGGTCGTTAAGAAAAATTAAATTAATGGAAAATTCTGTGAAAAAACATTGCTAAATTTATAAATAGCAATGAATAAGGTTTGCAGTGGTTTGACATATTTTCTGAAATTTTTCAATTTTAGTAAAATGATTAGTTTACTTTCAAGTAAAAATATTTATAAAATTTAATAAGAATCAACAAACATCTGTACCTAATTCATCTGTAAATCATTGGATCAATTTAAATCTGAATAAATGTCATACTAAGATGATAAGTGTCAAGAATAAATAATTAATTTATGTTACCTATTTCTCAATTTTGACGACCATCTCTTCAAGTGGTCTGTAGCCCTGTGTCTATTTAGCCAGAGGTTTCGGGTTCGAATCCCAGTAGGGGCAGATTTATATGACGACTACGAATATTTGTCCATGAGTCATGGATATTCGTATGACTACTTAGTATATATCTGATATTTATATGCATATTACTATATACTATATATATACCTAGCTTCCATAACACAAGTTCTTGACGATGCTTAATTTGGGCTAGATAATAGGTGTGAGTGTAGGAAATATTATTATTAATTATGCCACTTTATACTCTATGATTAAACAGGATGTCAAACAAATTTACAGCTTGCTTGCTAGAATCCTTCTATGCAGACGTAATGACAGTAAGAAATGTCAATAACCCAATTCCCTAATTAGTATTCATAAAAACAATAACGTTGTGTGAACCAAGACTGAATTTATTTTTAATTGACAAAAATCTTTTTTTCTTTTTTCTCTCTCTTTCTTGTCTTTTTTTTCTTTCAACATCTTTTTCTTCATCTCAGATGTTAGTTTTTGTGTACAAGACTATCCTTATCGTGTTAATGTTGTAGAGACAAGATCGAAACTGAATTTGCGGCGTAAGGCGTACTAAAGATAAATAAAATCATTTTTTAATTAGGCTGCATATGTTCATAGATTTTTTATCTCGTTATACAAATTAAAAAAAAGTTATTTGTATAATACACGAAAAAGGCCACTTAGTAAACTTTTTGTTTTGGATGCGTCGTGCTTTCGTATCACTGCATCTGCACCATACACAATTCATCATCAGTTTGGTGACTTTTGATAAGATTCTAATTTTCATTAATTAATTTGTGAGTTTAGTGCAGTTTATCTTTTCTTTCAAAATTAATCGACAAAATAGCTACCAACCGAATTTTGTCAAACTCCACTAAGTTGTTTCAATAACCCAAAGAGATTAAAGAAAGAGATTCTTGGCTGTATTGGCTAAATTTCTTTGCCTTATTTTATGTTGTTATAATTTAATTGTATGTTACTAATTACTGTAAAAAGCGCTTTCATTCTAAAAAAAATATTTATCATTATCTTTCTTTTCCGCTTAGGCAGCATTCAAAAATAATGGCTGTAAAATGGGATGAACAACAAACCACCAAATTTGAACAGAAAACTAACCTACAAGCTAATTTACAGACAAATTCAAAATACTTCGGGCTTAACCATAATTTTCCGGCATAATATTAAAGCACAATAACTGTGTAAATTACCCGGTCGCAGCAAACCGGAAAATCGCCACAATCAGCTACAATAAAGCAATTTGTCGTGTCGACGCGAGCCTGATTAATGTCGGTGTCGCGATGTCGCCGCACGTGTGAATCGGGCCTTATGGCGCCCGACTGGATGACAGGGCGACGGTAATTAATGAACAAATGACTGAACAAACGAACAATAGCATATTTTGATTGCGATAGTACTTGCTGGTTAAATTTGACGTATTTTTTTTTAAAAGCACAGCACTCGACAACGTCTGATGGTAAGCAGAGGGAGGAGTCTATATGCGAAGATAGCTACTGCATGCTACATCGTTCCACCTCGACCATACCGCTTTAGTCCCAAAAGATGCTTAACACGCCTCTTTTGTAGGAACTGATGTAATATGAAGGAGGGAACGACAACATTATAATGTTTATGATATATATTAAACAGTACAATATCAAACACCTTTAAACGAAACGTTATAATTTTAATAAAAGATATCATCAAAACAGCGGCAGTGCTTCTATTTTGGAGAATTGGAAACCACTTTATATGTGAGCATTTAACAGCTGAATACAACTACGATCCAAATGTCAATATACGATTTAAACGTACACTAAGGCTACCTATATTGAACTGTAAAAAAATATTCTAATAAATGAATTAACAAACTTTAAAAATTTGACTTTTCACTCAACATTCATAATATTTATAAGTACTTAATATTTTCAAGACAATCCATCACTTTTAAAGTCCTTTATTGATGGTACCACTAAATGAATGAGCAAATAATGTGGAAAAAACGTCAACGCTGGGTGTCAGTAATTGTCACCGCGCGTCGCCGCGGGCTGTCACCTGTTATCGTTTCAATTATGCAAATTTGGTGGAAAATTGCCTCTACATTACAAGTATGGGCCATTCCCGACAGCCGTATCCAACTTGAGATTTTTCGAAAAAATTAATGACATTTGGGTTGAAGCGTCGTTTGAAATACGAATACTATAAATTTATCATTGTTTATTGCGAAGATTTTAAATTAATTTTGTGTTTTTTACTCAAAAATTATCAATTATTCAATATTTCAGAGGTAACTGTTTATTATTAGGGAAGATAAGATTGCTGAAGAAGTTTCGATGGAACTTTATCTGCTGATTCTCTAGATATAAGCACATTTAACTTTAATAATATTTCCGATCTAAATAAGTAAAAAAGCACCATAATTGTTTAAGAATCTAAGTTATATTCTTAATATCCGAATCAAGGAAGAAATCCTACTATATACTAATAAAGATATAATATACACTGAAGGAATATAGTGCTATGAGGAATCGCATTTTATTACAAACGAATGAAATCTACTTGGTGTTCTATTTATGAATATTTTCATTTATTGACAATTAATATTAGAAAAAGTTCATATATGTTTATATTATAGTTTTTTAGTAAAAAGTATCTTAAAATTTGTGCAAATAACTCCCCGTTGCTCTTCAATGAATAGCTAAGTAGAAAATATATGGTATTACAAAATGGCGCAGCTTTTTATTATACCGCAACTTGTTCTGTTTAGTAGAAGCAATCGAAACTAAAAGTCATTTTCATTTAATTATTCATAAAAAAGGTATTTAAGTAAAATACAAAATTTATAATGCGTGCCTCATGTTATTCATTTTTTTCATTTAGGCTTTACATGTCTGCGATCTCAATTTATCCGCTATTTCCTGTATACATTTAAATAGGTTTGTAAAAAAAATAAAAAATGTTTAGTACATTTGTATTAAAGTTTTTTTCACATGGGAACACACCACTCAAGTAATGGTTTCTTGAGTAGCGCGCCCGCGACAATTTTCTCGTTGCGCCCATCCAGTGGCGTGCGTGCGTGATTATGGCTTTTATTAATATTTAATTTGGAACACTTAATTCAGGTGTTTGTTCACACTCAATTACTGATGTGACATTCATGTTGTCATAAATATTCGACACATTAATTTTTTAATTTAAATAAGCATTTAAGGCCCGTTACCAAAAATATAGTTAAAAGTATGTTGCGTACCTTTTAGGCTACTAAGATTTGGTAGGCATATTTTTATTTTTAAATAGTTTATTCTAGCTGGCCGTTACTCAGTCGCAATTGTTATAAAATATGCTTAGAGAGAAATGTATACTTTACGCATGAGATATCAAGATTTAAAAACAATACAAAATCAGCATTTTTCAAGTGGAGAAGAAAAATATGATATAAAGTATTTTTCTAATGTTTTTAAAAATTGTATATTTTACCCTTAGCGAAAGGAATAAAAATAACACATACTAGTGTAAAAAGCTTGCCAAGAAAAAATGACATATCCAGAAATACAAAAATAAATACTCATGAAGAAATTTACAATTAACTCGAATCCCATTGTCAAAAAACCGACTGCAGGTGGTCAATAAGCAATTGCGAAGGCATCGTAGTCGATCAAAAGCGAATTGTCGCTCCATATGCGCAGACGCATGCGACGATCGAATGCGACAGCAGCGACCGCAGAACAATTTTCGACCAAATGTCGCAGGGTACACAGTGTAGTAAAGGTACAGATACTCAAGTTAATAAATATCTTTTTGCGTAGCTCTCACTTCTTCCCTTATCTGTAAGGTGAATAACGGGTTCGAAGCAGGGGAAGTTGGAATGAAAAGCAGTGTGTATCACACGGTCCCAAAGTTATTTTTACTTTGGGTAATGTATATTAAGTCCTTCGCTGCGCTACGGATACTATTATTCAAACCGCGCTGTACTCGGTTGTACTCCAGAATGCTTTGCTTCATTCTATATTCAAAGTAGCGCCCTCGCTGTAAATTTATTATTTGCTCCTTTTTGAAACTCTATATCAACAAATCAATACAATTAAACATGATTTTTATCCGCCCATTTCATAAACCTAACTGATTGTAAAAAGAATGGCTAACAAATATAATTTAATATTTATTACATAATTGAATTCTATAACTGGGACAATTTGTAAATACCCGGTTAATAACCACTTAAAGTTACCACTATTACCTTTAATTACATATGTATATTTTTTTCATACATATTCCCTGTTATGACGATTTAAAAGAACTTACTTAATGAGTCTATTTAAATAAAAATATTTTAACTTTGACTTTGATAGTGCTTTAAATGCAAAAATGAATATGAAAGCTTAAAGACATATTAGAAATATTTTTGTAAGCATCATTATATTAAGCCCACTGACAAGTTCAACAAATTAAGCAATGAATTGAGTATATGCTGCATCTATAAAGGATATGAAAATAAAATCTTACTGGGATATTCTTATACTGTACCAAAGCCATGAACTGAAGCAACCGCTAATGGCTCGAAAAACCACATCGTACGTTAAAATTCACGCTAATTTTCGACATTTACATGAATTACTCTCGATAATACCCAATATTGTCGATGCGGTTCCCGAATTAAGATCACGCAATAATTTTATGGAGTTTCACGACAGTAATACAGGTTTACATGCATTATTGATGCGAATAGCGTCATTTGGGGTTTGGTTACAATAATTGATAATTAAACGAACTTGCAAAGTGAAGTTCTATTACAATTATGTGACAGCTTCATTCGAAGCGATTTATTTATTAACATATTAACATATTGTAGTAGCATTGCCACGCTTCAGCCTTGCACGGATTTTTTAAAGACAGTTTATTCCTTTGCCTTCACATAAGAGAAAGAAAAAAAAAAAACTTTTGCTTGTTTATCTATGGTCTATACTATTAACTTTACTTCCACCGAGCTACATCCTCATTTCGTTTAGAGTTATTTTATGTATACATATCATTATAATTCAAAAAATATTGGAATTATTGTTTTGTCTTGTAATAGGTGCATTTTATTTACAGGGTTGGGAAAATAAAGGATCACAAGAAAAAATATATTTTCAATTGTGGCCTTAATTGGGTGGGTGAGTATAAATAAATCGCTTCGAATGAAGCTGTCACATAATTGTAATAGAACTTCACTTTGCAAGTTCGTTTAATTATCAATTATGCTTCCAGCTTCATTCTTCGCGATTTATTTATTAACATATTGTAGGATGTTTAGAGCATTGCAAAGTAAATAAAATGTGATCTTTATTATATACTTATGTGGATTGAATGATAAATCAATGGTAAGTATGTGTCCAACATCATTTAATTGAACAATCATTAATCAAAATACTTAATCAAATATTAACATTACAGGTTCCTATATTAACTACAAGTGGTATTCTGTGAAGATAATATAGTATTCGCAAATTGATTATCTGGGGATACTATATTTTTATTATAATATTTAGCAAATGTAAGTGAGGAATTTGACCAGCCTGCAGTTTTCCTAATGACATCTAATGAGACTCCAAGTCTGTTGGCTGCAGAGGTAGCTGCGTGTCGTGTGCTGTGAGCTGTAAACATTGACGTGTCAACGCCACTCTTCATTAGAATGTCTTTAACCCAATGACTTAATCTTTGGCTAGATATTTTCTTATATGGTTTTTTATAGCTTCATTACTTCGCAAGTTTTTAGTTTTTTGTAAATATTCTAGTAAACATCGGCAGGGACATATTTCTGGTTTTTTATCAAAAAATGGAAGTTTTAAGACAGGTTGTAAAGAATTTATATTAGAAGTTTTAATTATATCAGGAATCTTGATAGCAATTTCTTTATGGCCTATAGTAATATTTTCAATTTTGACTAAAGCTATTGTTTGCATCCTATGTGCAGTGACTAAGGCTAATAGTGTTAAGGTTTTCTTTGAAATAATCTCTAAAGTAAGGTTTTCATTGGGCCACTCTTGAGATAAATAATTCAATACAACACAAGGATCCCATGTTAAGTCATATTTGGGTTTGGATGGCCGGAGCCTAAAAACTCCTTTCATAAATCTTTTTACTCTGTCATCATCTAAGCTGCTACCAAGTAACAGTGATAAAGCTGACCTATAACTATTTACAGTTCCATATTGAGCTCCTGAATCAAATATTTCAGTTAAAAAATGAATTATAATAGGTACTGATGCCGACATATAATGATAAGTATGTGATTTACAAAAATTTATCCATTTCTTGATAGCACAATCATATTGCCTGTAAGTGTTACTCGATAAAGATGAAATCATTATTTCAACAGATCTCTTCGACAAAGAACGATTTAATAAAGCTTGCCGGATAACCTCGCGGCAATTAATCGTAGGCTGCGATGCAAATTGTGTGGTGTTCTGAAAGGAGAATTTAACAAATTGATATCTGGTTCAAAATAAATAATACTGTTGGATACAACTAGATTTTTAAAAACAGGGAACCAAGCTTGAGTTGGCCAGTCGGGTACAACAATGATGCCTTCCGCTTTATCAATTATAATTTTTTGTAGGGTTTTTAGGATTAATGAAAATGGAGGAAAAGCATAAAATGATAATTTTTGCCAAGAGATTGTAAATGCATCAATAACCCAGGCCTCAGGGTCATTTTTCCAAGATATAAAATAGCTACATTTTGAATTGCGACGAGTCGCAAATAAATCTACTTCAGGGTGGCCTAATTTAAGCTTAATATCTTGGAAAGCATAGTCCGCTAGTTCCCATTCTGTATCATAAACCTTTTTTCGGGATAATCGGTCTGCGTTACTATTATCTTTGGTATTAATATAAGTGGCAAAAATTATGATTTTTCGCTTCTCACACCACTGCCAGATTTGTCTCGTAATCAAATTCAAGTGTGGAAATTGAACGCTTCCCATTCTATTCAAGCATGAAATAGCGGTTACGTTATCTATTCTTAATAAAATTTCGCACTCTGATAGCTCTCTAGCAAACACTTTCAAACCAAAATAGGCTCCCCTTATTTCCATTTCATTAATATGTTGTTTGGATTCGCTATCTTTCCAATAGCCATATGATTCTTGGCCATTACAGAAAGCACCCCATCCAGTCATCGATGCATCAGAAAAAATTTCGATATGAAACCGATTATGGCGGAATCGTGATACGTCTAAACTAATGTGATTTGTCCACCACCTCAAATCATTTTTTAAAATGTTTGGAAGTGAAATTACTTTATCATGATTTAAATATTTTGTTAAACATAAGTATTTGTGACGTTCTAATAGCTTAGTGTACATCCAAGAATAATCTAATGCCGGACAAACTGATATTAATAGACCGATAAGTTTTGCAAAAAGTCTTAATTTACAAGATTTTAATGTAAGGAAGTTATTTAATGCTTTTCTAATTTTCATTCGTTTTATATCTGGCAATTTTAAAACCATATTTGTTGAATCAAATACAAAACCAAGAAATTGTCTTGAAGTGCTTGGTTTTAAGCAGCTTTTATCATAGTTTATAATGAAACCTAGAGAAGTTAATAGTGTTACTGTATTATGAACGTTTTCGCTACATTCTGTGTAAGAACGGCCAATACATAGGATATCATCAAGATATATAACTGACAGGAATTTTTTGGTTCTTAATAATTGCATTACCGGTTTTAGTATTTTTGTGAATACGTATGGAGCAGAACATAAACCAAAAGGTAAACAATTAAATTCATATAATGTTTCATTATATTTGAAACGAAGGTATTTTCTTTGTGATTTATGCACATTAATCAAAAAATAAGCGTCTTTTAAGTCTACTGATGCCATGTAACAATCTTTATAAATAAGTTTTGAAGCCGTTCTATAGTCTTCCATTTTGAAATGTGACGTAGAAACAAATTTATTTAGCTTTTTTAAGTTTAAAATGAATCGTTTTTGTCCATTTGGTTTTGAAACCAAAAATACACTTGAAATAAATTCTCCTCGAAAAGGTTTACATTTAGAAATAGCATTAATTTTTAGTAAATGTTGAATAGAGTCTTCGAACTCTAGAGATTCTTGTACAGTTTTTGGAAACACTGAAGGACAGGAGATCTGAATAGGTTTTGAATGAAATGGAATAGTGTATCCTCTAATCCATGAAAGGATAGTCATATCATTAGTGATAGTAGACCACTCATGATGAAAGTTTTTCAAGCGACCAGCATATTGTACCTCAGTTTGCGTCATATTTATCGTCGTGAGTAGTGGGCTCTGTGAGCGGAATGTCGCGGTGGTGGCGGCGACGAGCGAGGGCGCCGGGGTGGTGGCGGCGGTTGCATCCTGACCAGCGGCACTCGCGGCCCCGACCGAACTTGCCCTGCATCGGTTTTGCCCGCTGTCTTGGGATGCAGGGCCCTGGAGTTTAACCTGTTCCTTGACCTATCTCTAACATTAAAGTTATTTTTGTTTGCTTGTGTTTTAATTTGACCTTTTAAGGTATCACCTGATCTTTGAATAGATTTAGCTGCATTCAATTTGTCGGTGAGATTCTCGCCAAACAAATATTTATCGCGAATAGTATCGGTTAAAGCCCCTTTGAGGGTAGCATTAATAGATGAAGTAACAAAATTACGCCTAGTCTTTGTCTCTAAGTTGTGACTATCACATAAAAGATGGCCTGCATCGCTGATAGGCTTTAGCAACTGTTCCTTTGTATAATTGTTACATATGAGCATGTCGGTTACATGCGCTAAAGCAGTTATTGCAGCGGCTAAATGTTTTTGTTTTGACAAAAGTGAAAAATCTCTCCTCACTAAAGCTTCAGGGAGTGCAGCCTTAGCTTCTGGGTTTAAGATAGGTGGGACCAATAACTCGCAGTTTGCAGGAATTAGGTATTCTTTTATTAATTTATCTTTAGTTTCTTTAGACAAACCTTTCAATAATATTTCTTGCCAACGTGACGCAACATCCTTATGAATGTTGTTACCAAAATTGGTATCAGGCTTTGGTGCATCACCAAGAATATTAAGGATACTGTCATCTAAAGTTTCATCACCGATCGTAGATGATGCCGTGGACCCAGAAGATGGCCCGGGTTGCGGTGACGAACAGCCGTTGGTTTGTGGCTCTGGTACATTCACGTGTGACGGCTGTTGTGTCATCCCGTCTACAGGTGACACTGTGCCACCCCAGTCACTTGGTGGCAAATATATTGTTTCTTGGTCTCCAAGATGTGGTCCAAAGTCGTCCTGTAGTACTTCGTCATCAACGACAACAGTGTCTGAGGACAATAGGTTTATTGTAGGTGACTTATTTAAATTATAATTTTATAAAACGGTAAAAGCCCAGTCTGGCAGTTACGCATTTTTTATTTTTTAACAATTTTATATTTTTACGGTAAAAGCCCAGTGCAGCAGTTACGCGTATTATGTAAATTGTTCACTGCCAAGAATGGTAGTGACGGTTTAGAGGTTTGAAAATAAAATGGTAAAAGCCCAGTTTGGCAGTTACGCATTTGAACCAAGAGCAAAAAATTGCGAGTTTCGGTGAAAATAATTTTTGGTACCTACCCTGCACAGCCTCTTGTAGTGATTCGTGCTCCCGATCCTTTCTATTTTTAAGTTTATTTTCTAGTTTTCTAATTTTTCTGAGAATTTTTTCTTCGTTGAAATCTTCGTTTTTCCGTTTTTTACCCATAGTTCAAAGTAAAATTTTTAACCGTTATGGAGATACTCTTCAGTGGACGTGCGAAGGCTTCGGCACGGAAACGCAGAATGAGGATGTAGCTCGGTGGAAGTAAAGTTAATAGTATAGACCATAGATAAACAAGCAAAAGTTTTTTTTTTTTCTTTCTCTTATGTGAAGGCAAAGGAATAAACTGTCTTTAAAAAATCCGTGCAAGGCTGAAGCGTGGCAATGCTACTACAATATGTTAATATGTTAATAAATAAATCGCGAAGAATGAAGCTGGAAGCATAATTATTATATTTCAGTGTATTTATTCGAAATTTGAAGTCGATTACATCAAATTAATTATATCAATAAATATACTTTTTGTCCGACGACAACGTCGAACGAAAATTAATTTTATTAAATGTAATGCATTACATTCGAAACATAATCCTGTCCATAAACCTGTCATAAATCACAATGAACATCAAACAAATTCATCAAAACTTCCATATATTCTTATCATTAAAAACTGATTTATCGAAAGAAGATTCGATATAAATTATTATAGCAACATGTATCAAAATTCAAATATCGAACGGTTTCCGAACTTTTAAATCGCGCCATTTTGAAGTCGAACAAAACTTCTTTGTTGTCTATGTACACAACCCTACATGCACCCATAGCAATTAACCCTTCCGTAGCCCGTCGCAGCCCTTTATAACCCTGTACTCGAACCATTGTGTCAACTGTCACTCGAAAGAGGTTGAATTAAAAAGTGGGTGTATTAATTTTTTATACCATAGACGATAAAATTGTAAGTGGTGAGGGTCGTGAGTGGGTAATAACGTGGTTCGTAGTGAAATGACAGCCTTTTAAACATCTTGACTGGTGGAGTAGACTATATAGTTCGAATAGTTCTAATTTGACTTTCATGAAGAGGTTTTTGTTTATTTTTAGTTTTATTTATTGTGTGATCAAAAATTTTAATAAAAGCCCTTTTGTTGCTTGTACAATTTTTGTTCTTTACGTATTAATGAAAAGTTAAACATATTTCATTCATGGAGAAAATATTAATTGATTATCAATTTTTATAATCACTAAGTCATTCGATCGATTGTATGACGACCTGCGATGATGTTTAGGTCACCTCACAAAACAAAAGAGGGGTAAAAATACTCAGATCTGAAGCTTGCATATTCTTTTTAAGATAGCTGTAAATATATTTGGAAAAACTAAGATTTCAATTGTAAATATTTCTTCAAACATTAACGTCATTTGTGACAATATCTTAAAAACCAGTTTTCTTACAACATACCTACGAGAGATTAGAAGCAACTTCTGGTATATTCTACATCAAAAAATGGTGTATGACACACATGCTAGCCGAAGCTTGGTGGTCCATAATAACACCATATTAGCCTAAAAGCAAATGACGGTACACGTTCAAAATTTATTACCCATAGTTACCGCTCATTTGTGTACCAATGATACTTGTAACGATGTTTCTAGAGATGTGCACCGACTAGTTCTCTATAAACATTTTAATATACTTCTGTAAAGAATTAAAATTGATGTCAACAAACACATAATCTTCGGAATTGTAAAAGAAAGTTATTGCATATATTATTATCACTTGCAATAGATTGATACCTATATGTTGTATATCTACGTTACCGCTTTTGAGATAAAGAAGAGATTTTAATTGGTTTGGGGTTTAATTGTTTCTATAAAATACTAATAGCGCATACACTTTTTTAAACTAGTCGTAACCTATAGATTAGTTAGAAAAAATTCTTATTAAGCCACATAATACTAGAGATATAGAGTACAACACTATTTATTACACATTACAGTGCGACGTGATCGTGTGTTACGATTCTAACGACGGCATTATGTGTTTTTTATCTGTCTATACGTTTCAAATGTGTCGAAAATACAGTGTACCTTGAATTGTAACTATGTAGTTAGTTTTATAATAACAATCATCACCAATTTCGCGGATTGTGTTCGTGATATAAGATATCTACAAATTTATTGAGTGTCGAATTTGAAGGTGGACATTTTGGCACAAGGAAAGTATTACATACTTAAGCAAGTACCGATAAGTATTTTTAAAAGTATATTATTGATTAAACCTTTGTAAACCTGAAGCTAACTCAACAACTCGATTTGGTCGCTTAGTGACGTGTTGCTGTTTTCGTAAAATACATTAACTGTGAGTTTTGATATATCTAAAAGAGTAAGTTTCATTATAGTTTCATAGAAGAAGAAAGCAGCTGATTTGCAATCTGAATGTAATTATAAGTTCGTTCATTTTATATTCTTCTTTAAGTCCAAAACTAGTACCAGTTGAAAAACAGTTTTGTATATGCGTCGTGCTACAGTGATGAGGGCTGCGCACACGCAAGGCTCGTGATGAGCTCGCTGTGCGACTAATACATTGTCTGCGATGCAATACCTGTAACGATAGAAAAATACTCTTTTTACGGTTATATTGACAAGAAAATGCTTAATGTGCAGTAGTGTGTTGAACCAAATAATTTTACTACCTTACACCTGAAAATTGTCATATAGGAAGTAACTATGAGATTATAAATCTAATAATCGATTCCTTTATATGAATACTCGCTGCAGAAAGTAAATACTTTAAACCCCTTTGTTTTTTCTTTTCGTACACAATTTTACAGTTCTGAACTGACTTTTATGTCTCCACCTTTTCTCTGCTGACCCTCCCAATGTTAGAGAGGTTATCTCAACGCGCATTGACAGTTTATAATTGAAATTATTATTTACAATGATTAAATAATTCCTACAACCAATTCCGCGTGGCAGGTACAATGTTATGCAGCCAATAACGAAACAGGAAAATAATATTAAGATCCAACCTTAAACGAATGCAATATAGCCTAATTTCAAATAATAAAAACTCAGTTAAAAACGATTAAAAAGTAAAGTAAGCTCCAACTTAATTAAATTAAGGTCGGTTTTTATTTAACGGAGAGCTGGTGAAGATTTGAAGCACTTACATTTATATTAGTAGGTTCGGTTGTATTGGCTATGAAAAATTCATAAACATTTTTAAGCGTTTGCTGAACTCAACTTTTTAGATAAACATTAGTTGTATTTAAAATTTACTCGGTAATATTTAAGAATAGAATATATTATGAAAACCTAAAATAAAAAGAGAAGACATAGTTTACAAGAGGTATTCCGTATTCCCTCCTTCTTATAACATGGATTCCTTTAAAAGAGGCGTGAAAAAGCACTTTTTGGGCCGGCAAGATGAGAGTGGCTAGGGCAGTATGTCACATGCTTCACTAGCTATCTTCATATATGGACTCCTCTACTGCTTATCATCAGGTGGTGTCGAGTCATTTGCTGTGCTTTATATATATAAAAAAAAGGTATGTGAAAAGTAATTTCCGAAAAATAGAATTTATCTGAACCAAACTTTTTACTATTTTATATGAAGAATACTTATATTTGCTCACAAGTGATGCATGTTTGTATGTTTATTTAGTAATTTCTGATGTTCACTATCTATTGCTCCGTTATCTAGTATCTATAACACAAGCTCTAAATACTGCTTAATTTGGGCTGGATATTAGGTGTGAGTGTGAGGAATATTATTATTATAATGATAACAGGTAAATGTAATAATACTTTTTAAAACTCTAACATAGCCATGTTCCCAAGGAAATTCCGTTTCTTTTTTATTACTACAGTTTTCATGGATTTACTCAATTTTACTAGAGCGCTTCCTTTGATGAGAACCGCTTAAGTTGATCACCATGAGTTAAATACCATTTCTTGCAATGCTGCTGTTAGCTAGTTATATAAATAATGTAGGTTTTGTTTTAAGATGTATCATATATTTTTTGTTTTAGGGGTTTAAACATGATTTTAGCGCATTGATTACAATTTTTATATTATTATTTCTATTTTTCATCTATGTAGTTTCTATTTCACCTTACATTTTGGTAGAAACTGCCTTTTTAGCAATAAGGCCGCCCTTTTGTACAGTTTTGAAAGCTACGAGCTTTGTATTTATTATTATTAAAGTAAAACTATAATTATTTTCGTAATGGCCATTGAAAAATGTCATGAAATATAAAATAACCTGCATTATATGCATTTTTAACCCTTTACAACCAGCAAATACAAAATGGCGTCGTCTCAGCATAACGGGTGAGCGGATTCGAATCCGCATAATGAGGGGTGATACGACCCCAGCAAACATCTCAATTACCGCTGTTATTAATTCAGGGACGATTATTAATCAAGTCTTCGCAAACGAAGATGATGTGATCCGGAGTCGTGGATGCAAACAACCCTATGTTGATTTTGAGAGCCGTTTTGGGATATGAGAGCCCCAATTTTAAGTTACATCAAGAAATGTGTGTAAAAACTTTTGGTTTGACATAAACAGTTTGAGATGCAATTAAAAAAACTCATATAAAGTTTATTTTATTAAGTAGAACTTTAAATAGTCATATTTGTATGAACTTCACACATTTAGTATGAAAGATTAAACTTTCAGCGTTTTCAACAGGATTTCAAGCAAATCAAAGATTTTTTAGTCTTTAGTAACAATTCTACAGATAACATAGCATTTATCTTTAATTGAACCTTCGATAAGAACTCCTCAATATAACACTAAAGACACGATGCTCTTTATCTATATTACCAGTTGGTATTTCCCACGAGTTCACAGCTTTAACACGTCTCTGTCTTGGTTTTTGATAATATCCTAAATAGAACCCTTTATCTTTTGTAAAACTAGTATTTCTAGGTTAATGTTAGCCTTGTTATGAAATGGTTCTATTACTTAAAGTTGCATATCTTGTCGACAGAAATTGATGATATTATGAAACCCAAAACCAAAACCGGATTTATATATCCTGTGGTTCGTTCTGTTTGTATGCATATTCATCGATTTTCAAAATAGTTTTTTATTCGATAGAATATATCTTCTCTTGAGATGGTTCGATTGTAACCAAGTCAGGATGATTTTATAACAAATTTTATAAGAAACAACAGTAAGCATTTATTTTTCCAGAGACTTACAGACATGTAAGTCGTCGATAGAACGATCTCTAATTTTATCATTAACCTAAGAAACTTACTAGTAGTATAACGTTAGACACTTAACACTTAAAATTGCAGAAAAACTTGTTTTAAACCAGTTTCGAAGTAGGTTTTAAACCGACATTCAAACTCTAAAAAGACAAAAATGAAAATGAAAATTTAAGTAGTTTCTCATCTAATTTAAAAGTACTTTTTGGAGTTGATGCAGTTTTCTAGTTGTTTGTGTAACTAAAGAGTTTTGGTTCTTTAGCAATTCTTTTTTATTCTAATTGCACTGTTGTAACCTATTTGTTGGATTAAATAGGTCTAGAAATTTCCCTACCTTCGCTGTTAACAAAGCTATAATTATGGACGTTTTGTCATTACCAACTAATAGGGTAAGGAACCCGATAAGGGATGCAAATTGCATGGGCGCTGCATAATGAATGCCTCGTTAGCAAGGGTTGAGACTGCCTTATTGTAGAAAAGAGGTCGAGATTGAATTTTGATAAGTGTTGAGTAATCAATAATTATTCAATGACTTCTATGTTTAAATCATAAAGCCTATCCACAATCACTTACCAAACAAAAGGGTGACAAAAACCATCATTACGTTTAAGGTATGGTCAGGTACTTATCTAACTAGAAACAAGAGAAACAAAAGAAAGTTAATAAAATTATTTAATGACTTGAGATATCTAGCTAGAAAGAGTAGGGTCATAAAATCGACGATACTCAATGTCACAGCTAAGTGTGAAAATAAGTGGTCTCCTTAACAATCAGGTTATGGGAAAAATAAGAAGCACCAGAAGAACTGAAGAACTCTGTGACCCCAGAATTGGCCATTTTAGAAAAACTCCTATTAATAGGTTATTAATTTCATCTTTAGAACTTTAAACTGCAGACGAGCACTTCTAATGAAAACTGAATTCAGTTGAATTTGTTTTATTTTTTAATTTATTAAGTAACATTACTAAAGTAAAAAATGTTTCAAAACATATTTTTGCCAAAATCCTGTCATTTTAATCAGCAAGAAGTATAATATGGTATGAGATGAGAAAAATAATTTTATTAACAATGTCTCTTAATGCCTAACGAAACAAGGATATCAATGCACGGTACATTGTCAAGCGAGTGATAATGAAGAAATAAGTTTTTAATTTGTAAGATTGTAGATTTCGTGATTTTTTAATTTTCATAAAAATTGAGCAGTTAATAATTATTTGACTCACTATATAGATGTCCATGTGTGTATGTGTGTGTCCATATGGGTGTGTATATGACTATGTATGTGTATAATCTACCAGTAGTATCCAAAGATAACGATAACGAATGTTGAATCCCGTTTTCTAAGGAATAAATTCCGTTGTTTGCATTATTTTCTTTTACTGCTTCATATTAGATTTCAATATATTTTTTTACTTATGTCATAAGAAATCCTTTTAATATTTAGTTTACCAAACCTTTATTATAATTTAAATCTTGGTGCGGTATATCGTTTGGTTGTCAAGGAGCCAGCTAATTTGTTTGCAAATTTGGGGTGACGCGGTCGAGGGAAGGGTTGTAGACTGATGCAGGTACCTAATACATATACATATATCTGTTTTCAACGCTTATATAACGCTATATGGCTCCTTTATTTCAACGTTTATTACGTCAGCTTAGTACTAACTTATTACGTAAGTTAGTAACTCGTAGTATTAACTTATCTTTGGTAAATGTCATCGTCATCATCTACCACATATACACGTCCCACGCTGGGCACAAGACTTCTTATATAGGAGAAGCACATGAGGATCTTAGGCCATAAAAGTACCACGCCGGGACAATGCGGCTTGGTAGGTGAAAGCTGTTGCTTTAACAACCAGGACCAACTGCTTAAAGTGCCTTCTGAAGCACGGGGAACCTCGAGGTAACAAATTCGATTGACCTATCCAGCGACCAACCATGCGGACAGTTGTTTTGTTTTCGTTATCGACACCAGAGCGTTTGAACCACTACACCAACGAGCTCCGCACGCCAACGAGTTCCACGAGATTGATAAACGTGGATCAAGTTAAATATTTGTATAGAAATTATACAAGGACTAAACTTTTTCATTTTCTCTAAATTTACATTATAAAATATCTATAATGTAAATTTTAAGTGTAATAAGTCACCATAGATCGACCTAATTTAATTTTAGGTGATACAAATAAGGATGGACTTAAAATATTTTTTTTTATTGAGATGGGCATAAAGTTACTAATAAAAGTTGTCTATTTGATACAAAATATTCTCACTTAATTGAAATACTAACCATACATAAACATACATAATGAAGTCAGAAAATTATCAACAAAACCTTCTCATATAAACTGAAGCACTTTAATTAACTCTATAAAAGGCAAAGGATCTCGTTTTGAAATGCCATAATTCACGTATCGCGTGTCAAAGGCCGATATAATGTACAACACCACCATAACAAGATCTCTGGACTCGACAAAATGTATAGAATAATCTATAAAGAAGAAAAAAGTGTTCGTACAGCAGGGGTAAGCGTGTTTGGTCATAGAACCACTATAAATAGATGATGTAGTGTGATTATAGCGAGTGATGATAAGTATTTTATGTCTTTGATTTTGTTAGCAGATAGTATTACAGTTTTAGGAATAGAGGGTCATTTAGGATATAATTCGAGGTAATATTTAAAAAACAGATGTTACTGGAAAAAAGGACAATTTTGAAAAAAGAACATCAATCATTTAAAATTTTTATTATTTGTAGAAGGTACACCGGAAACATCTTTAATTTTCGAACGTCGTGAAGAATCGTTATATATACCTACGCGAGCTTACTACATGCTATACAATAGCAAATCAGCTGCAATATTGCTCTTATTTGTTATTAATTTCAACACCTTCCGTATGTTAAAGTAAATCTTATTAAATTAGAACCATTCTGCTGTCGTTACAGTTGCTTTGGTACGTGTAACTTTAATTTATCAAAAATAATAATTCACTTTGTCGTAATGGCAACTAATGTTAGATTAGAGTAGGTATTGGAGTTAGAAAGAATTACGGCAATGCATATCACATCGTTTACACATCATAACACGTTATGCAACTTCTGATCCAGCGAGCTATCAATAAATGTCAACCGCTCAATGCCTTTAGTAATTTATTAAACACTTGTTAGACTCCACAATGGGCCTGATTCCGTCGTGCACGAACTAAATTAAATTTAAATTATTCGCATCTCTTTCATTCCAATTCAATAAGATAGAATGTATTTGAGGATATAATGTTATATAATGCGCTTTAAGATAAGGCAAAAAGCTTAAGATACGCCATTTTAGAAACATCAAATGACGTCACCGGTCATCTATCTTTTTTGGTTGTATTATACTTAAAGAGAAGAACTGAACTTAAAATTCATTTTATCCCGTTCTTACCATTATCTATTAGATCCTTCGAATCTGTAATATGCTGTATTTGATCAATATCGAACAATACATGCTAAATATACAAAAGAAACGAAAGTGTGATAATAGCGATATAATTTATCAAATCACTAGTACCTATACTAATCATTAAATAAAGTGACACCGTGTGCATGTGCTATTTGTTAACACATTTGTATGCTAATATATTCTTTCAATGTGCTAAATTATTTCGTGAATCAATACTAACGTTTATTCCACTGTTATAAAGTATTACTTTCTATTATATAGTAAATAACATTTTTTTGTTGATCATTATTATTATTTAATTCAGTTACTTATATTATTCTGATAACTTTTTCTGATACAAAATATGAAACAGTTTATAGCGTTTGATTCGTTGAATTGTCATATCCTATTAATTATCCTATTTATCTCATAATTTATTAGTGTATGTGGACTGTGCGTGTATTAAGGTCTATCCATATATATATATACCTTACAAAAAATTAAAACGCCATAGTGTTTATTTACGACAGTAAAGTTGGATTAAATTTTGAATTCTTGTACTCCCAGACTGAGGCAAAACTGTTGTGAGTAAAAAAAATTAAAACGAAATAATGTTTATTTCAAACAAAATCCTGATCTTAGATGATTTAATTATCTTAGAACAGGGTATTTAATATATAAAGTAGAAGTAGGAAAATAATGGAGAAGTTATTTTGCGAATAGCAAGGGAAAACCTGCTCTGAAAGTGAGTTTCACGCCTATTTCGAAGACGCCGATGGCATATGAGAGGGAGTTCCAGAGAATTGATTTGTGTTCATTCAAACCATCAATTTGTTTTAAACTTTAAGAATAATTAAGCTCTTTTCTCGTTCTAGAGAATCTTCATCCAAGGTTAAATACCAGGAAGAGTTGTGGCATAATGAACCTTATAAGAAAGCAAGGATAGATAGCTGGTCAAGATTCTAAGCAGCAAAAAGTCCACCTAACTAGCACAGTCGAAGTATGCTGTGTTCAGACTTACTTAGGTCATATTTCTGAACGGCGATCGTCCGGAAATATGAAATACGGAAAATTTTAGAAGTTAATGGTTGTAAGATGAGGCAGTCATGTAAGAGCTTTTCAGTTTCTATTAGCTGCATCAAGGAGCAGCATCTACTTACCACGAATAAACCTAAACCTTCTTGTAGATTTCTGTAGAACCATTGGTCAACCTGTCTCTGCGTGCTTCCCTTTGCGGTCACCGGATAAAAAGTGTTTTAGCCCTTTAACGCAGGCTTAAGTGTCCAATTAGCGAGGTAGTGTCAAAAGGACCGCGGCGACACTCACATTCCAAATTTACACAGCCAGAGTACAAAGAAGTATTGATGCATTTTATGAAGAGTTACAAATTGTTAGACAGATCCATAAATTTATATCTAAAGTTCTATTAAGTGTATCTTAATTATCGTTGAAAATAAATTTTAAAATAGCATTAATTGATTTCTTAAAAAAAGAAAAACCCTATAGAATGTTTAAACGAAAAAAAAACGGCCTTAATTTATTTCGAAATTATATACTTATTACAAATTTCTTATAACAATTTAAAAAATTTTGATGTGTACATCGTTTACAGATTATATTCGTCCCACTGCTGGGAACACGCCTGGGACCAAAAGCTATGTAGGAGAATTTCTCTAAAATGGTCTCCTGAACATATGAAAATTCGCAGATTTTGATGAAAGTGTATGGCGTCACCGGGGCCCCGATTCTTATTGATGTCGTAAACTGTTTTGAAGCACTGCTGTAGATTCTGAAGAAATTTAGTGATAAATGAACTAATTTTTTGATATATTCGTTATACAACGGCGAATGCAAAAAATGGGGAAATAAACGAGGAGGTTGGATCCTAACACCACCACCTTGGCCCAATGCTTGCCCTTCACGGGGGTAGCCTGGGTTCTGCACGAGCAATTCACCAGGTCGAGACGATAAGAAACCTAATAATATTGGTGCCATTAGAAATCTATAAATCAAATTATAATATGCATTGCAAAAATTGTTATTCAACTTTCATTAAATCAATATTTTTTCTACTTTTTTTAAAATCACATTGACATTGCTAGAAGGTGAAACATGACAGCAAATACTTCTAAAGGATACTAAGCTATTATACCGAATCTATTAACTATGAGTAAAATAAATATAAAATCTACTGCTATTTTACAAGCCAAATCACGAATAGAAATAATGCAGACATCACCGTATAAGTGGAATGTCTTATAGAACGATAAGCTCTACAAAGCGGCATCACAAGGAGGACTGTCACAGTATGATGCAAAATGGCTTCTTTGTCTGTTGTTGTCCTTTTTAATTCGTGACTTTTATGCGTCAAAGTGATTCACTTCCACTCGCCCTTGTTGATTCACATACTGAAGTCTTATGTCCACATTATAAAGTCAAAAATCGTTCGTTTGAATAAAAAAATAAATTTGCAAAATGTACTAAAAAGTTACAATCTTTTTATTGGTGGCAATGTGGACAAAACAGCAAAAAAGGGTTGGATGGAACGTTTAATGCATGCAAGTTTCTGAAACCGTGTTTACGATGAATCGGTTGTTCTTTGAAGTATGATTAATAAACTTAAATTAGTTTTTATTCAACAGGATAAACATACTGTCAAATTAAGAGTGACATTAAAAGGGCTCCGCGTGCTTTAGCGAGGTGTTTAAAATGAACATGAGTCCTGATTCTGGGTCACAACTCTAAATATAAGCAAATTTAATGCATCTCATTTTCTCAATATACAAGAAAAAGACAGCTGCTTACAATATTATAAATTAATCAGTTTGAGTTGGTCGAATCTATCTACTTTGAGCGAAATAAAATGTATTTTTTTTAAATAGTCTGTTTACTGTTAAATAAAACCCAAGAAACGAACAAAAACAATTAAACAATTCTTAAAACAATACGATTTATTATAAGTTGTGACTGTTTATTTTTTTCCAGTGTACAACCTTGACAGGAAAAGAGTGCAATTGAAACTGCTATAATTATTTAAGTGTTTGTAATATGACTTTTTTGCTGCAAAAAAGTAGCTAATCAAACCTCTTAATTAGAACTAAGAGAACAAATGAGATCGTGTTACTATTTACTAAAAAGATTTATACATAATTATTTTAAAAGTCCAACGTCTTACTATCAAAATAACCGGTCATTTATCACCTTATACAAGACAGTCTCGTTTCCGCTGACATCTAAGTAGTTCAAAATCTTCTGAGAATTTAATATAAAACCAATTCCATTGTTACATTGTCCTACAACAGCCATGAATGTAATAAAAGCCACCATAATCATAAATAATTTTTATTTTAGTATATTCATAAATACATCACATACTAATATGTTAGCTGAAGAAGATTTAATTAAGAGATAAATTCACCCTAGCTTAGTTATTGCATTGAACTAAGTACTCATCGTAGAATCATAAGGTCTCTTTCAATTAACATTTGTCAAGGAATAAGTGAACGATGACAGCATTTGAAAATGGCGAATTAATTAATTCATGCTCTAAATCTCTGCTTACTGCGTCTCTGAAAGTTATTAAATCTTTATCTTTTTAAAGTACAAAAGGTGAGACAGATAGCTTAGTTTAAAGAAAAAAAGAATGATATAAGAATCGACAATATTGCTTATTTTTCTGTTGTGTTGTGTTCCAACTAAATTTCACTCAAAGTTGTATATGTTGTATAATTTTAATAGCGATGGAGTAAAATCCATACTTTTATGTCGATTGACTCAATCCACAAAAAATACAATATCAATATATAATTACAAAAATTACACTATAAAAAGATCAGGAAACTTACAATATCTAAAAAGATTAAGATGAACATATTTGATAAGATGAAGATTTTAAGAGTTAGACCTTTAGACCTGCAGGGTAGGATTCACTGCCTTACTGATTTTGGCCGTGAAACTTTGCTGTTTTGGTATTAGGGAAAGATACTAATGGGAGGTATTAACATCTCTTGTGCTCAGAATTTCAACGTACGTATTTGCTTTATTAAGCGCAGTCTTATTCGCTACGGGATTATTACTACTGAAATTCTTAAACATGTTTGATGTACTATTTACATAAAAAATCTAGGGTTCTACCATTTTGGAAACTTTAATTGACATCAAGTATGTCTCATCTATTCTTTCATATATTACAGAATGAACAAGAAGCATTTATCTTTAATATAGCTGCAGACAAATTTCAAGAAAATCTACTCCGTAACCTATAAATTAAACTCTTCATTATTTAAACAATTATGAGGTTGAAAAAAGAGTCCATTGTTTTAAAATGTTTTTTCAGCAATTTTAATTGTTCTCTTGGGTAATAAAAGTGATCTCACTATGAGATTGAAGATATTATCTTATATCAATGGCTATTTGCTTTAAGTTATTATGTGTTAATTATACGATATATACTTATAGCATAATTCGTGAAGCTGCTTAATTAAAATATCCTTTCTTCCCATCAAATATACTCTTATTCATAGAAATGATATTGTAATATATATTATGTTTCAAGATCATCAGATTAATCTATTAATACATATTGCGAGTATTACCTGGATAGATAATATTCGTTATTGTTTTAATGGGTATGAAGCCCTATATTGAAAGTATTTCATACATAAAGAATTGGGTTCGTGACGTAATTTTTATAGTAAATAATAAGGAACGACTCTACTTTGATGAACGATATTAATTTGTCATTGTTTTATACTTCATATCGTCACTTAGGTGAAATTTTTTAAAATATAAAAATGATGACGTAATCGTAGTTTGATAGCATCTTTATGAATTGAATTATTTACACGGTTTTATATTTAGTCACCCTTATTCTATGTTATATATATAATATTAATAAGAAAAACAAAATGTCTTAACCAATAAAGGTTATTAAAGTCTTCAGTATTTAGAGAATGTAAATGGCTGTCGTCATAACAAAAAGTTGTAGAGCACCTTACACACACTCGCGAATCAGAAAAAAGGTTAACGTTCTAAAAGTTTTACAGCCGCTTTTTCCGCGTTAAAATTCAAATAAAGAACGTTTGATGGGTACGGCGGCATCTGGCGGGACATCTATTAGCAGGGCTCGAACAAACTGTTTAAAAGCTACCGGAGTTCGCTCGGTCAATGTTTGTGCTGTCTGTGGACACAGCGACTTAAGACCGGGAATGGGAATAGACAAACTTCACGAGTTGTTGTTTTACATTAAAGATGCTGATGGTTATGATTGTAGACAATATTAGTTTCTTTGAATTTTTCTATAGGTAATAATTAAGTGTCAGTAGTATCACAAAGCTAGATTAGAACATCTCTCGCTCAATTTCAAGTTCAGTTATCGTCGAAAAGAATAAAAACATTTAAATATATAATACTTAATTAGAGAAATAAAATTCTTATAGTAAAAATTAGTATTGAAATTATAGTAGTAAGTTTTCTTTATAAGATATGAAATAAAGGCTTTTCTAACAAATTCAAAACATTTAGCAATTGACTGATTAACTACTAAATCCTATGTCAAACTACATAGTAAACTGATTTATAAGGTACACTACGCTGAGGAGGTCCTCCTGACTAGTAGGTAATCACTTAAACACACAATATTCCCTTTGCCATACCGCTCATGTATCTTTCCTTTAAGGATCTTCAAGATTTTTTAAATTTAGAACGTCGTATGTCGCGAGCTTCGCAAAGATGAATACGCCATTTTGTAAATTCTGAATTCAAACTTAAAATTGTCGTAACACCAACTTATGACGTTTCAGTTCTATTTCATAATGGCGACCATTGGCGGGTAATGTTGTTTATACTGCCGCAGTGGACTTTACCACCGTCGATGTTTACTCGCTTGGATTTAACAGATTAGTGGTAGCATGGGTATGTTTTAAAATAACAATAACCTCGTAATGGGTGAACGTAAACTTCACGTTGTATACCCAACTAAAAATAAGAAATATTGATAGTTTGTAAGACCACCTTCAGTTTAGATTCTTAAATATAAATATCAACCACAGCATAAAATTCAAATTACTTAAACAGTAATACTGTAAGAATTATTTTCATAAAAAATAGTTATCATATTATCGGGAAAATATAGTTGAGGGTATAGTTATAAAATTTTTGGTAAACAACGTATTATATTGTGTAAGTTTCTATTGTTTAGATACGTTTCGATCGTAGTTACGTTCAGCTGACAATTGTATATTTAAAAAATGCTTATTAATACTTTACAATAGAGGTCTTGCTGTAATTTGCATATATAGTTTGACAGTTCTAGACGGTTTATTTCGATTGAAACACACACAAACATACAGGGCACGCTAATCGTAAAATGGTTTTATTAAAAAACGATATCATCATAAATCTGTAATTTTATTTGAGTTTTTGAAACAATTATCTAAACTAAAGACAATAAGATAAGTTTATTTGTTAAACAGTACCTTAAGTCATATGTATTATGAAAAATTATCATCATTGTTCAAACAAATCAAATATATCGTATTCCCCATAAAAATATCAAGTTTTACCCGCCCTAGTCACCCACACCCTTACGTACGTGTAGGGAGGTATATACATATCGCTTAATATTAAAAGTAAAAAAATATATTGGGTGCCACCCCTTTAATCAGTGCTGCACCCCTGTAATGAAATCTGCGCGGCCATTACAGGATTAAAAATAATAACGGTCAGGGGTGGACTGAGGACCCTAATGAGTTATTGATTGGGGCGATCGAGGGACAAAAATTTGTATTCATCGATGAGAAATGCTGAGTGGTCTTTATTTTAATAAATAATCTTTAGGTACAAGATCGGATTCTTTATTCAAATAATAATATTGGAAAAAGGTTCATAAAAGAGTTATTATTTTTATATACAGAAAAAAACGACTTCGATCTTGAAAGAAATTAGTGAGGTATGTAATACCTATACATAAAATAAGTTACTAGGATAGGAATTAATTATTATATTACGTATAATAATAATACAAATTTATTTATTTATTTTCATACGAAAACTAACAGCGTATACAAATATTTTAATACATTAAACAACTAGACTTAAAATATGACTAGTAACTGGTTTTCCTAATTTATTAGGTACATGGTACAAATATTGAAAGTAATTTGTTTAATAACAATAACTGTAATATCGTTATGCCTAATTATTAAATATTATAACACATATTATCTAACATTTCACCGTTATTTAGTTAGATATCCATAACACATTAGGACTGCTCTTTGTTAGTCTTGGTATGAATATTAAAAATAAATTTTGATTAACATTATATATAACAAGCTGACTAATTTATCAATATTTGTTATTAATTCTACAAAATCTGGACCAGCCTTATCACGACGGGATATAAAATTTACTTATTTACCTTACATAATATACACATAAAAATTCATCGAAATTCGCACAAGCTGTTTCTCAAAAAATCTATTATTATATATAGTTTTTAAATATTAGTTTTATGTTCCACATCAAATGATAACTGGTATTAGCATAGGAAATAGAAATGTTATGCTATGTATATCTTTTATACACAAATACAAAATACAGAACAAACGTAATCAAGCATAGAACGGAGACTGCCCCCTATTTGCCAATTACGGTCTTTCGTTTAATATGGGGTTAGATATTACACTCGTCTACCTAGAAATATAATAAGCGTTGATATATATCTGCTGAATAATATATTTTTACATACATTGTAAATGAAAACAAAGCTGTTTATTTGTAATGTTTGTTTATTTGTAGTTGGTCTTTTAGTTACAAATATCTTTTTTTTTCTTTTTTTTTACGAGGAGGAATCCATTTACGGACCTACCCGCCACTGGCTAAGCGACGGGCGTGTGTGGGGCTCACTCAGTACCTCAATAGAGCGGCACTGAGAATACCCACTAAAACTCCCCGGTAACTCCATTGCCCTTCACGAGGGTAACCTGCGTTCTGCACGAGCAATTCACCAGGTCAAAGTTACAAATATCTAACACTTAGTTTGAATCTGAGCCTGATTCAGAAGAACACACTCTAAAACTTAATTATAATGATTAAAAAAGGACTAATGCCATATCACGTGGCATATGTTTCAGTGTTAACCTTATATAAGTATAAATGTTGTGTAAATTCAAACTAAAAAAATTATAAGCCCTTCATTCAATCATCGTGTCGTGGGGCTCCTGAGGTAAACGAAGCCGGCGCCTGGCGTGGTTAAATTTAAACGCGGTTAAGACACAGGGGGCCGGTTCGAGTCGCGCTAATCTCTGTGCGTCATTCGCATTGATCTTGCGATATATTAGTCTAGATCTGAGCAAACTATTGCTTGAATAAATAAATATTATTTGAAAATTTTATCGTTCCTTTTGCAATAAACAGACATCTGTCCAGGCTACAATGATAGCAGCAACCGTATCTGCTGCTGTGTCGTCCAGCAGCTTCCGTCGACTTTTTTTTATCAGATTCTCGTCGGTCCACCATTATATTAAATAAACACCAACATTATTAACAAGTTTTTTTTTATAAAAAGCTCAGCAAATGACTCGACACTACCTGATGATAAGCAGTAAACGAGTCCACATGTGAAGACAGCTAGTGAAGCATGTGATATACTGCCCTAGCCACCCTCACCTTGCCGGCCCAAAAAGTGCTTTTACACGCCTCTTTTAAAGGAACCCATGTTATAAGAAGGAGGGAATACGTGTGCTGGTAAGGAATTCCATGCTCTAGTTGTGCGACAGAGAAAGGAGTCACTAAATCTCTTAGTTCTTAAAGTATACGTCGCTACAGTAAAGGGGTGACTCCGTAGACCAGCACGCGTATTCCTTAGTAGGAAAGGAGAGGGAGGGATAAGATCGAAGAGCTCTTCAGAGCACTCTCCATGGTACAAACGATAAAAGGCACTAAGTGACGCTATGTTGCGACGACGTTCTTGTAATCATTTTTCTTTGTCTTGTAAAATATCTCACGATAATAATATCTTATATCTTATTAAGTGAAAAAAACGCGGAGTAGTGACATATTTCGTAGATTTTTACAGAACACAGCAAAAAAAATATATCTTTTTCACGTGTAATGAAAATAAGACTAATGAATCGGCACTATTTCAGAAAGCTCTCTCAAATAATCTAAATTATACATTTTGTTCAGTAGCATATGTCTAATATACTAACTACCTTGCATGCCCATTTTAAAGTTTCTTATTACCGACAACGATATCTTTAATAATCGGGATAGATTCTCACATCATATTAATCTACTAAGAACACCAAACATTTTTTTTATCATACTACATTGATTCTATAACTTTTCTCCCGTTTCTTTCAGCTCTACAAATATCATATCAAATGCTGATCCAATCGCACTGATCGCGTCTCGATCCTGGATTACCGGCTGCATATCTTCTGGGCAAGATTAAATCTAAAATATTTGATTCTTAGTATATCAGACATAAAGCTTAATATGCTTTAACCGAGTCTAGTGGATATCGTAAGACGTCTAATAACACGTCCTCAATGACATATTCTAATCTTGGCATATCTACTTAACTAAAGGATTGATTTCCTGCTTTTATAATAAGCAGAAAAGAAAAAAAGTTTAAGTTCTAACATCGTAAATATGGATAGGTTAATGTTCAAACTAAATATTAATGTTTATTGAGAGTACTTTCATAACTTACGCCATCTATACGACATCTGGACAAGCGGTTTTGAAAGAATCTCATGAAAGAAGCCTGTGCAGAGCAACAAAAAAATCTATTAAATTTCATTCGATATACGTAAATAAATACAGTAAATTAGTTAGTTATTATATTATAGTAAAGAACCTGGCCGTACACATATGTAATAATTATTTTATATAATATTCAACTGGAAAACAAAATAAATAAAAATATCTAGAATATATTATCAAAACATCTTAATTTGCTTAATCTTCCAACGGAAACTGTGTATTATAAAATAATTCTTTAAATGAAATTGAATTTGACTGTAAGCCTTCGTTTTGTAGCAAAAAGTATTTATGTGGAACACTATAATTCGTATATAGCCACGCGTTTGAATCTGGAACGGGAACAGAGTATAGTCTTTGGGCACGGGTATGGCTTTAAGCAATGAACCCACACTTTAGTGGCCACAGTTTGCTCCCACTGCTAAAAAAATATTATTGAAACTAAATCCCCAATAATTCATTCGCGCACCCTCGGAGGGTGGCGCTCTTGACGAGCCTCCAAAATTGAGTTTATGCAGACTGTCATGTCATCAAGGAATGTATTAAGCAAAAAGGGAATATTAACTATTATTACATCCTTAATGATAGTTAAATAGTACTTCCTACCCTATTTCTTTTAAAAGAACGAAAATATAACAATTACTTGCAACAATCATTTCAATGTAATATTTTTATTAACAGGATGGAGATTGTAAGGACTAATATGAAACGTATATTTTTCATGTGCACTTCTTCTTTCACAGATGAATTGAGAAAAAATTATTTTTGAAATTAGTTGCACTTTTTGCTAAATTTGTCTTATTTATGCTTTAATACAATGTAAATATGTTCATAATTAACTGCTTGATAAAAAATCATCTATAAATCAAAATAATTATGTACCTTGTGTTGCATAACAGCGTCCCATCTCTATACTCATGCCATGACAAACGTACGCCGATCATAATCCTCTCAGTACTTGTCAATACACGGGGACCGACGCGTACGCACCAAATGTATTCGCTATTCAAATACACAGATAATTTTGCATAAACACAAATTCAACTCACACGAAGTTCAACTTTAATTCGTTAGGAATAAGGTTTAACTTAGATTTTGTCTGAGATACTGTAATTTGGTTTTATAGTTTGTTCAATGTCGCTTGGGAACGCCGGCCATTTTGTAATCCTAGCGCTAAGTGCACTTTGTCAATACGCCTGTAGGGTGATTAACAACTTTATATATTTATTCTGCCCCTACAAAAACGACTATAGAGTAGTCCTATGTATTTAAAAATTCATATTTAAGGAATACTAAGATCTTTTAGCACAGGAAATGAAATGAGCAACTTACACAGATCAATTAGAATAAGTTTATGATTCCGTAAAGTATTTACAAACCAGGAATACTACGGATAATATTGACAGAAACGTAAAAGTTAAATTAACTTAAAAATTTACCAAAAAGTTTTATACTGAAAAGACTAAAAGATCATTAACATTGACTAATGTTTGCGAACATAAGGAAGTTAAGCACAAATAAGACTAAATCCAGACTAAACATATTTGTAATCAAATAGGCATAGTTAACGTGCAGCTAGTAGATCGTTGACGAAGGTTTAAGGATTGTAATTTTTATCGATCACAAATGTACTAACTATAAGTATGTAATCAGGACCTTATTGTACACTCCCAAACGTCTCACTTAGTAACAATGTTTTGTCTCTTTTTCCTAATTCAAAATATCATCCGAAGAATGTAACAACACAAAATCATTTATACCCCTAACTATACAACTTTTTACGATTTACTAAGTTGTTAAGTTAACTTGCTACCAAACAAATCTAAATTAAAGAAATAAAACTAAATACTCACCAAATCAATGACTCACAGATTTTTGTAATTATATTTTGTAGGTAAATAATTGTGTTTTTTTAAACAAAAAGAAAAGCAAAAGAAAAGAGGCCTTAAAATATTCAAAAGATTTCATAACCATACGAAAATTAGTAAAAAGAAAAAAAAAAAATTAAGGTACAGTGAAATGTATCTATCAAAAGATTTGTAACTGTGTTTCATTTTGAACTGTAATCGAAAATGTTGATTTAGACTGATGTACTGCGCTGTTGGCTCAGAACAGGAATAACTATTAGCTTTCTATCCAGGTTATACGAACTTCCAGTTTAGTTTGTTCGTAAATCTGTGTTCGTAAAATCGCTGCATTGGCCAACTGCAAGTTTGCTCTGTAATACCGTTGCAAGAGATTCAGTTAGCTTTAATAAGATCCCCAAAACAGAAAGACTTTTAAATTTTTAATTAACACTAGATATACCAGCGATTTGAATATATTTCAACAACAAAAAATTATATTTGTTACTAATGTATATAAAATAACAAAACGTACTCTCTAATTATGGCTACAAAAGTCATAACATCATAACTGAAAAAAATATGTGTAATATAGTAGGAATTTTGAATTGAAATTGCACGACCAATCTAAATGACTGGTCTGGTAAATCTAGTGTTAAAAAATAGTTTAATTAAAAATTTAAAAGTACTTTTTTGTCTTTAAAAGTAAAGGTCATCAATTCTTCTCAACGGTAAAAAGTACAAAATTAAACTTAGAAAATTAGCTGAGTTATCTCTATAAAAAAATTAATATAATAAATATATAACTCAAGGAATTTAGATTGTAACGTGAATTGGGTAGTTACGTGAAAACTAAAAATACGAAGACATCCAAAAATTCGTACACCAATCCTTACTAATACTGAGTTGTTAAAATTGAATCTGGAAATTGAAACACACTCAAAGAACAAGTAAGATTTGCAGAGCCATTAACGAGCAGCCACCGAGGCACCGCGCGAAATTAAATGGCAATCGATTTCGAGTAGCAATTTCTATTGGGGAAGATGAGGCTTTCTCGGTAAGTACACGGTGTTCGATACTATTTAACAAATGAGCATTTTAGTCATAACGTTGAATTCTAATTCTCATTTACATATATTTACTCTTCTATAAAAATAGAAAGTACAATACTTCTAATTTTTGTAGCGTAAAAAGCGATAACTAGTTATATTTGCAAATAATAGGATATATCTGCTTTCGAATTACATCATTATTATGTAATAAAACTAACTTAAGACATATTTACTTACTATAACTGTTTTAAAGAAATACAAATCTATGACTACAACACAATCCTAATTTTCTTCTAATCATAGTAGAAAGGATAGCCCCTTATAAATATGCACTCATTTTATTAAATATCAGTAATATACTTCTAAATGTACTACTCACAACTTTGAATACACTCACAAAAACACATAGAGAGATAGAGTGAGTAATTGAAAATTTGTATCCAATCAGTAAAATTTGTAATAATAATAAACCGTGTTAAAATTAACAAAAAAGGCGCCTAGATAATGATACATTTGTTGAGGATGAGTGGAACTCTCTGACTGAGATACACCTGTACTTGTTTCACTAAATCATTCCTTGCATTGTAAGTTTTCTTTTGTAATTAATAAGCTTTATTTAATACTAAAATTAGATCATTTATTATTTATTTAATATCAGCAAACTGTAAGTACAATCATAAATTTCAATAAATTATTTAAAAGTTACATTTTATGTTAAATAGACTATCGTCTGCAAAATAAAGTAAGTTCGAACAATAATTACTAAGATTTCTTCAAATCTATCTGTAAACTGTATATCCATCGCTAGCTTGACTGGTTGACAAATGGTTGTCACAGTTACGTAGTATAAAGAATAATATAATCAAGCAACTTGGTACTTATGTATGTCAAATAAAACGCACCTGTTGATCAGTTTATCATCCAAGTAAAAATAAATATAAATCGGGAAAAATAAACCTTTTTACTATTTTTTTTTATTTATTTATTTGGAACCTAATACACAAGCATTAACGTGAGTAAAGAGCTCTGCAAAGAACAAAATATCCTAATTAAATATGGATGCAGCGTAATGAGTTATGCAAATATTTTAGACGGTGGCTAACGATTTTGGGGGTGAAAGAGGGAGGAAGCTAGATACTTTCAGTACAGTCGGAGGAATCACTCGCAATATTTACTTTGGGGTGCCTTTTGAATATCTTAACAAATTCTGATGGGGTTGGAGATTTGTTTACCTTTTCATTTGGCGATCAAGGCCTCATCGAGCTGAAGATTTTTGTGATTTAACTTTCAACAAAAGGGTTATAAAGTAATTTCAATAGAAGAGGTAGAAACAGAAGACATCCTCGTTTTTTAATATACACGAAAAAAAAATTAAGAAAAAACATGAGAAAAAATAAAAAATACCTCTAAAAAATACCTCAGTGGTCTAAGGGCTGGGACCACCTACTACTGATCTGAAGGTCCGCGGTTGAATTCCCAGTGGCGGCAGAAATTTTCTCCTTGGGCTAGATGTCTGTAGCTATAACAATAATCATGTTACCTACGGAACTGACAACTAATGAAAAGTTATTAAGGTTTGCATACGAGGTGATTATTTTATCATATTTATCACATGACTAATCAAAAATTGACGTCTTGTAAACAAAACCATTTCTAGATAGCTTATTAAAATTTAAGAGCAGCATTAGTGAACTTAGAAGATTTAAAATCAGCGGAAAAATATTCAACTTTTAATTACCAGAAGGCTAAAACTGACTTAATATGGTTTTTGAACCTTTCGCCGCAGATTACAAGACAAACATTTATTGATAGACATTTTTCTAAAGATTTTACTTAAGCGAACGATTTTGCAAGAAGGTAATTTCCAAAACATTTGCTTGCGTTCATTTTTTGTTGACTTTACACTAATGCGACTTTTGAAGTAAAAAAATGCTGGCTGTTGCGAAACTCGTTAACATAATGGGAGTCGCCAGTTGGCTACTTCTTAAGCGAGGCTCGAAATTTTTAAACTTTTCAAAGTTTGCCCAATATACACTGATTACAGAATAGCAAGTATACCTACGATTTATTAGATGAAACCGAATTACTTTATATACCTACCCTATTTATATCAGTATGCGAAAAATAATTTATCTATGTCGAAATTTCAGAAATTCTTTATTTTACAGGCACGTAATAAAAAATACAGAAAGTACTTAGAGGTAATACAAAAGGCAGCAATCACCTTGGAAGAAATTTTATCATTCTCCTGGCTTCCTATTTAACAGCAACATGAAGATACAAACTTGTATTTATCGTAATTTTATTTATTTAATTGAAATCTTTTGTATTTGATTCGTTAAATAAGGATTGTTGGGAATAAAGTTAGTTAGACTAAAATTAACGAAAGACTTCTTACATACATAGATAAATATCGATGGGTAAGTGTATTAATTAACCTTCCAAAAAACAAACTTATATTATAATTAGCTCATGGAATAAGAAAATTTTCCTTCCAAATTTAGAAGTCGGTTTTGAGTGATCAGCTGCCAAGATCAACGTATGTTTGTCTTTATATAAAAATACTCGATTAGCTCTTAAATTGTATTGTTAAAATTAACATTGTCCGAGTAAAAAAAACACAAATATTTCTGGGCAAATCTGAATTAATTTTTTATGAGAAAACAATTGCAACTAAGTCGCATCGAACGAAAAAGAATCACCTAATAACAGATCTAAAATCTCGGCGTGATCGGTTTACATACATAATAAAATATCCACCTAACTCCACCTTTTTGAAGTCGGTTAATAATAACATATAGATTAAGATTTACTTAAAAACCTTCTTGTTCAACTCACAAGAATACATAACATATCTATACTGTATATAATATCGACTAAATAAAGTTTACCCCTTTCCTATTTACGAAAAAAGTTAATTAACATCTGAACCATGCAACTTCCACTCGCATCAATACAGAGTTAACCCTTAAATGCGACGTTACATTTTAATAAAATTCTTCAGCAAACATTAATGAAGTTGGGTCCAAACAAGCCCCCGCATTGTGAGCGCACGTCGCGCCATTATGATTCTAACCGAGATAATGTACGGGAAATGACGGCAAAAGAAATTTAATTCGCGGAGCGATGAAAGGGTTATGGGGTCGGCTTTGATAAAGGGAGGGACCCTGAGGATATTACCGGTCCTTTTTTGCTCTACATATTGATATTAATGCTTGTGAATTTTGTCAAAATTGCGTTCCCTTTTGTGTTTGGAGGAGAGCACTTGTATATTATTTTGCCAGATTTAAAGGCTCATAACACAAACTCTCAAAGAGGTAAATTATACTTTTTATTTCTTAATTTTTATTAACAGTTATTTAATTTTTTTTAAAGTTAAAAATAATCGTGCTGTTTAACTTTGTCATCGACTGAAATTTGATATACATATAGATATTGATCTCGCAAAGTACTTAATTATAAGAACACAGACAAACTGCGGGTAGAGGCTAGCAAAATAAAAATACTGAGAATACAATTTGCTTAAGTAAACACTTATGTAATACGTATGTATACAGACATTACGTAAAATGTTTTGAAAATAAGTTTTGTTCAGACTTATTCAAATAAAACTGAACAACATTAGCTAAGCCGGATTTAAAGTTTGGAAATAACGTAACTCTATAGGTATTTCGTTAAAACCATAGTCCCTTAATCCCGGTACAATCAGCCCGTATCGCTTATTAAATTAATAAAACCCAACATGCTTTTAGATACCGCGTCCCGAAAGTCGGATCCCGAACATGTCTGTAGTGGATACTTCGTTAATATTTTAGGTTGTGTTAATTAAGGAGTCGTCTGTGTCATGCGGCGGAGAAAGGGTTAAAAGCTTAGAGTATCAGCATTAACTTAGCACTGTTATTATAATTATTAAAATTAAATATATAAATCTAGAATCTCAATAAATTTTTATCTTTTTATATATACCTTTAATTATGAAAATAAATATATACGTAGCTTCTTAGCATTAATTTTAATTATTACGTGCGTACGTGATTATAGGAATCTTGTTTATTAACGTGACTCCATAACCAATCCTTAGAACTGACATAAAGATATGATTGATAACAAAAACAAAGTAACTATGCCAAGGTTTGATGGTCGATTGTGGATGGGTCAATCAAATATCTATCTTTAACTGATCCTTGCTTCAAACGGCACGTTAGGTCTCCTTTTCCAACCGCTTTAGGCTAGCGTGGTAGTCTATTGTCTCCAAGCTTCCTCCTGGGAGGTAAATACTTAGTAGACTTTACATGAGCGTCGTTTAAATTACTACCCTCACTTTAACATGTCACTCATAACACATAGTTACAAGTCTATAATTGCGAGTAAGTAAGCGAATCTTAGACAGTGGCGTGAGTAGAAAGTGGCGGCCAATACGCATTAGCATAATTAAAACCTTTCGGCGCACGACTTTGCTAGCGGTAGACGTTGCTGGACAGTCACCTGGTTGTGAGGTTTGATAGCAACTAATGCAAGTACAGATAGCAAGATAGGATGCAATATTGACGAGTATCTTAGTTAGAAGTAATAGCTCCTAAATTTCTCAAGACAATTTGCAATGAACTAATTAAAAGTGCTACGTATTTACTTGAAGGGGTAAAGTTAATCAAGAATGGTTAATTTGTCGTATTCCATATTGATCCTCGGCCAAACCAAGCGAGGTGACTATGATTTAAAAAATACGATTGAAATACTGGTACATAAGTCTACGCTTATTAAAATTGTAAATAAATGTTACCTACATGTAAACAACCTATTTTAAATTTTGAATACTGTATAAAAAACTTTTTTTCCTACTGGGATTCGAATCAGAAACTTTGGTAGGGTATGTTTTTATATAGTATTCTTCTGTATTTTGTCCAACGAAAGGTTGTCTGATCTTTACCGAGAGGTCTTGTTAGAAAAAACCCCTGCGTAGTGCATTGAAAAAAATTAGAGTTATTGTGAACTATCAATAGCACATTAATAATTTTTAAATAGATATAACTTTATGCAATAATGCCAAAAAATACCACTTTGTCTATTTAAAAATGATTAAATGTGTTGAAAATGATTATCAAAAAATCATTTTTTTCTATAGTGCATTATAGAGCATTTATTTAAATTCATGCAAATCAGTAATACAAATTCAATGATGCGGAGAGTGGGCAGAATACGACCCCTTAAGTACAACCTTTTAATACATTCTGCTGAATTTGTATCAGATTTTAAAGGAGCTGTCATATCGCATTAGATATACATACCTACGTATGTAAATTTTATACAATAGAAAACATCTTCCCTAACCTGCTTCTTCTCTTCTCTTCTACAAACTGTTTGATACATACCCTATCAAGCCGAAACTTACCCTTATAATAATGTTTAATATAAGAAAATGAATTAATTTTCATTAGTACCGCTAAAACTCAAAAACGGCTTGAATAATTTTATTGTGATTTATTCGGTTTGATTTAAGTTGTGATGGCTTAAAAATAAAACACTGGGATAATTCTAAAGAAAAGCTTCAAAATATACAACTGGAAAATGGTTAAATATTACAACTGTCATTTCTTTCGTCGCGTCTTCGGGTTCCATTTCATAGATGGCGTTAAAAGTAGTTTTTAGATGATAAATGAACTAGTAGTCATACAAATATCATGATGATATCAAGCATTCAATATTGTAGAATTATTGTCAAATGTCTGAATTAGTAAAATAAATTGTTTTGGAATTTTCAAAATAAATTTTACAATTTTGTTTTTTTTATATCACCATAGTATTTATATACTAACGGCTTGGTAGGTTATGTACCAAACATTCTATATATAAAAAATAATTGACCGAATTGAATCACTCCTTTTTGTTCCCTTTTTTTATGAGTGATATAAAAATGATAATAATAGAGAAAATTGTAATGAAATATTCAACTGACAAACATGTCATTTTTGCCAAGTGATACTAATTGCACTGGTTTATTAAGTCTCGGATAAATATTTCTGCCGATCGACACTAGATAAAATTAAAAAAGAAATAATATAAATAAAATATATTTATAATTTTTTCGCTGAATGTTGTAAGACTCATTTCTAAGCCATCCGTTTCACATTACATAGGACTGTTTTTGTCGTTCAATCCTTTTTGTATCTACTATCAAAAATAAAAATTTACCTATAGTTGGTCAATTTCAGCTGGCTAATCTGCTGTCTCTACCAGTAGTTACGACTACTACTAAACGTAATATTTCACTATCAAATTCACACGATCGTATCTGAACATCTGTCACGACCTTCTATATACGCAACTTGTTTCATTTTGGGCCACAAAACTAGCGACTATCGTATGCAAAACGAGTCTTATTATAAGGTGTCATTGTGAATGTTTTGATTTAAATAAATCACTAAAAAGGTCGAATGTTCATCAGAATTATTTTAATGTTTGCTAGAGTTTTATAAAACTTTGATTTGGTTAGCAGTTAGCTATTTAAGTAGGTTATGTTATACTTAAAGGCAAGCACTTCGAAGATACACCATAGAACATGTGGAATAACAGCTTTAAAAGAAATATATTAATCTAAAATATGTTAAGAAAAAGTTGTTATATGAGTAAGTCAAAGATTCGTGGAAGAATTTAGCAGATTTATAAAGAAAGGAAAATATACATTAGTACTTACAATGAGTTTGGTCCTAACATATCGTCCTAAACGAAAACTCATATATTAAAAAAAAGAGATTTTTGTTCCGTCATTTACGATATGCTTGATAGCTCGCTTAGATTCTTCCCAACTTGTTTAATAGTTAATTAAAATTGTCTCACAAGATGATTTTCTTTATAATTTAAATAATGACTTAAACTTTTAAGTCACTGCACTTGAACTTAATTTCGTGGCCCAACATGAACTATCGTCGCTCCTCGCACGCCTCACATATTTAATGTGCTCATTATTTTTTGTACACAACCACATACTATGCGCCTAACTGTACTTTCATTTCGGAGATTGATTATTAAACATTTTGTTCGTGGCTAATTATACGTTCGAGTTAATTGAGTAATTTATGGCGAGGTGTTTGGAAGCTTATAATTTTTTTGCCGACTGTATCTAATGTGTAGTTTGGAAATGTTTATGAAATAAGAATAGCAATTAGTAGTGTCAGTAACTATGTCGTAATAATCCGCATCTATAGGTCTGGTGTATGCTCCATTTTTCTCTGAAGATGTATGGTTGCATCTTTTATGTACACCTAAGTCTGTTTTTACACGGTCTTTTTGTACACGGTTTTGATATAACACGGTTTGAAAATTGAATATGTAACTGATGACGACAGCAATTCAATTTATGTTGTTGTATTTATGATTATCACTTATTATATTTTATTTTATTTTTTACCTTAAAAATTGAATAACCTATTCTTTTCGTTCACAACATAGTTTTTTAGTTCCTGAACTTGCCATACATTTAATTTATATTACTTTTAAGATTAGAGTGCATATCTTTTTTATCATTAATTACTATGCTTGTGAAAATAAGCATTATATATTTGATTTAATAAAATAAACATGAATTCTTGTTCTTAAAAATTCTTGTTTTTCTCTAATTTTAATAGGTTTTAGAGATTAGGAACAAATCACCCATTTTTGTATAAGATCAATGTCTTTTTTTACACGGCTTCTTCTGGAACCAATCTACCGTGTAAAAACAGACTTAGGTGTATTATATGTCAAATAAAATCTTGAATACAATAACGATTACATCCTATGGTGCCCTAGATTTCAATGGATAACCTGGATTATATATTATTATATAAGATATATTCCAACATCAAGTAGTAAACAGAAAAAATATGATCTTAAAAATTAGCTGTTCTTTTTAATGCAAAACCACTACAATTTATAAAAAAAAAACCCTCTAATATGTAGCAGTCACTTCACTTATACAAAATTATAGAGAAATACTTTTCAATTTAACATTTCTGTTGTAATGTTATGTATTTTATTATAAATTTGTGATTTGATACTTCCTTGACAAAAATTACAGTTTATGACTTTTACAAATAAAATGGATTATTTAAATGCAGGTAGCATTGTAAAAACTGATTTATTGACAAAAAGTATTTGCTATTTTTTATAGTTGAATAAAAAAAACACAAACACAAACACTTGTTTAATTACTTTAATTTCTTTAATATTATCTTAATCTATAACTTGCTATAATTGAAGAACTTTAAGGTTATTAAATTATTTTAGCTTTCTTCAATTTTGTTTTATAAATTTTTACATCTAACTGGGTAAAATTTAACATTCCATTGTGTGGAAATCAATACGACATTAAATTAGATCCCTTACAGTATTATTTTATTAAAATCTTAATGTATTTTTGAAATTACTCATATTCAATTGCCAGTTGCAATATTATTTGATAATAAGAAAGTTTAGTTGTAACGTGTAGTTTAATATTTAATTTTGATCTCCGCACTGTCTATCAGAAACAATAATGTAACTAAGAATATCGCAGTCCCTTACTTTGAGTTTTAGCGACATTTAAAAATGTGATATTTCTCCAATATATCAGAAAATATTCATCAAGCATGGATCTTGCATGAGACATAATGTTTCTAAGACAAATAGTTATATTTCAATCAAAAGAATGTTATCTTAAAGTTATTAAAATAAATAAAGAACTCGCTGTATACGCACGAGTGTATACTAATTGCGAGTGATTAAAAATAATCGTTGTAAAAGTGTTCGTAGAACTACCCTCATATACGTGCTGCACAAAAAATGTTGGAGTGAGCTAGAGAAGTCACAATCCAAATTTCCTGAACCAAAAATCCGCTGTTTGACTCATAGAAGCAGATGTTTGGGTTAACATGAACTAAAAATATCCCTAGAAATATTTTGGTAATTATTACATCCATTATTTTGGGCTATTAATATAGACATATTTATTGTTATTTGTTATTGTACTCTTATATTTTAAAGTTATTTTTGCAGACCTCTTTAAGTAAGCTCCACGAAGATGATTGGCAGCTTTAATGTCTAAATATAACTCACCGTATGTTTTATAAAGACACTTTCACATCTACAAACAGTCAGTATATATTTAGGTCTATATGATTTAAGTTTGGTAATAATTTTGTAGGCGTAAGTATTATTTTACACGAAGCCCCAGAAATGGAATAACAGTTACACGTAGGTTTTGTTAACGACTTGCTCAATGACTATAATTTTAGTTTTTTCTCACTTCGTTGCGGCGAGGGTGTTAAACAAACGACCGAGACCACAATAATGACGTGAAAATTAAGTTTAACAACATACTTCGGATCTTATCACTCAGTAGAATATTCTCAAAGTTCATATGGACCGTGTAAAGTTTTTATTTTTTCTTTGTCAATATTGGCTCGAGTACTTTATTTTTTAATAATTTAGTCAATTGAAAAGCAATGATTCTCATTTCTACTATTATAAATGCCATTACTCATTACATATTTTCAATTGGAATTGCATAGTTGAAAGGTTTGGTTAGGTACGTAATATTTATATATAGGAATTTCAATCAAGTCTATTTGTTTCATAAAGGTATCTAAAATATTATATTTCTTTGCGTAATAATATATTGTACATAAATTATTTACATCTACATTTCATATCTTTACGACATCGTTTGCATTTTCTTAACAATAAAAATTATTATGCTTTGTTTTTTTTTATTCTTAAGGGATAGCACCTGACCTTCATCTCCTTATGGTATCTTAAGATAAGGCCGAAGATAGTAATGAACTACACCCAGATTCCCCAACCACAGAGGAACTGACTATCTTACCTCTAACTGATGGACCACTACAATTTTGTTACATTAATGTTTACCTTAATGTCGTTGGACTTAGGTAAAAGGTGGCCTGGCGGACTTAGAAAGCGCTTACCACCAACCAAGCCGAGCAAAAATTGTCTCAGCAACTAGACAAGAGATGCGGTTAAAAATAATTTAATTTCATAGTGCTTCGATAAACATTTTGACTCGTAACTCCACAGTACAAATTTTGACATTTTCACTTGACAAAACATTAAGTGAAAATGTCAAATTTGCATGAAACTAACAGTACTAGATCTCTGCTTGCAAGTGCTTGCTTTCTGACTTGAAATTTCATTAGCTCATAATATACACAAAAGCTTTGATTAGAGATATAGGTACAGTCGTGCACAGCTGCGAATTCGCACAATCGCGCAATCGTCAATCGCAACTTGTGGTGTTTCAGCGATCACGAGTCGCCCCCGCCCCTAACCGTATCCACTCGATTTCTTGTGGTCCAAACTGTAAGACGAGTAATACGCTCATCTTATAGTTTGGACCACAAGAAATCGAGTGCTTTATAGAACAATAATACAATGCCATTATTGTAATATAAAGCTAAAAGTAATACACTCGTTCTCGGCAATTTGTGGCCCCTAATTAAGGTTCATTTATATTATATATATCACTTACTGTGTTTTATTATATCACTAACGATCTATTGAATAACGACAATTGCTTGCTATATTGTCTAGAATTAAATCGGGGTGCAATTTTCAGGCTAGAAAATCACAAATAAACCATACTATTATAAACTGAGGAGCATACCTTGAGTTTATTTGAACTGTAGACTTGTTATTTGTTACTTTTGATTGAAAATGTACAATATCCAGTGAATATTTCAACGGTTTCAAATTATAATGGCTATTAAATATCATCTGCATTTTATAACTCACTATATATGTAATTGGACGAAAGCTTCAAAATAAATTACAATTCAATAAAATAGTAATGTTCCGTCAAATATTATCTCAACCAAATCGCTTGTAACTTGAACCACATGAATCCCAGCACGCACAAACACCTAATATCATCATTAATGACTGAGGCTAATGCCTAATGATTAATGATAGGTTTATTGTCTCTAACGAGAGATATCGGCTGCGATTTCTTAATTCGGTAATTAGACGTGACGCAAGCCTCGTTCGGGATGACGGATTGCTCTGAATGGGAACAGACAAAGCTGAACATTATTTTCGCTACTTATTTTTTTAACATTAGAAAGAGAAGACATGTAAGATTTAACTCCGGCATTTCACACACTGAATAATTTTTCGTATGTTTCAACACCAAAAATAGCCCATTTAAGTGATACCTATTCGGGGTCGAATTGAGTCATTAGAGAGATCTTATAGCTTTACTTGAGTTTGCAGAAAAGAAATTAATAAAGTGACTACAATGAAATACTTCCAAAATCGTAAAAGCGTTTCCTCTAATAAAGAATGATGTAAAGTTACCAGAAACAATGTCTTCGAATCGTAAGTCGTGTATTTGAGTTCTCGTTGTGTGAAATACTGTGAGCTAAAATTTACACGATTTTGTACGCGTGTGTGTTTGTATTGATTGATTATTAAGCGAAAGTCTGTTCAAGTTTAATATTAGGTATTTATGTAAAGTTAATGATGAAAATAAGTGCCTAGTCGTAAGTGTTATTTATTATCAGTTAAGTCACTACATTTATGCTTAAGCTATAAAATGCTTCTTCGTCCATTAGACTGCAGAGGCTATCGACTTTCCTATTTAGCCGTGAAGTTTAGGTTCCAAAGAAAAGCTATCCGACGTAAATAATTAAATAATTAAGCTGAGTAATTACATTGGCTATCTTTTAATATCTTGACGCCAGAATCTCGAAGTGCCTTTAATATCTAGTGATATCTTGATATCGTATGTCTTCAGACGTTGGTTCACACTTACCATCAGAGCTAACAGCTTAGTCGGCATTCTTTGTCATAAAAAAACTCTACCGTGTCATGTTCACTATCATTTTCAAGCTGGAGCTTTATGTCTGTCTGTGCACATGTACGCAATAGTGTGGAGAGGCCTAGGGCTGCATCACCGCACCCACATCAAACTTTCAGCCGCCCGCCGCTCGCCGCCCATAAATCAGACGGAGTGACAACGCCGGACAGTCGGTTACATAATATATAAAGCACCACAATTCATATTTTAGGAAAATTCTATCTCAGAAAATAATATTACATTTTGTTTTATTGTGAAACTCAAGTTGTTTTACTGTGAAACTCTCTACCTGTCTACAAATGGCAAACAAGCTAAAAAGCAAGTGTTTGAAAACTATTTGTCATTTTGATACTTAAATTATTCATCATTATACGATACGTAGTATCTCCTTAGTAGTCTGTGATTATGTATGTATTTTAGTAGATATGTATTTACATAATTATGTATTATGTAGTGTATACATTTTATAATTTAGTAAGCACCTATGTATTTATATATTTAGTACTTGTATTTAATATTATTTCTCAATATGTATTCGTTATACGTCGCCAACTCCCTCGAGTACTTTATTTTTAATCCTATCCATCCTAAGGTTACCTGCAAGAGATCGCTTTTAACGATAAGATCGCCCTTTGATGTGCAATATTGATAAATTCTATTGTATACTATTATATTATGAGAAACTAAATATTAATTAATTTACGAAAGTCAGTTCTTCATGTAGTATTGTAACAAAACAACACATAAGATTAAAAATAACGATTTGTAAAAAAAAGAATTAAGTCACTGAACTAACTAACATAAATAATAAGGATTTAATGCTTTCGATTCGAACTTTTTGCAATAAAAATTCGTAAAAGTTGGAACCTTTACGCTACTATGGGATTGAATAGGATAAAAATCTATTCATTAGTGTTGCGTAATCAAAAAATCAAAGCGTTGAGAACATGTTATTCCAACATAACTGTGAACTACAATGTATAACTATTACGCTTGACACTTGTAAACTCACATTAGAGACACAAAGATACGTAAAAAAAGTATTAGAATTCATTCCTCTTTTATATTTGGATGCCATAGTAATTAAAAAACAAACACAGGAAAATATGTCTTCATGACAGTACTCACTGGACAAATCCTCTCCCGGTTAGAAAGAGAGCGCGCGTGAGATACGTATACATATAAACGGTGTTTGAACTCACCCCAGTGGCACGGATCCGAATTTACACAGTGACCTATTTACGTTACAAGGGATGAAACTCTCTACCAAGCAATATACTTAGATATAATAAGTGACTACTGGGGATGTTTTAGGAGAAATATTCTTATTACAGTTTAATATCACAAAGCTCATTACACTTGTTTCTTGATGAAATTAATAATAAGATTTTCTTAATTTAAAAACATCGTTATAATTTGATCAAAGCTAGGGCTTGGTGACAGTGAAAGTGATTAACTAGAAGGGTTTTCATAACCAGTGGCGATAGTTTTTTGATTATGTAAGCTTTCCTTTTTAATATTAAATTATTGTAAGGTATTATACTTTCTGTAAATCGTAAAAACAATAATATATATCTATAGATAAATCAATGTTATTTCAGTTACAGTGAATGTGATTTAAACGAGCTCTAAATTCAGACATTCAGACGAGTGTGAGAAAAATATCAAGAGAGAAAAACAAGAATTACAGTTATTATTTACAATTATTATTCATTGTGAGAAGTATTACATAATAAACGATATCCACACAAACTTATAAGGGTCTTTAATATAGTGACGTTCTTGTAATTAAGCTGTTATAGATAATTTAAAAAAATATTCACATCTTACCGTAACAAGAAGCAGCTGGAGGTATTATAAGAAAGATTCTTGAATAAAACAATCACATAACGTCACAAAACACGCACTAGACAGTGAAACATCGTCAGAACACACCAGAAGTACTCTTGAGAAATCTTTTTAATACTTATAACATTATTTACAGCAAAAATAATGAGCTCTCCAGTTGTCGGCTCTTGTCCCTAGGCGAAAAGCAAACCATCTGCCATACCGTCGCGTTTCTTAAAAAGGGGTTATTATTAATGCGCCTCTTTGATATAAAGATTATTCAATATGGCGAATAAGAACAAGATGGCCGCATGGGTGCCATGTGAAAGGTTTTGAACGCCTTTGTTGTAGGAACTGTGATTAAAAAGTTGTTGTGCTCGGATATTTTAAATGAACAGAGCAGGGAATTTAATGTTCTTGTTTAAGTATATTTTTATTTAAGTTACATTAATGAACGGTTATGAGTTGATAATCAATTAGTATACTTACAGATGGAGGAAAATAAATTTTATCGACGTACACTACTATATGCGCTATAAAATTAAATACAATAAGACATTACTAATAATTACAAGTTAATATGGATCTTGTCTCAGCATTAAGCTTCAGCTATAATAACAGGAGATAGATAGGTCTTAATCATAAGGCAACAACAATACTGTAAGTAGATTTATAGGCATTTATATCATATACCAAATTATTTTGAATGTATCCATTTTGCGTAATTAGTCACACCGTAATCCAAATTTACTGTCATCTCCATGCATAATTAGAAGTTAATCGATCCTGTAAGAATTCTTTCATGATTTAGATTCAGTAACCACAATAATTGTCATTTAAGTAGGTATATACAAGCTTAGATAGCGGTCTAAAGGCCCCAATTTCGTTGTGCACGGACTAAATTAAATTACATTTAAGTTATTCGCATCTCTTTCTATCCAATTCAATAAGAAGGGATATAATGACTTTTAGGAACATTAGTTAGATCGTCCATATGCTTTTGACATGTTTTAATCGTCATGTTATATCTTGCGCGTTAAAATAAGGCTAAAATGCTTAAGAGACGCCATTTTAGAAACGACAAATGATGTCACCGGTCATCTGTCTTTAATGGGAACATCGCATTAAAAGAGTAGTACTGAAGTTTAATTTAAATTAATTCGTGCACAACGGAATCGGAGTCAATGTAAATAATATTTAATGTAAAAAGCCTAAGCCTATTGTTATAGTACCTAAGTCTTTCCTTGATGGTAAAAGTGTGTTGTCCATCCCTCTCCTTTCCTACTCCGGAGAACGCGTGCTGTTCTTCGGAGGCACTATTTCACTGTCGCCACGTCTACTTTGCGCGCAAAGAGATATCGTGTATCGTATCTGTCGTACAGCTAGAGCGTGGAATTCCTTAGCGGCACACGTATTCCCTCCCTTATACAATATGGGTTCTTTTAAAAGAAACGTGATAAAGCACTTTTTGGGCTGGCAATGTGGAGGTGGCTAGGGCAATCTGTCGCATGCTGCACTAGCTATCAACACATATGGACTTCTTTAGTGCTTATCATCAGGTGGTGTCGAGTCATTTACTGAGCAAAAAGAAGATTCCTCGGTAATGTTTTGTTGAAAATTAGAAACATTTGATTTTATTAATGAATACATGCCTTCACAGCAGCTAACAACATCAGAGCATAAGTCATGATAAAGTGCTATTATACGACTAAAATAAAATTTACGCTTATACCACTTTATACCGTTTTGCCAACAAAATGACAAATTACTAACAAATGTGCCTTAATATAACGCTCATCTAAACCACAATAAGTAAAAGGTGTATGGACGATCTAAGTGTTAACTAACTTGACATGTCTATGAGTAATCTATTCTTTTCTTATTTAAATTAAAAGACAGAGAGGCATATAATTTTATTTTAGTTTTAGTGAGTGTCAACAGAATCTCCACTATTGAAAAAAGCTTAAAATTTATAAGTAATTATTATTACAATATATTTTTTTCGTAATTAAAATTTATATAAAATTTGCGTTTGTACATAAATGACACAAAATAATGTATCCGACAATGTATCAAGCGAGAGGCGGGTACCCTGGTGACCGCTAAAGCGCCTCACTACGACACAACAGAAAAAAACACAACAAAACATCTTTTTTACCCCCAGGGAAGGCAACAGCTGCGCTTTTGTCCGGCAATGATACAGCCATGTACACAACCCGTCGCGGCACACACGACTTATCGCACAACCCTCCATCGCTGCAGGGGTATTTAGTGCCTCGGCGTATTCCGAATACGGCTGGGTTACAGGGCCCTTTGTGGAGAGTCACGCTTCATTTGGGGCGAAATTGTGTCGTTTTGTTGTTTCACTCTGTGAATATTATACGCGTACGTTTTGTATTTAAATTTTACAACGGTTATTGTTGATCATTATTTGGGGTTGTCATTTTTGTATTGTATCTTTGTGTACTCACGAAATACGCGTGTCTGATTATTCTTAAAATACTGGATAATTAAAATAGAAACACATATGCTACTAGTAATAACCTATGGATTGAAATGGGGTATTAAACTTCAATACAATTTTAGTTATGATTAATCGGCGTTTCTGCGTAATAAAAAAGGTAAAATGATAACATATTTGATTTTCTTGACAAGTCACAGCCATACGTATTCTAGTTACTAAATTATTCTAAACGTAGTTAATCTTAATTTTATTTACCTAACTACTAAATGACTCTTGTTGCCGAAATACAAACCCCATTCAATTTACAATACAACACTGAATAAAGGACTGTATACATAAAGCGACATCGAATGACATTTTCAATTGTGTTCCATTTTTAAACGGCGCACTACGATTGGGCCGCGCTTGGTGACAAATGGGCGACAAAATTACGCGGTAGCCAATCAGTGATCTCTATCATAACGGTGTCTCTCCTCAAGTAATCATGTCATTTGTTAAGCGGTATCCGTGTGTCATTTTTTGTATATTTACTTTTAGCTGTGTGTGTTTGTAATTATATATAGCATACCAGGTTTTCTAACTAGATTAATTAATTTTAGATGATATTTACGTTTGGTAATATTCTACTTTTTAGATATGTCATGTAATACAAAATTAAGAAACAAACTATAGCGATACTGCTATTAAAACAATAAAAATGAAATACTTAATACAACAGATTATTTTACCATAAAGCATTTTAAAGCTTAAAGGTAATACAAAGACCTTTGTCTTCTTAGTACCCAAATTGCTCTTTAAACTCCATTTCTAAAGACAATATAAATTCCAGCAAAATATTTATTACAAGTTTATTTCGATCAGATAGCACAAATAAAGACAACAACTTGAACATTGTACATTTAACCCGTTTATTTCATTGTCGCGTGCGCTCGAAATGCCAGCCTTATCTGACTATTACACGCCATAACCCGTCGCTGCGATGGTCGTTTAGATACAGCTAGCACCCAATACGGTCGTACCATACCCACTGCTACGGAGGGTTGAGACTTGACTATTATCAAGTAGTATCACTGTGACGAGTGAAATGTTGTTTTAATAAATAGAATTATCGGGAGCTAGAGATTAATTAATATTCATTATTTTAGATTCGCTAACCGTTTGAAAAAATTGTTCTATTGTTGTAAACATTGTGTAAATGTCGCTCAGTGTATAATCCTCTTAACGCTGAGTCCTGTATTAGGTATAGCTTGTAGGTCATATAACGCTTATGTATTTAACTTTGTTCAAGTAATTACTAACCCCCTGCTATTAACCGACCAAAACAGCGTACTTAAGTATATCACAGTTTCAAATTACTAGCAGTTAACCGGCCCTCAACAACTCATAAAGATTAAAGATAAGCTCGTGTCATTTGTTACAATATTTTTTTTAGTGTTGACACGTAAACTCGGTGATTACATATCATTTGTTAGATTGTGTTCGATAAAGGCGATCGTTAATCATATTTCTGTAAATATGAAAATTAGTTGCTCGTAATAATCTAGTGGTAAAAAAAACTAGTTATTGGGTCATTTCGACCCCTGGAAGTTGGAAGTTTAGGGTTATGATACGGCTTACTTTTTATTGGAGCAAAGATATAGAAAATATTAATTATAATTTATTTAAAATACTGAACTTAGTAATTGTAGATTTTATGTCAGTGAAATACAATATTAAAAAATTGTCAATGGAGTTCCACATGTTCAAATTTTACTACTACAGCTACATGTTTTAAGTGGCCAGGATAAAATTCCACTGTAAAGTTAACTAAAATACAAACTATCATATTTTGGCTTCATATTATTACATTCTAAACTCTGTTTATAAATATATAAGGAAGTCTTGTTCTTATAAAAAAGCACAGTCTTAACACTTCACAAGATTTGACCATTTTTCATTATTTATGCATCGATTATAGCAAATTAAAAACTTTTATGAATTCAGTAAAAATTAAATTAGCTAATTATACCAAGTACCTATTTAGTTCAACTCCAATATTTACTTATATCTATGTATTTATCCACTACCTACCTCCATGTATGACGAAGTCTCCATCTGATCTTCAAAATCATGAACTGTGTGTGGTTAAATAATCTAAATAAGGCTGAATAGTGCCAGGATAATAAAAGCATTCTCCATGTATACTCCAATAATTACTAAGTATGTGCTTATTATACAGCAAGTCATTGTCGCTTAGTACAAACTCTTTGATGTATAAAATAGAACTTTGTTTACTATTTCTATGGAGTCGACATGTGTCATACTAACGAAACATTAACTAAACCACAGTTAAATACCACGGGGTTATAATTAACCAGGCCATGTTTAACTCCATCATGGCCGCTCTAAGTGTAGGTAATGGTAAAACAAACACTCTTGTTACTGTTGTCTTGTTTAATCAGCGTTAGAAGTTTGATTTCCATGTGTGGCCTGGTCATGGATACTGATTAGTATCTGTCGTTAGACAGTTTGTCAATGTCATTCGTACTACTTTAAACTCTCTTTTCATTAGTTAGCCTATTTTAAAGGTTTCAATGACTCCTTTATTTCAAGAACGTAAAAGCACAATTTAAACATAGAACTTTCTCAATAAATTCTTTTTTAAATTTCAAAAATAAGAGTGTTTAAAATTTTTAACTAATCAGCTAGCAATTCTCATTGAATGTTGAAAACATCCCAAAACGCCCCAGTGTCGCCAAAACAAAATAAATATTATTATAACCGACAAAACACTTAAAACAAATAACGCCCAACATGGACGAGGACGCCACACACCACATCTGCAATGATTTAGTAAATAAATAAATAAGACCGAAGTCTATTGTGTCGCAGACTTTAGTATAAGATTTTACTCGGATTTATTTTATAACCCCATTTTAATAACACATTTTTTAAACAAAACAAATAAGATACTTTGGTGTTATGTTGAATCAATTTTTGTTTGTGTGTGTTTATCTCCCAAGTGTATTTGATTAATGTCACGGATCTTAAAATTAAACCCCAATAAAAGTACTAGGATAACGCTTTGGGTTCGTACGTTATTGGCCTAAAAACCAACAATATAATATATTCTTTTTAGGTTCGAAATTGAACGAAAATTATTGACATGCAGTTCCAAAATGTTGAAATCAGGAAAAGAACCTAATGTTTTGAAGTTACGTTTAATAATTAATGAAACCTTAAAGTTAGCATAAAGAATATTATAAATCTTTTGAGATAAGAAAGTCTGTGTTTCAAAGCCTGGTAGTCACTAAGGTAAGATATCAAAGCCAAGTTAACTATATTTAATTGTTATAATGAACAAAATGCTCGGGCGGAACAAAATGAACAAACGGCTCGGGTAGCAGTTCTTAAAAGAAAATCGAAATAATATTTTTTCAGAAGCAGTTTTTAAAAATGCTTACCTATCTTGAAGTGTCCGTCACAATCTAAATATCAAGAAAAAATATACGTAGAACTTTTAAACTGAACATTCTCTTTTACAGAATGAATTCTCAAAATAACTAAAAGGTCTCTTCACGCTGGATTACTTTGTCCTTGTCACTCCCGCGACATATGTCAGCCATTTGTGCCTGTGTAAATAAGGCCACCTCGAGCGTCAATGCCACCAGATGTCGTAAGTGTCGTAATTGGTACCTAGCGACGTGACTGACGATTGGCGACATTGTTTCCATAAGGATGGTGTTAATAACTGTATGTAGTGTTGAATAACAGAGGTAATACTGGCAAATTACTTGTAATTATTTTGTTTGGTGTCAATATTTCATGTGCACTTTCCATTATGTGGTTTCGTTTAAAAACGGTTGCCGCAATGTTCTTTAAACTTGGCATGTAATGAGAATAACATTACTTTAAAATAGTCCTTTATCTATGTTCACCCTAGACACGTACCACAATGTTACCTAGGATACCAAAATACTTAAATTATAAAAATAATATTAACAGTATCTTTGTTTTCTGGAAGTTATAGGTAAGATATCCAGTTCCTCTGTAGTGGAAGAATCCGGGCGTAGTCCGCTTCCATCTTCAGCCTTATCTTCACTTACAATCAGATGAGATAAAGGCCATGAAGTACTTAGTAAAGAATTTAAAAAAATACGCAAATGGAAGATTCACAACTCTATGAGAAAAGCTCAAACGATTATTGTTTTGTGCACTGTTTAAACCCATTTAATTATTTAATTAATAATTTATTGTATGTACATAAATAAAAACAAATGAAAACAAGAAAAGATCACAAAAGGTGTAGCTTATGTCTAACAGAAATTTCTTCCAACCCTATCCCATTACGATATCTACCGTGGCAATACAGTAAAAGTCTAATATATTTTATAAAAAAGTCTAAATATCTTGGTTTCTCAAAATCTGACCGCGTCAGGAATTTAAAAATCCTGAAAAATCCCTCAAAAGAAATCCTGAGGTTTTGGTAACCCTATTAGAAGCTGCGATACATTCTTTATTTGGGTAATACAATGACAAACTAGGCAAAAATTCGCAAGTCAAGCTAACTTCATTTTTGACTTCACACTCGTAATAGACACGGCTATTCAAGGGTCAACCACATATGTATGTAGTGAAGATAGTCCCAGTTGCTTTCATTGTCTCTCGATGTTAATATAGGCATATTTCATGATAGTAGCCTTAGCTTTATAGGGCAGCAATTTATGTTAATGGTAGTGTTATCTTAATAGTCTAAACGGTGAACTCAGTAGTTACGTTTGAGGTAGAATAAGCTTCTGACGTAGATATAAAGGTATGGGTTTGAGACCGGGCTCAGGGTTCATGGTTTTTAATGAGTTTTAGTTCCATTCTGCAGTTGCAGCACTTCCGCAATGCCTGTAACAGATGGATTTGCGGCCATTTTGCGACGATGCGATGCTCAAACGATCCTGCCTTAGCCTCGGCCATCTATATCTCTATATCCAGCCAACACGCGCGCTTGTGAACATACTCGTTGGAACATACGGCTGCACTAAGTCGTATTAGATTCTATCAACGGGGAGTTCAGCTCCTGCCACTTACTATTAATTTGAGTAGGATAAAATTAATGAAATTTACACTATAAATTATTATTTAGTAAGATTATTATTATATTTTCCCCCATTTATTTATTATTAACACTAGTTTATAAGTTCACCATGTTACTAATAAATATGGATGTTATCGTTACATGAATCTGCAGTAAAGTATTATTTAAAAGTAAATTTTAACTCTTCCCAGCCCCCCGACGGCTCGAGGGATGGGACCCCTATATACGATATAGGAGGCTAGACGGCTGAGAACCAGGACGACAAAGAGAGGAATCGGCGAACAATTCTGGCTTTATCGAGCAAGATTGCTCACTGCTGCTTTCACTAGGTTTTCATCGAACGGCATTGTGACATCCTCCTTATTATTATTGTACCTACCTATACAAAGTTTTATTGTTGTTAATATAAAAAAAATCAATTAAAAATATTGCTCTTAAAACGCTATTTTTGGATACAATTACATATTAATCAGACTGCGTGTTACAAAACTGTTACATGTTCAAAATAGACGATAAAGACACAATTACCAGCATAATTACCATAGACTATAAATCCTATCTAATCACAACACATACTTAAGGTGACATAGAGCCAGAACGGCTCGCTTCCGGTTAAGTGGCCCGGTACCGGAAGTACGCCGGCCGGAAGTTGTATACAAAGTGAGAGCCTTCGCGTGTGCCGGATAGACTCGGGGAGGAATTCAGGTGAGGTGGTAATATTTATGACTTGACTTCAGGCTAAGCAAAAATTGTGATTAAAATGTAAAAAAATGACTTCATATTTAACAAAGGTAAGAAGAGCCAACGTGTTCCTAAGCTCTTTGTAATGAGACAAATTTTACTCGTGATTTTTTCAAAAGATATGTCACCTTTTTTTACCAAAAACTCTTTGTTGCTTAATAAGCAATTCAAAGTTGAACAATTAACCTTTGGAGTCGTAAGTATACCGTTCGAAACAGTGAAACATCACATAAAAAACAGGAAGTGGGTTTTCATTTTGAATCTTTCATTTGGTCTAATAGTTCATGATGCAAAAGACCTTGAGGCTAAATGCTTAAAGACAGAACAGCTTGACAGTGAACTTGCCATCAATAATGATGATATAATCTATTTCACAACTGGCTGGCCAATGGGTCAGTATTCCAAGCTATACATGTACTCTGGCTCTTCGGTCTAGGGTCCAGGGTTTGGTGGTGCCGGGGTGGATGTTTGTGTGATAAACAAAAATTAGTTCTCGAGTTACAGATGATTATATATATGTATTATTATTATTTCACATAATTCTTGCTGATTTTAACCATTAATTCCTCAGGATTCTATTGCATTATGGATTGCATACATTTCCGGTAACATATTGATACATGCCTAATAACTCCAAAAGTTTTTAGATAAATTTAGCTATTAATTTATCCTGGCCCACTTGGGCGGCTCGATAGTTATCGCGGTCGCGTGCGATTGTCGCGGTACGACGCGACTCTGATATATTAAAGTATCGCGTGTCGCTAAACGCAGGGTAGTTTGTGATACCGCAACGGGACTTAACTGTTAGTACCTATTTTGTGCTGTGTATACAAAGGTTTCACTTAAGCATTGCGTATTTATTATTTAATAATAACCGTCCGATATGGTTTAATTATCGTCGTAGACTGTTGAAATCGTTGACCATTATAAAACTGATTTTGTTTATTTTTCACAGAATTAAATATCTAAGGCCAAAAACTCCTACTTCACCGAAATTTGGAGGAGTTAGAAACAACAAATACGCAAATTATATTATTAAATAAATTACTTTATCACTTTTGACTGACAATTCTTAAATTAAATATAGATAAGAACCAAACTTCTCTCGTTAGTTAAAAAGGGACTTAACAATAAAATACTAAGTTACTCAGTCAAATATAGACTTAGAATGTAAGCACAGTAAAACAGTAAAAAGAATATAGGAACATGTATAATAAATTCACCCAAGATGCTGCAAATGCACAATGGATAATGTGACCTTTTAAAACTAGTTTAAAATAATTATATTATTCCATAATGATGTGAGATTTATTATGGTGATGGGTACTTACCCCAAACTATGGGTTCCTTTATAGTATGGGAAGCGATAGATACATATAAAAGAGCTTCCGAAAGAAAATTATAATATTAAATGATAACTTTAGAAATATCAATTTTGACATGTACAATTTTTAAATGTTTTCTTAATAAAAACAGCCAGCAATTATAAATCGATGGACCGAAGGAGGCCAAATCGTTACAATATCAAATGGAAACTTGATATCCTGAAATATAACTTCATAACCTAGGTTACGAATCAGTCCTCTCATAATTTACAGAACTACCTATTAGATAATGTTATACATTGTGCTACCAACTAAATAAACAAAAATAAAATAATTTTTGAGTAGAAGAGTAAATTTTTACAGTTATCTTTAGTAGTAAAAAAGTCTTAATATAAATGTGCAATAAAACTAGAGGAAGGTATCACTGTACAGCGTACCCATTGCAAAAAATTATAAAAGTAAGAATTACAAAAACTTCTTCATCATCAACAATTTTTGTACAAAACACTCGCTTTGAAATATTCTGATAACGATCAAGGCGTTCCATTCTGTCCCGATTTTGTATGCGTAATTATTTTGTCGCTCTTGGTGTGGGCGGTGCGATTATATCGCGATATCGGGTGTTTGTCACGGTTATGATACATAGAATGATTGCGTGGCACTAAACGTTACAGACTACAGGGTTACTTTACTATTTTATGAACGGAGAAATAAAGTGGATTCAGTTTAGTAAATTACTTCATATTCACGTATGCGTTTGTAGCAGTTTTTGAACTTGCAGGGTGCAGTCGTTTAATATTAAAATGAAACATTGACTTGGAAATAAAATACTTACTACTGCTTTTCTATATATTTACTATTGACCCTATATATACCCTACTACCCTACCCTATTTAGTATATATTTACTATTGACCCTAAGTTCTGATTAAACGGGAAGATTTTCCTCTCCTAGTATAGGATTAATGTTATATGACTATACCTACATTTTCAGTATGCACGATGTATAAAAGTGACTAAAAAATAAATTCAATTGACAACAACATATAAATTCGTTATATAAAAGAGACTTAACCAATCCACTGCGGACATGTTAACATTGACTTTGGCTACAGCACAAACCATATAAAACATGTGTTTTTTGTGCACCCGAAATTCACAGCAAGCTAAAACTAAAATCATGCCAATATTAAGCATTTTCGAGTGTTTGATCTATTTGTATTAATATGTCCTTTGTTACTAATATAGAATAGAAGAAAATATATTCTATTAAATTTTTTAGAATAGAATATATCTTTACATTACATCAACCAATTTAAAAAGAGAAACAGATTACTAATTTATTTATTTTTAATATAATTTAATAGGTAATTTGGTAGGTAATTTTTGGTAAAACTAAACCAAACCAAAAGGTTTGGTTTAGTTTCTAATAGGTAATTTTTTACATAGGTAATTTGTAAATGTAATTACAAATACAAGGCTAACAAATTCTTGGGCCGCTTCTTCTCTGCAGCTATTAATTCGTCGAAGCGGTGGTAGGGTTAATCGGGAATATGCTTATTAGTGTTTGTTTTAATTTTAAAATAATTTACTTAATACATAATTAGATTCTATAACTGGGACAATTTGCAATGACCCGCTTTATAACGACTGAAAGTTATCACTATTACCTTTAATTCAGATACATATTCCCTGTTTTGACGATTTGAAAGATCTTAGTAAATGAGTCTATTTAAATAAAGAAAGCCTATGACTTTTGACTTTGACTTTGAATTTGAGATGTTAAAACATACATAAATAAAGATACTTTTTTTTCATAATCGGTCTAAATCTTAGGTGTTTTACGAAGCTGGTCGCTTTTACAAATTGAACATAGCAAAAGTTGTTTATTTTATCGAAACTGGAACTCGAACAACTTTACCATTTTTACGTAAGATATCTCTTCCAAGCAACGGAACGGATTACGGTAATTACTAACCTACAATATTTTAAAACATTACGACTAAATTTTTTTTTTTTTAATCGAATCGGTTTCAACTTTGGTTTATTTTTCCGAAGCGTCCGCGTTGGTGGGTATTATGACAGGCGATGTTTATAATATAAACATACACAAATGCAGATTGAGTACAACAGATATTGTCGTTGTCAATGCGGACCTAAACAAACCGATGGACCGTTAGTCGGCGCTTCGAAGACATAAGGAAGGATACACACGGTAAGACAAGTTTAGATAAAGCTAACAACAGCACACAATTATATTTAAGTATTAATTAATTTTGCTTGTATTAACTTAACTGTGAGAAATTGATCTTTTGAAAGGCTTTGACATTGATTGTGCATAACCACTGATACTTTTTAACTGTTATTTATGGTAGCTTTTAAATCTTAAATATTCTAATTACTAAGGTACCTAAGTATTGACAATTTAAAATCTGGAATATGTAATTAACCCTTTGAGGATGGCAGACGTATATATACGTTTTTCAATTTTTCTCAAAGGACGGTAAACATATATATTTGTTTCTCACTTTTATTCATAGATATCGCCCTTTTTATTATTCTGCGGTATTCCCTCCAAATATATATTTTTACCTTTCGGCAATGGCAGCATCAAGTAGAATATGATTTTCGACGTAATGCAGTGTGGTATTCATAAATATCAACAGGGGAAACAGGAAATTTTATTTTTAAAAAAAATAGCTGTCTTCAAAGGGTTAATAACAGAAAGATCATTTCAATAATATGAAATAATTTGATTCGATTTATTTTTAATATAACAAAGAGTAGGTTTCCTACCCAAAACCGATTGTTTACATCATTTAAATAAATTCTATAATATTGCAGCCTATAACTCAATCATCAGGTGGCATCCACTATACTTTAATTAAACGGGTTAACTTTCTAAACATTACCAAAATTTAGTAAAACGTCGCGTGTATGGCAAACAAAAGAAACTTTTAATTAGATGCTTATCATATCGACCACCCACAAGGCGCCGACGCACAGAACGACACGCTTGCGACACGACATGACTCAGTCGCTTTGTCGCAGGTGGGCGTGCGAATCGCTTCACTATTTCACATACAAAATCGACAGATAAGATTCTTTCATTAAACTGTAGCGTGTGGGTAGGTGAGCAAATATGTCGTTGTGAAAACAATAGGACTTAAATGTGTATTTAAAGGTTGTATTTCACAATTATTCTTCGCTATAAAGCAAATCACCAATATGGAGATTCTGTGAAGGACTAGACGTGACAATAGAGTCTTGTCTTCATTAGTAAAAATTTGCCAATTTCATCGATATCTAATAATTCATAATTAAATTGGGAAGTACTCGGTAATTGAAGAAATTTCTCCACCAATCTGAAGATATTACTGCCGTCTAACTAAACGATTACTGAGCTAAAAATAACATTAATGACGCCATTTCTTTGTAAAGTTAATTGCTGTAAAAATAAAATTCGCTGCCATTAAAGGATTAACTTTGTATATTCTGCTAAGCAAGCCTTTTACCATGGAGAAGCTTATTATGAGTTTTATGTCCACCACCACTCTGGCCCAACGTGGGTCGGCAATGCCTACTTCGATACTGGTGGGTATTTTGCTATTAATATTCATTTGGTGTTAAAATTGAGGCATGATATTCTTCTCCTTCTATGAATAATGTCATAATGTTTTAGATTTTGTATCAATTGAAAGCAGTTACAATAACAACAGGACCGATGGATGAACGTTCTTTCCGAAGATTAAAGGAGACAGGTGTGCCCAGAAGACCAGCAAGCTCTTATGTAACCAGGAAACTTTTCCATTCAAAGTGCAACGTGCTCCTTGAATATTATTTCTGAAGCGTCTTTCGAGCTAATAATTCTATAAAATAACCGGTAACCGTAACCAAAAACGTCGAATAAACGTACATATTGATTCAAAATATGAAAACAAAAAAGTAAGTTCGTTGGCGTGATTGCAGCAACTTTTGCCATGGTTGTTCTTTGGATGGGTATGCTCCGTGCTTCGTAGAGTACATTACTCTGTTGGCAACTACTTTCACCCAACAATCCACACTCTTCATGTGGTTTTCCCAGGTTGGAAGGCCCTGTACGCATATACTGTTAATGATACAGCTAGAAAATTTAATATTTTTAAGAACTAGGCTGAAGAAATTGATATACATTCCTCAAAACTCCAAACAAAATGTTACATTTAAATGCTTCCCGTCATACGAATTCGATCTTTGCCTCCAGACCGTCGATATTGTTATAAAATATGAGAATCGATGTGTCATAATATTGGCAACTGAAACACATTGGCAGACAGGCGATCAATCTTCCGGTAACAGTACTGTGAATCTGATTCTTGGTTTTATATTTCGGTCAGTTTTTCGAACGATGACAGTACCCGTTGATTTCAATTGAGGGCCTGAAAATGCATTGAAATACTTGACAGAAAGTTGGGTTAATGATGCGAGTTATTGTGAACGGTTTGATGTAACGTTATTTTCGAGCGTTACTTGTTCAAGTAACTTCACTTTATGGTGATGAGGTAGATATTTAAAGACCAGCAAACTGTCAAACGTTCTCATTTAATATTACATTCAAAGATATGACGATGATATTCAGTTTTCTTTAGAGGGAGTTGTTCAGGTTAATCTACTGGATACGGGATACGGGATTGTTTTGTGAGGCAGTTCTTATAACATTCAATAAGCCTTGATAGCCGAGAAAGCTTTTAGGAGAGCCATTTGTAACGTAGGTATAATAACATCTCTAAGACCCTTATTTAATTTTTTTATCTTCTATCAGTTCCCTATATACACATATTAGTAATTTAAACGTTCATACGAACCCATCAAAATTTATTTAATAAAACCAATAGATTAATACTTCCCACTATAACCACTTCCTATTGTACAAATAGTTCCGCAATGGTCATACAAATTTATGAGAGATTGAATAAAGAAATTAAAGTTTTCCCAGACCTTTGTTCTAACAGAAATTAAAAATATGGTCAGAAAAAATCCTTTATTTTGTACATGAGTTCTTTGAAAGATTTTATTAGAGTAACTTTTTATTCAAAATAGTTTTAAGTATTAAGTTGTAACTCGATCATTTAAAACCAGCACGAATGTTTACTTAATGCACAAAATGCTGTGTAAGCATTGGAATTATATTATAACATTCATACATTTTTTATTATATTAATAATAAAAAATTTATGAATGTTATAATATTTATACTTATTCCAGGCAAAATAAAAAACTTTATCTTTATCAACGAGGCCTTAAATTAACGATTATTCAATATTAATTTCATCAAAGAATAAAAATGCCTTGAAAAATAAAATAACTCATTTATCAGCTACATCTTTAATTACTGTTCAAAATTAGGTTATTACTAATACCACCGAATAAGCAAGGACAATTATCGCTCATTATCGCTGTTATTATAGGTCGCACGCCACACAGCGGATTTGTGCACACGAGGACGAAACAGGGGTGGCCAGTTGAAAAACATCAATTTTAACCGTGATTCACCAAATCATTGCATTCATATTATTTATTGCTTTGTGATGCAAATTACACTTTAAAAGGAACAGTGTTTTGAGAAAATATTATTGAATACATTTTGTGGATGTAATAGAGCTATATTTTCTGTGTTTTACTTAGAAGAAGTTTTAAAACTTTTCAATAATAGGCAGCCCTAAGTAGAAACTGCTCGTATGATTAATGGCGCATCCTCTTTGTTCGTTTGTCAGCTACCTATTTGACGTTAATTGGGCTAGTATTGCGCGTCAAGGTAGCAACTAAGGTTGTATTTTGCAATCAATTGCGTTTAATATAAGTAGGAATCGATCGAATTAACTAGTGCAGGTTAACATAGTAAATTATAATATCTTAAACTAAGCTAACTTATTTTTGATTTGACATCATCAAGATCCTAATAACAAGAACAAGAAACAAGATAATTAATGATCCAAGGGTTATTTCAATGGGTCTCCGTTTGATAAAAGTCAGGGTTATAACTATATACATATTCACAGCTCTTCCACCATAGTAAAGATATATATATATATATATACACCTGACCTACCTTCACGAGATATCTCATAGGGAGTTGGAGTTCATAACACCAACGCTGGCCTATTACAAGTTGGTGGCTGATAGCAGTTGCTATAACAACCAAGGGTGTAACGTGTCTTCCAATGTACGATCTCTTCTTTACTAAAGATAGCTCGTAAATATAAAAAATTTTACTACGCAAAGATCTGTTACAAATATTCATGTTTATCTAAATATTATTTATCCTAACGTCCCCAATATAATTTATTTATTTTTAGCAGTTATTTCTTATATGCTGGTTTCCTTCAGGGAACAAATCGATCATTTTAAATTAGATGAGGATTAAACTGTTCATAATGCCAGACAATGGTTTAATGCTTCGAATCCCATTTTCAGTATACTTTTAGGAATGAACGCTGAATGTAAACTTAAAGTTATGATACTACCACACACGATCCTGAGCCGCCCGAATATAGCAACAAATTGTGTCGTGGTCACGTCGGTTGACAGTACGCGGACACCGCGTAAACACGCGCATAATACTCCATAAAAGCATTTACGTGCTGTGTGGGTGGTCCTAGCCCATGGGACGGACCAAAATAGGATGCGCGTGTTTGGACTTCATATTATTACTACGTACGCCCTGTGAGACTGTCTTAGAGCGAGCTTCACGATAGTTTCTTGTAATGGCAATTACAAATACGATTAATTTGACAATAAACGTAAGCTAGCTATCTACCTAATCAAAAACTTGATAAAACAATATTGCTTTTTTATGTAATTAAAGCACGAATGAACCAATGTTATGAAAAAATATTCAAAATTGAAGAAAATATAGATCCAATTTCCCTAGTTTTAATTGTCAAGAGGTCATTGGAATTTGTGTATACAGTCGTTTAAAAGAGACACTTAACCCATTATAATATGTAAGTATATCCTATTTCACAATTAAATCATCGCAATTCAGTTATAAAGAATATTGGTGAAGGTATCAACTTGAATATAGGATATTCAAACTAAGTTCTTACCAGGCAGATAAAGAAAACTATAGGGTTTCATGTAACTAGTGTTCCAAAACTTAACAATGTAAAACTAATCTGTTATATTCAGTTCCAAGATTAGCGAAGACACTAAATAAGCCTTCCTATCTGATTTATTGATCTACTTGCTTTACGACCGTCAATATTGCCGGTAGCAAACTCGATACAGCTCAATCGATAACACTCCGAAATCTATAAAACGATGGTTAACCCACGACCCTGTTCACACCAAACTGTATCCTGTCACACTAACGAGCTGCGAGCTAAACAAACTTATCAACGACAAGATATTTCACTTTAAGTTGCAACTTTAACTATTTTCAACAAGGTCCATTTCAGCCTATAACATTATGAACCCATCGTAAATACATCTCGAAAGTTTATGGGTACAATTAGGCAAGTTTTATGCATTTATTGTGGTAGCCATCTTTGTCAACTTCTGGGAATAGTGGACCATAAGAACGGTGTCATTAAGGACAGTAAACTGAGATGACAGTGTCGTAACGAGATAGATAATGAGCTCGATGTTGGAGAGGATTTCAAACTTTAGCCTTAAAAGATTAGGAATTAGAATAGAATAATTATTGTGCTTATTGAAATCAATCAGCTACAATCTTCGATTATTATAAATACTTTAGTGACGTCTATATTCGTTTAAGGCTGTATCCGTTGGATTTTGATGATGACATTTAACACATGAAATGTCAAAAATTATTGTACAAAAAATATTTCATATACAGATGCTATATTATACACGGATGGTCTTATCGCTAAAAAGTGATATTTTCCAGACAACCTTAGGATGCACGGAATATGCAAGAATACGATAAATAAAACCATTGAGATTTTTTTTATGTAAAAATATATTTGATTCCATGAGAGTGCTGCGTGTACAGTAAAGGATTTTTTGCATAGAATTTTTTAAAATGGATTGGGTTCTACGTCTACGGTTTTCCAAAGATCTCATTACCTTGTTTTACGTGTTGGTAAGATTGGATATTTTTCGAAGATAAAAGAGACGAATATAATAATTATATTCGTCTCTTTTATTGCAACTAGGTGAAACAAAGAGACCGCGAAGTATGCCAGTCTTCCATTCCAAAAGATTCTTACAATGATTTTTGTTGTTAAATGAAACGTGTTATACAAATCTATTTTTAACATACATATATTTTTATACTAAATGTAAACCAAAATCTATTTTTTATTAAAAGAAAGTTATTCAAAAATCTGAAAGTTTGATAACCACTGGTTTACAGCATCAGGCTATGCGGATTATTGATAGGTCGGTGATGTCTGTGTTTAATGGCGTCCTATGGCTGCGTTTATATTGATCACAGATTACTATGTACGTCTTTATGTACGCCGCAACACTGTTGAGACATTTTAAATGACTTTTATGAGTCTGTGAATAACCTTACCTTCCTCGTATTTTTCAGTAATCTTTTTATTGATTTATAGATTTAGGATCTGCCGGCATTTTATTTTAGATTAGATGATTCAATGATATGAATATTCAGCAAGTTTAAGGATTTATGATAGCTCAAACGTTTATGACTTAAAGGAATAGTCGTTCAATAGTTGAGACCTTTCTTTATTTAACGGTATCAACATTATACAAAAATATAGTGCTTTCCGTCCTCAACTAAGACCGTAGTAAAAAACTTGACTCACTCAATAGGATGTTATTGAAATTATAAATGAATTATTGGATTTCTAAATACACTTAATCAATTACGATGATTTTAAATTTAAATAGGTGCGTTTTTACGGACCCAGAAATTTACAAATATAAATATAAAATTTAAGCAACGGAAAGTGGAGTCTTAAGAAATGTATTTATTTCATAAGTAATAGATGAATATTCAAAACGTTATATTCTCACTAGAATAATACAAATATTATTCTAATAAATATTGTTTAGCGAGCTTTTTATTTGTTTACATCTAGATAGAAGAACCATCAAATAATCTTCTAATAAAAACATATCATAATCAATAATCTCTGAGAAAATATGCCTAAAGTTTCAAGTTAAATATTCGCAACTGCAATAATTTTTTTAAACGGGCAATGAACGGTAGTGTTGTATGAAATATTGCATACTTGAAGAATTATACACGTATTTAAATCAAGCCCCATATCATCAGCTCAGTAAGGCACCCAAGGCAGTACGATCGTATTACAGACACGTTGACATGCGTAGGCGCATCGCTCTTTTCACACAAGCCATATTCATAAAACCTTTTATAAAGCCCTAAATCTAGCGAGCAAGAGTTCAATTTCATCGGTTTTTCTGTACACGGTTACTGGTTTTTAGTCAGCAATCCTTTGAGTAAAATTGAACACAAAGATATAAAGCTTAAAGTTCAATAAAGCAAATCATTAGGAAATAAGTGCAGCGTTGTGAAGAATTCTGCAATGTTTTTGAGCGCTATCCTTATGGCGTTCGTAATAGAGACTTGAATAGCATATATTTTCTACTGCTGATGTTCCCGCACTGGTCATACGTCCCCGGTAGGTGCTCGAGATGGCTATTCCATAAAAGCCCTTTGTTTTGTCCGTGTCAGCAATATGTTTCCTAATACAAGTACATTGTGCATACCGTTTTCTCATTAAAATTGTGAACTATCGCTGCAAGATGTTCCACAAGTTCTCGTGAGTTAAAGTAGTTAAATCATAGTTTAGTTATAAGACTTTGTCTAACTTCAACAACATTTTATAATTATGATCCACACGTCTACTTTACGCTTTTTTTGTCGCATAGTCAAAAGGTGATATCGTGACGGTACACGTATTTTCTCCTTCATACAATTTGGGTTAAAAGATGGCATGAAAAGGCACTTTTGGGCCAACAAGGCTATGGCAATAACCTCCATCTTACATCCCATACTGCACTATCTATCTTCTCCTGTCTCCTCCTAGTTACCATCTAGTGTTATCGAGTCATTTTCTCTGCTATTTATATAAAAAAAATACTATGAACACTCATTAAAAAATATTATAATCTACCAGAAGCTTTGTGCTATTTTGATTGGAAACTAAACTCTGAGCGCGTAATCAAGCTTAAAAACAAATCCTACATCTATGGAGTTAACCTAATTTTGAATAGAATTATCCATCAGACACACTCATCGACTATGCAGGCAACCACATCTTGTCTTTAGACTAGGAAATGTATCGTAAAAATTTTCATTTTTTTAATATTAAGCTCAGCAAATGACTCGACACCACCTGATGATAAGCAGTAGAGGAGTCCATATGTGAAGATAGCTAGTGAAGCATGCGCTAGCCACCCTCACCTTGCCGGCCCATAAAGTGCTTTTCACACCTCTTTTAAAGGAACCCAATAAAAAAAATTAAAACTAACTAACGTAACCTTAAAAACATTTGCAACTAACATACTGTACTACAATGTTTCTGCTTTTGATCTATAATCCTAATTTAGGCGATTGATTCGATTCACGGGGCGTTGTTATGGCAACTGTCTCGTGCAAATGTCAGGACAATTAGGCCGTGTCCAATAAGCGCTCCATGTATGCAATCGACGGGATGTCAATTGGATTTGCCTATATAATTGACTGTACAAGGTTGTTCTAATTGTTCGTTAGGATTGTATAATACGATTTTGTAATCCTATCAAAATGGAATATAGACTATCTACTCTTTACGTGTATATACTAGTACACATCACACCGTAGACACAATTTCATAAAAATTGTCAGATTTAGAATAAAACAGTTGTCAAATTTTTCAAATCAGAAGTACTTAAAAATGGGAGTGATAACGTCATTTCCGTTTTATTTGATGATCGTTCTTCTTTACGTACAATATATAGATATAGAGTTCACATAAAAATTGAAATCGTAATAAATTTTTTTTTGTTATAACAACAATATGGAATATAAATTGTGATTAATTACCATCTAATAACTTAGCTTTATGTGTAGATATTAGGACCTTTTCTAGATAGAATAGCGCTGTAGATAGTATTATGTGGAAATATTTGCAGTATGTCGCATGCTCCACTGGCTATCATATGGATATCATTCACATATGGACTCCTCTACTGCTTATCATCAGGTGGTGTCGAGTCATTTGCTGACCTTAATATAAAAAAAAACTTTTCCTTCAATACACAGGCAACCCAAAATATATAAAACCAAATCGCAATCCAAAAGAGGATAGAATTTTTTTATCAATTCAACTGCTGTTTATATCTTCGTGCAATGCGAATCGTTAATTTGATGATTCCATTCGATCGTCGTGTGAACGATCGGAGAACTTTTACTGACCTGAGCGATTGTATCTTGTCAACGGATGTGTTCTTATTAATTGACTTTTAGTTAGTTTTTTTTTTATTAGAAAGTTTGTTTATTAAATGCCTTAAGTAATCGGAGTATCTATTCACGATATTATTTTGAAATCGGTTTAAGAAAAAGCAAGATTGTGGGGCTTTTTAAAAAAAGTCCTACAGAGTAAATTCGGTTTTATAGTAGTATGAAGGCACCAAGGTCAATGATAAAATGTAATAATATTTGAAATCGGATTCGACTGTGTAAAACGAATCCAATAACTTTAACAACTTCTTTTTTTAATTAATCATAATAGGAATGATGACAGAGTTAACGGATTTTAATAAATATCTGAATTTTTTATGACAATAAATAATGTCATAAAAAATTCAGATACAAAGCACCATGAAAGAACAAGTACTTTAATAATTTATGTGTAATATGTTTTAAAGTTCAAAGTTCGGTGGGTATGTCTATTTTCATTTAATTTAATTCTTAAAAAAATACAATATCATTGGATAACCTATACAATATAACTTTCATTGTGAAACTATTACCCGTTTCTTACGAGCGGTTTTAGGCGTTTGAATATTACCAATGTTTCTATAGTCATAACTTTCAATAACTAACCGAAAAAAAATATCAACATGCCAATTAATAGTCAGCAATATTGTTAAAAATGGATGAAGAATATTTTTAACAAATTACAGTAATTTATAATTTGTTACGTTTGTAATTGAATTTGATTAAATGGCTTCTAGAGTAGGAAATTGACCTTTTAAATTTGTACCTACTCCCGCTTAGCTTGAACATTTTAAAAATGAAAAGTGTTTGTATTGTTCTGTACGACGGCTTTGAATATTTACTGCTATTGCAGTAATAAAGCATTATAGGCTTGTTTAATATTACTTATTGTATTGTTAAGCTTTGACAAATAGGATAACAGATATATTGTCATAAAATATTTTCCTTATTTTGATTAATAGATTTCCACCCCCATTTTTATCGTTCGAACTGTCAACTGTCACCGCCTGACACAGGAAAAGTGAAAAAAAAGTCACCGGATGTCAGCAGTCGGAAGTGTACGTCCCCACCCGAATGGGCTATCAATCAAGCCTAGAGGTTTGTGAACATTTCGATTAAAAGTTTTTATGGTATAAAGGTGTGCACAAATCAATGAACCAACCGAATTGTGTATTCTCGAAGAACACTTAATAATATTTACTAGGTATTTTTAAGCCAGGTTACCTGTATTACGTTTCATCGTATGTATGAAATTCTTTGTTATAAATAGGCAATATATAACAGTATATTAAAAAAACAATATTATTTTAAGAACATTTAACTGATATTCTATTGAAAAAATCGATAATTTCACTGAAAATGGAAAAAGCAACACAACTAATCTACCTATAACTATTTGTAGTTTTTTATTTATTATTAATAGTGAATGTTGATTGATTTTAAAATGGATTCTATGTTTCACAGTATGTATTTTTTTTGTATGTGATAATACCAATTTTATATCAAATGCACGCCGATTTTCAGAATTATTTTTTGTATATTTCTGAGCTGGCTCCATTGTTACCAAGTCAGGATCTGATCCTGAGGATCCAAGGGAAACAATAATGACGGTCACCCATCAAACTTTTACCATAGAAAGTTACCACTGGAAATTGTGAAAAAATAAAGCTTGAAACAAATCTAGAAATGGATTTCAATACACCGAAAGGGTAATTCATTTAAATATATAAAAAATCATAAAAACGGCAGTTTACATTTTCTAGTTTATTTCGTTTCCAATAAACAATCATTTACTAGAATAAATTCCAAATAGTTCATAGATTAGTACGAACCTTAAGCATCGAACACTCCATTGCATCTCAGATGTTGGCCACGATAGCACTTGATTGGTGAGAGCGAGACGCACGCGAAGTTCTTTATGGCAAATCTTGATAAAGCTGAAATAAATATCAAATTTAAACGTCTTTATTAAAAGTATACTTAACGATAATATTTTATTATTACATATAAGATAGTTAATAAATCGAATATCGCATGAAATAATACACAACATACGTCACATTAAGATAAAATCTTCAGAACACTTTGACTTCTTTTCTCCAGAGATATTATAAGTTCAATTTATTGCATAAGTTAGTACTTATTATGAACATTTTAATGCAATATCTTAAAAGACCTTTACCGTACCTATTTAAGTAAATTTTCTTCATTGTACGATATCAATAGTACTTAAGACATTTAAATAGTAGCTAAATTAATGTTACCAGCCCCTTTTTGCTTAACTTAGAATCTATTGCTATCGATTTCATTTTGACGTACGCCATAGTTCCATTGCCGCTTCACTGTATATCATTGTGACGTTTCGCTTTTATTACGCAGTAATGATTTTAAAGACGAATGCCGACGATGAATATGAAGTAACACAATAAGGTCCCAGGAAATCAAACTCGAGGTCAAACTCAATATTTTGATCTAAATATATCAATAAATAGATCGACCGGCAATCTAGTTGGTTATACAATCAAATCATAAATCGGACACGTCTGAGAGACAATGATTTCTATATAATTGAGCTGATGCTACCGACTATAAATTTAAGCCGGCGCCGATAAATAAGATGCGTGGGCGACCAATCTGAACGTGCGCGATCTAAAATATTAAGCTAGCTTCGATTATTGATAGGGATATTCAAATATTGTATTAAATAATGAAATTAAATTGACAAATGGGTTGTGAAAGAGTTATAACTCTTTTAACTTTATTTAAAATGTTTTCTTATTTATTATTTACGGTGAATGCTAAGTTAGAAATTACGTATATTATTTATTGTTTTTCAAGTAGTTTAAAAGTAACTGTTATTGTTCGTCAGTGTGTTCAGTTAGAAACGTTCTAGCCGGCTTATTTGGTACTGTAATATAAAGTAATAATCCATTACTACGTCAAAAGACAAGCTATAACAATGATTTTATTGTAAAACAGTAACAGTTTTGCATAACTTTATCAATTAAAATATGTCATCACGCGGTCCTTCGTGCTTCGGTGGGTACGGCAAGCAGTTGGTCCTGGTTATTACGTCAACCACTTTAACACACTAAATTGCATTGAGCCTGTGTGCTAGCGTTATTGCACAAACTCCACGTGTATCCTCTTCCATGTAGAATTGCATTTGCATAGCATTAGGACGTATAGAGACTGTTGATGATAATGAGTCATCAAAAAATACATTTGCTAAATACTAATTGTATTTTTGTATTAATAGAGTTCTTGTTTAAAATTCAACAAAGAATAAATGATAATTAGTTTAGAATAAATGTTTTCTAAATACTGATACTCGATTTCAATTTCAATAGCCAATAACTACTTATAAAAAAATTTTATTTTCTAACTTATCTTTCAAGCCAAATTTTACCATTATACAGACCGTCACTTAAATCTAAGGCTTTTTTGTTAGGAACGTAGATATAGATAGCAATTCCAACTAAGTATATAACTCGTCATTTTATAAACTTTACTGAAATGCCGTCTGTATCTGCGTTTCAAACAAAGGAAGAAAGCCTTAATTTTGAACCATGTTCTGTATGATAACAGAATCAGTTTGTAGAATGAGAAACGTTTACTTAATTGTACCACAGTAATTACCGAAGAATCTTAATTTTGCCGTTATCGTTCGTTCACAGGTAAAGGATACGACAACCTCATTAACAACCAGACCGCGACTTCCAAGTGATATGCTCACGCGCAACAACCAACATATCTAGCACCTCCGAATTCACAACCCCCATCTTCATAACCTTTTATTTTGAAGCAGCGTATATGCCTTCTTAAACTGGTTACAATGTTGTGTAATTTATATTAGCAAGAATAACAATTACAAGACACGCAGTAGATGATTCTGTCTTCGTGTTTTGAAACTTCGCATTATTTTGTCAAGAATCAAGGCTTGATTGAAACATTGAAGCTGTGACTAAGTACACAATGTCAGATTTTAATTAACGCTTATATTCACTGCCGACATGTTGGGGCTTGTTAAATATGTTAGTGACCTATAAATTAGCTGTCAGAATGCATTTGTGTAATTACATATTTAGGATCAAGTTTTTTTAATATTTACAAATAATTATTTAACAACGTTCTCATTAATCGTTCAACAAACCTGCTGTAAATAGTCTTCATTTTAGAAGGCAATGTGTAATATCGAGATAAGATAACAATCTTGGCAGAATAAAGCTTAGATTGAGCGAAGATTTGGATGCTAGTTAAGTTGTAATGTACAGCTCTGATCATACTTACGTGAAAAATAATGCATAAAAAATTTCTATGATGATTAGGGTTGGTAATTTTAAGTATTATAATACTACAATAAGTGTAAATATGATTAAGGTATTTTAATAAAAAAATTAAAACACTATTTCTTGTACAAACACAGGTAACGCTTTGAGTTTTTGTTATTAAATGGAAGACAGACTCTTTGGTCCGCACATTTTTGAATTTAGAAGATATGTTTGTTTCTTGTTTTTAATGTTACAATTAGTTCTCTCTTTCTCTCTCTATTCAATTTTTTTCATTCAAATGTCATATAATGCTACAACTTATTTCTGCTACAATTCTACACATTTCATTATGTTAATTTTTAATTATGCCTATAAAAGTAAAGTTTTTTAAGTTTAAATACATTAGAAAATGATTTACCTTTTTTAAATGACATAATATCTTATAAATATAAAATTAAAACATATTTTCGGGATTTTTTCATTTTAATAATGAATTTTTTGTAATGTATCTATTTTCATTAATATAGAATTAGGGGATGTTTTTTCAACTCTCAGATCCCATTGAAAAGGTGACAAGTTGACAGAGAAATTCCACAAAATCTGCGAAAACGTCAAAATTATTAGCAGGACGTAATAATTACTAGTTTTTTAAGTAATAAATATTCACAATATTTGCAATTAGATAGCTGAGTGGTTTCTTTTTAGTATTTTCTTGTATATAACCACGGTATATTCACCCTAATACAGCGGCGAGTAGTAGAAGCAACACTTATTTAAGTTTATGAACAGTTTTATTTATTTTTCGTAACTTCTCTTATATCCGCTTCAATTTAAGAACGCGGTGTAACTTTACTAACAAACCCAATTTACGTCAAAGATTTTCACAACGTTACCCCAAAACACGATGACTAGCAATCTTTCAAAGCCCTCGAAGGGAGAAAAAAGTGGGAAAAACGCGTTCCTCTTGAGATATCAATTTAGGAGATATTACAGACTAATCTGTCACATCAAGATTGGCCCCAGGAGTTAGCATAGTAAACGTGAAACGGTGTGTTAAGTCGAAAACAGTGTTTCCTATATTTGGTCCTTTATTGTTCAAAATAAATGGCTAGTTAGAGGTAATTGAGCATGTCGAGTTCTTCAATATGTGTAATTTCTATAAAATATAAGCACGTGATTCTTTCTTCACTTTTTTTTAAGTTCTTAATTTGAACTAGTAATTATTAATATAAATCCCAACGTTACTAGCAGCACAAATCTGATTTTGCTGGCTTTTGAAGCCTGTTCAACTGTTATGTAAAAAAAAATATGTATTTAATTATTTTTTTTGATTTGGCTTCGATAACGAAAACAAGGCACCTTTGTTGTTTTTCTCTGAATGGCTAAATCAAATTTGTTCCTCCTCTTCCGTGCTTTGGAATGCACGCTAAGCCGTTCGTTCCGGTTGTTACGGCAACCTTTTGTACTGACCAAGCTGTATTAGGCCAGGTGGTGGACTTATGGTCCAAACACTTCATGTGTTTCCCCCGTGTAAGAAAGCCTGTGCCTAATAGTGACTATTAAGCGGTAGATGATGATAATGATGATATTTACCTTACTATGACACTGATCTTTAGTATAATCTAACATATATATAGATAGCTGTTTTATCACGCTTACAGCCTTTTAGGGTTTAACTGAGCTTCAGTGGTACAATAAGAATATCATACTGCATCTTTCTTGCCTGTGACTTAATCGTGTCTCCCCCATTTGTATTTTTTATTCTTTTCTCTGGAAAAGTTCCCTCGGGCACAAACAATGTCAGACGATCTTGTTAATTTCTTCTGGTAAGAGGGAATTAAGACTGTCTTTCTATTGGTGTTGGTTAGGGACTTAAAATTTTGTCAATCTAAAAAATAATAGAATTAACTTGAAAGAACTTAATAAATACCACATGGATCTTTGTGGATTCAACTTTTCTGAAGGCACAGACTTCTTTCGAGATTAGTCACTTAACATTATCCTTACCCTAGGTTATCTCCACTTGAATCATATGATCCTATTAGAAGCTATAAATCGTTATCTATTTGAACTTTTCAACCAATTACTTATATCGGCAGCTAATAATTTCTTAGGTAGATATTGAACAAATAGTATAGGTTTATTTAATATATTCTGAAATACTTACTTTGCTACTTTCGAAACTATGTTAACTTCATATTTTAATAAAATGTCTTATATTAAAATATTATACAACATTAAAATGCACAATGTTAGTAAATTTTCAAAATAAAAAAAAAATCAACGAAAAATCTTGCGTTATTTTAAATATTTTTGAACAACAATATCTTATAGCTACTTAGGTATATACCGTTTAAACCTGGAGCTGATGTCCACGTAGGTTCTACCTACTTATGTCGTAATTGAATCTTGAAACATTTTTGTTATTAAAGCTAGCGAGGTAGCTACTGAATGGAATGTAGAACTTAAAATAATAATGATAGTGAAAAAAAAATATATTTTAATCCCAAATGAAGTCATAAGTACCCTCCAATTGCTGACATAATTGCAGTGATTTAATTCGCGTAATTAAGCTGCTTGACTACTAAAGAATTTGAACTCTCTTAATTCGTCTGGTCTCGTTCTTTTTAATACCAAAAAGGGGGACCTGCAAGCAAAGTATCATTGTACCCTCGCGCCAAAATCTTTTATCGTAACTCCCCAACGATCGCTCTTTTTGTATAGAACCCTCGGGCAGAAAGACATCGTAATTGGCTCATTGTTTTATTACGAGCTGTGGCGATTGGCTTTTTAGCAATCTTCTGTTTTTTTTAATTTTGTCAATGCTCTTTTGTTAGATGTAGATTTGGCATTTAGTTCGAAGGGCGATGTTCGCTTACCTTATTATTTCTGTAGGCCGTATGGAGAACAGCTTTATACACTTTTTGAAGTATCTACAATAACTTCAAAAAGGGCATAAAGTCAGTGTAGTGAAATGATTTTTATTTACGTCATTGAAATTCATAATTATTCCCTACTCGCTTAATATCGCTCTCTCGTCTTTCTAAGAAATCAAGTAATTGAACGATATTGTAGACAGGACAACTACCAAAGACAGGTACATCGATCAATATTGGTATTTTCTTTAAAATTTGGATTGGCAAAAATCATTTCATAATGCAACGGTAAATTCACATTACTGTTCAACAACTCAGAGAGCATCAAAATGTATTGTTAATTAATAAAAGACATTAATCGAACCGGTTATAAGAGGCTTAAGGCAGCTTATATTGTAATTTGTAATTGAAATACGCTGCTTTGTTATAGCGACTCAAAATATTTTGGTTTTTGAAACATGTTAAATATTTTAAGTTTTTTATAACAAGATATTTTTATTTAGCTAAGCTAGTTATTAAGTAATACCCGGTTAGTAACCACTTCAAGCTATCACTATTACAAGTGTACCTTCAATAATATTTATTTATTTTTCTCATACATATTCCCTGTCATGACTATTTAAAAGAACTTAGTAATTGAGCCTATTGAAATAAAGATATTTTGACTTTGACTTTGCCGCTAGGTCTTGTTCGCACACCCTGTGTTTCTCCTCTTTGGCGCTCATAATTTTTTGACAAAAGGTGTGATAAACTTACGATGTATCCAGTACTTCTCTGTATTGACATTGACCTCGTCCAACTGTCTTAAAGTGAGTCGTATATTATCTTCTCATCTTTTTATTTTGCTTTCCAATTTTCTGTTGCCGGCTCAGAGTTACCAAAGAGTGACTTGCTTGCTCCATTTGTTTCTTTTACAGAGGAACGTGGGTCTTATCTAGCGGATAATACGTGGGACAATTCAACAGTCAGTATGTCAGAAACACTGATTTCATTTCTTAATTCCGAGTTTGTAATTCTATCACTAAATTTAACCAACCAACAACTTACTACTCTCCATCACTAAATGACATCAAGCAAGTTTTTCTCCGAGGTCATAAAGGGATCTGGTCTCATATGTCAAACAGGTCAGAATGCGATTGTAAAATGTTTTGCTTTTAAAATCGATGCCTATATCTCCATTTGAGATTCTCACGACGCATTTCTGAATGCCACCAAAAGGTCTTAGCTAATATTTGCTTACTCTGCTTTTCAGGGTGGAAACGAGTCCAATTAATAAAAGATTGTAAAAACATTTCAGCCATTTTTGGGTCATAAATAGTGTAATTTACCCGACTTTTTCATATTAATGATAAAGGAAGAATACTTCCCTCTCTTCCCACAAACTCACTAACGTTCGTTTGAACGTAACATCCCTCTATCACGGGGTTACAATGTGAAACAAAACGAGGCGATCGATTGTACCGGTGTCCGTGCATCTGCCTGCCCCATGAATCATTATTAGGGCTACCATCAAAAAGAACATAAAACTGGGACAAATAAACAAATGGAAATCTTTTACAGAATAAGTACAGCCTTTGAGCTGACTTCACTTTTTATTTCTTTGTGTCATTAGGGTGGCTAAAAAGGTTTGCTTTTTTTGGACAGTACGTGAAATAAAACATCTTTTAAAAAGATTAATCATGTACATTACAAATTAATTTATCAATAAAAATGTTTGCACGAAAAAGGTACACAGGTCATAGATTTAAATCTTTAAATATCCCCTTACAGTTCTAGTCCTCCTCACACCCAAAAAAAAATTCTGTTTTGGCAAGAAAAGTAACACCATGAACGGAATTTGTTACGATTCCTAATTTTTCGACATTTTAGAATCTCACTAGATAGATTTAATCTAACGGTATTTACAATTTTCCGTTGACGTATTAAGAAGCGACTGTACACCAAGAGATATCAAGCTGTTTCTTTTTATCACAGCATATTTTTGGTACTCTTTTTTTAAATGAGCATCGTTCTTTACTGTTCTTAAAAATTTTTGGTGCATTTTTACAAGTACGAGGGCATTTTGACGTTTCATTTCATTTTTATTAAATATTCTTATTGAAATTATTGATATTGTGTTCAGCTGAGTACTGTAATCGATGTAACACAGCTGTTCTAAACGTTACAAAGTACTATTTGATACAAATGAAACTATGACAGGAGCATATCTAAAAATTTAAATCATTATCCGCCTAAATGTTACCATAAGAAAATTGGTAAAATTGGTAAGAGTACCCTATAAAGGCTTGATTTTTGTAAAAAAACATAATGAAGCATTATTTCGACAGCATATGAAGAAACACTATTTTATACCGATATACCGATTCCGAGCTTCGATGGCCTTACTCAGTGCTGCACCAACTTGTTGAAAAGTTATTGATGTCAAATATTAGGTACCTGTTAGGACCCTGAACATTGACGGTGGCCGCTATTAGCTTTGACTTCCTCTCAATTTATTTATTTATTGAAGGAAGTTGTAGGCCTGATGATACCATTTCCTCTTCAGTTACTATACTAGCACTTACAATAGATTAAACAATTTGACCGCCCACGTTGTAGAAATATATGAATATATATAAATAGAACTCTTTCACTCATCTAATTTAAATAACTAATTTTATTCATCTTATACAACTAAATAAGCATCTAAATAACAACATTTTTATATATTAAAAATTTTAAACAGATAATTTTAATAAATTTCATTAGTCTTATAACCTTAAAATAGTTGAGTTGTACTGTAATTTCGTTGTAGGAAATTAGGGGAACTACCCGCAAATTCGCCCTTGCATTACACAGTTATACTCAGTCCTCTTATCTCAAATGTCAACTTAGTGATTCTGAGCGCTTAGGGGCTAACCTTACAGCGGTAAGCGGAGCGTTGACTATTGAAATAATTATTTAAAAAAAAATGAAATTATTAGAGGAAAATCATTTAATATAACAGCTTGTTTAGTGATTGGCGTACAGTCAACAAGAAAATAACTGACCATTTTTCGTTGACAACATAAATGTAAGTTTGGTTTTTTTTTTTGAGCAGTTGACGTTTTACCTCAAAAACATTATTTTGACTAGTAAAAAAAATATTGTAGCACTACATAATAGTGCTGCTTCGCCAGTAGAGTTTTCTTCAAAGTTCACACTACTACGCCTACCTTATCCTCGCCCTAACTCCAACCCCGGCTTATGATCAGCCAACTGAATGATCTGCTCAGCTAATAACATTTAGACTAGCCCGAGGCACGACAGCTAACTTTTAATCAGTAGGCAAATATTTAGCCAGTTGCATATTAAGGAGTTGTGCAATTGTATTAGGGCAGTCACGCGCCAGTGCGTTTGGTATTGGCACCGGCTGACTGCACATGGTATGTCACATTGTTGTTACAACCCCTTGGTGGAATGTGAGCAATTATTGAACGGGCTTCAGTGTTTAATTTGGATTTGTTTTTAAAATGATAATAAAAGTATAAAAAAAAATTTCTACACAAAACATTCTCATTAAAGAGTATTTTTTATTAGTTTAAAAAACCAAATAAGTGGTATTATTTGAAATACAATATGAAAGATTTTTGAAATGGCTGACTTACATTTCCTTTAAGTCGCATACTATGCAAGGAGATCTAATCTGGTTATTTATAAGGTTATTTGTCAACTAAAATAAATTCTGTTTTATTCATTAGTAAAATACGTAATACTACCGAGTATATATGGCTACTACAGCTCATTTGGAGAAATCAGGTCGGTGAAAATGAGTAAAGTACTAAATTATTTGCAGATCTATTTTTATTTGACTTGATGGGCGCGTCTGGTCGAGTGGTCAGTACCTGTCTTCTCGATTAGAGGTTCCGGGTTTAAAACCAAATTTAAAACCCGGGGCAGATATTTGTGTGTAATACGAAAATTTGTCACGAGTTATGAATGTTTGTATGTATATTTAATATATCTCTGATATACTACATAACGTAGAAATAAATTAATAAATATTTCTACGTTATGTAGTATCTATAACACAAGCTCTTAACGATGCTTTATTTGGGCTATTTAGGTTCGAGTTTGGGAAATTCTCTACAAAGTCATTGGATACTTTACTTCAGAAGATTAACTCTGTGTTTGTCATTTTAACTATCAGGAATATATCAGCTACTTCTCTTATGACAAGGCAACGACTGGATCGATTATATGACATCACAGATATTGGAAATCAAAGAGAAATATTATTTCAAAATTGTCATAGCTATTTGCACTAGATTACAACTTAGCAACAAACACTTTTTAAGAAAAGACAGTAGCCTTAGGAACAGAAGCTCAATACTTAAATTGCCACTGAAATTTGCTCACGTTTATATGTCATCAGCGTCGCACACAAATAATTTTCCCATAACTAACATAAAGGTCAACCCTTTTGACTCTAATGTCCATAGATTTAAGACTCAGAATCTTTTAAAGGGATATGTACAGTCGCGTACAGAATTGCCACTGGCTGGTCCAGGTGTGTTTGCGCACGTTGCAAGACGGTGTCGTACCGTGCGATTGGCGCACGTACGCAATGTCATTACGATGCGGACATGCTCTTGTCGATAACTGTACAGTGGCAATGTAAAGTAACGAAACACTGTTAAAAAAACTATTTTATATAAAATTTATTTGATTACAAATGTAACATGAATGTAAGGTAACAAGATATAACCTGAAATTACATTTTGTTACAAATGTGAATGTAATTTCAAACAAAAACAAAACTTTTTCGAAACAAAATGTAATTAGAAATATTAAGAAATACATGATGTCTCCGCTAGTTTCACCCGTCAATTATTAACCTTCGACGATGATGATGTAGGTTGGGATATCTAAATATTTTCAATAAAGCAGTGAAGTCTTCAGATGTGATATAAAATTGATTAGCCAACGATGGTTTGCATAGAAATGTAAGGGTGAAATAGCAATGTCCATTCAATTTACAAAAAAAGGTTTATAGACGGGACCGAATGGAAATTTGTTTGCAATGTGATAAAAATTATATATATTTGTGCTATCGCTAATCATCATGTTGGCTAATGATAGTTTGACATTCTTGTTTTGCATAAATCTAATGAAAGTCGCAGCTTTATTTGCTAATAAAAAGTTTTATACTAACTATTATATTTTTGAGGTCTTTTTTCAATACATTTTTGTCCGCGACTGTATTCACGTTTTCCATTGAGTTTCGTGTAGTCCTGTGTTTTATATACGAGACAATGAAGAATGATTCTCAAAGTTGTATCGATTTGTGGAAACATAGCACAAACTATTTGATTGGCGTACCATGAGCAGATATTGAGTACGAAAGGACCGTTATTACAAAATTTCTAAAAGTTTTAGAAAAATTGAAAATATCCCTCAACCCTTGTACATGAGTCCTTATATATGAGAAAAGCCATCCATATCGAAGTTAAATATTTATACTAAAAAAAGTATTTGAAAAAGTTTTAAACGATACATCAGAAATACATTTGCTTCACTTATCGTAGTAAAAAATTTAAAACGATTTTTTAGTGTCCCTCAAGATTTAAGACTGATGAAAGTACTGAGTTTCTCCATTTAATTTAATTGTAGTAAAAAGGCTATCTGTAATTGGTAAAACAGAATATCGTTAAAATTCACCTGGGTTATAAAGTAATGTATGTTTTGGGTGGTTCGATACAGTAACGTTATAAAATGAACAGTAGGTATCTAGACAGTAGATATATTAGAGTAGCTTACTTTTTTTATGTCAAACAGATTGAGAACCACCGTGAAAAGAACGTGATGTTACGAGACAGCTACTGCGGTAAATAATTTTGTATGATACAAATTAGTAGACCAACCTTATAATAGATATATTGTCTTTTTGATTTATACAATTTTTAAATTTAATTTCTATCATTACTTTTTCGTTGACCGGTCTCTTTTTTATATCTAAAAATCAGTGGTTATCAAAAGTTAGTGATGATGATGACAAAGGAATGATGGAAAAGAAGTCGAATAAATAAAATGTTGTATTTACTTTTTTTTATCTAAAGATATAAATTTACCATTAATTAACCACTTTTGTACATAAATAAATGAATAAATAAAAAAAGATTTCGAACAAAATGCCTAGAGTGTAATACAAGTGCTTTTAGAGTATAATATTAGTGTTTACTTTTAGTAATACGCTCTGATATTTCTGTACTTTTGATAATTATAAACTTTAAGGCAATGATTTTAAAAGCAAAAGCTTTCAAAGCCCCAGCTCGGACTCCAAGAATCTATTTATATTTCAGTAAATTGCCAAGGAATTTCCTGATCTTGCTCGCCATTAGATAGCTTCGTTACCAACAAACCACGATTCGCAACAAAACAGTGGAACAGTGAAAAAACACAACACGCAATCCTCGCGAGAATTACATACACAAGCAATCTTCTATGGAATGTATCACAAAGGCTGCGCAGAAGCATTAACCCCCTACCGCTGTTGGGCAAAATTGACACGACCATCACCTCACGACCGACCAATTTGACACATGTACCACATGAAAATATACCTCCATCTTCCTCCAACGATACGCGTTAAAAAAGGGCAAAGACAAGTGTATCGTCGAGACAGAATTCAATTCAATTTCGAAAGCATGATACAATCGTGTACTTACACGCTACCAATATGAGAGGCGAAAATTGGCTATAGCCATGATAGTACAACCGGAGTTATACTTAGACGCGAGACACACGGACAGTTGGGGATAGTAATAAAAAAATACATTATTAGCCTAGTTATTGAAACTGAAATAAATAAATACACAATAATAAAGGTTTCATTTTTTGTAATAATTTGATGAAAAGTGAAAACAAAACATCTTCAAAAAGCAATTTTAATTTTGTTTCTGTTTCCTCTGTTAGTAAAGTTACTAAACTCATCAGAACTTGCCAAATAACCATCCTACTGAGAGCTTAATTTCCTATCCTGGGAAACCTTATTTAAACAGTTGTAACACTAAAAGCCGTGCATTTGTTCTCCCTGTAAAAATGCCTTGCCTTCTTCGGTTGTTCGTTCTTTGTTGAATACGCTCGGGCAAACATAACCATCGCAATTTCGTATTTCTTTGATTATTTATGATATACTTTTTAATTTTTTACATTTTAATCGTTATGCGTGCCTTTTTCTACCGTTTGATTGTTTTTTTAAATAATTAAATATAAATAAATAAATAACAAAGCAATTTAGAAGTAACAGAAGTTTGTAAAATGCCCTTAAATGCCCTTTTTCTCCAGGTCAAGTTGTTCACCAAAACAATATAATATTTTGTCTATATTGTAAATGCTTACATTTTTTATATCTGATCTGATCTGATCGCTTAAAAGCTATGAAAAAAAAAAATGATATTTACTTTTAATGTTTATTAACATAAAATAACAAATATTTATGACCTTTTCAATTCTTGTTTTAGCAAGCTGTCTGCTCATTTTGTCCGAGTGTCAGGCCCGTTAATCCACACCTCAAGCATTACCTACTCGTGTAGCGATATTGCCATATCATCAGCACCCAGTTATTTGCTCTCGAATCGTGTGAGAAAAACGTTGCCGAGCCATCGAACCAGCAATTTGGTGCTTCGGAATGTCAAATGTTGAGAAACGTCTAGTCGAGTTTAGTGAACGTGACTGTCGTTTGTTTGGTTAAATCGTTAGGGGTACTTATTGCCCGTGCGACCGTAGCGGGGTTATTATGTGAATTATCGTGGTGTTATCGATATTCGGTAATCGGTGGTAATTTGGATTTCTTTCCATTTCTAATAATGCAATGTAAATTTAGTATTTTTGTGAGCAGTTGATATTTGAGTAATTTGATTTCAACAGATTTGATATTCCGAACAATTCCATACAATAGATCCATATCTTGAAAATTTTCAAATATTGTGAATGAATGAATGTCTTGTTTTGTACAAGTCATTCATTTTGGAGATTACATACTAACGTTATTCACAAATATAGACATGTCTTAACTTGTATAAATTAAATATTTATTGAATAAACATTTCAAAGAGACATTTTTAAAGCGGCATAACTGTAATATTTGTTATGCAACTACTGGTCTTATTATCAATATGTCTTAAACTACTTTTTGAATGCTGCATATTTTTTAGATATCAAATTTATTTTAAACTTATAACTCATTTGCTCTCATTTTTTACAATAGGTGTGTGTTTAAATATAAATGAAAATAGTTTATTTTCTCTTATTTTTTATGTAATAATTTAATATGGAATTAGAGTAGATAAGTAAATCTTCCTACATTAACTTCTAAGAGAGACAGAACATGACAGTTTTATCTTCAGATGAAAAGCGAACAACCGTAAATTTTGTCGGTACAGTTTTCATGACACCAGGAATACAAAACACACTCACTAACAAGGAGTCATCATGCTTGACCGCTTTAAAGAATTTTGACGCCGTCATTTCGAGCGACCACCTTAGCAATGGAAGGGTTAACTTTCTCACTTAACCGAAAATCATCCTTTAGCATACTGAATTAAGGTTTGCATTGGATGTAAAAGTAATATTGTTAGGTTATTGGTCTTTTACAAGAACTGTGACGGACAGTCACTTGACGAATTCCATTTTACTACTATTAATAACTCGTGAACGTTAGTTTTGATCTCTAACAGTAAAGTAACAGCGTTTGTTTTTGTTTGTAGGCTTTAAAGTATAAAAGGATGTTTTAGTGTTGAGTTGACCACCATAAAGATGTCAGTTCTATGAGTATCGAATGACACATGCTAAGAAGTTTGAATGTATCGTGCTGAGATGTGGCCCGTGACGGCAGTGACGTGACGGAGGCCCACGTGACGGACAGTAACACGCTTTTTGTGAAGCACTTGGGTGTCTCTCGATCTGGGATTCGTCGACTCTTGACAGTCAAGAAAATATTGTTTATTTCACTGACATTTCGCCGCTTGAATAAATGTGAACTGTTTGCGTTTTATACACTTTCTAATTTATAACTTTGAAAGTTTTTTAAAACTATTATGTGAGATATGAAATCACAAAGAAAGTAAATTTAAAATCATATTTTAAACTGCGTAACTGTTACTTAAGCTTGTAAAGCTCTTTCGCGTAAGATTTACCATATTAAGGTACATCCACGTAAAATTTTTATAAAAAGTTTTAAACAGAACTAAAAACCAACTTCAAAATACTAAAAAAGAAAACATTATTTAATTTTAGAATTTATCCGATTTCAAATTATTTCTTGGAGTCGGTGCTTTACTTTCTATTGTCCCTGGAATGAAATTAGCACCAAAAGGTAGTTTGAATGTGATAAAAAATACAGATTTGATTACAGTCAACGGCAAAATAGCACAGATTAAGACACTTTTACACTATACAACCAAATAAAATTGAATGAAATAAAATAAGAAAACTAAAAACTTTATAATTTACTTCTTTTAAAAGATATGTTTAGTAAACATTTTAAAAGCATTTGCAAAGTTAATCGATAAACAACCACGATGAGAAAGCATTTTGCACGACACTAACTTTTTTAGATTCATAGATAAACATAAATCTGTTAGCCATGTAATATAAATCGTACAAGCATAACATAACAGACGCCAGTTACGACGGTCATTTCTGAAATTGACGAAGTCTGGTCGGCACGTGACTTGTCGTCAACTGCTTATGGATTCATACTGGAGCGTACTCAGTGTAACTTTTATTTTATTTATTTATTAATATAAGCAAAAAAATTGGTTCAAATGAAGTAAAGTGTTAATGAGTATAAACAAATGGTAAACGTCCACTTATTTAAAGAATATAATGAATATTAGAATTTTGTACATAAATCGACGTATTAGTGACGTAACTTTCAAGATGGGTAAGGAATTGATGTGGTTCTTTCAACTGTAACTAAAAACTTTTTACTGTGTAGACATTCAACCTTACAGAAGATCGCAGCTAAATAAAACTACTTTATTGTATTGTGCCCTTGGGTGAGTAAGATCGTAAGAGCTTATTGAAAAAGCGGTTTGTTGGACACAGGGGGAATGTCAACAAAGTGCTTAATTGCTTAAACGTACTATTAAATATTTGGCAACCACTAAGTTAAAAGTGTAAATGGCATAATAATACATGAGACACTGGGAAGAGAATCTTGACAAGGTGCTTCGGCTCTTCATTTTTGACTTTTTCTAATCTAATCGTTAAGTAATTCAAAATCAAAAATACGTGTAGTTTTTGTATTAAAGGGCCAAGCTTTCCGTCAGATCACCATTTCATTATTTTCAATTATTCTCCATTTAGATAATAGAGAAAAATCAGAAACCCATAACTTTTATACACAGTCAAATTAATATCGTGATACAATCAATTTTAAAGCTTAAAAGCTGGAGGGTTGTCACAAAACATCTATCAGAAACGTAGTCGACAAATATGTAGTGTAATTCGAAAGAGGATACTACAATTAAATATGGTTTAATTTTAAAACAGTTTCACTTATTAAGAACATTCTAAGACAAATGAAAGAACAGGGAATGACATACTTATAAATGCGTGAATCTTCGCTAACATTCATGGCCGGCTTACTGTTTCCATTTATTTAAATTTTTAAATAGTTCATAGTCTTTTCTGATACCTCTAAAAATATTTTTAAATTTATTATTTTATTCTGTATAAAAATTGCTTTGCCCCACACACAACCCTAAGTTCGTCCCTGCACCCTAGACTCCAAGAAAGATAACAGCAGCAGTGTAATCGCGAAGATAATGGTTAGTTTGAACAAGAAAATTATGTGGGCGACTGTCCCGCGCCTGCCATTCCACTGCGGAATTTAAATTGTCAATATCTCGTGCCTGTGTTTATTTTCTACGTACGAGTGTACATACAAGTAAGTGCATGTCGAGTGAAACAAAAAAAATATTTCTGCAATTTTATTAAAAAAGAAAAAGAAAAGGGATACTGATTATAAGTAAAACATTTAAGTTTTTCACGTTTATTCCAAAATATTCCAAAAAGCATAATTCTTTTACGATTCCGAAATTACCTAGCCTAAAAATTTTCTAATAATGGAAAAATCAATTGTCAATTTTAATTCCGCTGTGGAACGGCAGGCGCTGGACAGTCACCCACTAGTGGTCAGTATCGTAAGTAACTGGTAATTAACAAACAACAGTTAAACAAAAATTTCAAGTACCTTCTACTTTTCACAATTATAATTATAATTTTTTCAATAATTTCTAACAAAATATTCACACCGCACTCTATAGACAATTACCTTTTCGTAGTTATTTAATTCCTTTGAATTAAAAGCAATTACTATCTACATTACTTTCGGCATTTTAAAATATGTTGGCTCAATAATAAATCACTCATCGTCGCTTACGATTGCTAATAATACTTTCGTTTATATTCGAATACTATAGATAGGTACAATTTAGACCATGGATTCTCAAACTATTTTAGGCAACAGATACCACTTTTGAGTTTCAAAAATAGTAAAATAGTTTGGGAACTCAAATAAAAAAAACAGTATTTTTAGTTTTTCTTATTGTTTATTTCTTTACAAAATTTACACCAATTTAAAAACTCGATCAGTTTTTGAGTCAATCAATGTCGACAACTGGGAAACTGATTTCGACTCCAAGGTGTCGATATCGATCGTTTTGGGAATCCCTGATTTAGACAGCGACACGCACAGTGACTTCTCATCTATTGGTTGGAATGGGAACCTAGCTACATCGCTATTTTCTATGTCACACTTGCTACAAATCATCATAAGTTTATAAAAAAGATAAAAATAAGTGAAATTTTTTTTTTAGTATTTTCCTCAGATTGGACTCTTCGTAGTCAATATAATTAAAAGTAAGCATTATGCAACCTCATTTTCATATATAAAATAAAGTATACAGTACTAATCTAACACTGACCCCCGCTTTCGTGATATCAATCATAACACTAGTAGTGTGTCCGACTGTTTGTATTTTTAATTAGCTTGTCAATTTTAAATGAAGAAATACTGAATACAAATTGTACAAATAATAAATCGTTACACAGTCACGTACGGAATCACGCTTCATTATATTTCTATTTATTTTTATGCGAAAAGTAATGTATATTGTTACGAAATGATAAGTTTGATATGTGATTAATACTGTCAATAGTATTTGCAGAAGAATCAAATTAATTAATATTGCAAATATAGTGTTCTTTCAAATCCATTTACAATCACATCACAGATATTTTATAGCATTAGTATCTTATGAAAATTTTTGTTGGCTTGTTTTAAATTACTAGAAATGAAAAATTGATAAAAAAAACATTAGCTAGCTGAACTAAATCGCTATTAATATTATGAAAATAAAGAAAAATATATACTTGAAATAGCTAAATAACTATGAACTGAGTAATTACTGGGTCTCGATTCCCAGCCTGCGACTCTACCCTCTACCGGAGTTTAATGAACATGATAAGTAGAGTGAAAAATAATTTTAACCTTATTATTTAAATTTGAAACTAACCATTGTTACTTTTTAGCGTGGAATTTAGAATGAAGTACCAATCTATATAGATATAAACCTGTATATGTAGCTAATATGTAAGGGAGATGTATTGTAATACATCGGTTAAAAATGCATTCAATTTCATGCAGTATTTGCGTGACTTGTGCAGACAAACAAAAATTTTAAAACCGGTTGTTCAGACTTCTGTTGCTCTAACAAAGACCTCGCGTATTATTATTTTAATCGGATGTGTTTGAACCTTTTGTGATTTAATTATAATTTGTTTCATAATTTATCTTGCTAATTTTTTATGTAATTACTACAGCTCCTAATACAATATCTTTACAAATTGTAATTGTACCTTAAACCCTTACTTACGTCACATACGGTGTTCTATTTTTTAAACTGTTTGAAAGTAAATAGTTATTTCAATAAAGATCGTATTAAAATAACGGGTAGTATACTGTGCGGGTAGTATATTATGTATACTGTGTAGCCGTCACTCATTTACGAAAACATTGATGACATTTTGATGGAGACCACGCATTTGCTATACATTTATTACAGCGCAGCGGGTATTACGGACTTGTTTATGGCAAAGGGTTAAAGTTGCTGGAAGGGAAATTATCAAAAAATAGGGTAAAAAAAAACGTCTTATAGTATTAACGATACGCAATAACAAAAGAAAATAATTAGAATACTTGTACTACATACAAAATCTAAATATACAATCAAGAAATCTGTAAATAAATGGCTTAAAAATTAACACAGGAACATTTTCATTCCTTTTTCATTATATATAAGTGTAGACAGAAAACACCGAACAGATTAAATTAAACAATTATAATAATACAATATAGCTCTTTAAACAAGATACATTGTATGTTATTAAAGTTATACTAACTAATTTGTGATACATTTTATTTTTAAAACTGTGGCTTAAGGTCTTATCTTACTATGTTCATTTTTGTTCTGAGTACATTTATTTTCATTTCATTTCATTGTGATTTCATTTTCTTAAATATTTGATACATTCATTGAAAATATTATATTATTTACGATCATGTGTGAAAACCTTTATTAGCTCTTAGATAAAAATTAAGTGGACTTTCCTTAATATAATACTCTTAGTTTTCCTTTTAATAATAAGTCACACAAATATCTGTCTTTAATGGGACTCGTAACTAGGACTCTGACGACTATATTCCAGCATAAGAAGACTCCAAAAATTGTAAAAAAAATACATGTAATGATTCTTAAAGGTACAGATAACAATGACAACTGGCATATCCAGCATCTTTACGTCAGAGCTTTCAAACTCAATATAAACAGGCAAAAAAGTCACGCGCCCATTGCGCCTCCGATCGCACCGATAATTTTTCAACACACCATCTACTTATTACGATCATAGCCAGAGCATTAACTAACGTGAAGTCTTTTCAATCTTGCCGACTGTCCTGCAAACAGAAACTGACCTTAGCGCATCTAGAGTAAAGACTCTATTTCTTTGATTATGTATCGAAAGCTGCTCTACTTTGGTCGAGGAAACTTGTGGTTTAAACTTCATTGATTTAGGGTTGTATTTTGCTTGGTATTTGTAATAAATAGTGCTAGCATTTCAGCTAGACATCGGTCAAAGAATCGTGACCGGCCCGTCCCCGGCACCTGACATCTACCAGTACTAATGTACTATGGTATACTATAAAAACGGTTTCGACATTCGAGACTGTTTTAAATATGCTTTAGTAGTCACAGCCCTGCCAATACTTGTAACTTGTCATAAAAAATGTGATGTAAGTAACATAGACGTGTTATGATGAGATTAAGTTGCTTAATGATATGGACAGATCAATTAAAAATACGTCTCGATTTGTCAATCAATAAATAAATAAATAAAAATAAAAAAAGTGAAACTTTTATGCTAATATGAGTTTATTAACTTGTATTTTTTTTCTCAAATTAAGACTGTGGTAATTTAATATTAACTAACATACCTCTTTTTAAAACAAAAGTATAAATATATGAAGGATTTTTAATTTCTTTCTTACTTTTGAAAGGATTTCATTTGTTCTTTAAATTTTTAATTATCACATGATGAATTTCATGATAAATATGACTCCGAAGATTTGATTTAGTAAAGTTAATTTTAAAAGTTGATTATACAATTGAAATAATTAAAGTAATTACCTTTTATAATTATCATATTAGAAATGGTCAGTCCTAGAAGCTGGCCCTTAAGAACTAAGTAAAAAATATGAAATAAAAAATATATTACTTTTATTTATTTATTTAACAATTTATGTACATACACACAATTTAACAAAAGATATTAGACACAGAGAGAATGTACAAGGGTACTACTTATTTCTACAGAAATCTCTTCCAGTAGACACGCGAAATGTACACCTATAGTAAATATTTATATGCACTCAAACGTTACACCAGGGGTCGATAAAATTTATAATAATAGATTTAACCATTTAGAAACTAAAGTCAGAAGAAATTGTATCTTGGACTCAGATATAACACGTTTTTATAATGTACTTTGTTCAAGTAACGCAAGAAAATAAATGGATGTCGTGAAAATAACTACATTAACTAACTTTTATTAATACATCAAGCGTATAAAAAATTTATTAACAAAGGTATCAAAAGGTTCAAAAATTAAAGTATATACTAGAAGAATAATGATTACAAAGGATAACTAGATGCTTAGTAGTCCTTTCCGTATAACATACCAAAATCAACGAAAGGTCGGTATAAGTCCTACATCTAGATTGCATGCGCAGGCGCTGTTTTTTCATCATAGTGCACGGTCGTGACCATCCTGACAGCTACTTTTTATCCCGGCCGGCGTGTAATGCGTGTTTTGCTGTGTTCTCTTTGTCTATTCTTATTTACGTGCCGACTGGGCTGTGTGTTCGCGGGACGCGTAATGTCTGGTGATATCGCAGATGGTTAAGTAGGCACAACATCAGAAAGAATGCTTCGTGCTGATTCCTTTCATTTGACATCAGAATTTAGCAGATGAAAATAAACATGTCTTAGTTATAATACTTTTGAATTAGTTTTATTTCTAACACTTAGGTATGTTTGTTAAGTTTAAAACAGATGAACCACGATTTTAAGTATTTTAGCTGGTGAAGTAAAGTATTTGTTTATAGGGACACGATACTTTTGATGTAAAACTCACGTTTGATTCACTGATGATGACAATGCTGCCGTTTTAATTACTAATTAAAAAGCCCATGCCACTAACTTTCATCCTCAAATTTTAAGTCAAAAGTTGTGAAGCTTAAAGATAAATATTGTAGCATAAAACATTCCTATCTACCTTCACCTAGGAAGAGGCTCCTTATGCTGGCCTTAAAGGTTCTTCCACAAAAATTAAAAGATCCTTGAAGTAAGTTGAAAAAAAAATCTTTCAACTTTAAACACTGAATTTAGGTATTAAAACCTAGTTGGATGTAACGGACCTCACAATGTTTATTCTTTGTCAGTAATAAGAGCTTGTCCTCGGTCCTCAGCGGCATGGGAACGGGTAGCTTTGCACGACACAGACTATTGAGACGCTGCCCATTACCCCATTACACCCGCGCTGTATTTAGTGCCGGAATGTTCATTGCTCGCATTACCTGGTGGAAGGAATCTACGCCCTATGATACCTATGTACGCAGAAGAAAAGGTTAAACACCTTAAGATCTCTTTTTGCTTGTGCTGTATTGAAATAACAATTATATTAACGACACTCTGCTTGACGTAATAAAGTACTTAATCAAAGTACCTTTTTCGTCATAAGTCAATTGAAAGTATAAAAATGTATATATAAAACTTGATAATTGTTATTCAAAAAGTATAAATATTTTATCGCCATAAATATATTATTTTCATGATATGCAGTTATTATAAATCGTAACAACTACGGTAATAGTGATGAAAAAGATAGCTTACATTTTCAAGATTAATTCACAATAATGTTTCTACGGACGGTTTTGTTTTCGTCGAATTTTGACGTAAAAACGATTCGTAGATAGATTATTAAAACCCAGCTGTAACTTTAAGTCGCTAATGCTGGATTTCTATAATCAATGTACTCTCTAATCATAAGTAATGATAAGAATCTTATTCTAAATAATCTGACAATCTATCTATCTACTCTAGGGAGTCAGTATTATGACAGATTAAATTAACTCCTATTGGCTGCATACTTCAACACATGTTTAAAGTTACAAATGTTAAGGAAAGCACAATTTGACGTTAGCCTATACACATTGTTGAATTTGACAATCCTCGAAATATTTCAGACTGCCACAAATATAAGTAACTTCCGAGTCTCCTTTAAATATCAAATAATCTGTACACGATTACAAGATTTCGATAAATGATACTAAACCTTATAATTCACAGCATCAAAAGGGCAAACAACTTATATTTGGCGGATTACACATCTTTTAAAAATAAAAAGTATTTATCGAAACAGATGATTAACTCAGTGCACAGGCATCATCTGATCGTGCGTTTCACAGAACACATGCAGGAGGAAGTGCAGGCGGGTTGGACCACTCCAAGGGACAGCGGCACGTGAAAGTGATTAGCGGACAGTGCCGCCTTGTAGAGTACAACGGGCCCTTGTGTCAGTACAGGAGACTGGGGTCTGTTAGGCTAGGGAAACTCATAATATTATTTTTAGTTACTAAAATTATTTGATTTCTGCTCATACATTGTCCAAAACAACTCTATTTTAAGTACATCAAAATTCTTTCAGCATTGGAAATTGCATGCATATTGCCATAGTATTTATTTTATATAAATGCATGTAAAGTAAGATTTGCTAAATCATAACTTTGTTTGTCAATATTTTAAGTTAGAACATTCATAATCTGTATCTTTATATTTTTATTATTAAATAGAGCTCTTACTAGGTAGATGAAAAGCTTTCATGTTTTAATTAACCAATTTTTTATCACTATTTAATGTTAGATTATGTATCTGTCAGATTGCATATTAACTTTATACAGCCTTAATTAAAGGCTAACGAACATGAAATATTTAATAAAAACAATTTATTACTTCAATTTTGTGCAATTAAAAGCCACCCCATTCATCATTCACTCAACGACAATTAATTTTAATAACTTCCTTATCGCTTGTCAGTGAACCCCAATCTCCCCAAGCGCGGAACGATGTCGCGTCCGATTGAGTTTCACCACGTACAATGCACCCTTTGTATTGTGATTACAACACAAGCAAGAATGAAAAACACAATGTATTAGCGTCACTTTGCGGCACTATTGCCCCAGGCATTTCTTGCTAATTACTCTTACGACCTGACCAATATTTCTTGACATTTTCTAATGAATGTTCCTAAGTGTATCTCAGGCTACTATTAACTGGTTACGCGGTAGTGCCAAATTTGATGGCCCGTTGGTAATTGCGAGACAATACGAGTCATAAACTTTGTTTTGTAAGACAACAGGGTTACAGTTACGTTACGTTCATGTAGTTGGAATCAGAGTAAAAAATAACACAACCGTTTGAGTATCTTGCTTAAAAATTATACATCATTAAATTAAAATTATCAAAGCTATGTACGGTATTCATGCCTAATACTATACTTTTGCGGCTATTTTTAATATAAATATCAAAATGAGCAATTTGTTTCGTGCGACTTATATGTTTCAGTGTCTAGGGAAATGTTGCTTGGTGTAACGACGGAGAATTGGAGGTATTAACATCTCTTGTCTCTAGAATCGACATTCTGGAGACAAGAGATGTTAATACCTCCAGCAGCTAAATCCTTCTTGATATTACCTAGTGTCTTACGGAGATGGTCATGCTTGTTGAGCTAAAATAGTTATATTTTATTATAGCATTATATGGTGTAGTGCGGTTAAAATATACACAGTTTATTTTACCAATAAATAGCCGGAAACAGTACTAAACAAAGAATATTGAAGAAAACGGGTGTCCCTTTAAGTCATTAATTTTTTCATGTAAAATTTCGTACTACTAAAATGCACATTCGTATTTAATAAGCACTGAATTCGGGCAATCCATAATAATAGGCCAATTTTGTAATAACAAATATAATTTGCGAACAGGGTACAGCAGGAAGCGAGATCTCGAAAATGTTTGTACAAGCACTCGATACAAGCACCGATACAGATTTTGAAGGAATAATCGAATGAACTCGAAAATCCGGCAATTTTACAAACAACCCTCGGGAAAAGAAAAAGTTGGACAAAAACCAGCCCACTCAAACTGAGCGTGAAATATGGGAAAAAATACTGCGCAACTGAACAACGGCGCATTGAATACCTCATAAAAATATGATTGACATGTTTCTTAATATGACATCTTTTTGAGCGGTGATATTTTTTTGTCGCCTACCTTTGCCTGGAATCGATATTCTAAGCAAAAACATCTTAAATGAAATCGCAACCAGTATTAAACTCAATCTTCTGCCTAATAATATAAAGTACATTATCCTGTTCCATTACTCGCTGTGAAAGCTCCAAAGTTTTCGGTAAAGCATTAGAAAGGAGATATTAAGTGCTCAGTAATCCAATTACATGTTCTTTGTCAAGTTTAGGATGTGGATTATGTTTCTACAGAGCCACCATCATGTTTCCCCCCAAAATATGTGATTATGTACAAAGGGATATCTATTGAATGTTTGTCCTTTTGTCCTTCTGTATGCGTGTATGTCGTAATGACACGCTTGAGAGATACCGGTTTTTGTAGAAGTTAAAATATGTTGTATATATAATAACATAAATTTTGATGGTAAGCTGACATTTTGCACAATAATGACAATTGTATTTACACAAGCTGTGCTGAATGGAATGTAAGGATTCAGGAGCAAGTAAAAATTGAACGTTTTAAATAAAATGGGCAGTAGACAGCAACAAAAGCGGTTATGATTGAAAATAAGCAACTACTTATATGCAATTTCAAGGTATACATTGATTTCAATTAAACGCCGCAATGAAAAAATACTATTTATTTGCAGCATATAAACTAGATATATATACCTTATCACAGCAAAGTAAGCCAGGTAATTTAGGTAATATATTCATTTGATATTAAATGTTAGAACTCGTTGCTTTTTTCTTATTGAAACTGTACATTTAACAAATATCATACGATACACAGCACGAGTGGCCTCCACGTAGTATTTAAATATAAAATAAATGTAAAAAATATAAATGTATTGATGTAGTTATGATTAAGTTTGAAAGGTATCTTTTCATGATACCTGTTTTTGATACTATGTAAATGATTTTTAGCATTTTTCCTGACATTTAATAGGCAATCGATGAACATAGCCGGCTAGTATTGCGACACATAAAGAAATTATTTTAGGTAAAAATTAATTATAGCAAACTTTAATATATACACAACTATAATCACATTTTCATTTACAGCCTGTATACGACCCACATCTGGGAACAAACCTTCCTACATGGAAGATATAAACGACGAGTTTGGGCCATGGCTCCACCACGCTGGCCCAATGCGAGTTCGTGGATGAAAGCGATTGCCAAGACTACCGGGACCAACGGATAGCTGGAGATAACAAATTTGATTGACCCATCCAGGACCAACCATGGCGAAAGTTGCTTCGTTTTCGTTATCGAAACCACTACCATCTTAATATGACTTCTCGTACTTAAATAAGTAACATGATAAACGTACAGTTTAAATAAACTGTACGTTTATCATGTGTATGTTTATCAAATCTGTATTTGATATAATTACCAATGCCAAGAAAGAATATCAACTATTATGATTTGATAATTTTTGTAGAATGAGTCACCTGTTCTGTATCTTTGTCCTAAGTCCTAAATTATCTAAGGTCTCAAACGACACGAGCGATAACCCAACTCTGTAATAGTGACCTACATGCACACAGGCGGCCCGTCACCAAGACATATCCCGGTCGCCGTATCTCCCTCGCTATAAATTACACAAATTTGCAGAACAGACACTAGTTGATAGACATTAGATACGCCAGCCATCTTATTAGAGCCAAAAATGACTTACATTTAGGTTAAATAACGAAAATTATACTTGCTGTAGATGTAATTGAAATAAATTCTTCATTTGGTCCTCTCATTACAAATGTAGATAACGCGACGCAACTGCAACTCATTTTAGTTTCAGTGGGTAGTTTTCGAAACTATTTAGGACAAATAATGACAATTCAAAAGAGGTTACACCATTGAATTAGTTTTTAGAGCATTGTAATATAAATATTTTTGTGTTGGTACTATGCTCGACTATAATATTCGTATTATATCAGATTATTTTTAATTTTAGTCAAAAAGCCAAATGCCTTTGTCCAAGCTTCTTGTGCTAGTTGTTATGACTAATACAATTTATTCTTCATAATTTGTATTTATAATAAGTCAAAGCCTAAATCAAAATATCTTCCTTACAACAGGGAATATGGGAACAGGGAATATGTTTCAGAAAAATAAATAAATGTAATTAAAGGTAATAGTGATAACTTTACGTGGGTATCAACCGGGCATTTAAAAAATGTCCCAGTTATAGTATTTAAATATGTACTAAATAAATTGTTGCCATTGCGACATCTTTATAGATTTACGTTTTTGTATTTTTGAATGCACGTCATGTTAACTATTCTAATTAGACATTAAAAAGTTATTAACCGAGTATTTGCAAATTGTCCCAGTTATAGAATTTAATTATGTATGAAGATATATTCTATTCTATTTTAACTAAATTATTTTAAATTTTAAACTAACACTAACATGTACATACAGAATTAGTAGCTGCAGAGAAGAAGTGGCGCAAAAAACTCTCAGCCTTTAGTATTTATAATGACATTTACAAATTACCTATGTCATTATGTATTAATATTACAAACTAAATATTTTTTTCACATTGCAATATGTTATACATCGATACGTATCGGTATCGGTATTTGGTAGTGTGAATGTATAGATTCACACTACCAAATGTAATGATTAAATTCCGAAACATTATGATTTAAACACCAATATTTAAGAGGTAATGATTAAAATTCATATGTAACAATTGTTTTAGTTCACGTCACAGTGGATGCGCTTTTGGTGATGATCACTCAAATTGTATTACCTACTTGTATGCTGTCAAAAGTCGGTTGGTACACAGTCTAAAATAAAAAAGAGTTAAACAATATGAATGTCACAATTAAATACACTAATATATAACTTTATGGAATTTCTTCAGTCCATAGAAAATCTTTAAACATTAAATCACGACACAATTAACATTAAAATAAAGTAGAGTTCCAATATGGCTGTCAAATGAATAAAAGCCGAACTTAATAATTAGCAAATTGGTCACAGGTTGGTTTACGAGGGCGCGTCCCGTTTCGTTATAATCACATTGGTAACTTTTAAAATGTATACGATATCTACCATGTTATTGTATACAGTATACTTCTTTCACGCTGAGCCTGGTTTAGTGCTTCAGTGCTCATATTGACTGTGAAGCACTTCGCTTTATTACTTATTATTTTTAATAGTTTTAGTTTAGGGAATTGCAGTTTATACTTCTAGGATGACAATGTACCCACATTATCAGATTTTCTTAACATTGTATATAAAGGTAACGATTTGTAAATGACACTCTTTGAAATAAAAATGGTTCTTCATGGTTTAAATGTAGATATCTATTTACCTAGATAAGTCAAGTTGGTTTCATCATCGCCATTTCCTCCACAATTTTGATGTAGATATTCTTTAACCCGTCAAGCATGAAAATATAGACAGTTACATTTTAACTGTGTCTAGGTTTTCGGAAGTAATCACGGAAATAAATCAACCTCGTTTATATCTATATAGTTATGTTTAATTACCATAATTACTACAATACACGTATTCCCTTCATACAACATAGATTCCTTCAAAAAAGCCGTGAAAAACTTTTTGGGCCGGCAAGGTGAAGGTTGCTAGAGCAGTATATCGCATGTTGCACTAGCTATCTTCAAATATGGACTCCTTTACTGCTTATCATCAGGTGGTGTCGAGTCATTTGCTGAGCTTTTTATGAAAAAATATATCAAACATATTTCCATTTAAAAGTAACGTATTGCACATATTAGATAACATCAAAATAAAAATAGTGATCAATATATAGTTTGTCGCTTAGCACTAAGTCTGATGTTCCAAATTACATTTAGCAAACGAGATGAACCCGTTTACGAGCGCCATTGGCCAAAGGCAGGTTTACGATGGAGGCTATACCGAAGGCTGTTCTGACGGCTAAAACAAAAGAGTAATTAGCCGTAAATCGGATGGCGACCATTTTGATTCGTCCTCGGAGGATTCTTAGAGGCGATTATACAACCTACTATGTGTAATATATAGGTGTACAATGTACTACGTACTATATACGCGGGGGGGTGGGGGACGGGAGCCCATATAACGAACGATGAACATTTGAGAACGATAGAATTGCAATTTGAAATAAGTAACCGGAACCTGAAGTCGATGTAACAAGCAAACAGCAAGCTATCTACTCTCTAGATGATATTTGTTAAATTATACCTATATACAAAATTTTGTACAGGCAAGTATTTGTCAAATATTCATATCAATTTATTACAAGACCGATAATTTAACGTTTACTAATATTATTTTTGTCCAAATATCCGCATGTCGGCATGGCAACAGATTTATTGTTAATGGTGTCCTGAACGTAATTAAAATGGTTGATGTTCCGCCCTCGCAGCCGAGCGGCGTCCTTCAGTGCTGCACAGAGGTGATTTATACAGAGCCAGGTATATTAATTGTTTACTGAATATTTAAAAAAAACTGAAAGGGGAATTTGTGCGAGAGTTATTAAATACTATTTATTTTTGTAGATTGTTTCTTAATTTAAAAATATTATTTTCATAATTCGGCCAACTTACCTTTTCTATTAATATGAAAGTTAAGTAAACTTAATCAATGAAATATTATACTATTTTGTTATACAAGCTCTAATAGTAGTTCGAAATAGTAGTTTCAGATATGATTTATCTATATACATAAGCATTGGCACTAAAAGCCGGTGATCGTAGCTCTGTTGGATTCTTTGAATGGCAAATTAAAGTAGACGTTATACTTAATTGATACTATCATTATTATTATTAATGAAAAGATTGAATCACTTTTTTTCAATATACTGTCACGCACGCGTTCGTTTACACTACATGTTACAATACCTATCAGCGGCGACTGTAATACCTTTTATTATATACTTTATATGTACTTTAAAAAATATCAATCTAGATTGCCATGATTTTTTTGAGTTTAAGGTGCTAAATACAGATCAGCAGTAAGTTTATTGAACCCAATCTCTGGGTAACTACATTGGTCTGTAACACTTTAACATTATAGATGATGGCGCGCGATAAGGTGAGCTCTCACCTCGTGCGATATTGGCGCCATCTGCGGCCGGAATTAATGCTGGTATTATGTCCAGCACCTGCCCACCACTAGGCCTATTTATGTTTGAAGATTGAAATATAAAATATAGAAATTTAAACATAGTTACCTGAGTACGAATAAAATATTTTCGATGAAGACTTCACAGATTAATGGGCGTACAGACTTCCTTTGTTAATAGAAAAATTATGTGTTCTATATAACAGTGCAGCAATGTGCTTTAATAGTTACTATTTCAAAGCCAGTATTCATTCTGAAGAATGCTTGAATCAAGTGTCCTACGCCTGAAGGACAATACGTTTTTGATGTTTATTTTTACACAAAAGTAACATAAATGTCTCCCAGCCTGAAGCAAAGGACCATTTACACTGTCATCTTCTCAGAAACCTAATCATTATCGTGCGCATCTCGGCGACTATTAATCAGATCTCGTCCGATCTTAATTATTAGAGGCTTATTTAATTTATTTCGCCGTCCCATACGTTATGGGACGTCCCGAAATGCGGTAAGACACGCCCTGCTATTACGGGACGGGGCACTGTGGCAATATATCATATGATGTTAGGGTTACCAAGTTAGTGCCTTCCAAACGGTAGGTAGATGTATTGGAAAAACAATATCTTAAGCCTTACAAAGACAATCTCATCATTCATATACTAAGGAATAAAAACTCCTGTACACTCAATTGATCTTCGACTAACACTGATATAATTCAATACTCGAATTTTTTTCCTATTGCGACATGTATTTATGGGAGATTAATTGCCTAATCAGGTATTTCCTATGGATGCACCATTGGAAAACAAAATAAATACTCAGCAATCTAATCACATCTGGCTTAAGATTTAAAGGTCGAGGACTGAGGCTGAACTAAAGAGTGACCTTAAAAATTCGTAAATAGGAGAAGAGTATTACTATGCCATTCCCTAATAATTTTTTTATAAAAACCCTATTATGATTATTAAAATGTACAAAAATGGTAAATGAAGGGGTACTGAGATTTTTATATTATATATAAAACAGAGCATATGACTGGACATTGCCTGAAGGTAAGCAGTAGGAGAAGACCATATGTGGAGATAGAACAGTTAGTACAGCATGCGACATACTGTCCTAGCCACAGCTACCTTGCCGGCTCAGAAAGTGCCTTTCCATGCCTGTTTTGAAAAAAACCCAAGTTGCATGCATTTGCTGGTAAGGAATTCCACGCTCTTACTGTGCGGCAAAGAAAGGAATCACGAAATCTCTTGGTAACTCTTTTTATCCCTCTGTCCCTTTATTTCTCTTAGTAACACATTATCAACACCATATTATCCGAGAAGTCGTACAAGATTTAACAACACATAGACACAATCAAAAATGTATGGAAGGCAAAAAGATCCAATGTTAAGATTGAGAAATACCCCATTTCATATAATAATAATTTATATAAATTTAAAGCTAAATAAAGTTGACTTTAACTAAGACTCCGTTTGAAGAAACTTATTATAACAAATATTAATAGCAAAAATATGTATTTATAATTGTAATTACAAACATATGATAAGTATATCAGAATTTGTATTGGTTGACAATGCGCAAGTGCACGCGGTGTTCTAGCAGGAATTGGAGTGTATCCACTGGCGTAAATGTTTTATAAATTACGATTACATGATATACTTAGGGTTGAAATTTGTTCTTAAGAATTGAGTCCACCTGCTGTACTGTTTGACTCACACGGGTGTTTAAAATTAATTCTACATTTTAATGTGTGATACTTATTATCCAAGGAGTGTAGGAAAAATTCAATTCCTAGCTAGGGTACGAAATTACTTGAAGACTATATATTTTTACAAGTATATCATTAATATAATAAAATAATTAAAACTGATAACGAAGATACCTTTCTAATAAGATGGTATATTAGGCTTATTGCGTGTGAAAGTGCGTAATGCGTTGCAGAGAAATTTGTAAGTAGCTTACTTATTTGAATATGTCCATAATATGAGGATCTGTAATTAGTTAATTGTTTCTAATTATAACATCCCCAAGAAGTAAAAAACCAGTCGTCATCGACCTATTTTACGCTCGTCCACTGCTGGACATAAGTCTCTCCTAACGCACGCTCCCGATTTTCGGTGACTCTCATCCAGCCCACTCCAGCCAGCCTCCGAATATAGTCATTCCATCTTGTCGTTGCGCATTGACTACGTTTCCTGAGTCGCGGTCTCCACTCAAGAACTTTACGACTTCAACGGTCGTCAGTTCTAAGGCTAACATGACCAGCCCACTGTCATTTCAGTTTGCTTATTCGATGGGCTATCGGGGACTAGATGTCTGTCAGATCACATCATTTCTGATACGGTCTTTCAGAGATACTCCGAGCCTATCCATGGCTCGCTGAGTGATTTTAAACTTGTGGACTAGTTCAGCCGTGAATGTCCATGTCTCAGCACCGTATATCATGACGGGGATGATGCTCTGGTCGTAGACTTTCGACTTGAGACATTGAGGGATGGGTGACTTGAAAGCATGCTGAAGCCTATGAAATTCTGCCCAGCCTAACTTAACTTCTGCTGGCTTATCCACACTGAAAACCTATTCTAAATATTGTTGAAGTCGAATTTGAAGATTAGGTACTTACCTTCTATCTACAGGCTTTCAAACTTAATCTATTTATTTAAGGGTTGCCTGAAAGAGATCTCTATAGAAATAAGATCAGCCTCACTTTATTATAGTTACATACATAATTTTTGTGTATAGTGCAATATAAAACACGCTTAGGTTTGTCCAAGACCATCATCTAAATCTTCTACAAAATCAAAGTCAAAAATAACTTTATTTAAATAGACTCATTTACTAAGTTCTTTTAAATCATCACAACAGGGAATATGTATGCGAAAAACAAATAAATGTAATTAAAGGCAATAGTCATAACTTTAAGTGGGTATCAACCGGGCATTTAAAAAATGTCCCAGTTATAGTATTTAAATATGTACTAAATAAATTGTTGCCATTGCGACATCTTTATAGATTTACGTTTTTATATTTTTGAATGCACGTCATGTTAACTATTCTAATTAGACATTATAAAGTTTAAATTTCGACATCTCTTGGCCATAACGGTGATAGAGTCAATCAATTGAGAGTTGTTTTTAAAGTTCCAACCTCATGGTGACCCTAGTCGGGGGAAATTACCACCGAAATTATTACACGTTTAAACAAAACAGAGGTTAACGATTAACGGACGGTCGCAGGATTGGTGGGAGCGCACTGATTGTATTGTTCATAATGCCAGGGTATCCTCATCGATTGCCTATCAACTACTAGATAGAATTATGTAAATTGGAAAAACATCGACATAATTTTCGGTGTTAAGTAAACTGGCGAGTCACTTTAATTGTGATCTTAATTCTAATGTACGCAGATATTTTTATTTGCTCGTTAAGATTAACTAACAGGCAAATTATTTGTTTTTAATGAGTTCCAATTTTGAAAGTATTTAATAAATACGTACAGTAAAAAAAAATCTTATGTAAGTGCTTATTGGCCAATAAACTATTGAACAAATCAGCCTAATATTGCAATTTTTCCAGTTACCGCTTTAAATAAAAAAAAGTCTTCATTTAAAATTGTATTGATGTCGGTTTTCAATTAAAATGCTCATAGATAGTAACTTAACCTAGTTATGATATTTTATTTACAAAATCTCAACCACCATAAAAGCTCCGTAAAATTCCATAGTTACTCCATCACAGAATAACTTTCAACACATCTGCATCGACGACCATTAGTCTATCAATTCTAAACGTTCAACAATCGATATAATTATAAAGCCAGATGTCCACACCCCAAGAGGCATCGTCAGAACAAATCGAACATTTTTCAATCGGTTTTTGTCGGCCCACAATTAATAATTCGTAAAAATCATTAACGGACGAGACAACAGAACAAAAGTCGCCGTATAAAAAGAGAGAGAAAAAGTTAAACCCCGCGGGGAGGATCAGCGCGAACGCTACGCGGCGGGCGCGAAACAGGACAAACGACTTCTATAAGTATATTGATTTTTTAAATAAAGAGTCATCTGATTTACTTCTCTAGCCTATTTAAACAAATATTGGTGGTTTCGTGGATATTTTGTTCACATAATATTTATGAAATACTTACTCAAAACAATTAATTAAACACAAAAACTAAGATTTTTTTAACATCTCTATAAAGTTAATTGTATTTTAATTATTTTTTATTCTAAAATTATATCTAAAATTATATTCTAAAAATATTTATACATGCTTCTCTACAAATAGTTTGTCGGAAAATAAATATTTGTAAACAACGGTAAATGATCCGGTAAATAAATAATTCTCATAGATTATTTACATTTTAAAGTGGTAACTACACTTGTCGTAAATTTAGTGCAAATACCTAACTTCTAAATAAAACGTGTTTAGCGTTGACAAATATTTATATAAAAAAAATATTTGAGTCTCTTCTTGAAAAAATTAGCAAAGCATTAGTTGTGATATAAAAGAAAGCTGATAAAATAAAGAAATAATTCAAGAATACATCATTAAACATTGAGTCATTGTTATTTAATAAACAAACACAGGTCAAAACAATCGAAGCTCAATTCGTTTCTATTTCATAAGCCCCAGCGTTACAACCACCTCATTACCATCTCAGCGGTGTCGTCGACAAGCGGGCATTCCTACGCGGCGCCTGTTCAAAAGGCTTCACGGCTATAAGGCTTTGTTCACAGTCATTACCACCCGCTGTTCGAGCATCTAGGTGGTGACAAATATCTTGTAGGGATTTGGATTTTTAACAAATATTTATATATGATTTGAAGCTTTAAGAAAAACCATGACATTTAACGAAATTTTTAAAACGACGAAACATTTTATAATTATTTCTATTTATTTTTTCCGCTTTCACATAAATGGACGATTCCCTCATCTTCACTGACTGTTTTTTTTTAAATTAAAATAGCATATTCTATAAGAACTAATATGAAATGCTCCTTTATAAATTCATAATGTTTTAAGGAGGTTGATGATCTAAGGAAGACCTTCGGAAACGTAGAACAGAACTCTTAAACAAACAATAATCGTCTAACTATCGTAAAAATGAGTTTAGTAACTTCGGCTCACTTGCAGCAATGTTGAAAATCTAAATTTACCATAGTGACAATTCAATTTCAGTCGTAATCTAATTTATGTTAAAGGTAAATCTAAATATTTTTGCTGCACTGAGATACGACTTCAATGCAATATTAAAAGCAAACTGACTTCATTAAATAAATAAGTTCAAAAATCGAATCAAAACAATTGTCCGTGGCGCCGGCGCATCAAAGCTGGCGACCGCTGTGCCGTGTCCGCTTGACGTACGTTACCGCCCGCTGGCCGCGCACTGGTGACAGATCTTGTACTTGCAGCCCTGCACGCACTGCTGCTGTAACTCCGCAAGTGGGCTTTGTACGAAAAAAAGCGTACACGAAAATATTATATAATATAAAAAGGAAACAAGAAATTATTTTTCGCATCCTTCTTTATCAATAGTAGATATCAAAATGCTGTTATAAAAGCAGAGTTGAGTTTAATCGAGGAATTAGAACAATTATGAATAGGTATTGAACTATAGAAAATAAAAAAATATATGATGAAAAGATAAGCTTCTATACTGTATACACTAATATTTAAGTCTGCAAATAATCTACGACTTATCTATTAGTAGTCTAACACTAATTTGTATGAAAAAATTAAAACCGTTTATGAATAAAATACCATCTACATAAAATAATAATAAAAATAATATAATTTTAACCAACGAGTTTTCATAGCGCAAAGTCTGTAAAAAAAATCTGTTCTCCACAGAAAAACTATTGATAATTTGTGATAAACCTAATAAATTATGATAATTAAATAAAACTTAGCAATTGAGCTTATTTAAAACAAATTAAAAATGTCATTTTTCGAAAATAAAATATACTAATCAATATTATTTATATTTATTACTTTACTGTGTAGAAGTAACAATGTAAAAGGGTAGGTAGGCAGATATTTGTTTGATATATAGTATTGATTTTTATTGTTTCTAAAATAAATACTCAGAATTATTTAATTTTTTTTTAACTTATAAACCATATTAATTATTTATTACTTTACATTACCGCATTATGTAAAACCACACCAATTGCGGAGTTCTACAAGGGACCATCCTAAGCCCTGCGTGTCTTCTCAACACTGCATTCATAAACCTGGGCCTTTATTTATGCTCTTTGGTCACGACACCGGCCAATTGGATGTCCGATAATTTACTACAACGTGACGACATTAATAAAGGGCAGTGATGTAGATCCTTTTAATAATCTGGGCCTGCTGTGACAATGTCTTCTATGGTCCCTTATGTTATTATAGATTCTATAGTGGATTTATGTTCTTTGATTAATTGAATGGCTGTTTTACTGAATAAGTTTATTTGCCTTTTGTATTTAATATGTTATCACTTGTAGTTTATAAGAAAGAAAATAAGAAGACTTAAGGCGATATATGGAAATATTGTTTGTTGCTAAAGATATTAAATTATTCCCACATTCAAACTAACATAGTTGGCTACAAGAGCAGCGTTAAGCATTCGCCCGGCTGCGAAACGAGCGATAAAACTTAAATAGCTAAAATTGAACGTCCAGATAAAACAATAGAATCAGTATCGACGTGACGCGCCAATTAAATAACACTTTGTCTAATAACAGTTAATTTCGTTAAAAGCTTTCAAGTCCCGCCGAAGATAACACTGGTGATTGTGATGGACGACCTTTGGCTGCTAAAGTAACAATGGCTTGATAATGGTGTGTGAAATATCAATTGGAAGCAAAACAACCAAGAATTATTAAGAACTTTGACGAGATAGCATTCTGCTATAAAATAGAGCAAATTCCGATATTTCTATCTTAAAAAACAGTACGTACAGCTGTACAAGTTTAGAATTTCAATTTAAATCTAACTAGACACAATCCCTGTATTTTTGACGACTGAGTAGTTCATTGATGTAGTGGTTCAAACGCTTTAGCTTTGATATTAAAACAAAGCAACTTTCGTTATGGTTGGTCCCAAGATGGAATGATCAATTTGTTATCTAGAGCGCCTCCGTACTGTCGACGTTACGTTAAACGTTGAGGCCAACTGCTTTAACATACCAAGACGCCAATAGCCAGCGCGCCATGTGCTTGTCCCGTGTACGAAGTAGGACGTTTATGATGAAGTGGATCTCTAGTGTTTGGAACTTGATTAAATAACATCTTGAATAAATTGCATTTTTCGGGACTCTTCCGAATCCTTATCGAAATCACAATGGGATAGAATCCCATTATTAGTCCACAAAGACGGCACCGTAACAAAAACATCACTAATGAAGTCGGGCCAAAGTTTTATGTCGCTCATGGTCTATAGTAAAGTTTCACATCGTAAATTCTCGTCAGTCAAAACGATTAACAAGAAAAAACTGTCGTTCAAAAAAAAATTAAATCAACTTGAGTTGTTACTAACGAAAATCAATCCTAACATATCTAAATAAGGGCTAGTGTACATTTCGGACGCCTTGAAACACACTGTCGTAAGTTAGATTCGGTCACTTTTCGGCGATTGTCATTTTTTTGTAGTTTTGTGTTTTCTTTGGCGGCTCCGTTATTGGGGCCAAATGACACGACAGGTGACGACGTTTTTTCTAATTCGTTTACGACGGGCGGGACAGAATTGTTATACATTTTATTGCGTGTCCCTCCGTATGTATCGGGCGATCTACCAAATGATAGCAAAGCCAATTTGCTGGCTTTTGATCACAGATGTTATAAATGTGATGTCTTTGTAAGTTTAACAGAAATTGACTATCAAAATATTGCTTGTTTAAACGAGCATTATCCAGTTAGGATCGTGTCTTTAGGATGTCTTTTTGACATTATAGATTTCAATTGAGTTAATAACTTACATAAATACCTATCTTAAGAAATAATTGGTTTGAATCGCGTAAACTTAAATTATAAATTATTGTTTGTCGATTAAGATATTATTCTAAATTAGCAATAATTCATTTATTCTTAACTACTTGTTCTATTTTCTAGAAAGTATATTACTTACAGAGATTTTGGATTATATAAACTTTTTTTTAAATATTTTAATTTCCAAGACTACAAATCTGTAACGTTGAAGCTATTAGTTCTTTTAACAGCAACTTCTTATCCAGCAAACACGAATCATAAAGCCACGACTCAAACCTCACACCGTTCGCATCCTATTAAAGTTCGGGCCACATCTAAACAAACACAGATAATCTACACATTAGCGGGCATCAGTCAAACTGAGAAACAAAAGTAATTGTGTAATAAATATATGAGTAAACGGCCGAACACTTGTCTGCGGATAGTTGCTGGCTATTAAAATTACATTAAAGAAATATTGTGGTACACTCGTCACCAAAATTAAGTTTGATATTTTCATGTCTCATTTGATTGTAAATTTTATTTTATGTAGCATGAGCTAAATGTAATGGACTAGACCTTATTATTTTAAGTTTTAAAATATACACTTTAATGGATGTATTTACAGATACGTAATATAAATAAAACAAAGTATCAGGTAGTAATCTTGTCTTCTATTAATACATAGAAGAGATTGTAACGAAAATTATATTAATAATTAATTTAATAAAATATCCCTCAGCAATTTATCATATAAAGCCTCTAAATTAAAATATATATATATAAATCATTTCTAAGTAGTTCGCCCAATCAAGGAACAATTATAGCGTGTGACACTTGCCTTATAGACAACTACGTATATTAGTAAGAAAATAAGCAAGGTTCAGTCTAGCTTTAAAACTACATAACAGGAACATATCATTAAAACGAGGCAAAAATACAGACAAAATTTACGAATAATAAAAAAAAAATCTATGAAACCTTTATCGTTGACTGTACAATTTTAAAACAGGAAACCCAAGTATCAGAGGTACCTACGCTTGTGTGTAACGGACGTAATTTATGAATATAGACGAAATGAGCGCCATCACAATGAAATGATAACATTTGACGTGTATTTTCTATTGTTTCTTTTAATTTAACAAAAACTATAATTTCCTAATCAATTTTGTAATAAAACTTTTGCTAACACTCATTTTATGCAAAGCACATAATTCATTGATTGCTGGCTCTATTTTTGAACAATATATTTGATGCCTTACTCGCCTACTTCTTAAGTTTAAAATGCAAGTATATACACTGATAAAACATTCAAGATAGTTCTTCTTAATATCGCAACAGACACCCTTTATGACAAGAGCTAAATTCAAAGGACAGATATGGATATTGGAAATGATAGTGTAGCGTTGATTTAAAATCATTGCAGTTATGATTATTAGTTAATTATTTATTATAACATAATTTAATCCAATATATATTTCAGTCTACATCAAAAATTGACCAAAAGTTTCGCACAGTATTTGCATCAGTGATTAACAAACGGCTAATCTATAATCGGATGCCGCTACTAATCTTTATTCTCATCTTACTTACTACGTGGGTGTTCTATAGTGGAAGAAAAAATACAACAATTACAATTTAAAGCGAACAATGAGACCCGTGGCTTGGGACTTGTCAAACCCAAAATGTCACAATCCCATTGTCGAATGACCACGGTGGCGCTACCGCTTTGAGAACCACTTGTTACCAAAAGTCAGTTTTTTTAAACCAATGTGACGACATTTGACAAAGGGAAGGATCGAAATGAGCTTATGATTTTGGTGTATCCCTTACTTAATTTTTTTGCATATTTTTTATCGCGAAATATAGAGTCGACTTTGATTTGAGTTCATTCCAAACATATGAATAATAATCAATCGCATTTTAAGCGCACGAGTAATTACAAATGTTGTTGTAATGTAATAAGCTTAAAAATCCAACAAATACATAATTTTGTAATTACAAACGCAGCTGACAACGGCTGAATATAGTACAATAAAACGTTACCTCTATATAAAGTTACATACGCCCAAGCTGCACATGTGTGCTGAAAAAGCCACATTGCGCAAATAACGTCACAAAATCCGCAGCGCTCATCCGGCTTAGGGCCTAAAAAGCGCCGCCGGTGACACCTCTCTTCCCCTCCCCGCCTGCTTCCGTCCCGCTCGCACTCGCTCCCCACAAACGACACGAGACACCACCAGACGACCCAAACGACATGTCCCTGACACAGAAAACTCACCCCTATATACCACGTTTTAAAGCCATCGATCTAAGCCGGCGACATATTAGACGACATTCATGTTCAAAAACAGAACGTCACATATTGTTTTAATGCTTGTTCGATATCAACTTTCATGCATTGTAATAAGTTTGATTGTCCTTTGATTTATTTTAAGGTGGTGTAAAGACACAGTTTTCAAATGTCACGCAGTGTAGTTGTCTCTTTTCTCCAGAGTCCTGTCGCATCTGCCCGGCTCCTTTGGCATCCTTCAGCATTCAGTGTCCCCCCGCGTATCTTTCATCCCGCTCTACGCGTTAAAGCCCAGTGTCCGGTCTCGCAGACTGTTAGACGGTCGTGTCTACCACATGATACATTTATATGTCGTTACTACATATAGGATAAAGGATTAGGTGTGACATGCACTGTGTATTGTGTAGCTGTGTTTGATGTTTGTTTGTGGGAACCGATCCAGCATTCATGATTCAGGTAAGTTTGGAGATTTTATAATTTTTTTTTTGATAAAACCGTGAATCTTCAAAATTTCTGAAGCCATTTGAAGGGTTTCTTAACAATACATCAGAGTAAACATATTTTGTTTATTTACCCACATTCCTATTGTTTACATATTGTACGATTGGTATTGTATTGTTTTTAAGATAGTATTTAAGTAAACGATCTTTTTAAATATAAAATTATTAGATAAAGCTTAAAAACAATACTAAGTGAGCAAAAGAAGTTTTCGAAAAATTCTAACATTTATAAAGTAAATAACATTAAATCCATAAAACGTAAACAAACACATTTATTTAAGGCTACATCTAAATTGATCAACTTTTCTTGAGTACAATCTCGAGAAAAAGTTCAAAAGAAATGTTAAAATATTTAAAATAAATACCTTCAAATACTTGTGCATTATACGTAAAAAAATCACATTTATTAACGAAATTTCTACACGTCGTAAAAGTATATAGCCTTTTATGTAAAAGGAACCTACATTGGCGCGTCTACACTTTCGACTACTCGTGTATATGTAACCAACCAATATAATCTAATATTAAAATAGTTAGATAAGCGAATAAAGGTAATCACTATTTATCATTATTACAACTCCATTCAAATATGAAATTCTAATAAAATAACAAAAACAATAGATTTAGGAAATACAACTTACTTTAGTAAGTTTGCAGTTACGAAATCGAATTTTGTACTATTAATTCGATTGAGTGCCAAATGTGTGGGTGTCAAAGTGTTCAATTGAAAAGCAATTTAATTGCTTACGTTAATTAATGCACTCGTAAAGTGTTGCTGATATCTGATGTTAATTACGGCCTTTGGTTATACGTACTGCCGAAACTACGGCAATGAAGCTGTAAAATTGGTAACCTATACTTATTTACTTTACCTCTATAAAAATAAAATTTAAAATTTAAGAATAGGTAAATATATATTTTTCTAATAAATCAGTAGGTACTGATAAGAAATAATTTTCTATTAACCATACTTTTGGTAAATAATTAACATAGCCGTACGTAGATCATTGTAGCACATTGGGTCGTGTTCTTTGACTCTCTTGTTACCTAACTGTATACGTACGTAACATACTAACTCGTGGAAAAATTGGAAGAAAGAACTATTTAGACAACATAGAAAATGATTTCACTATATAAACACTCTCCCAATAAGCTCTGGTCTTCTGGTCGTCCCCTGCTCTCAACATATAAATTCTTTCCCAATAAACTCTGATTACCACAACACTATAAAGTAGGTAAAATCGATTCATATCAATCTATTTTATGTCAATTTAAGCAAAATGAAAAAAAGAGATACGTTTATAAAAAAGTTTCTGATTTAAAACTTACGTTTCTGTCTAATAAGTTAATTTTCTTTCAAAACTGTTTAAATAAAATTCTTTAACTACTCAAATCTCAAATATACACTGAAAATACTAATTAAATATAATATATTTATAATAATGTAGTGTATACATGCTATCATTAAGTACCTTACAAAGGTGTATCATATGTATGGTATGTATCATATGTAGTTTTCGTATTTAATGTTATTTATCACATCATAAATAATATTAAATAACCACGTAACCTTAAGATGGACAGGATTAAAAAAAGAACTCGAGGGAAGTTGGTGACGTATAACGAATACATACATATGTATTCGTTATACGAATACATATGTATGTATTCGTTATTCGCTTTTAGTGATAAGGCCGCCCCTTCTACAAAATCAGTCAACTGTTCCCTATGTATTTCTCTTTTTGAATTATTTGTACAAATAAAGATATATTTTATTCTATTCTAAATATGTTACTGTATTTTCATTGTATGTATATAAATTGTTTTTACTTTGGCAAGAGAATTACTTTTATGAAAGGAAAAATTAAAAATAGTTTTTTATATAGATGATAACATACAATTGTGTAATTTGTATAACTAGGTATAACCTAAATTTATATCTAATAGTAACACTAGAACCATTATAAATGATACAAAGATTAATGATAACCTTTATTGCCTTACGAAAATAACATCAGTAGCAGATAATAATAATAGTTTAAATAAATTAACAAATAAAATTAACATGCATGATGGTGATCTCAGCAAAATGCTGAGTGCAGCTCAGCGATGGTTTTCAGATTGATCCACATCTTAAAATACAAAAAAAAGGAAAATTGTGACAAAGAAATAGCAGTATATTTATTAAAATTAAAATTGTATAATTGTAGAGTACGTTTACGTAGTAGATCGTTTTTAATAACAATTAAAACACGCCCAAAAAATCTTAACCAATGCGATGGAATAATATTTTACTTAACTTTGTATTTATTAATTAGAGCATAGGTAATATAAAATGTGTTGGCAAATCAAAAACCTATCTGTCTAGCTTTAAGTGCCTTTTTCACTTTTACTTTTTGCAAATTTTATAATTAAATTAATTCCAACCATTTTATAATTAGATTAATTACCTTAAAACGTGTTTTTAAACTTTTTGAAATTAAAATAAAATCATCAGGCACACCTAAATGACACGATAATTACGATGACCTGGAAATATTACACGAAATCTGCTTTGGTTAAAAAATTAAACTAATTGGAACGCCTTTTCAATAAACGATATTTAAAATATTCCGTTCTACACAGACAAAATTAAATTAAACTTATTCACATCTCTTTCAAAACGATTTATTAAGAAGGGATAGAATGACTTTAAGGAATGTCAAGATAGTTGACACTTGACGGTCCATACACTTTTGACTTATTTTAATTGGCATTTTTTATGATACGTATAGAAATCTTCAAATGACGTCATCGGTCATGTCTTTTTTTGGTATTGAGTAGTAATGAACTTAAATTTAATTTAGTTCGTGCACAACAGAATCGGGCTATTGTTAAATGAAAATAAACACCTCTATAAGTTTAAGCATTTTTATATTGGAAAGATAAAAAATTTAATGTAAGATGAAAACAGCTGTGGCTAGATAGAAGAGCTTAAAGATCTTATAAAGCTACTTTTAATGTAAATTATGATTACATCGATGTCAGATTTCAGATTAAAATCAAATGATTACGACTTTGATCCTCCAGAAGTGCAACTTTAATATGTCGACGAACACATCACGTTAACATCTGCCACTCAATTGAGATGAAAAGAAAAATAGCATCTTATTTAGAACAGATATTAGTTAGAAATAACTTGGTAATGCATAAATCACGGCATCATTTTCCAGCCTTCCAAACGTCAGTCGGAACCACTGCGCGCGCGCTATCGCCGACATTAGTTCTACGGAGTGCCGCCGACCGCAGCGCCGGGGGCGACACGATAACTGTACCAGAAATTATATAGCAGCTACAAACATTGCTTGGATAATGAGTGATTTGATTGTTTGTGTTCTAATTTTGATAGGGATTAGGATTTTAATAATTTCGCTTAACGCAGCTCAGCCCATACTTTTTAAAAATCGAATGCATACTTTACTTTTTAACGATATTGAAAATATCAAACTATCTCTTAATATAGGTATTATTGATTTCGAACATTCAAAATTAGGCTTATTAAGTTTACAAACAATACGACTTTACTTTCTCATTGATTCAACAATCGCCAGAATAACGAATATGAACGAAATCTTTACGAATGAATTATTCCTTAAAAGATTAGTTATTAATAGATATACTATTTTTATACATGCGCAACAAGAGTTTGATTGTATACCTATTGTTATTTTACTAAGACATACTTCGTGAAGAACAAAAAAAGTTCTTATTTTCTCGGATTGAGTCTTACGCCCATAATATCTACATCTGTCTCTTTAACAAAACATAGTTTTATGGTGGTTTTAAACTACCAACCCAAATGATCAATGTAAACACACTAACGCAAATTCCGTGAAGGCACCATTACAAAATAGCCGTGGAACCCAATCAGTGTAATGGCGACCGCGAACCATGCATTTCACTGATGAGCCGATTTATTTCAATAATGCCAGGATCGGGAATCTTGAGAACAGGGATATTATATTACATTAGCCAAGCTCAAGGCGACGGCTGCCAATTTTAATAAATAATAAGGAGATCCTTGCTATTGAATCTTCAATCAATAATAGTTACTCAGAGGGCCTAGACAACATGCCTTTCCATAACTCAATCGCTTCGTGAAAAATGTATTAGATTTGACATAAGTCCTAGATTAACTTATCGAGAGTAAGTTAGTATTTAACGATTCGATTGTTATTATCGAAAATAATGTTGTCTAGGGAAGCAGGTTACTTACTAATAAATTGTTGATCCTTATTAACATAGTTTTACTGTCATTGCTTAACATACAATCACAATTAGTTTTTTATAAGACACTGTATCTCTGAATATCACGGAATCAAAGGAAAGCCAAATTTAAAAAAAACGGACATGAACATATTCGCCGACTGAGAGTTTACCTAGTTAACAAAGCATAAAAGATATCATTGGTATAAATAGTTCCCTTTATTTTACTTACCAATAAAAACATAGGTCCTAGAATTTTAAAAAGCATTTTAAAAACATCAAATATAATAAAAAACTTCAATTTTCAAAATATTGCATATAATGTTCTCTGAGTGATATAACGGTTATCAAAATTTTAAGTTCAGCATACACATTTAAAATATCTCTAATTATTCAAATTTAGAACAAGCAACGACTATTCTTAAAACGAACTTAGTAGGTATATTTCTATTCATAGATAATAATCTGGAAGAGAAACAGGAAAATTGATCAGGTCAAGGTCGAAGGTTCATCAATATTGTTTACGTTAAGTTAAACTTTGTGATATAATATTACACGTTTCAAAGCGTTCTTTGATTGGTATTACAATAAAAAATAACAATTTAAGTTTTTTGCCTTTTGAATCGTTCGAACTTACGTACGATTCAACTTAGACTTTTGGATACAGCTAGCGCCATCTCTGATTCCTGCGATGTATTAATGATGTTCACGTAAGTAAAGTGCCAAAATAGATTGATGCTCATAATCTTTTTAGATTCAATTTAAATATTAAAAACGCTTATAAGTTTTTTAAAGAATAAATAAAAAACCTTAGGAAGGAGTACTAAAGTTTCTAAGTTCAAAGGGATATCTAATATTTTTTTGTTTATAACTTGTTATTGATTGAAACATGGTCATTTAAATTTGCTTATTGAGCAATCTTGGTAGCATAATGAATTATATTTCTTCAAAACTAAGTTTAAATTCGCGGGAACTATGATCCAGCGTCATAGGATATTTTAATAAGCCTTTAAAGTTTTTTTTGTGATTTTTATTAACATTAAGATGGATATATACCAATCGGATGGCATAATTTTCAACCAAGTATATTAATTAATAACTAGTTTAAATTTTAATATTTATTAAGAACGCTGAAATTTCGTAGAAATCATTACTTAACTATATTGTAAGTTGTAACTCCACGTTACGGCGCAGAATAAGCAAATTATCTTTAGAACTTTTCAAAGTTATCAGTTAAACAAACTCGTATCAGTACAACAAATTTAATCCTCGCCTAGGACGCCAAACTGCGTAGGATAGTCACTTGTCAAATTTGCACCGAACCCAGACATGTAGCCGAATGTGGCTTTTTAAGTATTGTCTGTGTGGCAATTATTTGTTACATTAGTATAATATTAAACATATGTTTAAAATTAAGTTTGTGGTAAATTGTCAATCTCGCTATACTTTTTTACTGGGCTTAGTTCTATCCTGACCTAACCAATTTTATTAAGTGACCTTTAATATGACCTTGAATACGATTTAAAAAGACCCCTATTGGTTACGTTTGGTTTTCTTAAAAAAATATTATTAATTCCAAATATTAATTTAAATCCATTTCTTGAAAAATATTCTCTTCTACTTATTCATAGTTCGAAATTGTCTATTAACGCAAAATGGAATAATTAAAAATATGGCGATTTAGAAATTTTATTACAACCAGTACGAGTATACAACAACCTAAGTACAGAATTAAATAGTAGATTGAAGCTTTCTCTTAAAGTAAGCGCCAGTGCCAGGAACCTCAGCCCTTTGAAACGAATATTTGAGTTTAACGATTTAGCCTCACATCAAGTTGCAGTTACATTTCTCAGTAAGTGAAAATCTATGCAATCTAATAAGTAATAAAGACTGAAACGTGAAGAATATACAGACACAAAAATTGCTGATACAAATATTTCACTAAAAATGGTAATATAAATATTTATTCTAACATTTCTAGTGTTTTTTATTTCTAGTTCATGAAATCATGTAAACTATTTATATCTTTTAATTTCTAAAAAAAATTTATAATCTGTTACTCCTTAAGAAGCAACTGTGGGTCTTTGGAGAAAGCAATGTAAGTCAACTAGCTTCTAAATGTAAAAATAATAATTTTAAATTAAAAATAGAATATTCTATTGTAATCCTATTGTTTCAATTCATATAACATGCACTCACCAGGATTCAATATTTTTCCAAAACTAAAGTTTTCTTAATTATCTTTCAAAGCTAAAAAGCACCTTGGGCAGGCTATATTATATACCTAAGTCATATATTTTTAATGGTGTAGATAAAAACTTGTGTCCACTAAAATATATCTTTAACAAATGGAGTTAAGATTGCGCATTCATAACATATGTCATTTGATAGCAAGAAACACAAATTGGCGATCATTAAAAAGTAATTATACTTATGTGGTCGGCCATTGCAACAGATATATCATTCGGGCAATTTATCATGGCGAAGGACATGTTTAGAAGACGCCTCCTGATATCAGTGTTTCTTTATACACAAGGAAACTAACTACTATATATATTATAATAAGATAGTAAGAAAGTTAACGATAATTGAAAGATGAACAAGGGAGATTTACTTATTTATTTAATGAAATCTTACTATTATCGATTTTAGTCCGACATTTTATATGATGAACTTTCATATATAAGCTAGGATTTCCTTGGTTATTGGTGCATTAGATTTATAATCAGTTTGGTTGACTAGTCAGCCTTTGTTTCAACCGACTTATATATACATAAGAAACCAAATGAAGAGAAACTATAACACCACTACATACATATTGGTAAATAAACCTCGAAGCACAGGTCGAGGTCAAGATTAGAAAATTTTATTATACCATCTAGGATTAATTTTGTAGAAGGTGAAAGTGAGAAACAGTTAACCGTATACGCCACGCCATCTTTTAAATTTCCAAATCCTACCAAAATAAAATGGAAAATATCATAGAAAAGAAGGTCAATAGGGCCCCAAAATCGAGATATTTATTGGAATATCGTATAAAAAATTAATTTAAATAGTTTCCTGATGTGTTTTGAAATTTCTAATTTAGATGTGTTAAGGCTCGTTGCTGACGACAAATATATAAGAAACTTTAGTTCTAAGCTAAACTAGATATCAATATGTAAGTAAGGATATTATGTACGACACTGGCTTGGTAAACGCCTACTGATCGGATCGTCACACAAAATTTACGAGCGAAGAAATTATAGAAATATAATCGCACAGGGAAATTATAATTGCATTGCGAAATTATTAGGTGCAAACATTATATTATTGGTGAAGCCGCGGGCTGGTTTATCTGATGCGCGTGCGCATGACAGCCTGAATGATGACTCGCTTGATAGAAATTTGTGTTCAGTTACTCATAGAATGAACGCTCGAACTTTCGACTGTTTAGAATATAGAGAATAGTTTATATTGAACATTTGTATTTGTGAAAAAATATATTTGCTCTAGAAATCGTGGCAGATGACTAATGAACGCTATCAACTATTTAGCCAGTTTAAGCTTAAAGCTTTGTTATTATTAATGAAGATTTTTGTAACATTCTTCGGAAAATTCCCTTTATTGTAAATGAGAATATGATACATTTTGCAAATAACCTATGGCTGTCTTATCTAAATCTTAGACCAATAAAAATTTACTTAGATTTATTATTTAACAATCAACATATTTTTTTATTATTATAAAGGTAGAAGAAACTTTAACGTACCTAAAAGCCTAGCTATTTTTATCCTTTTATTTAGTTACATGTCAGCAGAATCACCACCATTATCAACAATTATTTAACATTTATCATATGTTTTTACAAATCAAATGTTAAAGTAATTGCAAGGTTGGCTTTATCAAATTTTTACCATTATTTATTCATATTTAATTAAATTTCGCGTAAAGTAAATTCCCAGCAGTGAGATTTATTATTTTTACCTGAATGCTTTAAAAGTCAAAGACCACCTATATGTCCAGTGTAAAAATACCATACGTAAATTACCATCTGTAAAGGCAAGTTATTTATTTAAATCCATTATTCGGTAGGTCTACACTTTTCAAGACACCCACGTGCTCAGGTCAAGTACAATAAAGACGTCCGAGAACTGCCCCGTGAATGTGACCTTTGTTCAAATTTCTATGCCACCTCTTTGGTGAATTCTTAGACAATACCTTGTACTCGTTTTGGCGTCTCAAACAAACCCCTTATCAGTTCAGTGAAAGGTTCTATTGTCGCGAAGCCAATTACCGCCACACATACGGTGACTTCAAACGCGCCGGCCTTCGTTCGGAGCGTTTTTGTCATTGTTTTACGCGAATTGCTATTCTTTTAAAAAGGTGTTCCATTTTTAGCAAAAACCAGTTGAGACGGAGAGATATGTATTTTAGTTTTGTTAAAATATTTTTTGTGCCATAACAAACGTCAAACACGGTCAGGTGTTTTGAAATATATCTTTTTATGGCGGGAGACGACCGTTCAATGCTGTTATTTACCTTTCATTTATAACTTAAATATGTATTCCAGTATCACAAACTTAACTTAAAATTGACATTATTATCCTAATGCAGAAGTGACTAGATATTAAAAATGCCCCTGAGTACCGCTTCTATATCTTTTTTAAAAAATGTCATGGTCCCAGTATGGTGTATTCTTTATACGGGTAAGTTATTATTTTTAATTAAGTTGTGTGTGAATTTAAAAGCAAGCATGTAGGTAGGTTAATTAACGTCAACATTCTGCAAATAAAATTATGCAAAAGAGATAATTAAAAGATTAAAGAACAACATGAAATCGGACGTCGCCAGTAGCGTTGCGATATCAATATAATTCTCGGCCTTTAACATAATAAATTCTGAAAAGACATTATTTCTGAGCAAGAGTAGTAACAGTCAATTATTATTTTACTGCTTGTTGTTTCCGAATGTTTAAAGATAGAAAGAGACAAGTAAAGCTCTATTGTTTCAGATATCAGGTAAGAGTCAAGGGTTAGTTTCAGGTTAATCCCCACCCTTGCGGTGTCTTTGACAGCTTAAATTTTGTGTCATAAGATTAGTCTTGTTGTAGACATTTGTTGTCACTGACGCGGAAACAGTTCTTCAAGTATTCGTAAATGTTATTCCGTCTGGAGGAGCCACGTTGTGGATAAGTGTATTTGTGAAGTATTTGTTGAACCATGGATGAGAACAGTGAGAACCACCTGTCGAAGTTAGCCCTCTTCGTCAAACGTTGGTGGGAGGACGATTATACTAAGGTTGGTTTCAACAACATTCATGACCTTGATAATTTTAATTGACTTGGTTCAACTGTTTTTATATCATTTGTCTTTTTCTCTGACACAAGCATGAATATTCTCTCATGCTTAATATACGAGTTTTCTTGTATGTACATACAAAGAATTGCTAAATTTTTAAGTATTAATTTCCTTTTTTTTCCTCTCTATAACCGACTCAAGAATTTTCGTCTTTAAAAGCGTTCATATCCTTCCTATCTTATCTTGATGTAGGGCCAGGATTAATCTCGGAGCACGTAGACCCAATGGGATCTTTTGTGCTTCCCCAATCCTAATGTCCACTGTCCTGGAATACCTCCAAGATGTACTTACTAAGTTCATCAGCCTTATATCTTCAGGACTGGGATGGTCCAGTCCAAAGAGACACATTATTTTCTTGGCAAGAGCATCACAGATACTTAGGATGTGTTCCATTTGTTCGGTGTGCTTCCCACAGACCCTACACAGTTTCATTTTAAATAGCAAGTTATTAGTAGTACAGTGGCCATTATAAAATACACCTGAAATTCGGATCAATATTTCTATAAAATTGTGCTTTAACTCCCAAAATTAATATGTATGTAGGCATTGATGTCAAATCAATTTCCTATTCTATCAGATTCGTATAATTTGTCTAACGATTTGTACGAATTTTTCTTGCATATAAAGAATTCAAGTCAATCACAATATTCAATACTTGAAATTGTTATTAAACGTCTTAATGCGATTTATATTTGCATAAAATGTATTATCAATACGAATTATCTAGACAGTCCTATACAGAGCGAAAGAGATAAATGCATTATCACCATTTCCATTTTTATTATTACTATTTAAATCAGATTTATTTTACGTATCTCTGACCGTTGTTTTAAGCTCAGGTATTAGTATTACCATAGACTCATACAACTAACCTTATAATCCCAAAATCCATTCTTGACCTGGGACGTTATCCAATTATTATTTAATACCCATAAAGACGCCATGAGGTGCCTTAAGCCGAGATTAAGATAAGCCAAGACGTACTCCAATGTCCAAACTATATCATTACCAGTATTAAAGTTAAGCGATCGTCTGGACACGATAATTTTGTGAATCTAAATTATATCAGACAGGTTACATATAATATCGTGTCTTTGTAACTAGGTATATGAGCTATAATGTCGTGTATCGATCATTATTAAGTCGTGCGTCGTTATTGGTAAGTTACTCCCGTGTTCCTTAGTCAAAACAATAAATGGTGCCCTTATAGCTTCACCACGTTTGCCTGTCTATAAATTACAACAAATTAATTTTGTCATATTAACATCATTATAATCTACTATTATTTTTAAGCAGGTGCACCTAACTTGAGTTTACCAATGCAGGTGCTTTAAGAACACTTTAAGTGCACTAAGTGGATATAAAAATTAGGATTAAGACCCATTATTTGAAACTCTAAAAAAAGGCGCATTATAGATTTTAATTATTTATAATTTTGATAAGTTAATACTACAAATCAGGGTCGGTAATGCACGAGTGATATACCCCTCACGTTGTAAGCATCCAGAGACCACACTAAATACCTTCCATCAGGTGGGTCGATAGCTGGATTATTTTATTAATTTTTTTTTTCTCACGCTCACTATTTTATTAAGCCGAAAACTCCTATTATATTAAGCCGAAAATAAGCATCTTTAATAGAATGTGTTATTGATTCTAGGTAATGGAGTAATATGTATATAAATATCAGAAATTTACTAAATAAACATCCATGATTCGTTAACAAATATTTGTGCTCGTCATACTAATATAATCCCGGTAGGGGATATGCCCCTACCGGGATTCGAACCCAGAACCTCTGCCTAAGTTGATAAAGGTACTGACCACAACAAGACGGCAGTCGTCACTTTATGGTATACAAAGAAATGCAATAAAGGCATTTTCTCAGAGATAGTTGTGAAGTTTTAGTTATTAATTTAGGAAAATTTGTTAAATATCACTAAGGTCTACCTGTCTAAGGTACACAATAGTTTGAAATTCAGATATTACTAGAAACTAGATAAAGACAACAACCATTGTCCGACAAACGGTGGGCCATTTCTGGGTGACCTCCTGGGTGGCTCAGCAACCGAAAACTTACCAGGAATTTTAGTTCTTAAAATGCTAATCTGATATCAAAATGTTACATTAACATTAACATGTCTGACTATACTTCTTGAACTTGAATGATTTCTGAAATCGATTCAAGTACAGTCAACCATGTTAATTGCTGAACACCAACTCAACCAAGGCAAGCTTTCTCCCAAACATTGATTCATTCATCGTGTCGGTGTCTTACGATAATTGAATTAATGTACACACATAGACGGACCCACGCGGCTGACTATTAGAACAATCACTAATATTGGTTCTAACTCATATCGTTATGCTTCTGTCAACACGATCCACATGTCGATACGGTGTGATTCAAAGCAAAAAAGTTCCAATGTTTACTTCCATTAGTTATAAAGTAGATTGCATTACACACATGATATAATATCGACGCGAATAAATGGAAATAATATTCTCATACTGACACCTATTATCCAATACCAACAAATATGATTATATTAATATATATAATTGTAATTATCCTATTTCCATACACTCCTTAGCCTAAACGTTACAACTCATATTTCAAATAATACTATGATAACAGCACGATTTTATTTTTAAATGTTTACCTACCTATATAATGGGTAAATAACAGTTGTTTAATAATACTAAATATAATTAAATACTTAAACAATGCTTTATGACGCAGTTTGACGGAAATGTCTATGGTTTTATTTCTATGGAACTATGTATCTTATTTGTAATTTGACAGTTTTGACTTGTCAATTATTAAGAAACAGTGATTTAACTTGCCTACTTAAGTTCCATGAAATATCATTAAATAATATTATACTTTTCTGAAAAAATAATTTGCAGGTGAGCTTTACCAATATAGATATTTAATTACAATAGGTATACAGGTGCTTATTACATACCGTATACATATCTCTGTGCTCATCTTGGGTGCTAGTATGCAGTCTAATTATCAGGTTAAGTGTTCATGTATATTATGTGTTATTATTTACTCTATATTGAAACTAGCATAAAGTACATGTGCACACAAAAGCGTTTCAATTTTGATATTAAAAATAAATTCTAAATAAGTTAAGATTATTACTGACGAAGACAAAAACCCTGCGTACTTAGGTACATTAATATAATATAGAATTATTACCTAAAAGTACCTATTATATGTATCCTGAATAATTATGAAAACATCTTTAATTAAAGCCATGATCAGGCTATGGTATTTACGTTAGTACTCAAATGAAGTTACAATAAAAAACTTATAAACTCATTAAACTTATTTAAGTTTTCCCACATGAAATGTGTTACTCGTCGAGTCTCAGGCGCATGTTTAAGGCGATCATTACGCAAAACAGCAATGCATTTTGCGCTTCACAGTACTCAAACCTGTTTACTTACTTCATGTATCATGCTCTGAACAATATGGCATGTCACGACGCGGAGCCAACGAAAAACGATCATCGCGAAATGCGCATTTTTTAAAAAGCAAAGAAACACACCCCGCCGTCTAAAATAACACCATGCATCACAGTAATAAGGTGCACTTTGTTACGTTGCTGAAACAAAAAAATATCCGTGAAATATGTCCGCTTGTCCATTGCTCTGCCGGTAGGCGTGGGTCAGATATACCGACCAATTTATGTGCTTCACCCGAGGCAACGGAAAATGTACTCTTGTAAGATGTAATAAGTGTATGTTGATATGTGGAAATGTTTGCCGGTCAATCACCTCGGCTTAACATTGCGACTTTGGACGATGTTTTTTAATCTTTTTTGTTGTTCTCTGTTGACAATTACTTGTAAAATTCCCACAGTTAGCGGGCGACCGATTGCCTTAAAGGCAACAACAGTTCGAGAAAGCAGAAAAAAGTAATGCGTCTGCGCTGACGAAAGACGACTTTATTTCACAGATAATGTGATTTTGTTATTGATATGGTTGTGATCTTTGTTTATGAAATATTATAATGAACTAGTAACCTATATTCTTTGTGTTATTGTATCTATTACAATTATAAGAATCTTTTTTCACAGGGGCTTTATAGACCTTATTTATATCTGGTGATATTAGCTTCTAGTGTCCGACATTAAAGTAGCCTATTTCTTGGCATGGGGAATCTACCGTAACTCGTGGTATTCGACTCAAAGTGAACGAAATATGGAGGGACGTATGACAACACGTATATGACTAAAATTTTCGAATTATATCGGGGTCAAATGACAAATATCCCAAAATTTAAGCATTTATATTTGAATTTATATTATGTACATCTTCCACAACTAATACCATTATCAAAACCCCACTTCGTCCACTTCAAGAAGTATTATTTAATTAAAGTATATGAAATAACGTCGTAATCATGTGATCGGCTAATAGCGGGACACTGCTATAAACGGCCACATCGGATTAATGAGAATCCACCTTTGCTAATTTTAAACTCAGTCACAATAAACTATGTAAAGGGCTTTAAACAGTTCCAATCGATTTATTGGCTAATTTAAAAAGTAAATTAAAAATTACGCTCCAATATCACAGGTGCTTCAGTGAATTCTGAGAACAAAGTCTTATAATGTATTATTTTCTCGTAAATCGAAGATAATTATAAAAATGATATCCTTAAGAGCCATTTGAAACAAAAAACGTCACAGCCAAGAGATAAATTTTAATCTTCTTGCACTTAAGAAAATGTGATTACCTTCGGTACGCCCTATCATTACGTCCGTGAGTCGACACGTAACGTATGTTTTTCGTAAACGACACTTTATTATACGGCGTTTATCCGTTTTGTGGCATTAGAAACGAAATGTTGGAATCGTTTTTTGTGATTGTTTTGTGGAAAATTGCTCCCTTCAGATCATTTGAGCCTGGCGACGGTAATGACACACCTAGCTTGTCCCTGCACGCTATGAAGTGACAAACTGTTTTGTGCAGGCGACAAATACTACGGCGACACGGAAATATAAACAGGCTACACTGTTATTAGCTTAATTTTTAAATTTTGTAGTTTTTAATGTCTATTTAATCAACATCAGTTGCTATTAAAATATCACTTTCAATAGTAATCTCTCTCTCTCTCTCTTTTATTATAAATAGGTGGTTTTTTTTATCCTAAATTCATTACTGATTATATTTTTGTTTTTTAATATAATTGCTCAATAAAAGTCATATACAATAAATTAATATATTTCATGAGTGTACCATAGATTTAATTAACTCGTGTACCTATATTACATGGGTACGTTTCAAAACAAATGTGAAAATAAACGACGATAATTTTATAATTGTCCAATCATAAAAAAACTCAGAAAGGATAACCCTTTCCAAAACATGTTAATATTAACTCTTAACCCTACATCAGTCCAGTTGTAAGTTAACATTAAAATAAACTCTGAGGAGTGGCCAAATTAACCCGAAACTTAACTTTGACAACGCGAGCCCGACCCGAATGCTTACTAAATGAATAGTAATTTAGTTTTTGGATTAAATCGTTTCGAACACGCGACACAAACCACTTTTCTATTCTTGAGTGGATTCAAAGCCGTCATTTTACACAATTTTACCCAATTGCTCTCTGTTCTCAGAATTAATTTGATATTAGCCTTTGAAAACGCAAGGTGTGGTTTTGTGTTCGTCTGATAGCTATTTTGAAGAGTTTAAACAACCCGTGTTTAGGCCATGCTCTAGACTCGATAATCTTTTAGAATTAGCTACATTCGTTCATAGTAATTTTTCGATTAATAAACTTATCGTAGTATGTTATTTGTTGAATCAGATGACGTTGTAAATCAGTGAATTTTTCGTACATAAAATTTACATTAATTTTTCTTTTGTTACAGGAATCACAGTCGAGTAGCTCTGGGAGATGGGGTGGGCGTGGTCCAGAACACAACATGGCATTGCAGCAGATCCTCAAACTACAAGAAGCAAGGGCTCTCCACAAAACGTCTCTTCTTCCCATTTACAAAAAGAATGGCCTCCCTTCGCCCTCTGGAGATAGCCATGACTTTGATCAAAATAAAGGTGAAAAGAAAACAGAACCCTTTAATGATCCACGAGTATTTGAACATCTTAAGCTTGAAGCAGAATTTAGAAAGCTCATGGAGCAATCTGCTAAAGATGCACGCAATGAAGAATCATTAAAATATTTTCAACACATGATGGAAGCAAAACAACACTTCGAATATCTCCGAAGTATGCAAGAAAAGCAATTTAAAAATTCTGCACAAGTTGACAATATTGAGGTAAAGAATGAGAGACTGTCCCCGTCACACAACAGATCTACTCCTATCCAGAACCATTCACCTCAAAGAGTTTCTTCTGCGGAATTATCACCAAATCATAGTGTTCGTCTATCTACCTCATCGAGTCCTCTATCTGCCACTAGTCCAGTAAACTCATCACCTTTGAGTCACCTTCAAAACATGCAGCCTTTTGATTTTCGCAAAAGTAAGATTAATGAATCAAATGAAAAAGATGACTCTAGAAATTTGATGAGTCATGCAGAAAAGGCTACAATGGACATAATGAGAAGTCAGTTTTTTAATTTTTCTTTACCAGGAAATTTGCCTATGCCACCAATGTCGATGCCATCAACGTTCAATCACCCTGCTGCAATGGTAGCCGCTCTTAGTCAAAATCCAATGGGTTTAGCTTCATTGCAAGCTCTTTTACCACAGATGTCATCAAAACCGGCGGAATCACCAGAAAATAAATCAAACAATATGTCTAGTAAAGGTAGACATGACGACTTAAGGCAAGATGATGAAAATGTCCTTAATTTAAGTAAAGACTCATATGAGGCTGTGCATAATTCAAGAAACATGCTAATAGGGAAATGTATTACCCCACCAAAGCGACAATGGGGAGCTTCCCCAATGCCTTTAAACTTAGGCACTCACTTCATAAATCCTGCAACTGGTAAGAAAAGAGTACAATGTAACGTCTGTTTGAAAACTTTTTGCGATAAAGGTGCACTTAAGATTCATTTTTCTGCCGTACATCTTAGAGAAATGCACAAATGTACCGTAGAAGGCTGTAGTATGATGTTTAGTTCACGGAGATCTAGAAACAGACACAGTGCCAATCCTAACCCTAAGCTACATTCTCCACATTTACGTCGAAAAATTTCTCCGCACGACGGCAGAAGTGCTCAGGCACATTCAGTTCTTATCCCTCCGCATGCAGCAGGGCTCAGTATACCACCTGTGATGAATTCACTACATCCGTTTGGTTCATATCCTCTTTTAAACCCACCCCACAATATGAGACAATTCGCCCCAAATGTTCCCCTAGATTATAAAAATAATGTAAATTTTGCTTCTGGTTTGGATCAAACGCTTTTGATGCGAAGAGAGAGTAGTTCTGTTGAAAATAGAGACCAAGATTGTCAAGGTGAATCAGATGAAGATGATGGGATTGTCGTTGTAGCTGGTGATGATGACGATGACGACGGAGAACATATGGATACCAGTGATTACTACTCTACTCTGAATAAATCCAATGGCTCTGCAGAAGACTCAGAAACCGAATATGATCAAAGAAGTATTAGTGATAATAATGATACTATTGACAATCGTAAAGAAACTATAAGTCCTGAAATAAAAAGAAAGCGAAAAAATTTGAATCCAACTAGATTCCAAAACAATCATCACGCTTCTGATGAAAGTCTCAAACATAACGATGAGCCGAAAGAAGAAAATGAGAATAATGCTATAGATTTAAAGAAAGTGAAAGCCGAAGACTGTACAGAAAATGTAGTTAATATGAAGTCACAAGAAAAAAACGAAGGTATCCAAGTGAAACAAGAATTTTCCACAGTCAAAGAAGAACCAATGGAAATTAATTACAGTGCCCAAGATCTGCGAACGAAAGAGGAACCTGATAACAAATCTGTTAATCACAAAACTAATGACAGTATTCAATCAAATGATGATCATTTTTCTTCTGAAAATGCTTTGAAAAGATTGGAAAGCTTGTCAAAAGGTGAATTTCCTAACTCAAAGAAACCTGATACCCATAATGCTGTTGGGCCCTACAATTTATCTCTAAATGACTCTATCGATTATTCTGATAGATCACCATCATCATCAGTGTCTAGTTTTGATTACATATCAGAAGACAATCAGGGTCAAATTTATGGCCATTTTGATAGTGGATTTTTCATAAGTGCAACTGATGTTCCTCTAGACCATGATAATCCACGTCGATGTGCGGTTTGTGGAAAAACATTTCAAAACATGTACCTGTTGAAAACACATTATCAAAACACCCATTTGAAGTTGATGTACAAATGTAACATTGGGGGCTGTAGAGCCTCTTTCCCATCAAAACAAAGTAGAGACCGTCATAGTGGTAATGAAAACCTGCATAGAAAAATATTAACTTCAGATGATCTGAGAATATGTGATGAATCCCCGTCGAGATTACTTGAAAAGGTTAAAGAACAAATGGAATTGATAGCACGATTCAACGAAGAAGAACGCCCTGTTCCTTACATTGAGTCCCATAAATATTACAGATCAAAAGATTCAGACAAAATGAATAATCATTTCAATCGACATATGCCTTTTAATCCCCCATACCCGCCTCTACAATTACCAGATGTTTATTTGAGCAATAGAGATATGTTCGCTCAACATCCTTTCCTTTTCGCACCGTTTGGCATGCTGCCTAACTTTCCACCCCTTCCCTTAGGATTTTTGCCACCAAGCTTGAATGCTTTCAGTTGTCAGAATCAAAACTACTCACCACCACTATCGCGAAAGCTTAATTATTACGTTGAAGACGAAGCACCGCGGCCTAACAAAGATGGTAGCTATCAATGCAGAGGTTGCAGGGACAATTTCAAGGACTTGTCAACTTTAAAGGTTCACTGCGAAAGTGTGCATGCGCAATCCCTACACAGATGTACAGTGAGTGGTTGCAACGCTGCATTTTTTTCGCGAACCAAAAGAAACATGCACTATGAAACCCATGTATCAAGAAGGCAGAATGGCAGAAGCATTCCCGTGAATTCTTCGTGACCTCAATAGACCAGAATGCGTACTGGCCATTATAGAAGTGCAACTCAATTTCCAATGCATTTGTGATGTTAGACCTATCATAAAGATATCAATCTTTTACTAAACCAAACGTACCTTTCAATTCTCATAGATTCCATTTAAAAATGGTGAGAAGGTATTGGTATTGTTAGTAAGTTGTAAATAGAAGCATGATTGCAATAAGTGATATTTAGGTTACAGTAAGCCCGTGTAATATATATTTTAGACTTTGTAAATAATAGCTAAGTAGTTAAGATCTAGAAGTGTTTCGGTTATGCATAGTCTTTTTTATAATTAGGTGTAAATCTTCAACATTCCATAGTAATAATTTGTGCAATAAATATGTAAAATAATTAAAAGTATTAAATGAATGTACAAAGTTATTGCTAATTAAAATATTTTACATTTCAATATATCTATGTATATCATATATATAAGGAATAGTGTTGTGGTTTGACACAAAACTGAAATTGGCATACTACTTGAATATTTAAAATTTCAAAAGTCATTTAATGCTTTCCAATATGTCTGTAATTTGGTATAAAGTCATTCAAATATTAGATTATCCATATCTCTTACTAATATGGTGCTAATCACGATTTAAAAAAATTCGGGCATCACTTTTATAACATAGGTACTGTAAAAACCAAAAAGTATTAATGTTTAAGATAAGATACTTAAAACTATTGTAATAATAAAGCATGTTATTCTTCCTTTTGCCAAACGACAATGTAATAAAATGTTTTAAAAAATACGCCTCTTTTATTGTTTCACAAAATTATACACCATATCTATCAACGATCATCATCAAAAAAATCATAATTTTATAATATCGTTAAAGTGGTCTATAAAAGCTAGCTAAGATTGTGTACCTTATATACATTTTTACAATAAATAATCTCGATAGGTTTTCTTTCAGAGCACTTAAACCAGAAATGACTACAAATAGAAAAGTATTAGGTAACATTGCGTGTTCATTATTGTTGGAATCCTTCAACTGTATTTTATTAATATACAAGTCAGTTATACCTTCTTCAAGTAAATTTGTTGTGAAATACACACAAACCAGATATTTTGATAAAGTAAAAATTAAAGGAAGGCTGTTTTAATCACTAATTTCAATTTTAAAATTACTCTGCATTATGCTGAAGGTAAGGTTAGAAGCAAAAGTTTAACACCATGTCCAATTTTACAAAACGGTTAGAGAATCTATAAATGAAATATATATCAATGAAAAATATGTATGCTCTGTCCTATAAGCAAATTGATCCAATTCTGTAAAGAGTTTTGTACTTTTAGAAGTGTTAAGCGACTCGCCACTGGTAACCGGTACGCATTAAAGTTATTAATAACATGAATCACAATCCATATTCTAAATATTTTTACAATAATAGTTATTATATCCAAGCAATAAAATCATTGCGTTCAATTTTCACTACAGTCGAGCGGCAAAAACGATGAGCGCTATAACATCTTAATAGTGCTTAAAATAAGAGTTACTTTTCAACTACATCTGTTTCCGTCTTGACTTACCTAAACACCCAATATTATCGAGGGTTTCACTCCAAACAACCCGCAGGCACACTTATATTCCAGAAGCCAATAAGCCTTTATTTCGGTGATTTATGAATTTAAAATAAGTCTGTTTCGGTACTAAGTACTGATAATACTAATTATAGTGATGATAATAGCAATCAGTTAAGGTCAAATTGAGAAATAAATGTTATCTTTTGAAAGTTGTGTTAATAATAATATATTTATAACTTACCCCACATTTTACTTACAACAAATTTAATTTGTTACTTTTTTTACAACTAGCTAAAATCTTTTATGGCAAAACTATTTATTGTTCTGGATAGGACACGTTTATCAGCTAGAGGAATAAAAAATAGCTTACGATCTATTCTCACACCTAAAAATATATACTCGTAAAAATCTGTTAAATCGTTTCGAATGAGTCGATAACAAATGAAGATTTACGAGTATATAGAGTTTTATATATAAGAAGGTTATATATTACATATTCCTCCAAAAATATTGCTGTTTGAATCCGGGTCCCCTTTTGAACTTTAAATCAAATCTTAAGGAGCTCAAAAAACGCTTTCCTGTATAGCTTTAAAATTTTATATTTTCCTAATAAAAATAATCTTAAACTCCAATTGATATCTCGTATATTGTTGGTATAAAAACTTACAAAATAGTGTAATTTTTCTGATAGTTTCAATAAAACTAATTAAAAAAAATATTTTAAATTTATTAATAAATACATTACTTAGCTATCCAATGCGCCACCATGATCTAATGTCGCACTGTTTCTCTTATATATGTAATCAATGGGCTCTACCTGGTAAATGCCACGTGCTTTTATTGTCTCTTACTAGTCAACAATAGAATCTATTGTATCTGCTAGTTCAACAGTTAAGCCGCGAAAAATCAATAGGTGCAAAGATCGTTGGTCGGGACTGCTTCTTTATAATCTATGACAAGACATACCATGATATTCTTTCTAATTCCGCCTCTACGAGGTTGGTAAATAGATCATATTTTATGCTGTTGACTTTGCATGAGACCAAAAAAGGCGTATACACTGGCCTAATGGCCTATCCATTGGCGTAAATAATCAAACTATCCACACAACGTACAGGAGACCAAATTAATCTCTGTAGAGTATATTTTTTATATTTAGAAACATGTCTAAACTTCTAACTGCTAACTGCTCCCTAACTACTCTGCCTATAACCAATGAGCTACGGATCACTTGAAGGAGCTCTATGAATAATATCATTAAAACGTTTATTTTTAAAAAAGCAAAAATAATTAACAGGCAAACAAACAACTGTAAAGCGTCCTTATGTAGTAAGTACCTACAATATTAATAGGTAAAACAACGAATCCCTCACTCAACAGCAAATAGGTTGTCGCTTGTGACATTTGGCTGTCGCGAGCGTCACGCGACATACGTGACGTCGCGTGCGGAGACTCAGTTAATTTTTAAAATTCCTATTATCGAACTTTATGTTTCAAGGGTTGGTAATTGATTTCTACAATAGTTTACCACATTGGAGTGACAGCCAGCTTGGAATATAAAATTAATTGTATAACAACTTTAAAATATGTACTATAACCATATGTACAGGCTATTCGGACAGGAGTACCAGTTTCATATCCCGTACGGAGCAGATGTTTGTGTCAATAAATACGTATATATTCTAGAGTAATTGTTTTTTTTATATATTTATGTGTATATACTTCTTGTATTAAATATATACAGTAAATAAATATTTCTCACACTCTCACATCGTGACCATTAGTCACAATTTGTCGGTGACACTGTAGGTCAGCACGCGTAGACCTTAGATGGAAGGCGGAAGGGGGGATAAGGGAGAAAAGCACCTCAGAACACTAACCGTCGTATAGACGAAAGAACGCGCGCGATACGAACGTACTGTTTCACTATTTTGTAAAATAGTGGGGCAGCAGTTTAAAGCAGGTTTTTGGACAACACACCATACCTACCATGTTCCCCAATTGATTAAAATGTTACATGGTCTAACAGACAACAGAGAATGATAACGAAAGTTCTAGATGAAAATTTTAACGAAACTTCCAGAACTAACCAAGGCAAGAAACAATATATAACTTTTTTAAAATTTAGTTAGAAGAAACCAAAGTTCTTAAAACAATTTTTTATGGAGTTTACTAAGATAATACACTCAAAAAGTCCAAGTTTAATAAAAAAGGTTTTAAGTTTTAGTATGTAGGTGAATGCTCCTATTTAATGTAATGTAGCTATCATCGTGGTCATGTTTTCAGAGAATCATGATTAGTATATGCGTGACGATCATCATTGATTCATAAACTTAGTACTACTACATGTTATTATGATCGATATAAATTACCGGCATCGGTTATGGTAGCTCAATAAACATCAATATGGCTATCACGGCCGTAACAATACGCACTTCGAAACAAAGCATAGTCTGCATTTACATAATCAACTCTCATCACCGACATTTGCATCCGAAACGCACAACGAATTAAATTCAAAATACTATACCAACCAACTTAGCTTTGCTCTTGAATGAAACCTTATCTACATGAACAGACAATTGAAAATGCTTCGAGTTTTCGTTTAATATTAATTGGCAACGAAAATGTGCGCGGTTGCCGAATTCAAAATAAGAAATTCGAACGTCCCGCTTGTCAGCAATTTGTTTTGAAGAGAGAACACTTCTAATTCGCAAAAAGAACGAACGTTCTATTTTTAAAAGTATCGTCACGCGACGTTAGGCAGTGGTCAGTTTGGTCATGGATCTTGAAATTGTGAGAAAAAATATTAATTTAACTCTAAAGGTATCGTTTTTATCGATTGTCATGCGGATTTTTAAATTAGATTCTGCATTATTTTCGGTATTGGTTTTTCTGTGGCGCATTCAGTTACTAAGCAAGAATAGGATGACATGATGAACTTCACTCCACAAAGAGAACAAAGTCCACAAACGTCCAATTATCAATAACTGTAAATATCTATATAATTAATAAGATAACAACATAATTTCAATAAAAAAATGAACTTTTTATAAATTAAGTTTAACGTTATTGCGTGGTCTGTATTTGTAATTTATAGTGTAAGTATATTCGATATATCTATCTATGGTTAAGCAAACAAAATGCAAGGACACTGCGACAGTGAAGTAGTTTTTTCTTCACCGAAATTAATCGGTAGAATAAGCTGGCATTAATATTCAAGACCTTTTGTATCCATATTCTAACAAATAAATGATGCTGATTATTATTTTTCATATCTATTGAATCCCCATCCTATTCTAATTAATGTTACTATGCCTTACTAATGCACTTTTACTCTAATGTTTTTTGATTGACCTACTTATTTTATTGTCTAAACAAATTGTTAGATTTTTACAGCTATATCAAATTTGGAATCAATCAATAGTGCTACCAAAATGTGGAGAATTTATTAATGACGACACATATTCTCTGCCATCCTAACCGCAGCCTTATGGAGTTCTGAATTTGAATTTGAAAAGTTCGAAATGGGGCTTTCTAGAGGGCTTTTTTGCCGTTAATGAGTGTGTGGCTTCTTAGGTAGCCGGATTATTACAGGCAGACGGCAATATACGACGAATTGGGGAGTGGCATTATACGTAGAGTCATTTAATATTGGGTTGGGGACTGAGGTTAAAGAATATCTATGGCTATTTTACATGAATCTCAAAAAGTCACATCTTTGAAAGTAAAAAAAGGTTAATATTATATTTGGATATACTAGCTTGGAATTCTGGAACAGTCACTTTTGATACATTCAAATATTTAGATATTTGAAAGTTTTTATGGTCTCAAATCAAAATTATCGGTAATGCCAATCAAGCTTAACATAAAAACTTTTTACTTTTTACAATTATTATTATATTTTTAATAAATTTTTTCAAGGTTCAGTGGAGAGAATATCGTAGCTAAAAAAATTAAAAATAAAAACTCTTGATGTTAAGGTACCTACTATGTACTGTAATAATAAGGTATATCAAAGTGTTTCATTTGTAGTTCCACGGTGTTTGCATACCAACAGAGTTCAATAATCGCCTAATAAGTGAATAAGTGAAGTTTAGAGAATAGCAAGATATAGACAAACCTAATATTTGTATCCCCAATTCCGAGGTGAGTGAAATCAAGAGACGAGGTGGAGTGGTTCAAACGCTCTGTTTTCGATTACAATATCATAAAATAAAAACTATTGTCCACTTCTGGATATAGTACAGAAGGTCAAGAAGGTCAGGTCAAGAAAAAATGTATACTACGCTGGCAGCCAAAAGTACAGCTCTGTCTTTAACCTGCCTTTCGAGTCATATATTACACTTATAATAGGCTCCCGGGAGTATTTGCGATATTGTATAAAGTATACAAAACAGACACGGAGATTAGGAGACGCCTAGGGCGGGCTGGTGAGCTACAAAAGGTTAGTGACAAAGATTACCTAATTATGAGCACAACGCATTTTCGCGCCAATTACCTCGAGCACGCAACTTCAGGCCGGCGGTTACAGCCGACTCGGACGAACACGCGGGGCGCCTCTACGGATTCGCAGGTCGGTAGGCTGACACACGAACGTTAAGAAGCGTAATTTGTAAGTATTGAACTTAAAAATTGGTTTTATTCGAAATCTCTAAAATCACAATGTAAATTTGTTAAACACAAATATGTACCTATTGTAATTAACTGATTTACTTCCATTTTGAGTTACTCAATATTGGGCTATTTCTACTTTTTCTGTTTTGCATGTTCCGTTGTTATAATGAAGCTGTCTATTTTGCATTTATATTCAGGAACAGAGATGAACCATTTTATAATTGAAGTTGAATGTTTAATTGGAAGCAGGTCTAATAAAATAACAAAATGATCACTATATTAGATATAATTTACTCTTTACCTCAAAGATATTTTTACTGGTACCAAAAGAAAATGCCAATAATTATCATTAAATAGTTGATTACAGTTGATTTTGTTTAAAATGACAAATCGCAAGTTTTCTTATCTCTGAAGCAATTTAAATGTGATGGGTAATTTATTACTATATGTCCACCACAAGTGAACTCATTCTTTAATTAGTAAGCGTGTTCCGTAAATACGCCTCCCAGTCTCCATATAGCACACGCGATGCGCTCGCGCCGATCGGCCGTGGTCATTAAATAATATATTTGAAGGCAAGATTACGATATCTGATGTCCGAATTCTAGGTTAGCAGTTGGAATAGAAACAGAACTTATTAAGAACATCAAGGTCAAGAAGAACAAAAAATCTACAGGTTGAATGTAAATTGGAGAAACATATATGCTATTTTGTTAATTTAACTTCAGTGCATTATGCATATAGGGTATATAAATTATAACATTAAAACTAAAACCTAACCACTTTTTTGTAATATTCTTGCCTAGAACGAATAAGTCAATGATTAAAGAACAATGTTGCCTACATTGCGGTCAAAATAAATTAAAAATAAGATCTCACCACTACCTATGTGTCTATATAAGAATGTAAAGAATGACTCATCAAACAATAAACAAAATTCTTGCACGCTAAAGAAATCATAAATTCTCCAAATTCAAATTTAAAAATCGAATTCTCAATTCAAAAATTCATCGCTCCAATTTCAATATTCCAAACGGTTGTGTAACTAGGTATGTCGCTGGAGGCTTTGACAAACTGTGAGAACTTTCTCTCGTGATCTCAATTTATGAATAAAAAATTCTAAATATTTCTTTGCTTCTGCAGGCCAAGCAATTTGAAATGAATTAATGAAATAATGGTAATAAGCATAAGCATGTTTGGAATCCTTTTGTAAGGATAAGGCAGAATTTGAATTTCAGATACGCATTATCTACCTACCTACTTGAATTGAAATTAGAATGATTAAAATAAATAGCTCGAACTGGCACGATATATTTTCAAAACAAAAATATTGATGTACTATTTAGGAAATCAATGTAAGGTCCATTTTGCGTTTAATGCTTAACTAATTGTTATAAACTAGACAGATATATACTAACTTGAAAATAAAATAAAAAAATATGGAAAATTAATGGACACGTGCAGTTTCTTAATATTTACAGATATTATTAAAATGCTTAATTAACGACTTACCGAATTGAATACAGCTTTTAGAAATTCTTCGTCAAAATTTTGGGTTGATGTTATTTAGGACTACCCATTGTAATAAACGCAATTGTCAAGAAAATTTTTTAGGGCTCTGTGTGACTGCAACTAAAGTGACATTATATCTATTCATTCCGAATACATAAATCGAAAAGTAAGGATTCATTTTTATTTAGTTACTACGAATACGTACTTTATTTATTTATATTATATCAACACGCTATTGTATAGATATATAGGTAATAGATACCTTCGTGTTGCTTTGAACTTTTTTTCTTTACATAAATTAATTCTTAACTAACCCAAATTTTGTTGATTAACTGAACTGAAGTAAATTTCATGTCACAATTTCATCATATTCTTATTTTGCACGGATACTATCCACCCACTAAAATTATTTACTACAAATTAATATTAATAATCAATCAAAGTAGGCTACTGCAAGGAGTGAGTTCATTTAAGGACATCAACTAATACGGGCACTTCTTAGTTGGTATGACATGGTACAAAAAATTAAAAGCTACTTCTGAGGTCTCTTTACATAACAAAAACACATTCACGCATTCTCCAAAAATGCTCGCACGATATTTACCAGCAGCATCACAAAATGAGATTTAAATTGCGAATATCAAATCAACAGAAGCTCGTGCCAAGATTTGTAGTGAAATCGTTCCTAATTCAAATTTCGATAATATTCCAGGGGCACGCTTTGTAACACACGCCACATTTTTAGTAGCATTTAAATAAAAAAGCCACTTACTTAAATTGAGAATTTCACGCAATATTCTATTATTATTTTTCCTTTTTTCTACCCAAAAAAGGTTTAAATTCTGACTCTCACGCAATGTATTTTATAATGCAGTAACGTAAGATATTTTAATTAGTTAATTAGTTACCTACCCACGTAATAAGTACTCAGATTCTTTTCCTGTTTTGTATGTTATGAATATATATTAAATTACCTAGGTAGTACTTGATTATACTTTTTGTTTTAGTTTCAAAAATATTTTTTCAGTTATTTTTTCCGAACCAAGTTTTTGTAGCAAGCCTTGGTAAAAAACCTTAGAATTAAAATGTAGCTGTCTATTTTTATTGTTAATGTATGTTTCTAAACGTATTTGATAAAATTAGTACACGTGATTAAATAAAATTGAAAACTTGCGATTCTCATAAAATCTTTATTCAACATAACCTCACTAACAATGCTCTTTTGCTATATCTCAACAAAATGTCTATATAGCCCAGCATAATACTAAAGAAACTTTGCTCTGAAAAACTGTCACCAAGAAAGTAATTGCGTCTCGCTCTTTCTTGCCGCTGCGTCGATGCCATTGTCCCGTTTCTCGCGACACACGGTGACATCTAGGCGATTCTACAAGTGCCAGCCAATGACAAGTAGAATCCCTTGCTATTGGTTTAGCGCCGTTGTGTTTTTTGTATCACTGTCGCAATGAGAAATATAGTATTTTATTATGAAGAGAAATAAAGTTTATGATAATTTACCTTAAAATATTTTAACCCAGTAACCTAAAGGTAAATATAAAAATGAGGCATCAAATACTTTCTTACTTAAGAAGTACCAACTTACCTGCTTACCATCTATTTTCATTAAAAATGTTATTCATGGAATAAAATCAGATGGATAACTAGTAGGTAAGGCTAGATATATCAAATTCATATAATAAAGTTAGTATATTCCTACATTACATAAAAAAACTTTTTGTGTTCAGAAAGAAACAGAACTTAAAAGATTTTGAAATTTGATAATTTTGGATAACAATATCAGTCTTGTAAAAGTAGGTACTACAGTTCTAAGAACTTATTTCGATTGTTATTATTGTGTTTGTGTTATTGTTTAATACTAATTAAATAAAAATTATATTTCACAATGTTAATATTGTACGCCCGAAAATGGCAATCCGTTGTATTTTAAGTGCATGAAATTGTAAGATCTATTGTACCTACACAGAATCACAATAAAATTTTATCTTATCTTATCTTATCTTTGATCTGTAGAAACCCTACTGCATGAAAGTCTTACCATATAAACATTAGTATCGTTTAACGAATCGACGGCACTCGAAGTCTTAAATCAATCACTTGTTAAGTACAGACTTTAATCAAAAACCTTAGAAGATAGGTGATGGTGGGTATATTGAAAGGACCATCTTCAAAATTCAATATAGCAACATTAATATACAATAACTTCCCGAGTCGGAAAAGCGTATAATTTTCTGTGGAAATATTTTACACAATAGCGTGGGCGTACCACTTCTGGTTGGTTCAAAATGTCACCGACTCCGATGCGCGCTCACGTACGATTGGCGCAAAGTGTCACCGTGTCGCAGAGCGCGACAACTGCCATTGGCCGGACCACGCCCATGAATTTAAAATTAGAACGCTTGTTCTAAATTTAAATTCCAGTTCAGAAGGATTATTGAATTAGATGATTGTTTTAGAACTAGTTTCGTGTTTGTTCAGTGTTTAAGAATGGATTAGTTTAGGTTTTCCCTCTAAAGAGTTCGAGGGAGGTACCTACTTCTTATAATATTTTGTATTTGGAATAAGATTATATCGATATTATCTACCTACCTAATAAATCAACCTTCTTATCATTAAGGTAATTGTTTGAAGTAAGCATTTTCCTTGTTATTAGATTTAAGGATGACAAAAGATAACCGTCTCTTGTTGTCACGCTAAGGTGGAGGCGTTGTGCGGAGTTGCGCGAAACTATTGATTTGTCGGGCGCGGGACTCGATGTGACAAATGACTTCGCACGGTAACATTTCAGATAATTATACGGACTTGATTGGCGGTTAGACGGGCTCCGTATTATGGAGTGATTGATTAGTTTTGAAATAATGTGCGAAGTTTTTTGAGCCTTGAATTACATTCTCATAGGTAGGCTTCTACCTAATCTATTAGTCTGTAACTACCAAAAACATAAAACTAATTATAAGTTTAAAATTAAAGATGGTCGTCTTTGCTCGGTCTACTAAACGAGTTTTTATTGCCTACCTTTCAACTTATGAGAGTTCAACCCACCGAACAGATTGTTATATTTAGATAAGATTACTTATCCCATAAATTTACCCAGGATACAATATTTTTACAAAAAACACTTGAGTAAGCATTTGAAAATCGTGGGTCCAATGAATTACTTTACTTACGTCATTGTGGTACCTAGGTACCAACTTGCCTTGTAACGCTGAAAACGATATGAATTTGATGGGTGAGTTTCTGTAATAAAAAAATAATGAAAAAATGAGTAATGAGATAAAACATGACCTCTGGTATACCTATGATTGAATTTGTATTTTTGTCCGATTTATTTAATTCAACATTTACTATTCGTCTGTTGCTTCGCTTCTTCTATTGTTTTTTAATCAACTTAAAAAATACTTATGTAGGTAGTTTAGTTAAAAAACTGACAAATTTAAATAAAATACAAAATAAATACCACTGATTCTTTATTGCTTAGGAAACGATGCTTAAACTATTAACAAACAAATGTAAATGAATAAAAATTTAATAAATGTCATAGTTAGCTAGTGGTTACATCCATTGTGACTGAACCTCTATTATACTTACCAACCTGGGTAAGTATTTTATTGTTTCATTTCTTCTGGTTCCCACGTCGAATTTCCCTATGTTTAAATACATGTCAGTTTCATTTACTGTCGCCATCTCAACTTCTTTGACACATAGCCAGAGCTGGGAGCTTTTTACCGGCATACGTATTTCCTCCTTCATATACCTTGGATTCCTTCGAAACAGGCGTGCACGGGCAAGATGGAGATAGCTAGGGTAGCATGTCGCATACTTCACTCGCTACTTATCTTCGTAAGTAGTCATATTTTGAATGGATACAGTCTCTAGAATCAAACTTAGTTAGTTTGGTTATGTAATGGCTTCAGCATTTTGGAAATCAGGCTTCATTATTGGAATTAGTGGATTACTAAAAAGACCGCAAGCTCTAAAGATTTATATTTATATTACATACTTTGTCATTTTCCGATCAATTTTGGATCCAAAAAAATAATTATAATCCCTTTACTAGTCCTACTATGAATTCATTGGACTCACAAGTATTATCTCTTTGCAATAGGCGTCAAATATTCGACATTGTTTTTCTGTCCAAAATTTTGAATCATTCAATTGATTCTCAAACATATACTTACTCAATAAGGTATCTTATAATAATCGTGTACGTCTTCCTTTCACTTCTCACGTACTCTTTATATTTTTGTACTACCCCAACAACACTAAGAAAACACTTATAACCCCTTTATATCACGTTACACCAACTTGTACAACAAGGTATTCAATGATCTTGATATATGCCACCTATCTTTATTTAATTTAATACAACTATGTTAAGTAGTTTTTAATTCATTTAATTACTACTTACTTTTAAAATGGCTTTCGTCTCGATACACATCCATATACTTGTAACTTAACGATACTATTTTGTTAACAAAGTTATTTAGCACTATTAGTTCTGTTAAATATTATTTATTGTAACTATAGCCATTTTCTTGTAAATGTCAGTTTGCTGCCATAATAAAAGAAAAAAAATGCTTTCCCACAAAGCACTACTTCTATTCCATTTTTGAATCAATTCGAATCCATTTGAAGAAATTTGAATGTGCACCGAGCAATTCCTTTCAACATCAATCCTTCTTCGACATCGTGTATATCTCTGCTTGGTGCAGAGTAACCAAGGGTGCATAGTAAGCATGAGTGGGGTTGGACGACATAAACTTTTACGAGTATAGAGACCGCAAATATCAACAGGTATTTGAGGGTTAGTAGAAAATGCCATCCCGGAACTGATTTTATGTAAACCTCGCTTTACTATGTTGTACAATAGTATATGACCGTTTGACTGGAACATTGTGCTTAATTGCATTCTCTATACAACTCTAATAGAGATGCAAAACTAACAACCATATAGGCAAGTACAGAACCTCAAGGACTTAATTTGACCAAGGACTTATTTTACCTTAAGGTGTAATATAACAGAGCCAAAAAGTAAAACTTAGGTATACCATAGAGCTACTATAATAACAGCTGTGGTCTCTGTTTATACGTAAAGGATTAATTGGGTTTCAAGATTAGAGTGAATAATCGCATTCTACCATAGATACCCATCATGTTATCTTTATATCGTTAAGTAAGCTTGCGTATTTACTTGTCGATTTTTCAAAAGTATCTCATACTACAAGGTAATAAAGTCTAAACCTAACAGGGAACTTTAATTTACAACTCTTGAATGTTTCAAGGGTTCTGTTATCGTAAATTTTTATTTGCTTACAGAGTAATACTTATACCACTGGAAATAAAACCTTTCGATCCTTAAGTAAAGTGCTTATGGTATTACGCGAAGTAGAAATTTTAGTAACTTTGTCAATAATAAATTAATTAACTGATGAATTAAATTTAAAATATGATAGTTAAAAATAAGATAAGTCTTATATTTATTTATTTTCAGCTAAAGTGATAACCACAGACTCATTACATATCCCCTTCTTCTTTAATATATATCTTACTAACCTTAATAAACCCCACCACCACCACCTAACCTGTAACTGAACATCATCTACTGCCTATAAACGTCCTAATGATGCGAACACGCTCTACTACATGAAGAGTTTGGACCATAGATGTAATAACCCAAATGTAGGAAGGCGTATATGTGAAAAGCCATTTCCAATACTTTACAACAGGCGCTATTGTTTGCATACAGTTTGACAGCTAACGATAAACACAGTCGAGATTGTTTTTTTTTATTTATTTATTTTAAGGGCAGTCAACAAAAACACATACTAACAAAAAATATTTAACTGTAGCGTAGACATTAAATTAAGTATAGTTTTTAATTACAGACAGCCACGGCATGCAATGTGGACTAACAGTTATAGTTATAATATCTTAGGTTTATATATGTTTTTTAAAGTTAATATAGAAACACTGATTACGTTTCGATTGTTTGTCGAGAAACTGATACTAGGGGTACAGAAGGCACATCGTATTCCGTTTTACTTACATAAATAAAGTAAAATCGTAAGTATTTGATACTTACCTCACTTCAACCCTCCGCCTACTCGCGAGGCCCGTAAACGTACCAAAGACCAGTTTATTTCACTTTATTCACTTCACTTACATTTGCATTCCATTTCATTTGGACTCCGCCGGACACTTTATACCTTTTTTAGTGTCCTTTTATTTTTATTATTTTGAGGGTTAAGGGTTGGTAGTTTGTTTTTTTAGGTTTACGAGCGGGTTGAAGTGTCGTTACCGACTGTTGAGCTTGCCCGCTTAAAAGGGTTCAACGAATAAATGAAAACCTTGTTTGATATAAGAGAATTCTAAGGATTTTTGTGAGCAAGTCTTGAGTTTATTGGTAGGTAAATATTTTATTCGTAAGTCGTAATATAAATAGACAGTAGTTTATATAACGGGTCAATTACAATCAAATTCTAGCATATAAACACTTTTTAGGCGTTTGAGAAAATTTGTCTTTTATTGAATATTTCCATCCTTTATTAACTAAGTCTGCCGTTATAATAATAATTTTAACAGCATTGTCGTATTCCTTCAGTTGCCAGTAAGATTCCCAATTACTCTGTGATTCAGAAATCCGGTTGTAGATAGCATCTTCTTCTTCATCTTTGGAGCCTGGAGGCTAAGAGCTACCTCACTAAGCACTCTCTAAGATACAGATGAAAGAAAGCGCTATTTAGGGCTCAAAATGAACATTTAGCGAACTTCAAACTCCGTCAAAGACTCTGATAGCTACCCGTTTTGTGGACGTGGTGTAAAACTAAGTATAATTAATATTAACACAGAATAACAACAGATCAACACCCTTGACACTGTCAATTTTACGTCTAATATTAGACAACTTCAAAAACATGATAAAAATACAAAAATATATAAAAAGGTTTATGGATGCCAGCCAGTCGCTAACAGACTCTTCAGAACCTCATGTTGTTGATAGATGTCAAAGATTAGATTATTACGCTGGCTTTGAATTATGTACTCTTTCTCTACGCGGTGCGAATATATAATTAGATGCGCAATTTTCAATTTTTTGAGCTTTTCTGTAAAAATAAAGTCTTGATTTCAAACCCCGAATAGTTGCTCATCTTTCAAAATAACCCTTCTCTTCCATCGAGTACTTTAATCTTCTAAATGTCCAGCAAGCTTCAAACTTAATTAAGATACGTTAGCACAGTTCTTAATTCGTCTGTCTGTCCATCCGTACGTACCTACTGGCATTTAATTGTAGGATCCATATCCCGCTGCGATAGCCTAAGACGCTATTCTCCTAGTAATTTCACCGGGAACCCCTTAATTAGGTAGCATTTACAATGATAACTGCAGGATATAATTTAAATAATACTATTTATTTTAAGTATATCCAGCGTGACGTTTAAAACATAGGCCGATATGTCCAACTTGCTAAGGTAATAAATGAGGTATTATTTTCTGTTTTTTATTTAAAATGACAACGCTAAGTTTATCATAGTTCGTCATATAACTTTTTTTATGATTTGATTCAGTGAAAATAGTTAATATAGAAGATAGTTACAGAATTAGTTAGTTATATTTACAGAGTGAAAATATTCATATTCGAAAACTATTGAAAACAAATTTTTTATAGTACGTTAATATAGTAAAGTAATAAAGAGAGACACTTTAATAGCATACCTAAGATTTCTAGTAAATACACCTATACTTTACAGTAGTGATAATAAATATTTTTAATTGAATTTTTTTACGTGTCCAGCCAGTTTCCTGGGATTAAATCACAGCTCAATAAATTAAATAATAATATGGACATTATAAACACATCCTTATCCCACAAAACCGCATTTGAACGCGTTAGCTCGGCGCAATGAGGTCGTACCATAAAACTAGGTTCCGTTGCCTGGTTCTACTATTTATGACAACTGCTTAAAGTGCACCTCCTTAGTTTCTTAACTACTTCTTTTACTTCTTTGCCTTAGAGTCAAATAGAGGGGAGGATTTTCGTAATGTCGCGACAAAAATTTTAACTATGATATTTAAATAGAGCATTCTGTCTTTTTAGATTTTTCAGAATCATTTCCCTGCTATTATTCAATTTGCAATTTATCCTAATGATACCTTATTTTATGATTACAACTATGTTTCTCAGCCTTCTTATTCCTAACCTCTAATGGGATATATAGAAATAACATTATGACCTTAATTTAAAATATCCCATCTAAAATATGGGAACTCAAACATAAATGGTTTAGTCTTTGAGTTCTACTACCAGGTCTAGATACTAGGTCCTACATCAGCCCATTAAGTTCTTTCAAGTCTTATTTGCCAAAACTGAGTAAGACATAATTCCATCATAGAATCAGTGCAAGGTTATAACCACCCTTTTATTCCCAGTTTAATATTTTCCACAACGAGTATTTAGGTAAAGAGGCGAAGAAGTGCTTTTCTTAGTGTTGAGGTTCCTCAATCAATGTTTCATCATTCCTTTCGATATATTGTGAAGAATTTTAGAGCTGTTTAATTTTCTTAATTGTTGAGGTAATATCTAATCAAAAAACTTAACGTCTCTTTAGTGGCAGCGCTTTTTTGTAGACGCAAATCCCCAATCTGAAGTTGAAACTAACAGTGAAAATACCATTTTTCCCTATCTCTCTTAAAATTACTAGTAAGTGAATGCACTTAGCAATTTTCAAGCGTCATTGAATCTAATCTCAGCGAAGGAGCACGGCTGTACAGCCGAGCGTGCAATTCGTAAGTCACTGGCAGGTTCGCTTCCATAAACAATGCCATTAGCGCGAACGTTACGCGGCAGATTTTAAATTTGGAACGCGAACGGCCATTCGTCATGTCGCCGCCGCGCCCGCGACACTCCGCCGCCAAGCTTCGTGTACGAGGTTCGGTGATTTTGATATTTTCGCAATAATAATTTATTTATTATATAAGAGTCATGATACAACGTCGTGACCTAAATATCTGTAAACATATAGCTTTGTTAAGGACAAATTATTAAGCTAAAAACTATCATTTATCTATAACGCTTCAACTATTTTCGGAAAGTGTTCGTCTCAGGTCAAGCTAAAATAAAAGTAAAAAAATTATACCACGTAAAATATTACTCCGTTAAATCTAATGTACTTCAACAAATTAAACAAAGATCAAAGTTTATTCTAAGATTAAAGGGAAAGTGGGTTTTTTATATATATCTACAGTGTTGCAGCTCAAACAATATTAAACTGTAAAGAAAACATATTTAAATCTGAAAGTGCACAAGTTATTAGGATCTACTTATAAGCATATTAATTAGGGAACAATATTACTAATCGATGTATGAAATTGGAGTTATTCTTGGAAGGGCCAATTAGATATACATGTTCATATTAGAGATATTTTTTTGATATGAACAAATTACACACTTATATAAACGTGTTAATTAAATGCTATTATGCACACACATTTATTCAATCTTACAATAATCTTCATCAATTGAAGCTACAGAAGGCTATTTCCTAAATTTAAATGACCTTTACATTAAATTTAATATAGTCATTATTATATTTAAAATGAGCTTTTCGCGACATCCCACTAAAGTACTGCTTTTAACAAAACTGACATTTAGAGTACGTACTAGTTTATTTTTTAAAATAGACATGAAATAATAGAAAATAGTTCGTCTAAGTATCAACCCGATCTATCCGTTGCACAGTTCTTGACTAATGACGTTATGTGTCCCGTGCAGTGAGATCGCGAGCGGCAACAGCAAATGACTCGCAATGAATTTAAAATTTGAACTTGTACACTAACGAGGGAGGCGATGTCGTGAGTTATCGTTGAACTGTCGCCCGAACACGTAGGGTTAAATACTTTGTCATTGCGAAAGATTAAACGACTGTTATTAGGGCAGAAGAGAACAAAAGACGTCATTTAAAACTTGGACATTTTGCTTTATGACTTTTAATTTTGGAGTTCAATATGTTTTAATAATATGACTGAGGTGGCGGACTTTTTGAAAACTTAAAAATACAACTTCAACGAAGTTTTTTTTCGGTTATTTTCCACGAAAATATTTTTTGGTAATAAAGTATAATTGGTATGACACAAACTCTCATTTCATTAGTTATATCCCTTAAATTACTTGATAATTAAGGTACTATTACTTTGGTTATTAATAACTTGGTTTTTATATAATTTTCCATTATATCTACTATGTAGAGCAGAAAACTAAAATCATTTTAAAGAAACCATTTTCTAGCACACTGTTTTCTCTTTTCTATGATATTTATTCGTATCGTTACACAATCGTTCCTACTTTTTCATTAATAAAAAATGAACCGTATGAACTGGTGTTTAATAAATAAAATATATACAGTAAAATATAATAATAAAAGAAGTGAAAAAAGTGTAAAAAAGAAGAAGTTCTGAAACTTTATATTTAGTATTTCATATTTAGGCTCTGCACTTGACTGTATTCAAGCATTTTTATGTAGATATGTTAAAGCCAATCAAATGCACTGGTGTCACTTTTAAAACAATAAGAAATCTATGACTGTTTGACAGCAAGAGATTTTTATTAGAGAGAAGTATCCTTTGCATATAAATGTAAACGTTTATTTCTATTTATATGTGATAACTATTCAGTTTTAGAAGTAAAAAAAAAAATTATTCATTTTTTAAAGTACACTAATAATACTATACTTACACTTGCATCTGACGCGAGTATTATTAATAACTTTTACTTTTAAAAAAAGTAAAGAATGACATTTTTAAATACACCTTTTTTTAACTATGAACTTTATTTCGGTGTATGTTATTTGTTACACGATTTTTTTTATTATTATTATTTAGAGGCTATGAAATGTACCTGATGGATTGCTCGTGCAGAACCCAGGTTACCCCTGTGAAGGGCAATGGAGTTACCGGGGAGTTTTAGTGGGTATTCTCAGTGCCGCTCTATTGAGGTACTGAGTGAGCCCCACACACGCCCGTCGCTTAGCCAGTGGCGGGTAGGTCCGTAAATGGATTCCTCTTCGTAAAAAAAAGGTTATGAATCATTGATTTAACAATTTTAATGATCTTGCAATGAAAGAATACAACTTAAAAAAAAACTCCAAAAAATACTTATAAATTAGTCTTTTGAAGTTGGTTTTTACTTAAAAACCTTTTATTCACAATTGTAGTGGTACGTTCCTAAGGTTAAAGTTAGATGGGCGACCGTCAAATGGTCTTAGTTGCTCTTTAGTATATATATTATTTTTCTATAGTTTTTCGTTAAAATCGGTTGGTTGCATTCAACTTTGACTTGGTGCCAATGGTACCACTTCTTTCTACTTCTCACGAACCCGATCTTGGTAATAAGAAAAAATGTAATAAAACGGCTTACTTTTATTAGAGAAGACGTTGAACATATAAAAAAAAGTTCGTACAATGCAACTTAGAAAGTTTCTTTTTTGAAGTCAGTTAAATCAAAAAGATACCTACTTCAATAAGGTGTATTATACCCATACTCATTGATGATGCTAAACATAATGAACATTTTAGGGATTCATCAGTAACAAAGAGTTGATTATATAAATAAAATACAAAATATTTCTTGTATACTACTTTCAAGAGTAAAAAGGCCTGACTTCACTTTGAACTATCCGTCACAGAGTACGCTCGATGTTCGAAGTTTAAAAATAAACAGAGGCCACGCGGGTGGCCGCTCAGGGAATCAATTATTACCTAGCAATTAACACGAGACAGGAAGAGGTCGGTATACAATACATACAGTGTATTTACTTACACGCTGAAACGTCTCGTGTTATATGTAACCCATTCGTGTTCCGAAGACGACGATGGTTAAGAAAAACATATCGTGTAACCCACACGATATCTTTATTCGATCGATGAATTTTTCATATATTCATATACGACGCAGAATCTCGTTAATTTGTAACTGAAATTTACGAGATCCAGTAAGTATTTATCCTAATTTGAATTAAGTATTTTTTATAAAAAAAAGCTGTAAAATTAAGATTAATTAGGTATTACCTAAATTATTTTTGGATTCCTTGGAACAAAAGTGTCTTTGACTCAGAAATATTAATATTTTAATAAGACTTTCTGTGACCGAGGTAGTCAAATATAAAATTAAGAATCAAATGACTTCACAATCGTCTAGATACATTTTTAATGATATATCTCAACAAAATTACGTACCTATTGCCATATATGTAGTATTCCGTTAAAAGCGTTCTCATTTCGAGTCATTCAAAACAGTAACTTAAGTAATTAGTCTTAATTGCACTTGATTGCCATATTATTCTGAACCTTTCTTATGAAACATTGTAATGCCCAAGCTTAGAATGGTAGAGGTCATATTAGAACGGTCATTTCGATTCTTTTGAGTTTGTAGTCCGAGTTTGACATTAGCATGCTAATGGCACTCATTGGCTGCCAATCAGTTTAGCACTTGGCATTTGTTGAGCTCATTATCCCATCCTGCTCTAATTCATATATTACGGTGATTCTAATTTTGTTGACGTCATAGCTAGATTTAGAAAGGTGGTCTTTTAAACCATTTTTTGAGAAGGACCTACCAGCCATTGGCTAAACTCGCGCCTCGCCTCATGACTCGCGAGCTCGTTGTGAGGGCAGCTGCTTTACAGGACTTTGTGTGAACGAATCATATAAGCTAAATTTTTCCCACAAGAAACTGTATAATTGCAAGAAAACTGATTTTTTAGAAAAACATATGTCCATTAAAATATACGAGTCTTAAATACTAGACTTGAATACTCATTTGTCTTAAATAAAAATAAACATTTAATTTATATTTAAAACCTCACTCAAATATCACAAAATCGAGAGAATAAAAGGGTGTTAAAAATCTCCTAAATCAATCACCTAACATAATTAATTTAGGGCCCCCTGCTTTACTGAATCACTGCTGCGGGCGATACTAACACATCTGACAAAATGTAAGTGTGTATAATTTTATTACCTTATCAAACAAAGTCCAACTTTGAACCCATTAATAATATACGCTCCGAGAAATTCCTCCTCATCCCAGAGGTTCACTATCTGCGCGTACGCATCGCAGGCACGCACTATCGCCCAATCGCGCGCGGGGGCGGGACAGCGTTCGAAAAAGAACGTCGTTCGATTCGTTTCGATTTATCTGTGTAATGGGCCCTTGTCAACGGATTATTTTTGGTTCATAACAAAATAAGCCTTAAGGCAAACTGTACCTATTCATGTAAATTAAATTTACCTTAAAATAGTCTACATAGTTACTGAGTTAATAAATAATAATTAATATATTCATTTGCTATCGTAATTAAATATCGTAAATCGTCGCAAACTAGTACAATAATTACTAATAACTGCATACTAATATCAAAGTAGTAATAATCTTATCATGATATTTCTATTAATCAAAGACTCTGGCTGCTCAAACATAGATATAGGCGTAATTGCAGGTCCCGGGTTCGAATCTAAATTACGAACATTTTTTCTGCTTGCATGTTTAGTATATTTTTAGGACAATTTTCTAATTATATATCTTATGAAAATGACTCCACTATAAAGTTTGAGTTAGATAATTCGTTAATAAGAGCGTTCATATATCAAAAAAGGAGACTGAAGATAAAGGTAGATACGATAGAGATTTGTTTCAATTTATCTATATCCCTAAAAAATCGTTATATTATTTTAATTGCAAATCATAAATAATGTGCACACAATAAATTGATTAAAATTTGGGTTTTTATAATAAAAAATATGAATATGACGATAAAATAACACCAGAGGAATTCTAATTACTTACTTACTTACATAATTATATCTCTACACATGCCAACATATAAATGGCTAGTTCTCGTACTTGAACCATCATCTACACTCATTTCGTTTTAAATATATGCGTTATAATGACCGTAATCTTAAAACAAAACAATAAAATGTATGTACTTAAGTATCCACATAATTCTTACTAATAATGTTTCAAAAGTTTGACTTTGATTTAGTATATCGAAATCATAACCAACTTTTTGCTGACACCAATTATATATTATATATAGTCAAGAAATCTAAGTAGCTATATGTATAGATAATGAGATCCAATGATTTTTATACATAATAGATTAGTTTAACCAATATCACTGTTTCAATTGAATAGGCAGTATAGATATTTTATGTGATTGTATAAAATCTTCGAGATTTTAGATGAACGATTTCAGATATTATATTGAATATCGACTTATTATAGTAATATGATTGGAATCTAATGGCTACTCAATTAAACGTATACACCCTAAAAATATCCTAACCTTTGCAGATCATATAACACGTAGGATGGTAAGGTTAGGATATTATTATCTAAACTAAAGAAAGTAGTGCACAACTGAAGCTCTTCAAGGAAGCGTTGCGACCTTAGTCCGTAATCTATTAAAAAAATAAATCCTCTTTGCTACTAATATTATTAAACTCACTATTCTAAACAAATAAAATTTCTTATATTTACCCTTATTTTATTTATAGAAAGCTCAGCAAATGACTCGACACGACCACGGTAAGCAGTAGAGGAGTCCATATATGAAGATAGCTAGTGCAGCATACGACATACTACATTAGCCAGCTCCACCTTGCCGGCCCAAAAAATGCATTTTCACGCCTCTTTCGAAGGAACCCATGTAGCCAATCCAAACCATATCCTAAATTGGAAATTTAGGAATACTAATATTTAGAAATTCTACTGAATCTTAAGTCCAGTTTCTAACTAAGGTTTCCAACACAAACAGTTCTCCGAATCCGCATAATTATTGTGATTGATCGTTTGACAAGCCAAACCATTCATTTGTCTCAAAAACGGATGACAGGTGCCCTTGACATTAAACAACTTCCTTATTATGGATGGGAAGATGCTGAACGATCCACAGTACAAACAATATCAATCACTTGGCACCTATAATGGTAATGAGAAATATTATTGAGTTTGTATAAATGAAAAAGTATACTATAGAGCCAAAATTAAGTACCCACTGACGCATGTTATAAATGATCTTGTGAGGTTCTTTAAATGATTAGATATCGTCGGGGTTAGTATTAATTTGCGAATCTACTATAGATAAAGACGTCTATCACCAATAAACCTTTATTATTTTTAACGAAGAGGAAACCCGTTTATGCACGTATTTTATTCTCTCTTTATTTCTATTGGCAAAGCGACGAGCGTGTGTGCGCAAGTGGCTCATCAAAAGGGCACTGGGAATACCCACTAAAACACCCCAGTAATTCCATTGCCCTTCACTAGGGTTTGCCTTGCCCTTCACTAGGGATCGACCTGGTAAATTGTTACAGTAGAACCCAGGTCGGGTTCTACTGTAACAATTTACCAGGTCGATCAGAAATAAATCTAGGCTGGAATGTTATAAAAATCTTATATCATCTTCTCATTATAAAGGCTTTTAAGTTAATCATTACAATTGGCTGCATTTTGTCAAATACGAAGAATTATCTGATGAAAGTTACACAGATTTGCACTTTATCCGTCGATATTATTTTACCTGGTCAAGTCATGCAATCCAGACTGAATTAAATTTTAATTGTCTATAGATTTCCTAGAGGATATAATGGCTCAACCGATTAAAAATCATTTGGCATTGAAGACATTCTTGATTCAAGAGAATAGTTGGTTTCCTCTCTACTCTGAACTGGCTCGCAACGGTTAAAGGTTGAGTTTCTCTTTCGTGAAGTTTTCTTCTGTTTTTTAGCCATTCTCAACCCTATTTGGGTAAGCCTCTTTAAGCTTATCCTCTATAAGACTATCACCTAAACTCTATCCGTACTACTTGTATCCATTAGATCCCGCTGCTATCTTCAAGACATATTTTTACCGTATCCTAACATGGAATCTCTTACATATTCCCTCCTCCGTACATCATGGGTTCCTTTTAACACCAGCTACTAAAAGATATACCAGCGATTTGAATATATGTCAACAACAAATATTATATTTGTTACTAATGTATATAAAATAATATTTAGTTTATAAAACGTACTCTCTAATTATAGCTACAAAAGTAATAACATTATTTCTGAAAAAAAAATGTGTAATATAGTAGGAATTTTGAATTGAAATTGCACGACCAGTCTAAATGACTTGTCTGGTAAATCTAGTGTTAAAAGTGACGTTAAAAGGCGGTTATTGGACCAGCAACGGGGTGTGGGTATGGCTGTGTGTCACTCGGTATCTACGCATAAGCTTACTAGGAGTCCTCTTATTTCTTACGTCGAGTCACTAGCTGTGCAGCGAGACGCGCCTACTATTGGTGGTTCCTACCACCTATAACGTTAAAATCTTAGGTTTTCAAATACGCAGTAGTTCTTAATTATATTGTTAAATCTAACCTTCGATTATTAAAACTATATCAATATTAAAACTGAATAAGAAACGTATTATAATATAACTAAACTGTCGTTTAGTTGCCGGATACGTGATGAATAATGATTTTTGTGCGTGCGCAGGGCAAAGCGAGGAAATATCGGACGAACGTTAGTGTCGACAGTAAATAATGACTTTGTCACGATTGTATCATTCTTACTACTTTGTAATTGTTACTTATAAGATTGTAAGGATGAATATGGACTATGCCTGATAATTATTTATACTGTACACTTACATTACATACTAATATGTATGTATATTTAAAATTTTACTTTGGAATGAAGTGGAAAATGTATTGCTGTGTTTTTTGCATCTAGATTTTATTCAAGTTTTATAGGATACTGGATGAGGAAGTTTATTTATTGAAGTTTACGTCTGTCTTAAGTATGTCTTAAGTCTGCCCCTGAAAGAGAAAATTTCTAATTCCTATAAAGATGAATGGTGTTTAAAATAACTTTCTTACTATAAAGAATATTCCATTTTATAGATTCAATTTTAGGCGTCTGCCATCATCAGTCCTAAACATAAAACTATTTTTCAAATTTGGAACTTCATTCCTAATTTATTCGTTCCTACTATATTCGTATGATGTAGTTGATGTCTCACATCAAATATGTTACATGTAAAGGATTTTCCGATTATTATAGTCCATATAAAAAAACCTTTTTTAGTTCAATTTGACTGTATTTAATATAAAGATCCTTTATACTCAAGTTTTCATCTATACATCTATGTGCTACCCTATATTACACAAACATTTTGTATAGATCGATTTATTAATGTTAAATTAAACTAAATTAAATAAAGGCACGTCTGTTAATAATTTTAGTAATACCAAAAAACTATATTCAAAATGTGATTTTTTCGGACAGAAAATTAGTGACCAACATTATAAAGGTGAGTTTTTATACTATATTCTTAAAGTCAAGCCAATTCATAGAACAATTAGCAAATAAATGATTACGATATTTGTCATTAAAAATATCGTTTCGGTTTTTTTTTCTGTCGCTTCTAATAACGCATGACTAATCCAAAACGGCAGCTAGCGATATTCAAAGTTAATTAAAACTTTAGTTAGTGAATATTACCGGCAAAGGGAGACGGTATCTTTTCTTACGATTTCTTGTAAAATACGTTGCCATAGTTCAACCGCATGAATCGTACGCTTTATTTTTGAAAAAAGAATACAAACACATAGCCATTTTCAGAAACTACCACTAAAAGGAGTCGACGGTGACCAGTAATTTAAAATACCAGAAAAACTAAGGGTATGATTTATTAGCAGCAAATTGGAAGAAATGATTGTGGTAAGATTAAAATACAAAGCAGTATTTAAGGGACACCACAAAGTAGGGATTGGTTAGGATAAATCTATTACCACTACCTAGGTTTAGGGAACGCTAAAATTGTAATTTATCTTTTCCGTGTCTAGTGGATGAGAAATAAGTACCCAGGACTCTCCTAAATTTTCTCCATTATAAGATTCATATCCCATTAAATATTTCTGTATCGATTGCTCTGTTTGAATCTAAAAACAATAAAATGAACAACAACATGAATCTTAGACTGAATAAAGATATTTTCTTTACATTTAACCATTTAACCATTTTTGTAGAGTAGGCATTGGCGATGAAGACATCTCTACAAAAAAATATACATTCCACACTTTTCTAAATGTTAATATTTTGCAGCCACATTTTTCATATTTGTAATTTTAACATGGAAACCGTCGCACTAAACTGTTTGAAACTGCAAGAGAGAGAGAGATACAAGTTTCATAAATGTATACATAAGTATTTACTTATTAAAGAGCTTAAGAGTGTAATAATATTACATGTGTTGCGAATCAAGACCAATGCAATGGTCACCATACATATTGACTCGTTATTATCTCCGTGGCATATGGATACTGCGGTCACATAAAAACCACTCGTTAGCGAAATTAGTAGTTTAAATTTTTTAAACTGAAAAAGAGCGCGTGCCTAGGATGGCGCCAAGTAAAAAACTAAGAAGGTTCGAACCTTTTTATAAAAAATAATAAGGTTTATAAAGACTTTAACCTAACGGCTCATCACTGAAACAGAAGGTGGTATACTCTTAGGGTATTACTTATAAACACTGTATTACTTTGGTAGGTACAAAGTTTTTGCCGCGTTGTTTGACTGACATAAATATATAGGGTGTTCAGCTTAAAATGATTGTAATTTATAACTACTAATACTAATGAAAGACTCGTTTTATTTATTTTTATTAGTATCAAAGTTTACCAATTGATCAATATCATTGTTATATTTTAAAGAAATAATTTGACCTTTATGGGCGAACTAAATATCGCGAAAATACGCTATCTGACACTGCACGCAACACGAACGGTGGTTATTACGGAGTCGTGCGTTATGGACTACAATGCGTCCGCCCGCGGTGTTCGCCATTGTTACGGTTATCGATGAGTCCGTGACATTTACCAGCACACCCTTACACCGTACTGTAACACTCTTGATAGTAATAAATTTAATATCAAAAAATGTGTTCTTCTTTTTATTTGAAAATGTCAATGAAGCAGGTATTTTTTTATAATAAAAAAATAACTAAATAACAATAACGATAGTAAAACTGAAAGGAAATGCGTAATCGTAAGTAACTGTAACCTACAGGTTATGGAACGAAAATGTCGAATGTAATTTACCAAAAAATTTCAAAATTGTTAACGGTTTCCTTAGTTAAAATATTAAAATCCTTATTTCATTTTCTATCGTCGTTTGTTCGTTCTGAGTAGGTAATGCTTATGTAATTTTTTAAATAGCATTAACTTTCTTCAAATTCTCAAGCCTTTAATTTTCTATTCATAGAATTCTTGAACATCGCAATAATATCCGTCTGCATATTTTTAAATTTGTCTAATATCTTTTTTTATATATATTAGTCATTATTTATGATATGAACGTGTAATGATTGCCTTGACCAACATTCCCACAATCGAGCGACAAAAGACGTCGTCTCCACCCGAACGCCGCGGGGCAAATGACTCGAATGGTTGTTTTTTCGTGCGGGTAGTCGAAGAATGTGACCGCGTGCTATATGCTCCGTGCTTTGTCTTTGGCCTGGGGCTGAAGACATTCTTGCACTTTATATGCGGGAATAACTTGCCCCTGGTACGAGGCAGTCATTCTGTGCCTTAATTCTGATTTTTATGGCTTATTTTCGATATGAAGTTCGTTCAAAGTTTTTCTAATAATGTTCAGTTAAATAACTGAACATTTTGCATTATATTTCAAGAAAAACTTCTATACCAATTATAATCTATTTAATACATCAAATTTTTATAAGATAATTCAGTATTCATATACTTGCATACATGATCCTGACACTTTTATTAAGGTGTATTATATTGTATAGTTTTTGTGTCGTGACATTTATTGGTTGGACACGTTTTATTTTTATTTTCACAAGCTTTGGGTTTATCGAGAAACAGTATCTGGTACGTATACCTAGTTATATTAAACACGTTTTATTTTCAGATGATAAGCAAAAATTAATATGTATAGAATAAGAATTAGAATTAGAATTTTGTATATAGAATTTAAGGACAGCGCGTAGTTACTGGTTTTCGAACTAAATTTATTATTGCTGTCTGGTCTATGACTTAGTGCCCAATTATGGAACGTGTGTGTCGACGCGCATTTTTTCTAGTACTTTGAAAACTTCCTAAGTTTCATTAACGCTGTACAATATTTAAGTAAAGTACTCGAAGATGAACGACTGAGTTTATTATCCTAAAAACTAAAATAAAGCTCCAGCGACACTTTTAGAATCTTTTTCCTCGTTTTTCTTACAGTGACAGCCAAAAATATAAAAGAGAATACACATATAAAAATATATTTAAAAAAAAGACAAAAAATATCAAAAAAGATCTTATCTAAATATTCAGTAACATCACTTATACAATTGGGTTCGTTATGTATTTCTGACTATAATTGCTCTAAATTTTTGTACAGACTGCACCATGTAGGACAATTTATTTTTATTTTTGTACAAAAATAAAAAATATTTTTTATTGATTAACGAAGTGAGTTAAATGTAGAAATGACAGCATATCCATTTATTACATGAAGAGAATGTTCTCAACAGTTATAGAGTTTACAGGTGAGATTCGTTTATTTGTTTTGTATAAAAACGACTTTATTTCCACCCAGGGATGCTGTTGGTTCATAAGTGCATAGGTGGAATCATAAGTGTACATTTTCAGGAATACTTAAAAAAGGAATTTGTGCATACCTGACCTCGAAATTGAGCTCTCGTTGATTCAAACCCCTTACTTGTCAGTAATTCGCGCGTACAGTATGACATGCGTACACGCAGCCGTGGGAACTGCGCACCCGCTCATTAATACCAGCCCGCAACGTTTACGTCATTAGGGATCTTCGCTTTACTACCCAACGTATGTTTAATATTTTCTTCTTCCTTTTATACGTTCTAATATCTTAGACAATATTATCTTTTATTGTGTAGCTATGTTTAATTGGGAAAATGTTCCAGAATCAGGAATCGTCATTACCTTTATTATTTTTTTATTGTTATAAGTAATTGTTTCAGTGCTATGCCTCTCGATACAAAATATTTACATATCCGAAATAAAAATAAGCATAGACTTGATATTTATATTTTAATCGTCTTTTGTTTTACGTGATATTCTTAATTATGCTGAAAAATTAAAAGTTACGACAAAATATTGCCAATAATAAAGTTTTTTTTTGTGTTCTCTTTTTGAATTGGCTGATGTACAATAAAGATATATTCTATTCTTTTCTATAATATAGTATTGTATAGCTTGCACTGAACCCAAAAATTATCTATAATTTGGTCTTCTCTACAAAAAACTTGAAATAAAACAGATACCGTTCCCAATAATAAAAATGTATATTATAGACCTCTACAGAGCAAGTAATGCTCGGCTTTTTTAACTGCCTTAGGTGTAATGTCAGAGCTTGTTTAAAAAGTCCTTTCTACCCTCCACAGGTAAACAAAATTGGTTTTATTTCTCTACTTTTCGAATTGTAGCAGAAACCACTATGCTCTGGCTTCATTACATATTAAGGTTACCAATAGAGAATTACAAATTAAGCGCCCAATAAAACAATTTGATCGGCTAGAATCGAACCCACAGCTGTTAAAAAGCTGGACTTATCGTCGAATGAGGGAAGTTGTCTTTGTAAACAGCCGCTGGGCAATTTGCGTATCTGGCCGCGCCGCGCCAGGCATGCCTGCCATTTAATTGACAAGTACAGACAGACTGGAGGAAATATAAATATAGATATAATATAAAATCATTCGCTAGCTACTCTAATACAATTACTTATTAAACAAACGAATAAACTTTATAAATAACTGACACTAATTAACTTTTCAAAAGAAGGTTAAGTATTTATTTTTCAAAGTTACACTAATTTAAATAAAAATAAGACAAAATATAATAACTGCTAAGTACTTCCAGGATTGTCTTAGGTATATAGAAAATGTGATTCAATAAGGAGCAACAATTTTTTTCTTATTTTTTTTAAATCATATCTAAAAAGGTTATAGGTAACCCTAGAGTTTATATAGGCTGATTAATATACGCATTGGGCCGGCATGGTGGCGTTTTGATCTTGTAAAGTGTTTCCCCCATTAAGTAATGGGATAGGCTGTTCATGAAATGATAACTTAATAATAAATATATAAATAACGCCAGAATTGTCCGCCGATTCCTTTCTCTGTCGTCCTGACCCGTCTGGCCTGCTCTGCCGAGGAGTATTCTCCCATCCCTGGAGCCGTCGAGGGATTGGGAAGAGTTAAAATTGATTTCTAAATAAATATTAATTTAAAGATTTTGGCGTCGTAACTCATCTTATATTTATACTGTTACTGTAATTATTGTTTTAATTATTTTATATTTACCTCTTAATGGTTAGCATCCATCTAATATATTTCCATTCCCTGCAAGATATTTTTAAAATGAGAGTTTTTTAAATAATTCTGTTTTTGATAATTGCTTACAAGAAGACCTCTTCTTGTAAGCAATCCAGTAGATTATTTGACTGCATGATTAATTAAAAGATGGCTATTTAAATACGTTTCAGCTATCCAACGTTGCTTACTTCTAAAAAACGCCCACTATCCATAGAACTTTATCTAGCAGCTATGACATAAGTCACAAAACTTAATTGCGTTTATAATTTAGTTCATAAACATTAGTATAAAATCAGTACTAAAATTCTGCTGAGCCAGTTACTAATTATTCATTCAAATAATCTATTACAAGAATATTTATGCAAATAACTCTATTAACTAAGGAGAAGTACGTTATATTCTCACTTAACATAACAATTTGAAAGACAAATCGTCCATAATCGAATAAATTATGTTTTTGTTTTAGACGAACTCTAATCACATATACAATGAACTGTATACTTTAATTTCACATTTATTGAAATAAATGTGAAATTTAAGTCTGAAAGTTTCGCTACTTCTTTTAAACTAACTCGTACCTACTTAAGGAGCTGCCTCTTGAGCGCTGCTATATTTTCTATTGTTTGTGCAAACAGCATAGCATCTATTCCAAAAATAGCTATCGTAGGACCATTGTACAATTTACCTTCAAACGCCTTTTATCCTGAAAGTTTTTAGGGTCTACATTTATAAATAAATAACTATTTTCTGGATATGTGAAACTTTCAAATAAATAAGTAGATAGATGTTAATTCCAGTTTTTGTCTTCATCTCTTGTTTTGCTATCGCTTCTTCATTAAAGAACGGGAGTTTCAAACGGGCATTACTTGGATGAGGTTTCCTCGAAACTACTCGTTATAGCCGCTGCACGCTCCTTCCAGTGTTTTCCTCGGAAACCTTATTAAGGTGCTCTAATCAAGAAACAAAACGTACGGATATTAATGAAAAAATGTTAACAACTAAAAGAGTTATAACAAATTTTTCATTAAAATCTTCTTCATCACTTTGAGAAGGAAAATCGTTTGTACCGATGTCATTTTAATTTAAGCAAAATAAATAAGACCGAGCGACTTAAATGCGGTTTATAGGTAAAAATGTTTAATAGATAAGAGCTTTAACTCTTAATTATTAAACATTTTTACCTATAAAAATATATATTTACTTAAAACTTAATTAAAGTTTACTTTAATTAAGTATTAAGTAAAGATATCTTGAGAGTTCGAACAATACACGATTGCTTTAAGCATTGACGACCGTTAAGTGTACTCCAGAAGGGGTTTGAATCCCGATTGGGGCGGACACTTTTATGATTAGTACAAATATTTGTCAACGAGTCTTTATAAAACAACCACTTATTATTGACACAAACTTAAATCTATGGTAGATTGCAGGAAAATTTATTTTACTGAATATCACTGACACCTATTTTTTGTATTATTTCATGGATTGTATGTTTATTTGTTATATTTCTGATATTAATGTACACATCTATTCCTATCTTTATTTCTCCGTTATCTAGTTTCCATAACATAGCTTTGTAATTTGAGTTAGATAACGAGAAATATTGTTATAATTATTACTTAAGTTTCTTAATAACGGAATTGCAAAGGTTTATTATGATGAACTTACATCATAAAACCTTGGAATTTTTTTGCAATCATGATATATTTTGTATACTCATTAACTTGAAAATAATATAATGTTGTCTTCGTAAATAATTTATAAAAATTGTACTATTACTACTCGGCTTTTTGTGGTATGACTTTAAAAATATTATAAGAAAATAACAATAACTAATAATATCGATTTGCTTTGTAAAATTTTATTATGTTGCAAGAATGCAAAAACTAAAAAAAAAACTCACGGCTTCTACACCCGAAATTTAACTATTAAGCATTCATGACGCGTAAAATATATCTAAAATAGCGTAAAAATAAACCATTGGTACCCTTGTTCGACTTAGCGCCACTTGCTTTTAGATAAGCGTACAACAATTTTTGCCATTTCAAAACGAATATAGCCCGATAAATCTCCGTAATAAAGTTTAAAGTTGTGTAAATTATTAAAATGCATAGGTAAGGATAATGTTGCAAAGATTTAGCAAACTTAACTTGATTTTCCAATGCAAAAAGAGAGAAATGCCTTCCTGCTTGAGTTTAAAGTCGCTTATTGTTTAAATGTAAAAAAGCCAACAGAAAAAAACCCAATACTCTACACGGGAGGTCCGATCATCTAACTGCTGTCATATCTGCATTTGTTCACGGACAAAGCTGATTATTGTTCAGTGAGCATCACAGAAATATAATTGCATTACAATTGATCGTAATTGTTGTAACAAAAGTGGATTGACATTTTATATTTTGACCGTGATATTTTCGACCATTGTAGGCCGGTTACGTTATTGTATCGCCTATTGTAATAGTGTTGGAACTTCGAAGACACTATGAGATGTTGCGGTCCGATTGCTCGTAATAGATTTAGATCAATTTTGCGATTGAAACCGCATTTGTAGAAATGTTTTGGTGAAATGGTGAAGCGAATAATTACTAAATTATTTTCTTTATAATGTCCTACTACACGATAAGGAGGTCGTTGATACTGGTTAGAGCGCTCTGATTTCAAAGCGAATACAAAGCAACATTTGCCATGGTTGGTTCTTGGATGGGTTAATTTAACTTTTTTATCTAGAACTCCTCCTTGCTTCGGAAAGCACGTTAAGCTGTTTGTACCAGTTGTTGAACAGCCGTTTTTCACCCATCATCCCGTATTGGGCCAGAATGGTGGTATTACAGGCCAAACTCCTTATGTTTCTTATTATGTAGCAAAGCCTGTGACAACAGTGGGATGTATATAGATAGTTGGTGATGATTACAGAGTAGAGGCTTCTAATGATCATACATAACATATATATCGTTTAGCTAATAAGCCAAGCACTGAAGAAGAAGTATGCAATCAAGATCTAATTCAAGTTTTTAATGATGAACTGTATAACAAACCTATTTGCTAACAAATTTTATTTTTTTAAGATCTCTTTATTTCTCAAGTAAAGCTCACCAAATCTAGAAATACTAGACAGATAAATTCGTACTGTAAGTGTAAATGTTGCTCAAGCAATATTGCTTAGTACTGCGAAAGTAAATTTGAGACTTATAGAAAATATATCTAGTGGGGATAATTGCTTCGGTCCCGGACACAAAACAACGCAGATTGAAAGCGGACGAGGCGGCTACCACCAGCTAGTGGCGCACGAACAACATCCCATTCCGACATCTCGACGACTATTAAAACTAAACACCACATTATTTTTGGAGGCTGGCGTAAGTTAGAAGATATGCTAGCAGCAAAGACATTTTCTCTGACTCTAACTAATAAGGGAAATACGAAACACGAAGCTACAATATAGGTTCTATTGATGTTGAAACTTGCGTTTGACAAATAACGATAATTTGGGAAGTAAAAGTAAGAATTTAGTTTGCTATAAAGGCGTATGATGTCACAAATCAGGCTGGTTCTCAGGCCTGTTGCTTAATCCTACCATGAGGTTATTCTGAAAGTGCTCTAAATAAATCCTAGTCTAACTGTCGACATCTCGCTTATCCTGATATATAATAAAGTTGTCAGCGAAAATGACAGTTGTTATTTTTATACATTGAGTCTAAGCTCAGAATCCGACCCAATATCACAATAAATTCTCACTTATTAGTTACCTAAAAGGTCTAAGAGAGAATCAGAAAGGTATCATTAGTAGCGTTCTTCGCAAATCTCTCATCTAAAATTCTTAAACCCATCTATAACGATTTAAATATACTTTCGAAGCAATAATTCCAAAATTTTAGGGAATGTTCCAAAAGCGCAAATATAGTATAAATATTATACTCAAACATATTGCCCCATATCTCGTGTATTGCGCCTAGGCAGCTAGTGTTGGTATCAACGGCGCGATCGGGCGTTGGCAAATGATGTTAATTTTCGAGTTTTACAGCGAAACAAAGCAATTGTTATCTGGTTAGGCATCGCTCACGAGCGCTCTGCCGCCCTATCTACTAGGTGTTCGGACTTGGAACAAAGATTGATGTACAACGAGAGCAACAATTAATTCATTACGATAATAGATACGTATTAAATTTTTTTTGATACTAATGCTGAGCTTTTCTTCAAGGACATTGGCTACTATAATTTGGCTACATAAAAGCTGTGCCTTTATTTTAATATCAGAGGCGGAAACTTGGTCGTTTTCTATCATTATCATTAACATCGTATATTGTGTACGACAGCTAAGCACCGAGTTTCCTTACAAAAGTTGTTGTTTGGTGGGCTGGTGAATAAAAGTTTGCTGCACGAAAACAGTTACCAACCGCTTTTATGAAACAAAAGCTTTCTGTCCCGGTTATTGGGACCTATGATCTCAAAATAATAAATAATAAACTACGGCAAAAGTAGCTTGGTTGATATAATAGGATACAAAGGGCCCACACTACTAGCTAGAAAATAATACAAGCCAATAACTTAAGTAAATATTATATATAACAAAATTTAATTGTACATGTTTACTTACCTACAATACTTCAACATTAACGACATTTTTGTCATACATTTTAGTAGAGTGGATTTCCTGCCAATTGTAGGTTCACCTTTGATGTAATTTTAGTTATTTTAAACTATACCAACAAAGTAATCATAATGTTTTTATATATTGGTGCTAAAGTATTGAACCTCAGCCTTTTTAAAACTTTATGAACTATGGGAAATGTCTAAATACTTATAAGTTATTAGCTAGGTACCTAAGTGAATGGAGGATTTCTATATTCCAAATTTAATTTAACCTTAGCTAAAATTAGCTCTCTTTGTACCACAGACTTTAACTCAGAAATCGTAGCCAGCGCCGACACGCACGGCAGTCGCGGCCGAATTACGACCACAGATAATATCTGAGCGACAAATCGCACGACCACCTCCGACCATGCGCCTCTTTACTAACTGTAGTTGTATCTATTGCGGACTTTATCGCTCTTGCAGCCAAGTGCCTACATGTAATACAGGCAGACATCGTTACAATCTCTTATTTAATGAATTTTCATTGCTATCTTCGGAGGCGCAAGTAATCATTTACTTTTACGTCAATCGTCAGAGACGACAAAATTGGACTACCCACTTAGAAACCCGTTTTATAAGATACTTCAGAAGCAAACTAATCGTATTTTAAGATGGATTGTGTATTTTCATTATATTCAAAATTTTAAATCTTTTAACCTTGCATATATCGTACGTTGGGCTACGATACTACCATGAACCACCATTGCCTACGGTGAGAACGTTTATGGTGTGTCTTACGTCTGACTTTAGTTAGAAAGTAGGATCTAAAGTTGAACACTAAAAAACATTAGATACCTTCAAAAATTTGGAATTGCAGATAATTAGGTAGAACGATGTTCCACACAAGATGCATTAATTTGAGAAAAATTGGGATTTAATTGTCAATTTCTGTTGTTTGTCAAGTACCTACCCAAAATAACAAAGACTACGGACAGGTAGAAAATACTATTCTGTTATCCTGTAGTAAATGAAATAATTTCTATACTACCGCCAGTTCATTTCTCTGTTATAAGCATCTGCGGCATTTTTTCGAGGAGGAATCTGTTTACAGACCTATCCGCCAATGGTCAAGCGGGCGTCAATCTTAGCCACAATAAAATCCCGTTAACTCCAATGCTCTTTGCGGGCAGTTTACCATCGGGCTTACCATCACGCTTGTCCCACCACTAGTGCCAATACAATTCTCTACTGCCAAATTTTCTGGATACGTATGGAAATCGTAACCAAGAAACATTAGGTGATCATAGATGAGACTGGTATATCATTACAGATAGAATTAAAAACCTAACCAATATTCCTGGAACGAAAACTAAATAATTCCGTCCAGCCACGAATTCGTTTAACCTCCACTATGATTTAATTCTACTTTATAATTTCATTAAAACAACAGATGCTGGCTGCTCCCGACGCGGTGACGGGTTGACAGCCATCTCTTATGTTACGCAAATCTAGCTCATGGTAAAAACATTGAAAAACCACCTTTATGTTCTGACTTATAAGGGTTACTCGAACCGCTTTTGCAGAATATTTTTAAGAAGGTCAAAAGTTAACCATCCATTGCAAGCTCAGTCCATGATTAACTATGCAAACTTTTAAAGCATTTCTTGTTGGGTTTAAAACGTTACGATAAGTTAGATGTACGAGACGTTTACGTTCAACAATGTAAACGCCTAATCTGTTATAATGAGTAGATAAATACCCTTAATATGGGTTAACTGTTGGAAGAACATGTTTTGAAAATGTGAACTACTGCGAAGTGGAACGTAAGACTATTTGGTATGTTATAGCTACGTATAGTCTTAAAGAAAATTTGTTGAAAGTTGTTCAGCAGAAGATTAAAATTAATTATTAGAATACATATAATTATCAGAAGTATAGCTAAATGAAGTGGCAGTAGAACAGCCACAGCTGTAACAGAAACAATGAGCGTGAAGATGATTCCCAAATGGAGACCACGTTAGCGAAGCGATTGTAGGGCCTCCAGATGGCTGGATGAGGAAAGTGGAAGATTGTATATTACGCCTACGTCAGCGAGCTAGGATAGGCGATACGAGGTATAAGAGAGAGTGAGAAGGCACAGAGAATAACAGAGTGACGAAGAACAGAGATCCGTCTGAACAGCCGTGAGTGTTGCGTGAATATTTTAGTCTGCACATAAAGCCCATTCCGACTGCCCACTCCCACGTTCTTACAGGGTATTAGAGACATTAAACTGTAGGCGATAATCCTTTGCAGGTGTTACTATTCGCAAAGCAGTTTGTTGTATTTCGATGCGAAAGGAAAATGTGGTCAATTGGCAACATCAGTTGATTTTCTACATATTTGTATGACACAAAATGTTTCTTAACTCGGATTTAATGTTCACTTAACAAAGTTAGAGCCATATCGAACTGGATTTTATACTGAATTCGAAAACAATATCAGTTACTATTACACACCTATTTATATGTTATACAATTCAATGTTAGGGAGCACCTACCAATCGTTTAACTTACCCCCATTCAACATATTAAATACCTTATTACAATACTGTAAGGTGGAATATTCACGGTGATTTAGCACCGAATTCTCTATGTAATTTTCACATCAGCCGCTTCCTGAGCCGACAACGAAATTGGCCGATTGTTTCAGAGCGAGGTCGACATATGGACAAACACATAATTACACTTAATTGCTGTACAATAGCGAATGAGAAGTTACGACAAGGTTACGGCCACGAATCGGTTACATGTATACCGACAGTACATAATATAAATGTAGGTACTTTAAAGATTTGATATAAATATTATTAAAATACAGTAGTGTTGGTAGACCACTCTTTTGCTTATAAATTTAGGTATTTTCTCTTCTCAATTTATAGTCAAGTACTAAAATACAAGAATTTGAGGCTATTTAAATATTTGAAGTAGTCGAAAACATCACATCAACCTCTTGAATTTTTAGCGTCACTCCAGGATGACTAATGTCTATAAGAGACAAATATGTGAGGATATATTAATATGGTGATGGCACTTACGGGTTTAATTCGTAAACGGATGGATGCCTAGTATACTTTATTACCTAACTTATCGGCTTTAATAGAATCCGATAAGTTAAAAAAAGTGGCTAAAAAGGATGTCTTAGTAGGTTATCTTGAATAATAATATATTTTAGAGAAAATAGAAATATTTGACATATAAAGTATTTCTAAATGTTGACACTGAAAATAACACACTTATTCTCATAATAGTTCAATGATAGGCCTCGCGTTGCTTTGCGGCGACAATTGAATAAAAATGATTTTATTGGTAGATTTATATTAGGGGTAGATCCTGATCTCAATTAGCATAAACTGCAGCAGTCCAATGACATCATCCGATGATTCAGCGCTTCCACTGAACGCAAGTTTACATCGCGAAGACACGACATGTCCACGTGAACGATTCGATCGTGCCGAAAGAAAGCAGATAACTTAAACGCCGCGTCTTGCTGTAAAAACTACGAACGCACAAGCCCGGTTAATACTAAGCAGGATTAGTGATTTAAAAATAACGTTTGTGAGTGCCTTAATATATGTATGCACACATATTAAGGCACTCACAAACGTTATTTTTACCCTGATCTGCAGACGTGTGTATACTTGGTAATCTTATAAGAATAAAACATCAAATAACAAAATACAATTTTATTTCATCTTACAACTTTTCTTGTGTTTCAATATTTCTACAGGAGTCATATACATAGTTGTATTACAAATATCGCACTTAAATTCTTTGGCGTTGGGTCTGTTATCCTTAATCACCGTAACAGTCTTTGGTTCTTCTTGTTCACTTCTAGAAGAACACGTGAAGTGTTTATGTTGTAATCGCTCGAGTGGTGAGAGACATAGAGTCATGCTGCAGACGGGACAAGGCCAAGTCAAGCTATAAGTTTCTTGGTAGGCATTGTAGCTCCAATCTGTGTCTATCACACTGTAATAAAAGAAATATTACAAATACTATTTTATTTTCTACCTGTTCTGGTTAAAGCTTTTAGGAGATTGTTAAAATGTTACCAACTTAGGTCTTTCATTATACATCATATATGTCCGTATCAAATATTTCTATTGTATTTTAAACAAGATATTCTTACACATTTGAAATTAAATTGTGCACACACATTTAGATCGACTGACGACACATGGTTGTAACACCGCCATATTGGATTAAGAATAATTTCACTAACCTATTATTGATGTTATTCTCAATCCAATATGGCGGATGGTCTAAGTTGTATAGTTAAATTTTTATTCACTTCCATGATATGGGTCTCAAATACAAAGATTTGCGGAAAATAATACAAATACGGAATCATTTTAATGACTACACTTAAAAATTAATATTGCATACGGTCCAAGATGACGGACTAGTTATTTTATATAGGCATTAAATGAAAAGGGTTCTCTTCTGTTTAGTGCATTTATAAGAAGAGCTGTCTTTAAATGTTTTTATATTAATATATTTAACTATAGTCTTATGCGTTATGTTGACATCGACAGCACACCGATTTCTAACAGACATCACTCGATGACCTTAAACAAAATTATTCGCTCTAGGAACACAACTTACACTACCCGCATAGTCAATTTTATAGAAGAACACAATATTTTGCAGATATTTCCATGATAGAATAATATTAGACTAGAGTCTGACCAAAATAAGTCTGCGAAAAGACATTAGTATGACAATGATTAGTAACCTAAAGAAATCAACACATTAACTCACCAATTATAAACAATATTATCTGTAACATAGACGCCTCCTTTTTTCTCGTGCGCACGACATTCGAAACCTTCTTCAAACGGGTTAGGGTCAATAATAGGGTGTGCTTCATCGTTGCCGCAGTATATAACTTTCAGGTCTCCTGGCAATAATCTCTTAACAGTGTAGTAGACTTCGCTGGTCATGTAAGAACTAATATCGCATGATAATTCGTGTTGAAGTTCTTCGTAAGACGCTTTAGAGTTCTGTTTTCGAAGTTCGTTATCTACTGTCTTGTTTGGGTTTGCGTCTGAAAATGAACATTCCGTGTCACAATTACGTACAAGTTTAAAGATTTCTTGAGTATTTAGCAAATGATAAGGAATTGTCTCGAACATGTTTTAATGCATGCGCGGGAGTAAAATGCGTCGCAATAATTTTAAGTAGCCGTACTATTCTATTATCAGAATAGAATCGGTATCGAAAAGTGTAGTTGTAAACTAATCCTTATTACGAGCCCATAAAGTGCAAGCTGTGTGTTGTTAATTTTGTTTATTACCAGCGAGTCGCCTGTTGATAAGAGCATCCCACCGTTGCCTCAGTTTGCTCGCCTTCAATAACAGGTTTAACCCCGTTTCTGGATACGGGAACTCCAGGAGAAGCCATGAATCACACACAATTCTAAAAACACAAAGAAAAATTACAACTATTTCATTAGAGGAGTCTTATTTGACATCAATGAATACCATAAAGAATATAGGAATTATGACAATTATTTGTTCAGTGTTTTTGTAAAAAACAATGTCGATAGCATGGAAACTCACCGAGTTACAAGAATTTTAATTTGAATAGCATATTTTTTGACTTTCCCCAAAACGTTCCTAAGAAAATGGTACTGCAGTATGATGTCACGCCGTAGTAGTTAGTATGCATCTCAGAGCAACTCTGTTCGACGCTTTATCATGTTAATGTTAATGTTAATGTTTTATTTAAAACTATTTAATTATTTTAAAATAGACTTGCTTCCCGAACTTTGACTGACTATAAAACACTACACATAAGCTACCAATAATTGTCTTTTTATGTGTATTTTGTTACGCTAATCAAAAATCATTACAATCCGTCAACCCTGTCAAGATCCCTAATGTCATTATGAATCTTTTTATTATAAATAATTCATTTTGTTAAATTTAACAATCGTTTAATCTAGCTTTAAAAAAGAAATTTAAATCTACTTAATTTACCTGGTAAATCCCATATTAGTGTCAATAGAGTGTGCTAATAATAATAATGTTTGCGCCGCTGGCATCCGCATAGAGTTCACTATGTAAGGTTTTGTTGTTTCAAGAAGTGACCTGAAAAGAATTTTTTTATATAAAGCTCTGCAAATGACTCGACACCACCTGATGATAAGCAGTAGAGGAGTCCATATGTGAACATAGAATTAATATGATAATTTATTGGAAATATATTTTAACTAAAATATAAATATCCTTTTCTCCCGCCATAACTAGTGGCTATTGCTTGCTTGTGATTGGCAACTCATTCCAATGCTTACTATAGGCATGAATTGTAGCCAATATGATGTGAAGCTTAATTTGTAACTATTTTTTTATATAATTCTTAGTAAAATTTGTTGCTATGTAAAAGTTTGAAAATAATTCACGGTTAACCTTCGATACATACTCTAGTATATCAAAGTCAACATATTTTATTCAACTTTATATGTACACTTCAAATTGAATCATTTAATCTATGCCATTGGTTATCAGAACCTAGAAACTCTCTTACACGTCATTAAGAATTGGTTTAAAATGTTTAGAGTTGTAACATTCTCAATATACAATAATTAAACTAATGTTAGCGAAAGAAGAGTGGACTGTAATTATGAATTGAAAATACTTACTTATGTTAATGAATTGTTATAAATTCAAATAAATACTATAAAATACATAAATCTGTTCACAATGTCTGTCCGTTGAAAACACCAAAAAACAACTTCGAATACACACATAGACAAACACATTATGCTAATTACCAGGCAGTTGCCAACAACTATGAATGTAAAAACCAATGTAATGAAGAATCATTTACATTACATTTCATAAATGTATGTGGCCTCTTAATAAAATGTGTAAACGACAATCAAACTTACAAGTAGCACAAGATCTGATGTTTCGAGGAGAGTGGCACTTTGCTCTTATATCCTATAGGTCCGTCTGTATGTATGTCACCCTCAGTTAGTTGCAGCACACGAGGTTGCTTGCCAAAGTACGAGTTTGGGTGAAGAAAAACGAAAGGTTTACTCCAAGTGTGGTAAAGTTGCTCTGATATTGACTGCAATAGAAATATCTATTTAATATTGAATAAAGGAATAATCTTTAGGTAATAACAAATGTGGTTGTATTGATCTTAACAGTAAACTACGGTTCTCAAATCCTTATAAGGCAAAGAACTACGGTGTCATCGACAACATGTGACCATTACTACGAGCACAAAGAAATTCGGTAACTCATTTCTTTGTCGCACAATCATGAAATATAATTCTTTGCCAGTACACGTTTCCTGACAATCCTGGCTCCTTCAAAAGAGGCGGGAGAAAGTATCTTGCATATCAACAAGATCAGTGCATAGTTTCACTCCCACTAGCTACCTTTTTGGACTCCACTTCTGCTTACCATCATGTGAAATTAACATTTGCTTAATCTTTCTATAAAAAGATGCATATACAAAATAAAATACTTAAATATAACTTGATTTAATTTATTTAACAGCGGCATACACCTACCACGTGACAATTGTAAAACAATTGTGTCTGGACCGCAACAAGACAAGTCAACTAAGACTTAAAACGCCTCTATTTTCATTTAAAAAGCTAAAACTTATTAACTATAGTGTAATAATTTTCCAAAATAAGGCTGTTTTTTTGGTCCTGAGTAAATGTAAAAATATATAAGTTTCACACACGTATTATTGTCATTATGTAACACTTGATTGTACATCAAAAGCAACATCTCAGAAAAAAGAAGTTTTTATATAGTAGACAATGTTTGTACATTGGACGGCTTTATCACTACCAGGCAACCTTAGGATGGACTGGATTTACTAAAAGAGACAAAGAGAGATGGGAGAGGGAACTATCTCAAACTAAGTAAATAAAAAACAAAATCTTTATACCTTGCAGTGATTGAATTCATCAGCAACAGCCATTTGAGGATACAACGCTCTACAAAGCACGATCTGTGAACAAAGGCAATGTATTTAGAATCTTTAACACTATAATAAATCACAATAGATGGGATATGACTCTATGGTTTTGGCTCTTTTGCCTTCCCTTTTAGAAAATATCAAAGGAATCTTTTATTTATTTAATAATTCCAATAAATGTGGTGTGAAAACGTATATTTTGTATAAATTTTAAAAATGTCAGTTAGTTTAGAGCTATACAACTAACAAGTACAAACACAGAATTTAATGGTTACTACTGATTTCTAAAAAAATCTCTTCCAGTAGACATGCGAAAGACCTTTATAAACCACAAATAATAACCCATAAACCATAATAATATTCTGAGCCTCAGAATATTATTACGCTATATAAATAATATATATATGTAATATACTAAGACAAATATGAGACATACACAATACAACCATCTCAATCTAATATTATTAAGCTAAAGAGTTTGTTTGGTTAAATGCGTTAATCTCTGGAAGTACTGTTTGGAATTGAAAAATGGCTGAATAGTCCAAAGGCACATATTTAATACTTGTGACAGCCCTAACTCTGCGCGGGCGCAGCCACGGGCAGATTCTAGTATTTATACAAAATAAAATAATAATTCGTGTCTGTTTTTAGTTCTTACCTTCAACATTGCAAGGTCTCGCCCGCTAGAAGCACTAGCTCCACTAATCAATGCCTGTATCCTTGCAGCATCATTGGTCATTCTGAACTCTATGTCTCTTATATCTAAGGTATCATCTTCAGCGTTCTCATCAACAATTTCCCAGGAATCAATCTTGAGGCGTTTCTTACGTTTAGAGTCTTCGGCTGCTTTTTGTTTATACTGCCTGCAAAAATAGTAAAATGGTAAAATTATTGTCTATTTATAATTATTATTTTAAATTATTGTTTCCTTATTAACCCTTTAAGGACGGCAGACGTATAATATATATACATTTTTCTGTCTATATACGTTTGAAAAATAGCCGTCCTCAAAGAGTTAAGAATCGCTAATTAAAGTAAATAAAGTGAAGATCATTTTTTGAAATAATTATGAATACCTTCTCATATCTTTGAGTTGTTTTAATTGACCATGCCGTAGCGCTCTTTCAGACGATGACATTGTTTCAGGTTCCATTGATTCCATTAAGTTATTGTCCTGTAACATATATGAGGTCATCATCGTAGTTAATGATTGGGGAAGTGTGCTTCAGGAGTTTTGACTTGAAGATAAAATTAGGAGCCAAACCTTTAAAGTATAAAGCATAAAGTTCACCAACCTGTAACAGACCTCTCAACTGAGCAGCCAACTTCGTAAGTTCATAAAGCCTCTGTTCCTCAATACCTCTACGCTTGCACCAGGCCCGACCACCGCGACTTTCAGCTTTCACTGTCAACCACGCACAGTATAACGAGAGAAGGGTCAAAGGATCCCCGTGATCAGACTCGTCTGGTTTCCTTGCGTTCTGTGAGAAATAGTAAAGAAAGTTAAGCTTAGTAACTATTAAAAGACCGTCAAAACGGAGGTAACTATAACAGTATGTTGCATCCACTACTTACTATCAGGCGGTGTCGAGTCATTTGCTAAACTTTTTTATAAAACTTAGTTTTATAAAGAAATAATGGTATACACGACACAACCGCTGGCTAACTATTAATTTATTTTTTTGACATGAGCTGCTGAGCTTCTATTTGCAAATATGTTTTGGTGGGTTTCAATAATCTATCTACAGATGACTTGCTTATAAGATGTTATTTTTTTCATGAATTTACATATAGATAATAAATTAAAATTTTGTGTTGAATTTTGCAAAACCATCTGTTGGTAGCTTATTGAAAGCCACCTTTAATATAATGTTACTTATTTTATTTAATAATTTATCGAATTCACGTACCTCACATTCAAAATCCCTGTGCGCCCTGGTAGTGAAAATTGACCGTATTCCAAGAGCCGCCGCCAGGGCTAAAGCTGAGTCTCTCTTGTGTGGGGGGAGAGTAGCACTCCCTATTACTAAGGCTTTAGCTAAAGACACTTCCACTGGCAGATTGGCCAAGGCTTTACCTAGAGACGTTAGCTTCTCATTTGACGTTAAAGCGCCCTGGGAGAGAAAGATAAAAGACGAAAACTTTAAAACAACTCTGACTGTGTACTTGCACGATAATTAAATTTAAGTTCAGTGCTTCTCTTTCACTACTATTCGACCAGAAAAGGACAGAGCCTCTGAAGATATTTCACATTTCTAAAATCTAAATTTTATAGACCGTTTTATTTTCATGCAAATCAATGTAATACATACAAATTTCAATATATCGTCATAGTTTTGGGTGTTATTAAAGCATATGTTATCATACAGACGTTTAGAAATGCAAGTAGTCCTCACTCATTCATATAAGTTTTTGAGAAAGACAAAGGCATCAAAGACATTAAATGAATACATATGAATGACAAAGGCATTAATCAAAGACATTAAATGAGCTAGAGATATTTACAAAACTATAAAAATGCAATCATTTTACCTATAAAAGAAAGATTTCTAAAGATGGTCAGAAAATGAGAACGAAGGATAAAGAGAGAAATATTAAATAATCATCATATATATGTAATGAGCGGAAAAATGGAAAAATTTACATTATTACTTATATATTATTATCTTTTATGTGATAATTGCACTTACATGCTGTTTAAGCTCTAGCAAAGCATTTTCCACTGCATCTTCAGGAGGGGTGTCCAAGAAAGGGAAGCGTCTGACGTCATTAACACCGAGAGAACTCATCAAAAGTAATAAAGAAGCGAGAGGAACCCTGGACACCTCTGGAGTACTGAAGGGTTCCATATCAGAGTACTGCTGATCTGAGTAAATGCGGTAGCAGACACCAGGACCTTTAAAGGGTTAAAAGTTTCACAAAGCATTAATATGACTATTTTTCTCAATAAAAGGCAGAGCATATGGTTCCACACAGCCTGAGACTCAGCTACAGGAAATCCTGATGTAAAGCTTATGCAGCATGTACACAATGCCCTTGCCACCAAATAAACTTAAATATTGTTAACTTTACTTTCAAGCCCAGCGGAAGAGTTTTAAGAGGGTGACCAACAATACAGTGCGCTTGATGTCGAGCGGTGCTCGTATCATTAATACTTGTATTAATAAGAAGTTACGTGTTTTCTAAATTAAGGGAGTAAAGTACTCATCCGAATTGAATGTTATTCCTAGTCAAATATTTTCGAAGAGGTAGGAAAATTTTTTTTTGGGTTCATCCTATGAAAGGGAAGACAACGGTAACTGAAACTTATACAGCCATGTTTTATATAGTTATTATTTCTTTAGTTATGACTTCGGGATACCGGCATAGGTATCATTTTACCTCGGCTAAGTTTTAGATTTAAATGTTAATTTTTTAGATTGATTTAATAATATAAAGATAACAATAAGTTCTTACTGAAATGTGAAAAAACGATACGGCGATGAAAATAAATAGAATAATCTTTCAAGTGAAGAATGAAACTGGAAAACTGAAAAATCTCACCGCAAGTCACCAAAACGACACTGAAATTTGTATATACATGAAACTACTCAATTGTCATCAAAATTACAAGTTAAACAAAATAAAATATACAGTCAGTGTCAGTAATAGTGTCATTTGACTTTCATGTACTGTCATGAAGGTTATTTGTATCGAATCCAAATGGAAGATAGAAAAATAGATGCAATCTAACCTGTTCGACCTGCTCTACCTTTCCGCTGATCAGCACTGGCTTGTGAAATCCAAAACTCCTTTAACCTTTGCATTTTTGTTGTAGAGTCATAACTCATTTCTTTTACCTGATGAATTAAGCATATATGAGTAAATGAAACCATAAAAGTAATATATTGTAGTACTAATTGGAAATATAACTTCTTGGTAATTTCTATTGAGAGTGAGAATAATTTTGGTACTCTTACCCTGCTGTTAACTGTCAGGAGCGATAAATGATATAAAATCTCAAAAGAAAAGGGACTTTAAAACTGAAATAAAAAACTTTTTTGATCAAAACTCTCAATCTAAATATAAATGAAAAATTTCTTAATAAATCTTCTATATTTACTTACTTTACCGGAATCAACAACAAATCTTATTCCATCTATTGTGACTGATGTTTCAGCAATATTTGTGGAAACTATACACTTCCTGACACCTTCTGGTGGATAATCAAAGACCTAGAAATATTAAGATACAGATAATAAACGGAAATGAAGTGTCAAAACAATATCGCAATATTTAAGACCTTTATAGTTTGTATTATTCGGCGTAAAGTCGCGGACGAGATGATGATTTGCGTTAATTTTGGTCTTCCCATATTAATCTTAAGGTTTACTTTTGTACATAATGTACAGAAACCATTATTACTGCAGTCAAATAAGTCATTGCAAGGACCTACCATTTGTATGAAATTTTAGATATTCTTAATACTACTTTCGAGTTACAAGGGACTATGTTTGACATAAGTAAATTGTAGTCGTTAAAATACAATGTAATTACTAACTTTGTCTTGTTCTGCAAGCGACAAGCCGCTGTGAAGAGGAAGCACTATCCATTTTTTAGTTTTTTCGGCGTATTGTTGTGCCGCGTCACATATAGCCGTGATCTCTTGCACACCCGACATGAAAACGAGAAGATCCCCCCTCTCATCGCCTGAAATCAATAGTAGCTTTAATTTTTATTAAGAACAATAAATAAGAAACTAAGGAATTAAAATCTATGTTACGCTAAATAGATCGCCTACAACACGTCTACCTGCCGACGCCTATCAAATAACTTCAATGGCAAAGAGCTTAAGTTAACTGTGAGTCGGCTGCACTTTATTGAAACGACATCGTTATAATTATCCCTTAGTAATACAAATTTAAAACTAATAAGTTACGTAATAATATGTCAGGGTAGCAGGGAGTTTAGACCTTAGTTGATTGGTAGATATCGATGGCTCACGTAGGTGGGTCGCACGCACGCACTGCACATGCCGTTTGGGATTATCTAAATAACCCTGGGCAATCACCATAGGCGCGAAGCCCAGCATTGCTTTAGCAGAACCTAGATCTGCGAAAGCCATTGAGTTACCGGAGAGAAGAAGAAGGCAAGATGCACTCGCCAGCCGCTTAGCCAGGGGCGGGTAGGTGCGTGAACGGACTCCTTCTCAATAAAAAAAACTTACGATGACTGTGATGATGACGTTAAAACGCCACTAATGTTACATTTTACCAACATTCCAAAAATAGAAAAATCATATATTTTTTTAAGCAGATTTTTGCTTATTTTACCAATACCATTAATATACATGTTAAATACAAAATTATATAAAAAATAAAATATTCACTCGGATATTTGCTGTCAATCAGTTGCATTATTTGAACATACGGCTGTGGATCAAGTCTATCGTTTCGTGTTGGTTTATCCTCAATGAAGATTGGTTTGTAGTTCAGTTCTATAGGGAACAACCTTCCTGGGACCTGAAAATAAAAATAATAATGCTTGTAGAACGCTGTTATAATAGGTTAAATAGCAAAATCATTTCACGATATACATCTAATGAGACTGAGCTGCCTCATCATTAGTTCAAAGTGAACAATTTATATTTCAACTAGTTGACTCTGTGAAATTTGTCCTAATTTAAAATTGATATTTTTTCTAGGATTACTCATATAATTTTTATTTTTAACCACCCCTGAATTACATCAAAAGAGACCCCCAAACTCAAAAACTCTATTTTGAGTTTAGGGAGACCTACGAACATCTTTATATGTTTGTATATAAGAAAGATTGATATGTACTATGTATTATGACACATGTATTATGTACAGGGTTTATATATAGCGAACCTGCAAGAATCTTAAAAAGTGAAGTTCAAAAGACATTACGTTGTGATTGAGTGAGAAAACCGTCTGCGCCACTCTATGTGTAACGCCGCCGGTCAACAATATATCACTTTATAGTTCTATGAATGAGATTGATGATCTATGGGCACGAATGTCTCATGGAAAATTTATAATGAAATAAAAATTATATTTGTTTAACTGTAACTCTAAAATTTGGCTAGTCATTGTAGACTACTAGCTCTGTATTGGAAAATTCTTGATGAGATTTAATCAAAAAACATACCTCAATAACAGCAGCTGACTCAGCAGAGAAATAATTTTCAAACAGTTTAATATTAATTGTAGCGGACATGAGCACTAGTTTTATGTCATCACGGGAATGTATGAGACATTTCAGAACACCCAACAAGAAATCTCCCATTAGATGCCGTTCGTGAATCTCATCAAGAATGATTACATCATAGTTTGGTAAATTTTCAGATGACATCTACAAAAAAAAATACATCTCATCTTCTGATCTACTCATCATCATAATGAACATCACATCAGCCGAGACACGCACTGCTAGATATAGGCCTCCCACAAGGATCTATAAACCAATCGGTACTGCACTACCCACACACAGCAGCTTCTCGTGACCTTAACCCGATCATTGGTCTTTTTTGAGAGAAATCTACCAACGCTGCATTGCCCAGTCCACGGTTGCAATTCGAGGATTTCTCTGACTCCTGCAATGTGGCCTATCCACTACTACATATATTTTATTTTATACCATCATCAACTTGTGGGTTTAGGCTTTTCGAAATGAAGAAAGACATGCGGAGTTTAGACCATAACAGCACTAAATTGGATCGATGCCTCACTAAAGTGGGTAAAAGCGGATGTCGTAACAACCGGACCAATGACGGAAATTGTCTTAAACATGGAGAGGCTCGAGATTTAAAAATTGTGATTGACAAACAAGCAACATTGTGGAGCTTGCCTTTTGATGGAGCCTGAACAGGGATAAAAATAAATAAGAGCATGCTCTGATTGTGAGACCATAAACAAGTCGTTAAATATATTCGTTTGTGATATTAAGGTGGTTGTTATTCATAAGATACAATATAAAATACAATTTTAGATAGTGGCTATAAATTCTCAAGTATTTAATGGAAAATGCACAGAACAGATAAAATAGGGAAAATGCCTACTTTATCCATTACATTTATTTTAATATAACTTACTTGTCTCAATAAAAGCCCCTCAGTAATAAAGCATATCTTAGTGTCAGCAGTCTTGCTCTTCTCAAATCTAATCTGGTATCCAACTTTAGACTCAAACTGTGTGAGTGTCTCATATGCTACTCTCTTTGCCAGAGAAACACACGCAATTCTCCTAGGTTGAGTGCAAGCTATTAAGACGAGAATCATAAATTGTTATTATTAGTTATAAAATATGAAGGAATTAAGAGGATCATGTGGCATTTGGAGGTGAAAAGGGTTAAGTCGATCTTACATAATTTCATGTGGCGTAAATTCTGAGACAACAATCATGTATCTTACCTCATGCATCTAATTTATTTATGAAAAATCTCAGGCCATATAACTGAGGAGGGGAGGATGGGGTCTAAAATTTTTATTAATGAATGCCCCCAAGTATAATGCTTGCGCTACTATAGGCGAAAAGAGCCAGTAATAGTTGCCAGCAACTTACTCCTCCGCATGAAAAGCATAAAGTACTCTATATAGCAAATTTGCCACTTATTACATAAAAATGTTACATTTAGTCACCTTTAGTCTTCATAATTTTTTTTGTAGTATTAGTGAACAGAGATTACATTTAGACTTAAAGAACCATACTTTTTTCATACCTATATTTTGAAAGCCAGCCTCATTTAAATATTGCGGTACCTGTGTAGACTTTCCACAGCCAGTATCACCAGCAACTACAACTACTCTTTTATCTTGAACAGCAGATACTATTTCTGTCCTAAAAGCAATGCAGGACCATTAACATTATTCTCTATAATAAAATATTTTAGGTTATTAAATATTCTAAGATGTGAAATATACTAAACTACAAAGGGATGAAATATTAAAATTTACTGGAATTGAACAAATACCAATACTGGATACAACTGAACACAAGCACAAACAAACATCCATTCCAAACATTTGATTGTGTAGACTTGTCAAGGTTTGATAGCAAAAAGCAGTCTATGACAATCACAAGTGTAATAAGCATAAATTTACAATGTTATACCTATACTTAGCTACAGGCAAATCTTGTTGCGCTTGCCTTAACTTTTTAAGTTTATCAAACTTTTCTTTATTCTTAAAATCAACATAAATTGATACAATCCCTAAGAAACTCTTAAAAACTTTTTCATCAAGTTTTCTTCTATTCTGATCATAAGAAATAGTGTCAATATATTTTATATTAGTGTCAAAATTGATACAGTCAAACTTAGAAAATTCTGTTGGAATACCAATATCATTATAATCTTTCGTTCCACTATTTACTACTAGAATAGGCTTCCCAACTTTTCTCAGAGTAGCCTCATATTTAGACAGAAAACTCCAAAAGTCCTCGAGATTATTTACTATTGTATTACTTTCATTGCTGTATAATAGAACTTTGGTTAAGTCCTTTTTAAAGTTTAAAAAGCTAAATTCTGTTGTTGATGACTTAGTATCCGAAGTCGATGGGCTTGAAATATTGGACATTTTTCTGTGTTTATTTCGATCTGGATCTCGTGACTGAGATCTTTTTCGTTTTGTAGAACGATTCCTATATGGACTTGGACTTCGTCCCATGATTTCACACTATGAATAAATCTTAAATAAACCACCGTTCTTGATTATATTATGAGAAATACACAAATAAATTAAATAAGTTTTAATTTAAATAAGGTATATAGGCAGAAGTATTCAAATTAAACTCTAAACATAGTGTTTATATTCTCAGTGCTCTAAACCAAAACAAAACACAAATGTTGACAATGGTCAAATATGAATTATAATTTTTTTTTTAAATTTCTCACTATTAAAGGGAAAGCAAAGGAAACAAAAGCCTATACGGCCACATCTTACGTAGATATCTTTTTTTATGGCTCCAGGATACTGCTGCAACTTCTCACGTTTCTCCAAAGTGTTTTTGGCGACTAATGATAGGCCCTGCTATTTTGTTAATGAGATACGAGAAAAATTTTGAAAATGAAATGCAATGTAAGTGATTATGCTAAAGTGATACGAAAATGGAATGTTAAGTGATACTGAAAAACCTATTCCTTGTTTTAAGGATCCGTTTTGACACAAAACTACACTATTTTCAAACCAAAAAAATCATATCATCTTTAGACCACAGATTAGAAAGAGTATTTCTAAAGATTCGGATAGCCATTAATTAGAGCATAGAGCACTTTAATGTATCACAAACATAATTCAAGTATGTTATGAATAACATTTTTAAAGAATATTCATAAAATGTATTTATCCATTAAGTGTTCGCATTCATATCTTATCTTTTTAATATTGTTATCGCATCACGTTAAAATGCTCAGCAGCCAGAGTCAGTTTATACACCATGGACTTCGATTTTTAGTTAAAGATAGTTATAATAAAACTTAAAACATTATGGCAATGACCTTCATTAGAAGTTTCTTACTATTGCTGGGCGACAATGGCCCCCAGACACGGAATTTAAAAAGTAAAATACAACGCCTTCATTACAATGAAGGCGTAGTAATTTAATCCATTGAAATCCATTTCAATGGATTAAATTACTACTTATTACTATTATTACTTTTTTTCCAATCCATTTTTTTCCATTTTTTTGATTGTAATCAAAAGATAAATTACATGTGAAATGATTTGACTTTAAAGTATATTTACATATAAAAGTATACAGGCCGACAAGTCCCAACAAAGCAAAAAATATTTGATGTACAAGCATTCTTGTACATTCATAAACCGAATTATATTTAATGTAAGTTTACCTATCTACAAGGGCCAAGGTAAATGTAAACTTACTTAGATTCTTACTTAAAGTGCTTGACTATTGTCAAGTCAAGTCATATTTTATCAGTGATATTTCACTGATTTAGGGCGGCATGAATAATACTTTACATGAATTGACGTATTCTTTAAGGAAAATACTGTTAAGCAAAATAAGGAAAACGAGCCAGATTTATAATTTTACTGGTTCGCTGAAAGTTAAGTTTTTATTTGATAATTATAGACATTTATTAATGTACATTTGAGTTCACTTGGGTGAAAAGCCTGTAGTATATGAAGGCCGTACTGTACGACTTCCTTGAACAAAACCCTCTAAAAACACTTTTTTTTCAATACTAGCGCCCTCTATGACTTACATCAGTAATCTTTTCAATTTCCGCCATTGCGTTCCGCCATTTTGCTTGTCGTGCAGTGAACGTAAAATAATTCCTATGTATTTTAACGTGGATTGTAGTAATTTAATTTAGTATTAGTGTTTCAATACACTAATGGCTTGCTTAAATACACTTAAGTTAGAAATTAAGACTTTAGAACAAGTGTTTCCAAAAAATCATGAACGGTTTCAGATAATGTCTGCTAGTGTCGACGAACTGACCTGCAGATTCGTTGGCAGAAATGGAAAGAAATATGAAATACATGCTAATATTACTGTAAGTACATTATCTTTAATAAAGTCAAATCAGTAAAAACAGAGTTTATTTAAATAGGGGTGCGTTTATTGATTATCTTTAGCTGGGACAAAGGGTCGTTGTTTATGAGGGCAGGGCTGTCAATAAAAAGGTTTACGGAAGTAAGTTACTTTTTCTTTAACAAACTAAGATTCCAGCTAACTGTCCAACAATATCAGGTATTCAATCGATTGAAGTTGTATATTGACTAGACTTGCCTGTAGAATGCATTGAAAGTGTATGTCAATATTACCCATCTGTTATCATTATTGGTTTTACGCGTAGCTACGGGGTTACTGACGAATTCTATCGATCATGTTAGTTCCGCCTATATTCTAGGGTATTCAATGCAATACAGCTATGTTTTGTGGAGACTAACATCTGTTTTGTTTGACTAACGGTATACAATCGCGTTTTTGGGACAAAGAAACTTAGTCATCCACTACCTGTTTTTTGTAAAGTAGATATTTTATTGGTCCCACACTGCACTTTTGTTTGCTCAAGTGACAATCTAAAACATCATTTCAATAAACTGGATGTTATTGTATGCTTCAATGTGCCCATTATGCAGCTCTAGTATGTTATATTTGTTAACTAGTTGACAGAATTGTTGTTTTGTAACTTATCTACTATGGATGTAATGTAGATGTGTAATTTAATCAATATATATTGTTAAGTTTACATCTGTTTGTTTATTGTGTTACTATTGGTATACAAATGTATATGGCATAAATAATTTCCAGAATACATTGTTGGTACAATACATAAACTTAATTAAATTATTCACCTTTCACCATTACGAAAATAATTTTTTAAAAGAAGTAATTTCGCAGTGTTATCAGTACCAAACTAGTTTTTGTTTGCAGTTGGATATGCAGCATGGATATTATAAAAAATCATTAAATTTAATCATTATTAAAATGACATTATTTAAATCATCTCAACCCTAATGGTCGATATAGTGATGATCATGAAATTAATGTTAAAAAAGGATTAAAATTATATACTATCATTTTCCAAATATCCTAAGTACCTTCAATTATACTAGCTTTTATACTATTACATTCCATATTACAAAATAATACTGTTTATTTTGTAATGCCTATTAAATATTTTATACATTTGTTTCACCAATAAGTTGAATATGATTTTAAAAAAATGTAAATATTGGGGTGGTTGTGAACAGTGTTTTAATGTTATTAATATTATTTAATGTTTTTATTTATAGGAGACATACCCCAACACACCACCAGTGTGGTTTGCTGATAGTGAAGACCCTATTGTAACCAATGCAGTACAGATCCTCTGCAATACACAAGGCAGAGATAACCATGTTATAAACCAGGTAAGAATTTATTATATTTAGCATATGAAGTTTAACAAAATTGCATACTATTTATACTGTGTATAAATACTGTTATTATAATGTTTATAAATATATCATGTAGTCATAGTTCTTGAGTAAAAATTATTGTCAAAGTGTAAAAAAATACTTATACTATTACACTGAATCTATCTGATCTGATAAAAAAATTATATTTATAACTACATTTGATTCTTACTTATTTTAAATTATATGCCAGAAAATGGTTTCAATTAAATTACTCTAGATCAGATAGCTCCAAACTACGGGCCAAAGTTTGTAATTTAGTTTTTTAATAATTGAAATGAAAAAAAAGCGTAACTTTGCATATGTCGCGCACTTTGCGACTATTCTAGTCTAGAAATATAGTTAAGGGCAGAAAAATTTAAACTGGTTTGGCCCTTGGAACAAACTGAAAAATCATATGGCCCGATGGCTTCAAAGTTTCGAGACCTATGCTCTAGATAAAATCTCCATATAATGTGCCTCATTAGCCTGATGGGAAACTTATCACTACTGATTAGAGCACATATATTTGCTTATTAAAGAAAACCCGAATTAAACATAATGAACATTGAGCTTTTATAGAATAATAATTAGTATTAATTTGCTATGGTATAGTACAGCTCAGTTGCCTCTAACTGTATGTTATATATTTAAAATGTTACATTGTACTTTGTGTCATGTATAGACTATATATTATTAAACACAAAGTTTTATAAGTATATAGTAGTAACATATTTAAACTACTTACCTATACTTATTTAAGGTTCCCATTGGTTTTTATAGGTTGGTATATTGTTGAGAGAGCTATGTAAGTTACATGGCGTGCCAGAACCACCAGATTTAGACTCCTTGGCTTTACCTGTTCACCCTGTTCCACAGCAAAGGTTGGTAATGTCAAAAGTGGTGTAATTTAGTGACTTTGTGTTTGTGGAATAACAAGCCTTTGATTTCACATCATCACACATTTTTTTCAATTTAATACTCACTGTAGCATATAATTTAAACTAAATATTCCACCAGCATGGAGTTTGTTCCATCAAATTTACTTTATTTTTCCTCATATCCTAGATGAGTGTAATTTATCTGATCAAATTACTTTTTCAATCCAAATTTATCTGCAATTAGGAAATACTTCTTGCACATGAAAAGTGCTAAATCACACTACAAATTGGTATTTTGATGTACAATGAGGATTTTATAGCGGTTGGTTAGGTTCATTAGTATGGTCTTCAGTTAGTAGTCATATAGGTGTCAAAAGCGAGTACCTAGTAGGTATTCACATAGATTTAAATTACCAATTAGTAGGCATAAAATTACTTTCACCTTACAGCAAAATCATTACTAAAAATATTTATTCATAGCCACTAGATACTAAAATTAAGTAAAAAATGGACTAATCTATGTATACACTTATATTAATGAATTTTAAACATTACAAGAAATAAGTCACAGAATATAATGTTTCATAACTTGCAAAAAATATACATAGAATAATCATAAATAGTATTCACAATAAAACTCTTGAGGCACAGACAGCACAGTGCTAAGTTGTGCAAGCCTGCTTAGCTTTCCATAATTAAAAATCACTTTGTAAATTTCATGATTTATTTAACATTAAATAATTTTTACCATAACATTTATAACTAACTATTGAATGAAAGTTTCTATGTAAACAGCATTCTTTGAATAAGGAGACATACAGGTTATTGCTGTTGGTAAAGATAAGAATATCATTAAAACTGACTTATACTGTGGGAGCAAAGTCTTGACAAAGCCTCTTATCCAATATAGATGAATTTTCTTTTTTAATGATAACATGATTTTTACTAGACATAATTTATATTTTGCTAACATGGAAAATTTACTGCATTCTCTGTAGTGCTGTAATAAAATTCTAATAGAGTTAAAGTTATACACTATCATAAATAGATCATCTTCAGCATAAATTAAAAACCATGTACCATTTGTATTGAAGTATTTCGCCATTTTTTTTAAATAAACAATCAAATTTTATACAAATTATTTTTTGATTTCAATAAAAAGATTCGAGCTCACATTATGTGAATCCAGGTGAAAATTATTAATTTGTATGGGTTCTGACCTATACATATGAATATTTATTTCAGACTTGACAGGCTTCTTTAATTTGTGTAACTAATGAAATTTATAAAGACCAGTCTGTAGATTTTTATTCGATTGTTATTAATGAAAATTATAATACATTATTAAAATATATTATCAAATTTAAACTTGATTTTTTGGAATAAGTATTGAGGAAATTTACACTTTGTCATTATTAATAATTTGTTGTTAGTGTTAATGAACTCATGATGTTGTAATATAATTATACCTGATAAGACTTTATCGTTTATGTGTCTTTTAGGTGTAATTAATTTCTTGCTACCTGCGCAGAGTACCGAGTGTGACATCAAATGGCGCTGAATCCGGTACCGAAGAAGATGAAGAGATGCCAGGAGAGGAAGACGAGTCCGAGGGAGAGGACGACTTGCCACTTGAGATGGTTGACGATGCTGGACGCAGCAATAAAGTGAGAAATATTAAAGATATTTGGTAAAATTAGTTGCAAAAGCGGCATTGGGTAGGAAAGGTCCTTGAGCGGCGGTCGCGTACTGCGTGACGTAGCGTTGGAAAACGTCCTGATCAGTTAGTATATCCTTATGGAAGGCTCATATTAGGTGGTAGGGTATGATGGATAATGTCAGCTAGAGCCAACCATAGTGGGTCCATATTTAGGATATTTCACATATTTTTGAAAGTTACTACAGTTGTAGAGTCATGTCACGCACGCACAAATCTTAACGTAGACAAATACTTTCGTTGAACAGTGTTTAATGTTCTTCAGTGGTGTACCGACAACAAGTGTTCCAATTAATTCGATTATATTGTATACGATTTTAAGTTTTGTTTTGTTGTGACTGTAGATAACCCGTACGGCGTATTTTATTATTATCATTTATGTGGCTATGCAGTCACTTGTCTTAGTCTCTGACCGAGATTACTTAGATTTGACCTTATCGTGGGAAATTCACTTTCATAGAAATGTACGAAGAAATTAAAGCTAGTATATTTGATACGTAGCAACTCATATTCAGTGGGCTCTGAATAACATTCACCTTCATTCAATAGGTAGGATCATTAGGGACTTCTTTCGAACAATAATATGTATATTGAGAGGGTGGGATATACTGTACTTAAATTTTGATTTCATGGTTTAACCAACCATTAAACCATTAAATCAAAATTTTAATATAGTACATCCCACCTTCAATAAAGAAAAATAGCCGTCATGTATTCGACTTTTTCCCTTAATGAACTTCTTCTACTTTATTTAAATAGACTCAATTACTCCAAAGCTAAAGTCGTTACGTCGCAAGCGTGGTGAATTATAATTATTATTATAAATAAAATTTAGACTATTTAAAAGCACTTTGTAATTCAGACAATTTAAATGAAAAGATTTTAGATTTTATTAAGGTTATGTCTTAGTTAATATGTAGCAAACTCCTTGGATATCGGCAGGATACCTACCCAATATACATAGAATCAAACATGTTTGCTTACTGTAAACAAAAACTTAATATAATTACTAAATAAAAAAAATTGAAGTCTGCTTTTCAAGACCATCAAGTGATGAACTCAACTCTTAAGAGGCAGAACCAAAACTGCGGAAGATTCTATAAATTCAATAAGTAGTCTCAAACAATTTATAATTTGTATTGTTTTCAGGATGACATGGAAACAGAACACTTAGCAACATTAGAACGACTTCGGCAAAATCAGCGGCAAGATTATCTATCAGGCAGTGTATCGGGCAGCTTGCAGGCCACAGATAGACTGATGAAAGAGTTACGGGACATATACCGCTCGCATTCGTTCAAAAACAACATGTACTCTATTGGTGAGTAATGGACTTTGCTAGTTACTCTTGTTAGTTGCAGTTCATTTGGTACATAACCGTTTTTAATACTTTTCGTGGGATCAATTTACAATAAAATGTTGAAATTATTCCAATTATTTAATCTGGTGTCACATCTGTGTTTTACAAATTTCATTTTGACATTTCAATGTTAAAAATAAAATTATTATACTTAATCGAGTCGTAATAATAACCTATATGTACTATTTAAATTTTATAATAAACAATAGAAAACTTATAATTGTTTTTAAATACGCTACGTGTCTAACGAGGTTTATTAGAACTAGCGATAGGCAGGTACAAAATAATCGAAGATGTTTAGATTGAAATGATTCAATACCTCAACTCTAAGAAGGACATATAATCGATTCCATTTCCTATCTACTAGGCTTGATTAGATTGTATGGAAATGACGGCAGCGCCTCTGTTGTGAAGTGTTGGAAACGATATTTTAAATATGCGAGTATCAGCTCAACGCAAATACGACCGAAACGTCTCGATATGATCGATACTTACACTAGTTACTGGTGATCAAATTCATTGCCAATACACACGACTACAAAGTATTAGACCCTCCTCGATATTTTAAATAAAAATCCATTCCCAGGACGTGATGTTTATACAATTATTTTTCAATAAACTGAATGATTACCTGTGATAAGTTTTACTACAAATTTTTCTCTAACATATGATCTCACAAAATGACGTAGATTCTATATTGTTTAAATGCGCATATGGGCAAAGGTGAGACGAATAATAATTTCATTTCCGAATTTATGTAAATGATATAAAAAAAATCTCTATAAAAAGTAGTTTTTTGTAATATATCTTGTAGATTGTTAATATTTTTGCCATTACATTGATTAGAGTAAGCAGAGTAATTAAGAAAATGTTATTTTTTAACTCATAAGTTATTTTTATATATTTTACAGAGTTAGTAAATGATTCCTTATATGAATGGAACATCAGACTGCGCTCAGTGGACCCAGATAGCCCACTACATAATGACTTACTATTACTAAAGGAAAGAGAGGGCAAAGACTCAATTTTGCTTAACATAATGTTCAAGGAGACATATCCATTCGAACCACCGTTTGTTCGAGTTGTATATCCTATTATATCTGGTAAGTCAATTAATTTAATAATAAACACAGATAATAAGGAAAATTCTAATAAATGATTAATGCCCATGATTCCCACAATAAGGGTGGTTTTTACATTTTCTAATGTTGAATAAAAGTCAATACTTTCTTAGATATATCAATTAGTACTGTTTAAAGCTGTTTAAAGTTGTCCAAAAAATCTCATAGAAAAATTTCTTTATAATTGGTTTTGCTAAAATAGTTGCGTTTAATGTGAGTAAAGTAGTTAAGAAAGGTTTTAATGCTACAGAATTTTAAATCATCAACTATACTCTGCAAAAGTGATTTAATTAAAATGATTTATAGATAGTCCTGATAATGATCTGTTTCGTATTATTAAAAAGCTGGCTGTTGTCTACTGTTTTACTGACCCTGAACATGATTGACAAAATGATTCTAATTGCCAATGAAAATCTAAATCTTAATGGTAAACATTATAAGTACTCAAGCATACGTAAAAGGTTCACTGGAACAGATTATTTCTACAGAAAATATTTTCATATGAAAAACAAATAGAATTGTGTCCAATTTACATGTAAATAATATTATTTACAATTGAATTTAATTGATTAGAGATGTCCAAGAGATGAGGATATCACGCATTTGGATTCTTCATCTCTAGGAATCCAAATGTGATTTTTGTTACACTGGTTTGGGGTCCACAGTCTCCCACACTTCCACAGAAACGGGTAACCACGTCTCGACTCAACACATATATTGTCAAATAATTAGTCTAATACCCAGATGAAATAAGTAATTAAAAAATTATGTTATTGAACCACGTGACTGTAAATTCCAGGAGGCTACGTGTTAGTAGGCGGCGCGATATGCATGGAGCTATTAACGAAGCAGGGCTGGTCGTCCGCGTACACGGTGGAGGCAGTCATCATGCAGATCGCGGCGACCTTGGTCAAGGGCAAGGCGCGCATACAGTTCGGCGCAACTAAAGTCGTGTCGCAGTCGCAGTACAGCCTTGCGCGCGCGCAACAGAGTTTCAAGTGCCTCGTGCAAATACACGAGAAGAATGGTAAGTTTTTTGACTTTAGCATAACATATAGTGTACTTGTGAAAATACAACAGAATTAAATAAACAAAAAGAAGCCAGTAACCCAAACAACGGTTATTCGGCCAGGAGACCCGGCTTCAAGTCCCAAGCGAGACTGATTTTTGTATATGAACACAAGTATTTGTTCTCGGGTCATTGTTGTTTATATATTTATATATGTACATCTTATATACACTAATATAAAAATATGTATAATATTACGTTTGTATTTCATTATCTAGTATCCATAACACACGCTTTATTTATTTTTACATATTGATTGAGCTTCTGATTTGTAATAACTGAAAGTTGTTGAAAACAGTACTCTACCTGAATATCATGTGTGTAATTCATTAAATTATTAATTATATCAATAAAGCCACATAAACCAATGAGATTATACCGTACATCATTGGGTTTCTGCACTAGAATATGAGGTATTTGAAGGTAATTGTCTTCATAAAAGCCAGCTAAACTTCTATAATTTCAAAGTATTGTGGCTTTGAACCTCTTATGCGTATTTTGAACATTTCAGTTTATGGTGCTCATAAATCTTAGTGCACTTGAGTATAGTTCATAGGGTTTAAAGTAAAAGCTTGTAATGAACACTATTCAGTTCAGATTTGATTGTCAAAGTCAGTTTCAGTGAAGCTTAGGCGGCCCAAGTTATGGTAGGCTGTTTTTATGATGAACAGTGTATGTGCACGGCATTAGGGCGTATGTGGACGCTTGATTTGAATACTCTATTTGGTTTCAGGTTGGTTCACACCTCCGAAAGAGGACGGCTAATCTTAGCTGCGCCGCTGTAAAATTTAAGACTAATGTGCAACAGTTGACGCCCGAACGAATCACTCGCAAATCCGATAAGTGACTAGAATTTCCCTAGTCTTAAAATTTGACTCCATCAGTTCGTATCGCGAAACCGTTTGTGTGTTAAGTATGACTGAATGGACTTATGTGGATGATATCTCGAGTATTGTATGTAACTTAATCGTTAAGTGCTATTAAATGTTCTGATAAGTGCGGGCGGTCACGAGAGACTTTATAAGACTTATAGGAAATGTTTAAATGTGTAACGTTTTTCTAATCATTAATTTCTCATTAAAAATTTATCCACATGGTAGCCTTAGACGTTACTGGAGTGTAAAGTTGGAAAATTCTTTGCATTTCTTTTTAGTTATTGAAATAAAAGAAAAACCTGTGATTCTTATTTAATGTCTTTTAATATAACCCCTGTGATTTCTTTGAAATATTTTATTATATGCTTACGTGAAGTAGACTTCGAAATAAAAGTATATGTAAGATATTTCGGGCACAGACAGTGGATCCACAGTACTGGCGGTAGCCCGCAGTGTCGGTGGCTCCTACGCACCCGCGCCTCTAGGCGATAAGTATTTTGTAATATTTAAGACTGAATACTTGTCATAGTGGTATTCTCAATAAAACTGAACAACGTGGGCGTACGTAAGATTGGAAATATGTAAATAAACTGCGAAATGTAACTGAATATTTATAGTTTTATTTCTTTACTTAATATTAATTTTTGTTAAAAAACAATATTAACAATATTCTTGCTTAACCTGGATTCACACATGGATACCAAGCGTGTGTAAACACGCTCATGCTTATCGATCCATGTGTGAATAAATAGTTTCTTTTATTAAATTATTTACATTGGTTTTATACTTTCTACTTTTTAAAATAATTTCGTAAATAATATACGACCATTTGAGCATTCCTTTAGATAATAATTATATAAAAATTACAATTTTGATTTGCTAAGTTTGTTGCTCTCCATCAATATCTTGAGATGTTCCACGTGTTCCTTACAGCCAGGTTCATTGATTTCTTTGCAGAATTCTTTTTCATACATAGTTTGAAGCCATTGTCTTGTTTTTGGGTATCTAAAAAACTATGATTTTTAAATAAGGCACATAGCTAGATTATTCACAACTATTAATGAATGAACGAACTTGTGAAATTCTTTGAATAAAATAAAATAAATTAGTTAAATTAATTACATAACTTAATCTATGAGGAAGTTCTGTGTAACCACTCCAATCATAAATAATAATTTTATTTGGTCAGTGTGCGTTATTCTAGGCCATAAATTAGTAATTTACAGGCTTATATTGGTTTTCCAACTTATGCATACGCATTATTTAATAACAGTATTTCATCTCTAATGGTTGGTTTTATGATTTATTTATGTAGCGAATACCATTGACTTTTCACACATTTTCTATATATTGTTATCTTATCAAACTTATCTAATTATTGAAAAATTGCTCCTGATTAGAAATCATAAGTATATTAATTTAGATTATATAGCAGTCAAGTTTTTTACACACATGTACTTACCTTTTCCCGTCAACTGGGAGTAGTCCGTCCAGCGAAGAAACAGTGGCCAAGGCACAGATGTCTGCAATGGTCATGTCATCGTCAGCCAAATATTTGGTCTCTGATAGGTAGCCTTCTAGCATTCCGTACGCGTTCTTTATTCCACCTTTCACTTCTATAGGCATTTCCGTCATATGGCCCATGTATGTTGGACCCTACAAATCATTTCCGAGTTATAGATTTTTTTAATGGCCCGTATATTATTTTAATGATTAACTACTGATTAGTAATTGAAGAAATGAGAGAGAACGACTACTCGATTCAATAAGCTCTACCAAGATCAGCAACGCGTATCACCATTGTTTTTTACAGGCTCCTTAGGAAACCGCTAATACCATCAGGCGGGCTGTTAGCGTATTGTGGCGAAATGCTAAGGTATTCGATCTCATGAGTATTATAATTTTGAGCCTCTATATATTCCAGACAATAAAAATTTGATTAAGTCAATACGAATTGACAAGTTAAGAGAAAATTGTAATTACAATTTTGAATCTTTCAATAAGCTATGTAGGATTTAGAGGGCATGCATAATAATGTATTTCTCATATTTACAGCATTGCATGCATACCATAACAGCCCTAAGCCGTTGGAAGAGGATTCCGCAGTCCAAGAAAAGGCGTTGGTTGACACTCGCACGTTTTCTCCTATCTTTAGGATACAGTTTTTCATGTTCAGGCTTGCCATACTTCTCTAGTAGGTAAATTGCAATTGCATGGCTAAAAATTCAGATAAACAATTTAAGTTAGCAGTAAAATATTCTATGGCAGATACAGATGCTTGTAATGACGTAAGCTACCGAATGCCGCTCACGCACCCCGCTCCCGAAATTTATTTTGTACGCAGTTGAGGCCATGAAAGAATTCAAGATATTTGCCGGCCTAGCTAACAGAAAATGTATAACTGACAATTTGCAAACCCGGTAACCACTTAAAGTTACCACTATTACCTTTAATTAGATTTATTTATTTTTCTGATACATTTTCCCTGTTATGACGATTTAAAAGAACTTGTTAAATGAGTCTATTTAAATAAAAATATTTTGACTTTGACTTTGACTAGAGGAGTCCATATGTGAACATAGTTCAGTATGCGACATACTGCCATAGCTACCTCCACCTTGCCGATCCAAGAAGTGCTTTTTCACGTGTCTTGAAGGAACCCATGTTGTATGAAGAAAAGAATACGTGTGCTGGTAAGGAATTTTACGTTCTAGCTATGGTGTGTGATTTGGTTATGTAGAGCTTCTCCGCGTGCTTGGGGAGATAAGCTAGCTATTTATCCTGGTTGTTACTGCAACGCTTTGACCCACCAACTTGTAGTGACAGACGTGGTGATATGGACCAACGCTTTAAATAAGTATAGATGAATGCTTTTTATGTACCTACATGCCCAGTTTTATGAAGACGGATTGGCCATGAATACAAAACGAAATTTATAAAAATGTTTCGCACCTGTCGCTCAGTGTGAAATCTCCTTCATCTATGAACGGTATAGTGCGCATTGGATTTTTCTGATAAAAGAAAAGAAACCGTTTAGTTTTTTTTAGTCATTAGTCTTTCCTTTATAAAAAGTAAAGCAAGCCAGTAACTTACCTTCCTCATCTCTGGGGTATCTTGTTCCCTTAAAACAGGATTAATATCGCGCTGTTCGAAGTCCAATCCAAGAATATAAATAAGCATTTTCACTGCTCTTGCTGGAGGGCTTAGGTCGTTTTTGTATAAAATCGTTTTCATTTTAGTTTTATATAATATTTTTCTAAAATTGAAATTTAATATTTACTTAATTATTGTTTAATTACGATTAGATATGCTAAACCTAAAGATCATGTAGCACCTTTAGTCAATCGATTGGAAAGCTTTATTTTTAGCATCTAGCATAGTTTTAAAGTCTCGGAGTTTTGAGTAAATAGGTAGGCAACAGGGAATCTGTAATTACCTTATCACGATGCATTAGGATAATTTAAAACCGACTTCATTGTCGACAAAACATGGATATTGTTATACAAAATGACACCATTTCCTACGTACTAGATTTCTAAAGGTAAAATTTGAAAAAATCGGTCGCTAATTTTTTTAGTTACATATATAGGTACTATACAACTAGATACCTACATGATTATACATATACTTACAACATATACCTACTTACTACATACACAATTATTTGATATCTTAAGGCTACCGCTACGTAGCTAGCCTTCTAAGCAGTACAGAAGTTGAATTTATAATCATAGAAATGATAAATTAACCTCTAAATTGTAGTGCTTATATTTTTTACACAAAAGTACAAGTTAACACTATACTTTATGCTTTAATGTTAATAAGGTAGGCACCTACTTGGACAGACAATGGTTCAGAATTCCAGAATCACGGAATGTAACTATGAAAGTAGTATTAAAATAACTTAAGATTTTTATTTAGTGATAACACAAGATAGCACAGCACAATATATTCTATGCTAAGTATATTACTGGGTACTTTTTACTTTGCTTGTATTTAGTTTTCATAAATTCCGCCAGATGGCAGCTTTTGCATTAAATTAAATTAGATGTAATGTAAGGAAACGAACAAAAGACTTCTAAAAAACTAATCAATATCCGCCCAAAAATTTTATTAGCAACATAAAATATAATTTTAATAAATATGAACATTACAAGGAATAACAAAGTTGGTTTCTTTTTCATCGTAAAATATATTATTTTTACCTATTAATGTGACAAACAAACAATAGTTATATGCTGTTAGCATATAACTATTGTTTGTAATTAAGTAATTTATTAAAACTAACAAGATACATCACATAATTAGTGTACGATAATGTCTGTATTAGTGAGACATAATTTTATTTAGTTATAAGGAGAGGCAAAATCAATAATATTAGTTCCGATAGTGACGGACTACCTACTAATTTCCCATTTGAATTGTTTTATGTTTTAGGCTTTGTATTGTTGGGATTTTGAAAAAAAAAGAAAAATTTAACATTTTCAATTAGAAATTTAAAATATTTAAAAATTATATGCTCTAAATAATATTCTATTATTCTTAAACTTAAGTTGATCCTTATAATATGTTACAATACCTATATTTCGTTTGGTTTCTTATTGACAATTTATAATAAAAAATAGTTCTAGATTAAACCTTTTTGCAACGATATTATTAAAACTATAATACCAAATTATCCTTGGTGTCAACATAAATTAAGTAAGTAACAAGTTTAGTCAATATGTGAAGTAGTTATAGATTTGAATATCTTAAAACTAATGTAATGTCGTTACGGTTAACAAAATAAGACTTGTTGATTTCAACTCCGCTTATTATGACGAACATTTATCTTTCGCATAATGTTTTTTAGTTATGGAAGTAAACAACACGATTGCTGCGTATAATATTAATATTATAAGCAATAATTCCTACGATAAAAACGTAGAAAAATTCTTATCGATTTAGGGGTCCGTAGCTCAAAAGGTCTTTGTATTTAGGATCACTGCGTTGTCAGCCTGATTATCTTCTTCATTTTTAGATTTGTTGATGTACGCGTGTTCATTTCATTTCATAAAAGTCAAAGTAATCATTTGATTCCGAAGTATGTCATTTCAAAAAATTCAACAACGATATTTATATATTAATTCAATTACTATTAGATGTGGATAATATATAATGGGGTTAACTTTTTGATACCTTCTTAAAAAGTCTTGATTAGAAAAATTTTGTGTGCTATGTTGAGACGCGGAGGCATCTTACAATTACGTGTTATTAAATTTAATAATTATTTAGGTAAATTAGACTTTGATAAATATCAAAGTAAGTATTTATACTAATGTATAAATGTTTGAAAATATAAAAAAAAATCCGGAACAAAAAATATGTTCTGAAGAGGGATAAATAATAACGTTAAAATGAAAACATTTTTAGTACTTTATCAAAAAAATACAAAGGTCTATTACAAAAAGTTATATTAAGAATTATTATCAGATAAGTATTTACATTATCAGTACGGGACGTTTGTATACAAATACGAAACTGACTCAGCGTAGTGAGTACGGCGTATAGCTTCAGCCAGCATTACTGCAATGTCGATAGTTTGTAGTTTAGAGCACAGACTCATGTGTTTATCTTGGGGAATTGTATTAGTAACTACTATACCTTCCAGGCAGGAGTTATTAATCTTATCAATAGCATTTCCAGCGAAAACACCGTGAGTTAAAATTGCATAAATCTTCTTGGCTCCTGCTTCACGCAGTTTTTCTGCTCCTTTTACAATAGTATCACACGTATCTGCTAAGTCATCAACCATGATAGCCGTTCTATTGTTCACATCACCAACGAGTACAGTAGAGTCACCTTCGTTAGCCCTCTGTCTCTCCTTGTGTATAATAGCAAAATCAATATCCAATCTATCAGCTATAGCAGTCATCCTTTTTACACCACCGGCATCTGGAGAGACCATAACACTGGTACTCCACTCTGAAATGTTCTCCTTAATCCATTTGGTAATAGCAGGTTCAGCATAGAGATTATCTACGGGTATGTTGAAGAAACCTTGAATTTGGGAGGCGTGTAAGTCAATGGTAATAACGTGGTCTGCACCTGCAACTGATATGAGGTTGGCTAATAACTTAGCTGTAATGGGAGCACGGCTTTTTTCTTTCTTATCCTGTCTGGAGTACGGGAAACATGGCACGACAGCTGTTACACGAGATGCTGATGCAATCTTACAAGCATTGATCATAATAAAAAGCTCCATTAGGTTATCATTAATCTCTCCACATCCACTCTGTACAATATAAACATCTTCGCCTCTCACTGATTCACCAATCTCCACATTAGTTTCTTTGTTACTGAACTTCTTAGTAGTAGCTCTACCAAGGTTTATTCCAAGTCTGGCCACGATTTTTTTTGCGATTTCTGGGTGAGAGCTACCTGTAAACACTTTGATATTAGGCATCCTTCCGTTGGGAATAATAAAACCTTTTCTTTGATTATTTTCTATCGGATTCTCCAGATTATCGACAGGTTTCATTAGACTGCGAATTAAGTAGAGCCAATTTGGAGTGCTTTACTGATCAGACGTCTGTAACAGAATGAGCTTGTTTGCTATAACAACTTATTTATCTAAGTTCAAGATGAGGTCGAGTTGAATTACCGCTAATCTGTCTCTCGCAATATAAACAATAAATATAAACAAATGGTAGGTCCGTAAAATGTGTTAGTAAATTACATCATGATTTTCAATTATTTATTAAAAAATAAGTGGAATTCTTAAAATAAAAAAGCAAGATGTAATAGTCCAAATAAAAATTTACAATAAAATTTATTAGCTAGGAATTGAAATCATTTATAATATTTTTGGTAATGAAAATTTATAATTTTATGTTATCATATGTATAATTAGTTATCTATTTGTTTTAGTTTCGTTAACTATCACATGAGGGTCACATGAGGTTCACAAGAAAAAAATCTAAAAGTATAAAATAAATAACATCACTCTCGAACAGGTAACTGTCATTAAAGACCTCGGGGTCTTTTTAGATACCAAGCTTCAATTTAACGTACACATCGACAAAATAGTCACCAAAGGTTTCAGGCTCCTTGGTTTCGTACTTAGAAATACGAAAGACTTTAAAAATCCTGCTGCCGTTATAAAGATATATAATAGTCTAGTCAGATCTGTACTCGAATATTGCAGTATTATATGGTCTCCTCAATATGATGTTCATGTTAAACGGCTTGAGAGCGTGCAAAAAAGGTTTCTATGGCACCTGAGCTTTCGAAAATACTTTAACATCATATGAGAGCCGACTTGTATATTTTAAAATCGAAAGTCTCAGGGATAGACGACTTCTTTTCGATGGCATGTTTTTATACAAACTGTTGAGCGGTAGCCTGGATTGTTCTTGTCTACTCAAGCAAATTGATTTCAATGCACCGAGGAAATTGTCACGTGTCAGTAGGTTTAACATGTTTGTACCCAAAGTAGCAAGGAGCAATCTAGGCTCCCATTCCACATTAAACAGGATCCAGAAATACTATAACCTTCTTTCTCGGAACAATAAAGTAGGAGAGTTGGACATATTTCACCTTAGTGCACGAAAATACAAGGCTAATTTAAAAATCATTAGCAGGAACGTAAACCCCCTGTAATCAGTGTTTCTATATTAACTTTAAAAAACATATATAAACCTAAGATATTATAACTATAACTGTTAGTCCACATCGCATGTCGTGGCTGTCTGTAATTAAAAACTATACTTAATTTAATGTCTACGCTACAGTTAAATATTTTTTGGTAGTATGTGTTTTTGTTGACTGCCCTTAAAATAAATAAATAAATAAAAAACTTAGACAATGACCTCGATTCTGTTGTGAATGGACAAATTTAAACATTCGACCGAAAAGGACACAACAGTACGTCGTTATAACAAAAATTGCTACGTCATATGACACGGAAATTTGCTACTACAGTTAATTTGCCTTAATTTAACATATAAAAACAGTCACTTAAAATAACTCGAAAGTGTATCGTGTACTTAATTTTTCTAAAAGCCATTCAATACTTTGATTATTCAAGTAGAATGAAAAAGATATATAATTTTATTTCATTTTAGGAGAGTAACAACAGATTTGAAATCTATTTTCTTTTATACAGTGTGTTTTATTTGTTAGTAACAGATGATTTAAACAGTTTCATTATTTATTACGAATACAATTTCATCTATATCCTTTAATTGACATAATTCTATTGCTGTAGCTATTTGTTTATGATGATCGTAATTGTTCTCTGCATCTTCAAGTCCGTATATTTTGATCTGCTTAATAACGTTAGCCCAAATGGCTTCATTTCCACATAAAGGCTCGAAGTCTACACCTTCTGCGGTGATTAACAAATTAGTTCCATTTAGGTTGAAGTGTATAGTTAAACTATCTGATATGAATAGTTTGCCTTCTACTGTACTGTTTTGAGTATTGTTTTTTATGATTGCTTTTGTTTCAGTGCTAATGATCAAACTGTATAGGGATGTTTTACGTGTTTCGTCAGCTGAATTTTTCACGTCCTGTAAATAAATACGACTAGTGAGAACCCGCTAACGATGTAGATAAGTAGAAAAATATGATTTTCAGCTAAGCTAATATATTGATAATCAATTTCACTGAACAAAGGAAACGGAAGACTATTTAACGTTATATAAGTTTCTTCAACTTTGTTATTATCATTGACACGATAGGAAAAAAACCACTTAGGTATGAATTCAAACCAGTATCATTACCTAGAAGATAATTTTTGGTATAGTCGTGTGATTTGCATTGAAGAGTATTTTTAACATAACATTTAATATTTTTATGTTATCAGTCAATAAATCAATTCTTAGAACTTCAAATATTATTATTGTTGTAAAATCAAATAATTATTTTATTGAAAATTCTTACTTATATAAGTTTTTTTTACATAGTTACTTACAGTTTGAGTAACGATAATGGAACCACCACGGACAAGTGTCAATAGATCTGCCTCGCTCGTTGTCATTGTGACGTCTTCACCTTCTTCGGCATTAATCTTCAATCCACTTAAGAATTCATACCAAGTACCAGGAGGCATTCTAATATGGACATGACTTTGGCTTGGTAGGAGATTTGGAGCGATCAGTAAATCATCACCGACACTAAACTGACTGGTTAAATTACTCAATTCGTCGCTTAAAGGAAATTGATAGAACATAGGCCTCAAGAGTGGTCCTTCTTGCAGAACTGTGTAGAAATATGGCATGTATCTAAGCCTTTTATTCAAGGCGTTCATAATAAGTGATCTTTGTGTGCCTTGGAATGCTAGAGGATGCCTCTCAACTGTATTTGAATGGATCTTTATTAGAGGGAAGTATGTAGCAGCCATATACCATTTGACACAAAGATTAACTTGGTTGTCTATGCTAAAGGCATGAGTGTCACCACAAATAGGTGAAGACCAGTACCAGTGGCCAGAAATGCCACCCAAAGCAGCTTCCACTAATTCTTTCTGTAAATTCGTCCAGGAGGCATCAATATTTTGCCTATTAATCACTACATCATTCTTCATCCGTTGACTAGTAGACCATACGGGTATATTGTTTACAATTTTATGAAAAGCGTTAATAAAGTGATTACTGTATTCATTGTGTTCATAAATATATTTTCTTCCTTGAGGTCTGATTATAGCCCATTGTGGTGTGGAGTTGAATGCATTTCGAAAACTCTGGAAAAAATTGTAATAAGTTCACATGTTTGAAGAAAACCTTCATAATTATTTCCGTGGGTTTGTTTAGAGGTCACGGAAACCCAACTGTTACAACCTTTTTTATTACGTAGAACTTTATTGTATGCTTGTCTGTTATACTTACTTTAAGTATGAATGATTAAAATAAAAACAGAACGATACCAGTAAATGAATTGATTTCTGTTAGACTACTCCACCAGACAAACGGTTGTCATAATAAGATTTATCTTATTAAGATTTTTAATAGTGTTATCACCCTTATATTTTATATGTTTCCCTCTTACAATAAAGCGTACTAAAAAAATTACGTTCAGTATGTAAATTTATTTTTTTTCGTCTTAGGATCGCTTGTAGTCAAATTCATATATCTTTTCTATCTTTTTTATTAAATCAAAATTCAAACCTAGACGTTAAATTGGATAAAATCAGTTTTCATGACACTAAAGAGCTTGTTAAAATCTGAAAGATGTTGATAATTTATGGCGATCTTCGTCAAAATTATTAGTCAAAATAAGACTATTCAATTCAACCACTCCCTACGTTTTAATCACGTGGTACATGAAATGTAAAGTTGCCACTCGTTACATGTTGAAATGTATTGTCACATTCTGTTGGGGTTAAGGCTTCTAATGTGTGAATGATTGTGTAATTTTTTACCTAAATTAATGTTGGAACTCTGTTTACCACTAAATAAAATAATACGGAGATTGGGGCGGAAATGTCCCCGAGTGGCGACCACGTACCGAGAGACGCAGCGCTGGTAGGCCTCCCACAAGGTGGACTGACGATCTTATAAAGGTCGCGGGAAGACCCTGGATGCGGTCAGTGTTTGAGTCCAGCAGTCTCTTGGCTGATATGATGAAATAAAATATATGTAAAATAGTTACCTCGCTGAAATAAGGCAGCTCTTCGTAGGTTTCGTGTAGCTTCGTAGAGTCATCCAAAGGCCAATTGTTTTCCAACACAACTCCGTCAATTTGTACATCAAAACTCCACAATTTGTCTAGAAAGTCTTCGTTGGTTAGTTCGTAATCAGGATAAGCTACTGATTCGTCGTAGACAGAACCATTATATATGTCAGACGTGTTCCATTGTAACATGAATTGTTGGAAATCAAAAACTAAGTTTGTAGATTCTCCTGATGTTGAAGAGTCAATGGTAGTTGATGAACCAACTGTCGTTGTACTGTCAATATTGTCCATTTCAGCGAGTACAATTTCTTCTAAAGTATCGAAACGGATCTAAAAAATAAAACAATTTTTATATTCATCTTCTGCATCGGCATCTATTATATATAGCGCCCTTCGATTCCTTTGTAATTCCTCTATCTTTTACTGGGTTCTGCCAAGCAATTCATCAGACCACCCACAGGCAATCCGGTTTTAAGGCCGAGCTTATACCGAGCTTCTACCAGTTAGTTCTCAACTAATTGGTAGAACCACAGGAGTTCACTAATGTTAAAAACGAAGACTGAATAAAATAATTTTTGTTTCTAATAATTTACTTTGCAATATGTTGATATGAAATATAGTTATGGTAAAAGTATTCCACTGAAGCAATCGTCTCGTTCTGATGTTCTGCAATAATGGCTCTTCAGGAGACCAGCGTTGAAACGGCTGCAAACCAAGTAGCAATATTATTTTGAGTGGAGACTACGTCGAAGCCTCAGTGTATTATTGTGACGTGATATTTCTTAGAACATCGAGAGAATCATAAAACTATTGTGTCTAGATTGGCTTGACAGGTTAAATTGGCACTGAATAAATATTCTATCCTATTCACAAGTCACAACTGTCGGTAGATACTCCGATAAATATCGGAAAACTGAGCGATACAATATGAAAGTTGTCACTTCAAATCCTTATTCCGAACCGTTATAAATAAGTGTGATGTAATACTGTTAATCGAGACTAAGTGAGTAAGTATCTACGCATTTCTTCTGACTTATTTCAATAGGAAAATGCAGCTATACTTGTCAGGATGACTTGTACTTTTAGATACAATTTCAAAGTTCTACAGATGTATTAGGAGTAAACTTTTATAACAAGTAAATATCAAGTTATCCCTGATAACGTGTGCAATATACCTTATAAAATCAATTACAAACACACTCTTGCTCGAGACGAAGCTCTCAAGTTTCTTTGAATTGCAATATGGATGTCAACATTGAACCGCGGATGCAAATATGTTTCTATCAAGGAACATGAATAAGAAAAGATGAAACAATTTGTTACATCTTTGCGTTTTAAATTCAATATAGAAAGTTGGAACAGTAAATATGTGTTACGCTTCCAGATTTAGATACTCTACTATTTAAAACAACCATTACTTTGACTTTAATAAGAAGTTTGGTTCTGGTAAGACTGTAATTGATGTCTCATAGCTTGTCCAATGATTTATTTATCTGGAAGTTCCCCATTATTTCCAAAAAATGCGTTTTATTTTCCTAATTAAAAATTATAATTGTGTGATTTTTTTAAAAGTAACCTTTAAAAACAATCACAGGTGATCATATCACCATCTTTACATTAAGTTAGATTGCCAAATTATTTTAAGTAAAATAGGTACCTATCGATTTATATACCTATTTCAGTTAGAACTTGTTTAAGCTTACGTTAAAAATACTGAAAGATTTAACGACTGACATCTAACGATTGGCAATTCCGAACTTTCCTAACCTAATTTAAAATCAATGAACACTTTTAACGTTATATATGAAAACGTCTAAAAATATCAGAATGCCTGTCAGAAATTTTTTCAAACGGTTTTTATTCAAAAGTTAAAATATTGCTCGCATAGTTCGTGCCGTAATTCACTCAACAGGAAACTCACAAACAAAAATTTCCGCTTCGTTAACGAATAGATCGACCATGGTATCTAATTAAAAAGCTTTGAATATTTCTGTCTCGTAATTTTTATTCAAGCATGCACTCGTGAAAATAAATCTTGTCTTATCTATCTTTTTGTGGGCTCTGAGAATTGTTTTAGTAAACTTCGACCCGTTGGGATCTTTTGTGCCTCCCCCCTACTTTTACTCTTCCAGTATCCCAAATATAACTGTCATAACTTCATAACTTTTTCTATGTTTCCGGGCAATAAGAATCTTCTAGTCCTAGATTTGCCATTCCCAGGAGACTCATTCTTGTTCTAGAGCATTACCTTGACATGGATGTTTCATGTGTCCCTGACTTTCACTAAATGTTCTGCAAACTTGACTTGGGGGTAGTCATTTTGTGTAGCATGTGGTGAGTAGCAAAGTGCCCTGTGAGCATTCCTAAATAAGCAAGCCTGTGTTCTGCTGTTTGTGTAGATGTACTTATACCATTCTCCCACGATTTTAAAGGAAGAAAAAGGGAAGGATGTAAAAATAATGCCAATAAAGTTAAGTAATACAGCTTTAAAATTAAATGACTATTATCTATTGGAGGCTTGACTAGACAAGTTTCTATTCTGGTAGCAATTGGAATAACAGGACGTTCGCATTTTTTAGTAAATATTTGTAGTTTATTGAAGCTCTGCATTAAATATGAATAAGTATTTCAGATCATGTCATAATTGCTATAACCACTTACATAAGGAGATACATGAGGAACAAATTTCTTGGCAGCGGTTCTCAACATTTCTGCACCGTTTTCTATAGATGTAATTTCGTCTTCATCTTTGCGTGCGGTAAATACGATTGGCTTAGTTCCGCAATGGCTGTCATATGGTACATTGTTGGAAGAGGCATTGGTGATGAAGCTTTGCAGAGCATCTAAGGGATTACCATCGTTTATGTTTTCACTGGAAAAAAAATGATTCCATATCAATTCAATTATGTAATGGAAACTAAATATAGCATAGACAAAAGGGTATATGACAACTATTTTACTAAATAAGTAGATAAATAAATATCTCAATATTTAAGAAATGTTGCAGAAGTAAAGTGTATATCATTGCTTTTTAGATATACCGATATGTTTGGAAACTTACTACAAGTCGCCCAAAACCGCTTCATATAAAAGCGGTTTAAATCATATAAGATCATCGACTAAAATAGATGATACATTTATGAGCGCATAGTTGGTATACATAGTTAAAGATATTGGATATAATGTAAGTAACATTTTTGTAGGGAATTGTTCATTATCGTAATATTAAAGATATATTCTATTCTACTCTATTATATGTGTTTCTACACCACATAATTTCGAGAACATATCTATATGTATTCTGCATATATTCATATATTCTATTCTGCATATCTATTCTGTGAATAAATGTACTTTGCAACGATTATTTGAATGAAATTATCTCATCAGCTTAATATAATTTTAAAATAAATTTTGAAAAAATAATTAATAAAAATAAAAATAATAGACATCCTCATTTGCTCGAAATCAAAGCTGTTATAATAACGAAATGAAATTAATGGAAAAATGAACAAAGTTAGTTATTTTTTCTTCATTTAATTAACTGATAACATAATTCAATATGAATTTATTATTACATTTATTTCAAAGGAAAGACGGTCATCCAAAGATTCTTTACACAAATCTGCGTTATAACGGTACGTAGAAATTATAATGTTAAATTGGATAATCTTATTAGAATTAATTAAGAAGTTTTAAGTTATATTAGGCCGGGGAAAAAGTTTTTCCGCATATAGTATGTATAAGCTTGTAATAAAATATCTTTGGCTGTACTATTTGTATCTGGCTCGTTTTCATGACTTTAAAAAGGTTCAAAAAAGAATTAAATTAGGACAATATTGTTTCCCACTTTTTTCATTTGTTTTTCTTTCTGTCAAAATGAGCGAATTGAATGAGGGAATTAGATATATTTTAAAATTTTATTAGAAAAAAGGAAAAATACAACGCAAGCTGCGAAAAAAAATGTGACGTTTATGGACCTAATGCAGTGTCAGTGAGAGTAGTACAAAATTGGTTTAAGCGTTTTTAATCCGGGAATTTTGATGTCAAAGATGCGCCTCGCTCTAGTCACCCTGATAATAAATATATAAAATGGACGCTATTTTCGAAAAAGTGAATTAAGATGGGCATATCAGCAGGTACGGCATATTTGTAGAACTGGGAATTCACCACAAAACAGTTTTGACTCATTTCATAAAAAGCTGGGTACACAAGAAAGCTCGATATTAGGATGCCATACGAGCTCACTGAAAGAAACCTAATGAACCGTGTACTCATTTAGGATTGTTTATTGAGAGTTATTAAAACCAAACCGTTTTTGAAGAAATTGATAACTTGTAATGAAAAGTGGATCACGTATGACAAGAACACGCGAAAAGGTCGAGGTCAAAGGTCGGTCAGGCTTCACAGACTGTGACAAAACCTGGATTAACTCACAATACGATGATGCTGTGTTTATGGTGGGATTAGAAGGGCATTCTTCATTATGAGCTTTTACTGCCGGACAGAACCATTGATTCGGAACTCTACTGGCAACAACTGATGAGATTAAAGCAAGAAGTTGAGAGAAAGTGGCCGGAATTGATTAATAAAAAGGTCTTTCATCACGATAACTCTAGACCACATATATCTGTAGTCACTTGGGTGGGAGGAGTTAATGCATCCGCCATCTATATCTTCAGATTTCCACCTGTTTTGGTTTCTTCGGATTTCTTTAAGCAGTGTCAAGTTAACATTAAGAGAGGGTTGCTAAAACAATTTGTTGCGTTTTCTAAACTTCTACAGCAACGGGACAATGTCTCTACCTACAAGATGGCATACAGTCTACGAAGAAATGGCACACATATACTGTAATTAAATGGAAATTAACTTTGAAAAAAAAATGGCTAGACTTTTCATATAAAAAAATACGAAGAAACTTTTTCCTCAACCTATTATTTATATTGGATCATTTATTACTCATTTAGATGATGAGAGCTATATATAATATAAGCCTTATCATAAGATAAGGCTTTTAGTATACCAAACATAAAGCATAAATAATCCCAATACATAAATACTATCGGGTATATTATATTAAAGAAACAGGGGAATAAATTATGAATATTTACGATTCCTTTCAGCCCGAGTCATGTTTTCTTTGACTTTTATCTTTGATTACATTATTATCAAAGTTACAAATGTAGTTTTATTAAATTTTCTTATAATATCACAGATTCTAGTAATTTTAAATAAGAATATTATAATGAATTTTTCATTGGTCCGAGAATTTCAAACTATATTCCGGTTACTTCAGTGAGATTATAATAATACATTTTATATAATAAAAGGTATTATTTAGAAGCCTAATTGCGTAGAAAGGGCGACCTTAAAGCTATGGCTTCTCTACCTAAGATGTGAAAGATTTGATTATTCAATGTCGGAATCAAAAAACAAATTTGTTACAAGAATATTGAGATAATTATATAGGACATTTTGCAGTTGTACTGTGCTGTATCGTGCAAGCCAGTTCTCATATAATAATTGTAACTAATGCCATCAATTAAACACCAACCAACATTATTTAATCCCGCGTTTTCAAATGAACGAATTCAAAACTGATTTTCAACAAAGCCTACAAGATGTCTTACAGGTCTCATAAGTTAGAAACTTAAAATACACAAAGTTTTGTTAACGAGAAGTCGTATTTTGATGGCGGAACGCGGCACCGAGTTTACCCCAAGATGATGATAAAGTTTACACCATAAAAATCTTGCAATTTTATACCTTTGTTTTTTACGTGCCCCGAGATATTTTTATAGAGCCTATTTATTTGTATAGACATTGAGAAAATTTATAGGCCCTTTATAGGGAAGGGGGAAGCTAATATGATGGAATAATTTTTAATATAAATTATGAACAAAAATCATACTCTGAAATTTCCGCTCAAAACTTCCGAGCGACTGCACCAAATTGGATAATCATTATTTATGTTGTTATTTTAATTAGTATTCCACGTAGAGTAAAATTAATACTTCTACTAATACTTATACAACGTAAAACAATCCTAGACAGTTATTGTCCAGTATCGAGAATCAGTTCTGAATAAAATGAATTTTTTAATACTACAACAGACAGATTAACAGCTACTTTTAGTGATATAACACTATGGAAGATATTACAATGAGTACGTACTAAAATATTTCTAAATCTTGAATTTGAATTTTATTAAACTCTCAAGCTAATAAAGCAGATGATTTTGTTAGACTTGACATTCGTGATCTGGAAATTTCAAATTGAATTTTTCTTATATTGTATATAATCAAAGAACTGGTTATATTTGAACATAATTTGTTAAATGAATTTTTACCTATAATGTAATTGAAGTTAATTATTTAAGTAATCTTGTGATATTGAGTTCTGTAATGTAGCCTACAAAGAACATTGAAAAGAATATTATAAATATTGTATATAGAATATAATTACCTACAAATGTGAGCACCCAGCATCCAATACTCTAACTGCTTCTTATTGCCAAGTAAAGCCACCACATCTCTCATTATATCTTTAGGCTCTGGACCCACAAACAAATGTAATTTCAGCCCCAAATTCGTAATGCTCCTTAAGATAATATTATTATCATCTTGTATCGTAATTTCAGTGGGAGTTGGTGTGTCAATTAATAATCCGTGGTAATATCCATTAATTTTTGCATAGATTAAGGGCACAGAACTCAGTCCTCCATCGTGGTTGTAAATAACTTTAACTGTTCCTGGTTGAAGAGGTATTTCACCTAGTCCATAAATGGTTTCATTAGTTAATTGAAACGTAATTTCCCAAATATTTTCTGATGCAATCAAAGGACCTCTCGCTGTATTAAAAATAATTCCTTGTACACCTTTTACTATAACATTGGATTCATTTGATGTCACTTCATATTCGTAACTTTTAGATTCAAGTCTTCTTCCTTGCAAATCCATCTCTCTAGGGTCGTAGAACATTAAAGAAAGATGAGTGGAAGATACTTCATCTATAGAAAGTTTTAAGCTTGGTAAGCTGTTTTGTGATCTGAATGGGACAGTTGAAATTCTGGGTCTGAAAATTACGTCTTCTGCCCATTCCTGGTCTGCTAAGAAGGAGAATCGTGAAGGGAATCTGTGAAAGCAGAAGTCGTTTTCGATATCGTAGCAGCATTGTGGATGGCAATCTGATTGTGCTATAGCTCCAAGTCCACAGGGAAGTCTAGCTGTTCTAGGTAACAGGCAGGTGCCTAATGAGTAACCATCATATGGTGGCCAGTCCACGCTCGTGTAAAATAAAAATCTGTATAACAGTGTTGGTAGTACTATTGCCAATAGAATGAGTGTAACGATAACTCTCAGTGGTCTGTTGAGTAGTATTTTATGGTACCATTTTACTTCTGAAAATATAGAAAAGATTGTAAAATTATCAATGACGTCACACAAGATCTTGGTGTCCATATTATATTTAATTTTCACATTTACTAACAGGTTTATTGATGACTTTCTAAAATAGTGATAAGATATATTCTGTTCTATTCTAGTCTATTCTATACTAACTCAATACCATAAGTACCACTGATTTCTAACCTCTATTTGGTGCTTAACAATCTTGGAGTAGTGACATTATTAAATAGTTTAGTATCCAGAAGCATAAAGCTTACCTTTTGCTTTTTTGTAGGCATAAAACGCATCTTCATCTTCATCGCCTTTGTAATTAGCACCTTCCGCTTGTGGAATCATTCTGCAGTCTAAAACAATTTAATAGTCTTGTAACACTTTCTCATGCCAGTTATATATGACGTGGAAAAGATGATTTAAGTTCGTACGGTTTTATTACCTGTTTAAGTGTTAATTATTTTTATCATTCAATTGACAATGTAAAGGTATTCATATCAGAATGAATCACTTGATGAACGTAAATCAAAATAATCACTCTGCTTTAAATTGGCATGTTGATTGTTTTCGTTTTTGTGAATAAGCTATACTTTTTGTTCATGAGTCTCTGGCCTTAATATTTTTTATAATTTCGATACATATAAGAAAGCGATGTTTTGTCTTTACAAAACGCCTAAGTCAACTGTGAAACTTATTATCATCATTGTTGGAACCCATTTTTCAGTTACCTACATCGATAATAAATAAATTCAAAACTTTTACAAAAAATAAGCGAATAAGTAATGATAATTATAAATTGTGTAGTGTGTAACTTAAATCTGTTGAGTTTATTAAAGATCTAGGAATAATATAGGATAATAAGTTACATCTTGATAGGCATGTTGATTATATTATAAATAAAGCGTATAACATTAATGGGTTCATTATTATATTGTGAAGCGTCAATGAAACAAACGAGCTACTAAGCTGTTTTTCTAACAAATTTTCTAATTCTAAAAAAAATCCCTTTATTCTTTTTCTCTTTCTCTTCTTCTTCTCTAGTGATAAGTGCTATCACTAGGTAGACAAGTAATATTTTACAATTTAAAAACATCTGACAATAAGTGCTCCAGTAGTAACTCTACTACTATGAGACTCTAGTCCACTTTCAACTTGGGTATTCTGCGCCCATTTGGTCGATCACCCTTTTCACAATAAATATATTAATGCTTTAGAGGCGGTTCTGAGATAGTTCGTGCGCTGTATGCATTATGAGTGCTACCGTAGTAAATTGTCATACGAGCAGTTTCATAGTAAATATAACTGCATGAAAACAGAATAATATCGTACACTTTTAGAAATAATGTTACTTTTTGATTATATGTCGCTGTCGATATTACTGTATCTTGTTCACAAATAAATTAAGGTATAGTATTCCCAAGAGAACGAAGTACAAATTTACAGCGTGTAACTTTGTTGTTGTCCGATGTTGGAGTAGGAGCAGGTAAAGGGTTACGGTTACTTCTTGCCCATACCTATAATAAAAAGTTGAATTCACTGGACATTGCGGCAACGAACCGATTAACTTTTAAAATAACCTTATTGGAACAGATGTAACCTTTTTCAGTCAGCCTACTTTTTGTAATATTGTTGGTAATTTGTGGTAAACGGTGCTGGTGGTAGTATTATGTTTCTAATTTATGTGATTTATCTAAGAAATATATATTGTGTCTATTCGTTGGTTTACATAAATATTATTAAAATAAAAGATACCATATCTATTACTATTTGGACCTGGACGTGAGTACCTTTGGTGTTATTAGTCTTAGAGTCTTCCAGACGTTGCAGTCCCCAAAGTGTATGGGATTTAACGATACCTATACATATTTTTATCTTTGGTAATTTTGTCTGCAAAACAATCTAGCTGCGTCTTTGATTACGCAACAAAAGTATTGGTGTAACTACGAAAATCTCATAATCGATGTTGATTTTATTGAGTCTAGACTGCAACTGTATTTTGACTACACTTTTTACGTGACGCATGGAGCCGCATATAGGCGCGCTCTGATATTACTATAAGATACTCATACTTTAATATACCATAATTCTGAGGTTCGAGCTCGAGTTTGTACGATTTCCACTAGTTTATTCCATTTTCATTTTCATAAAAGCTAAGGAATTTTAAAATTACCCATCAAATTTCGTCATATCACAAGGATTTATAATAACATTGGTATAATTCAATTGCTTACTTTTCACAGAATCCACATAATTGTTAATCCTTAAACTCACTAACACAATTCACCAAATAACGATTACAACTTTTCTTCCTCGCGTTAAACAATAAAATGCTTGTATGTTAAAGTCGATAATATTAATAAATTTAAAACTATGCGATGACGTTGTAAGAAATACCGATATGTATCGCCTTTTCAGGTATTGATAACACGTAATTATTTTAATCGATAATATATCAACTAAAGATAAAGATACTGATAAAAACTCTGTTTTTGATAAAAAGTAATATTTCAATACCTAGATACCGTTATTTATTTTGTTTTTAATTTTTAGTTATCTTTACATTCATATAATAGGAGCACTATCTATCTTCTTGTTCTTGATTCATATTTATTTCATTATTATTTTTTTTATTTTTTATTTTTATTATTTATTTTCTGGCCTTTAAGGCCTTTCTCAACCTTTTTCCTTATGCTTGAAGAAATCTCAGTGCAAAATAAGCAGATTCTTAGCGCTTTCTTTGCGTTTTGTTCGTCACGTGTGCATACAAAAATTAAATAAATTTATTAATAGAATTTTACTGCTCATTTGTTCTAATATTCAATATAAATCATTCAAGCTTTCGTGTAACAAAAATATCTTTTCACAACCGATGGTTAAAACTAAGTAATTAACAATGAGCGATATTGACCCTGAAAAATATTTATTTTTCTATATATTCCAAATACCTACTGTATAAAAAAAAACCAATTTATTTTTGTTTTGTGTCTGAATTTTAGTCCTGTCAGTACAGGAGCCAAGTCTCTCTACTGCTTTCTCAACTGTTTTCCAATGAGCTGTGATAGCCTTAAACGCAGCAGAAACAGTTCACTGGTATCTAGCGAACTGTTTCAGTTTCTTCATATCTATGCGCCTCTCCAGTAGTAGGCCACTAAGCTTGATACTAAGCTAAGCAGCTGCAGTCACTCTGTGAAGGTCGTCACTTCATCATGCCTGAGGACACAACCAGAAGCACAAACTTGATTTTACAACTTTTTTGATACTCCTTTCTAAATAAGGCTAGGCACCATAGCGCAGGTAGTAAAATAAAAAGATATTTCGTAAAAAGTCTTGTATTTTAAATTCTATTCCTACGTTATTAAGATTTTTTTCCTGTTCGATGAATTTACAAATCTGATCGGTATCTAAGCGCTATATTGAGTGCATTATTGTCACCTGAATGCAGTAGCTACGACTTCTCTGACCCGTTTAGATCACAGTTATAAAATACAATTATAATAACCAATTTAAAGAGAGTTCAAAATCGTGTATTTATTTTACAACTTGTTCTTAAAACTCAAAAAAATACTTCTAAATTGTCAAGCAAATTTAAATTTGAATTTAGAATAAAAGAGCGATCATGTATGAAATGAAGATTACAAAGAAATGATGATTATAAAGGTGATGGTTAATTATTTGTACAGCAAGAATACGTGGTATCTTATTGAAAAATATAACTTTTTATTAAGCTCCGTTAATTATCCTTACTCTGTCATACAATTCCTTTCTTACATGAAGCAATATACTGAGCACAAGTGATAAGAACAGTACATGCTTTGATACACAATTTTAATTATTACTTAAGATTTTTGTACCTCCCAAACCTAATAATATCTAAATGTATTTTGTAAATAAAATACCTGCTGCAGACAAACCTTTATATAATGAAAGTCCGTATTATTCTACAAAGTTTTGCTTCCATTTATTCAGTTTATATTAATGTTAACTAAATGAAAGCGAACTTGAAATAAATAAAAAGTAACAAACAAAAATACCACTCCCTAAAGGTATAGAAGCGGTTTCTCTAGTCTGATGTCGGTAAAGGTTCCGTAATTTTAATTGACTTAAGTTCGAAGTTTCAGAATGCCACCCTCAGCCTTGCTAAAAGCATTTATAATATCTTATCTTTAATTGCAATAAGAACAGGAGATTCGGCAAAATCACTTTTGATCTGTATTTGTGAATTCCTCTTAATCAAGTTGAGGCTAGAGATTTTGGGGTCAAGTCTCACTTTATTTTATTTTTAATGATTTTTTTTCAATAATTTTTAATTTTACATCAGTGTTCTTTATGTTAAAAGTTGCTGTTTAAATATTTCGCCCATCATTTATCATTTTAGTATATAATATTTGCATAAATTTTTTATTATTTATTATTAATAATTGAAATCAAATTACTGACGATACTAAGCGAATATTAAAGACTTAAGAAGAAGAATTTACTGTATAAAAAACCAGTGGTCAAAGTTATCAGTGTTGCTAGTACAAATCCACATATTTCCACAATAAAGACAGAGGGGAGCGTTTTCTAATATGGCAGGATTTAGTCATTAATGTCAAAATTTTTTTGTTATGTCAAACGTAAAAGACAACTGAAAGGTTTTGTTTAGCTATTTTAGCCGTGATCTAGTCAACAGGTTGGAAAATTTTAAGCCAGATTACAACTAGAAATACCTATTAAACCTTGGTTGTTTGACCGTTGCAAACTTCTCAAAAAAATTATATCTATGATGATTAGACTAAGACTCAAGTTCAAGTTCAAGTGAGCCAGGAGAGCAAACAAATCCTTGTTTGCTCTCATGGCTCACTTGAACTTTAATAGAAAATGTGTCTTTCCTATTTATAAACTCTTCTGGACCTTAGAAATAGTAGCTACTTTCTGACACGGTATCCGGCAATAAATTCTCGCTCTTCCCAAACATTTAAATTGTTAAAATGTGTTTTAAATGCTTTCTTTTTTCAAATTTTGAACTTTTATTTAAAATCTTTAAAACCAATAATTTGCTTGGAGTAAGAATGAATCTAGTTCTTGTTTAGTTTGTACTTGCTGAAGATTGAATCTAGTTCCATCTCGAGTAATTTTACTTTTAAAGAAAATTTTATAATGAATCTTACAGTTGGCATTCAACAGCTATTTCTGTCTGGGACGCAATCTTAATTGATCATAAAACCAATACTTTCTTCTAGAAATCTTTATGATTAATAAGTACTATAAATAACGCTGTTGGCATTCACCCACAAACATGATACAATTTCCCTTCCTTCATACTTATTTTCTTGGGTTTTTTTACGGTCAATTTCAAAATAAAGTTTTTACTTGTGTGTATACAGTATTTCACTTTGGATACATTTAATTTAATTTGAAACAGCAATATTTGCATCGTAAAGTGGTTTCGTAAATCAGGTAAAATAATTTTCCCATTGAAAATACACTTAAAATAATAATTCTACATTGTAACGTATGGTATAATTAGCTGTATATGTTAGAAATGTTAATCAGCTGAGAAGTTTCCTGTGCCCATGCGGCATGTAAATTTTATTATTAAATTAATTTTGAATAATTATTTGTAAAGTTGGAACTGAGAATATTTTAAATAAAATTATCATAGTACCTGAAAACCAATTCATATGAATTCAGATAAATAAATTTAATTCAAATATTGACCTAAAATTTAGAACTGTATTCTTCTGTCTCCCTCTCGCGTCTATTCATAGCGTCGGTTATATTACGGCGTCTTCATTGATAACGCTGGGTCGGTCGTAGACGTAGCCATAGCCTTTAGTTCACGCTACGCCGCTGCTACGATCACGCGGGCTACGGATGGTCGTAGATGATCGTGCTACGAGTAGATTAAAACATTCTCTAAGTTTAATAAAGTGTGTTTGAAATATAGTTTTAGTTCTAAGTAATTAATAATATTAATATTGAACTTAATAAAATATTAAAAACAGTTTAATTAAGTACTTAAGTGTAATGATAGTTAGCATAAAGTGTTTTACTACAAAAAAACATAGAAATTGTAACAACAATTTTAATTAATCGTTGAGAAATTATAATAGAAATTAAACCTGTGATTATAATTGATAAAAAACTATCCTGACTCAAATAGCTTATATGTGATCTGAAGAGTGTTTGTGTGCCAAATTAATACGTATAATTAATAATTTGAAAATTGGCATTAAAATCAAAGAAATATTGACGAAATTGGAAAAGAAATTTAAACGGATGGAAAATGTTCCGAAATGCAACTCAGCCGTCGATGCAGGCCCTGGTTGATCACGACTTCAGGGATTACTTTAATATGGAGACAGCAGAGGTGAATGTAACAGTCCGTGATGATATCACAGTTCCTGCCCCGGAGCAGTTCGTGATAGCTGTGTATAGCGTGTTGCTGGTTGTTGGGGGAATTGGAAATGTGGCTGTGTTTGCTTCTCTGTTGAAGTCACGCCGGAGGAAATCGAGAGTCAACCTGCTGATGACGCATTTGACCGTCGCTGACAAGATCGTCACGTTCATCGTTATACCTTTAGAGGTAATTATTCTTATTTTATTATGACGCCGTTAAATTTTATGAAAGGTGAAGCATTTGCAATTCGGATTTAAATCGCTAGTAAACGCAGAAAATCATAACTATTTGCCTCGTTATTTGCCATGCAACCATTCCTCAGGTTTCCCATCGCACAGGAATCGTCTGATATTCATTCTCCAGTACTTTTTGTACGTCAACTTCATGATACAGTACAGATAATTAGTTTATAAGGATTTTCCTTCTCAAAGATAAAGTTTCAAGATTAATCATTGCCGAAACAAACAGAGATAGGTACCACATATTCGGGTAAATTAACGTTTTGTTTCGATAATGATACAATATTTATTTTCATTGTTTATCCTGACTGCACGATATTTTTTCTTATACGTACTTATGAAAGTAGCAAAGTTTAACGTGTGCACTAATTATTTATTCCTCTTGGAACCGTTGCCAAAGTTCCGATTGGTCGGGGCAGAACATAGTAGTTACATAAAATTAGTTCATCAAACATGAGCGCCGCGTTAATCCAACAGTACGTAATTATATTATTATTACTGATATTGGACATAAAATGCTATTACGACCTCGCATCTTTTCAAACTGATGATCTCAGTTTACATAACCATAAGTCAGCATTTACGCTGATAAAAAATTTACATTAATAAAAAATTATTACAAAACAAGATGCAAATAACATTCAAAAACGTACAATACATAATATGACGAAATAAAATTTGATATTATAGACACAGCTGAAGTGACATATAGTTCAAAATTTGGGTAATTAAACTTCTCATATATATAAGAATATATATGGCCGTAAAAACTCAAAACAGGTTTTGTTTGCTTTAATTCAGGGTAGTTTCAAAAACTAAAATAATATGGATGATCCTAAAGAAAAGTTAAAACTATACTTTGTAAAGATGGCAATTTAGTATGGGGAGTGGTTTAATTGTCTTGCTATTCATAACCGTTATGTTTCCACAACTTCTTTATATTATCTTTTTTATATTTAATACACTGATGAAAGTTTTTGCTCATATTTTGCACGACACAATGAGTTTTAATATAAAATCACACCTTAACTCTCACTCAAAGCCCGAATTCCCTGATTTTCTCATTCACAATACATAATTTTTGTAATTTAGGTTAGAAATCATCAAACCGACGTTCTTTTCAACACTGTCATTTCCACCAAAGCTACTTTTACTTTTACAAATCTAATCAACTAGTGATTGATAAATATTATTTTATGGAAATACGATAAAACAAACAAAGAGTTATGAAATTATTCTTCTTAACTCGATATACCGAATATATTAGAATACGTTTAAAAATAAATTAGTAATGCGAATAAACTTTCAGTTGTGATTATAAAAAATTATTCATCCTCATTGTGTTTCGATTTCGTTCGAGATTGGTAACGCTTCAAGCTTTTATCCGAAAAATAAGCTTGTTTACGTTTATTTAATTACAATTTTATTCTTCTCGTTTACAAAGCTTAATAATGTTATATTTACAATTTTATCCTATTACTTTTTTTGTGCGAAAACAATCACAAGATTAATAGCAGACCAAAGTTAACAAAGAGGTTAACAATATTTTTAGCCTTTCCGGACATCCTTTCGCTGTTAAATTTTACGCAATGAATCGAAATCTCATTTTAGCTTTAATTCTTGAATATGTAGCCCGTGTAACAATACCGTAAATCGTACAGTCATGCTCATTAGTGATGAAAATAATGTTTTTGTTAACCAACCCGTTGATTATGTTATATAAGTCTTAAAAGTGTTTGTTATTACACCTTATGGAACTGTTGAACGAAATCGGACACGTACAAATGGAGACTAACCAAAGACCAGGTATAACAGGTTAGCTAGCATTGCTTTATTAAACGGTAGGTCTCTGGTTGGGTTAATAGCATTTGCGTTTCATGGCCTGTCTAAACCATTTGGTTATATAGGCCGAATTACGGGAGAGTGCGCTTCTACTTGCGCAAGGTGTGCTGTCAAAACTCTTGACTTCCTAAAAATTATTAATCACTCGCCACGACCTAATGGTCCCTTTCCCTCTTCTGGAGCTGATGCAGACTGTTATACCTTCGGTGCCTTCCAGTCGACCATGGCCTCACGCTGACTTTCATTCATTCGTCCTCTTTATTCATCTCTGTCTAGACTACTTTAAATCTAGTGAATCTCCAAACCTACGCGTGAAAGTAAGCCTCGGACACTAAAAATCAATCAATTAGTCAATAAAAATGTTATATTGAGTTCTTCCGTACTTCGGAAGGTACGCTAAGCTCGGTTTACCTACCAGGCAACAGGTTTGACGTGGAAATATTCAAGTGCAAGACTATTCATATGTTTCTCTCATACAGGAAGACCCGGACGCAGCAGTGGGTCGTGTATACTATTGATGATATATTATTACAAGCTACATGAAAGTTATAATATGCGTAAAATTATTGTTTTCATGCGGGAGGCAGCGGTACGAAACGAGTCACGTGTTAATGTAGTTAAAATTTAGAATTCATATGTACGTTTATTCGACGCCTCTACACACCTGTTAAGAATGTTTAGGTAATGCGATAACTATTCGGATTAAGTTTCACCAAACAAGTACAAACTACGCCAATGTTGACGGTATAAATTTCCTTCTACCCACATCGGTAGCGAATAACGCGCATATCACGAGAACAGAACTGTAAACTGAAAACGTATAAGCTTAAAGTATGACCAGTTTGTAACTAGACGCTTTCTCCTGAGTCAAGTACCCGCGGAGAGTTGATTCGTCATTTATCAACAGCTGTAGGCATTTCATGTGCATTATCCATTAAAAAATACAAAACATAAATAGATTAAAAAGTAGATCATTGATTAATCCTAGCTTCTAATTTTATACATTAAATAGTGTGGTGTATAGGTTTCTTTTAATAATGTCTGCCGTTACACAAAGAAATAAACAATAAGCAAGATCCTTTGTTTACTGTTTGCTTGGATTACTTGTTGATTCTAAACACAAGTCAATAGATTGGCAAAACAATTTATGAATGTGGGTGGTGTGAAACAAAACTTACCTGCCTTAGAGTGACGAAAGTGGGTCAAAAAAAAGGCTGGAATTTCAAATTCTTGACTGAAAAACAAAGACAAATATATAGGCTCCGAGCTCTTTAAAAAGATTAAAACCATACATCACACCTCATTTAATTTTAAATTTATGTTATTGTAGTTGTGATGTTTGAGTCTGTTTTTATAATTATATTGATTGGTTTTTAATTTACTATTTAACATTAATACCAACAAGCAAGCAGAAAGCCCGCCTAATGTCGGACAATCGCCTGTAGGATCATGCAATATCAAGATATCATCTGTTATGGAAATGCGTCGACATTCAATTGACAGGGGATATTAATTAAGCTGTTGACAATACGTCACGACAAATGCTTTCATTCGTAGTCGACAAGCGTGGTGCTGTTACAACCCTAACTCCTAATAAAGTTGCTTATTTAGTTATGAACAAATTTTTACACAAAAGCAAATTAGCAATGGAAACATAAATAACATTGTTTGATATGGAATTTCTTACAAGAACAATGTAAGTAGGAAGAACGTGTATGGGATGTATGCGTCCTTTTTCCCTACGTCCACATCCATCAATCTTTTCTTATATGTGAGGAGATAGTAACCTAACTTAAATTCTTTCAAGGTACGGCGAAATAATATTTGTGATACAATTCAACACGCCTAACCATTTTCAAGATTAAATACCACTTTGTGGTATACAATAGCAAAAGTTTGAAGATTAAAAAGTTACGAGTTACGTTATGTTGTAAACGACCGACAATATATCAAATGTAACATTTTGGATGGACCTTGTTGGCTTGTTATAAGAGTCATTTTTGAACTGAAATGATAGTGGTCTTGCCTATTGCAATAATATTCCTCATGCTATAAAAGTAAACGTAGACAATTATTTTGTCCTAACTGGATATCGCACAAATTTTAAGTTTTCGACATGTTATTGGCTTGGGTTAAATAATTGCCTATATAGAAAGTCGCATTACAGAACAACAAAAAGAATCGGGCTAGCTGTCACTCAATTGTGTATTTAACGTCTCCCAATACAGCGGAAAACTTGTGTCTGTGTGCAATAGGGTCACCCGATTTTAAAAATTACCCTTTTAATTGGGAAAAACTAGCATGGCGTTACTTACCCAGTTGAAAAAAATTACCCAATTTTTGTTAACAAAAGCATCTTACGGTGAAAGATGGTGAAAGATAACTTTGAAAACAATAATTCACGCTTTCCCAATGCCGCCGGGTGAAGAGAATAACAAAACGCGTTTTTTCCTTAGAAAATATTTATTCGACATCTGACATTGTCACACAAACAACAACCACAAAAAAACAAACTATCTTAAAAGGAGTTTCAACATCTTCTGAACTAAATAAAAAAAAAAAAGAAAGTCACTGCTCCACCTCTAGGGGGCATACCTTCTGCACGGGTCTGACAAGTACCCCCCCATCCCGCATCTTTATCTCTGCCACTCGAGGCCAGCCATCTACTCCTTCTATCAGCCTAATAATCCGTCCTAGAGGCCATAAGGATCTTTTAGTTCCCGTGTCTAAGAGCACCACATCTCCGACCTTTAGCCGCCGAACGGCCCTCCGCCCACGATGAACCAAATTGCCGAGATATTCTTTAGAAAATCGGGCTTTTATATCGGCACGTAACTTTTGGATGTATTTGGCTTTACTAGTTAAATAACATGAATCAATTTTATCTAAACCAGTCATCTCCGTAGATGGTAGTTCTTGTAAATACAAAGCCGGTGTCAACGGCATTAAGGAATCCGCTTCGCCAATATACGTGAGTGGCCGTGAATTTATCACCGATTCAGTATCATATAAAATAGTGACCAGTTCAACATACCCTAGACGTGCTCTGCCTAAGACTCTTTTTAAAATGTTCTTTACTATGCGTATGATTCTCTCCCACCAACCGCCCCACCATGCTGCCGTAGGAGGATTGAAAATCCATTTTATTTGCTTGGTGGCCGTCTCGGCTTCAATGTTCTTCCAATCTAATTTCTTGAAAAGATTATTCGCCCCAATAAAATTAGTACCATTATCTGTGTATATGGTATGCATGCGTCCCCTTCGTGCAACGAAACGCCTTAAAGCCATTAAAAAAGCCTCCGTACTTAGTGCTTCAACTAGCTCTAAATGAACGGCTCTAAATACTGCGCATGTAAATATAATTATATATACTTTGTCGCCAGATTTCAGAAACATTGGCCCTGCTAAATCAATTCCCGTGGTTTGAAACACAGCAGCGTTTGCATTAACTCTGCTTAAAGGCAAAGGCACATTAGGCGAATCAGCTGGTTTAGCCGTAAATCTTTTACATATTAGACAACTAGTTATCACCTTCTTAACTAATCTTCTCACACCACATATCCAAATCCTACGTCTCAAGTTTGCCATTACAGTTTGCACGCCAGCATGAAGTAAGACCTGATGATAATAGCGAACTAATCGTTCTACTATAAAATGTTTACTCGGTAGTAGTATCGGTGTTTTAAATTGCCAAGCCTCATCAGTCAGCAATAATTTAGTATTCACACGTAAAATACCGGTATTGTCCTTTAAACATTGAATATTTTTGTCAGAAAACAAGCTTCCTTTGTATGTTTCTTGTTGTATTATCCTAAACAAATTTGTTTCAGCTCTACTATACTCCCGAAAATTTATATAATTATTACCACATCTGTTCTCTCTAGATCTGCAATTCTCGCAAAAACGTATAATGTATGCAAAGATTCTAATGATTCGTGGATAATTACTAAATCTAGAAAATGACTGTGTGAAATTATCTTTAATCGATAAATCCATATTTGATTTAATAGTCGTGTTAACACATTCATCTAAGTTCACAGAGGCTATGATACCTGTATTAGGCCATGTCTCCTGTCCCTTTTTCAACCACGATGGCCCCTTCCACCACATAGACTGCACTAGTGTTTCTGGATTGCAACCTCTGCATACAAAATCTGCGGGGTTAAGAGATCCGGGAATATGATGCCAATCACTAATTTTAGTACAATTTCTTATTTCGTCCACTCTATTCTTTACAAATCTATCCCATTGTGCATCCTTTTGAATCCACGTAAGGACAACACTCGAATCTGTCCAATAATATAAGTCGCATTCAAGATCTAATGCTGACTGCACTAATTTACATAACCTACTACCAATTACCGCTGCTAACAGCTCTAAGCGTGGAATTGTAACCTGCTGCTTTGTCGGTGCTACTCTTGCTTTCGCAGTAACTAACCTTACATCAACTTTTCCCCTGAATTCGGTTCTTAAAAATAAACACGTTGCGTAGGCTGATATACTGGCATCGCAGAAAATATGCAAGCTTCTTTGACAATTATTAATGCACGCTGAAGTAAGTCGCCGAGGAATCATGCAATCTTTTAAAATTTTGAGTCCGTTTGACCAAGCTCTAAACTCTTTAGCTATTTCCTCAGGAAGCTCCGCATCCCAATCATAGTTTCCTTTCCAAGCACGCTGTAAAAGCTTTTTAGGTATAAGTGAAGTAGGCGCAGTGAATCCTATAGGATCAAATAAACTATGGGCTGTAGATAATAGAGTACGCTTTGTGACTTTACCCCTCGGATCATCCTTTAAAGTTACGTTACAGCTGATTTCGTCTGTACTTGTCTTCCATTGAATTCCTAAGACGGACACAACATCCCATTCGGCCTTCAAATCTGTCATGGGGGCTGTCACCCAGTTTCTCAAGTCAAACTGGCCTAATGACATTATTTTACGAGCTTCCGCAACAAATGTCGGTACCTCTTCTTCTTCCAAACTCGTCACACAATTATCAGTGTAGAAGCATTCTAACAACCTTTCTGCTGTTCTTTTCATTACACCATTATATGTCTGAAGATGATGTTTTATTGTACCTGCTAAGAGGAATGGACTGCACGTTAAACCAAATACGACTCTGCAATGTCTAAATGTTTTAAATTCCTTTTGACTATCGTCTTTCCACCACAAAAATTTAAGGAATTTTCCATCTCTTTCAGCCAAGGATATTTGCAGAAACGCTTTTGCAATATCTGATGATATACCTACTGCACGCATTCTGAAACGAGTTATCAACTTAGGAATGAGCTCAATTAAATTTACTCCCTTTTCTAAGCATGCATTTAATGAATACTTGGTATGTTTACCTTTTGCGGATGCATCGAATACTGGCCTGATTTTTGTTGTTAAGCTTTTCTCTTTTATTATAGGATGATGTGCTAAATAATGCCCGCCTCCGTTATCTGATTCAACTGACTCTATGATACCTAAATGCAACCATTCTTGAAATACACCGTCGTAGGCAGTAAACTTCTTCATAGATTTCAATCGTCTTGTTGATGACAAAAGCCGTTTCTCTGCTAATTCTCTATTTGAACACAAAACACTTTGATCGTGCTTCCATGGTAAAGCAACCTCGTACCTCCCTTCTTTATTTACTGATAAATTAGCCTTGAAATTCTCGATTAATTCTTCTTCACTAACATTTGCTGGTGTGTCACGAATACCTATAGTTTCAAGATCCCACAGATCTGTCAAACTGATTTCCGTCTTTGATAATAGTACCGAAATATTATTGAAATTTGTTTGTATAGTAGCGCAATAATCGTTCGTCTCTTTTCCCTGTACGGTCCATCCTAATTTGGTTTTTATAGCCACAAGTCCTTCTTTAATATGCACAAAGCTACCCGTTATAATATAGCTCGCAAAATCTGCTCCGATAAGCAGTCCTATATCTGTAATATCACCTCGATCGGTCATGACAATATTATGGCACTTGAGCTCTTGACTTAAACAAAAACTGATTGACGGAATCAAACCACAAATTTTTGGTTCATCTAATGCAGTCAAATTAAGTTTATAAGAACTGTCTAAGTTTTCTACACAAATTTTATATATTCTGTGTTTACGCACCTTTTTCTCAATGCCTCCAAATACTTGGTGTACTAAGGATTGCTCACCTTCCGGTTGTAGTCCAAGTCTTTCTGCCACTTGCACTTTAATATATGAACGCTGTGCCCCACTATCGATCAACGCTCTCACTGGAGTCCTTACGTTGTTTTTATCCACTATATTTACTATCAGCGTTTGAAGCATCGTGACAGTATTCACTTGTGACGAAGACATAGCAGCACTTATGTTAGATACATTGGCTTCGTTCTTCATGTCTTCTTTCTTGTCGGCACGATTCAGATCAGGACACATAACTGTACTATGTCGTCTAGAGCAAATGAGACATTTAACAAATATTTTACACGCCTTCGCATGATGTCCAATACGAAGACATATTGCGCAACCTTTCTTATTCTTAATTAGGGCTTTCTTATCTTCGTATGTCATTTTATTTAATTTAGAACATTCTGCACTAGAGTGAGTTGACTTATCACACCATATACACAAACGGTAACTAACTTTATTATCCCCCGCTAATAGGCAAGAAGCTGTTGGTTCGTTAATGTTCGTAGTACGATCATAGTTAAATGATGTTTTTGCTATTAAAATTCGTTCATTACTTTCGACCTCCTTTTGTAAGAAAGCTAATAAATGGGTGAGCACTTTACCTGTATCTTCCGTGGTGTGGGCGCTGAAAGTGCTGTACCTTTCGTAAGCTTTGAGAGTCTCGTCAGGCAAAGCAGATTCTACTAAAGGCAGCAGCATGGCGGCGTATTTATCTGACGTCACTCCCAACGTCTCCAGGGCACGCAACTGTGTGGTAAGTTTGTCGTAGAGCATCGTCAAGGATAGTTGTTGATTTTTCTTAGCCTGTGATAAAACAATACTTAGTAAATCACGAACATAAACATCAATTAATAAGTTATCTCGAGCAAATCTTTCTCTGAGCTGATCAATCGCTTTCTTATAATTCTCGCCTGACGGCGGGAAACTTTCTATTAAATTTCGAGCTGATGTATTTTCTTCCATCGCCTGTACGAGATATTGGAATTTATCGTAATCGTCAATATTCGGATCGGTGTGAATTTTTTGGAATTGTCCCCAAAAGCCAATCCAATTGCGAACGTTACCATCAAACTTTTTAAGCTCCAACTTAGGCAGATTGAAATTACGTCTATAAGTGCTGCCTTCGCGTTTGCTGTTGCAGCTACTCATGGACTCAAAATCCGTCAATGAACGTCGAATATGATAATTTTGACTACATACGTTATTTGCATCATGCTGGTAGGTTAATCTGTCTACTTTCCTTTTTACAGCAATCCACTTGATACGATATGTGTCGGCCTGGTCCGACTCGTCATCTATAATTTTTTCTTCTGCACCACTTTTCACTAGATAATCGAAAATGCGTTGGTCTAAATCGAAAATTGCTTGTACACGGGGCTCCACTACTTCTGCTATTGCAGTGACACTATCGGGATCCACATTTTCTGATTCCAGCATAACCGTCATCTCGTTCACTTTTCTAGTGAATATTCGGCGCAAATTTGCGCGCTCACGTTTAAATTCTTCCATTTTATAATTAATTATTAAGATAATTATTATCACGGTCGCCACTTGAAGAGAATAACAAAACGCGTTTTTTCCTTAGAAAATATTTATTCGACATCTGACATTGTCACACAAACAACAACCACAAAAAAACAAACTATCTTAAAAGGAGTTTCAACACCGGGAGAGGAGTTGTGCTAGTTTTAATTATAAAGACCTTTATCAAAAGTCCACATGAGACGACATTACCTTTATAAATTACATTACCCTTTATAGTCTCATATTTCATATTCATCTTTGAATTTATTTTAGTAACTCGTCAGTTAGAAAATGGCTCTTATCACAATACCCTAATGTGCCTAAGTCAGTTTTTCACTTAAGCTGCAGTTGTGGTGAACTTGATATTTATACCCGCATTTTTTTTAAAACTAATATGGCGTCAAAAATAGTATATTATAAACATTAAATTAAGCATAAAATTTAATCACAAACATTTATAAATACATACATTAATTAATTTTATTGACATTTTATCTTTTTACTTGGGTCCACGATAAACGTCAAAGTGTCTACTTGCAGTGTCTCTTTGGACACGTTTGTGTATCTATTAAACTGATCTGTGGACAAACAAACAGAACAATAATATAAAAATATTTAGAACATTTTTGTTCTAAAAGAGACATTAAAACGAAAAACACAGTTGAATTCCTGAAATTGCTTCCACTTAATATCGCGCTTAGCTTTTGCTTGAAAAAGAAATCTAAGATTAAAGCAATGATAGGAATATGAACCATGTTCTTATTTTTAGTGTTGAAAAGATTTTTCTAAATTAAGAATCAGGAAAATAAAATCAGCCTACTTACTCATGCTTGGAAGCGAAGGTCATTGCAGTCATTCTGCCAGAACTATAAATACTTTGTGGTGGGATGAGTTGCGACTGCAAAGACGATATGAATAGCAACCTTACAGCGAATACTATTTATAGCCTTCTCAAAAAAACAAATGTCGCAAACTAGGTATCGTAATTTTAACAGTATTTTAATTTGTTGTGCTACTATATACTCTCGGAATCCTCGATATAATTGTCTGGATGGTTCGGCTTAGCAGGTTAAGAGTCCCTTTCATTATTAACCCCAGTTGGGAGTTTTGATATCTGATTGTGAAAATGAAAATGCATTTAAAAAACTACTCTTGTTCCCGTTTGCTGCGAATAGGAAATAATGTTGAAATATTAAAATAACTTAAATAAATTGACTTTATCTCGTAAAAGGAGGTCAAAAAAATTTCACTGACGATAACTTACATACCTTCTTAACATATTTGTGTAATAAAAAAGTTTCATGATCAAAATTTAAAAAAATAGTTGTTATTTCGCCGTAAGGATTATGGCAAAGTATACAAACGCAACGTCACGAACGTGCAATTAGTTTTACATCTTTGAACTCAATCTTACTAAAATTCTTGAATTATTAGAACAATTTGTCGAAGTATTGTGTAATATCTCTTGGTTTTCAAAACAAGTTCAATGCAATAGCTTCAAAAATAATACATACATCAGATATGTCTAAATGGGCTCTTTGCCTTCCTTTTTATAAAAAAAAATTAACTACATTTGTTTTTAAAGTTTTACTGGCCTGGATGCAAGTCCTTTAGGCCATCATTTAACTACAATAACCAATGTACGTTCAATAATCACACATGCATATTTTGTGTCAATTAATACAATATAATTAGTGTAAGTTACCCTTTAAATAGGCGTCAGAAGCAATTTGTTATATTTGAAGGTTACCCTAGCCTTGTTAAGAAAATGGTCAATTACTGTAGCTTCCATTGAGTGTTAGTTTCATACTATGGTGTCGCATTGCCTATTATCCCTAGGCAAGGAAAAATAAAACTACCCAAAAATTGCAGAACCTATTAAGTTCTATAGAACTTTTTTAAACTGTGGAGTTCCCAAACAGCTAATCTATAGTTTTTGACGTCAATTTGGATAAGACGTCAGTTTCATTGTCCACTAGGACTGGATTCAAATCCAAGTAGGGGGAGATATATGAAAAAATGTATACATGGGATGTTCGTAGGTGTATTTATTCCGAAAATTTATAATATATTTATTCCTCTATTATGTGGTGCCTATCCATAACACTGCCTGATAATTGAGCAGAATAATGAAAATAATAACAGAAAATAATAATATTTTATTACTACATGTTTCATTTTGAATGAAACATGTAGTAATAAAATCTAGTTACATAATAAATTTTATTTTATAACAAAACATAACTACTGTTATCGATAACCGTGGGTGGATTTAGATCCATACAACACCCACTCCAATAGAAATTGTATTGAAATGTCCCAAAGTAAATAAGGGAACGCTTTAATTCCTGGAAAGTGTCCAAATCAAAGAGATACACAACCGATCAAGATACCGATCTCTCGGTGGAGTAAAACAGAATACACCTATACATAATACGAACGTAGGCACACATATACAACAGTATCAATAATCATAACCGTATATCCAGACCCCTGTGTTATTTGGAATTAAAGTGGTCCAAAATTACTGTGTTGGTTAGTTTATGAGTGGAGGGTAGTTAGAGAACGTACAGTTAAAAGGATATCTGGAATAATTTCATTTTAAATGTTACCCTCGTCATTCTCCACTACAAGTACAAAGGTACATAGACTGGGCTCATAAGTTATTTAGATTATTGACTTGTTTTACATTAAAGTTAGGTCGGGAACGACCTAATATGTAAAGCTTAGACATGTTGTAAGAAATATCGAGTCAGGGAAAAAGTCTTTTCGCATAAAGTATGCATGAACTTGTAATAAAACTTCTTTGGCTGTACTATTTTTGTCTGGCTGGTTTTCATTACATTAAAAAGGTGATATTCCAAAAAAAAAAATCTAATCAGTAAAATTTTATTAAAAAAAAGGAAGAAATGCAACCTAATGCAGTATCAGTTAGAGTAGCACAAGCGTTTTAAATCCGGGAATATTGATGTCGAAGATGCATCTCGCTCTGGTCGCCCTGTTACGGATAGAATGAGCGCTATTTTTGAAAAGTGGAGCAAGATCGGCATATCAGTAGTTATGACATAGCTGAAGAACTGGGAATTGACCACAAAACAGTTTTACCCATTAGAAAAAAGCTGGGTACACAAAAAAGCTCGAGATTGGATTGAGCCACCCAAGCTTACTGAAAGAAGTCTAGTGAACCATGTACTCATTTGCGGTTGAAAATTGAGACGTAATGAACCGAACCATTTTTGAAGAGTTGAACTGATGATGAAAAGTGAATCACGTATGACAAGAACGTGCGAAAAAGGTCGTGGTCAAAGGTCGGTCAGGCTTCACAGACTGTAGCAAAACCTGGGTTAACTCGCAATAAGGTGATGCTGTGTCTATGGTGGGATTAGAAGGGCATTGTTCATTATAAGCTTTGACTGCCGGGCAGAAACATCGATTCGGATTTCTACTGTCAACAACTAATGAGAATAAAGCCAGTAGTTGAGAGAAAGCCGGATATGATTAATTGAAATGGTGTGGTCACCACATTCATTTTAGCCACTCAGCAAAAATTAAGAGAGTTTGACTGGGAGGTGTTAATGCATCTGCCATATAGCCCTGACGTTGCACCTTCAGATTTCCACCTGTTCCGGTGTTTTCAGAAATCTTGACGCAGTCTCAGGTTAACATCAAGAGAGGACTGATAATGTCCCTACAAGATGGCAGAAAGTCTACGAACAAAATGACACTTATATGCTGTAATTAAATGTAAATTTACTGTGCAAAAATTGTCTTGAATTTTCATATAAAATACGAAGACTTTTTCTCCAACCTAAAAAGATTAATATCCCATTTATTAAGGGTAGCTCATGACAATTTAAGCATCAGCTGTCGGCATTTTGCGGCTCCATCGCCTTTTGACAGCTTTCTGTATTAGATCGTGGCTTAGAAATCGTGCATTTTTTGATAATTTGAAATTATATTATAGTTAGAGCTTGTGTAATGGATACTAGATGCCGGAGAAAAGTATTAGAAAAATACTAAATAAACATACAAATATCTATAACTCGGGGAAATATAATACTAATTAAATAAAAATTATATTTCACATGTTAATATTGTACGCCTGAAAATGGCAATCTGTTGTATCTGAAGTGCATGAAATTGTAAGATCTATTGTAGATAGATTCACAATAAAATGTTATCTTATCTTATCTATGATTGTACTCATCATACAAATGTCTGCCCTGAGCTGAGGTCCTCTGGTCAAGTAGGCAAGGGTACTAACTCAACCAGGTGACCGTAATTTTAGCGACTGCATTGATACTGAATCGTGTATTGGCGATTGGTTGACATCTTGACGCCTAAAAATTTTCATATACATTTCTCTTTGTAACGTTTATTATTTAACTACCACCACTTAGAGTTATATTATTATGTTTGGATACAAGTATAAGACTATATTATTGTGTGAAAGGTAGCTATATGAAATACTAGAGTGCTTTCGAATTCGCCGCGTGGATGTCTGCTCTCGGTATCTCACGGTGACTGTTATTTTTCCAGGATAGATAATATTCTTTTAGCCTATGTGCTGTTCTAAACTTTTAACTGTCCCCGTGTCAATTTATATTTAGAACCTTTTAGCCGTTTTGCCGTGATTGAGTTAATAAAGATACATCCAAATTGTATTGCACAGAAAGTAAAAATACAAAAATGAAATGATAGTTTTTTACACGTTTCCACGTAAATTGCTTTGCAAACTGTCAACACGTTTCGTTTTTCAAGAGCTCTCTGAGCTACTGGATTGATTTCAGTTTAACGTTTCCTGCCTTTTTCCCATTGTCGAAATTTTTAATTTACAGCAGTATTACTGTAATGTGGGTGGTTTTATTTGTCGTTGTGTCTTAAAAAATTGTCATCCACATTTCTCAGTGGAAATACAAAATGAAATACTTATCTCATATATCTACAAGTAACGGACAGTGAATTTGTTTACTGTTCACTTTTAATAACTTTTCAATTCCGATTCAACCTTTTCCTAATTGTATTTTTAGAAGATAAATGTGAAGTATAACATCGAGTTTGTAAAATTCACGCTCGATACTCACATACATGTAAACTATAAGTTGTATATTACATTATACGTTTATATCAAACATAACAACGTCTTTGTTGACATTGTGACATGCGGGAGAAACCATGGCGAAAGTTGTTTTGTATTAGTTTTCGAAACTAAAGGGCTTGAACCAATATGATTGTGAATTCCCAAATATTGATATTTCAGCATCTGATTTAACGTGTGAGATCTTGGAAAAGTATTATGTGCAAGTTACACACGACTTACATATTTATGAAATTGAAGAAACATGTATTACTTGGTTTTCCTGGAAAATTATGAAGTAAGTAACAAATCAATGTCTTTCATAGGATTACGCTTGGTGATAGGAATATTATTTCAAGGAAATAAATAACTGACATTTATAAAACATGTTATCTTAATGTTTTAGCTGGGAGACCTTAATAGTCAATTATTTTATATAATACGCTGTTCCGGGGTGAAAAATTCCGCTGTGGGATAAAAAATCGTGTTAATATTTTTTTTTAAAAAGACAACGTGATATATTAAAAAGTGTTTGTTACTGTATCTTATATATTCCTGAATCCACGTGAAATTAAGAATATAAAACATAATTTCAGCATAAAGGATAAAAGGTGGAATATGAGCGGAATCACTAAGGCATATTTTGTAGTTTGAACGAGGTACCTCTTTACCTTTTTACCTGGGTAATTGATAATGAGATCGAAGATGGTAGCGTATTTCACCTGGAACTCAACTGCTGGTCAAAAATGCTTCCAATGCTGTCGATATTTGTTAAGTACCTGCCATAAAGCAAATCGAACAGAAATTTTCTACGCCCATTGGGAATTGAATCTCTTCAACAACTAGACCAGAGAGGCGGTAAATCTTCCAAAATAGACAAAAAATACAGAAAAACATTCGTACTTTTATCATTAACCGCCTACATACGTCCCATTGCGGGGCATAAAGCCTTTCTTCAAGCGAGAAACACAGGAGGTGTTGGTAATATCGATGAACTATTTTTAAATTAAATTACTACTGGCCGAACGACAGTCGATTAAGATAGATGTTAAACTGAATCCGAATTAATTGGTAATCATCTGAATTTCCCGCAATGGATTATTGGAATTCTTTATAGATCAGATGATTTATTTTAATAAGTACCGATTTTAATTTATTGGAAACTGGTCTACCGATTTAACACCTGGTCCCACCCTTACGGGCACTACCATGCACTGTTTTACCAGTCTGTCATCGAGATCAAGCACATTTTTTTGGCGGTCGATGTGATCACCTATCACCAAGCACAATTCGTCACTGGACTTTAAAAAACCTGTTCTCACTAGTCCTCCCAGGTAGTATCTAGATCAAGAATAGCTTGAATGACACTGAGCTAAATTATAGCTTATGTGACTACGCTGTGTCCGTCAAAGGCCGAAACCATTTAGATGACGCCGCAAGTCATGCGTGTTAGTTTGGGATTCTGATGTGAATGCTAGGGAACTAGAATTAGGCATCTTCACCGCTGCGCTGTCCCCCTTATCACCACCAAAGGTGTTCAGCGCAACAACTAATCGTGAACCTAGTAAGCTCTCCGACAGCAAAAGGATCCCCTGAACCGGAAGGCCACATCAACCGCAGCCATATGCCGCAAACACCAGCACTTAGTCAACTCTGCAACCTGTACAAAATACCTGGAGAACCTATTCCGAGAAAATATTCCGGAAGTTACTTCGTTCCTACCTACGGTACACAATCCGTTGGTGAACCTTACACCTTACACCAACTTGGTGGTCGTCAAGTGCATTCAGTGAGGAGACTCCCCAGCCCGTATCGTTTATCAATAAATATTTATAGTAAATAATTTTAGATTGTTACAACACATGAAGGGTCGCCGGTCGTGGCGCTATGAACTTAAAGTTAATAAATAGCTACAAAATTTTATTTATTACGAATTCAATACATTCATCTAAACAATTATAAGCCTTGTCATAATTTCACAGCTGACTCACTTATCGGGAACTTTTATTATAAGGTGATAAAATCTGTTCGTGATGTTTAAAATACCTACAAAATTATGGTTAAATTATAAAAAAAGTTGTTGTTGTATACATAATACATAGAAATAAATCGGATCTTACCTAGATCGCATCTAAATTTAATGTCGTTTTGAGATCATAGAACAGGAAACCTGCTTTAATATTTATCAAACATCAAATAAAGAATAATGCTTTCATTTAACAGGCTGTGGGAATAAAATTAATCCAAGGTTGATTTGACTAATATCTGTACAACGTGCTGAATTGGAATCCACCAAAGCTACGAATAGCTGAGATAATTCCTTTTGTAACAAGTATATTGTTTGGCATCTTGCATGTTGTTTAAAGGCATGTCTAAAAGGAGCAAAATATTAAGCACAAAGAAATTATGTAGGCCAACGCTCATATTTTCTTTGAAACTCATAAACCAAAACCACACTCAAAGAACGTGAGTTAAAATTGCAGGAAACTTCCTTTCTAAGGTTCTTATGCAAGTTATGTTATCGACTAACACATTTTTTTACTTAGGCGTCTTCACGGTGGTTGTCGAAATTTATTTTAAACTCAAACTAGAGGCATTGGACAAGTTCTGTGATTTCTGCTGATAGCGGATGGCGGTTTTTGAATGGGTAAATATATCTTGCAATAGCATTATCAATAAGTATCTTATATTTAGAATCTTGCGAAGTCTCATATAAAGTATTGAATCAGCCAACTTCAAAAGAGCTTATAAAATGTCATACAAAGGCTTTCAAGACCCTATTTTCGCAAACAAGACAATCTGGAAAAGTGCTACGCCACGTCGCAACTTACAGAAACATAGAAATCAGACTATATTAAATTTATACCACTGTTTGTCAGGTTAAGAGCAAGAATCAAAAATATGATCAGCATCATGATATTATAATGACATTTGGCTAGCGAGATATGAGTGGATGAATACGGTTGCACTTGATATTCGATGTTTTCTCAATTTGACTACCACCGATGTCTCCTCAATTTGACTACCAGATTTACGAATATTATTTTGTACCTAAATCAGAATAAGAGTACAAAAATCAATTATAGGGTTAACAAATATTCCATCTCCCTTTGCTATAAGGTCGTAGTTTTGTCATTAAAGGTAAATAGACATTTTAATGTATATTGTGCCGCCATTTGTAAAATTTCTGCTGAGCCCAATGTTTGACTGGTAGAGAACGACTTTAGTTGTCCACCATAAATACAATTTTACGGCCATTCAAGTTAAACTTTTAATTAAATAAATGTCAAATAAAAAAATAAAAAATTCTGTTACTAGCGTAGCGTGAATCTTCATCAAATCTGTTGTGAAGTCTTCTGAGGGATCTTACCAAACGTGCGCCACGTTGCCTATTTGATCAGATTGTTCTCCCACTCAACACAGGGAATAACGCCCTACAATACGTTTCCTGATTTTGAGAACCTTTCTCCGCCATCGTTAGTCCAGACAGTAGTTTGGCGACATCTGGAATATCGCAATACACTATGAGAGCAAGAAGTTTTTAACTAGTCCACGTATTTCCTTCTTCATATAATAATGAGCTCTTTAAATAAGTGCATGAAAGGTTCACTTTGGGACGGGAAGGTGGAGGTAGTTAGGATAGAATGCCCTGTGCTGTACAATCTATTCTCGAATTTAGATAAAATATTTAATGAAGCAGATGGAATTTTTAATACGAATAATTTTCTAAATGATGACCCTAAAAACTGAAAAATTCGTTTACATTTTATTAACTGAAAAGATTAATTCTTTTATGTTAATAAAATGTAGACGAATTTTTGCATGCGATATTTTTTTCCATAAAATTCTGTCACAGATCTGATTAAACCTGACTTAGACCTAAAGGACATATTTGTAAAAAAATACCGGTCTCGGTATTGTATTAAATTTTTAGTAAAAACGTTATTCAAAAAACCATTATTTATGTGTATTCACTATTAAAGTAAATAAAGAAGAACCAGAGATAAAGTAAATTTATTATATATTTTTGCTAATTAATATATACGTTGGATAATAAATAAACTGTAATACATATGATTCACTTTCTCATGAAAGTAAATTTTTATTTTGTTACAAAGGCAAAAAGCATATGTTTCGTCTACTTGAAAATATGGGGGCTTGTATCTTAATAAGGGTTCCGCAGCCTAATTGTAAGATAGAACCTGTATTCCGTTCCTTATCCACTGCATGTGTATAGATAGATGCTGAGAGGAGACCTTTTTGATACTTTACATTTTTCTTCACTTCAATCGATGTATACATCAAATTACAAAAAAATAAATATTTTTTCTTTGTTGATAAAGCAAAGCGACAAAAAAAATACTTACAAATTTGTCGTGTTAGACTCATACTTGACTGGTTTTTAAGTGGTTTCAAATTGCATTTATGCATTGAAATGGGAAATTGCATTTATATACGCTCGACTTCAAAAGAATAAGCTGCCTAGTATTGTTCTTTGAAGCCTAGTGGAAATATATTTATTATAAAAATATATTTTCATGTCGAGTTTTTATTTCGATTCGAATGACTTCAAGTATAAGAAGTGTTTTATCATATATTCATAATTATAAATAATTCGATAACATAAAACAAATACAATTTTATAAAAGGATAACCTTGTACCAGCGAAGTTAAATTTAATTTTAAATGTGACATCAGACTAGAGATGGCTGATGGGACGTGCCAAATAAATATTCTCTCAAGCTGGATACAGGCTCCGGGTGGGTCGGTAAGAATAAACAGCTGGCAAGTCAATTACTCAGTGCCCTCAGAAGTCAGGATTCCAATTTCAAAATGGTCTGCCCGTTTTGAAATTGGAATCCAGACTTGTGAGGGCGGTGGATTGGCTGTAATGAACTGTTTGTTCATTACAGCCAATACTCTCGAGACATTGAAGTTTTGGATATACTTATTACTTATTTATATATGTTGCAGTATTAATTCATATAACGTTTATACTAACTAAATTAGTATCCATCGTACAAGCTCACCATGCTTTATTTTGGTTACTGATCTAATGTAATTATTTTTATTTTATTATTTTTGTAAGTATTTTATTTATTTCATCTTCATCCAAGGTTGCTTGGAATAGATTGCAACAGCAGGCAATATTTTCTTGTAGGGTTATTGTATTTGTGTGCAATAAGGAATATTTGTATTTATAAGGAATATTTTTTATTAGATTGATATTGAAAGAAGTTCTATATTTTATCCATATATTTATTTCTGATACTATAAAGTTTCATTATAAGGTTAAAAAAAATAAGAAAACACGAGAAAGCTCTTTTTGAACGACTGCTATAGTGAAAACCGACGCGGGTGATATTCTTTATAATTACGAGGTTAAAATGGCTCCAAGGCGATAAGGGAAATATTTCTAGTTTCAGATTGAGGCTAGCATCTAGTTTATAGATTTTTGTGTTTGAACGTAACATCTAGACTATGTTCTTAACATCTGACCTTCACTAAATATGCTAATAATACCTGTTTTTTACATTCTTGGCGAAATTATAATTATCAATCCTCAGAAGTAGACATATCCAGTAAAAATTACGAAAAATAAAAGGGCAAAGAAACACTTTTAAATAATCTAACTTCAATAACATTTAAAATTATTAGTTTTCGGTATCTCTGTCTACTTAGCCAGATGTCTGGGGTTTGAATTACACGTGCTATTTTTCATTACATGAATTTTTTTCTTCTTATATGATTTCGCATGTGAAATTTCATAGGAAATGTTTTTCTCAGTGGCTCAATGTAACTCTTGCTACTCTTTGTTTCGTAATGAAATATTAATAATGGCGAGTGATTGTTAATTTGCGGCACATCGCATTCAATAATGAAGTGCGAAATCATTGCGAATGATAAATCTACTATTCAATGAAATTAATGAAATCTGTATTTTATCGAAATATGAATTATAGCAGTCTTAGTGAACATAGCAGTAACACATCTTAGGAGATGTGACGATTGTAAATAATATCAAATGATATTTCACACGCTATATATGATGTTATCCATGCCTACTACGAATACCGATAGGAGCAGATATTTCAATAATGAGTACGATTATTTGTTTAATAATTGTATTTCTGAACTTTTATATACATATTACTATCTATATATCTTCGTTATCTAGTATCCCTAACATAAGATCTTTACGATGCTTACTTTGGGCTTGGTAACAGGTGTGATTGTGAAAAAATATAAATATTATTACTATTTATATTTGTTCATTTTTTACTAATATTTTTCTTTCTCTCTTATTTTTTAAGGTGCCTCGTCCCGTAAGTACATTAGAGGAAATGTTAGGGTGTAAGTCTGGAAAACAAAGATAGGTCTGGAAAACTTGATTGATTTAAATTAATATATTTTGTGTTTCTTTTATGAGGATAGGAAAATAAATCATGCTCCAAAACTGTACTGAACAATTACATTGATTTTGAATTGCAAAAATTAGGTACTTGTGCATCTGCGTTTCTTCCTGTCTTTACTTGTTACGGATGTAGCTTTTGCCAATTGTCTTAACAACAACTGGACATATCTTCATACAAAATAGGTAAATAGTTATTTATATTGGAACAGCTTAATAGCTAATAGATATAAGTACCTACGTATATATGACTTTGGTGGTAATAAGAACACACTCAAAACGATAGACTTTTCAAAATACAGAGCACGTTTACGTCCTCTGCGCCATAGTACTTGTCTCACCCTCGCATACTCATCCGTAACGCTTACACCTGTAACATTCCCCCCCCCCCCCCCCTCTCAACGACTCTTGCTGCCTGCTCTCTACCCTCTGCAACACACTATCACATCATATACTCCTCCCAGTCTACCTAAATACCTAAAATACATATCTCTATATCAAATAATACCTATATTAAGCCGTACCACAATATCAGACTGTGTACTTTTATTTAATATTATATTTATATACTAAAATTGGCCAAGCTAGTGATCATCTAGTAATGGTAGGACTCTAGTTGTGACGCAGATAACCCAAAGTTCTTTTATGAGGTATGTGAAGCTTACTTTAGTAACTGAATGGGCATGTAAGATAAGGATAAATTAAAAGAATTAAATAATAAAAGATATAAGGTATTTAGAAAAGTTCAATAATAATAAATAGTTAAAGTTAAGATAATTTAAATTTAGATATTCCTATATTTCTTGTAGAATGACAGGTATGGGAATCTAGTAATAGTGATTGTTTATAAAGGAGGAGATTAGGATATATAATTGAAAGCTACTGTTGTCTCCGCAACCATACTTGGATATTATGGGTCAATACTACAAACTATCCTTTAGTTGCGGGTGCCTTACGAGCTCCAACCGCCGCCCCAAGGCGAGTGAAAGCCAACCATAGATTGCCTTCCCCTGAAGTAATATTTATGTTTTGGAATTTGAAGCGCCCGAAGGCTTGTATGCAACAGAATATCTCTGAGCACAAAAGTAGGTCAATTAGTACATGAATGTAACCGCACTCTAAGTATCCAGATTTGTTTATAATAAGTTTCCTAATGATGTTGCTGATAAGCATAGCTAGAAATACATTAGCAAACATGCCACCAATACAATAGTATCAATACTAATATGCTAAGGGTGGATCAACTTCTGTACCTCTACGTGGGATATTTATCCAGAGGTTTCCACGCATTCAGAGTAAATCAGACCCAATAGCCAAATTAGTATAACCGATGAACGATAAAATAGTATAACGAAACAAAAAAATTATAAATTTGCCGTTTCATGAGGATAATAATGCCAATCACCTGTACGAAAATCTTTTTAAATTAATAAGAACTGAATTTGATTCAGTTTTCACTGAAAAGACTGTAACAATAAATCCATTTAAAAGTAAATTCAGTGATTGGGCCACTCCCGGCATCTATAAAAGTAGAAATAAACTGTATGACTTATATGATCTTAAATCAAACGCTAGTGATAATAAATTCCATGAATACGTTAAAAAATATTCCAAAATATTTAAGAAGGTTTGTAACAATGCAAAAGCTATATTCTTGCGTAATAAAATTATTAATTCTAAAAGTAAAATTAAAGCCACTTGGAATATTATTAATAAAGAGACTTGCAAACTTAAATCAGAAGATAAAGAGTTCTGTTTAAAATTTAATAATATTATTGCTACAACAGATAAGGATGTGGCTGACGGTTTTGAATCTTTCTTTTCTAATATAGCTGCCACAACCACAAAACATTTAAATTCTAGTACTGATCATGCCATATCATTACTTGAGTCAAGTATTGAGATATGTAAAAGTACATTTAACTTTACTTACATAACTCCAATAGACATTTTTAAAAACTTTAAACAAATTAACATTAAAAGAACAAAAGATCTATGGGGCATATCAACAGACCTTCTTAAAATAATAATAAACAAAATATCACCTTACTTAGCATTTATATTCAATAAATGTATTGATGAAGGGCAGTTCCCTGATCTAATGAAATATAGTAAAATCATCCCACTATTTAAAGCAGGTAATAAGAGTGATCCATCAAACTTCCGGCCAATTTCAATCCTACCTGCTCTAAGTAAAATTTTTGAAAAAATTATATTTCATCAGTTGCTGTTACACTTTAACTTTAACAAATTATTCCATGAAAAGCAATTTGGTTTTACTAAAAATAGAAATACTACGGATGCAGGGGTCGCACTCATCAAACATATATTTGATGCATGGGAAAATAAGCAAGATGCTATAGGTATATTCTGTGATCTATCAAAAGCGTTTGATTGTGTGGATCATCAGATTCTATTAGTAAAATTGAAACATTATGGTGCTTCAGATAATTCGCTACGCCTTATAGAATCGTATCTTACTGGTCGAATACAAAAAGTTAACATAAATGGCACTAATTCTTCCGGCGCGCCTCTGTATATGGGAGTGCCCCAGGGCTCCATATTGGGCCCCTTATTATTTCTAATTTACATTAATGACCTGCCTTATTTTGCTAAAGACCTCTGTGAAATAGTTTTGTTTGCTGATGACACTTCTTTGATTTTCAAAACCGACAGACGCAAGGACGTATCTGACGAGGTAAATAGTACTCTTTCTCAAGTCCTACACTGGTTCACGGCTAATAATCTTGTTTTAAACTCTAAGAAAACCAAGTGTATTAAATTTAGTATGCCTAATGTAAGGCGGGTCAATATTTGTATTAAGATAAATGAGGAACCAATAGAAATAATTAATTCTACAACATTTCTTGGAATTACTATAGATTCCAAACTACAATGGGGCCCACATATTACGGCTCTGGCAGGAAGATTAAGTTCAGCTGCGCATGCAGTTCGAAAAATAAGACGGCTTACTGATGTGGAAACGGCGAGATTAGTTTATTTCAGCTATTTTCACAGCTTAATGTCGTATGGTCTACTGTTGTGGGGCTCCGCTGCTGACATACAGACGATCTTTGTACTTCAAAAGAGAGCCATTCGTGCAATATACAACCTTAGACCACGTGACTCGCTAAAAGAATTATTTAAGGAAATTAACATACTAACCGTGGCGTCTCAATACATTTTTGATTGTATTATGTATGTACGTAAATACAGTGGTTCTTTTCTTAGAAATTCAGACTGCCATAGCTTCAACACCAGAAATAAGCATAAGCTCGCCTTTCCAAGCCACAGACTGCATAAGACCGGTAATTGTTTTATAGAAATAAGTATAAAAATGTACAATATGATACCACAAAGTTTTATTGAATTGCCTCTGCATAAATTTAAGTCAACTATTAAAAGTTGTTTGATGAAAAAGGGGTATTACAAGGTAGAAGATTATTTTAAAGATAAAAATTTGTGGCCACTATAATTTGCTTCTCTGCACTTATTTATTATATTTTGCAATATTTAGAAATATATTTTTTAATGCACTGTAAAACAAAACATGTATATGTTTAAAATACTAATACATAATGACATAATTGATTTGTAAATGTCATTATAAATACTAAAGGCTGAGAGTTTCTTGCGCCGCTTCTTCTCTGCAGCTACTAATTCGTCGAAGCGGTAGTAGGGTTGATTGGGAATATGCATACTAGTGTTATTTTTAATTTTAAAATAAGTATTATTTTAAAATTAAAACTAACAATTTATTTAGTACATATTGAAATACTATAACTGGGACAATTAGTAAATGCCCGGTTGATACCCAGTAAAATTATGAGTATTGCCTTTATAATTATATTTATTTATTTTCTTATACATATTCCCTGTTGTGACGATTTAAAAGAGCTTAGTAAATAAGTCTATTTAAATAAAGTTATTTTTGACTTTGACTTTGACTTTTGATGATAATTGTAGCCCTACCTAAATCCTTATAGTAGTGGTCAATGTCAATAAGCCAATGAGTGGTTCAACTTTGAACCTCCGTGTGAGATATTTATCCAGGGTTTCCACGCATTCCGTAAGTTTATCAGATCCTGTCAATAAGCCAATGAGTGGTCCAACTTTGAACCTCCGTGTGAGATATTTATCCAGGGTTTCCACGCATTTAGTAAGTGATTCGGACGCATCTGTCAGATTAACGTTGATAAACAGTAGAACGTATAAGTGAGGGTGTTCCTTACACCGGCGCATTCACGTTTATAAATATGTCGGCAAGGTTAGCATCACTAACCGGCAGACAGAATAACGTAGTGTTTTGGTGATTGGTAGATTGTAGTAGATCAGTGTGCATGATTTCAAATGTAAATCAGCAGTCCTTATCATGCTGTTATATAGCAATTTGACTTAAGTATGAATTATCTGGTACTTATTGTAGACCATCCATAGGACAGGGACGCAAAATGTTTTCACCTTGCAAATATATTCGTAAGGAGATATAACCTTAATTATGGTAAGTTATTGATATCGGGGTGTTTAATTCACCAAATGGTTTTGTAATATTGTGCAACCATTATTTCGGTGCGTTCGTAAGAAAATAATATATAGACTAATCACAACCTCATAATCGTATACCTAAGCTCACTAACATCATCCTAGTCAGTAGTCATACATTCAATAATATAACCCATGAGTGAGTAACCGCAAAATGGTTTAAAATAAATAAGCAGGAAAACGGAAAATAAGTTAATTATAGAAGTAAAATATTTGTAAATATTAGTTACGTAATTAGAAGTTATTACTTGGCTGAAAAAGAAATACAATTAGTAATAAAAATTAATAAAGATTAAATTTAAGTTAATAATATTAAGATTTTATATAACTGCCATCTGCAATTCCTGGAAGACAAGACACATGACAAATTATATTTTAAAGTGACAGTCCGTAACCGCCCGTAGTCCGACTGCCGGTAATGACGCATTACTTATAATTTCTGAAATATAAACCAGATTAACACACAATACATCTTAAACTGCCTTGTCCTGCTACACGGCTCCACCTGATGTGTCCTCTCCTAACAAATACCTGGTTAGAGAAACAATTGCGACGGAGAATCCGATGCTCGCGCTCGACGCCATCGCTCCCCGTCTGTGCCCCAAGCCAAAGTGTCGCCCCCCGAAACGTCTCGAATCCTCGCCGCCAGCGCTCATTACGTTTCACTTCCTGATATTAACCGTCCAAATACGAAATTAGAACCGAAACCGTTTTTAGTATGAAGTCCTTTGATTTTACTCATGTTTGAAAATCTCCTTAATTTTTCTTCTCATCATGGTTCCAAACCTCGACACTAGACGGCGCCCTCTACTCCCATCTCCTCCCTCTGTATGAGCAATCGATTATACTCAATAATCGAATAATCGAATATATTGTAATAAAAAAGAACAAATAAATTAAATAAATGTGACATAATTTTGTTGTTATTTTTCCATAATAATAATTATTATATTATGATTCATTTATTTTCCTTAAAGTATATAGCATCGGAGATCTCCCCAATATGACAATGCTTTATTTCTGAAGAAGCTCCCAACGACGAAACTAGTTGGCATCGACGCGCTTCCACTCCTATATATATATAGGGAATTAAATACAAATATTGAAAATAATGTTTCGATTATGAATCAAATAAATTTCCTTTTTTCTTTTTTAATTATTTTCCTGAGCGTAGACCTCCGTTCCGTCACACACCTAATACCGCTGTTGTCAGCCTACATGCGTAATTGCCCATGACAGTTAAAAAGTTCTGCATGGACACTACCTCAAGGCCACTGATTTGATAGGAAGTAACCACTCCACCATGTCTTTCCATCTATCAAGTTTCGTCCGTAGTCCAGTCAATATTTTTATGGATATTTATTTTGACAAGTTGACATTTATTCTATTTAAAATCTGTTAAAACTTCATAAAGATTATCCGGGCTAATTATAAGGATCTTCAATTGAAAGGTCGGCACTTAGTAAATCTTCTTCAAAAAGTTGTCATATACAAACTTTGAGAAAGTAAGCATTATCAAAAATCTTGGTTCTATTTTTGGCTCAATGGACATCTCGCAGTCTCAATTAATATGGAAGGAAAAGTATTAACCTTTTAAATGATCCTCTTATTTAGTGTAAGTCTATAAACATATAGATAGATATACACTGACATTTTAGAGCGGAACAATGTTCCTTATTTCATTTTTACTGGTAACATATTCTCCTAAAAAAATTTATGTGATCAAGATATAAATTTTTATTATTTTATTATATACTGGTATAAACCTTCTACGTATGTAGCTTTTATTATTTCCAAGAATACAATCATCATCGTAAATAGCTCTTATTCGTCCCTACCGAGGAAACAATAGATTCAAAATTTAAATTACTTTTTCTAACAATTTATTTTGGTTTTGGATTACACGAACTACACCTTAATAAACTTTGGTCGAAGTGAGCTTTCTAGGTCAGAAGTTTCATAACAAACATCTATTAATTTCTGATTTACTTGGTATTGACTTTTACAGATAATTAAATATTACAAGTATGTCAAACTCACGATGTTTTAAGTTTTTAATAATAACATAATCCATAACGATCAAACTTAGAAGTCTGCTAAGGAGATTAAATATCTGTAGAAATTTAATCGTAATTATCGTTCTGAAACAATGTTAATTTAACAAAATCCAGGTCTGGTCTTGCGAAGAATAGTTATTTAATTGAATGAGTACCTCCTCGATGCTCTGGATAATGCAGCGTCTCGCTATGCGTATAATTGGTGTTGCACTGGTAAAGAACAGCTTAAAACCTTTTTGAATTACGTCGCAATGTAGCTTCACTTAGAGCCTATTTTCGGTTGTACCATGGGCTCTGCTCTGTAAAGCTTTCTAATATCTCTCTCCTTTTCCTATTCAGGAGCACGCGTATTGGTCTACGGAGTCGCTCCTTGACTATCACCGTGTCTACTTTACGTGGGTAGAGATTTCGAGACTCCTTTCTATGACGTATTTCCTCCTTCTTACAACATAGGTTACTTAAAAAGACGTGAGAAATGGCACTTTATGGGCCGCCAAAGTGGAGGTGGCTAGGGCAGTATGTCGCATGCTACGCCACAGTATCGAGTCATTTCCTAAGCTTATAATAATAACATAATCCATAACGATTAAACTTGGAAGTCTGTTAAGGCGATTAATGGTTGGTGTAGGTTTTAAAATCTATTAAATGGTTAATATGTATCGTGGTTTAAAAGACCACTATTATTTGCAGTATAAATAGGTATTAATATTATTAAACAAGCACCAATTGTTGCCTATCTTGAAGATGACATTCAGTAATGGGCTTCCGGAAAATATCATTATTTAATGACGACTTTTACATTTATCGTTGAAATGTACAGCAATATATATTTATGAGAGCGTAAATTATAACAACTTAGCGTTAAAGATTGTAATATAATTACATAGAATAATTGGTTTTTAATTTTTTTGTCAGAAACTATTTGTTTAGGCGAAAGTTAATAGTATCTTAGAATATTATTTATATTATCTTTTAAATTTTTACATTTATTTTCAGATTGGCTGGCGGACGACGAATGCTTGGTTAGCTGGCAATCCAGCATGCAAGTTCTTTTTGGTGCTCCGAGCATTTGGACTGTACCTATCATCGAATATTCTCGTCTGCATATCACTTGACAGGTAATTAAACAAAGCTTGGTCTTTAGAACTATTGTATAATAAAAATCCTAATATAACTGTTGCCTTCATGAGTACTAAGTCCATATTCATGTAATACTAGCTAACATGGTGAACTTTTTATCACTTACAACCTGTCTCTATATATCAATAGTAATCCCAAGTAGCGGTGGAACACATGACGATTTTAAATAAACAATTACGTACTGAATTTTGTTTTTTAAAGTTTTTTTTTATGATTTTCCCTATTATTTTTATTTTTAAACCACTGTTGATATAAAGCTAACAAAATACTATAAAAAATATTCAAATCGGTGAAAGCTTTGAGTTCTAGCGTAACTAACAAGAGCTCATCATTTTTATATAAAAAGATTTTCATATTTGTATATATATTTAATCATATGTTTTATGGAACATGAAATAAAATTAAATAATAATTAAGTAAATATAAAAGTAAAGAAAACTTCATTTTGGCTACTAGATAAAGGATAACATACTTATTGTTGATAATAAAGTAATTGCATACTGAAACACAAAAAATATTGATTTTGATATTTTTTTTTATTTAGAATCTTAGCTTCCAGTTAAATAAACAGGGGTATGCACTGTCTATTACGTGGTGATTTCATGTTCAGAAATAATTCTAAATAAGGTTATTCTTTTCAAACGCCCAAACGTAAATTCATGATTTATTTAAATAATATTTTCTCCAACTTTCTTTACAATATTGGGTAAAATTTAGATATAAAATATTGAGACTTGATAACTGCAGACTTTGGAATGAAATCATTTTTATTAAACTTGGAAAGAAGTGTGCGTGTGAGGGAGATGTCAATTTTTAATTAAAGAAAGTATTTCTGACGCAGAAAATATTTCAACGGCGAAAGGAAAATTGCAAAGCTCTTTCGTTCAAATATTCTTTGTGTATCTTTACGAAATATATTTACATGCTGTACAAAATTCAATCCTATAGAAACCCTGACATGGATGAAAATTATAATTCTACACAGATAAACTCTTCGTTAGCATACTTCATCGGGCTAGCAATATATATTTATATTTTAAGTATTTATTCAATTCGAAGTTACTAACTTTGAACATCTGAAGACGGTTAGAATACTTGCGCCAGCAATTCGAAATATTCTTCCTCATACATATCTTCTTTTTTTGTAATCTTCAAAATTTCAGGTATTAATGTTTCGTTGTTTATTTAATTGTCAAAATGTTTGTTAAAGACATAATTATGCTTAATTATGCATGACATAAAAAGTAACGTCAATATCAAATTAAGTACTTTATTAAAAACATTTACCATAGTATAATAGAATATGTCTCAACCCGCGCTATTCATTTATCTTCTGGGTCAGCCTCAAATAACACGGATCAAAAGATATTACAATGATATTGATGCTTAAGTTAACGTGAATCTTATCGATGCCAATAAAAGTGACGATGTGAATTTTTCGGCGTGATTCTCGATAATATTTTATGATTAAATTTAAATAATCGTTGATAAATTTTCACAATAATCTACTTTTGTAATACTCAGTTTGAGATTCAACTGATTTGTTTCCAAAGTAATTTCTACAATGAGTTTTTCGTCTAAATCTTGACATAACAACGCATGACTATCAACATCAGCTTACATTCTTCCTTCTGGTGGCTCCAAGTTGAACGAAACACAGAAGAAGCACTATTACACCAAAAAGTTGGTTTAATGCGAGTTATTGGGCAAAAGCGGCTGCTGGTACAATCACGACCAATGACTTGACATTCCTTTCAAAGCACGCAGGAGCTCAAGATAATATTTTGATTGAATCGATCTATCATGGCGAATAGTTTTCGAACCTAACACATCTTTATTTTTGCAATAGAAATATTAAATAGGGAAAACGAAAGACTTAATTTCATATTCAATCAAAATATTTAGAAACTTTTGAGACATGTAAATGGGCCGAGAATTTACAGCGAAGCTTCCCGGCCCGCAACCATGTATCGACTGTTATTGTTGAGGTGCGGACCAGGAGCTAATCTTTATTTAAAGCTTCTAGTTTTCACACACAAAGCAATCAAGCCACCTGCTATAGCGCTTACTGGGATTTGAGCCCACTCTTCCACTGGGAGTCGGGAGATTGTTTTTTAGACTTTCTCCTCACCCATCTAGGCGAATTTAACTCCTGGACGAGTTTAGGGAAAGTTCGAAAGTTCCCTAGTTAGAAACTCGAACGTAATGCGAAATATTTCGAATAAGGCTTGTTCTTGATTTTGGTTTTGGCATCTTGCCGACGAATAAGTTAGCGACTAGTGCCCCCAGATACACTTATCTCAGCATCCACGCAACGTTTGACTTTTTTATCAACATAAGTTAGTATACAAATTTCTTCCATATAGTAAATGTGAAAAAGAGACGTTAAAATTATAATCGCCGGTGAACACTACAATTGAAAAGTCAAAACCATACTACTAGCTTTCAATCGCTTGTTTTCGTAAAGATGTTAAAGGAAACATCGACACTAGAGTGATTAAATTATTTTTTTCTTCGAAGTCAGTAGCTAGATATGCAAAGCAGCAAAAAATCCACGTTTTGAGGATATTTAATATTCATATCTTTTAATAAATATTTATGAATAAAAGGAAAACATAAACCTGTCAATAGTAGCCATGGAAGTCTTGGCATGGTAGCACAACGTTTGTATGGAAGAAAACCGTAGTGTTTCCTCTAAAATAGTTATAGGATTCTATATTATAAAATATTGACTGACTTGTTTAGTCTAACTAGTGAGCAGCACAGAGTACTTTATATTATATGTGAGCAGAACAGGCTCGATAAAGGTCGGGAACCTATAAGAAAGTTGTGTGGAAATTTGTAGGTTTAGATTAATATATAAGTAAACTTCGCGTTACCCCTTTTTGTCAAATAACGAAATTCTCCGAAACAATTCGTTTGCCAATAAACTTGAGTTCGAGATAGTTTTGAAGAAATGGCTTTTATAATTTAGTGACTCCTCGCCGTAAAGCGTCTTTAATCAAATTCCTCATTCTTTATCTGGATAATAAAAGGCTGGCGAAGAGGGTGTGGTCTCTTATGGACTTTGAGTTCCGTATTAGTAATATAGTAAAGCTAATTTAAGGGAGTCCATGGTGTGGCTGAGTTGTAGGCTTGTTTAAAACTAATATTAGCTTAATTAACCCATCATGTTTTTTACATTTAAAAGTATTTTTAGTTAAAGATTCCTTTTTACCAATGAAAGCAATAAAAAGATTACATACTTAACAAAAACTACAGTTTATTACAAGAAACTGAACAGTTAACACAATTAATTGAACGTTTTCTCTATATCTTAGTATGACACAGCGTACGTTTTAAATTGAAACTTATTTAGTTATAGCATAACAGCTATAATTATACGTGTTATAATTTTTGGTGAACCTATATTTTAATACGTTTATGAAATGTGGCATTTGATTATGACTCGAAAGCGAATTGTAATGAAATTCTGACACGCGTCGGAGGTTATTATTCTGTTATTGTCTCATTCCTTACAATAGAATCATATATTGAACGCTAGGTACTCGTTTATATTTTATATGTAGCCGGAATATGAAGTAACGAAGACTATTTTACATTTAAATTTAAATATTACTTTAACGTTAATATATTGTGCCTTTTAATGAAGCGCTACAATACTTAGAACTTTAAAAGATTCTATTACATTCAGGGCTGTTCATTAATTAAAAAATGTTTAATATAATATCGTACTTTAAATAGTATTGCGTAGTTTATTCTAAAATTATAGTAAAAGAAAATCTATCTTCACCCTTAGAACAAATGTTAGAATATTTCACTGCCTTTACACAAGGTATACAAGCTGCATATTTATATTACTTTCTTTAAAACTAAAGTTTGAATGTTTAGAAAACATAGAATGTCCTCTTAAGTATAGGGTACGGTGACAAGGCACGACGTGTTTACCGCTAGGCTCTTAACTTCACATCGAGGCAAAGATTACTTCAATTATGGGAGCATTCCGCCACATATGGACCAAATGCCAAGCATAACTAAGCTTGTCAGCCTGGACTTAAGAGCTTGGTCCAAAATTTAATCAGCCTGTATTTGTGACCGCAGTGTGAGGTTTTGACTTTAAAATCCAGTAAATTAAAGAAGGTAATGGCGTAGCTAAATACGAAAGCGAAAAATATGGTAACAAAAAGTGAAGTACCCATATATCAACAATAGATTTTCTATTGTTGTTAAACGTTGGTTTTAGAAGAAATAAACCAAGGTCTATATAAATTTTCAATAAATACCTAGTTTAAATTTTAATGATGTTTTTTATTACACAAGCTATTAAAGTTAACTTTTTGAAAGTAGCAATCACAATCATCGTCATTACCTACAACTATCTTTCTATATGGGAGAAATACATGTGGATTTTAAGCTATAACATCATTGCCCTTTTTTACGTTGGAAAAACCTTTTATAGGTACCCCGAAGTGATAAGGGGCCACGCCAGGGTTAAGTCGGAGTCCTGCCTAAAAAATCGCAGTGTACCGACTAAAAAACCAACAGTATCCCGGAAGCGGTATGCCATAAAAAGGTGCACGACACGAGGAACTATGTAGGCGTTCGCATGGTGCACCAGCATCGGTGGTCACCGACCTCTACTCCTCCGAGAGATGTCCCCGGGACACGATGGACAGTCCTCACGCTCTGGGGCTGAGTGTATGGTGAATTGTGGGGCCCTATCCCATCACCCACCGCCCCTGACTAAGGCTGGTTCTGCTGGACATAGAGCCAGCATCTCCTGCCCGGTCTTCGCCTGCGGTTCCGGTCAGCTCCCGTTGCGTCCGCTGCCTCGTTCGCGAGCATGACTTGTTCGCAGAAGGAAGCAAATAACATCATTGCCCTGGCGCAACTCAGTTTGGAGCAGTTGCCGGAAGCATAGAGCGAGATAACAAATTTGAATTCTCCATCAAGGGACCAACAATGGCGAGAGTTGCTTTATTTTCGTTATTTCTAACCTATCATCTAACCACTACGTCAACGCGCTCCTCAGTAAGCTATACAGGGATGGGAAGCATTAATATCCTTTGTCTAAGCACCTTTAATAACAAATGATGTCTTGATATTACATGTCGACACCGGAAATTTCAATCGTCGTAAAGGACATTTTGTCGATAATATATATTAGGAATACGTTTTCCGAGTTCTAGCGATTGGTATATTTAACGTAATTCTATCTTTTTAAACAGTACATTATGACTAGGATTTTAAACAGATCTAGATCTGTTTAAAAATTAGGGATGTATATTTAAAATAATTATAAATAGTGAGCGTAAAGTCAAAGTTATTATTATTTATGAGGTTATAATTTCGTTAATGTATTGATTTTTTATACGACATTGTAAATAACCAACTACTAAAACAATGTTTGTTTTTTAGCTATACTGAAACCTAATATTTTGTTCTTTATGACAATTTATGGTATTGATGAGTCTATAGGCGATCGTTATCAATTTACACTAGGTAGGCCATCTGCTTGCTCGGCATTCTATGACATTAATAATAGTTCAAGCAGTAAACTATATTAAGTTGGGAAGGGATAAGTAGCCATTCAGGCTTAATCTACAGCCTACAGCATACTTCTGAACACAGACCTTCTTACACGGGAGAAACAAATGAGAAGTTTGTGTCATAACACCACTGCGCTGGTCCAAAGAGGCTTGGTGGGTGAAAGCGTTGCCGTCACAACCAGGGCCTTGACGCACTGATGATTGACCCATCTAGGGACCTCTTAAAGAGATGTCTGGTTGGACGCGTTAAAGATTAAGTAATCGTCGAAGCGGTGGTATGGTTTGATTTGACGTTTTAAAAGAACTTACTAATTAAGACTATTTTAATTACCTTACAACCTTAAGTTAGCTAAAGCTACTTTATTTCCGAAATCAAAATCAGAACATTCGAACCACATTTAGCTAAATGTTTTATTGTAAGATAAAAGCTATTGAGTTAATCCCGCCATAAATACCGCTTCGATCTACAAATCGACATTGGCTTACACAGGCTGCTACGTTACTTCGTAATTAATTATTCTGTGCAATATTCCGTCCCTTTCGTTAAGTATTAAAACCTTTTATCTCAATTTATACGCATTTTCTCCGCAAAAAGTGACGAGTATTTAATTAAATGATCGTATGTTGCCAACTTATTCGTACAAACGCGTATGTGAAATCAATGAAGAGATTATACATAAACGTAAATTCTGACTACCTTCAAGAGATTTATTAAAGGAAAAGTTTCTCCCTGTGACAAAATATTTTAGCCTCTGTTTAAACGTTTAGGTATGTCTAAACTAATCATTATCATAGTTGGAAAGTTAACGTGGTACTAGTTTTATTAATTTATAAATATATCAGCCTAATATAGTTTCGTACTAACGACAATTTTCAAATTTACATATTTTTTCCAACTTATTAGAAAGTCGAAAAAATCTGTCCTGTCTATGGTTCTTGATACAAATATAAAATGGAACAAATAATGTGGAGAAATTAAATCTCTTTGTAGAATGGACATAATAAATTTTCTTTTATCTTAATACCTAGAATTCTTATAATACCAGCTTATTATTTATTTAGTGATTTTTGTTAAGTTATAGATACGAAGAAATGGTATTAAGTTTATTCGAAGGTACGAAGTTAAAATTTCTATATAACTCAATTCTCCAGTTAACAATGAGGTTTCGAAAAAGGGTTAATTATATTGGAGTGATGTTGAAATACGAGTAAATTCGTTCGTATCGACCATTATATTAGTAATAACTACATAACTTATACAAGTAGAATGATGAGCAAAGGGCCCTTTGCTCAAACATGTAGTGTAGTGAAACCTGCAATCTCAAAATAAAAATAAAAATATTGACATGCTTTTATGGAATGTCTAGATAATAGCACATATACAAGTAGATTAGTAGGCTTATAGTGTTAAAAATTATCAATTGAATTATTCTTTTTCTTAGAAATTTGGATATATAAAAAATATTCAGGTGAATTTTAAAACTACTACAATAAACAAAGTTTTCGATTTATGAATGCTATGAGAGCGGTAAATTGTAGATCACATTTATCTGTCAAATAAACAGTATCAGATATCAAATCAAAATGCTTTGAATACTTAAGTATACTTTAACAAGCAAGTTTAGACTATGAATTCTTTTACATAAAGATGAAAAAGAATTGTTGGAGCTTTCCTTGATATTTGTCCTTAGACTGTAAGGCACAAAGATTCGCCACTTACCCGAAGTGGACTAACATAAATTATACTTTGCTGACGGACTAGTATTAATAGCTGGAATATTTAAGATCTTCTTTCTGACAATATAAAATGTCCTTCCTTCGTCAGCGCCACAAATTTTGGTGACTGCTTTCATAACGCTGATTAAATTAAGGTATTCTGTCCATGACGTAATCTGGCGTCTTGAAATTTTGTAAACATATTTATAATCATAATAATATTTGATCAGACCTCAATTCATAGAAATAAATGATCAAAAGACTACTCTTCTGACCTCTTTATTATTGAGAAGAGGTCTATGTTAAAGCGAGCTATTGGTGATCCTAATTCAACTTGCTATGTGAGAACTCAGGTTATAAGCGGTGCGGAACACAGAAGCCGGCCGTGCGTTCCATTCCCTGAATGTAAATAACAAAAGTTGAAGCAAACTGTTTAGTTTTGATTAGGTATATCAAGCATGCAAGAGTAGTAACGTTTAACGTAACGTAACGTTTGGTTGTCCTCTGATAAAAATAGACAACTTTCTCTGAAAAAACTGTGGGTTGATTCAATACGTAGCAAAATACAAAAGAGTTTATCGGTGCCCGCGTAGGTAGATAGTCATGATTCTGAACTCCAAGCAAGCCAATTGATTGGTTTGAGGATTTTCAATCCATGAAGAATATTTTTATTTATTTAACAATATATGTACACACAAAGACAATTAAAAGAACAGACAGAATATCAGAGAATTGTACAAAGGTACTGTTTATTTCTATAAGAAATCTTCCAGCAGCCTTATATATGGGAAAAGTGACATCGAAAGGTACAGGGGCATGTAGCAATACTAATATAATTAAACATATAAAAATTTATATATATCATATTTACCCATACATACATGCATCCGTATATATATATATATATATATATATATACGCATCTACGCACCCTTCTTTATAGAAGGGTGCGTAAAGAGAGAGAGAGAATATCCTATCCTCCAAGTCCATTGAGTTTGCATGCTCTCAAGATATTGTAAATATGCAATGTTGTTCAGAAATGCTTGCCATTTTGGCGACATAAAGTCAGCTTTTGCCCAGAGGATACCTCTTACGCATCAATCCACCACAAGCTCAACGCTTGATTATAGATGCACTAGGAACACCTATTAAAACTCGGTTGTTACTTCACTGTCCCTAGCGGGGTGACAAAAATTCGCCAGCCTACCCCTACAATAATTATATTAGAGTTGCCTGGAAATGGCTGTAAAAGGACAACATAAATCAAATTCCCAGAATTGTTTTTATTGGTTTCCGAAACCATTTAAAAATGCTTCTTCATAACCTTAAACCTTTCGCAGACAATTTATATTTTCATAAAAAAATTTGTTACAGATTTTTCGCCATTATCTATCCACTTCGTTTGGCAATCGCTAGAAAGAGAAGTAAGACTATGCTGTATATTGCGTGGATAATGGCACTTTTATGTAGTCTACCACAGGTAAGATTATCATATTTTTTTAATTCTCATGTGCATGTTCTACGACTTCAAATAACACTAGCTATGTGTTTCTGCACTTATTATGTAAAGATGTTTGGAACTTGTCTCCTATAGAGTAAACATAAAATTTATATTATTTATTACATATAAGTTGTACAGTTGTAGGCAGTAGGTAGACAGGCTTATGAGTCTGTTGTTGACATACGCATATAAATTGAAAGTTTTAATGTTCTTAATTTAGTCTCAAAAGTCTGTAGCTATAAATTAATCTAGTTTTCAAATTACTATTTAATATTGGACCAAAACTAATTACACAGATTTCAAATACAACATGCGCTGTTTATTTGTTTGGATTAAATTTAAAGTTATATTTTACCCCTTGACCGTTTGATAGGATTTTTGATACACACATTTTGTTCAGTGAACAATAAAATTCAATATTATATTCAGTATCATCGTAAATTCAAGATGGCTCCTGCCTCAGAAGAGAGCATTACTTGTTTTTCTACAACTCCTCAATATGGTTATGAAATGAAATGAGTTTGTTTTGTAACAAAATTAAGAATTAATCTTTCCTAATCCAAGATTACAGTTGGTACAAAAAGATGGATTATATAAATCACAAGTTTTTAAAAGTAGAACACAGTACATTAAGTTATGAAATGCAAAAAAAATTGATATGAATTACAATATATATAGTAGGCGCCAAATGGTACCACCTTACTGGTACTAGCTTATTACCATATCACACTCCTCAACAGCTCCGAGAATGGTTCTGCATTGTGATCAGACGTAAAAATAAAAACGATGGACAAACAATCCATAGCCACGGTGATCTCAACGTATTACAAGTCATGAAATATTATCTTTTGTACTGAATTAATGTTCAGATGATGTGAAAAAATATCACGTATTCATGTCGCGTAGAACTTCAAATTGCTCTCAGATAACAAAGGGAGACGAAACATACTAATACACCGAGAAAAAGAAGCTGATTCTGACAAGCAAGCAATAATCAGAAGAGATTGTGGGCATAATGGTTTGAGTACTCTGGTAACAATTAGGAAAACAAAGAAACTGTCTATACGGTTTGAACCAGGAAAGTTCAAAATCTTATATAATCTAGAAGTTTCTCATGCTTCGTCGTTGGATCTTGTTTGTGTAAGCAATTTTGGGCTCGCACCTGAATCAGGTCAACGAGCACATTGTACCTAGAAGCACTAGGCCCCAAAAATCATCATCTTTATTAGGAAGAACTGTGTTCAGGAGAGTAATGTATAAACTTTGGTGTTGTCTATGATGTATGTTGCTGTTTATATACGTGGGGTCAATAGCCTCAAGGTCATTCAAGGTCATTGCAATCTCAATGGAAAATAGTAAAAGTAATCATTATATAACAAAGGAAACTTAAATTTCAAAGAGGACTGAAACCTACCTAAGGTTAATCCGCTTTGAAATTTAAGTTTCCTTTGTCGTATAATGTTCACATCAATGATAGGTTTTGGAGTTTCATATGACAAGGTACTTAGTGTCATGTCATGAGTAGGATCAAAGTTTTGTGTACGAGTACAAGGGAGAAATAAAACAAATATGGATTTATTCGAAAATACGAACTAAATTTGATATTTATTTCATAAAGCAACTGAAAAAAATATATATTTCTAGTCTTGATTTGTGATAACGTTTCTCAATACATCGTTACTTCAAAAATGGATTCAATGAAAAACAGTATTTAATGTTTGCCCTAGTACGGATGCTGTTTTCAGAAAAAATATCTGGTGTAACGCCATTTCAAGAAGTCTTTGAGAGATCAAGGTTATGTTTAGCTCACTCGGCCGATGGGTAAAATTTCCTGTTTATGGTTTCTCATTTTTTCGTTCTCAATTTTGTTCTTTGTACTAAGTAGCCGAATATAACCAAGACAAATCTTTGCGAAACATTATTATATTAATATTTAATAACTGATTTCATGTATAATAATAACATTGTTTGTTATATTTTATTTATTTATTGAGAAACAACCTTAATATATTTCTGTAAAACAGATTTATATTTTCTTTTAAATAAATAGACCCTTAATTCAAAATCAAAATAACTAAATATTAAATAAATAGTATAACAACTGCATATAAACCACATATATATATAAGCAAATACGTGCAGTATAGTCCCTGCGCTTATTTGAATGAATTACAAAAATATTAAACGTGGTCATATTATTGCAGATCAAAATTATCTTAATATATTAGAAATACAAATCCAAAAAATTATTGTCAATGTATTTTTATTTTCATTTTTTATAGTCTATATTAAAAAATATATATATTTATTCTCGGTTCATGTCTAGCTATGGCTAGAGGTACTTACTATTTTATGAGGCTTTGTTGCTACTTTATATAATTACATAAAACTGTATATAATGAAACTGTAGTTGAACGATATGTTAAGGCCACTTCATATAATCGTAACTGCATGTCACATGTATGTATTGGTTTTCTGAAGATCTTCCTTTGACGCACTCATGAAATGAAATGAAATGAAATTTTATTTTAAACAGCTTACTCAAGACCAAGACCAACCGTCGCCGAACTAAGCCGAAGCCTGTATTTCAGCATACAGTGCCTCCATCCTCGGAAGTGCAAAAAACAAAAACTTAAATAATTACAAAGGAATATTCCAATAACAATTTTAATTTACATATGTAACAATAAAATCTACCTTTTTAAGGTCCTCCTTCTTTACTGCGCCAATCCTTTAGTTCCATTAATTATACACCCAGTAAGGCCTCATCCACCGTATCATGCCATACCATACCATACTGTACCATATTATCGGCGTTCTAAACAAAGCTTGTATCTTTATTACGCACTGAGAGACATGAAATAAATTTAAAATAGTTGTTTAAATTGAGGTTTGTATAAAGTTATAGAATTTTAAGCAAGCGGGTAAAGGTCAAACCAAAATTAACACTAGCAATATAAAGAAAACCATTTCATGCGTCTGGTGAGTTCTCATTCTTAAAACATTTTGTATCTTCAGTATGTCAACTCGCCAGAATTGATAATGCCCACAGTTTAACTGTTTAACGTACGAAATAGGAAAGTTATTTTTTGGAATCATGATAACAAGTGTAATAGGTCTAGACAAATACTGAATAAAAAAACAATATCTATTTATATGGTTATAACTACTCATTAAAATCAATAGAAAGATAAAGCCTCTTAAGTTAAGAAGCTTTATTATACGAAAATACCCAAGTATCAACAATTACGATTTTCACATACTTATTTTCTGAACTTAAGCTTAAAATCTTTTTTATTAAGGTGAAATGTACAGATATTATTGTTATCCGAAAAATAAATTATTCAGAATTTCTCAGAGACTATTTTTTATAGTTGGTTGCTAATTGGGAAAGAATCCATCAGGCATAATCCTAAGCTTTTAAGGATCAATTTAAACATATTACGAACTTATACAGCTTGTTGTCAAGGATAAATTAAACGTAGAAAGAATCTTAATTACGTAAGCGATATGGTTTGGAACGTAACAGAGGCAAATTGTACATTGAATGCGAAATAGTTTTGTATAACAATAATATTATTATTTTAATTGAATATTTATTGTACACAACAAAGTTTTAGGAAAACAGGCGTTTGAGGATAAAGATAAATTGTACAAAGGTACTGCTTATTTCTAAATGAAATCTCTCCCAGCAGTACTACCATAGAGAACAGATGACAAGGCGGAATTTTCACGTGAATATCGCTTAAAACTTGCTAAAGAAGAAAAAGGATACACTAATTAATTAAACCAAGGAAATATTGTCATCATCTCCAACACCCATATGTCCCCGCCGAGGGGTTCGGGCCTACCCCAAAGAAAATAAAATGAAGAGAAAGATAAAATCATGTTCCGAACAGCGATAAGTTTTGGCAATCACGGACAGAAGCTGACAGAAATTCCATAGCCTTACTGAACGAATATTAATGGAAAACAATATATAAAAAAACAACATAAATTTGAGGCTGTTATATATAGCTTTCAAATAACAATATTAATAATTGTAATAACTTGAGTAGAGTACAAGAGTTGAACATAAAAATAGCTGGGAAATGAAACAAACAAGTCAATTATGTAACTACTGACACTGGAAATAAATTCCCTCGGCGGACCAAATAGGGTAATTCCAAGTCCTGTATATCGTGATTGATCTGACCACTGTGTGAGATCAGTCAACCGGATTTTAAGGTCACGGCTCAATTCCTGCTTCAAAAGATTGTTTTTTGTCTGACTGGAAATATCCAGTAAATATAAGAATATGTTTTAGTAAAAACTATTTTCTTTATCAAAATATTTTCATATTTCCCTTCCCATTAAAAATATAAGTCGAGAATAACCGAACTTTGTACCTCTAGTTTTGCTTATATTGTCTCTGGCTCTAGAGAATACCCTTCATACGATTATTAATTTATCGTTCTAAAAGTGAATATTGATATTGTTTATACTGGATTAACTAACGCCACCGTTTATTTTAGAATCGGCTGTGATAATCTGTCTTCTTTTAAATTTGTAATCGTTGCTTTTCGTAGCCTAAACATTTAAATTTAATAGGTGTACCATATTTATAACAAAGTTAGATATTTAGATAGCTATTTACGGAATTAACTTTCTTTGTTTTGTTGTCTAAATGCTATTGTTATCCCCGTGATCATAGCACCCATAGACACATGGTATAAATCCCGTAAATAACTATCTCCATGTTAATAATCATGAAAGTTTAAAATAATATAAAGGTAAGCACGTAAAAAACAAAGTCTTGCCAAATTTAATCGAAGTGACATATATAGAAAGAAAACAAAATTCTCGAATTTATAGACGATAAAATTCATAGACGCATTGAAGAAGCAAAATTAATAAGATTTGTGATGTGATGGAAAGTGTGAAAATAACCATTATGTCTACTTATTTATAAATTCATAGTTACATTAAATTATGTAAATAAAGAATTTAGTAATAGGAACTCAATCAAAGTAAACAGAATAATAAGAGATGGGATTAAATGAGAATATTTTTCATAAGTAGCCCAAATGACATGGATTATTTATTCATAAATCATATTTTATTTGTTTCAGAGTTTAGTCTTCCGTGTAATGCGTCATCCAAGAGTTCCTGAATTCCAGCAATGTGTCTCCTTCGAAGCCTTCTCTAGCCAGCGCCAAGAGCTCGCGTACAACGTTTTCTGTCTCTGTGCTATGTACTTCATACCCCTGATGATCATCACGGTGTGTTACGCTTGCATTTTCTACGAGATATCCAAAAACTCCAAGGAAAGTTCAGGTAACTCGTATATTCATTTATTACGTTACTTTCTCATGGTGCGATTCAAAGCTAGCGATACAGACAGTAATCTTGAAAGGAGCGACCAAAATGTTTACTTTTCTTGGTAAGGTTGGTACACATTGTTAATTTTGTCATCAAATACTGATATTATATTATATAATTTTCAGCTCACCTTTTCAACTGCTACTTAATAGTCAGAGATAAATATCTAGTTTTCAGGTATTATATAGATAATAAAAATCACGACCAGACACAAAAAATAAGGGAACAGAAAACTATTTATTTTTATTTATATTCATAATTATTTAATTATCGTATTAAAAATACTTTAACATAAATAAGATATTAAAGACAAATATCCATTAATTATGTAACATTTTTAACTTATTAGACATATTCTCGCCCATCTACCGCAATGTCTCAATAGGGAAATCTTTAATATACGTGTGTGCTACCAGTGATGACTGTGTAACCAATAGATTAGATAAGATAGGATACTGTTTATTGGCTAAGACGTGGTTGCTTATAATAGGCCTCATAAGAAGGCTTAAAGTGAGGGAAATGCAGAGGGCATTGCTCCAAGTTTCTCGAATTAATCGAATCAGAAATGTTGAGATCAGTAAGAGAACTAGGGTCATTGACGTGGCCTGGTGAATTGCTCGTGCAGAACCCAGGTTACCCTCGTGAAGGGCAATGGAGTTACCGGGTAGTTTTAGTGGGTATTCTCAGTGCCACTCTATAGAGGCACTGAGTGAGCCCCACACACGCCCGTCGCTTAGCCAGTGGCGGTAGTAGGTCCGTAAATGGATCCTCCTCGTAAAAAAAGGTCACTGACGTAGCACAAAGAACTGGAAGCCTGTGGTGGCAGTGGAAAGAGCAGGAGGACTGACAGCAGATGGGCCGGCAAGGTCCTCGAGTGGCTGCCGCGTGATGTATCATTGGTATTCCCACATGGCGGGTTGCTAGCGCTGGACCAATCGGTTTCGAGATTCTTGTGGGAGGTCTATGTCTATCAATGGCATCTCTCGGTTGTTGATATAATGATGATATTGCAGTAGGTTTTTAAAGATATTATAATAAGCTGATACTAATATAACAATTGTGCTATAAAATATACATTACTTACTATTTATAGTAGTCTTATACCAAACAGATCATATTCACGAAACATTCAAATAATTGTGAACCCAAAACTTTTTGGAATTCAAATTATGAAAATTTTTCAAAAGTATATTATCGTATATTTATTTGATTCAATACCTATCAGTTTAGAAAGCATTAAACAGAACGTCTAATGAGATTAAATGACTATAAAGCTAAACAGTTATGTTGTTTGATGGATTTGGAATAGCAATTGATATTTGCATAGCAATAGATTTCGCCTTACCTATTCTGAATGGGAATTTCATCGAATAATGTTAGTTTGGATTGAGTCAGTTTTTCCATAGTATTATGGTGTATCTGGTGGCAAGTATCACTATATTTATGTGATGAGTACGAATATTTGCTTATGAGTCATGGATATTTATTTAGTATACTTCTGACATTTATTAAATTATTACTGTCTATATTTCTGCGTTATCTAGTAACTTAGATTTGTAATAATATTCTAATTATAAAATATTCATATATCTTTGTATCACATCAGTCATGTTTTGAGCCATTTTCCAAATTTTTATGAAAATTATAATGCCATAAAATGATCCAATTATTTTAAACTAGCTTCTGCCCGCGGCTGCGCCCGCGTAGAATTCGGTCTCTCACAAATGTTATATAGCCTCTTACCAATTCCTATAATTGGACTAACTAACTCAAAAAGAATTTTTCAATTCCAACCAGTTCCAGAGGTTACCCCTTACAGGCTGACTCACAAACTTAACCTTTTAATAATTTTTACTTTTGATTAATAAATTTTAACTTAAATAGTTGAAATAAAATTTATCTATGTATCAATTTATATACCAGAAGGTCTCACCACTCTTCGATAGTACGATAGAACGAAAGCCATTGTATTTGATAGTTATGAATAGTTATGTAATGCTCCCTAATTAAAGGCAAAACTCGTTTCCATCTAATCATTTAATGAATGAATGTAAAAGATTTTTGCAATCAGTTTTTATTATTAAATAAAATGTATAAACATTACAATTATGACGAAGATCCTCTTAAAGCTCAGAAATACCGAAAAGCATTTCCAACCTCTTTGGAATTCTGTATTTCGCAGTAAGATACAAAATCAATTCGCTTATTTCATTTGGTATAGTGCTTTAATATTTTCAGATCTTCTGCTTCAAATTCTGATCAAATTACAAAGCCTATTCGACGTTATAAAGCAGTAATGGTTTATGTTTTTAATGTAACAAATATTTTTATAAGTATCATACATTTAATTGGCCTACTTCAAAATAAAAGGTTTTGTATTCGTACCTTAGTGTGTGTCTGTCTGAGATTTTAATCGAAACTACTGACCTGATATTTATTATTAAAATGATGTTTCAGTGGGAGTTTTTGCATAATGAGTTGAGTTACTTACATCGTATTAATTTAACCAGCGGAAACTCACTCGATTGAAAAATGTTCTTCATTGGAAAAAAACCGCAAGGTTTTCTACCTCCATCTATGCACACAATATATTTGTATTTGACAAATTGTTAATAAGTTTTTCATTTGTGTTCTATTTAGTACATAGACCAGCCTAATATTGGCTTTAAAATTTTCTCATATAGTACACAATTTATTCATCATCACCTACAGCTTGTATGCGTCCCACTATTGGGCAAAGGTATTCCTACATGGCTGAAACTCATAATGAGGTTGGGCTATAACACCTCCTTGATACATACAACAAGCCCAAATTTAGGTTATAACGAACAACAAATTTACTAGATATATTTAATAGGAAGACTCGCTTGAGAGGCTGTTTGTATTGGTTAAACCGGTTTCTCTTTTCAGCCGTGAAGTAGTTCTCTGTTTTGTTGTGAAGAGATCAGTAGCCAATTTTTTATTTTAAACCTTGTAGTTCTTCATCATCCCACCTGATGATAAGTAATGATAAGGCCATAGATGAAAAAGCTGTACCCGAATTCTTACACAGAAGCCGCTTGCTGGAACACTAACTACCGTTAGTGTTGTTGTTATGGTTGCAGACTTATATAGAAGGAAAGCTTAGCTTTATTCAATCACTAGAACGCAGATGAAGTATGAGGTACTATTATACGGGAAATACTTAAAGAACAATTATAAAAAAAAATACAGATTGAAATTACTAATCGCACAGATATTACACAGTATGATTTATTTTACAAGAGAGTACTCAAGAGTTTTTTGATGATTTTAAGAAAAGCTGGTAAAGTTTTGACTGATTTGCAATTAATTTGCCTTTACACTATTTCTACTTTTCCCTAGTAAACTTTTAATAATGTCTTAGTAAATAGTATTTTATAAACAATCATTGATAACAGAAACTCTGAATTATTTGTTTGTTGAAACTACAAATCAATATCGAACGTAACAAACAAATCGTACCTGCAACTATACCTTTCTGTTTTAAAGCGTTAAATTTTGTATCTTCTATATTACTTATTTTGAAGCTACAATTACAATAAATATCCAAATACTGACAAAGATTTGATCAGAGTTACTCTAATATTGGTTCTGGTATAAATATTTGCTTTGTCCTTTCAAACAACTCTAAGGTAAACTGTAGCTTTTATGAGGGGTTATAGTATAAAATTGTTGACAAACGATAAAATTTATATTAATTTTTATTTTAATTGATGCAACCAGCTGTTTTTGCTTAACCGGCGTAAGCAAGCTATAGTTAATTACACCATGGAGAGACCGCTATACAGTCACGATCACTTTTTGGTGGGTAAGCTACGTATTAGGGCAATGTTGCAGCTTGGAGTTAGCCATTGACCTGGAGTTAGCCATTGCGTGGTTTGGTTGCGATTACTGTAGAAAATCAATTTGTTTTCACACGTCAAAATCCAGTCCAATATCTTTTAATTTCTGTGCTGGTTCAAGGTAAGACAAGTATGTAAAAGTATTTTCTTAGCAGGTAAATGCCAACACTCCGAGCACAGCCGGGTGATGCTGAGGCGGTCGGATCAACGGCCTCTAGCGCGCGCGCGCAGACGCACTCTTCGAATGACGGTTACTATCGTCACTGTGTTCGCGTGCTGTTGGTTGCCGTATGCCACAATGACACTATGGTGAGTAATAGTTCAATGCCTTATAGTTTTTTTTAATTACCTTTTTTTTACCTACCTTAAACTACACTATTGAGATCTTTTAAACAAAGCTACATAATAGTATTACTACTACTAAACTACTAATATTAAAGTTTATCAATAATGTAATTGATTATAAGACATATTTTGATATTTAATTCAGTGACATGTTTCGTGACTATTTCCACTGTTAAGCTACATTTTTAGTAAACTAGAAATTATATTTCGTACAGGTACATGTTAGATCGACAATCAGCCGAGCACGTTTCAGCCAGGGTTCAAGATCTGTTCTTTATCATGGCCGTCTCCAACTCCTGCATGAATCCTCTGGTGTATGGCTCGTATACATTGGATCCGAGTACGTTTACCAAAACTGTGAGGAAAATTTTCTGCATACACACCAACCCATCAGATATACCTGGTGAGTGATAAGATTATGTCATTTTATGATTAAGTTTGCTTATATGGTTGTGCCAATTTAATTCTTAGGTTTGAAGGGTGGTGAACAAATGAGGATACTGACTGATAATCGCCAACAGCCTATATACTTCTTACTAATTGGCACATGTTTTCTTACATGGGAGAAACTCACAAAGACCATGAGCCATAACAACACCACACCAGCACAATGCGTCTTGGTGGTTGCATCGGCAACCACGTTCACCCAACAATCTATTTCGCTAGCCAGGACCATGTGCTTACGTGCTAACAAAGAGCTCCTGAAGTTTTATGGTAATCAAAAGGCTTTGGTCGTCCCTGAAATAATTAAGAAATATCTTTAATTTGCAGGGGCGTTGCGAAACAGTTAATTTATGTCGCAAAAATGTACATATTAGGTGTCAAATGATTCGTTTATTAGTGACCGCCCACCGTAAATTGACCTATAACAAATGTTGAAAATAACATTCTAATAATAAATTTGAGTAAGTTCAAACTATAAATCTGTTTAATAACTTTGGTTTGCCTCTAAGTAAGTCTAGTCAGTGCTCATCCCAGATTTCGCTCGCTATATGTAAACTCTGATCCCGAATATACAAAACTAAGTAGATGATGCCATGTAAGCCTCGGATCACCCATGCTTGGGGTTAAGCTTTAAATCTAGATCTCAATAAACCATCTGAATATAAACTTTGAGTTAGATCACTGCCTGCAACTAAATAAAAAAGGTAAATCAATGTAATATCTTAAATATTTTTTTAAAATAGTTTTTCTTTGTTAAATTACCAATAGAGGCTGTTTAGTTTCCCTCACTCGTAAGATTTATGAATGAGATAAACAATAAAAATAATAGCTAATAATAAGGATAATAAAATTAAAATTTAATGTAGTATATGTACTATGTATAATTTTAAAAAATTATTACTATCCTCAATAGTAATTAATATTGATTCTAAAATAAAGATGTGAATTTTTTACACGATTGGCAACGCGCGAATTATATACCCCTAGTGTTGCAAGCGTCCATAGGCCACGATAACCGCTTTCCATTAGGTGGGCCGTATCCTTGATTGCCGCTTTAGTGGTATAAAAGAATATAACAGAAGTGGGGTATCAATAGTACGATTTCCATTTGTTCCATAGTTTTATGCTCACGCTGAACTCTGAGCCATCTATGACATCTATCTAACATATAGAAATACATTTAAACGTAAATTTAAAACTATGTTATTGACTAGTACTTGTAATTCAGTAAGTTTTATTTAATTTTACAAGGTATTAGCGCTGCATTGGTCGGTGATACGTAATCCGTATTACATTAAGATTAATCTTAAAATGCACTAAGGCGGACTAGTCATATTTTTAGTTCTATAAATTCATTATTCCTATTAAAGAAACATTCACTTTTTCTTCTACATTCCCTTGGGTTATGAAATTTTGTTGAAAATAGTATAACCTTTCTACAGGTATATCTGGTCCTGAAGTGCAGAAGACGAAAACACAGAATAAAGAATTATGTCATCACGATCATGTAAGTAAAATATTATCGTTAAAAATTATAATAGTATATAAAACAATCAATCTAGGCAGAACTATTACTTCTTTATCATTTTTTGTAACCATTGACGGCCGTCTCGTCGAGTGATACTTATATAGCTCTCGGGTTCGAATCCCGGTAGGGGCAGAAGTTTGTTTGATGAGTTACATATTACTATCTATATGTCTTTATTGTCTAGTATCCATGATGCAAGCTCATAATAATGCTTTCTTATTTGTAGATAATAGGTGTGGGTTTAAGAAATATTATTGTTATTATTATTTTGATATTACATCCGAGAAAGGCTGTTATTGAACTGCAAAATCAGTTAAAAATTACTATGGACGCAGATTCGAAAAGCAATAGTTTTTCACAACGTTACAGGTACACAAAATTGATACTGAAAGGGTACTAGCAAAAATATTTTTAGTTCATTTTCCAATGAAAACGGATGTAGTAATTTGATGTTTACGATTTTATAAAGCTTTAACGTTTTACACTTATTCAACCTGCAAATTCTTGTATTGACGAGATCAAATAAAACAGAAAAAATTTGGCCTAAAAGAAAACATATCTTCAATCGAACTGTAAACTAAACAGCTGCATAATTAGTGGAATATTAGGCAAAAATCTACGCTATCAAGATTTTACAGCAAGTTGTGTATAAGCGTGGTGCTTTTTGCCGAGTGCTGGGTGAACCTACGCACAGATTATACAGAACTTTACGTAAGTAATTGTCCAAGTAACGGCTGCGTGAGTCGTGTGATCAATTGCTTCGACAGAATTAAGGTCCCCCGCCAAGGGCAGTGGCGTTAATGGGGTGTTTTAGTGTGTATTCCTAGTCTCAAGTCTTTGTGCTTATAAACATCTGCGTAGTTTAACTTTCGTGCGTTCGTATTTCGTAGTGTGTGCTACTGATAATTGCTGACATTTTAAAAACTGCTAAAATGTTAAGTTAATACAAATTCTAGATTCTTTAAAATTTTTAAGACTACCACAAATTGAGCTTTTGAATATTCAGCTGTAATCAATTTGTCCATCAATTACGCAAGACTTTGAACTTTTTCAAAGTTTTAAGGCTTAATCTGACTTGATTTTGAAAGTCCTTAAATTAAATCAAGCAAATTACATTCATAATATAGTGTTTATTTGTTAATAAAAATCTTGGTTAAATAGAGCTTCAGAGATATCTAATTAGATGGAAAACATAGAATATGTTTTAGTCAGTAGAAAGGGGTTAATGTTCGAAATTTATTTCGACACGACGTTTCAATATAACGATGTAACACCAAGCGTTTTAGAAACAAATTAGTTACATTGCCAAACAAATTGGAATTTGCTGACAGTTCGCGCCAGCCTTTATATCACCGTAGCTTAATATAAGTGTTGGCGATATGTTTTGACGTGATAATTTACGTTCAAAGTAGTAAATAAGCAAGTAAATAAAAATGTTACCTACACATTGCCTTTTACTTTCCAAATAAACTAATTTTCTACTATGTACAATAAAGTTCTTAGATTCAGACATTTTTCGTAATAAATCTAATCGTAAACCAGGCACAACATACTGTATACTGTTTCTTATCTATATAAATGTCCTCAAAAATTTATTACTGACACATCATGTGTATTATTTAACACACAATCAATACTGTCTACACATGTAATCAATCTTGACATCGTGTGATAATGACAAAAATCTCGACAAAAACAAAAACATTAAAACTGTTTTTGATAAGATTTCAAAATGGATGACAGATCAAATTTACAAAAAAACTAAAATTATACAATAGATCTTATGTTTGATAGTTTGTTATATAAAGTAAGTTAAACTCAATTTAAACGATGACCAAAACGTACACTTCATTATATACAAATTGTGTCTGAGGCAATTAAATTGTTCATTAATACAAGTAAATAAGCTAACTCTTGAGTAATTAAATTAGTGAGCGCTTCGTCCTGTCACATTAAATTTGCATTATCAGACTTTATGGTGTTCCTTAACTATTTAGTTAAGAGTTTTGTTGTTCAGGATGGACCCAATTAATCGTTATCATAAAAATCATCTTCATCATCAACAGTTTATATATGTCCGACTGCTGGGCAAAGGCCTGGCATAGTCCTATATGTAAGGGCATAGAAGAACAAATGAGGACAAAAATTAGGAAAAAAAGCGGAAACATTTCGATTCGTAGTCACTTTTAATATGTGAGTGGATCTTGCTTCTTGCCATGTTTTTACCTCCTTGTGAGTGCGTAACGTAGTTTTGTGACTTATGGCCCATAAATAGAAGCTTTATGGGCTATACCAAGTAACTTATATCATGATGACAATCACAACCCTCCAGTAACTTGTATTTTCCAACCGATTAATAATCCGCCATAAGTCTCTGGTCTTTTCTGGATCTTGGCAAAATAGTAAAATCTGACAGAAGCTATAAGAAAAGAAATTAATTGAATTGTATTTGTATTTTTCTTGATAGTTGACAGAGACTTAAATAGTAATAGACTGATTTTGAAGTTAGTTTTTCCAACCTTCAAAAATTTCAAAATTGACATTTAAACTGAAATATTTTCATTTAAAATATTTCATTTCTGCATGTTTCATAATAAATTGAAGATCAAGATTCAAGTTCTATTTTCAAAAATGGTTTTGACAGACGAAATCTTTCAAAATGATGTCAGCAACAACAAATGCTGTTCAGGAGCTTAAGAAAATGATACGATTTTTAGACATACAAAAATTGTTGAACCAATATCGAGTCTTCACGGTAATTTTGACATGAATACATGAATCGTTAATGAAATAAAAGCTTAAAGAGTGTTAGACATGTTTCCTACAAGCAAATAAAAGATTATAAATGGTATGCCACCCAAGCGTCGTGAAGCAGGGCCGATCTCGGCTTATTCAAGAACAAGCCGAGATCGGCCAATTAGTAAGTTTTAACGTGCCATATGTGAAGCCTTTATCTGTAACTATAACTATATCTTTTTAGTTTTATTTATAGATATATAGGTGTTATTTTTTGATATCATCAAAATGGTGAAATATATAAATTATTTTTAATTGCAAGCATTAGCAATAAGTTGAAGTTTTCCACAAAAATCTTCAGTTAGAGAGTACAGTCTATAAAATGAATATGAATTGAACGAGATTTTCCTCCAAATTTCATTAATTTTCGGAATTAGCATATGAATAAATAATGTAAACTAAAATAAAGATGTAGCCAATTTTACACTTTCATTATAAGACACATAAATAAAGAACTTGTGATTTTTAATAAATTTATTTAAAAACTTTTTAAAATTATTTGTGATTTTAAATAAAGTGTCAAGTAACTATTAGCCTCCTGTGAAACTAGCTTCTTGGATAGCGCTCATAAGTAGTTCCAACGCATGTCCATTCACTTAATGTCGTAAGCTCAGATTTTATCATGCGACAGCACTCATTAAAAATTTTCTTTTAGAATTCAAAGCCTCATTTTAAAAGTCTAATACTTGTCTAATCATGTAAAACTAAATTTGAGAAGTCGATTTATTGAGTATAATAGTATTATGGTATATAGATTGTTTTTAGTCTTAACCAAGACATATGATCTTTTTTGGGAAATGGATTTCATTAAATGTTTCTGAATTTGACACAATATTTTGAAAAGCGTATATTCTATGTACATCTTTGGAGTGCGTATATTTCTTTTTAACAGTAGGATTTTAATATTGGCTACATCTGTTATATTAATTACAATGTAATTAATAATACTTACACCCTAGTCACTTACTACTCTTGTAATTAATTACACTGACATTAATTAAATCACCTGGTTTTTCAACTCACATTCAATTACATTTTGAGAATGATTTTGTATATGTTCTCAGAGATGTGTTACGTGTTTCAAAATGTAATAACTAAAATACAGATACATTTATTAAATTGTGCTCAGAAAGTTGATATAAAGAATTTGAAATAAAGATTTAATATGCATATAATTTATTTTACATAATAAGTTTATAGTTCCTACGGAAGGCCGCTTTTAATATATATACTATAAAATCTGTAAGTTCTTACTATACTTAAAATTCATCCAATATTCATAGTAAAGCTAAGTGAGGTACGTTTTTTTCTTTCCAATTGATTGAGTAAAGACAAATTAAAGATAATGTCAGTTTTTCCCTACTTAAATAGAAGTTTTAAAGGACCGTTCTATTTTGAGCCATATTTTGAGCATAATTTTAAATATCTTGCACAAACATTGTCGAAGTTAACATTGTTTATTTATTAACTTGATATTTGTTTCTAAGAATAATTCAATTTAAATTCAGTTTAATATCACAGGAAATTCGTTTCTAAATATTGGTCACTTTAAAATACCTGTATGGGTAAATATAATATAATTATTTTTTATGTAATTTTTTGTTGTTTTATACTTTCAACTTTTTCTTCGTCTTTAATTATATTAGTATTGGTACACGCTCCTCTACCTTTCGTTTTCACTTTTCCCATTTGTGGCGCTCCTGGAAGAGATTTCTTATAGAAATAAGCAGTACCTTTGTACAACTTCCTGTTATTCTGTTGTGTGTTGTTTTAATTATCTTTGTGTGGACATAAATTGTTAAATAAATAAATAAAATCGGTAGGTTAAGTAAATTTGAAATCGGAAATGAAGTTTATTTACATTATAAATTATATATTTTTTATATCTAAGTTAATGGACCTTAAAGATTTGTAATTTCACTAGCTAAGTTACTCTCTTTTCTTTTATAAGTTTGCTCCATTTATATTTATTGTTATACAGTCTGTGTGAAAGAACAAGAAATTTTATAATATTAAAACATATATATCCATTGTCATGTATTTCTGTTTTAGACACTTATTTGATAGTTGATGAATAATCTGTTCACTCAAGCGGAAGGAAAGTTCTTCGATGTTATTGCTAAGTGAATGAACTATGATAAACTGTCTGGGATGTTGATTATTGTGGGCATTGAACTATGTATATTTTTATTTACGCAAGAGATGGGAAGACAATTAATTAACAATTATTAATTTTATTAAAAACTTTATCTATAATGGGAATTCATAGGATATCAAGTGGTCATAGTCACTTCTTATTTCAGGTATATTTTATATACATTTTGTCTACATTTGCAAAATAAACCTGTATGTTGTGTATTTTACTGTGAAAGTCAAAATCTAAATATCTTTATTTAAATAGACTCATTTACTAAGTTCTTTTAAATCGTCATAACAGTGAATATGTATTTATTTATCTCAACACGGTTTCAACAGCAATTTTCTACACACACAGAATATAATACAATAACAAAGACACAAGCCAATTAAAGAAACACATTATTTTTCCAAAAAATGTATGAGAAAAAAAGTTGTTGAGTAAGTAAAGGTTTTTTAGTGTGAGCATGTAAAGGGTTTTTAAATATATTTGGACCGGTGACTGCCAGATCAAAGACAATCACCGATCTCGTTTTAACGTTCACTCTTTTAAGTGAATGAATGTTCTCAATTATCACTTCAAGCCGATTTCAAAATGCTTAGCATTTCGAAGTCGGTTTAAGTTAAAGATTAAATTAATTTGAGGGTATTTTCTGAATTTTATGAATAACTGCTTCGGCTTCTTTGTTTGGGCTTATGGTTTTCTAAAATAAAATTGTAAATAGTAAAATGAATTGTGTTAACTCTATTTTTAACAATTAATCCTGAATCAACAATGTTATAGGAAAGGGGCTAAAAGGTTTTACTCGTAAACGATATGATATTTCTGGCGTTACAAGGGTCCTTTTGTGGTAGCATTTTACCATAAAGTGGATCCATGCATATACTCTGTTACGCCGTTTTAGTGTAATTGAAAAAGACCTTGCCCGAAAATGGTATAAAAATTTCAGCTCGTGATATTGAAAGGTATTTGGTGAAGGATTTAAAAACAAGTACAGATCTATTAATTTAGAGAAGTTTTTGATGTTAAAAATGTAATTCATTATTATTTTATTAATTAGTGAAATTATGTATAAATAAATGAAATAAATATTAAATTGTAGCGCAGTATTTTCTGTGATATAAAGTCAAAGGGAGAGTGTATAATATTGTCACACCAGTCCCTGACTTAAAAACTTGATTAATAAATGAAAAGAAATACTTTGTTTAACAAAATGTTTATAAGAAAATATACCAACAAATGTTATAAATATAATCGCTAGTTCCTAGTTAAATTGTTATATAGTAAATAGGGTTCATTTCCTTTTGATCTTTTAAGAATTAATATAAAAGAGGGAGAAAAATGCAATTCTGTCACCTCGTTTTTTATCGGCACCGCCGTAATAGTAGGGAGATTTGTCTTACTTCAAAAATTGAATTGCCCACGAATGATGTAGCGGTCTCAACAGTTCTACATTTAACCTCTCATACACAATTAATATACCTTGTGCAATCATATCACTTTGCCCAGATAGTTTTTATAAAATATATACCTAAGCAGAAAACTCGATACTGGCGGAATCTATTAAGAAAGCGCCATAAAACCCCAAAGAAGAAGAAGAAGATGTAGCGGTACCACCTTTTATATGTCCAATCTGTACTCCAAATACAACCTTTGACAAATTCGTTGTCGCTTTTACCGACGCAGCAAAATAGTTTGTAAGGTGCTTTTATTTTATAAAACAACCATCCTTTTTTCAAACAAAGTCAACCTCAGCCTATATTAAAGTATATAGTTAAATCTTTAAACAATTCCTCACACAGAATTCTGCAAGAAATTGTTTGAACCAAACACAAGAAATTTATGAAGTCTCGTTTTATAAATTTTAAACGTATTAATTTGAGCTTCGAGATAATATATTACAAACTGCAGAGTTGCACATAAAATTAATAAAACTCTTAAATATTGTTTGATTAAATGGTTCCAACTTTATCTTTTCCCTATTCCCTATTGAAACCTCTAAGAAAAAAAAGGAAAGATTTTTACCCATTCTACGCATGCGTTAAAAGTCCGCGAGTATTGCCCACAGATATTGGGAAAATCTTATTTCAAAAATCGTTAATACAAGGGTTTATATATTTATATTATATTTTTATATATTATATATTTGTATTATAATTGAATTGAATATAAATGCACAAATATGAATTATGATATGATAACGAATCAAAAGTTAATATTAAATATATGGAAAAAACAATGTTACAATATTTGTGACTTGCCTGTATTCAACTAAGATTTTTTTAAGCAATAAAATCTACAAAAAACTATCTGTACCGGGAATGTAACCTGCAATCTCCCACAGTCCTGGTGCTTACTCTAACCGCTGAGATAACATTCCGTGAATTCATTCTAGTGTTTCGAATTTAACGTCTTTTTTAAAAGGTCTTATATAAAGATTCTACATTTGCTAAAAAATTTGGTCTCAATATATCGTTTATTTGTATTTATGACGAGTAAAGCTAAGAAGAATTGTATAACATAGTTTTCTTGATCAAAATACTCCAAACTATAAGCCGTGCCTGTGATTTTGATTGATAACATTGATATATCGTCCCTCGGACCCGAATACAATGTGTAATTTGTAGCTGTGAGTGCTCACTATTTGTCAACGGACATAATTGACCACATTTCATTTTCCTCCCCAGATATTATTGTTGTTAACGAAACAAGACGGAAATTTAAGGTCTTAGTTTTTTTCCCCTCAAATATTGCCTATCGCGTTGTCAAATGTAGACTGCGCGTTCACCTAAACTTGGAATATGGAACTTTATATTTCCTTTAAATATTTTTAGAACAAGATTATAAGGTTGGAAGCTGGTCATTGACATATCATTGACAACAGCAGTTTGAGGTTCACTTGAAATGGAAACTTTTATATATTTTGTATGAATTACTCGTAAAGAAAAATATTAAGTTTGCTCTCTGAAATATGGCACCTGTAATGAGTTACAAATTAAAGTCCGTGACTGTACTCCTTAATAACTTTATACACTCTTGAATTAGCATTACGTCTTGAAAGATTGCTAGTTTCTAGACTTTTTTATGGTATTTCATGTTATAAAATATAAAATATAATATGAGTACGTGAGTTACGTAATGAGTGGTCATGAAAATTACAAGTTGCATTGTCATTACAAAGAGCAAGCGTTACAATTTATCTACAGCAAATCATAAAGTACTCAACAAAACCCGACATAAATAAGGTGTTCACATAGGTATAAAAAACATTCTCTGGACCTCCTGCTGCAAGGATAGGAGGTCTACCTTTCCTTTAACGCCTCTACCACTGATTTCTAGTCAGATATTTGACACCTTCGCAAGATTTACTTTTAAAGGAATCACGTTTGTCCCGAATTCATACGTTAATGAATTTGGCTGGATTCACAATTCAAAGTATGTTTTTATTGTAAAAATAAAAAAAAAAACATTGTTTGAGCCGTATGACTAGTTTGATGACAGTAGATTCATAGATTTATACATTCACTGTCCCAGAACGTCATGATCAAACGAGTCACAAGGCTATATTTTTTTGTTTATCAAGCAAATATTGTTTAGCTTCAGCGAACTGTAAGTCTAAGCATCCACAATGCACGTTGTTTTCTTTATAATGCTTTTTTGGTGAATTTCTAGCGATTCGCCACATGAATATGCTAAATAAGTGATAGTAAGTCTTTTTTGGCTACGAACTTCTAATAATGATATTTTGATTTTCAATATAGCAATAATAATAATCGAAAAGTGTATCTATATTAGGTATCATAAATGCAACTAGCATTGGCACTTCAACTTCGAATGTAGGTATACCATAATTACCATACTCCATCTGAGTTTACAAGCAACTTTGTTTGTTTGAACGAACTTAAAGAAATAAGTATCTATGAAACACATCGTAAATATAACTGAGAGTTTATTGTCAAAGAAAAAAAATACTTTATTCACTTTGATACGTACTATTTATCACAAACAGAAGGATTGAGTTATTTCTGTAAGGGCTCATTTACGCCGGTCGTTAATCTTGTCCCGCCTTTATTCTTAGCCCTTCAAAGAAAATAAGCAGTGATTTTCAAAAGAAATATTTAACCTCATCTGTAATTAAAATGATATTTGATGGTGGTCGTTTTAAAACAATTAATCATAGACAAATATTTTTTATTGGTGTATTTATAAACAATGACGTTATTACAGGTTTTTTTTTATTTTTCAACTTAAAAGTAAAAAAGAGATTCTCAATTGTGTGTGTGCAATTTAGATTTAATTCGAGTCATGGTTAAAAACTATAATATTACAAGACTGCTTGCTATTACATAATAATAATTAATTAATTTTGGCAATTTTTTAAACATATTTTTTATTTGTTTTCGTAAGATAGCAGAGGTTCCTTGGCAATTAAACTGTCTATAGATATCTGTGAATAGAATATTGAAAGTGTCTGATAGAGTATGTAGTTATGAAATAAGTTCTTCACTTGATGGTGGGGAGAAAGCGTTAAAGTAAGAAATGTTAACCTTTCTTTTATACGACAGGTCTTTAAAATATATTATTATGTACTACTTTTAGTATTGATATTGTGGAAAAAAACCTTACTGTAGAGGATAACGGTTGATAACTTCGAGAAATACAGAAATAATATTTATGAAACCAAATGAAAATATTTTTGTTTATTTTTCGTTACATTACTTGGCATGTTTGTCTAATATATTGAGGAGCAGTGTTTATTTGGTAATGGATGATAAAGAATATTAGTTAGCTTACAACACTACGCTTGCTGGTTGATTGATCAATACCCTTGGGTACGTTAGTTTGGTTTCAGTAATCTCTCTGTGTTAATTTTAAACTTAATTTATATTAAGTGATGGTAACTAACCAATCACCTACCCACGGATAGTCTCGTAGATATGTTATTGAAACCTCGTAATGAAAAAAAAGTTTTCGAATTTGCTAAATTTCTGTCAAGTTTTTCATTTGAACAGATATCATTTGAGATCAAATCAACAAAATAACTAATGAATACATAAAACTAAGTTTTAAATACACGTAAATAAAGAAAACGGTTATAAGTTTCATTAGACCGTAAAAAATACGTATCTGAATTTACAAAGGATAAAAATACAATGTTATCTACAAGCTTAATTACTATAAAATAGAAGTATTAAGTATCTATACAGAGATCTTAAAAATCTCACTAGAAAGAGGTACTTGTTCTAACTTAGTATCTTCTTGTTAAATAAGTTAAGTTACTTTATAATATAATATACGTTATGTCACAAGTTATTTGTCTTAGTTCTTTTTGTCTAATGCGTCCTGCAATTGTTAAAATTCTCCACCTGTGTTTGTTAAAATCCAGAGGCAAAAGTATTCTATCAGATCTCACTGTACAAAGATTTGTACTAAATTCTCATGAGTTGTCATGAGAATTTTATTTTTCTAGTCTAAGTATTTTGCTCATTAATGTCATTTTAAAAAAATTGGTTACATTGCCTTTTTTTATTATATATATTTGTGCAACTAATCTATATTGAAGAATGGAGGAGCTGGGTATAGCTTGAGGGTATAGCTTCATGCTCAAAGTGATCTTATTCAAATATCCGATCCCGCTCCAATCTGTTGACTTGATTGTATGCAAAGTTACAAGTTAAACAGTGCACCGTTTTTAAATTTAGAAAACTTGTGATATTCGTGAAAAGTTTCATTGCAGATTATGTACAACGATAAGATTGTATAATCTCTACTTTAATGAGTTTCAAAAGTTGAATATTGAAATTATAGCTAACAAAAATATAACTAACAATATAGATAAATGTATTTCAATCAGCAACTGGCAGCCATTACAAACTAATTATTCTGACTGTGAGGTTTCCTAAAAATTTACCACACAAAAACGTAAATAGCTTTCATTGAAGAGATCTTATTTAAGATCGTGTTCAAGCTGAAGTAAGTTGTATTTGTACTGTTCTTAATAAAGTGTTTTATCATGAAAAATAAATTAAGGAACTATCAAAAGTAATACGAATTTATTGCCATATTATTATAATCACATACTAAAATAGTGTTTACTACTGAATATACTACGCATGCCATTAAATCTGAGAATGTTTATAATGTTATTATTATTCACCTTGACATCAAAACTACAACCCCGTTATATAACTAGATTTGACATAAGCCTTCGATTTAATTTTCATACGCAAGTGTGAAATCCTATACATTTACTGATTAGGATGCCTACACAATGGGGACTTATGATCATAAAAGTGTACAAGTACCTAAAACTTACTGGGAAAGGTTTACACAACCGTGATAAAATAGCCACATAAATCTTTACACTTTCATAATTGCAAGTCATCTACTTGGGAAGGTTATAAAACAGTAAAAGTCGCTAAATCAATGATATTATCCGACAATAAAGTTGTACCGAACAGACAAAGTTTAACGTGAACGGGAAGCCTTTTATCGATTGTCAAAAGACATTTTGAGACGAGAACAATTTAGATGAAATATTGTATAGCATATGCTTATGGTTTACGAAGGGGAAGTGTTCTGGAACCTCTTCATTAGTTATTTTAAGCTCTTAACGGCTCTAACAACAACAAGAGTTGATTTATTATCGTAAGTACATGCAATATGTAAATGCAATTATAAAAAAACATTATAAAATTAGATATTATTTTTAATATGCAATTTTTCACTCTATTTAATTTAATTTATTTCAACTCGATTTAACCTTAATGGCGATGAAACTCCGCCATAGAGAACGAAGGTAGAATAAAAGATGGTGCCTCTAATTGTAACTAATAGAATTACTACGCAGAAGTAGACCTAAATAGTTGAGAACTTTGTACTTCATTTGTTTAGTTCATACTGCTTATATACTAGTATTTCCGCAGTATTCATATCGTATAAAGTTAACAATCCTTTATCAAATTATTTTATTTTATTCATTAAAAATTAATTAACAGCGAGCGCAAAACAATTAGAATAGCCGCCCTGACCGCTGAATACGTACATCTAGCTACGTAGAACTTTAAGAAAACTTATATTTATCTCAATTGAAAGTGCAGCAGACTTCATGGCTATTTTCTCCATATAGGCTAGTGTTCTTTGATCAAAGCACTAACATCTCTGATATTTTAGTAAAATAAGCATTGACTGTCAAGTTGCCCACAACGCTTTAAAATTCGTAGTTTGTTTTGCTCTACTGTGTACGTTTTTGAATACTAAACAGCTAGAACAAAGATAATTGAAGTCACAAAAGCAACTTCGTTTGCAATCTAATATTTTATAGAATGTCATTTCTATTTATGGTAGTTGCATTTTATAACTTTTTTAAACAGATTCTTTGTTTAAAAAATATTTAAAAGCCGAAACAAAGCGTAGTTTTTGTTTTTCAAATGTCAGTATAATTCTAATATTTTATTTCTAATACATAATACAATTTCTAATATTTCAAAATTTGGTTAGTTTAATTAATTTTGTATCTTCTTCTATGAAGGGTTTTCAGAGCTCCAAACATATCGCTTTGTTTAAGAGTCAATAGCCAAGTGGCCAAGCTAACTGTTGACTAAGTTATCATAATACACACCAATTAAGAAACATAATTAAAATGTTGTGATTTGGTTAGTAGATAGCAGAAATCTTATATTATTCATATACCTATTGTTCGAATCAATACAATGCAAGTTCAAATTACAGAATTAGGTTTGAAACATGATATTTGTTATATTTCGGAAATTACTGTCATTCAGTATAATATTAGCTTTACTACGAATAACTATACATATTCTCTATCTGAATTACAATTTTAACAAAATTTAAGTACACAATAGTATATGGTACAAAAGTCGATTATGATTGAATCTATAATCTGGAAGGCAAGGGGTAAGATTAATGATAAAATTTGATTGACGAATCCTTATACTTGTTATGTTATTGACACCAATCTGAATTCGGCTAACAGATCGATTCAGATACAATGTACTGGCTCATTTCAATGGATCACTCACAAGATACATATAAAGAGTGATTGTAAATATAGGGATGTGTGTAGGTTGTCAGAACCGGACTTACATAGGACGCGTTCTCTAGAGCGTTCAGAGGAAAACTTCAAGTGAACATGTTCTAGTGTTGGCGCTATTTTTGTAGTCTTTGCAAAAAAATATCTTTCCATTTTTATTTCTCTTCCTATTTCTTTCTTTATTCAGGTTTACAATGCGGAGACAACTATACAACGTTAAATTAGAACATTATATTGATGATTTTTGTTAAAGCAAAATAATTGTGGTCAAAATAAATTACAACAAATGAGAGTGTAAATTTAAAAATTTGAACATCTGCGCGATGTAGATAATAAATCTAGAACTGACATTCTCACTATTCTATTCATTAATTAGTAATAACAGCCCTAAAGAAAGATGCACCTCTCCGTTGAAAGAAGGCCGTTGAAATTGTTATCTGGAAGGGAGCTCTGTCGTTAGCGCTAATATCTTTGCCTGTTTGTGGTCGTTATCATCGTCGTTTAGGCTTCGGCTCAAGACGGAGAATGCGAAATGTACCCTGTTGTTCGTTAAAACCTTCCACGGTAGCTTTACATATTGGTTGTTAGTAACTATATCGGAGAATTGCTCATTAGACTTCCATATAAGTCAGAAATTCTTTCATGGGGTCTTTGGGCAGTTATTGTGGATGCTTTCCAATGAACATAGGGGTGGATTTCTTTTAAAGAAAATTATTATTCACCTAACAATTAAAATATCATCGATTCGCCTTCAACGCTGTGAAAAAAAGCTGTGACGCAGTCAAGCCGTAGGAGCATCCTTATACGGGGTGATTCATTCCTTCATGCATAAAATGAAACGAAATTTTATATAAACTGCTGCAGGGTGGAAAACATTTACTTCGATCTTTACAGCAAAGTGTGTTGGTGATGTAATGGAAATGCCTAAAGCTATATCGGCAAATATATTAATACCGATATCGTTCTGTCTTCTTTGGTACTTCTATAGGCTTTAAGGCACTTAAAGTATTAATGACGAGAAATAATATATCTTAACATTTCGGGACTTAACGCATATTTAATAAATTTTGTATACAATTGAACCATAAATATACGTATCCTGTTATTATGTTTAACGTTTATTATAATTTATGAAATTATTTAAAATAAAAGCACTCCATCGGATTTAAAATGTTTATTGTTCGATGTTACAATATTCCAAGAAAATGTCAGAATATTAAAAATTAGAAACAGTAAATAGAGACTACTAAATATAGATTATGTATTATGTTGATAGTGATTTATTGTGTACGTTACAATACGACCAACATCGTTTGACCAAATTCTTCAAACGGTCTATTGTTGATATAAATTATATTATATATACTATTTGATAATAGTATATATAATATAATTTATATAGGAATTTGACCTAAGTCCAATGAATATATGATTCTCAAATGTTCTCAATTCTCTTACGCAAAAACCCTTAAATATAACAAACCAGGCGAAATTAAAATATAATATTTCGCTCTAGCTCGAGTAAAAAGGATTTTTAAAACATTATAAATTTTGAATATTAAATACATTATGGGTCAAATGTGAAGAGCTCTTCGACCTTATCCCTCCCTCTCCTTTCCTACTAAAGAATACGCGTGCTGGTCTACGGAGTCACCCCTTTACTGCAGCGACGTCTACTTTACGTACTAAGAGATTTAGTGACTCCTTTCTCTGTCGCACAACTAGAGCATGGAATTCTCTACCAGCACACGTATTCCCTCCTTCTTATAACATGGGTTCCTTTAAAAGAGGCGTGAAAAAGCAATTTTTGGGCCGGCAAGGTGAGGGTAGCTAGGGCAGTATATCACATGCTTATTGCATTATCTTCACATGTGGACTCGTCTTCTGCTTATCATCAGGTGGTGTCGAGTCATTTGCTGAGCTTTTTATATTAAAAAAATAAATAAAAAAAATTGGTACTTATTTAAAAAGATTCGTCTTTCTTTTGGACACTTAATCGCATATTAATCTTAACTATTGATATCAGTCGAATATAAAATATTTAATGTCATTGTAAATACAAGATGGCCGCCATCACAAAATGAAGAATACATATTTTTCCACATATCTTTCAAAATAGATATCAAATGGAAATGTTTAACTAGTACAATACTTTCAACTTTAATTATATAACATTTTCAAATTTAAGTAGACCGCCGGTATAAAATGGCGGCTGTCATATTTATTTCTATCTATTTACTATCGACCCTGGTTTCATTTGTACTGACCAATAGAACAGGCCGAGGGATCTATCACGTTCTATCATACTAAAACATTTCATTGGGTAATGTATGATTTCTCTTTAGAGCTTTAGGAATTTAGTGAACTTTGAGCGTCCGTAAATCCAGCTTATCGTGGTAAAGTAAATTTCGTGGTTAACTCGCGAAGCTTAAGCAAAGCGGTCAAGTGTTATGCAAAATTATTTTGAGTATAAAACCTTTACGACCTTATATAACTAAAAATATTCCTAAAATTGTTTTTACTTTGAAGCGAAAATGTATAAAATACAAAAGTTATAGATGATATCATCTTAAACTGTTATTATTGTTAAAATATATTTAATTTATATAACTAAGTACTAACTTTTACAAAATGTTCTTAGTTTTAAGTATATACCACTATCTTTTTTATCTTCTTATGTTATATATTCGTCATTCTCGCTAAAACGGCTTGAAATATTTGAATAAATTTTATTTTGCTGTGTTCGGTTTTATTAAAGAGCGGTGTAAAAATATCAGCCTGGGTGATACAAAGGTTATCGTTGTAGTAGTCAAATAAATATATTTAACAATTCATGAAAAGAATAGAAAAATTGACACGAACTTGTCACATAAAAACCGCTAAAATCTATGTCAGTATCTCAAGGGCAGAGCCGTGGAAAGAAAGGCTCCTAAATTCCGCCCTGTCTACTGTCCACAGGCAGCCAACAGGATAGCCTTTTCTTTGGGTGTCCCTAACCGGCAGGTTAACGTAGTCCTCTTGATACTGGGTAGACAGAAGTCATTATAAACCGAACCTGTCGTGGCAACGGCCCCCACAAGCTCTGGTTACTTGACGAGTGTTGCGCCATACGTACGGTGTTCATAAACCAGTCGGATATTCAAATCAGTAGTGGAGTAAATGATAGCTCGAAAATCCCTTAGTCGCCGATACGACACCTTGGGGAAGAAAGAGAGCGGCTAATCGTATTCTTTCACCATCACCACACGGATAAAAGATAGTAAAATAGAAGCTTCTGATCTTTAAAGAACTTTATATATTATGTTTTTTCATTCAGCGTAGCAGCAGCAATAAAAGAACCTTAGTATTTTCTGAAAGTTAATATAATTTACAAACAACGTTGTGCACACACTGTATTGTCAGTATTTTATATGACTATTATATAAGGCTTATACAGTTACGCGGAGTTTTGTCACGTTTGTTCAATTGAAGTCTTAAATCAGAACAGAAATGGTTGAACAATGTCTTATATTAGGATTAGGACTCCCGCACACGTCAGACGATTAACGACCGATATTTTCCAGTGATTGTTTTCGGTTTTTGACTACAAAGAGTATGCCACAAAATCGGTGATATAGCTGGCGAAAACTTCAATATTACAAGAACTAAAGTTGTTGTTCTGAGGTTGAATGAATACAATTCTCATTTTAATATTTAATAATAACACATAACTTTGCTAACTAAAATATGATAGTTTTAAACAATATAGTTTTTAACATTTTAACAATTAACAATATTATAGACAAATATAATATTTTAATTAATAATATTTAAATCAATAAACCATAATATAATAATGTATTAGGTACGTATACTAAATATTCTGCCAGGGCAAACGCCATGATATAAAAAGATAGATGTAATGTTTATTAGTAACAAAAGACGTGAACTTACAATAATAAGCACACTGAAGTATATATTATTGAGAAAAACATTTATCAAATATATGAAGACACAACATTCTTACTGTTTATAAATAGCAGATAAGTATTTGTGCCGCAGTAATCGAAATAGGCAACATCTCAGTATTTAGTTTCCTTTAAAAGCAAAATACGTATTTTCAGCCAAAAACTTGTAGTAGCTAATTGTTGTTGGATCATGTTTTCTTTCTTTCTCTTACATTATTAAGTTACCAAGTTAATCACAATATTACATATTATTAAGTTACCTTGATTCATCATTTGATATCATAATATTACTGAAATACTTTAGCAAAACAAGGACATTTATCAAAATCTTCATAAATTGTTCATAACCACGGAATGAAGTAGTTAATTGGTTTTGACAATATGTTTAATGTGGTGAAAATTTAATAACAAACTTTAGCAATAAATTCTAGATATAGGCTTCAGAAGGATTCAATAATTTAATTGTGTGGTAAAGGGTAGCAGTATGTGTCTATATAATAGACAGTTTGTAAAAGCTTTAAAATACTGCGTACTCAAAGACTTAATCCTTCAATCTAAAAATTCTCTATAATCTTCTTCTTCTTCTTTCTTTATTATGTATAAAATATATTCTATAATAGATATACTCTAGAATATATTTTATAATAGACATTCGTTAGTCTAGCTAAAAATCAACAATGGCTTTACTGATTTGAATATTTTTTTGTGTGTTTTATTTGGTTAAATTTAGGAGTGTTTTAAAAATAAAAAACCGGGAAAAAAGCTCAAGAAAAGAAAAAAAAAATTAATTGGTAAATTAGCATTGAAAATGTTCTAACGTGCTATTGAAAACCCTTTCTTCCCTCTCTAATTCGGATAATTTTTGGTAGATAAATTGTCTTGTTAAGGGCAAGGTCTACTTACCTTTCAATTATAGTTATCCTTTTTTTATTTTACAGGTTCGCCCAAGCTGTAATCGTCGCTACCCTGTTCGTTTTGAAGAATCGTCTGCGAGGCCCAGTGCGAATTCTGACCCCATACAGTTTTACAGCGATCATTCCTTCGTGGAGCGAGCCATGAAACCGTCTCAAAGCTGCGAGGTCTTTATTCTTCACACGCCACATCGGGTATTCCATTCATAGGATACAAAAACTGACACTGTCGAGGAAACAGTGTGCTAAGGTGGATAATATTTTGTGAGGTGGACAATATTTCTTTATGTGGATAATTGAGTGCCATCCAAACATTTAAAATTAAATGATTCAAAAAGAATTGTGCTTTAAAATTTAGATAGTTATAGATATTTAATTCTAGGCATTATGTCTTGGTGTCAATTTTTATATGTGTAAGAAGTTTCCAAACAGGGACAGAATTTAGGTAGATTTAGTACTATTGATGTAATTAAAATGTTGTTTAAATAAATTCATTGACTATGATTTCAAGGAGTTTTGTTTCAAAAATAAGGATATAATTTAATCGAAGTATACGTTTCTTGAAGGCTTTCCTAATTGTTCCTGATACTAATTACAATTTGAATGTAACGAGGTTGATTATGTCACGAATCATTCGATTGATCGTCTAAATCTTATTTGTTCGATTAATAAAATTCTATAGAATCTACTGGATTACCATAGCCTTGTGTAGCCTTTGATAAATATTAAGATTTAATTGTAAACTGATTAAAATACTAGAAACTCTAAGAGGCGTGGATGAAATCTATAATAGCTTACTTTCAAGTCTTATAATACCACAATTACTGAATCCGAGCTTGCTTACCACACGTGAATTGATACAATATTATGATTTATTCTTCAAGGATATTATTTTCTAGATTAATACACTCAATACTAGTAGACAGATTCATTTGGAGCTAAAGAGAGGAAGAAGTTTTTCGCCCTTAATAGGGCATTAATGATGTTGATGATGATGATCTTATATTCATCACCTTGTTATGATACGACAATTTTTATGTTGTACGATGACACGACCATTTCGATATTAAGCCATAAGCCAAAACATTACCTAGGTTTACATATAAAGTGATCAGAGAGTTATACCACTTATGCTACTACTATACAGGTAAGATAATGAGAACCTATCGCAGCGGTAAAGAGTAACTCGTCATCTGCAAACTAGTAGTATGCTGTTTGAACGAAAACGATGCGCCGGTGAATATCGGTGAATATGTTTACACGATTTTTGCGTATTTGCTTATGACGGAAGAGGGTTCTGAAAAAGGTTCTTACTGTTTACGTTCACATATATGATAGTTCTGGTTTTTAATGACTATAGACATGAAATGTATACCGAACAATGATGCTGATTGACTTACTGTCGTATAATGGTTTTACTGATTAAATGTTATGGATATAAAATTAATTCCCAAATCTGTTATTTTACTACACTTTAAAAAATATGACTTTTAAATGAATGAATGATGTGTCAAACGATATTGGTTAATGGAGTTTATTTTATCCACTTTTAATGCTAATGAAAAAAAAGTTCTGTCATATACAGTAGACCCAACAAAACGATATGCCGACTGCTACTGGGGTATGTTCGCTGCGCTTAACTTTTCAATCAACCTAATCTACCATTGTATCGAACTGTTAGTTTGCTAATAGTGTGTGTCATACTCTAGTTAGTTAGAAATCGATAATTTGAAGCTTATAGCTGTCTAGCAGTTACTAAATACTTCTCAAATCTGTAACAGATATAGCTTTTGTAGATAAGTTCTGTGAAATACTCAATTATCAAAAGATAACCTGTCACGTGGATAAAAGAGTAAGCTTCAGACTATTGTAAATGAATAGTTACCAGAAAATACATTCTTACTAATTATATTAAATAAATCATGAGCATGAGCGTTGATTACTAAGAAGTGAACAACACAAGTTCCGAATCCTCTAGTAGGAAATATATATTGCTCAATCACATTGGATAATAAATCAATGTCAATGCTAATTATCAATTAAATAATCAGTAAAATTATTATTTGAAATTGCAAGGTCGGCTTCTGATTTTAAAATAATAAAATCTTTACTATCAGAAATAGAAATTTTACAAACAATTAATTCTCTTCCTCTTCGACTTCTGTACTAGAACTTACCTATACGAAATCTGCGAGTAAGGTTGTTATGGTTAAAACAGATACACATGTATCTGTTTTTATGTGTGTGTCTTAATACAGAAAAGTGTTCTTATATATGTGTGTGTATATGACTGAGTGAATGCGTGAAAACACCGTCAAGAGTTCGAGCTGTGATGCGAGACTAAGCTGAAGCCGGCGTATGAGACTGTTTTCAAAGTACTATTTTTGTGCATGAACCTCTTTGTCCTTATAATATAAATATCTACTACTAATAAATTTCGATTCCATTTTCTGTATTGGTTGTGGGTGTGGGTGTGGGTGGTAAATACGAAGAAAGACGAGCTTTATCATAGAAACATTTATTTCATAGAATTCAGGCAGAAAAAAATGAGACAGAAAGAAACAGAAAGAGAGATAACTATCAAATCAGCCTAGAAAACTATTAACATATAATTTATTTTTACAACTCATTTATAAAATACTTGTGTAAATTGTATAGCTAAAACAGTAAAATCGATCAAATGCAATAGACATATCCATGTTAACTTGATATTAATGGTAAATAATCGATATACTGTGAATTTACCTTCGTTTCTATCTATATACCTTAAGAATTGTTCAATGAGATGATTTTCTGCATTGCCATCTGAAATAATACAAAACTGATATTTATTTATACCATAACTGACGTGAAATAGCGCTTTTTGGGCCGACAAGGCAGGTTGTCACATGCTGCATTAGCTATCTTCACATATGGACTCATCTACTGCTAAAAAACTTGTTCATCCATATTGTGGTATTCTGATAGAGACCACCATTTTCTCATATTATGCTAGTTATCAGTGTTGTCTATGACAATGTGATATTATAAAAAGGTCTATATATAGATGCAAAGCGTTATGTGCCGTTTATTCTTTACCATTTCCATCAATTATCATCTCTGTAAGCAATTTTGTCAGTTTCTCATCAATCGTTTTCATTTTACCCCCTTCAAAACATGGAAGAAACATGACAGACGGAGCTTTTAGATTTAAACTTAAATAACCAGACACAGAGTCCATATTAACATCTTCAGCCTGAAAAAAAAGTTTCAAGTTTATTATTTATAGATCGGCTATTGGTTGGAGGGCTACGTAGCAATGTAATGAATGAATTTTCCCAACATGGACTCCTTCAAAAGAAGCGTGAGAGGAACCTTTAATGTTGACAAGGTATCTAGAGGCAGTATTTTGTATACTGCACTAACTATTCACATATGAAGTTTTCGTACTGCTTATTATCATACGGTATCGAGTTATTTGCTATATTTTATTCATCAACAGCCTACATACGTTGTTGCAAAATTACAGCAAAAAGCGATCTAGCCTGTGATTCAAAGATTAAGTTAATAGTAATGCCAATAAAATACAGGAAATGATTTGACATACGTGCATGTTCTTGTGTGTGTATATGGATATGCGTGTCGTGCGTTTATACATAGATAGGATGCATCACGTAATATACTGAAATGGTTAGTTTCCAATGAAACTATCAGAGAGCAGCTGATCTTTTAGTACAGGAACCACGTTCCCCCAAGTGGCCTCTCTTTGCCTCTCCCATAGCCACCCCTTTCCACTACTACAAACAATGCAAAGAAACTCACCCAGTTTTCACTTATTCTGACCACACAAGTGTTGTACTATATTTCATAATTGGTTACTTAGCTTGAAACCAACTTCCGATAAGCACTATCGCTTCGACTTCTCCCGATCATTTCATCACTCACTTCTATCACCTACAACTACAGTCCTCCCGTCTCTCTGTCTTGCGTCTCTTTTCTTATTTAAGTTTTACTGTCAACCTAAAGATTCATAAGCTGCGTTCCATTTTACGCACCTATGTCTCGCAATTCGCGACATACGTCTTGCTGGAAACAGGACTTTGGACATGGGAGAAATACACGAGGAGTATATTTCATGAATATTTTATATCTTTTACGTGACGTCTATTTTCCCCAAACACTTATCCTATCGCAAGTGGATTGGAAGAAATTTCTATTGGAAATAAGCTAAATTATCAAATAAATAAATCAAATTGCAGGTGTCTGTGGTGATAGGTGATAAGGTAGCCTTTTACTTAAACAATGAACAGAACATTGTACGAGACGTATGTTATTTTGCTTACACTCACCCTATTAATCAAGCATGTCCAATAAACTTCTTGATAGTAATTAAGAAATATTGTTATTATGCTGATTACCAACTGAAAATAAACATATAATAATTTAATTACCTATTGAGAACTAAACTTGTATTTATTTATATTATAGCAGCTTTAAATTAATGTTTATGCAGTAATTTAGAATTTATGACATCAAAATTTTTTATAAGAGGCATCGCAATATTGAGAGGGCCTACGTTATATCGGATAATATTATTGCCGATACGTTATAATTTTCTATTGGATCTCGTGTTCCATTTTCAAAGTCTAATTTTAGATTTTATTATATGAGCCTCTTGATTTATTATTGACAGTTTATATTACGTGCTGCTAGTGGATATAGGCTATTCTTAATGGGAGAGACACGAGGAGATTGGGTCTTAACACAATAGTGTCCCAAACTCCATGATCTCTATCTCAATTAAGTGTTAAAGGGGGTAAGTTACGGTGTCAACCGGGTTCCGAATAACGTAGAAACCTGAGATAGGAGTGGGATTTTGATTAACCCATTTTGGACCAAATATGCCGAAAGTTTCATGTGTACCTTTGTAATCGAAACCAGAACACTTGATCCACTTCACAAATAGAAAAGAAAATATATTTATTGAAAGCCGTCATTTCAGTGTTTGTTTTCAATTACACACGCTATGAAATGACACGCGATCTAAAGGTACGGAGAACAAAGACGGATACTATGTGAAACTGGTTTGGTTATGGTCCTGTAAGTATACTGTTAACTCCTATAGACAAATTATTTTTGAGAACGTCGTCTAAATTTTCGCTATCGGGCTTGCAGAGTTCATTACTTAGTACTTTTACTGCACTTCAAAGTCAGTGCCATGATGGAGTGTGGTAGGCATGCAGATAGCTATGAAACTCATCACAGATGTTTGATGCTGACATGCTACCAGCGAACGTCGTAATGGTCACTTAAAACACGAATAACTCGGCAGGCGCAGCAATATTTGATCTTTTGGATTACAGAAAGTTTCCAAATTTTTCTTTTTGGTATTTATGGTAAGGTAACTATTTCTTTATTATTATTAGTGTCATATAACTGATATAGTATATTGAGTTTTATTGTAATACTCACAACTGGACTTATCATGTACATAACTATTTTTTGGATTTCCACAATGGTCTTATAATATTCAAAAATATCAATCAAGCTTCCGATTTCGTTATCATCAACAATGGCGTCAGAATGTATGTAACATATTTCAGCACCACTTCGTTTGCTGTACTTTTTCAGAAGTTTATAAGTTACTTCCAAACGCACGCGCAGGACATGAAATACTGCATAGTTCCACATCCCCTCAAACCGCGACACAAGAAGTATTAGCGAGATAACAGTCCGAAATAAAACATTAATTGAATAATCATTAGCGAATATAGTACTTAAAGTTGAATATATTTCCAAAGTGTAATAAAGTAGAATTATAGCAGCACTCAAGTCGAAGGAGTACGCAGGTTCCAATAGCTTATCCAACTTTTTTAAATTGAAATACATGCGCGAAAGATTTGTGTTACTCCTCATTTTAATAACGAGCCAAAAGTTAATGTCTTTTACGAGTAAACATATTAATAACACTTGCAATCGTAATGATATACTGGAAATCAGTACGAAAACAGAAACTAAATAACATATAGGCCAAAAAAACGTGTACAAACAATAAGATAATTTGATGATTTTACGTTTGTTTTCAAAGTATACTCCTCGATTAAATCCAAATAAACTTAATAAAAATGTTAAAACAACAAGCGTATGTTTAGAGGTTTTAAATTTGTTTACACGAGCCATCGTCGGTTTCGTGACACGAGACAATGTTCACTAAATTTGTATTGAACATCAATATTATGAATTACTATTAAACCATTTAACCCGTTCAATACTCGGCTGATAAAACGATAAGTATTTATTTTGACCAAGCGTTAAATTTTCCATTCCAAGTCAATTATTTTAAAATAATTGTAACAAACAGTTACCGGTAGAGCAACGAGCGATGGTTGCAAGCACAAAACGCAAATATTACGTGTGATTAATGTCGCTCATAACTCAAATACTGCTAATAAATTAAATTTTGGACTCTAGTTGTCCTAATTACTTATATATTTCTCATATACCTATAATATGTGTATATAAGTATTGGTAAAGCATAAAAATTTTGGGACAGTATTTGATATCCTGAGGGTGGTCTGTTCTTGCTCCAGTAAAACTCAGGTCCCTCTTGTTAAGTGTGTACCCGTAGAATATTAGTGGGTATTTCCAGTGCAGTTATGATGGTGCGGGGTAGGTCCAGTTACGGATTCTTCCTCAAGCAAAAAGGCACAATAATGAAATGAAAATGGAATGAAGTTATTTATTTTATACTCAACCTTTTTTGCGGAATACCTGTGTCACTAACCCTCCATATCTGCATTCATCTTTTACTTACTAATTTTCTGATAGAGAGAGATAAATATCGCTAAGTACTAAATAAAGCTTTTCGAAGTGTTGTAAAAAGTGGGTGAAAAATTTCGAAGTGAAGTAAATTTCTAAAACTAAACAGAGAAATAGATACCTATACTATTGATTATAAGAGATATTCACCAGGAGACTCGGATCATCAATTTTCTTCTTGAGTTGACTCAAGGTTTATTTGATGTTGAAACTAAAGATTGATTTCTTATCAGGTAAATCGAATGGTAGCGGGTTTTTTAGCTGGTTCATTGTTGAATTGACATCAAAATGAATTTATAGTTAGGCAAACTGCTGCTTCAGAAATTTCAGGTAAAACTGATTATAGTTATAGTTATGTAGTAAGCGGTAAACAATTATCAATTTAAATTGTAGCCTAAATCTCATAAGGATTAAATAAAAATTATTTATTGATTTCACTCAAAACCAAAGTTTATGCAGAATTAAGACCCTTTTTTTAAGATTTCTTTTTTGAAAAATACTTCAACGTTAGTTTTTATATTATTTTTATAAAACTCTGCGTTAGACGTGTTAAAGTCTTATAGAAACGTTTAAGTAAATAGGTACCTTTTCAACTTATTGTATTATTTACTATAAATGTATTACTTATTCAAATATAATATTTTATGTTGTCTAGCAATGTACTTAAGTAATTTCAAAGGACATTGATGCATCGATATTTTACCACTAACTTTTATCGTCATGTCACGTCACTCGTAGCCTTGATATTGGACAACATTCTATCTCTAAAATCTTCCGCCGTCATTCCAATAAGCTATGATTTCTTTTATGTGGGCTCACCTGATTCTAAAAATAACTATTCATTTTAATTTTATTTCAGTTTCATCTCATTTACTCAAAACGATTGCAAGAAAGACACGCGACTTTAAGGAAGGTGATTACAATTTTCACCTTATTTCTGGTCTGATATTATGGCTTGTTATTAAATTAAATTGCAAATTTTAGAAAGCATCTTCCTACATGATATCTTAAATTATCTTAAATTTTTGTAAAGCTTTAAAATTAAGAAATTAAATTTTGAGTTCTCGTATCCTATCGACAATGAAAGAGTAGGGATTTACAAATCCATTAACATAAAAGCCATTGCCTTAGACTGGCTTTTTGCAGTTTGAAGTTTGAGGTCCAATGTAATGACAGTAACTTAAAGTCTTGTAACGGTGCTCCTGTAGAATGTTATTTTACCGCAAAGTTGTAGGTGTTTACCAGTGAGGGTCGTTACTCACATAACATTAGGTGAGCTACCCTTATTATTAGTTTATTACAAGTTTTTAAGTTGTACGTCAAAATTTGCAAACCATTTTCGACCATTTGTTGCTATCCGATTGAGTTGAAATTTTGCAAAGATATTTATTTTTATATACAATGTGCAATACTCAATATTTTAATAATTTTAATAGGGTAAATTATACATTTTTAACACTAAAAAGTAATAAATAAAATGGACATTAATTTTATAAAACTTTTATTTGAATAAAACTTAACCTAAAAAAGAAAAAAATTAACGTGAACTAATGATTGATACACTGATTAGGTGTACTACATAATTGTATAAGCGCCTCAAGCTTTAGCATGGCATAATTTTTTTATAAATTTAATTTAAGTTTTATTTAAGTAATAATGTTTTTAAAAACAATTTTCACATATTCGGTTCAAATCTTATAACTTAATTTGAAAGCAGCCATGTTCAACCGATTGAGATGATATTTTTTGGGTGAAATAAACTTGGCAAAGGAAGTTCAACGAATATTCAACTTATAAGTAACTACTACAATTTCGTTAAAAAGTAGTATTCTCTTTTCACTTAAGTTCTTACTATGTTTAACTCAACTTTGTTAAAAGAAACCGTAATTATTGCATTGTGCACGATAATTTGTTTTATAAAAATGGTGCATTCTTGAGTGAATGTTACGTATTTCTCCTTTTATTTAAATCGCATAGTTCACATAAATAGGCGAAAAAAATCTTTATTTGCTTAAACCATTCACAAAATTTGTTTATAGGCCTAGAAAATAATAAATAATTGTATTGGAGATGCTCGCTCTTACCAATCTCATAACAATTTTGAATTGACATATTTTAGATATCAGAAAGAATATAAAATTGAAATAGGTGATACAAAACCAATGCTTGCGTTAAGTATGTTTGCATGTCTATGTGAGAGTTTGACAGTGTGTCCGTTCGTAAGTGTGTGCATGTGTATAACTGTGGGTGTGTTTGTGTGTATGCATTCTGTTTTCTATTGTCGTGGTAGGTCCCGGATGGGTCAACATAATTTGTTATCTTTAATATCTCTATCTCTATCTCTCGCTATATCTCTTTCGTGCTTCAGAAATCATTTAGTGGTGGTATTGTGCGCAAAATCCTCATGTGTTTCTCTTATAGGAAGGCCTTTGCCCAGCAGCCTAAAGGCTGTGATAATGGTGAATATGAGTTCTATGAAATAAAAATCTTTGTTTCGAAATATGATTTATTCAATACTATACAATAAAATAGGTCATGTTGGTATTAAACCGATCGGTGTAGGTATTAACAGTAATTTTCTGACTGGCATGTTACTTATTTCATATTTTGCAGTATGTACGTGCCTCATATTAGCATAATGAAGTAGATGCTTACTATTCTGTGTTGTTATAAGTCTCGTTAAACGAAAAATTTGAGGGAAATAAGTCTTCTCGAAAATTTTACTATCAACTTAGCATGCTAGAAATTCAACATTCATAATTATTACATTTTATTAAAGTTACTATAATTTTAATAAAAAATGTAACAATAGTCTTATAATTTTTAGTCATGTTAAATATCATGCTATAAAAAATTTTAAGCGAAAGATTCTAAGCGATATTTATTCCCGATAAGTATTATTTATTACAAGTTATAGTATATAAAAACTGTCAACGAAATATAAGAATAATTAAGTATATATCTAATACGAATAAGCAAAAATAGCAGACCCAATGCCATTTCTATAACAACATTAATTTTCATTATTTTGTAAAAATGATAAAATACATGTCGTTTCCTTATAACATACCATAAATCAAAATAGAAAAGTTCACAATATACGTACTTTCCTAAGTCCCTCTACTTCAAGCTGAGCGTTGAACCCACTGGGGTGGTATCAGGTGTTACGGGAGCAGGAATTTGTATACAGTTCCAGTATCGAGAAGCGACCGGTCGAGGTAACGCCATAGGGTTTAGCGCTTTTATATTAATGACAATAAAAATACATCGTGGATAATTAATTTTATTTTGTATGCTTAACGACTTAGAATAGACATCTAAATTGAAGGTTTCTTAAGAAATAATTAAGTTTTCTTAATTTTTTCTTAAGAAACCTTGCTTTTGCAATAAAATTCACATACATCAAACGCCTTGTTATCCGATGCGTTGACATTTAAAAGACCAGAGAGTTAAAAAGAGAGCCCACGCAGCTTTGTTCTTGTGTTTTTGACTTCATTTTTTTCTTAATAATTAACAATATTTTTATTTATTAATTTATGTAGAGTGTAAGTACACATTGGCAAGTGTACTATCATTACGAGTAGCTCTGTAAAAGACCAACTCTGGTATCTATCATTATGTTGAATATGGAGCATTTTATAACAACTTACTTAAAATAATATGAGATTTTATTTTTAAGTAAGTTTCGTATAAATATAAATAAATACTTTTTCTTTCATAAGCCTCCCGCGCCTAGTTATTTCACTGGCTATTGTAGTATATATTTCCTTTCATACAAGGATTATTCCTTTCACTTTCATGTCCGACATAGAAAAGGTTTGCCAGTTCTATAATTTAATTTTTCTACCAAGATTTATATTTACTGCCTTCAAATTAAGAATATTTCGTCGGTTACTAGGCAATATTATTATAAGCCTCAATTGTTGTCTATAAATACATACGAGTACCATGAGATTACTAAAAAATATTTTGATGAGAACCAACAAAAATATACTTTGTTTATTTACTTACAAGGTTTGTTTTACGTTAATATTTTTATGATTTATGATGACTAGACATTCGTCAAAACATTACTTTATAAAATTATGAACAACTTAAGCTCTAGCACTTGTAGTCATTGCTCGTCTTGAAACAAATAAAGATTATTTTATCAAATAGACACAAAATTTTGAAAATAATATAGTATTCTAATCTGTGATTTATAAATTTTATGATGAAATTTGTATCATTATTTATAACTTGTTATATCTAACTATTTGTGATAGTATGCAGAGACAACACTCCTTGTGTTCATCTGCTAACAATTTAATTACTGAGGCCATAAAATGAGAGACCTTTTTAGAACAAACAAAAGCAAAAGTTAAGTTTTGTTTTTTTTTACAAATTAGGCCTCATTTTTCAATAATATTTTCTATATTTTTGTTTAACACTGTTTAACTATGTTTTATTTATCTAACTTAAACCTATGTCAAATGAAAATGACTAGCCTGTTGTAATCTATCGACCAATCGATAATATAAATATAACTTAAGTCAAACTCAATTTATTTTATTTACCTTTGGTACATATTTATCTAGTGATTTAACAATGAAAATATAATAGAAACCTACTGTCACACACATTATCTAGCCCATTACATTGGGAATCATTATGAGTTTATGTAATAGGTATATTATTGAAAAATATATTAAATATTAAATATATATAAGACATATAATTTGAAATAAACATAAGCCACCATGATTCGCGTTCATCACAAAAATATCTGCCGTGGATGGAGCCTTGCTGTCGAGTAGCCTGTATTCAGAAGTAGGATACTAACCTCTCGGCCAGCTGGCTGCGTCAAATACACATGAACACACGAATTAAGTACACAATTTGACATTTTTACTTAATTATTTTTCATAATTTATGTATTTTTATAAATAAGAAACTAAAAATTGAGGGAACGACCGCAAAAACTTTGAATCAAGCAGAAAAAATGACTAGAGTATGTATTTAACATCATTATTTCACTATCTACAGTGAAATAATAATAATATATAATATGTTTAACATTATTGTATACTTTAGCTGAGTTTTATTTAACTTACTGAGTAACGACCCGCATCACCCATATAACTTAAACAAAAAGACATTTCATAACCGCATTCGTACTACATCCTTTGAGAAATAAATTCAAATTCAATATTTGTTGTGTATTAAGATTATATTGGGGGAATTTTTATTGGCACGTTTTCTTAGATCTAAAATTTTAAAAATTAATATTAGTATAATAATCTAATCATCAGGACGATTACAAGGTTTACAATTCACAGCTACAAAACAACCATAACACGATAATTTACAAAGAAGGTCCCTTGTTTCCGTTTAATATCTTTTTACTGACAGATATCATTCAAAAACTACTCATATTGATGCGATTCTTATTACGAACACACTTAAAATGAATGTACTATTCGTTTTATTGTAAATACAAATATATATATACTATAACTCATTACATATTACATTGCAAAAGTCAGTGTTAAAACATAAATAATAATACAAAAAATATATCTTTCATTATTGTTTTGTAATGTATTGACGTAAAACGGTATAATACTTAATCTAAATCTACTGTAGCTTAACTAACCTCGTTATGATATTGTCAATTGAGCTTAGACTAGAAACGAAATCAATATTAAGTAAACGTTCATGATTTAACCACAATCTAATTCAAAAATTTGTAGCACATACTGTCTTTATAAAATGATCTCAAACAAAATAAGATCTGATTGTGTAATAAAACGTAGTCAGATTTATTTTGCTTGTGTATTTTTTTTTTATATAATGCTTCTAACTAATCTTTAAGTTTCAATTATATCTTAAGAAGAGGTCTTATGTGAAATATGTATTACAAAGGAGTTTTAAATTTGAAACTACCTACATATGAATGTCAGATTAAGTTTTAAAATGATAAATTGAATAGTTAAAGTAATGCCTCTAGTAATTAGAATGTTACAAGAGATACACTTTTTAATATTGTAAATTGAAAGTTAAAGATTCCAACATTAAAGTTGAATTTTATGATTCTTAAGTATAATTTGGTCTAATTAGGCATAGGTGATACGGATCTTCTGGCTTGGAGAGCTTTATTGTCGCAATAACTTCTGATGTCTTGTATGGACTGCAGCAAGAAAACAGGGACGTCATCATCGCGTTTCTTAAAAAAAAACATATATAAATCTAAAACAGCATCAACATTTAAGTCGAGAAGTAAGATAAAGTAATTATTAGGCTTTTAAAAATTACGGTTTTTAAATTAAAAACTAACTTTGTTTGGTTTGTCTTTTTACATAGGTTTGAGTGAGACGAGTAAATGTTAGAACTACTTAAAAAAACGTTTAAACATTTCTGAGAAGGGCCGTAAGGCTCATCACATTTGGCAAGGGTAACACAATTTTTTTTAGTTTGGTTTACGCAAATACGACCCCGTTTCCGAATTTCACTTAAAGCTCCAGTAATTGCCAATGCGTCTTCGCAGGAATGTTAATGTCGTTTCCCATGTCTAAATTCTAAACTATACTATTTTTCCTAACACCCCTTTATATTTAAAAGAACTATTTAAATATGTCAATGACACTCACTCTAGAAATCTGCGGTCGTCTGTAATTTAAGCTTGTTTACCGATGCATAACACTAAATTCTACAGTAAGTCGTTCACTGTGCAAGCTGCCCAATTGTGGAATGTATTGGTGTAGACGAGGTTAACTTTTCATATTTTTTCATTTTATGTGTGTACATAGTTTATTATTAATTTTCTGTAAGTATTTCCAGCCCATCCTAAGGTTGCCTGGAAGAGATCGCTCTTAGCGATAAGGTCGTCCATTGTACAAACATTGTCTACTATATAAAAATCCCTTTTCTTCTTTTTATGATGTTCCTATGTATATACAATAAAGCGCTAAATAAAAAAAAATTCGACATTTACTGCAGACTGTAGATATCAATAGACTGTATACTATAATCATGGTCGTCAACAACATCTTTTATATGACCCATAGCTGGGCAGGCCTTCCTAGATGGGAAAAATATATTAGGAGTTTCTTCCACTGCACCACCGAGCTGGCCCAATGTAAAAGGATGGGTTACAGCGGTTGCCGCAACAACTAACGCATACGTCACACACGCACATACTAATTGTAAATATTTTGTTCACTCTGTTTTATTAATACACCTTAACTTAAGCCCATTAAATATTAATTTGACATGAAATAGTTACCTGAAATAATACCTCTCCTTCGAAATAAGTCAAATTATGTTTCCTCGACCTCAGAAGAAGTCCCACTAGTTTGTCCGAAATGACTGTGTATAGCTGCAACAAAATATTAATTGTCAGAAATTCATATTTGCTTTTAAGCATTGGATCAGTTTTGGTTATTTTTTACATGTTCATTTTGGATTCGAGTAACCACAGCAAAATCGATTAGTATGTGAACAAAACAACATTCTAGTCTACTCGGTTTTAAAGTCAATATTGCCTGCTCAGTGTGCAGTGCCGACTATTTTGACATCACAATAATATGATAACATTCAATTACAACTGATTTATTAAGTTTTAACTTTCATGTTCATTAACGAAACGACACCGTTACGTCATCAGGAACTCAAAACTGATTTATTGTCTGTGTATCTACGTATTATATTTATATTTATTTTATCCTGTTTATTAAATGTTATAATATCCTCAAAGTATTAAATTACCGTTTAGCATTGAAGTCTAGTCTGCCTTAAAATATATTAAAACATTTTTTATTTAATGGGGCAGCTACATAGAGACACAGGAGTACAATATATCAAAGATTTCTCTTCTAATGACTTCAAATTTACTAGTTTGACCTCCATGAGACCTTGAAAATTAATTGTTTACAACAACAGTTTTGTTCCAGTCTTAAAATTAATTATCTTTAGGACTTTCTCATTAAACCTTCATTAAGAGTTCGTTCTGTATATTTCGTTCACTATTTAAATAATGTTATTTTGTAGGAATATCTTAGCATAATGTTATTTAACATTATACGTTTTAAACATTTATATATATATATAGCGTATTTTTGGTATCTACCAACCACATAAAATTTTAATGCAATAGTTTAAATTTTTTTAACTGATCCTGTTTCAGCAAGAAAAAGAGTTATATTCCAAGAACAAATGACACATGATGAACTCAGTTTTGCTAAAAAAAATTTAGTTTCATCAATTTTCACTATTTTAAATTTTAATTATTAGTTTTCATCATTATTTTAATTTTCCGGAGACCTAAAGACAATTAATAACCAATTGTGTTTGACTTAACAGTAAAATAGAGAAATTGTTTAAAAATTACAGGATGTCCACTTAAATGCTATAGATATCTTATTCCGTAGTATTTTAAAGATTCAATATTGGCTTCAACTGTAATAAAACAATATTTTACTAATAATCCAAACACAGTCGTAAACACTGGGGACCCTCAGTAATATATTGGACAAAATTCCGTTTCTATGTTTGGTTTCTCACTCGTGTAATGTTAGTATTTTATCTTGCTATTAGTTTTATAAAAAACAGAGACATAATTCAAGGATAGTTAAATTAGCAGTAGCTCGCATGTCACCATAGGGAAAGAAAAGATAAACAACCAAATCAGACATTGTTTTAAATATATCTAGGAAGATAGTTTTCAATTGATGTAGAAGCTTATTCATAACTATTTCTTAGTTAAATTAAATTTCATTTCAAATTCTCAGTTAAATTTACTTCTGTGTAAAGTTGGACAGTTCACATAGGTAGAAGAAATTTTGAAATAATAAATTTATTATAAAAAGTAATACATTTAATCTATGCAGTTTTATATAAAGTTAAATTACTAAATTCTGTTCCCGTCTGCGTTCATCTGATTAAACGTATAAATATGACTGTTGCAGACTGGATAGTTTTTGTATAATTCCATATTTGTATTTTTATATTTATTCTTTGTTTTTGAAATATACATTTTGTTTAGCTATCAGTTTAAAAAATAAACGCTCACGAAGCAGACTGAGAGTTGCATTCTCAACAATGACAATGTTTAGTTACGTTTGACGTAAAAACTTTGCCTATAAGGTGGAGGTGGCTAGAGTAGTATGTTGCAGGCTGCACTAGATATCTTCACATATGGTCTCCTCTACTGTTTATCGTCAAGTCATTTGCTAAGCTTTTTATATAAAAAAAAATGGTTGAACTCACTACAGAAGCACGGAACCTGTATACGGTAATAATGTTTGTAAATCGATTTATATCTATCGATTACGCTCGTACAAAACGATTCCAAATTTAAAGCTTGGTTGTTACGGTCGTTAAAGAATGTCGGTGGCGTCACCACTCCGCCTCAATATATCACATCTGTCCAAATTATGACAAATTACCTCCTGTTTATAATTTTACTTCGTTCCAGTCCGAATGAAAGTCAAATCGATTATTCAAAGTATAAGCATAATCGTGCCAACTATTTAGGATTATGACTATTAATTTTTCAAAGCACTCTTTAAATCAGATCCATTAGTAGAACTAGTTTAAAAATAAAAGCACTGAACAGCTCTTAAGGATCAACATGAGTATCATGCTAAGAGAGAGAGAGAGAGCTAAGAAGCATAGTTATTCCGATCTTTATAGGTACCGTGGACAGCGGAGTGAAACTACAATGCAAAGCATGTGGCTGTGGACCTTTCACTTTTAAATGAAACCCTCAAGAGGGGAGACACTTAATCAATCCAAACGAAATAAAGACTTGTGCAAGGGGCGTAGCTGATATATTATTTCGACAGCTTGCTTTGTTATTATGTCATTATGATACTTACCTTATATTGCATCAATGGATTTGCAATTCGCTCTGGAGTTAAATGATATTAATGGCAGTCAATTATCAAAATAAGTTAGTGAATGAATTGCTTCCTTAGAAACCAGATGAGTCCCGTGAAGGGTAGTGGAGTTACCGGAGAGATTTAGTTGGTATACCCAGTGCCAATATGATAAGGCGCTGGGCGGATCCTGTACGACCGCCGCTTAGCCAATGGCGCGTAGGTCATTAATCAGATTCCTCTTAAAAAATTTTTTAATATCCTAAGTTTGATACAACTATAGAATTACATTTACCTGTAAGTGGCGAGTTACTATAAATGAGTTTTCAGGTTGTAATGATATAAAAGTTATTAAAAGACTGTATAGCCCCAAAATGCAGAGAGTAATAAGCCTTTTGTATTTGTTCCTAATACATTTACAAAACGAAATTTTTCGCTTCTGTGTTAACTCCAATAAATAACCTACGAAATATAACGAAAGAATTACAATTTGATACTAAAATTGTAACTCAGACTTGGAAAATATTTATATTAATTTTGAATCTATACAAAATGCTTTTATCAATAAAATGTTGCTTAATATAGGTAAAATGTTATGTATTTAGTAAGGTGTCAAAGTAAATAAACTTATGTTTAATTTACAATGATTATCTTTAAATTATATAGATATTATATAAGGTAAATATGAAATTAGTGGGGGCATTCGACGAATATAAAACAAATTTAGCACGTGTTTTTTACTGAGTTAGAACATGGTTTTTGTACAATCTTTGGCTATTTATAGACAAGTTTACGGCTTATCTTATTTTCTTTGAAGTTAAACTCTTCAGTTTCTATATCTAACAAGTTATTTTTGTCTGTCATGTCTCAAGGCTAGGTTAGTTCAGGTCTGAGAGTGACTGATTTTTTGGTCAAGAGAAGAGTTTAAAGGTCGCTCTAGCGGGACGAATACTCAAATGGTACGGTTGATACTTTTAAAGTTGCGAATCAAATAGTTATATAGTATAATAATAGTTCCTGGTTGCACCTTTTTGTTTTTGTCAATGATAAAATCTATGTAATTAAATTTAACGTAGATAGTCCGAAGTTTGTCTGCGATCAGATATGAAACAGGAAATAAATAAATAAATATATATATATATATAAATACTTGTGATTGCTTAGATATTAAATATCTTTAAACTAGATAATAAAATATCCCTTAATTCATCAATCTCTTCCAAATCCCAAAATATCCCCGCGTGCCCTTGAGAAATGACTCCTGAGTGTGACATAATATTTTTGAACTTTAGAATATTTATATAGGAACTATATTATCATGGATGCAGGAAACAGGAGATCTTTTATAGTGACGAAGCATTAGTGAGGCAAATGCTAAAATGAAATATGTCTATTTTTATATGTACATTAAACTGTTTGGGGGTATTTACTAAAAACTTTTCTTTTTGACATTTTAACTTATTTTTGATGCAGAATATATGCACATTAATATTACCCTAGAATAAAATTGAGTTTTGTCACATATTATGTCATAAAACTAAATTTTGTTCGCCTCCGCCGGGATTCAAATAACCGCGACACATGGCCAAGATGCATGTAGTTAGGGATATTGACCATTCGGCCAGACGGTCGTCAAGAAAATCCATTCTAAATTAAGAAAAAGAAGAAAACAAAGCTAATATTGTGTTTTAATGTTTCAGCGGGCAATAATCCGAGATATTTTCGAGATGTATCACAAGTCAGCAGCCGTGCCAAGAATCCATTACTAAAATGAAGATTTAAACTAATTGATAATGAGAGATTTTAATATAAAAGAGCTTAAATGAGAATGTACTTTATATATAATCTTTGCAGCTAATTTATTTAGAAATCCATAATGCAATGATAACTAATTAATTTCTTAATAAACTGGGTGACGAAGAAGATCATAATAAAATTTAAAAAATATATATATCCGAGGTAAAAGTTAGGTTTTTGTATAAACATGACGAGTTCAAACGAGGGTTACTTGAAGAAATAATAACAATACAATATTAATTAAAAAAAACAACATTGAATTATAATAAAAGTAACCAAACTTTTCAAAGGTCATGTTGCTTAGTTCTATGAAGAACTAATTATTCAAAATTTCACAAATTAACTTGAGTACCACTATAACGTTAAGTCATTTAATCTCAAATTGCTTTGGCAGTATATAAAACCACAATAAAATGAACAACTTTAGATTCCCATAGGACTCATTGACGCCATCCTGAACCAAATTGAGGATATATACATTAGGGCAGAGGCAAGATAGTAATAATTCCCTTTGAACACTTAAAATAGGAGTATCTTCAGTAAGTAACATCGACAAAAAGAAAAATATTTTAGCACTTTAGTTTTTCAAATCCTTAATAGTATGATAATGAAGCTTAGAAACAAGCTTTTAACTTTCTGTTGTTTGAATGAAGAAAAACCCACATTTTTTTGTAACGGCCATGTAAGGACAAAAACTCTTGCACAATATTAAGTAGCATTATCTAATCATATGCAGCATCATATGATAAAATATTGTTACTAATACCAAACACATAATGTACTACAGACTTTCCCTTACGATAATTACTTAAGTTTTAGACTAAATGTTTTTGATATAATTCTAAAAAATATTACTAATCAAAACGAAATGTCCGTTTTCCGTCCGTTTTTTTACAAACCCTACTTGATATTTAAAATGAGTATTTTCATTAGAAAAATGTTATATTATATTTAGTAATATATTTAATTAGACCTTCTTTTGGGGTACTAACACAAGAGAAGTGTTAATTGGCTAGCAGTGCGTTGGTGAAGGAAAGTATTTTTTTCTTGTATACATCTTACTTTATAGTAAAGAAAAATAGGTAAAATAAATTAATATCAAGTGTAGCATATAATTACGATACTGTCATTTTTATTTATTTATCATAAATTTCACTATAGACTATTCCAATAGATTATGATTTGTTCAAGATAATTTAAGTCAAATATAAAAAAAACTTACTGAAAAAATACTTAAATTTCGTAATGAATGTGTGTGTGGATTGAATACATTTATTGTAAACCAACTTGTACAAGCCACCTCTAACACAATTTAATAAGATAACAACGGTTCTTGATCCCTTATTAAGTTGTGTGTAGGATTAACACTTTATTATAGAAATATATGGTACCGGTAGGAGGCGGTTAGAAATATTTCGCATGATATGTATCATACTAGAATCGCATTTTAGTATGCAGGCGAGCATGTTTAATATATTTATTATAGCAACAAGCTTGTTGTTAGCTATTTAACTTAATACTTTAATACTAAGCAACTCGAACATTTCCTTCCGAAGAAAACTCATCAAAATTCCTTCCGCTTCGATAGACAAATAATTTGAAGAGGATGTAGCGAAAGTTTATATCGAATAAACGTTACTTGTCATCTTGTTTCATCGTGTCGTCGAACTCGGAAATATCACTTAAAACAATTCGATCTTCCGAAATTCGAAAAATTCGGAAGTTTACTTGAATTTACAATTTCAGGTTGGCTAGTTGGTATTTGTCAAGACATGTAACTGACTTTAACTCAATTCGCAAAATTGCAATCTTCTGTTTGTCTTTTTCACTCATTATGACTCACGGCAGAGTGGCCTTCGTAATTATTATTAGTGGATATTGTCATATTTATCGTGTGCTTAAAATCTGTCAGTAAATTGGCGACTTTTATCAATGGTTGCTTGAATTCAGATCACGTCCTCTTAGTATTTAGAAGTGTATTTCGCCTGTGTTGAACGATGTAATTTTATGATACCATTAAGAAAATTGGTTTTTTTAATCACCTCCGTCAACGCGATAATTAGGGATTTTTTAAATAATTACTATTGTGTTTTTTATTGGAGTTATTTATTCAATCGCAAAAGATTTCTATTAAAAATTCCAATGTAAGCAAAACAAAGACAGTTATTTATGTATACGGTATAAAAGGTCCAAGCTTACTTAATAATTTTCCACACATTTTTTGTGGGTTCGGAAAACGCTTTTATCTGGAGTTTGATGATTATTCTGATGCTTATTTTGGTACGGGCATAAAAGGCACTACTTTGAATTAACTTGTTTCATGGTATATAAAATATTTTAAAGAGAGATAATTAGAAATACTTAAGTTAATAAATTGCAGATGATTTCATGTGAAGTTTGTAAAGTCTGAAATATTTGTACTGTAAGCAAAATTGGCTCTTAATAAAGTAAATTGAGATTTTACTGCTGTTTATTAGTTTTACTTTTAAGAAACTTCAAAAACATTTACTTTAATTTGTAAAATTTTATTATAAGTTTTCGTTCGTCTTTATAAATTGTTTTTACAGGTATCTTTCTTTAAAACATAATTTATATGTGTGTGTGATAGCTACTGAAGAGTGGACTGTAATTAATGAGCTAGTCGTGATGATGGAAACGCCAAGATACCAATATAAACTGAATTTATTATTATAAGAGCAATAGCAACAGAACAAATCGTAAAACAATTGTGCAGACACAAGACGTCTATCAAAATGTAACAACTAGGTAAAAAGCCATAAATATCAAAAATAAGATTTGTATAAAAGAGTTTGAGAGTCACCAACCAGTTGCTAACAGTGTGTGTGTGTACCATAAATAATGTTTTAAAGATATATATATATATATATATATATATACATACACATACACACACACATAATAGGAATGTAAGTCAATTCAGTCCAATAAAGAAGCGGGATATGATCACCGTTGCAAATATGTTGCCTACATATTACATAGTGCTAGATTTAGTTTAAATTTAGTCTCTATTTATGTAAAATATAATGCAAATTAAGACAATATTTGTTCTGATTGAGTTGTATAACAGTAAATTTAAGAAAAAAATACGATTTTTTTTTATTCATGATATAATAAATTAAGAACATTTGAGGGATTCTTATCCTTACTCTCAGTCTGTAATTAAAAGTTTTTAGAATTACAGATTCACATTATAAGATTACCCAGAGATACAGACTTCAAGGTTGTGTTGTATTAGAGAAAGAAAGAAAAATGATATTTAATCAATTTAAGATACGACGAGAGACGAGTAAATTGTAAATCTTTGATATATTTATGCTATTGATATTTTATATGAATATGTATTATTGATGACGATTCTACGTTCGTTTAAAGGTAAATAATTTAAAAAATTTCATCACGCACATAGTAACTAATACCTAATTCTTATTTACATTTTTATTTTCGTGCACTGGCACTTTGGTCGAAGAGTTGTGACATAAGATAGACGTAATCAGTCAGAACAATGAGAACTGGTGACTTGTTTTACGTAATTAGTAATTAGGCAGGTGTTGTTCTACGGAAGCAGAAAGGTATTGACGTGGAAAATATATTTAAGCTAGTTATTTTAAACTTTTCCACTGAAAATTCGGTAAAAAATTGTTAGTTTACATGTTACGATAAAATATAGTATAAGCATATAATAGGTTTTTGTCAAAACAAAACGTTTTGAATATAGTATTTAACTAAGTTAGTACATTTAAGGAATATTTCAAAAAAAATATTAGATAACCCGGTTACGTTCCACATCTCAATATTAAATGCAATTTAGCACGTGTCACATATCTGGGTTCTGTAATAAATATATTATGCCAATTTGATCAGATACTTACAGAGTGTTCGGGAAATACGAAAAATTGCTCTAAGTATCCAGTAATAAGGTTTTGTTTGTTTTGTTCACATTAATTATGCATTTTTTACTGAAAATTATCATGTAATAATTTGTTACCAATGATCATATAAATAATATTTGTTCTATTTTCAATACAGATACAAAAATAATAATTAAGTTTTGCTATAGAAGAGATAGTATTAGTAATTATGCTTTATAAGTGAATTTAGTCTTTCAGTTCGATTTCATTGTTTTGCGAAAAATCATAAAAAACTATTGGTAACGAATCTTCTTAGAAAATACTTAAAAATTATTTGTTCACAAATTTGCAATGTAGTTTAGTTACTTCGTCATATTATGTCATATCATTATTCTTACATTCACGTCTATAGTATAGCCCAAAGTAGGCATAATTTTGAGCTCGTGTTATGGATAGTAAATAAGCGCATAATATATTAAATATAAGATTATAATATTAAAAATGTACATTCATATATAGATAACACGATTTTTTGTTCTATAACTAAACTTGTGTAACAAGTGTGTTTATCACACAAACATCTGCTCTGTACGGACCTCGAACACGAGCTCACTGGACGAAGGTCTGTAGACACTGACCTTAACGCTTTTTTTTGGACTGACTAATACTGTTAGCCACAGATGGCCTTTACAGCGTTACCGGGGTTTTAACCGTACTGCCGGTTGCCAAAGTCACTTATATAGAGAATTGTCGTGTTTAACTCCTAGTGTTTTTGTTTTTTTGATATTTGATTAATAGCTGATATTTGATTGGACTCAATATCGGACGTTGAAATTTTTTAAAACTCACTCTGAGAATGCGGTTATTATTGACAATGTTATTGAGATTAGACAGAAACTGTTTTAATTACAATTTAATATTTGATATTTGGACTAAGAAAAAGTTACCTAAGATAGTTACATCAAATATTTAATTTAAAGTAGCTTTACAGCTATGTTAAAAAAATACAGTATTCCTATTCCACCAGTTCTGACAATCTCCTGCAGAGTATTGTGGCCAGGTTGGACGTGGACAGTTTTATTAAGCTGTACTAGACTCGTGTCCACTTAGCCAAAAGCACGAAGAATTTATGACGTATGACTTTAGTATACCTAGGGTTGTCATCATTTCTGATTATATCTAGTAGAAAAATACACCATTAAATCTTTTTTAAGCTTTTTTGTGGGATGACTATGAACTTGTTATAACGGTACCCGCTCCCTAGGGTCGGTACCCTTTTGTAAGCCTATGTTATCATGTGTTCTCAACGAAAGCTTTTTTAACATAAGCCCTTCTATGTTATATTATAAATACATAATTATTTAATTTATTTTCCCATCATCAACAGCTTATTAACATCCTTCTACTCGGCATTATACTTACAAAGTACGTACAAAGGAAAAACACAGACAGTTTGGGACATAAATCTAATAGCTACCCCAATGAAGGTAGAAGCGGTTACCTTATAGTAACGGGACCAACAATTTGTCATACCATTTGAAGTACGGTACGTAAGTAAGATAAACAAATTATACCAGTTACCTGAGCACCCAATCTATTATTTCAACGAGCTCATCCGTGGAATTTATTTACTTATACGTATTTAATATAGAATAAAAAAACAGATATCCCTATTGGGAAATCTGTTTTTTTCAAGAAACTTATTAGTTTCTTGAAATAGATTTTCAATGACGTCAATTTATTAATTCCATTTTATTGCATTTAGTTGCCAAAGTCTTAATTTAATTTGCAACATTAGTTCAAGCAACATCAGGTTAAATAAACGTTATTATTTCTTCTCATTTTATTTCAAACGATTACTTTTAAGCTTAAACAGCTTTAAATTATCTAATGTGAAGAAAATAATGAAATCTTTCAAAACGTAAATTATTAACAAAAGAGAGAGAAGATTGAAATTGAAAATATTTCCTTTTACTGAAGTTTCAGTTGTAAAAGAGGATGTTAGTTCTACAAATATAATTAATTCTTCACTATGCTTAAAATAATGTTGTTGGTACTAAAATTTGAATTTCGAAAATTAATCTTCTTTGTAATAACAATAAGATCGGTAATTAACTTTAATTGTTTAGGTCCACGCAAAACAGGCGCAACAGCCGTCGATTTGCGGAGACCGCCCGCACTATTTAAGAAGATTGAAGGGTTATTTTTAATGTTATTTTCTAGTGCCATAGACTGTATTGCGGCAAGTCTTCTGGTAATTTCTGCGACTCAAAGTTAATTAGAGCTTGTTGTAGGTAATTATGACTATCGCGTAATAATGTTTAAGGTACGTGAAATCTTCAACACGAGTAAGTTATTAATATAAACAGATGCTTGTTTATCTTATATAAATTGAAGACTATCTCAGGATTAAACAGATCGCGGAACCTACTTAATGAGATTTAGTTCGGCATATTATAATAAAATTCTGTATTGATTTACTTGTTATTATAATTTACTTAATCTGACTCAGTTATAATGAATTGATATTTACATTAATGCTTAAAGCAACTGAAATTTTTAATTTAATGTTTTATTTAGAAATTATTAATATTGAGCTTTACATGCAGATCATGGTAGTGTGTACAAGAGCCATATCATTAAAAATTGTTGGTGACCTGCAAATCTAACCTTTTCAGATACTGGCAACTCTAAATTCAAGTAAAATTCGAACTTTAAAAATTGTGTTTTGATACGTCATTGTACGTAACAATATATATTGTAGGAGCGTTTAAAAACCTTTGTATAAGGTTCATATCCGGTCTCAGAAAATTTGATTACGTGTCTGATTTCCGGAGGAAACTGAATTAGCTTCCCATTAGAGATCATAGGAACACGTATCCTTTATGTCCTCGTCAATATTCTTTTCAATATACCCTATCCTAGTTATCTTTGTGGACGTTTCTCCTTCTCCAGGTTCCATGATGTTCCCTGCCGACCACGTGTACGCAGCCTTCTTTATATTCCACCCTATAAAACCGATTTTTATTCCTATTCCTGTTTATGCGGTGAGATTATGGAATTCACTACCCTTCTCCATTTGTGAATCACAAACATTATTGCGGTTTAGGACACGAGAAAATATATGTTATATTCTGTATGAGTAAATGGTGGTTATTTATTTAATTTTATATTATATTGTTATTATTTCTTATTATGTCGTTTTAGTTGTCTTATTACAATAAATTTTATTTCCCTTTTAATTATATTATGTTAGTATTGGTATACGCTCCTCTACCTTTCGTTTTCGCTTTTCCCTTATGTGATGTGGGGCTGCTTAAAGAGATTTCTGATTGAAATAAGCAGTACCTTTGTACAAGCAAATAACTGAATAGATTTCACTTGAAAAACATATCAAATATAAAGTAATGTGTAAACAAAGCTTTTTAGCGTACAAAGTCCTTTTGTGTTACAGAAAATCGCAGTGAAATAATACTGTAGTGTTTTTCTGGTGAGTAAGATCGCCTTAGCTAATTTAGGCAGCATTATGTTAGAAGCAGAGGACTTCTGCAACGCGTGAGTTGTTCTTAATATATGCTTTTTTGCCATTCTTATTGTAAAACAACTTTACTAGTTAGAAACATGATGTCTTGTTCTAAAATGGCACTCTCCTCGACAATCTATATCTATCTATATATACCCACAAATGTAGATACAAGAAAATCAATTTCCAAATTCAGATAATAATTCCCTATTATTAGGCAACTGCTGATTTGATCCAGTCTTGGTAAAATAATAAGTTAACAAATAAAATTTCATAGTCCCTTGTATTTTCTTCCAAAAATAGATAGAATGTATAAAGTTAATTTTATAAAGGCTTCGGTGGTATTCCCATGTGTTCCTATTTTTATATACTCTCGTCAAATTTGCTTGTGGGATGTCTGAACACAGACAAGCATCTGGCAATTTTTGTAAATTCGTATATATTTTATCAATAATGAATTAATGAAAACAGGATAAAATAGGTACATGGATGGCTTTTGTGGTTCTAAGATTTTTAGAAAAAATGCTACCGTGACATTATCAAGGAACGAAAATATCGTCATGTTTTTTCTTAGCTTTAGCGGTAAAAATAATCTGTTTATTACTTACCGTGAAGAGTTCTCCGAACGATATGACTTTGGTTGACTCCTTCAGTTGAGGGGGTAGCAAACTTTTGCATGGAGTTTTTCCGTACTCATTAATAATTTCACATAATTCTTTCATTTCAGAGCAGACTCGCGCCTGTGCTTCTGCTCCTCTATACTCAGTCATTGATCCAGGAATTGGTCTGAAAAAAAAGCATTTTTATATAAATAACACAACAAATGATGTTAAGGAAGATTCTATATGAGAAAAGACAGCGAGTATATTTTATAATAGATTTCTTTATTTCTTGACCTTGCCGTAACAAAAAGTGCCTTTACACGCCTCTTTTGAAGGAACACATGCTGTATGAATGGTAAAGAATTCCACGCTTTTGCTGTGCAAAAAACACAGTAGTAACAAAATCTCTCTGTGCATAAAGTAAATGTGGATACAGTAAATGACTCCATAGACTAGCACGAGTGCTCTTGAGCAAAGGTAAAGAGAGAGAGGGATAAGCTTAAAAAGCTTTTCAGAGTACTCTTCATAGTACAATCGATACTAAGTCTATGAGCCGATTTTTGATCTTTCAATTTTTTATTTAGGGGATTGTTCTCTTGGAATAACTTCGACAAGTTCACAATTTATTATTCCTTACAAATTCTGTCAAGGTTTCATAATAAGTCGGATTCAATATTTAATCCTCAGAAAGTCAAGTAAGCTTTAGTCAGCTGACTAAAGTTTTACTGTTTAATAATATTATAATAGTAGAAGAATATATTTATTGACTAAATTATGAGGTGCCATTTCTGTCTATCTATAGGAGGAATTCTACCTCCATTAACCTTTTTTTCTTGAGCCGCACAAGGATATAAAATATTACAAATTTATTAAAATAATAAACTGGTGTGTACTTAATTTGTTGAAGCCAATCAAGGTGACGACAGAAAAAAGACATAAAATTTTTATGTATAAATAGTAATGTATTAATGTAAAACTCAATGTATTTTTTACAATTAAGAATAACAATATTATTAGAACCTTTTAATGATTACTCACGTCATAATGCTTAGACTAAGTCTATTATGAGAGGGATAATATATTAACCTACTAGATATAAAAGATTAAATAACAATTTATTTATTGGAATTCAAGATAAATGAAACAACTTCTCAATCGATGTTATTGAACAGCGTTTTCTTTTATTTATTACCCATATATTAGACCTGTAGATAACAGCCTGTTTAATTTTGGCTGCAGAATGAACTTTAAGACAATGTCATTAGAGTGAATTATAAAGTCACCTTTGAAATTTCATTACATAACCAACCCACTCATTACGTAACTATAATATTAGTATTAGTGGTAATAAGTGAAATCTGAAGTTTAATTACTGTTAGATATAACGTCAGTGCAATATCTTGCATTCTAACCCAGCAAAGAATACCCAATAATCTTCAAAGGAACCTATTTACTTTTATTATTGGTATTTGATAATAAAGGGATTGATTCTGTTCTTATAAAAATAAGGCAGCCTCAAGATTGAACGAGGTCTCCTTTCAATAATGTATTAAATTAAGTTATGGGATTACCAGTATGAAAACCGGTCGCTGTGTTTCGATGAGAAGGGTATATTAGACATTTCTTGTCTCTATAAAGTCGACGCAACTGCAATATCAAATGATTTCTTGATAATTGCATATGTCTAGAAGTGATGGATGATACCATTTACTATAAGTTAGGGTTATTTACCTAAATCATATATCTTATATAACAACTTGGGATTTCCCCGCCGAAGCTTATGTTGTATTGAAGAATATTCTTATTTTGAATTGGCAAACCAATCAGTGTGCAAAATAAAATATAAATTGTAGTAAAAGGTATGTATTTATCGTTCATAAAATACACCTTTCAGTGTTCACAGTTTATAGCGCCACGCGAATAGCAGAAATCTGTAATCAAGTTACGAAATATGACGCACTATATTTAAAATTTGTTAGCGCTTACAGTTAATGCTATTGATATAATGTACGAATTTGTCTATATTGAAATTCACCTCTTTTATATTTATAAAAGAATTTAATTAATTTTAAAAAATAATTAATTGTCCATTAATCTTTCCAGCTAGGAAAAATCAATCATTTTCCTACTTCCATATGTTCTAATCTGATTTTGTACTGTGTGGCTTGTGAGGTAACTACTGATAATAATAATTTCCATTTTTCGACCTATCAGTTCCTGAACATTAACAAATTAGCTACCGTCCACAGTGGAATCGGTCAGTCGCAGTTGTTATAACTTATAACCTTCCCCGATGATAAATTGACAGTTTTACATTTATTCAACTGTAATATGAAATATATCTGCCAAACTGCATTATAGTTTGTCGGCAGTTGTTCTCGTTACAGTATATTGTTAGTATACAGTGAGTTAAATCGCAGAAGTTAATTGCTCAATGATTACACATCAAAACAATAATTTAAATACTTTTAATACTGATACATTGTAAAACTATCTGTTCAATAAAATATTTTTCAATTCCAACTAGTAAGTAGGTCAAGAGATTAGCGCGTGCAACCAAACAAACTCTTTCACTTTATAAAATTATTGTAGATATGTGTATGTGTGTATTAGTGTACTTATGACTTTTTATGCATAAGTCTTCACTACCTAGTTTAATTACGGTATCATACTGATGATCAAATTGTAACCTATTTAACTATATAACAAGCAAATAAAGTTATACCAAATAAGACGCTCCAAATTGTATTTCGATAATGTTTTGAAAGTATTTCAACCTTAAAATTAACGGAAGGTATTAAGCATCTTAAAGCGTTATGTACTTTCCATCAGACAAGCCTAATGATGCTTAATTAGGGCTTCGTAATTGAGTATAAAATATTTCGTCAAAAAATACGATACCATGAAAGTTTATTTTTATTCTGACGCTAAGGCCTACAATAAAATAAAAGAGATAAAATGTAGCGTCATAAAATGACACATAACATCTATATCGGTAAATCGTTAAATCAGGAAATCTCCTTCACTATACTGTAACCTCGTATCTAGCTGTAACTAAGTCGTATTGTTTGTTTATATTATTTCCGCGTAATTTACACAACAAAAAAGGTGTGTTATAAAAATTTCTTATTCTTATACATTATATAAGACTATTCATTTTAATATATAATACATATACTTATACATGAAATGAATAGTCGCTATACTCAAATCCGATTTGAAAAATTTATATCGCGTTTTATTCGCTTTAAGTACAGAAGGTTTAAAAGTCAAATTGTATAACTACTATACTACTTAAAAATTCTTCCCTACATCTTAGGATGAATTTTGATAAACAAAATTCGTGGCAGGTGTATGTGTTATACAATGTTCAGCGGGTCAACTAGTAATCAATAATTCTTTACTAATTGGGTAGCTCAACTGTTGCTAGCACAAACAAACAATTCATATCCCGGGGCCTTATTCTTATTTCAGATAGCGTTCAAGAAAATATCGCCCTAATTGCACTCATATTAGTATTTACAATCGGGAAGCAAGTATAGTTCCAAATTTTGATTTCTCACATATATCAAGTGTCTGACTGATACTGGTTTATGAAGAAAGGTTAAGCAGGTCACATTGAAACAAGAAAAAACGGTCTTGATTGCACTTGGAACTTGCTAATGGCAATCAGTCTGAGATAAGTAAACCAATATTTATTATGTATTACGTACATACGGCTGGTTAAACGTTCGTTATGTTCTATAATGAGAAAAGCATGGGGGTCCTTCAAAAAGGGCGTAACAAAGTATTAAGATCGGCAACCTTCGAGTGTCCATATGCTCTATCAACAGTAATAGTTAATCACGTGGGCTATATGCTTGATTGACACCTAACCGGTTGGTTTGCTAGAATTTGGACTTTATTTGATAATATATAATAACTATAGAATAATTGAAAATAAACGGTACTTACTTGCCGTATTCATCCTTGGAGAAAGTAGGTTTGATATTTTTGTCAAAGTGTCCACTAAAAGCTGTCACTTTCTGTAGGTCGCTGTGTGATTGTGCCTTTGTATCGAACGCTGATATCAGGTCTGTCAGTGACGAACTCTACAAAATAAAGCAGAGAAACATATATTTGCCTGCGGACCTGTTTATATAACGATATTTATGATAAAGAAACCAAGTTTTTCCCTTTAAATGTGACGACAAATATTGTTTCTTGAAGGGTTTCGTTCAAAAGATAACGCGATGTGTTCGGAACGAAGTTGCGCCGGTCTTCATCTCCCCCACGTTATATAGACAATAAGTGACGGAATTATTGTAGATAAAACATAAAATACATCGCAATATTTTCATAAACAATTATTACCAAAAATGAACGTCGTCGGATACACATACGCTTAAAAATTAATTTTGTGCGTAGCAACGCACATTTCAAAGATTTAATTATAATAATTAAGGTAATCTTAATTTAAGGTAATTAAATTATAAAAATTATATATAGATTTAAGGTAATCTTACATAAGCTTTACAAGTGTGTTTCTTTGGGACAAAATGATCATCACAAAAATATTTTAATGCGATCATAATATAACATCAATTAAATACGTAGGTGTTATAATGGGTTGACCCCATTATAGTATAATTAATTTAACGTCATAATACGAGTATTATGATACGAAAGTACCTATATTAAATTCTTCTAGGAAATTGAACTGTTTATCCAAATGATATGACCTTATTATATCAATATAGGTCAATGTATAAATTAGGAAAGTTCGGGAATTATTCAAAAAAAAAAATTTTCAAGGGGAAAATCTTTTCTATAAATGAAAAAAAACTGTTATTCCTTTAATGCTCTCTACTTTGATTGTATTATATCCCAAATAAAATGCTCATAAGCTGTAGTACAATAGTAAAATATTGGCTAAAGTAAACCTTTATGTGGCTATGGAATAAGCCCAAAGAGGTAATGTAAGAACATTTTGATAGTATATAGCAGCGTTTTAGTTTTTTTGAACTACTAGTTAGTTAGTGTGAACTACTAAAAGACACCATTAGATTTTTATTATATTTTACGAAAAACTTTACAAAATACTGTCTTCAAACCACTAAAAAAGTAAAAACGGAGCATCACTTTTTATTATGGAAACAACTTAACGCTAAAAATAATTTTAATTTGCATGTTTTAATTAGTGTTTTGAAGCAGAATTTTAGTTTTGTTTAAAACTTTCAGTTTTAAAAATTTTAGTGGTAACTACAGTCAGGTGGATAATCGTTTTTCGATTGCTTACAGAGCAAAAAAAGCTTTAAAAACACGTGCCAATAATATTTGAGGCAACCTTAAAATTTTATAGATTTCTTCGGACCCTATTATCAGATTCTTACTTACTGACAATGGGACCACCTATATAAATCGAAATTAAAAAAAAAGTCGCTTTACAAAAAAAGTCGAATTGAGAACCTCCTCGTTTTTTGAAGTTGGTTGAAAGCAATTCATATGGCTACAACGCCTAAGCGTTAACAGCACGAAGATAGGTAACGCAGGATGTGACGTACTGATGCCCTCGATTGCTTCACCTTGCATCTCAAAGTATGGTTTTTGACGTCTTATTTAAAATAAGTGAAAAGAATTCCTTGCTCGGCTGTACGACAAAGATGAGTCACGAACTATTTTCTTTGAAGTTGAGATAATGACAGTGAATTAATGGCTCCGTAAATCGCCACGCGTGCATGTGGCAAGCTTAGATCAAAAAGCTCTTTATATAAAATATCCATAGTGAGAAGAGACTATTCTTTGGCATGAGATTCGCGTAATAATTTGTTTCGCATCGTTTGATTAAAGGTCCAATAAAACAAAGTATGCGAGTGTTATTTCTTTGTGATTATTTTAATGTTGCCAAGAGACGTAAATAGCACAACATCAATTCTTAAAAAAACAGCTGCGTTCATTTTAATTAAATTCATATCTTAAATACATTTTGTTAAGATTCGTTTTTCCATGTTTCAGATCAGCTGTTCATTAAAAATAATCTCATTAGTTGGAGCATTCTGAGACTTAATGCACTATATGTATTTTGCACGTTGTTTTATTTTATTACTTTAAAGAATCCTTGTCAATTTAGAATCTGATATTGCTAAGCTGATTAAAAAATAAGCTGTAATAAGATGATCATACAAATTCAATTCTCGTTTTAAAACTGTCGATAAACCAAAAAAAATACTAATTTTATCATGACGTGCTCTTACCGCGACTGGTTCTCTCGATAATATAATTTGTGTGCTTATTACGTCTCCAATCGGTATTATGGTAGTTTTACTGAACGGTTGACAATTATATGTAACAGTCACAAATGATAATTAACCATAACTATTGATTTGAAGTTTGGTAAAGATTGAAGTATCTGTATCATATTAAACGCATTTCATGGATCGAAACTCTTTCAATAATAGTAAAAATCTTCTTAAAGTAAGTATTATTAAGAGCTATTATTGTAGATACTAGATAACGGAACATATATAAAATATTATACTTATTTTTATAAGAATATAAGAAACATACATACATAAATATGTAAAGGACCATTACTCGAAGAAAATATTCGCGTCTATCATACTAAAATCTGCAACATCTGGGACTCGATAACGGGACTCCTGGCTAAATGTAGCTAGGAACTGACCACTCAGCTATCCGGCTGTCATAGTAAACTACCGTTTTAATGCGATCATCTTAAATCTAATTGTAAGCAACAGCAGATTTTTTCACGTTTCAAGAGTTCTGGTTAAGTTGACATCAAATTCTTAACATGTGTTGGTATTTACTTATATATGTATCAGGATTTCAAAGTTTTATTTGCATTATTGTGGATTTGGGTCTAAATAATGTTGACTAACCATTTTTCATGCGTTCGACAGTAAGAAGTCCTTCTTTCCGTATAATAATAAAATGTACTGATTTTCAAATTGCCCTCGAGTAGCCTAATTTATCAGTAAATTAGGTTTGTTATCCTTTTTACCCCGAAAAATTTTGTTAAGTCTTCGGGGAGACAGGAATTTTATTGAATAGCTTGTAAGGAGAAATCAATGCCATTAAAAGGTATTAACCATGTATATATCAACTTATTAATGAAAATTATATAAAAATATTTATTTTTCTCTCCATAAACATAACAAAATAACATCACTAAGTAGAATTCTCGTATTGTTCCGTATGTTCGATTGACGTATTGTTCCATTATCATTTGTTACTACTCGAACATGATTTTAAAAATATATTTCTTATTAATTTTTTTCTTAACGTGTTAAAAAAGTTTTTAAACCAAATTTTTTAAACTCACAAGTATATTTAACAATACTTGTTTATGTCTAAGATAAATCAATAACAGTTGGCAAAGTTTGCAAGATCTGTCTTGAAATAGCCGATCGTCTAGTCTAGAGCAGTCGTGTGACGGTGCGAATGTCATGCATACACTAAAAATAAATTGTGTTTTGTTCCGTGAACAAAGTAAGCTATTGTGTTCATTACACTGTTGACAGGTGACTTCAAACATTAGAGCAAGAAAGAAGTTTTAGGAGTTACTTAGACTTTCAAGCAATTCATTTTATTAATAAAGAAGACCCTTGTCGCCGTAAAAGAGCTTTATCTTGCCCTTCAAACTTCAAAATGAATAAAGTCATGCATTATAAATTTGGGGTGTGTCATGTCTTCTCTGCCTTTTGTTGAATGACTTTTTACTGTTTGCTTGAACTATATCGCGTTGCAAATAGAAGTCATTTTGAAATAAGCAATCAAATTGCAAGCAAAAAGCTTAACAAACTTTTTGTGTTAGCCTACAAATCTTAACACCAAATAGTTTAGTATAATATATTTTCATTACATAGATTTTCATAATAATAATGATTTGATGAAAAACATTGTACTCCACAAGAATACAGAGATCAGCTGCATCGTATTGTTTCAAAGCGTTCCGAATATTAACAAGACCGAATATTACAAAATCAATACAAGAAATTCTTTTTAAAAGTGGTATTGTTTATTTTCGGAGAAAATAATGAGCTTAATTCTCATATTACGTCTAGACACATTAGATTGTTATGACTACGATGGTTTTAATAAGCTCCTAATGATATCGGATATTATCGGTTGAAACTCAAATATAAGAATGATATGTAATATCTCAATATTTAAGTATTATTATCAATATAAATAGTCTGTATACGTTCTACTGCTGGGTAATAAATGTGAGAAATATATAAAGAGTACAAACACCATGAAGCCTTGACAACACGTAGCTGGCCTAATACGGGTTGGGGGGTGAAAGCGGTTGTCGTAGCAACCGGAATCAGTAGCTTAACGTAACTTCAGAGACAAGGAGAAGCTCGAAATTTTGTTTGACCCATCTACTTCTTGTGGGTACGGGCGACCTGGAAGGTACCGAATACGTAACCCGCTTGAGAAGAGGGACCGAAGGGTTATATCGTATGATTAATAATTTGAAGCTAGTCAAGAAGGTGCGCTGTCGAAGAACCTCGAACAAGTAGTAGTGCACTCTCCCGTGATTTGGCCTGGATAACCAGGTTGAGTCTTGGCATGGCTAGGTAGGATGGATCCATCCAGGGAGAAAGTTGCTTTGTTTTCGTAACCAAAACAAGAGTGCTCAAACCACAAAGCCAATGCATTCCTCATACTTATTGCGATTGATTACTGATATAATTATATTTAAAATACTTGAATTAACACACACATCACTTTGAAAGAATTTCATCATTACATTTTTTATTTGATAACGTAAAGATGGAAGCAAGCTACAGCCGGATATCTCGACCATAAACGTTGCAACACAACAATGCAATTCACATTATTGTTATAGCGACAGGCTTAGGTGAATTACAACTAGACAGACATAGAAAAGCCAACCATATCAGTTGAGAATTAAATTTTACCCTCACAGAGTCTTGAACCTCTGGATGTAAGTGTCTACACTTAGACTACAGAGGTGGTTACAGATCACATATTAGGCATTATTGGAAACTTGTGTAGAGATGAAAATTTTAAAAGTAAATAAATTTAAAATTCATCTTACATTTCTCACACTTATTTCTTTTATAGATACAGAAGAAGATTCTTGATATACATTCTCTGAGTCTATGACCTGGCTCACTCTGAGTTTTATGGCCTAATTAAATTCGTCATTATTTATGTGTGATGAATTGCTGACACCTGCTTGGCTTTGATACATGCAAACATAACGATAAAGACGGTATTCCAGGAAATTTGGATAATTTATGCGATAGGGTTCTTTTCAGAGATCTTTAATATGATATGCTATATATATGTGGGCATGTAACGAATTTCGTGTATAAGAAATAATATGTTGTTGAAAAAAATGATCCGCAATGAATGATTTTTACGGTTGGTATCATAAAATATAGGATATTTTTTTATCATATTTTACCGCTTCGATTCCAGTTCCAGCATTTGATTAAGGTTACTTTTCCTGCAGCTGCCGTCTTTTTTTTCAACTTGTATATATGGATACGATAGAACCATTATAGCAATGGTTTGACGTTTAACAGTCCATTAGAGATCTTTATGTTTTTAATTATAATTTCAGAACAATATGTCCATTACTGAACACAGACTCCTTTATAAACGAAAGGGTTCATTACAAAGCGTCTGCTCCTCGCGACCTTGCCCTAGTTACGTAGCTCCAATGGATATGTTGTGTTGCGGCAACTTGGGTAAGGCTAACCGTATAAGGACATGTATGCCGCACCGGCGTTGCAGTTCCACACAGCGCACCTTTACGTTTAAGACCATACATATTGACATACTTGCATGGGACGTTTTTAAGAAAAACGAATTTTTGACAATAATTTCGCTCCACTGGACCAGCGTACACTAACGTCCTCATTAAGAATGTGATGTTACCTATATATACATATGAAAAATGCAGGGAATGCTAATATTTATTTGAAGAACTTCAACTGATTAATCGTCTTAAAAAATACTCAAGATGTGATTAACACACGACGATTTCATTTTTAGAATTGGATCCCTATTGTAGATATTCTGTTACAGTGTCACTTTATAGGCGGTATACATGTCTACAGGTTCAATTGGGAAGAAAGCGTGATTTTCCTATTTCTGATGTGAAGCAGTTCTTATCATTATGGGAATATCCTCCGTGTCTCCAGAATATCATCTTACCAGTAGTAGGTATCAAATGGTTATTTTTGGAGAATTTATCATGTTTCTCACCACCACAAAGTCTGGTTACATTGTAATTTAATTGCCGTCTGCAACGAACAACGTTATCCCAAAAATTGATTATTGATTTGATTTATTGTTGATGTCTATTAAACCGTTAGGTCAGCAAAATGGCATGCTTAGCATTTTGTCAAAAGGTTTAATTAAAGAGAGTAACTCTTATGTTACTCTCTTTTTAAGATCAAGGGAATTTATGTTAACAGCATAAAAGCAAGTCAACAAGTCAACGCTTCCTCGATTAGCAAACGCATTGAAGTAACATTAGTTTAATAATAACCGTTAGACTACGATCTTCTGCAAGGTTTTGCAGTTATCGTCATATACAAGAACTAAGCTGCTTCTCTGTAAAATATATGGTATAAAATTGTATAGAAAAGTATTGACAGAAACAAAACCATCCCACACGATTTAGACAAAAGCAGTGTAGCTGTGACTCAAGCTTCGCGAACGTAAGCTAAGTGTTCCAGTATTTAGCGTCAAAACCGCAGTATAAATACTGGCATTCCTGTAATATCTCCAAGAGCGTAGTCGGAAGCGTGAGTCAGACTCATCGCTGCGTCAAAACAGTCATCATTCAAAACTAATGAGTACTGCAAGGCCAGGCGCACCGCCAAAGCGAAATCATGACTGCCATTCACACAAAAATATGACAAATGTGGCATCTTCTTGAAACAACCACGTGGTTCTGAGTGAAACAAATGGTAGGTGGAATCAAACGTCACTTGCCGTTTATTGTATGATTATTCAGTGTCGTTTCTCTGAGGTCGTCTTAGAGGTGAGGGAATCGTGATCTTATTACGAGGAAATGAAGCAGAAAGCAACTTATGCTGATGTACGAGCTTTGAATTTTATTATAAAGAACATATCAATTAAGAAATGGCAGCATATGTACTTTAATTTACTTATATAACTTCACTATATCGTACACTCACCAGTGAGTGAAGAATATAGTGATTTTTTTGATATTGCACACATAAAGGAACAATTAACAGGCTTAAAGCCACTAGGCATTCTGTATCTAAAATTAAGGGGTATGGAGTAACAATTATTTTCTTCATAATATCAATATCCCTATTATATACCACTGTATATTACAAGAAGTCACTACTTCTTGACATAAAAAGGCGTATAAAACTTTTGTATACTCTTTACCATATTTTGCATTGAGTTTATTTATTAGTAGGTACGATTTTACTTTACTTAAAATGTTAACATAAACTGCGTTTCAGCATTACGTAGTTAATGAATTTCAGTTTCGATATAACAATTATTATTGCAATCAATTCTCACTATTATCATGTAAATTAATTACGTTGCACACGTAATCTCATTTCAATGGCTCAATTAAGCACGTCGGTTATTATCATCAGAATCAGTTGGTTATTGAAATATTCCCTGGAAATATAAATTTTTATTCAATGAGTCGATTATGATTTAGATGGAAAGTAATGAGATTAAATTGTTTTATGTTCGTACTGTGCATTATTAAGGAAAATTCAATTAACTTTGCAATGTTTTGAAGCACGATTGATTTGTCAAGAATTTTTGGGGTTCATGAAATTGTTATTGGTGCCATAATTCAATTTATTTCCGTGCATTTTTTTATTCACTGCAGTCACATCGAAACGCCAATGACGCATTGTAATATGCAATTTGGTAAAGCGTCTATTTATTCTAAATAACTTGTCATGCGCAGTGTTAGTTCAGATCTAATTGTTATTCTGCAGGTATATATATAATCTCGCTCAGGAGGCCATGACCTTGAATAATGACAACGAGGTGGTCACATTCCAATAATTCAGAGCCATCTGAGTACATTATATGATAGACCCGAACTTTCACGAGTGTAGAGAATATAAATCAGGTTTAACAAGCTTATTAATTTAGTCACGTGACTAAACAAATTATTATTATATAAATAAGAAAGGAAGCAGAAACGGACATATGATGAATAAGATATAGAATTATTTTTCAGTCCAATTGGCATTTTGGAAAACACAAAATGTCTTTTGGAAGAAGGGGTAATTAAGGAAATGAGCTTTTATGAGTTAGGCCGTCTAATGTGGCACATGTTGCATATAATAAATGAAGTTACAGAAAACGTCTTTTTTTATAGATCCTAAGCTTTTTCTTAATTAAAAAATAAAGGCAAAAAATATGAAACCATAAGTAGTACTAGATAAATACTATTGTTTAAAGCTTATGTGATAACATCATAATTAACAGAAGTAAGGTATGGTTCCTGCTGCTGGAGACATGCTTTCTTACACGGGGGAATCATGTGAAGAGTTTCAGCCTCCAAGATTGGTCGTGACCATCTTAGCATATGTTCTACAAATACAATAAATACTGCGATTTGTAATGCAAATAAATGCAGTCAATGATTTCAAGGTCAATCACATTATAATGAAAACGTATTCATTCCGTACTTGCATTAGTGTTTATCTTCTTTTAATACAATTTGCATGCTGCATTACGATCCAAAAGGAAGCCTTACCCGTGCCCGCCTCTGAATGGGGTCGTCGCCAGGAATAGTGAGAAAATTTCCACTCATTTTCACAATAATAAAATCACAAACACAAACTGTACTTGGCGATCGGTATTCGTTATAAATAGCAGCACGTGAGCGCGTACGATCGTGAGCGTGCGTGCGCGGCGACGTTCAACGTTGAAGTGGTGTGTAGTTTTATGAATGGGTGACGTTTTTAAATAGCTTCCCCACCGTTTTCCACACACAAAACGTAGATACTACTTCTGTCTACGTTCCAACGCCATTGTTGGTTAATAGCTTGCGTAAGCGCCGACGATATACGAAATTTAAAGTAACGTATAAATCTCGACAAATTTTTCAGAGAAGCTAGCAATGATTCACGTGCATATACGAACAATCTCTTAACGGTATTTATGTATCATGACGTTGGAATCAGCTGTGGGCATCAAGGAATGTGAATCTTTCGTTGTAAAAATGAATTCGTAAACATTTCTCAGCATTAAGAATCAGATCCGGCTGACTGACCATTTTTGCTATTGAAAAAAAATTAAAATTAAATTACAATGCTGATCCCACTGGTAAGGAACATGGTTTCCTTTGTGTACGATTTTAAACCAGAGTTAAAGCCATACGAATCTGACATGCACAATATAAATTCTTGCCACTTTGTTATTACGCTCAAATCTCACCTGAATCTCAATCTGACCTTTTACAAGTGACTTCTTGAACACTTCAGAATCTTGTATGGAATTTTATATTTCATTTTATGTTTTTTTTTTATTTTGTCTAGTCTTTTAGTTTTACTTCTTCAGTTAGATTTTTTCTTTGAATATATATTCTATTCATTTTCTAATAATTTTTGGAGTTAACGTAACAATAACTCATTTATGTTCTTTTGTGAGTACATTGCTAGATAATCAGTAATAAAGTTTGACATAAAAATAATAATGAAACAAAACAAAATATATTTGAAATACGGATATTTATTTATTTTTTTCATAAAAATTCTAAATTCAATAATGTGTTAAACATGTAACATTTACATATATGCATTTATACAAAGATATATGCAATGTTTGGTGATATTAATACTAAAATTGGAGCGTAACAGACTCACGATGATGCTGATGTACGAATGATAATCACATTTTACACTTACAAAATAATATTTACCAAGTATTGTCAAATGGTAAAGATAATTATTATATTTGATGAGATGATGCTTTACTGTGCGTTTCACTATGTAACCAATTCCCGCCCCAACATAACCCAAAAACTGTCCCATTAAAATTTACACTCCCAACGAGTACACATAATTTCAAAATTAAATATACACCATAATTAATACTGATTTTATTGTAATTTTATGCAGATATCACACGATCCCATCAAAACTGTAGACCTCTTTCACAATACGATGGAAGTACGATTTGTAAGTATTTACAATGGATGATCCAATTACGAAAATAAGTCATGAAACCAATGTTGTAAGATTAAATTTCAAGTAAAACAGTTCGGGTGTATCCAATCAGATTCTAATAAGATTTTATTACACTCCATTCAATGTATTAAAGTTTGGTATATAAAGTTTGTAACTGACTCGCTTATGTCGGAATTTATTGGACAAAGAATGTTATATATCTAATACAAATTATAATTATTTATATTTTTATGTTAATACATTGATTGGAATAAATGTAAAAACTTAACTTGTATAACTCAAAACTACATTTTATGGTTATGTTCATAAATTTCTATTATACTATAGTTACATAGATTCAGTCGACTCAGAAATATAAAATAAATAAGTTTTCAATATTCAAGATGAGTAAATATATATTATAATTACTATTGAGATTTGGACTAGACAAACCACATTCTCTATCTACAGATATGTAATCCATGATAAATGCTAATATATAGAAAATCTAATTCCCGTGTCTGTTAGTGATGTGCGTCGCTACACAACGCATATATTTTCATGACCACGTAGACTGTTTTATATGTATTTGCACTTTCGTGTTATATCATATTTAATTTAAGAAGTTAATAATCAAAGTAAATTAATTATACATGTTTAAAATTTATATATTTTCATTTGTAGTAGAATATCAAAAAACAGAAATGTAGTTCAGTTTAATTTTATGAATTCATCGTATACTTTTATGTTACCGGCTAAGTGGAAATGAAAATATATACACTAATTATTATGTGATTTTTCAAACTGTGTTCTGAGTTTTGATGTGATTAAAAATTAAATGTTTCATTATAATAGTAATATTGATATTAATGTTTGTTTTGATTTTTACTTTATTATCATAGCCTTAACATATAATTTTGAGCACTGATCGATAAAGTACAGTCTCGGTAAAGAAATACAAACCATTCCATAGTTGTTGTATATAATCAAAAGTAAATGTACATGGTAAAATATTAAAACATTCATATTATTAATTTTCAGTGCCCTGTATTTTAAATTTAAAAAAAAAACATCATTAAGTTCCATTTAGTAACAGTTAAATAACATTTGTTCAATGATTTTATCAGCTAAAACAGTATTACATAAATATCCACGACAGATTATGATGTATTTCATTTATAACAATATCACAATGTTCAATAATATACAATAAAGACATAGGAGATTTCGATTATATATTAAACAGGCCAAGCACAATTAAAGTATCGGTAAAGATTGTGATATATATATTTTAAACAACACTTTTTGGTATTTACAATACTAAAACCAATTATGGACCACATAGTACAATGTTGATTACTCAAAACGGGACACAAAATGAGAATTTAATATTTTATTATATAAAAGTTTATAAGACCGTACATTTTATTAGAAATCATATCTATAACTATATTAATTCCATTTTAGAACATTCATCTTCTAAACGAACATGCTTTACGTACTTGGAGCATTAGACTATACACCACGCAGTTAACAGAAGAAGATTAAAGACGCGTTCATTCGCAATATTCAACACTCAATAGAACCTAACAGTTTTAGGTACATATTCCCACTAATTCGACATGAAGCAAAAAATACAAACAAACAATTATGAAATAATTTACATAAGGCCATATATTAATTACTGTACACGCATAACGAGTAGATGATTAGTTAGATAAATAATGTTGCATTTTATTAGGGTTAAGGATTAATGCATCCGTATTTACGACAGTTTGGTCCATATAAATATTATTACATTAATCGTGTTTCCGATGCGTTCAAGTCTTTAAGTATTCAGCGTATTATTTATACGCTACACAGAGTACATTTTTGAATACATGCGTCTACTTCCGTGACAACAATGAACATGCCGAGTAGTATTAGGATAAAAGGACGTATTCTGAATTCAAAACTAATTTTTCAAAAGTAACTTATTTAATTTAAAGTCAGTATACCCCTTGAACAGGTAAATAAATTTTCATTTAAGAATTTAATAAGGGCAATCTATCGCTTCACAGAAGTTATTTCTTAGAATTTATAAACACAGATTAAAAAGTTCACAATAACATAGAAAGACACGATATTTTTGCGCTGAACACCTAAAGGAGATGAACGCGCGGCGCCCGCGGCCGCCTACGGTCAGTCTTTTCTGCTAACGTTTACGAATTTGTGCAAAATATTCTACTATCCGCGTAACTTAACACAGTAATATTATTTACAAAAACGCATCCCGCGAACGAGAAGGAAATAAAACGAACGAGCACTGACCGGGTACTGCGAGCGCCGGAGTCATTTTATCCGACGCGACCTCTCTTTTATCGCTAAGAGAGCATTACCCGTCTCGTTTGCGCAGTCAGAGAAGTATCATCACAACCGGTAGGTCACTCCAGTCGCGGATTAGTTGTTGCACGGAGTAGATGTATTTTAGGTTCACGAAGGTCCTTGACCACCCGTCGGTGCTTCGGCTCTCATCTCGGACTTGAGCTTGACGAACTCACGGGCTACCTCATCACTGTGCCTCTGTGAGAGTATTCGGAGGATTGTCCACCCTGTCTCATCCATTTTGACGCGTGTGCCGAGTGGTAGCCAACACGCACATGAACCCTGATAACAAAATATTTTAAAAAAATCAATGCAAACTCAACGTTAATTAATTAAATTTCTTGGAATAACAAGAAAATTATGTGTATCATATCAATTTACCTGTTCAGCAATATCAGCTAGTCGCATAACAGCAACGCCAACCAGTCTGTCTTCTCGAGCGAAGCAGTAATCCCGAACGCAAACATGTAGTTCAAACAACTCCAGCTGTTCCGTCGCACTCACCATGCTGGGAATAAGAATTTATTAGGAAGGGTGAAGTATCATTTACCATACTGCATTATTCCACCTTCTTTCTCAAACTATCTATCAGCTAACTTGATTATTGTGTAAAATATTTAAATACTTACAAGTGGAAAGTCTCGTTAAATTTGGGACTCCAGTTATTACTTTTCGATTTGGTAGCAAACTTTCTTTTCTTATCTGCCAAGTGCGGCCCAATGAGGTTCACTTCGATGAATGGACGGAACATACCACTTGCTATTACCCACTTCAAGTCGTTCGCGGCTACCACTGTAACGAATTATACAATAACACCGTTAGACTTGAAATTGATTCTATTCATTTATTTTTGAACATCTTCATGGATTTTATTTTGGCCTTTACCTTTTACGGTTATCTTGTGCTCGCCAGTGCCTGGATGTGTAAATAGATCTACTTGTAGAGATACTTCGCCGACACTTCCTTCTTCTGCTACGGCTGCATCTGTAGAACAAATGTTTTTATTAAATCTAAATAATTTTCATGAAAAATTTCCACTATTTGTATTTTTTTAGACATTTTTTTATAATAAATTATTTTATTTCAGTAATAAATATAATAACGCACTATTGTCACTTCTGATTTAAATGGTACGAGCAAATTAAGTTTAAACAAAATGAAACCCTATATACAAATGTTTCTATTGTAATTTTTAATTAAAAAAATTTGATGACATGTGATATCTAAAATTTCAAGATACCTTTTCCTTAATATTGAAGTTATTGAAAAGTCTGACTCATGTTTAGGGTATTTTCAGTGACTAAACACTAAGAACTCAGCAGAAACCAAACATTAAATTATTTATAGGAATGAAAAAAACACATTTGTTTTCTTTAAGAAATATCTTGCCTTGATTCTGTTGACTGGTTACAAAAGTTCTTATTAAAGTGTCCGTGGTCTGTGTATACAGACTAAGCGCGTATCTCAGTGACTGCAGCTCAGGGCTTTTCTCCAGGAAGGTCTTCTTGAGCCCGTTACCACCTGCGTGGAAGTACAGTTTGATGGTGTCTAAAGCTGCATCGAGAACTGCGCACTGTTTTGGTGATAAGCTCTTTTCTGCTGACAAATGCTGTAAAGAAAGAGGTATTATAAGTAACTTACAATCTATGATAGTAGAAAATCTTACAGATATGATAGTAATAACAATACAATAAATACATTAAGCCTATTTACATCTCAATGCTGGGCAGAGTCCTTCACACATGAGAAAAATACAAGAAGAGTTTTTGACATAACACTATCATGCTGGCCCAATGCGGATTAGTGGGTTAAAGTAGGTTTTTTTTCAAATAGTTGCATAGCAACCGGGACAAAGGTAAAGTGCTTGCCTAATGAATCTAGAAACAAAAATTCTGATTCAGCGACTAACCTTTGTGGTAGTTACTTTATTTTCATAATAAAGCCAAACCTCTAACCACTACACTACACCAACAAGCTTCCGAGTACATTATAAATACAGCCCACAATATAGCTCGTCACTTAGCAATATTTGTAACTATTACAGAATAATTTCAGGAACTCTTCAAATGAGTGACTAAATAATGAGTCACTCATTTGAAGAGTATTGAATGGTAAAAAAATACTTATTATTGTGATCTTAAAGTATTGTACAAAATTTACCTCTTTAGATATATCCATAACACCTGAAAGTGCGTGCTTGACATCTTGTTTACCCACGGTACTCTTGAATAGCTGCGTCATATCCTCAATTTTAGCATTTGCTGCTAAATTCTTCGCATTATTCGTAAGGTTCTTCAGCATCATCTGAAAGGAGAAGGACAAAAATTGTGATGTCATCGCTCGATAGAAATTATATTATACTCTTCTTAATTAATAAGCCATGTCTTACCGTCTTATCAGTCATAGGTGGAAGAACAACAGTCTTTTCTAGAATCTTCATCACAATTTTCCACAATTCTTTGAGCAGTCGCTTTAGTACAGTTTTCTCACAGGACTCTGCGTACATCGTAAGTGAGCCATCCTATTGAAAAATAGTGATTTTTAGCAACTCAAAGGCTTTATAATTTTTTAAGTATTAGATTATGATAAGTTGATTTTAGCTGCCTTTGGAGCTTGTCTGTTTTGTCAGCTAAAAAATGAATCGGAGCTTCATAGTTTCAGTATGCTGAAATTATGAAGCAGATTGGGGAATATTTTTCGATGTGTGTATGGAATATATTTATTATATATGTAATAGTGTGCCACTGTGTCGTAGTATTACAAAGTAGTGCTACATTTAAAGCAAGTTTATTCAATTAATATCCCTTAGGTGGGCTACATAGATCTACGCATTGCTGAGTTTTTCTGATATTTGAACACTGGCATAGTTTTCATACCAATATATCCATGAGCGGTCGCAGAACCTCGTCTGCTTCATGATGTGCCGGAGGCTGTGGAGCTCCCGGCGCTCCACCGCCACCGACTTTCTGTAGAAGTTCTCCCAACTCTTTTACACTCGCTGTGATTCGGGTCTCCAAGCTAAAAGAAGTATTAAATTTAAAATTTGTTATTTCAGACATTTAAAAAACAAATAAATGTAAAAAGACAGTTCACGTTAAAAAATAAAATATAGTCAATCCGAATTGCGAATAAATAAATATCTTAAGTTTGTAACAAATTGGTACTAGCACGATGCTTGGCTACCGTGACCAAAAAGAGTACTTCAAAGTAATGGAATAGATAGGAATTCCTTCAGATACAAACATATGATTAGTAAGCAAGAAGATTAGTTATAAAATATTCCTTTGATTCGTAAGACGTGTAGTACCTGATAGCAAACATGGAAGCCAGTTCGTCAAGAGTACTGTTCAAACTTTGTTGAAGATCATGGAGAATATCAGCAGCATCTGTTTCTAGCTTGGTACCACCCATTGCTTCAAACATTTTTTCTAATTGAACACGCAGTTGTTGTATGTTATTCATTAATATACACGCCTGTGGATCAAAAACGTTGGTTGGATGAAAGCATTTGAAACAAATAATAAATTATCTAGCATAAAATTTTTGAGTAATCTACCAGAAAGTCTAGATTTTATTGACATACCACTCGCTCCTCCTTCAAATGTTCGGGGAATTCCTTTTTGACTATGTCTGCATAAGCCACTAACACCTTGACAATTGTTTTGGCAAACCTCTTCATATATCTCTTCCAGATCTCGGGGTCGGGACATTCGAGCTTGGAAACTACGTCGAAGCACTGCGTCAGTTGTGTAAAGACGTCTACTACAGAGTTACTGAACAGAGCATGTTCGCTGGATTTTTGGAACTGTAAATAATATAAGCTTAATTAGTAAATAATATTGTAAGCTTAACAAATAGCGAAGAGTGTAATTTTCTTGGGTGTCATACTGAAATGATTGTGTAGCTATTAAGCCTGGTTCATATATTTTCTTGTTTAAGGAGTATTAATTTATTTTGTTTTAAAGTATATTTGAAAAAAGAAATATTTAGATCGTATTCAAAAACACTGCGCTATTAATATTTAAGTATTCTATTGTTTAGTTTGTTTGAAGGATGGCTGAGATTTGTGGGTTGCGAAGTAATTTATTACGAAAGTCTGTTAATCCTTTCCGTCGTTTCTTTAAGAATTAATCTACAACTTACAATCAAAAGAACCAGTTCGATTTTGACGTAATTACTGTATAAAATATTAATATATGCTTCGATTGTTCCTTACCCCGTCTCTCTTATCTCTGTTGAAGGCTCCGTTGAGGTATTCCAGCGACACATCATCGTTCTCGTTAAGCCACTGCATCACGAAAGGTTCGAACCAGGCTGGATACTCTGGCACAGCGCCACAATATGGAGGAACATCTTTCACGTAGTTTGTGTGCAACCATTTCACCTAACGAGAATAGAAATTACATGAATTTGCATCATGATTGATTTTATTTGTTTCATATTAAATTTTGTTAGTATCAATGAAACGTTACTAAATTCATTTATTAATGGATTTCGTTCTGGATAAGTAATGACTAACAGTTGTGTAAGGGAACGTCATAGCTTACCTTAAAGTGTAAATTCATATAAGCGGAAGACTTGCAGAGCCGATGCTGTTCATGTTCTTCAAGTGCATATTTCATATCCACTGCGAATAACGACCACATCGTCGCAGCTGACAACTAAAAAAAATACAATGAATTAAGAATGGAAAGGTAAATCGATTTTATACTTCTGTAAGTTACTGTAATGAAAATATCGAGGTTTAGTTTGTATAAAATTTAAGGTCAGTGCTTTTCAGTTCAATATAATAAATAAAACAGTGACTGGTAAAGTAATTTGACGTTTATGAAATGGTAACTATTAAGCATTTTTGCCTTATGTTAAAGCGTATCAAGTCTAAATTGTCTAAGCGTCAACTAACTAACTAGACGATCCTAAAAGTCATTCCATCCCTTCTTATTGAAGTCAATGAAAGAGATGCGAATAACTAAAATTTTATTTAGTCCTTCATCTATTCTTTAGAATTGGGGCCACTGTATTTCTATTTCTTGATATCTTTTATTATTGATATATTTATTGTTATCTTGCTGATGTGTGGTATTTATCTATAGGCTGGCATGTTACCGATTGAAACAATAAAACTAGAAGGTTTGGTTGCACGGTTCGGATTCACTACATAGATCATAACCAATTTCATTATAAATTTGATCTTCTGCTTTGGGAAGATTATTCTGTATATAGTGGAGTCAATGTTTTTTAAGCTTAACAATGATTATTTTCGCATGTGTATTTAAGATAATAGAAAAGCAAAAAAGTTGTTTTCTTGCATTCAATTACCTGACCAATATTCAATTCCTGCGGAAACTGGTTGAGGACGGGAGCGTAGCTGTTTCTATCCTCTTCTATCACAGATACAATAAGAGCGATGAGTTTGTGCCAAAAATCGACGGAATCTAGCTGAGGTCCATGATCTGATGGGTCTCGTTTCGCTTCATTTGGATCCACCTATATTCAAAGAAGAATAAAGAAGGAGGTTAGATGGTGTATTCATCTACATTATCCCGGATACTATGGATACGATTATGATATTATCTATATTCAGAGAGGAGCAAAAACTGTTTACATAAAAATCAAGTTCATTTGAAATACAAACTGGTGTGTAATATCCCAGAATGATACTACGGATACTATTATAAGCATTGTCTATATTTAGAGAGGAGCATCAAAAACTGTTTACATATAAATCAAGATTATTTAAAAGACAAACTGATGAATTATTTAAAGATTTTCATTATTTTCTCATACAAAAATTGAGTAAATCTAATTTACACTCAGAAGAACTTCAAAAAACGTTTGTTGATTGATGGTCAGAAACTAACCTGAAATTCTCTATTATACAACTCGTAGCAATTTTCGAATAGAAACTGATACGTTGATCTAAGGCAAGCTTTCACACAGTCCTTAACAACAGTGCTGGCGCGGGGTGGACTGCTGAGCTCTTGAACCTTAAAGAAGAAAAATATATATATTATAATTACACAGTTGAATAGTTGATTACAACAAAACATATGTTTTAACCATAAAAAGAACAATTGCAAGGTATTCTGAAGTTTTACAACAATAGTGGCATATCTCTAAAGAAGTTTTTTCTGATTATGCCGAACAGCCTCGTTTATAGTTTTCGTCTCATACAAGTAATAATCTTTTGATGACTCTTACAAGCTAATGAATAACTTTTAACTTTAAGTAAATATTTAGTATTTTATATTATTTTGTCTTTCATTATTTTTTAACGTTTGTACTAGGTTCATTTTACATTGGGTTAAAAAGAAAAAATGTCTCTTATAGTTTCCCTGCAGATAATTTGAGTTATTGACTAGACACATACCTTCATTCTGAAGAATGTGATACTGGTAAGCAGGTCTACTGTAGATTTAAGGTCCATAAGCTTTTCAGCGCTGGATGCAGGAAAGTTATTTCTGTACATCGACAGATCGATCCGCAGAGAGTTGTGCAGCTGGTCGAGGAGTTTGACAAATTTCTCTTTCTGTGAAATAGGAGGAAAATTAACTGTGATACAGATGTTTTTAGCAGCAATCAAAACTGTAGCGGAAAGATAATGAAGAATCTCAACTAAGTATTGTAGATAATGCAGCAGAAGTTTCATTTATAATTAAGTAAACTGTCCCCCTAACCACATTTATCCTTATGAATATAAGTTACATTGATATAGTTATTTATTTTCTCCATATTTTTGGTTTTCCAGAAATAAAACAATGACCAATCAAGGCAACTTACCCCAAAGTTAGAAGCAGCAAACCGATCCGAAGCTGATACAGCAGATGAAGCTGTAGTATGAGCATAGTAGGCGTTAATGTTGGCTAACAACGTTGACATAACAGCAGGTACTCCAGCGCATAAGTACTTCGTTGACAGACAGTGAAAATGTCTGGAAGAAGAAAGAAACGAAGACTTAATTAGTGATAAAGAAGAAACATAAAAGCCTCCTAGTAATTAGACTGGAGGTAACAGGCTCCTACAGTGAGTGATAAGGAAAGCATAATACAAGGAAGAGATCTCCTGGCACTAAAATGATAAGAAAAAAATAACGTTTCAAGACCATAGTAGAATAATTATTTTTGTTTCCTTTTGGAGTCTGCTGGAAGAAGTTTAGTTGCGAAATAAGCAGATACTTTGTAATTACTTTCCATCGTGTTTATTTTTGCCATGTGTAAATAGATTTAATTAAAAAAAATACAGAATATACACCAGTTAAAAGATTTACAGATGTTTATTGAAATTCCGTTGTGATAAATAAATATCATACAATAGTTATGCTAACTATATCGTTTTAAGCAAATGTAACAGTTATTTAATAAGTCCTTAAGCAACATTTAATGCCATTTTATAAAATTATTTCGGTTGTTTTCTAATTTATTAATAAAACAGTGACAACAAAATTTCATTAAAGACCATTCCATTTTCAGTACTCTACATAATCTTGTACCATAATTCCTTAAAAGAAAAAGTTTGCTAACAATTTCTAGGTAAAGCTTTAAACGAAATCATACTTAATACTTTGCAGCACAAAATCAATTTTCGCTCAACGCTGTGCCATTTGTGACAGAGCAAAAGTTTATATGATGGAGCGTGACGTTCGGCAACACTATGTGAAAATTCGTTCAAACAACTTATACTTTTCTAAGAGTATATTTGACACTTTTCTCACAATGTACTAATCCATTTTGTACGTTTCTGCCACATATCAGTGAAAAGTGTAACCTTAAGTATGTTTGAATTAGTAATGATTATTGATTGACATTTTGATGGACACACGTCCTAATTAGGCCGCTTTCTATTTTGACCCAAACTTGAACCATAGGCTATAGTATGGACTTTTCTAGGCAAATTTTTTATGCTACAAAGCTTTGAAATACTTATAAGAGTCCTAATTATAATAACTTTGTGGCACGATTCAGTTTTGTTATCTGGGATATAGTCATAGAATAGAGAGTAAAAAGCGGGTCCCGAGTGAATAACAATAGGACGGGTAAATGATTTCATATAAACTTAATCCTCTCTTACATAAAATCGGTCATTATTAAAGGAAAATGTAATTCATCTAGATCAGAGTCGTATTCATATATAAGTATATTTGTCTTTAAGGTTAATTTAGTGTTTATAGTAATAGCTGAATTCTTTTATTTTTATGATATAGTATAGTGTCTATATCGATTTAAATTATATGCATATTTAATTCTAATATTCTTGTCGCTGGTTGACGGACAGAAGCAGCTTTGTAATCAATACTTTTATATCTCAGTTTCATTATAACCTAAAATAACATAAATAAATAAACTTATTGTAATTAGAAACGATGAAGTTTTTATTAAATAATAAAATATCTTTACTGCCAATTAAAATATATTATTATGTTACCGCGACCAGCAGACGTAAAACATCTTAGCAAGTAGAGAGCTAAATCAGTCAACATTAACTTTTATTTTATAGGTTAGGTTAGTACCTACAATAAATCAGAAAAGGGTTTTACCCGCTGGCTTGTGGCTGTAAGGACATGATATTGCGACTATAGCAGCTAGAACAACAGAGCTCCTTATAGTCTAATTCTGAATATATCGCTATCGCTTTCATTTTGACCTACGCCATTTTTCTTTTGCTGCCTAACTGTTTATCATTGTGACGTTTCGCTTTAGTGTGCAGTAATGTGTTTGAAGATGAAAGATATCGCGATAGATATGAAGTTACACAAAAGGTTCCTAGATCAATCAGAAGTATTTCAAGACTTACGTCATAGCCTGGTAAATGGCCTCGATGCCGTATCTCATGGCGAATTCGTCAACAATCTCTTCAGGGTTTTCGTTGAAGTAGACTTTCCACGCGTCGTCTCCTCTTGCAGCTGGTAAGGTTACTGCTCCTCCATTTTCTTCACAGAGATAGTGGAATAGGTTCTCATGGAGGCAGGTATACTGCAAAAAGATGATGTGAATATTTGTGATTAATTTTACAGTTTAATATAGATGTTTTGGTTTACCCTTCAAACAACGTCTAATCAAAAATTGGATTGAATTTAAACTTTAAAAGCCGAAATACAAACGAACAATATTCAAAGTAATTAGCTTTCAGATTCATCTCTCAATCCAATTATGGCGTATCAATACAAAATCGTTTTGTGCCGTGAGGGGCGTTTGTATTCGTAACAAAAGTAAATTGAATTCTCTTCGTAAGGTCTCCGACCCGAACATGATTGTTGACACTGATTAATGTTTTGCCATTTGTGTATATGTGATTATATAAGTCTGGGACACGAACACGCATTCGCCTCGATATCTGTAATCCGTGAACTTATTGTCACAATCTCCTGTGATGATTCACAATGGTTGAGTGAAATTAAATTTATTTTAAATAGAATAAATGTCATTCAAAACACTTTACATAGGCTTTGCACAAAAAGAAATATTAAATATATCTTTTTCAACCTATATTGGCATATTAAACAAAATCACCACTTCATATGATTCAGGACAACGCATCCAGAGGAAATCATAATTTGAAGAGTAAATTAGAAATGTAGATCAAACACTTGACGATAGTTTGTTAAAGAGTTATTTTATGACAAAAAAACAAATACCTTTATTATTTTTCTCCCTACATAATGGTGAAATGTAATATGGCAATAACAATTTGACCATTCGTCCCTAACCAAACCTCTAGCGTTCACATCAAAGTTAGAAAATATTTTTTGTGGGTATACTTCGTAGATGATATGGTGATGTTTTTATGAGCTCTTAATTCCATGTTTAAGTATACCGCAGCTCCACAGTAAACTTTATTAGAATAGTCATACAGCTTACAAGTTAAAGCAAAAAATAACTAAACATCAAACTGACAACAGCCATGCATAAAAGGATTTGATAATTTTTGAGAAACCGTTAATAGCTTTAGCAAAGTGAATAGCTAAAAGTTATGACATAATTTTCACTTTCTTTTAAACTAAATTTTTTTATACTATGTACTAATAAGATTTTACTATTCTGGGATTCATTTTATATATAATATCAGGTAATTAGGAAGGAGAATGCGATTTTCTTGGCGTTTGTAACATAATAAAAAATTAATAATTTCTGATAGAAGCCATTTCAATTTATTTTCTATTATAATTTATAAAAATGGGAGTAAGCTATGATAAAGAACTTAAATAAAAATAAGTCACATCAAGGTGGCAAATTGTCATTTCAGACTAGTATACCTATCTAATAATTTTTGTTTGGGCTGCCTATTTCATAACTCCGATACAACTTTTGTCTAACGAATTAAATACTGTAAATAATTTAGTTTTGATTGACACAACTCCATAGTTTATCAAATAATAGTTAAGCCAATAAAACATCATCATATAGATTCAAAATATACATTTAAAATTTTCCGCTTTACTTTGAATTCATAAACACTCTTCTTTCTCCAAAGATCATGATTAGAGTGAAAATAAAAAAGAATACCAAAAGTAAGCTTAATTACTAATTAGCAAAATGAAAAGGATAAAATCGTGCCGAATGAACTGAGAGCATTTTAATTAATCTCGATGTTTGGGATGTTATTACATCGCGGGATTTTACACGCCGCATATTCTCAAAGGGAATATAAGAATGGATATTTTAAAAAAAATATTTAAAATCAAATCTTAAAATGAAAATAAATAGTCATTTTTTGCAATCTTGTTGGAAAGTTAGGGACATAATCAACATTATATTTAAAAGATTACAGCCAAAATAATAATTTGTAGTGTGGTGATGATAAAACTCTACATAGCGCCTCCTGTCGGCTGATGTCAGCATAGAGATGCCTCTTAAGAACGTTTGACCTTTTCTTTCCATCTCCCTAGCTGCTCATGGGCACGACGGCTGTTATCAATTCACGTTCTCTATCCCAACTCCACCCAACCAACGCCATAGACCCCCCTCATCATATCAAAGACTAATATAGATGCGCGACAAAGAAGCGAGTAGCCTTTTCCTTGTCGCGCATATAGAGCGTGGAATTTTATACCGGCACACCTATTTCCCTTTCATGTTATAAAGTATTGGCTCAAAAAAGGTATAAAAAAGCACTTTGGGCCAACAAGCTCTAGGAGGCTCATGTTCACTATCTTTGCGGATGGACTCCTGCTTAGTAAAAAAATGTACTGAGCTTATTTCCTAAGCAATAAAATAAAAAAAATTGTTATTTTTGCATTTGACGTAACCCATTTACCACGTATTTATTTTATAAAAAAAGAATTCGGTGAATGGAATTCCACGTTTAGAATTCACGAAACGGGTCTATTCTTTCAGCGCGGACCACTTTATTATAAATATTGCGGTTTGGGTTTATATTTCGAATTAAACGTCCGTTTATTTTTTATTTTTAAATCATTCAACAGAGCTAAGAGGTAAATCAGATGGCCATTATTATTTCTGGTTGTTTTTGCGTTAAAAATTTTACTTTCTAAGGTAAAGTTAAAAAAGAGTTTTGCCATTAAGTACATATAGGACAACGGAATAGTACTTTGAGGAATTTGTTGGCTAGCTACCATGAATTGTTTTTGAATGGTTTATTTACATTTCAACCTTCCCACTGCGGATCAGTACTGGTTTTTACTTTCTTCTTGCCGACCAATCAGTATTACGCATTAAGCCAGCGGTATGGTGGTATTATTAAAATTGCTCTCGAAATTCTCAATTATTTTACCTACAAAGGAAGGCAGCCAGCACTAGAAGCATGACGGGTACCAGAAATGTTTTGTTTACATTGAAATGCCATTATTCTTTTGTTAAAGTACAGGAAAATATGAAAATAAAAAAAGACAACAGGAAATACCTTATATCGTTGTAGATGAGGTATACTATAAAAAGTTCAACAAGTCATTTTTATTTTATTTTTATGAACCAGTTTTTACGTGGCCATTAAAATTAATATAATAGTGTACTACAAACAAATATGATGGTATTCCTAATATGCGTTTACGGTTGTATAATTTGCTTTCATAATATCAAAAATAATAAAGACTTATTTTAATTCTTGCCGGCTTTTGTTTAATACGTTTATTGATACGTCAAGTACACATTGACATCAAAAGGTGTTCCATAATTATAATTAGAATTTTATTCCTTAGAAAAAACCAATTAAAATGTTGCCGTCTTTACAATACGCGAAGAATAATTTGCAAATGAAAATTTAGAGTGGTAGGTACACCGATTTTCACCAACCGTTCTTATACTTGATACATTGCCTCAAATTTCTTTATAAAAATGACATAACACCTCTTCGTAACATAATTTGCTTAGAATACCCTCGCCTATATTTTGAACTCCATTTAATTAAGGGGACCCTTAATAAATCAAGGAAAGATAAATTGGTTTAAGGCTACGTTCGCCTTCTCGTAGGCACCAAAATGGGTAATTTGAATACGCATAGACAATTAGTGAGGGTAACGTGGGTCTTGCGAAATTTGTTTAAGTAGTACCGGCTAATGAAACTTAGTGAAAAGTAGTTTTTTTGGACATGAATTTAAAAAAAAACATAATTTAGTGCTTTTTGTTAGCTAAATTCCCCAGGTTATTTATGTTGTGGTTGACGTGGATAAGATTGCTAAAGCTTTGAGAAGATTTTTTTGTTTAAGACATCTGAGTCGCCAAAAAGCGTTCAACTTGTAGATATTTGGTCCATCGCTTGTATCGACATCACCTTTATTGTCATATTGTGTTTGCTATATCTTTATCTACTTTGTAAATGTGATAAATAAAGGATTTCTATCCAGGACGACCTGGTCGAGTAGTCAGTACCCCTGTCTACTTAGACAGAGGTCCTGAGTTCGAATCCTGGTGAAGGCAGATATTTGTGTGGTGAGTACTAATATTTGTTCATGAATGTTTGTACGTTTATTTACGATAATTCTGATAAACATATAATAATCTTATTTCTCTGTTATTTAGCAGTCATAAAACAAACTCTTAACAATGCTTAATTTGAGCTAGATAAAAGATATGAGTGTGAGAGATACTAAATATTATATTATATATCTAAGCGTCTATCTATGTAAAACAAAAAACCAATTTTTGTAGCATTTTCTTTTATTGTATATCACATAAGCTCGCCTGAGCTCCGTGGGGAATAGATTCTTTGTAACATGTCAAAACACGTAAATTATTAATTTGAATCGATAATGGTGCTATCATATGTAAGTAATTACTATTATCAGTTTGTAACCTGTTTGATTTTGTATTGAAGTCTCCAACTGAAGAAATTGATTGTTTAATTTTGTTTTGAAATAAGTATACCTACTAAACCAAATATTTATAAAGAAATCAAGTAACTTATATTTCAATCATCATCTTCTGTACACTCACCCACTGTTGGACATAGGTCTCATCTAATGCACGCCACTGCTTCCAATATTCTGTCTAATCCATCCCACTCCAGCCCACCTACAAATATCGTCGTCCCATCTTGTCGCAGGGTGTTCCACACTACGTTAGAACAGTCGTGGTCTCCATTCAAGAACTTTACGGTCGTCAGTTCTATGGCTAACATGACCAGCGCACTGTCACTTCAGATTGATAATTCGATTAACTATGTCGGTGAACTTAATTATAATTGTCGCCATTTAGCGACGACGGCAACATTTAGCATTTTGTGCCCTTACGAGTACAAACACGTAAATGCTTATTTGCATATTTAGCTAGACTCAAATATTACTACTTTGAAAAAATACCAAAAGCCTTTGAACTCCAAACAAAATAAATGGACATATTTGAGTAGATAAAAAATCTTATTCTTAAAAACGTAATAACTATGCGCGTCAAACAACAATAAATTATGTTGCTAACTTACTATGTCTGTTCCAACGTTGATATATTTACTGTCAAACGTACAAAGGCCTCGATGTAGCTTGCACATCGTTTGGAAGCTGCTCGTGCGCGCTCTCAATTGTTAAGTCAGTAAATTTTTACACGGCTTATTAAAGAAATTTTCAAGAATTGCCAACAAATGCTTTTCTTCGGTCTACTCACGCCACATTATTTATGATTTGATAAACTGCCTTAAAGGTTTATTTTGGCACGAAAATGAGTTTAACAGAAATATGAGGGTAATTGTTCACTTTTTAAACCCATAAATCTGAATAAACATTCTGAATTTAAGCTATTATAAGTTTATTTACTTTTTAGGAAAGTAAAGAAAAATTAATAATAAAGGCTTTTTAAAAGGTATATATTACATAGGTACATATTTTGCGCTTCGAGGAATACATAAGCTGCACAGAGCAATATCTTTTTTTGGTTTAAGCGTGATTTTTTTATTATTGAAATCACCATATAATACCAACTCTACAAAACTGTTAACATTATTGTTCTGGTGGCAGTCTTAAGAAACATGGTGGTAGATAGACAGGTGGACTTAGAGCAGAGCAGAAAAAAAAGCAGAAAATTTCTGTCGCCACTGTGAATTGAACCCTGACCACAGAGGCAGTTACATTACTTATGTAGGTACCTATCGTCTCAGAGAAATAGAAGAAGTATGGCTACCTAAGACGTATTTCGTTGAGTTTTGGTACACAGATGAACTACGATTTTTTATGTTTATCTGTGGACACATTGTCAAGACTACTAGCTATAATATACATCAATTTTAAGCTTTTTCCTTATTCTTACGAATTGGATTTGTTTATAAAACAAACATTTTTCTGGAAATGTAATAAGGTATGCATCTTTTGAGCCGTAAACCGTATGATGACTTGTATACATACATAAGTAACATGTGAATTATGTAAATTAGGTGTACACACGCAAGCATAAAGATTTAGGTAGTAAAATACACACGCAATATAAAGTACGTCTTACTATGAAAAAGTTTAAAAAATAAAGGGTGAAAGCTTCCTAGGCAGTAACAGGAGCGCTGCGAGAGCTAGATATTTCGTAATATACGATTTACTATGAACTATGTTATTAAAATGTAAAACTAATAAAACTGTAGTAAATGTAGTTTATTTTTATAAAGTTATATTTTATTGAATTTAAAAACATATCTCATTTTATTTTTTATGGACGAGGGTTTAAAATCCTTTGAACAATTTTATGAAGTCAAATTAAGTTCCATCATTACCACGTTACCGAAGACTGCCGCTATAACAATAACTTTAAAAGCATTACTGTGTTGAGATAGCGAGTTCATCTGTAGTTGAGGAATCCGTTTTTAGTTCGCTTGCATCTTCCGGTATCTTTACTTAAAATCAGGGGAGCCTTCATGGCTAAGAACTACCTCGTTAAGACTAAACAGTCAAATTGTTATTAACAATAACAATACAAATTTTATAAATCCGTATTTATAAATTTGGATGTAGAACTAACGAAGAGACAAGAATTATTATTATTAGTAGTAATAGTATTACTATTAATATTTATATTTCTCAGCGTATAATTAGTTTATACTACACTTACAGGCCAAGCAATTAAGTAAGGCCAGTACCAAGTAAATGAAATGTGTGATGCTGTTAAGAAGATGACGGCCTGATGTGTGTGTGAGAAGCTATTCCATTTTGCTCTATTTGCATGAATTTTCGGACCATCGACTGGTATTCGGAATTGTAGATTTTTGTGACACTGTATATAGGGTGTCTTTAAAGTTTAGTAATTTTAGGCTATGGAGGTGGTAAGGTCTAAATCGAGGGTGTATATTTTTTGTAAATCGAAACATTGAGAATTTATATTTTTGGCATGTGGTTTACATAGACTCATATAGTTGTGGGTAAATAAGCTTGACCTAGTGAATTGTTCGGCCGAACCCTGGTTACCCCCGCGAAGGGCAATGGAGTTACCGGGGTGTTTTAATGGGTATTCCCAGTGCCGTTCTGATGAGGCACTGGGTGAGCTCCACACAAGCCCGCTGCTTAGCTAATGACGGGTATTTGTTACGTGACTTACTATAGCAAGTTTTATCAGGAATCAAATTATATTTGCTTATTATTTCCAATCCAAACGGTAGCTCCGTTCCAATAAACAAAAACTATTAAAATCTATTAATTATTTTAGCTTGGCCGTTATTAAAATAATTATAAAATACTCAAGCAAATACCAATGTGCGTGCCTTTAAATTCACTTTCAAGGAATAAAATCAGAATTAAACATTTGAGCAGCCCGCAGGTTGTATTAAGTAATATTTAGCACGCATGAAGGACATTAATATCCGCCGAAATGTGTCGTAAAAGGTTGCTTTACCGTGAAAGAGTACAGGCCGTAATTCATGATATCTAAGCGCACATTTGTATTAAATATACATTACACAACGTTTATTCCTACGAGCTATACGTAGCAGTCATTAAACGGCAACATATTTTGTAACGCGTCCGTGAAATTTAACAGAACTCTTTATAAGCAATGCAGAGGGAATTTATATAGTTAATAAGAGCTACGGTTTCCTCCGCCATGTTTTTAAGTGGAAGCAGATTTATGCAGGAATTAACATTCTCAATTGGATGATTAAACTGAATTAAATTTTATGGGATTAATTGGCTGCTGTTCTCAATAATTATTCCGCATCATGCAGCATCACATTTTTATTTAAAAAAGGAATCACGTTAGTAATCGGTGTGCATACATAAAAAATATACCAACCGAATTTTGAATCTATTTTAATGGTGTATTTAGTGTTAATGTATCGTATTTCTTTGATTTCTTTATGATTTTTTTTTCTATTGCCTTTAATCGCTATACATGCCTTTTTTATTATTGTTACTGCTTGGTCGAGAATGCCTTTGGAATGAAGTCCATCAATTTTCCTTTTGTGCAATGAAGAATAAAGAAATTAATTAATAAATAAACGTTCTCCTGATTGAAGTCGTTTAATAATAAATACATTAAATAAACATTGAAACTGCCCTTAACGGCGTGATTAAAAATACTATAGTTATAAACGATATAGAACACAGCTTATACCTTATTCTGTGAGAATAGAAATTACTTCAGTCATTAGAATCAAACCATTAAGTTGAGAGCGTGTCGTTCTCTAGTGCAAAATCTTACATAAAGGTTGCGTTTTTATTGAATCGTTTCGTTTCTTTTCTTATTTATCGCTGGCACTTTCACTGGTCGTAAATTTTTGTAGCCTATAAGTTCTTTGGTTGCTGTGCGATTTATTTTCGGAAAAAAACTAAATTTAAATTTATACTATAAAGAGAAATTGCCTTGACGCCTGCAACGCAATTCTAACCATTGAGAAGTTTTTTAAACCCTATTAAAGGTTCTAAAGAAAATAGACACTCAGATGTGGATTTTAAAGAACACTACTTTTAGTTAATATTAACTGTCTCCGCTAATAGTCGTCTCTTGGGTCTGTTCAGTGTTGGGGGATAATGTGAAATGTTAAGAGGCTTTTATTATTTTGGAAGATCAACAGTTTTAATGGGTACTTCTACATGTTAATGGTGATAATTAAGTCAGCAATAGATCCGCACTGGCATTAGATGTATATCAAAGGAAATGTGTAAGAAAATAATATTACTTTTACGTATGTCTAATGTAAGTCATTATTTTGAGGAGATAGTTGCTATAGCAATTGATGATTGGTCATTGGATAAGCCGCTGGTCTCGGTTATAATGGCTACAATTATCACCCACGAACATCCGACCAGCGTCATGGTGTTATGGTCCAGACTCCGCACGTGTTCAAAGGAAGGCCTTACTCAGCAGAAGGATGCATATACGCGGTTAATGAAGTCAACATTTTAAAAACGTTCAAATAAACTCATTATTATGATACTTCAAGGCTATTTTTTTGTTATTACATTATACCAGTTTATAAATACAATCCACCTACAGTATTATTTTCGTGGTAGTTAGTTCCCCCTGAGCTCAATACAAGGAGCTATGCCAACAGCCCCGTACTTACCAGTTTAATTTAATAGTTCAATAAAGAATTAACAGTGTATAAACAATATAAGCAAATTCGTCTATTTCAAAAAACAACGGAAACTGTCAAAAAAAGTTTCCAACTAGTTAACTACTTTTGGAAGTCAATATACTATTATTCCTTTCGCTCACGAAACAAAGATGGTTATAAAAGTCTCTGTTGCTTAATTTTCCTTGTCTAGGTACTTATTTGGGGTCATGACCGAGTTTCTACAAATTATCACCAAAAGTTTACACTCTATAAATTTTTCATTCCAAGTTATAGAGTTTATGTAAACATTGGTCCTAAATGTCACGAAAGATATTAATCATTATGTATTTATGACAGTTATGTGAAAGGAAAATAATCTTGAAATCCTAATATCGATAATTACGTCATCTTCACTAGTTAGAAATCGTCTCAAATCATCTTATATTCACAAATCCAAGCAAAGTTACAGTAACGGAAATTGACGTACGTCTGACAAATCTTATTTCCGTTACTAATGGGTTCAATTTTCAATAATATCCGTTGTCAAAATTGTATGATTGTTTATTTTGTTGTTTGAAATTTAGGAATGAATAACTTAAACCGATCATAAATTGAATAAGGTGTATTAGATATTACAGTGCATTAAACTATAACGTAGCAAACTTTAGTATGTCACTTACCTCCTCGATTTGACGGGTGACATTACATCCAAAAGCATCAACAGCGATCCGTGTCACTTCGCCGTGTGACACCAAGTAAGCATAACCTTAGCAAGCAACCCGAAACAAACAATCGCCCGTCGAACTCACTAAACAGATTGTATAATATTCCAAATAGATTGAATATCTGATGTACAAAGAATTGTATAGAACTTTTAAGTGTGTTCTTGGATAGATATTAAAATTATAATAAAATGTTCAAAAAGTGATTCCTAACAAGTCTATCAAGTTTCTATCGAAACTTTCATGAAACGTGTAGTCAAAAGAGAACTATGAATTGTTGTAGAATGTCAGTGAACGAAGAATTGTTTTACAGAGCAATGCTTATCACGTAAGCGTAATGCAGTTAGCGATTGCACTAGTGATAAGAACTGCGAATCATTTATACTTACAACTTGAAGTATATCCCCAGTAGGGGTAGGCTTATTAAATATATACATACACACACACACATATATATACATATGTACTATATATTATATTCGTTTCTACCTATTTTATAATAATATATTTTCTTATTTAGAAAAAGGAAGGAGTTTTCCATTTGAATTACATGCCTAGAACATTCCCACGAAAAACCTTCACGATATATTTTTTAAATCTTTGATCTGCGACCCTTAATATATAAACATAAATAGAAACGTTCCATTTATAAAGGGGCCTGATGAAAGTCAACTGCGTAATTCCTTCAGCTGGGAACTCAATTTGGAAGTGCCAAAGTAGATTGAGAAGAATGAAAACCATTTTCGATCATGCAAAATTAATGTAAATAGAAATTACTCTACCAAACATACTTGCCTGTATATATGTACTAGGTACATGAAGGAATTAAACTTCTGTAATTGACAATTCTAATTTGTAATCCGTCGAGAACTTCCTGTAGTTGCGGTATAATAAAGTAGATACCATCATCATCTACTGTTTAAATATGTCCCACTTCTGGGCAGACCTTCCAACATGGGAAAAACGGACACGAGAATTTTGGATCATGTCACAACGATGCTGGTCCAATGTAGTTTGGTGGGTTAACACTGGGATCAACAGTTTTACGTATTGTAGACACGGAGGCGTTCGATACAGCAATTTTGATTGGCCCATTCAGCGCCAACCATAGCGAAAGTTGCTTCACTTTCTTTATCGAAACTAGATCGTTTGAACCACTACGCCAATAAGCTAGTTCAGTCCATCCTCTCTACCAGTTAAATCGTAAAAGTTTAAGTATGTATTTATTTATTATACAAAAGGATTATTTTATTAATTTTATGTTTTACTAACCATTCACCTTAATTTCACCTTCAGAAATATGAACCCTTTAAATAACATAATATACTTCTTTTAAGTCAAACAAGGTTCTAGAAGGCTGTGATTTTATTTCCTTTCATATACCAAAGTAAAAGTACAATCAGAGTAACATGGCATTAGTGCCCTCTCGAGTCAAATATTTTCGCAGGCTTTCCTCAAGCGGTATACGTTACAAAAACGACATAAAAGAAATTAGGGCTCCGGCTTTATGAGAATTTGTGTTAGAAGACAATTACTACATTCCTGTCATTCTTACGCGGCGGAATATTCCTTTTTACGGACGAAAGATACAAACACAATTCGTATATATTATAGTATTATTATTTCCTATTGTTCAATGTTATTTTTTAATTGACGAAGACAGCAAGTTTATTTTGAATAGTGATGGATTTCTTTCTAATATGCTGTATGAAGGAGTGATAATTGATTTCATTGTTAATCGTTCATAAAAATAAAATATAAACAAATAGAACATGATGGGTAGTAAGTAATGGATGGTAAATAAATAGCTTAAAATATTCAACCCACAGTATTCCTTTGATATGTTTATAAAAAAGTATGTTACATTCACGAATATTCTTCTGTTTGACAATTCGTGATTAGTTTTGACAACTGGTATATCTCAGACTCAGACTCCAAGTGTTTCGTCTGAATTATGGAAACTACGTAACGGAGAAATATTGATAGATATATATACATATCAGAAATAATAAATATTCGTACACATCATACCAATATTAGCCCCTACTGGGATTCGAAACCGAGAAAGGAGATTGGATACTCGTCGAGACGGTAGTAAATATAAATAGCTTAAAGGTAGTATGCTTAGTCAATGTTTCTTGAATATTGAATTAACCTTATAAAATAGAACCCGACGATTAAGGATCATTATTGAACCGCTCAGCAATGTAAGGTGATCGTTAATTACGCTCACCATTGTCAGAATGGAACAATTTTGTCCCTCCATTATTAATGAGGGCTTTTACATGGAATCCTGCTATCAAATTAGATTTCTTACTTTTCGCTGTCGGATTCAAAGAAGTAATTTAGAAATTAAAAGAGAGTAGGCATTAAACAGAGTACGACTTATTTATTATTCACAGTGAGAAAAATCTCTGTTTTTTTTAATGAATATAGCGAAAGTAGTTAAAATACTTTAAAATAAATTCTTAAAGTAACAAAAGTATTATGAGTTCTGTATGTGGGTTATTCTTTTTACAAATCTACTTACAAAAACTTACGATGCGGCTAATGGATCATGATTTTAGGAGTCTGTAGATGTTGGAATTTTAATCCTAATAGCAAAGTAGTTTCTTGTCAAGTGCTAAATTTTTTTAATACTTTCACCTACACGTTAATAAATAGCTATATATTTCTGTCGATATCAGTTTTTTTTAAATTACTTCTATTATACTGAATAAAGGAGTTCCATTATTATTTAAAAAGAAACTCTTAGTAATGTTATATCTCCGTGTCATGGAGTGTACAGGTAAGTGTCGTAGATATCAAGTGAAAGCATTGTGTTAACAGCAGAGATAACACAACAAATACTTTATTTAATAACAATACGATCTCAAAAGAAAAGTTTGTTGGTTCGCTTAAACCGCTTTAGTTTGAATTACGAAAACAAGGCAACTTTGTCATAGTTGGTCCATGATATGTCAAAAAAAGTTTATCTCGAGCGCCATTGCAATGCCGCTTCCAAGCTGCATTTTATCAACTTGTGTGGGCCGAACTGCTCGTGTGTTTCTGCCATTAAAGCCTGTACCCAACGTTGGGACGTATATACCCTAATGTTGAATGCCTCTTCTACTGTATGAAGGAAATACCCAGAATAACGATTATATTTGTCACTCAAATTTTCCGATGGAATTTTTTAACTTACTAAACTTTGGGAATTTCGCGTTAATCTTTAATAAAATACTTTCAAACAAAACTAATGTTAACACTTCACTGGCAGCTAACAATATTCACCCTAATCGATACATCACAGCCATTAGATACGAAACAACTGCCAAAGGCGACTCGGCTAAAGTAGATCAAACTTTTCAACGGAGTTTTGAAAGTAAAATAAAGATTTTGCGGCCCAAAAGACAGCCATTTTAAGAGCGTGTTTTGGATTGAATATATTTTTGTCGTATCTGTTGGGTATCCGGTTCCTTGTTTACGGTTCCTTGTTTAAACTGATCCCGATGTTAAATTTTTTATTATTATAAAAACAAATAAAATTAGCTATACAAAGAAAACGTGTTTGTAACTGTAAAAATTTCCTTTTAATAATATATATTGACAACTTTGTTATTTTCTTGTCGCTTAGCAACCTCAACAGTATCTGAGATCAAGTTAGATACGAGAATACGTTATACAGCATTGCACGTTCCATTTTAGTCTAAATACCACACCAATTAATATATGTGTCGTAATAAATACTCATCCTCAGTACCTCATATTTATTTGGATTCTCCTAATAAACTTTCCCATGGAAAAAATTTACTGAATTCACGCATTTAAATCTATTACCGTAATAAACTTGCAATGAAATCCATTTAATCTTTGTTAGGTTAAAGTAAAATTTATCTACATTTAAGCTTTAATAAGCTTTAATGAAGAAAGTTTTTTCATTAAGAATAATTAAATATGACAATTCCTTGTTACAAACTTGGGATATGTTATTACTGGTATTACATAGAATAATGTTTGTTTTAAAGCCCCTAACATAACAATCGAATTTGAATTTCTAAATTTATTGCAGACCAACATGAAGGTACTTAAGTGATGGTAAACAAGACTAGAAGCATTGTGGACCTTGTCAGGAAGAGCATTATTAGAAGAGAGGAGAACGTAATCCTATTATTATTAATGTTTACTTAAAAATATCACATCCATTAAATAAATATTAATCATTATGTATGTCCCATAACATAATCTTATTCCATTGATTATCAGATTTTATTATAAAGTATCATTTGTATACCCAAATGATACTTTAAATATCATTCGTAAATAAAGGCCAATTAAATAAAAGGACAGCAATGATACTTGTACTACTGTTGTCATTTTTATTTTTACTTTTGTAATTGATCATGTTCAATTTTACTATTTACGAAGAAACGGTATTGTCAATATTGTCTTGTTTCTTTTTTTGCTAAAATATACATAAAAATTTGATAAAAGAAGATTTAATTTTACCTATAAAAATGCACCTTAATAGATGCCAAAAGGTCTACGGATAATGAAGTTAATTTCTTAATATGACTTTTCGTCTTATTCATTAGCAAAGCTAATAAGCAAAACCTCAAATTTTAGCTGTAACTTAACGAAACATGCTAGAATCGTATGCTTTGTATAATAGCTTTGACTGCGCGTATCTCAAAGTCACAGAAGTTGTTCCTTATTTACAAGTTAGGATTCAACACGGCAACCAGCTTTGAGAGCACTTCGTACAGTTACCAAATTTTGACCTACATTTCAACTTGTTTATATTGTTTGGTGTTATTTCGTTTTTGTGAAATAAAATTTCTATACATCATTCGTTCAGTCAAGATTGTGATAACATTTTCTTAGTACAAAACTAGAATCGTCGAATAACTTGTGCATAATGATGAATAATGAAGTTGAAAACCAAAGTAAGCAAGCATTTTCCTCGCGCATAGCATAGCAATGAAACAAATATATATATCTCAACAACAAAGCAAAAAGTTAAGCAAAATTTATTAAGTTTTCAGTTTTCATGAGTATTCTTTACTGTTCAAAGAGTTGTTTTTGTTGCATTATTTTATCTACTTTTAAGTCCCGAAATTCAATTTGACTGAAAAACTTTTATCTATCGATCAATCAATTTAAAAGAAGTGTCTTTTGAAGCTCGTTTGTGATACATCAATGTTTTTTGGGCTTACTCACAGGATTGACAGAAGATATATTTGTTTTTAAATCTTGAAACTAGGTAATTGTTTCATTTTTGATATTTTTGAGTATACTGTACTAAAAAATTATTGTTCACAAAATTATAATGGTTAAATACTATTTTAAACCTTTTGAGACCGGTTAGTTATGATATATTAAAAAAATAAAAATTATTTCGTAAAAATATACGTATGTCAATCAGAATTTCTTGAGATACATTTAATCATGTTTCTTGTTGTATAAGATCTGGACTCTCATATAAACATTAGGTTAAAACAATCATCTTTGAAGGTATTATTTTAGTTAAAGAATTAAATAAAAAACATTTTTTAATTTATATACCAAAGTTTTTTATAAAAAAACCATTCGATTATTTTTACTTCACTGTTTTGTTAGGTTTAACTACTAATCATAGACATATGAAGAGCACGATTTTTGTATTCAATTGTGATATAATTTTAGCATTGATCATCCGTTTATAATATAATTCTGATAAACATCCCAAATACATAACCCTGTTGTAAACATCAAAGTGATTAGTTAATTCTGCTAAGTGCCATGTCAAAACGTTGGTTGTAAGTAAATTTTATACAATATTAAAGGCTCCCTCAGTTATACGTCGTTTAATAAAAAAAAATAAACATATTAAGTAGTTAAGCTGTAACTATAAATATGACAAATAATACCTAAGCTTTTATTTAAAATTTATTATTTATTTTAACATGACACAAAAAATACAATTTATAAAAACAAAAATTATTAACACAAAGGGTTTGCTTATTTTGTTCCGAAATTTCTTGAACGCAATGCATCTCAACAGAAAAAAGTTTAAATGTAATTTCTACATTGCGCCAGCGGGCTGTTAAGGAATAAAAGTTTAATGTTAACCAGCAAAGTGGAATTTTGTACTTGAATTTGAAGTTTCCGCTTTTAAAAAGAGAACGAATTACTGTAATGTTCTATTCTTGCGGTTATTAAGGTCGCCTGAGCTCATTGAGGAAGTTTTATTTTGGGAGCAGTGGATAATGTAATGTCATCGTCAAATTCTACGTCATATTTATATTTATAGGGTAACCAAGCAACTCCTAAGTAGCATGGTGTTACAAGCACTTTAAGGCTTTAACGCTTACCATTACAAGGATGATAGGTTTATGTTTGTCTGCTTTATCGTACAAAAAAGCAAGTTCTAACGATAGTCATCTAAAGCATAAAATGTCTCTGACCAGTAACGGTTGTAATAATTAAATAAAACATTTCTATTTGAAGCAATTTAATTACAATTTATTAGCAGTAATTAAGTGTGAATGGCATATTAAAACAGCAGGGTAATCCTTGGGAACTTGACCCGGATACTACCAATGGTGATTATATTAAAACGAGTGCGAAGAGACATCAAAACGTAATCATGCTTAATTCAATTAATAATATTCTCAGATCCACTCTAAAATAAAGCATCGCTTTTAATTTTGATGTGCGTATATGAATTTATGTGTACAATAGGTGCGTTCTTTGAAACGACATTTTGAAGCGATAATTAATTTACTACAACACGAAAGATATAATAATACTGCAAGAAAACGTATACACACAATACGTGGCCTTACTGCTGATAAGTAAATAGTGTTAATAAAAATATGTGTCACTAAATAAAACAGTGTAATTTTATTCAAAGTTATTTAAAATATTTCACTAAGAACTTTTTTTAAATAAATGTATTCATTATTTTTATAAAATGATCAACATGACTCTACACCGCTTAATGGTTAGTATAATAGTAGGAGGAGTCCATATGTGAAGATAGCTAGGGTTCAAAATTGCCTTTTGAAGTTTTGCGCTTCATTAATCTAAAATTATAACGGAATAATATTAGGTCAATGACAATTCGCCATTTTGTTTTAAAAGTATTCGAGATACTAGGGTATAGAAATTCGATATTTTATTATTTAGAAAATTTATTTTGCACAGGACAAGCTGGAATTTATGATATTGAATTAAAAAGTTTTGGATACTTCCCAAGGGAAGTATCGCTGTTGTTACATCACGTATAAAGATAAAAGTATAAAACGATTCTGATCAATTTATGATTACTTATAACGTCATCTATTGAAATAAACTCGTAGTTGCAATGGTAGTTAGACGATTTTCCATTGTATAGCTATTTTTGATTTTTGGCGAGACTAAGAAAACATCAATTCATTTTTATATATAAGATAAGAAGAAGAAGGAAAGAGGAAAAATAAAAAGAAGAAGGTAACAATTATGTGTACAAGTTTTGTGTACATTGTGCTTATTCCAACAAAATATGATATCCAATGAAAACCTCTTTTTTTCTTTTTGGGTAAGTAAAATGAAAAAAAAAAACATATAATCTAAAACAATTTTCCTCGTATGCAATTTAACATATTATATTATTGACAAGTACATAAGTAAATATCATTTATATTGATATTAAAGTACTAAAAGCTCTTTTAAAATATAATAATGATACCTATGTAATGATGATACCTACTCTATTAATTTCTACTAGCATTTACCTATAGTTTTTACAGCCTTTAGAAGTTTAGTAGTCTACCAATTTCATTCTTATCATTTTACCTTAATTGAGGACAAAGATGAACTTCCCACGAGTTCTTCGACCCAAGCGGGACTTTATTAGACCAAAAATATATTATTTTATAAGCAAAAGCATCACAGTTACATAGGATGTTTTTCATTTGTTCAGTGTGCTCCCAACAGACTCTACACAGAGGCGATTCCACTAACTTAATTTGAATTAGTTTTCTATTCGTGCTATAGTGGCCAGTAATTGGGTCGCTCAAGCTACGTAGCTATATTAATTAACGCTGAAAATATCTGAACTAATTCGTGTAATGCCCAATAATGTCACAAAGTTAATAATATTGAACGTTCACATTTCACAACTTACTTTTTAGTGTGCTTGTTAAAATATCTAAATTATACTGTTTCATTTACACTGCAACAATTACAACAATGATACTGGAGAGTTTTCTTCGACTTCTACACCCGCAGCTGACTGCGGGACACACAGTCGTTGAACTTTCTGAATACATTTCCACGAAGTTACATTTTGTTAGTCTGTTTGCTTCTGCGGTGTTTGAATGGTTAATTTGAATATTGAAACTTGTTGTGACGCATTTGGCCGCTCAAAAACTTTCACGGTCAATTTCACGGGAAACTCACTCGTGAATAAATGTATATATTTATTCGCGAGTGATCATAAATATGAGAGTAAGTTGAAAAACAGTAGCGTGTAAATTTTTGCGTTCTCACGCAATGATGTATCATAATTTAACTTGGGATCACGTCACGCTGCAGTACTAAGGTACCCACCATTATTAGATTCAGATTTTTCGTGTACTTATTGTAATATTTAATTACTTCTTGTCACATTAATTCAAAGGTGTTATAAGAATATTCCAGGATATGACGCCCCGCAAGGACACTGGAAACTTAAGAGAACGACACTTAACAATTTAATTTTGAGCATTTTACACTTTGATCACTCCGAGTAAAGAATACGTTTTATCTAGTTAAATTGTCAATTCAATAAAAAATTGTTTACTCTTCTCTCTTCTTTCTTCCTTACTTTTCCATACAATAATAATAAAAGGAATCCTATTATATGCGTATACAAAGTACAGCCTTATAATCATTTTGGATTATCGGAAAGTATTTGAACTATTTGCTTATCAAAGCTAATAAATTTAGATCCTTAAGTTGGTAACATTTCACGTTCATAATATCTGCCGTATTACCTCCATAAATCTACCGGGAAGTTTCACCCCATCAACCCGTTACCTTGAAATATTTTAACGAGTTCCGAAAAAATCTTCGTTTCTCTTGGTGAGTTTTTTATCAACATTTAGTACGTGGAATATATTATTAATATTTACGTTTAGTGAGGATTCATTTCTTGAGAAAAAGTCTTCATAACTAACAGTGCCAATGATGTATGAAATTTCAAGATAGAATCTATTTAATAATGTTTTTTTAATGATAAAGTTGGATCAGAAAATAAATTAGCACAATAGAGAAACTAAACTGAAAAGTACGCTGACGTAGTTGTTAAGTTTAGTTTATATTCCAATAACAAAGTAACTTTCCCCATGGTTGGTACTAGATAGGTAATTAAAATTGTTATTTCAAGGTCCTTCATGCTTCGACCGGCACTTTAAGACATTCGTCCTGGTTGATGATTAATTTTAATTTTTTTTTATTATGAGCATTTCGTCTTGGCATAAGAGAAAACTACTTTAAGCGTAATATATAATAAAACACATACAAACTATGAACAATGAATGAACGAACGCTCCAACTACAGACGTATGAAATGTTTTAAAATCCAATTAGTGTATATCTAACATTTCACATATTTTGACACGTAAATTTGTTTTATTTATTTTGTTATATGAAATAAAACTATATTAACTAGGTACGTACAAAATATGGTGTCGTCAAAAACCCAGCGAAACGTAACTTAGATACCAAAAAATATGTTATCTGGCTAATGCACCTTCAAATAGAAACTTAATGTTTTCAGACTACACCAAGCGAAGCCAGATGGCGGCTGAATTAGCTAATCCAATTTGGACTTTGTTTCTTTGCTATGAAGGTACTAAAACAGTAAATTTCACATTAAAAAAACTCTACAAACATTTTTTTATGTCAAAATAATTTCTGTCTTCTTCTACTTATAGTTGTAAATTAGTTATAATGCTTAATTGTTTAAATTTTTACTTGTACCCGAGTGTTAATCTTATGTCAACATAGACGTTATAGATTAGATGGTCATTAGGTTGTGTTGTATCCCAGTCTACCTTGACAGAGGTCCCGGGTACAAATCCTGGTAGGAGTGAATGGTGGTGGTTCACGAGTTATGCATATTTGTATGTTTATTTAGTATATCTTCTCTTATATATAAAAATGTATTTATGTTCGTTAGTCTTGCTAAAACTAATGACCTATTTAAAATAGTGCTTTATTCGGTTTAATTCAGGGGTATAAAAATAAAACTAACTGGGAAAATGATAAAGAAAAGCATAAAAATGTACAACTTAAAATTTATTATTTAGAATGGTAATATAATAATTATGGAAGTATCGTCTAACTAGCATGTTTAACGTTAAAGCTGTCATTCCATCCGTTGCTACTTCGGGTTTATTTTAATAGATGGCGTTAGTGGCAGTTTGGCGGTGAAACAAAGTTCACCAGGTCAATTAGTATCTAATATTTATAAACATATATTTCTATCTATATTTCTCCGTTGTCTATATGCATATCACTGGCTCTTTATGATGCTTACTTTGGGCTATATAAGAGGCGTGAGTGTGAGAAATATTATTATAGCTATAAGTTAAATCTAGTAGTATTTTGAAAAAAGTTTAACAATGATGAAGGTACACATACATACACATTTATCGATTAACCGTTTATATTAGGTATTTATTTAAATCCTGTTCTGTTTTGTTTTGACCTCAGTAAAGTACCTGTTTGTATAAAAATAATTTTATACAGAAAAAATCAATAGTTACTTTCATTTATATTATAATGTCTTCTTTTATAGTTCCGTGAATGAAATAGTTAAAAATTAGTTTTATGGCGGGATTTTCTGAAGAAACAATACAAAGTCAAAGTCAAAATATTACTTATTTAATTTAACATACCTAATTTTACCAAATAAACAAGAATAACAACTAAAACCCCGAGAATTGTAACTACATGTGTATGTTACCGGTAACTTGTTTGTTTGCTAGTTCTAAAAATTCAAACTAAAACAAAAACAATTATATTGAAATCAGTTCAAATTTGTTTGCCTAAAACGTCATATACACAGAAAAACAAAACGAAGTTGATAATTTCCTCAACACCGTTGAAAATGTTACGTGCCTACATAGTTATCCTACTAAGTAAAATATTTAACCATGAAATTGAATACACACCCCTCTGCCACAATTCTATTCAGTTAATGAAAATTTATTCGGGGATTTACCGTTGGTAATCTTACTACGATATAAGCGTTCTTAAAATGATTCATTTGACGTTAAGCTGGACAAAATACAAGAGTATACAATACTATAAAGAGTGTTACCGGTACCGGTAATTTATTCTGTAGTGCAGCTTGTCTAGTGAGTAGAGTTCAGATTATATATCCTTTTTGGAAAGGAAAAAGTTTGTAAGCGAGGCTGTTCATGTCTAAAATAAAATATTTAAATGTGCCCACAACACTAAGAGGTACATGCTTTCATAAAGGCTCACACACTTACAATTGAGGCAGTATTACGATAAGAACTAGGTGACTAATGATCTATGCTGTCAAAAACGTTTCCTTTAAATTTTTATTTGTTTACCACCTTATTGTACAACATAGCCAAAAGTATACCATCCGCCTGATGAAAAGAGCCATTAGTCTTAAAGATATTATAAACGTTAATATCTGCATAACTACCACCGCGAATTAGAAATTAATATAAGTATATACAAAATTTGATTATTACAGGCGGTACAATTTATGAATTTTGACTATCAGTTTCGGTAAGAATCTTCTTTAATCACAAAGTTTAGGTTGACCTCATTCAATTATAATAGAAGAGTTTTATGGAGAACAACTGTTGCACTTGTATTGCTATCTAATCTCCTATCCTTATATAATCAAATTCGTGTCTGATTTATAGATTTATTAATATAACTTAACGTTCCAAATATGAAATATTTAACAAAGGTTCATCAGTAAAACACTTTTGAATAATGTGAATTCGTTATGAATTCACGTTGAATAACGGAATGAAATACAACGCCATTTTATAAATAGCTCTAGAGACAACATTATCAAATTGTTTCCGGTATCCGTTAAATTTGTGAACTAAAATATTTTATTCAAATATGGCAAATCAGCACGCTAGTTTTAGAGTTGTATTTTAGTTTGTTTAAATTTCACTGTAATAAAAAAGCGCGAATTTTACTTACATTTTTTTAAATACACTATTTATAATTTAGGGGAGTTGAATTCAAACTGAATAAAATTCTTAGTATTATCAGACTCTGATAATATTTATGTTTGCATCTTAAATTTTTAGGTTGTAAGTTGGTCTAATTCTGTAACGAACTGGCTATAAAGCATTCTGGTATAGACGCCTATGATTTAGTGAAAAGATTCATATGTTTTGTTAATTTTTCTCATGTGACGTAAGGTTGTTTTGTCTTTTTTTGGCTTCGGTTGATATTTTATTTTGACATCAATATATCCATATTGATATATTTACCGTTAATTTAATACTAACTTCCGCCCGCGGCTGCGCACACGTTGAGTTCGGTCTGTCACAATTGTTATATGGCCTATAACCTATAACATTCCCCGATAAATGGACTATCTACCATAAGAATATTTTTTCAATTCGAACCGGTAGTTCTAGAGATTAGCGTGTTCAGCTTTATAATATTAGTTTAGATTATATCCTGCATATCCGAGCTGTCTCTCCTTTAATTGCACTCTACTACACTATGAAATACTAAAAAAAAACTCAATAATATTCGGGAAGTTCATCAAACAAAATTGTGAATAGAATGTGAATACGCAAAAATATCGATCACCACCTTAAACCGTTGGACTCCTAAGCATTCATTATTAAATTCAGAAATAAAAGGCTGTGCGTCTACAAAGCTCACATGTGTGAGTAATAACTCTTTTTAAAGTCTGTGAAAGAATATGAGAAAGTTTAAGTAATATACAATTTCAAACAAGCACTTACTGGACCTGTCCAGTAAGTGCATTTTCATTACATAGCTTATCTACCTACAAATTTAATTCCAGTCGAATCAGAGAAAGAAATTACACTTGCATAAGCTTTCAGTTCCACTTAGATAGCTCTAGTAAAGTTTTCACATTCATCCTTGTAACTTGTCCCATTTCACCCGCATCTGGACGGGAGTGCGGAACAACCTAGACCCAATTGTTCATGAGTGAATCGAATCCGAAATCGCCCGTACTAATCGTTTATAAACGATTACCTTAATTCGGATTCGGTAATAAAAGACTGATTCGAGAGAGAAGCGCCGGGTAAAGTTTTTACGACAACAATTTGCGTAATTTTTGTCAGTTTAAATGAATTGACTTATCAATTTTATTCTGTTTTTGAGCGCCATCTAATTGGAGTTGTAAAATAAAGACCGCCCGCTCCCATTCAACTTATTTGCATAATAGCATCTTCATTTTTGCTTGATAAAGTTTGCTATTACTGTGATTATTATAAAATAAGATAACGAAGTCTATGTAGCTTTTGCAGCTGTACGTGAAGTTAGAAACTTTATAGTATTATTTGTCCACATGCTTGTGGTCAACAACTCTCTGTGTTTAATGTTTCTTAGCGTGACAAGTCTGTTCTAGATCCGTAGTTTATTATTTTCATCACGTGTAACTAGCTAAGTCTGTCGCCTTTATTGTTAAGTATTCATTTTTTCATCGTTTCTATCAATTTAAATTTTTCTATTTCCTTATAAAAACTCAGGCTCAAATTTTACTGAGACTTGCTGAAGCTCAATATTCTTATTTATAACTTCAAATCTTATTTGAATTTCCCCGTGTTGTTTAAAGAAATCGAAAGAAGAAGTCACCAATTACTTCTGTGTGTTAGCTACCGTGGAATTGGCAATTCCCTACGAATACTTGTTTTGATATCGAACTATAATAATTTCGAATTGGGAAAGATTAGAAAAAATAAAGGAGTTCATAACCGTTTGATGAGACATTCCATCTTTGTAAATGGTTAGTAGTCTTTTAAATTATTCTGAAATTTAATTCCTAATTGACCTATAATTCAGAATAATTTGCTATAATGAGGGAACTTATCAACCTACTGGACAATGTCTGAATCAATGACGATTTGTCAAGTTCTGTAATTGTGTGGAACAACTGTGATTATAGTAGCTGGCTGCCAGCCAAGCTTTGGCGCCAATATGTTCGACCTGTTGCTACACCATACAGACTGGGTAATAAATGAGATGGAAAAAAACATTGCTGGTTGTAGTTGTTATTTTATCACAAATCATTTGATTGGTCGGAAGTTTCGCATACACACTTTTGCCGTTTCTTTCCTCTCGACATCTTGATATGACTTGTTTGCGTTTTTAATTTATGACACGCCTCAAATTCATTGTTGTGGAGTTTATAAAATAAATTTTTTTAAGGTTTTACATTCTTTTGAAATCATTCCAAGACTTACATTGCAATAATGCTTAAAGTAACCACATTATGTTTTATTTTGTTTTATTCACTTCAAGAAAAAACAAGAAGGGTTAGAAATTCTGTCTTAAGTGTTATTTAAATATTTAACATAAATCTAAACATGAAATTATATCTACCGAAGATCTAATTTCGATGGGAATACATATACGTGTATAAGTTTCATTTTTGACAATTGTATATAAGATACGTTAAGCTTGATTTGTTTAAACATATATTATAACGGGTTTGATCGTAAAGTTTTATAAATATCGTTCGTTTACTCAATTTATTGTAAAGAATCTGTGCTACATAATAAGTTAAGATGCAGCATCCACATCTTTGTAGCTATTTAACACATTCAATGCCCAATTAAAATCCCCATATTTGCACTGTTTATTAAATATTTTTTCCAATAAAACATTAACTCTTTCGCAACATTGAAGTGCCGACTGTGACTCCCTGCGTATTCATAAACATTAAATTATAATCTATTTAAGAACATTTCCAACAGCGCTACCTATATTTTGTTAGTTAGTAAACCCTTCATTATAGGGTGAACACGGGAGCTGTGTCGTGTGCGTGGAGTGTGTTAATGTTATTCATTTTGTTTAGTTTCGTTCTGTACATTTTAGATGGATATAGATATAGATAGAATGGTAGTTTTTAAATATATATATAAAGATATACTATAAAATCTGTTCACAATACCTGGACATGATATGGTGCCACCTTCTCTTCACCCTTGATCTCCACATTGATGTGTAAGCGGATAGCCCCAGAAACTGCTGACTTGTCTGTCCTCTTCTCCAGGTTGTACCACACGTCCATTTCACCGGACAGAGTTCGAACCTGTGTAAAAATATGCGGTATATTTTTTTGTACCATACACATTTTATTCATAAATCTAACACAAATATCTTCTTTTTTATTCTAACACAAATTAAAGATTTGTAGTGAGTAGATATAATTAATAATATTGTAAAAAAATTACGAATTTTTTATTAACAATCATTTTTGGATTTATAGGACCAACATTGGTGTGACAAATGTAGTGCTTTCTGCCTTACACATCTGACTTATCAAATGTATTGTCAAATGAATTGTAAAAAATATATTGGTGATGAACATAGCCTCAATAACAACGGGGTTTAACTAACAGCCTTTGAAGAGTTTATCACCATTACAGATGAAAAAAATTTTTGGTACATCTTGTATTATCCATGGCAAAAATAGCTTTGCTTTCTTATTCGGAACCAATCGCCCAAACCATTATACTAGCAAACCACTATATTAATGCTGGTTTAAGCTGGAATATGCGATTTAATTGAAATGAGGTAATATTAATGCCTCATTATTGAGTTACCAAATACGTTAACCGCAAAACTAAATTCAATTCTCAGTGTTATATTCATTAACTATTAACATATGAAAATCAAGTGGATGAAATCATTAATGTAACCACACTTAATAATAGCTTTAAATTAATGAATTTTATAATAAATACGAATATAGTTCGATGTTCTTTTTGGCAAGTGCATGTTATTTATATGCCCATAAAATAATGATGAAATTTAAAGTTAGCTTTTTCATAATAGTACACAATTAATAAATTAAAAATAAAGAAATAAATATAAAAATAAATACAGAATATTATTAGAAGAAAAAATTTTGATCATTGATCTCAGAAATTCACTCGATTCTTAATTCTTTTTAAATAAATATTCCATTGAGTAATGCGTGTTGTTCGCTGCTTATTTATGTTATGGATAATATAATATTGTTAAAATAAAAGAAATAATAACATGTCATCTAGGTATATTAGAAAAAGTAAAAACCATTCTAATGAAATGTTTATATCATGACAAAAGGCCATCAATACTGAATACTAGCAGTCTTACCTCAATTATTGTTTGACCTAAAAAGTCATCTGATTCCCTTGTCAGTTTCTGTCGAAGTTTCGATTTGAGATCGTTATCTTCATCCCACACTCGCACCTTTATACGATCTGACGAGTTGTGACATTCGCTGAAAATTAACAGGACATGACAACTATACAATACAAACATCAAACCAGATTTTTTATTACGAAAGTTACGAACGTATTTTAATTAATTGAGTAAGTACCTATTTAGAGAAATATTTCGAGCACAAAAGAATATAAAAGACGAGTCTCAAAACTGTATGAAAGTAAAATGAAGATTTGCTTACGACTTACAAGTAAAATTTTTCGTTCCATACTGGATTCAGTTCTTGGGGCATGGTGCGTGTCCTCTTCTTTACTTTGCTGACTTGAACAGTAACGTAGGGATCTGATGTTCCACTCTTATCCTTTGCAATTAAGCCTTGGGCGCAGATAACTAAACAAATATAAAAAAGGTGATATTAATAAAGATAATATCATGACTATTAAAAAAGCCAATAAAAATATTATTTTATTTTAAATAATGACTTCCCTCTTCATTATAGCACTTAGACGTAACATTCACTCTTGAAAATACTTTCTATAAAAATAAGATTAGCTAGTGGACCGTTCCATAAGTAAGTCCAATGGTGCACTCGATTAGATACAGAGTGCACTAGATTAGTACTTGACGACAGATTTAATAAATTTTCTGGGAAATAATGTGAATTCCTATTATAATCATCACTGTATGCTACCTTACAAAATTTATGATATTTATTATATTTTCTGGTGCAAAATATTCGGTATCTTAAATATAATTAATTATTAACCTTACGTATACATACCTTCAACTACTTACCAAGCATTCAGTGCTTTAGAACTTCGTATGTAATACTGTTCTATAAACAGGGTGTAGTATGAGCAGTCGGGTTAGGGTTTTAGAAGACGCTAGCTTCAAAACTACCAAACTTTTTATCTATGCTGAAATTCGATTTCTTAAACAAGTTGATCATAGCGCCTACGGTATCGAGGATCTAATGAAAACTTCGACCAAGAAAAAGTTTCGAAGAAGAAAAGTAAAGATAGGCGCAGGTACCAAGTCTAGTGGTTTGGGAATTTTCACGAATCAGAAAATTTTGAAAGTATTGAAGGAAGTAAGGAATAAAGTATTTCATCATTAATAAGTGTTTGGGGTCTTCATTCTCCATGCTTTAAATCATCTAAAGTATAAATATTCTAAAGCAGTCAATAAGAACCTATTTATGTGTTTGTTTTCGAATTCAGTTTAGTTATATTCTATTATTATCAGTTAGTAAGTTTCTCAAATTCTAAAAATTCTCTGTAACTACAAGTACTGTAATAGATGTAAAATTTGTGCAATTTATGTTAATTTAGCAGTCGTGCTGCTGAGTTGTGGGTTTTCAATCATTATGAATTAAGTGACAGTTAGTATCAATTGGTGTTAACGGAGAATAAAACTTGTGTGCGTGACAAGAATTGAGACTTAACTTATTGTTGTTATCTTTTGACAGAGTGAAGTGTTAGATTCGTGGAATTTCCTATGTGTTAATGAAAACCAAGCTATATTTTGTCAATGGAAGTGATAAAGGCGGTGCAGTAACAACCGTGATTTATTTGGTTTAGTATCTGAAGATAAGTATGATATAGAGTGAGTTTTCTTGATATCTGCTAAATTTAAGGCATGAATAAGAATTCCTTATAAGCCTTTAGCAAATTAAAGGAAGCAGTTACATTAGCAGATGTCAAAAATAAGAATACAGGCGAAGATAGTCAGTCTAATAGAATCAAAACTGCGAGCGTGCGGTTCGTAGCCGCAAAAGACCACGGCAAACCTGTAATGGCGATCTTGCAAGACCATTTTGATGTTCCTTCTATAGTAATTTGCTCGGCTTGTTCGAGACTGTCAATGTGAGTATCTGGGTCGACGTTAAACGTTCGCCTGGTCGCCACATGAAACGAAAGATGGAATACAATTTAATGTTGAGTGTGTGTTGTGTTTTCTCGTCGCTGCCGCCGCTGCTATTGTTGGGATGCTGCTGAGGCCTGTTAGAGATGTAAACATTAGTACCACAGTACGACTTCGAACCTGTTATGGCGATTTTGGCGCTCCATTTCGAGGTGCCATCGAGGACTGATTGCTTCACGGTGCTCATGTGTGCTCCGTGGGGCTCTCCTTCGATGCTGAACACGCGTCTGTCAGATACATATTTGTGTCAGCCACAGCATTCTTATCAAGTATTACAAATATCTATGACCTAAATTATGTCCATTGTGAATAATTATTTGACATTTGAATTGAGGTACTACATACAATAAAGTGTGCTGTAATATTAAAGTTTCAAAATCTCTTAAAAAATCAAATAGTAAGACTCACCAAAATCTTAATTGAATGCAGTTGTCTTTAATACATTAAATAATAGTTAATCAAATACTGAGTATTGTGATAGAATAACGTAATCTTTATAGCTGCTTACGTGATCATCTGAAAACCATATAAGAATAGTGTAGAGAAATTTTTGAGGTGTAAAAGTTGACTTAAATACCTGATGAGTTCGAATATTTCTGGCTTATCTCTCTCCCGCTGCTTCATCCTTTCCTTCATGGCTGTGATGATAGAGTTGGCTTTGTCTTCAGCTCCATGTTTCGAAGACTTTTCCGCAGCCCCTGCGAAACACACTGCTCAGGCGGTGCCAACTAGTTCTTGGAAGCTGCGGGATGCGCCAGGACGGCCGCCCGCCCCGCGCCCACGACCGCTACGACCACTCTTGGCTTCAACCTGACCAGACTCCAACTTGTGTAAGCCAAATAACGACCGTATCCGTATATTACCCGACGGTCAGATCTGATCAGGTCGGTGACCTCGAGCGGCGCCAGTCGTAGCGGACCTGAGCACGGCGCCTATTTCGCAAACTGGATACAACCTAACTCACACTATTCTTCCCTGTGGTAGATTATTAGTCACAATAACTTACCAACAAGCTACCACACAAGCATTAGTATTGTATCGAAGAGACTACAAATATACCCTTTGGATTTTTATGTTAGTAATGTTTGTTAGTTAGTACCACACAGTTAGTAATTTACAAATAAATGTCCGCCTTTATTGTAAGTTTTCAGATAGAGAATTGTTTCAAATTTTTAAATATAACATAAAGACAGTGAAAAAAACATAGAAAGATATAAAATAAAAGATTTAAAGTAAGGACCACATATAATATTGAAGTGGACAGATATTGGATTGCGTGCACACACCGCTAAACAGGCACATCTTTACAAACGTAATTGAGAAAGATCTTGTAAGTTTGCTTTTTGAGGCTTCTCATATAAATTCAATAGAAGAATTGTATTAAGTGTATATTGTATAGTAGGGTATAGAAAAGTTTAACTTAAATATAGAATAACAAGGGTTTTAACAAGTTTCGGCGCTGGGCGGGGCAACCCGAAAGGAAAGGACAAATGACAAGACCGGAATCCCTATCTACGTGATCTATTAAGTCCACACTTCGAAAACATCAATGCAATATACAATTTAGACTTACATAACTCAAAGTAATCCATAAACATAAATACAATATGAAGTTGTTACCAATATATTTAAATAAGACTATCAAAATTATTACATAACCAAAATTATTACATAATAATAAAAGAAATGGATATAAAAATCTATTACATAAGAAAAAAATCAAAAATAAAGAAGAACAAACAAAATACAAACAATATTGCTTTCAAAGTGTAGACTGGCGAGTAATGGCGTGCAGTCGATAACGAAACAGAAACATGAACTATTTCGCGTAAACTTTAGCTAAACGAATGCGCGCCTAAATGAACGTGCAAATGTAGGTACTAAAACCGCATGACCGCATACTCATGGGAATGAAAAAATGTTTCGAAAATATAATTTAAATAATGTATTAACTGTTAACCGATAGCCATGCACACCGAAGCAACTTTCAAAATATCAATTATAAGGGAAATTTCATGCGTTTATTATATGAGGTCAAGAAAACACGAAGGAAGGAAAAAAATAACATCAAGATAATAAAGACAGGCGACATCAATAAAAGGTATGTTTATTTAAAATTTCGTTTCAAATATCAGCACTCTACTAATGCTCTTAATGTTGGATATTTAGTTATTGATGATCCCGATTATTGACACAGTGAAATTATTGGACTTTATTGACGGACTCATGCAAAAATTTACAACATGCAAATTGAGCTATTTAAATAATTATCACTACAAAACGATTTTATTTCGATTCTTTACCTTTTAACATTGACTGCAGAATCAGTTATTTACGAACTCATTAAATAGATATTAACATTATTTTTTATTACACATGTTTTAAGATTGTCTCTTCACGTTATGTTAAAATAAAATCTTAGAGTATCAGTCAATAAACAGATGAAAAAAGTCTTCCAAGTTTTGTATTATGGACTTGAAGTTGCCACATTATTAATTTTAATAAAGAAAGCTCTTACTTCAGGGCTAGAAATGTATTGGGAAATTACATACTTATTGCTCTCCAAATATAGATCATAATAAACTGCATAGACAACGGACAGAAATCAAGGCGACCCTAGTACCTGCTTAAGAGTCATTCAAACTCCTTGTTTCTATGAGAGTTGCAAACATACTTTGAACGTCGGTTGTATAACTATATCTTCAAATATGTAGAAGACATATCTTCGATTATTTAGCTACCTCAATTATCCTTCATTACTGTCACAACCCCATTAGTTATTTGTCATAAATAAATAAGAAAACACACTAATTTATAGAGCAAAAGTAAACAAAAATTAGAAAAATCAATTTGTTATAGACTATAGATGTCTTTATACTACGAAAACCAGATTTTTATTTTGAGCTTTAACACTTAACAAAAATTTGTTATCTTTCATATTACGATGAAAGATTCTTTTGAAAAAACAGTAAATATTGGTTTAGTCATAGTACTTCTTGAATCCAAAGATCTTGTCTACAATAAGTAACCCGTCGAGAGCTTCTTGACTCTACTTGAATTTTATAAGGGCCAGACAGCGCTTCCAGCCAACTTTAGAAATTGGGAGATGAAATTTTGTATTTTATTTTGAAATGCGTGAAGAAACGATCTTATGTATATATCTATATCTAGACTTACCTATTTCCATTTTATTCACAAAGTACTAAACTTTTTGGAATAATGACACAATAAATGTTATTTAACAACAATTGTATTTTAAGATATTATTGCATCATTTTCAAGATTAATATCTAGACTAAGTTCAACCTAAACACGACTTGGAACTGTTTATTGTATTCATTACTTTATTTATTGAGAGAAAAATCTGATTTAAACAGAACCAAGTTTTATTCTATATTCTATACACAGGCACTCATCTTGAAGCTTTACTTACTCTGAAGACAGTCAGCATTGAGCAAATCTTTGCACTTTTCATGGCATTTGACACCACATTCAGTACACCTGACACCCTGTCTGGCAATGCCCCATAAGAGACCTTCGCATTCATAGCAGTAGGTTGGTGACGTTGCTGTCCACAATACGAAGTTGTGAGGTGTTGTTGATGATATTGGATATATTAGGGCTTGCAAAGTCTTCTTGTAAACATGCATTTTCTGCAAATTAATTAGACATCACATTTAAATTTGTATCATTAAAAAGCAATTATTTATTTTATATATTACTGAGCTTAAAATCAGTTCACTTACCAGTTCTTCATCGTTCAATGTTGCCCGATGCACTGCCGATGTCAAACCAGCATTTCTCTTCGTGGCAGCCATTGTCTAGACATTCGAGATGCATATAAGGAAAGGCAGATAATATATATCATTTAAAAGCTCAGTATATATAGCTGAGTTTTAAATTTTGCTTAATCTGCTATTGTTCTATAATAAGAAGCTCATAATTTGCCTACCTGACTACCAAAAGTCAAAGTGTATTTAATAAGAAAAATTTCAATTAGAGTAAATTTTTTAAGAGTTTCTTCTACGCATGCTTTCAAAGCAGCTGTTTAAGCTTTTTGTATTAATTGTTTATAGAAATCAGTCTACAAGTTACTAAATTTTCTCATGAACATTACTTCTAGTGATGACTTTACGTCTGCCTCAAATGCGTCTACTTGAATTTGACGTGTACAAAACGAATCAATAAAATGTTAATGAAACAAATGTTCAAAACTCTGTGCGTGAAAGTAAGTAATTAACACATGTGTACATATTAGTGTAAACAAAGGCATCACACTGAACCTTTATACCAATCGCATGATGGCATGATGGTACAAAAACATCTCCTGTTTGTAAAAATAATATTTGCTGTGATATTAAAGCTTGCAATGAAAACTGGATCTGCAAGCACGTGCATGTTCCCATTCGGAATTAAATTTTTGCAATTTAATTCATTCATGATTTTTAACGTCGAGTTGACATTGAATTGCAAGCGGTTGGTGTAAATTAGTCGAAATGAATTCACCAAGTAAATCTCATTAATGATATTAAATAAGCAGATCATGCAAAGGCCAGAATGTACATATCGATATTAATAAATTTTATAAGGCAAGCACTACATAATAGTTAGCGATTAAACTATAACGAGTAAAGAAACATTTTTATATTTTTAACAACAATCATTTGCATGCATAGAAAAGTGTGTTTATTGGGAGAAAAATACCTTGAGAACCTGCGGGTCCATGGTAAGGGGGAAAATGCAACGATATTATTAATTTTAGTAAGGAATTAGAATCATTCTTGTGGTTATGGACGCTGCTACTGCTGCTGTGGTGACCCCTAATACATTTAACAGTTCGGGTAGTTTGGACTTGGATGACCATCTAAGAGGTAAGTCCATCAGTGACAGAAGGCACACACATAATTAAAGGTAACATAGAAACATCAATTAGATAGAAGGGTTTAAGTGGGCCGTTTCAAAGAATTGTTATTTAGCTTAGACAATAAATAGAGGCTAGATTATTTAAGATCCAATAAGAAACTATAGGCATAAATGTAGTTAAACTTGTATCTTTTGTAAAAACTCATTTTTATAAACTCATTTCTCGTGTTACTAATATGTGGCATCTGAGTTCATGGCCTCTCTGTATTGTCCAAAGGACACATTAGGTATAGAAATTTTCGTTTAGAAGAAAACATTTATTACGCGCCTAATAGTACTAAGCCTCAGTAAGCGTACGTCGATGCGAGCTGTAAACATTTACGACCAGTCTCAAAATCTACCTTCCATTAAAGGTTAAAATATAAATTACCCCTAAAACTGAATCCACAATTCAATATTAGCATCGAGATAGGGAATTGAAACCGGCCAGAGTAAGATAGCTTACTTTCATTGTATTTTAACAACAAGAAAGGTATTATAATAAATTACATGTATTTAATTGTTACTTACAAGTTCTGAAACGAGCGGTATGGATTTTCTTCTTGGTCGAATGTCTGGCATACTGTCAATATTACTATAAAACGGATTATCCCCCGGGTGCCTATAAACAAAAATACTCTCAAATCATCTGCCGAAAGTAATTCCTTCTCAAATTGAGTGAAATTAACAGTTTTATATTTCAACGAATGGATATTAAGATATTAGAAAAATACAAATAAATCATTCAATCGTACGTTAATTAAAAAATCACATACCCATTTCCACGTCCACCTTGCTCGTTGAAACCGCCGGAGCCATTCTAAAAACAAAAACAAAAAACATTAAAATAAAAATATAAAAAAAATGAAAATAAAAAGCAACACTTTATTATTAAAACAACAACAATAATAATCATTAACAATTTAACTTTATTTGGTACCAGTTCTAAATGAGCTAAGGTAAGATTTGATTTGCAAAATTATACGCTCAATAAAAATGGTTCCATATAATCAACATGTTTAAAATATAACGGAGAATCAATAATTTCTCAACAACATATATCGCACGCGTCAGGTACTAACAATAGTTAATGATAAGGGCAATTATTGATGAAGAAATGAAAAAAAAAATAAAAAACGTACAAAGTGTAATATGAATCAGTTTTAAAGCAAAATTATTAATATCAAACTCTAGAATAAAATAAATACCAGGTTTTTGAAATATTAAATTTCTTTTTATACTGTAAATATATATTGACAAAAATTTTGCTGCCCATTCATGATTAACCTACAAAATTTGACATCTAATATCTTCTGCTAAAAATGTTTATTTATTAATAGTGCCATCTATCTTTAATTTGTGTAAATAGCTTTAAGATACTATAAGCCAAGTGATCTCTAGATAAACACTTTATAATGAATAATCTGAGATGATTTTATGCGCATGTAAGTCGCTGCAGGTAAATTATAGTATTTTAGAAACTTTGAGAAAAGTCGTAATATTTTCAATCGATATGATAAATATGGTTTAAGTTCGTAATAAGTGCTGAAAGCGATTTCTGGATATAACATTTAATATATTTCATGATATGACATGACGTGATATGATAATGACTGATTTTTGTACGTTTATGTTCAAAAACTAGTTTCATGAACACGGTGAATGAAATGTAAAGTTTGTAGCAAACTTTTCAAACAATATAATCTAATTTATTATAATTATACATCATAATAATACTGTATCACTACTAATATCATATAAAGGAGTATTACAAGGGTATAAATAGTTTTCAGCAAGTAGAATCTTATAAATTCATAATAAAAAATCCAATATACTAATAAGTATTAAGTGTTACCCATAGACAAGGATATTTCCTATTGCCACAATCAAATTTTAGTAGCATCAGAATTTAATGTTTTATAACGATTTCTAATCTAATTTCGATACACCAAGCAGTGAGAGATATATAGTTTTTGGATTAGTGAGTATTTCACAACCAGTTTATAATGTACCTAGTTAATAATTTACTGCTAGAAGCAAACTGATGCATGTTTCATTAGAATTAGATATACATGAAGCTTACAATAAATACAATAACGGAAAATTCTATTCCCTTTTACTACTGTTGGTATCTCATTCCAAGATTTTAAAACGGACGACTATTACAACGATTACAAATACCACATTCTAACTCTACACCTATGCGAATAATAATAGTAATTAAAGTCGTATGTTTGTCGTAATATATTCTTACTGTAATTGTAAAGCTGAATTCTGAGTCTAACTTTTAATTTATCTCTCACGAATTTGTAATTTTTTTATTTTATTTTATTATGGTTATTTATTACATAAAATATATAAAATGACTGTTACTTAGTCTAACTCTTAACTCTAATTTCGTGAAACTTTTGCATTAGATAACTTACACCTGCGCTGACTTTGTCCTTTTCAGTAGATGGTGTAGTGGCAGCTGGTGTCTCATTTGTCTTTTCTTCAGCTTTTCTATCTTTCAACGCTTTTAAAAGCTTCCATTTGCTCCCTACAGGAGCTTCTTGCTGAGGTGGTGGTTGTTGAATAGGCGTAGGCTCTTGATGAATTTGTGGCATGTCGTAGTCTTCATCGAGCTCGTCACCGCTTTGTACAGGACTATCTGGACCAGAAGTTTCTCCTGACCCAGACTCAGAGTACGATTTGTCATCATCCTCTTCATATGCTTTGTCGTCTTCTCTATCAATCGTTGTTTCATCGATAACAGGGAATGTCGTTATATCTTTCCATGTTTCTTTTAAAGGACTTTCATCGCATTTTGTTTTGATTGTTGCTGTTTTGAGTTTAAGTTCTCTTAAAACGTACGACATTTTTTCTTTCAAATTAACATTAGGTTCGTCTAATACCTCTTCTTCTATTTCTGGTTCTTCAATAAGAGTTTTTTGCCTATCCGCTTCTATTTGAGATTGATGTTCCATCTCCTCTAATTTTCTCAACTCATAACAATACCACTCATCTTCTGAGTCAATACTATCTTCTGTACTTTGCCTTCTTGATGATACCCTTGAGCCACTTCTCCAAGAATGTGTACTTCTGCTATCATCATCATCATGTTTATTTGGTATTTCTAAGCTCTGTTGATGACGTGGTTGAAATTTGTTAGTGATCCCACGAGTACTTTGAATAGAAGGACTTCTTTCTTGGTAAGCCATAGTATCTTCCGGTATAGTCATGTTTACCATTTCTGGTGGGCTCGTTTTTTGTATTCTTTTTTCATGTTGAATTGTGAATTGTTCACTAGCTTCTTCTTGAGCTTCAGGCTCTAATTTAGGAGGTGAAATATTTTCATCCACGTGTTCATCAGAAATGGATGTAGATTTTCTTAATCTATATTTTCCTAATGCACGAGATACTGCAAACTCTTGTGAGCTGCCACTATAAGACTTATTACTTTCATTGAGTCCTTCGTCAGATACGACAGATGTTTTTTTAGCATCACCAATGGTAGCAAAGAGTGATGCGGGAGACTGATTATCTTCTTTCTCTTCTTCTTCAAATAAATCAACATTAGATATATCAGTATCGATATCCAGCTTTTCAAGCTCCGAAATATTATCTTTGTTCATCTGACTAATACGAGCAAAATGGAAGTCAATATCATCGCTTTTATCTCGTGGAATGTTATTATATTTTTCTGCTTCTTCTAATATACACTCTTCATTTCCATGGTGTTCTCGCGCTTTTTGCTGGTGTTGTTGTAACTCTTGAATCATCTGTTGTTGTTCAATTATTTCTTGATTATTAATTTTTCTTTGTTTAGGCTTCTGGGGAACTTTTGCAAATAAATTAGTTTCATGTGTAGAGTCTGAGAATACACTATCACTATCTTCAGATTGTGCACTTGATCTCCCTCCTGACCACTCTGTCTCTGAAGTTTCTGGATCTGATAATGATTGATGGCTTGCTTGATGTTTTCTTCGTGCTTTTTGAAGCAAACCAGACATGGAAGCTACTAAATGGTACTTCTTTTTTCGCCTTTGCGCTGAAAGTATTCTTTCTTTCAATGATTTTTCTTGTTGTGATTGTTCAACTGTATCTACACCAGATGGTAAAGAATGAGATCTATGCTTCTTTGGTAAATGTAAATCTGGCAACCAGTGACTCATGGAAGACATAGCTGATTTCAAAGAAGATGTTCTTTTTGGTTTTTTTGATTGTTTGTCTTGTGCTTTGATTTTCAAGTTACTTGATATAGATAAATATCCAGATTCAGATACGAGTATACCACTGGAGTCTACATATTGCTCTTTTCTAATTTTAGAATGATCTAGTGGCGTCGGTTTCTCGAATTCTTGATTTTCATACATAGTATTACCATTTCTTTGATCATATTGTTGTTGCTTAAAATATTCTTGTTGTAATTGGTTTTGAAATTGCTTTCTTTCAGATATATTTAAAGAGTGTGATTTCAAACTCGAAGTTTCCATTGAACTAGTCGGAGATCTGCTCCCACCTTGCCATGAGATTTGGTCTTCTAAAGACGTTCGTTTTGGTGAATCATATCTAGTTGATGTCGGATAATATGATAAAGCATCTGTGAGGTTACTTGGTGGATAACCACCTCGATTATTACCTTTATAGCCATTTTGATAAAAATGCGGATCATTCGGTCCTAATGAATTGGCTCTTGTTATTAATCTTTTATTGGCGTTAGAAGCTGACATAACAACTGTTTGAGCATGATAGCTTGGTTCTGGTGGGTATGAGTCTATCGCGGGTAATGCAACAGATTCAACAATTTCATTCCTATCTAATAATTCGGAAAAACTCCTATCTTCAGACAACATTCCTCGAGGAGTGCTATACACAGTAGTAAATATAGGTTGTCTATTTCCTGCTACAGAATATATTGAAGGAGCTTCATTTCCATAATAATATTCACCCATACTAATTTCACTAGTTTGTCCTGCTATCGAATATTGAATATTGTTTTGTAAAAAAGAAGCATCAATTTGTCCCTGAATTTTATTTAAATCCCTTGAAGTCGAGACATCTTTCGACAACTCATTCTTCCGTAGCATACAGTCATTTTTTACACTTTTATCTTCATAAGCATAAGAATCTACTAATGTTTCTAAATACGGCTTAGTATCCACTTCGTACGACATTCTTTGAATTGATTGAGGTGAAGAGTTCCTTATTTTATGAGAGTCATGACTGCTGTGTGTGACTCTACCCGTTTTTGGGGAACCGGGACTTTTTTCTAAGCTGGACCAGCCACTCATTGACGATAGTCCTGAATCAGATTTAGCAGCTACTATATTATTTGTATCTCTTTTAATATGTTTAGGTGAAGTCTTAGGAGATTTTGGCGATCTAGGACTCAATCGCAACCCATCTGTAGATACAGTTGATAGTAGCCCTGAACCACAGCTTTCATTTTCATTATTATTTTTCAACGTGGAAAATATATCCACACCATTAGGAGGCGCCGGTGGTGGTGGGCTTGGAGATTTGTTTAACCTATTTTCTTCATAACTTATATCATGTCTATTATCCGGAGTACCGTTATAAATATCATGTATATTAATGGGGGAAATTTGTTCGGTACTACTTTTATATACATCACTTATTTGATGTTGTGATATTCCTTTACTTGTATAGTAAGTTGGTCTCGAGCTATCAAGCATCTGATAAGAAGGACTATATTCAAATCGCTCTCGTGATAATGCACTTGGCGATTTTGATGCTTTTGCAGCGTTTATTTCTGCATTAGCTACTGCCGAACTATATGCCAACCGTCCTGTTACAGTAGTGTAAGGCTCAGTAGTTGTACGTTCCGGTACAAATTTTCTTCGAGGTGATAAAGTAGGTGGTAAATAGTCAATAGCCCTTTCGGGAAGATTGCTATCATTGAGTGATAACCTTGAAGGAGATTTTTCTCTAGTGATACTTTCTTTGGGTATTGTTAGCATAAAGTCATCAAAGCTTTTTATCATATCATTTATTGCCCAACTTTCACCACCCGAATAGACATTCTTCAATTGTTCGTTAATAATATTGCCATCTTCGACTAATGTTTTAGCTTCTATATCTCTGTCGTGTTTTGAAGTTACTTTTGTTTCTGGGCTATGAAGTCTTGTTTTCAAGTCTTTTAACTCTCTCGAATCTTTGTGTAATTGAGTTGTCAACCTATCTAATTCATGTAATTTGTCTACTGTGATTTGATCTATTGTACTTAATGTAGATAAATGCACCAAATCTCTTTCGTTTATGTCAGGCCCACCCTGTAGGCCACAATAATCTTTATAATCTGTTGCACTATATATCTGTCTTGACGTTGCAGGTATTATTTCTATTTCCGGTTCTTCTGGAGCTTCCCAAATCATGTCTAACTGAGATTGTGGTCTTGATGTTTCTTCACAAACTAGATCATCTCTATAGGCTTGATTCAAACTTTTATAGAAAGCCTCGTTAGATTCCATTTCTTCCTCTTGAGGATCTAATAAAACTGAACTTCTTCCTATGTCCAAGCCTTCTTCGATACCATCTTCCACTGTGCCATTACCTAAAATCTCTCTTATAACTTCGAGTCTTGTCATTGGATCTCTAGACACAGTTCGACATGTGTAAAAGTCTAATAATGTTGAAATTACACCCTGTTGATCGGCTAGTAATGCTTCCAATCTTTCAAGCCTCTCCCACATTCTAACATATTCTTGACTAAGAAGGTCGAGTGCACGCCACGCGTACTTTAGTTCTGTTTCAAGTATGTTGAGGCGCGTGCCGAGGCGCTCCATGTAGTCGCTGATGATGTAGTCACCGGAGTAGGGGGGCAGGTCTGGCGGCAGCGCGAGGGAGCCACACTCGTCCATATCGACCTCTGCAGCCCCACTCCCGACGGCCTCGTTTTCCTCCATCGCGCCGCTTGCACCTGCCCCGGCATTGTCGTGTATTTCGCGCATCATCTTCTGACCGGAAAGTGGGTTGCACATAACATTTTTCACTATGAGTCATCCCATATCGTTTTACTTTTAACACTTATTGTACGAAATAATCCCGTTCTCACATACGTCACGTAAGTCATTTTATTTATATAGTTCAACACATTATTGTTTTTAGTTCACTTCTTTAAAGAATTATAAATTATTTCACTTTTTAAAATGTATACTTTGTACTTCGACGGAATGATATTATTAGGTTAATTTTACATCAAAAATATATTTTTAATTACTCTAAACACTTTGCTGTAATAAAAACTTTAGTTAATTTTGGGATTTTCACTAGTTTGTGTATAACTTTCAATTATGCACATACCAGTGATGGACTGGAGGAAAACCTCAATAGAAACATATGAACCTTTTTCTAACTTTAAAATTTTATTTTTTTTAAATTAAATTTTACATCAGTAATTAAGTTCTAATATTAAAAAGCAAATAGTTAATATGCTCCTTCATGAGGCAGCTTAACGGTTCATGAGTGATTCCACGTGAGCATATATCTCAGAGGTGGAAGGTGTCTCTTGGCATAGGAAGGAGTAGGAATTAAAAAAGGAATTCAGTGCCGAGTTTCACCACCGCCTCGCTTAAATTTATTTTAGGTTTAGGGTAAAATAAAATGATGTTTTTAACAAGTGGTAAACAAAATCTGTGCTGTTACGAATGCTTAGTCGCCCAAATAAATAACGCGCTCTCTGGTGTGCTTGAATAAAAATGCTAGTAAAGTACAAAGATGAATCTTGTTTCGGTTATCTTATAATTTAATATTTGTGACACAAATTCCATCTGAGAAAATGTCTTACACGGGAAGCCTTAAAGTCAACAAAACACTCCCTTCATATCTTAGTACATGAGTATCATCATAAGATCGGAAATATCCAGTTTATTAAAGACTAATAATGTCTTTGACTGAGTGCGAAGAGATTATGGTTTCAAAATGACAAAAAAAGTCATTATAAAACTATTGTAAGAAGCGTTGAAGAAACAATTCTCAATACATTTTAAATATTAATTGATACGGTATGTAAAAATGAAAACATTTTGCTAGCGATATAGATATCCCGATAGCATTGAACTTTGTGCTATTGCATAAAATTAGGATTACATTGATTTTATATCCAACTGAACATTTTTAAACAGGTCAAAATGGTTATGAGAATACCAAAAATATATCCAAAATACCATATAACATCGAAGTAAATGAGAACTGTTTAAGGACAATAATGTTATGTACATTTTTATATATTAGCTATGCTGACTATACAGAGGTCCCGACTTTTGTATTGGTTATCGATTAAATCCTTCGGATTTCAGAAAATGTAGATACTATTTTGAAAACACAAATAATTCTAAGCGGCGAATTATTCGGTCGGGAAAAAAGCCTTTTCGCATAAAGTATGTATAAACTTGTAATAAAATATCTTTGGCTATACCATTTGTATCAGGTTAACTGATGTTAACCGGACACTAAAGAGTTCTGAACTGTCCTCTCTTGATAGAGAGAGGACTTCCAAAACTATTCTTACGGTTTTCGATCAGATGTCCCAAAATGTCTAGAGCAACGGGATCATATTTCTACCTATAGGTTGCCAGAAAGTCTACGAATAAAATGCATATATATATATATTCTGTAATTAAATGTATTTTTGTTGAAAAAACATTTCTTGAGTTTTCATATAAAATGCGAGGAAACAGACTATTATATAAATACAAGGCTATACAATTCATGGTGCATACCATTTCAAACTGAAATCTAGACATATTATATAAATACTATTGTCAAATTAATAGTACATAATTGTAAAATCCCAATACAAATATTTCAATCAGTAAAATAAAATGTATGGAAAATTTTAAAATTAATTTTTCAATTTTGATTTTATATGACTATGCTAAAATGTTGTTTACATGTTCATAATATTTCTCGTGATGTAGTTAAAATTACTTTATTCATACTTTCGAAGATAAAAAATAAATAATAAGATATCAAACAGTCGATGAGTTGCAAATGAAGTGAGTTTTAATTTCGCGGCCCCGCACCATGTCATTCACCAGTCTTGATATTAAAAAAACTAATACATCTATATCACAAACTCACTGATGCCATATGACGCATATACCTACAACAAAATATGTGGAATACTTGAGGTTTTAAAAAAGGAAACAGTTAAATACTAACCCTATGTCAAATAATAATAAGGGTCTGAGTAATTGATAAAACTTATGTAAAGCCAATGACCAATTGCCGTTCTCGTCACGCTACCAAACTGAATTAGTAGCAATAAAGCGACAAGACCCGAACTCCTGGAATAGTATCCACGATTGAAATGGCTGGATTCTGGCCAAAACTCACGCGAACTTTGTTCGGTACTAATTGGATTTGTAGCCTTCAGTATATAGTGGAAGTATTAAAGAAACGTCGATTCGGTGCCTTTAAGTAACTAGTAACTCGCAAACTCTGTTAATACTTGTCGTTTCGTGTTGAGTTTGGTTAAGAATGCCATTACGTAACTGGAGACATTCTAAAAAAGCACTTTAGCTCTTAAAGGGTCTGAATATAATTTAAGCAGTTTCTATTTCAATATTAAAAGATAAAACGATGTCACATTTAAAATTCTTTTTGCATGAATTCCTTGAAATAAACGAGATTTTTAACTTTAATACATTTTTAATAATTTTAATTTTATTTTTTAATTTTTTTGTTCATGCTTTACATTAAACATCCAAGGTCCTGGTAACCATTATAATCATCCAACCGGATAATAATGTAATACTAAATTTCATTACATCCCTCTTCCACTTTTTTATCCCTTCCACGCAAAGGATTTACTCATCAGACAGCCACATTGTTACTGCTCTGTGCGGTAAGTCTGTCTGTATCATAAAAAAACACTGTCATTTTTGCGAGTTTCACGCTGTGATAACAGCGTACTAAACAAAATTATTGTGAATTTAAAAAATTGTATGTAATATTAATAAATGTAAATTATTCCAAAAATAATTCTTTCGTTATACTGAGTTTATTTGCATATTCTAACTGATTAAACTTTCATGAATTTTAAGTTCTTCGAACGCCCCTTGGTTTCAAATCTGTTTTGTAGATAAAGCCTTATATGCATCTGTGAATAATTAGGAATCAAATCATATGATATTATTATCACACTCGTGCTTTAATAATAGTTGCATAAATAACTATAATAGTGGTATGCAGGTTTTTTTTATAAATAAGAAATTAATATTAAGTTGTAAATTAAAAAAGGGTCCCTGATTAATTCTCAATTATAATCTATTACTCAATCAATCTATTACTCAAAAAACTTTACTATCAGCTTGTCTCTTACAAAATGGTCTTTTACCACCCCAACCGGGCTCAAATGTGACTGAAATTATTCTGTGGATACTTAACAAATTATAACGATTTAGATAATAATGAATTAAATGAAAAGTAAAGTTTTTAATTTCAAACATAAAGTCGATTTAAATTATTTTTGACCTTGACTTGACCTTTGTGGTCAACATTATCCGTTGTTATAAGAGTCATTTTCAACTTTCATTATTACTCATTCTAAAGAAACGGAATTAAACATATGATGATGATATGATGATATTATATTATTATGATGCTCCATCTTCAAATTACAAGTTTAATATAATTTATCCCATAATCCACATTAAGTTCAGATGAAGGCAGAATTTTCTTTTAAATCCAAGTTTTGGACTGCCATGTTAAATTTCACGCACGATTTTGTGTCTGCCTGGACGCGATAATCTCCGACACTTTGGTACGACAGTTGGTGGGGTTTTTACTCGTAGATGAAGCTTTGCAAAGAGCACCCTTTCAGATTATAGTTTAACTATGAAGAACTTACACGCAGAGAAATAAAAAATACGTAAGTAATTTATCAACGAAATTGTATATTAAAAAAATATACAGCATGTAGTGTGTATGTTTGCATTGTGTTTGTAGATGTATGTGTAATTATAATATTTATATACTTTTCCTTCAATTTTCAGTCGCCGTCTGGTGAGTGGTCAATCTAGTAATCAGAGATCCCAAGTACAAATACCGGCTGTGGATGGTGGTTGTATCGAGAGTAACTATCAACATTTGTTATTTTGCTTATTTGGGATATAAATTTAACAAAAAATATTTATTTTAAATTAATGTACAACAAAGATATATTCTATTTTATTTTAAGAATTTTTCGGGTTGCTAGAATATCAATAACACAAGGCTACATAATAATTGTCAGTTTGAAAAAATATTACAATATAAAATAAGGATAAGAGTTCTTGGTACTTCATTATGTAGGGTTTTCTGGAACGAATTAGTAATTCCTTTGAAAACTAATACAAAGTTAAAAAACTAAAAAGCTGTTAAATGGCCTTCTGTTAACAATGAAGTAACTTAGAATAGAATATAATAGACAAGATCTTTATTCTACATCAACCAATTCACAAAAATACAAAGGGAATGACTTATAAAGTTTGTACAAAGCTTTCTTACAGATTTTATTAATCTTTTTTTTGTACTTAGTTCGAAAATAAACACATTTCAAATTCAACTTTAGTATTAAAATATAAAGAGTAAAATATATCAGAGCAAAGTTACACAACATTACATTCCTTATTAATTGCACCTTCAGTAGATATTGTATTGTTTGCAGTTTCACTCGACCAAGAGCTCATAAATTCTTCGTTCTGTTGGTATCAGTAGATTTATGTAGGTTACCCTTATTATTTGCAGAGAAACGGGCATGTTCATACCTTCAGCTAATTTGGTGGTTGAAATATATTTAATTTTATAAAACAAAGAAGTGGTAATATCAAACAGTAAATTATGTGTCGGGAGTATGACTTATCTAGATCATTTTTGCAAAAGAAAGTATTTATTTTTTATAAATAAGCATACAAACTTTCATGACTTGTGAACAAATATTCTTACTAACCATACAAATATCTGCCTCTACCGGGATTCGAACCCGGGATCACTGACTAAGTAGACAGGGGTACTGACTACTTGACCAGACGGCCGTCAAATTTCGTCGTTATTTCGTCACTATACGAGGGCTCTAGCTTCGATTACGAAACGAAAGCAGCTTTCGGCATGGTCAATTAATATACTTCTCTCAAATTTCTCTATGCTTCGCAAGGTACAATAAGTGGCAACGCAAGCGCTTTTGAACTAGCATGGTAATGCTATATCCCAAACTGGCCTGTAACCAGCAGTGAGACGTACATATGATTTTGATGAATACATATAGATATATAAATTTGAGTGCTACTCAGCTGAGATATTGTGGTAGTAAAATTTGTACGCTCCTATAATGTTTTATCATCTTCCAACTCATTGGAAAATAGCGTCATAACGGCCTACAGCCGTTTATCTGGATCCTTCAGTTCATTAACTTGTCGTCTTAGAAATGTTTTGTAGAACATAGATAGATCAATAAAAGTACTTTTTTAGCACATTTCAAATAAAACTATAGAAATAGAACCGTTTGAGAAAGTGGCGGTCTTGGTACCTCAAGCGAATGTTACCAGACACACCTATTACAATAATAGTGATAACTCCAAAAAGATATTAGAACTCTAAACAATACACATAAATATATGTTCACCCTTGATAAGGACTTGTAGGAAAAGATTAGAGCAATTTAGAAATAAGCCGGAAGACAGATTATGAGTAACTGTTTATTAATTAGAAATTATAAAGAACAACAAGAAACAAACGGAAAAGTATGTGGTTACGCTGAATATATATGTGTAAAGCTGAGTATGTATTTGGTAAGGAAAGTTAGATTGTCAAGACTTAAGCGTGGGCGGTAATGTTTGATAAAAAACGATTTCTTTATTTTTCGAACTTTTGCGTGTTCTTCAATGTGTACAATATCCAAAGAAAGATAATCTTACCTATATTTTATATCTTATATTATGTTACAACTTCGTTAATTTGCTCTGCATAAAGGTATAAGCACGTAGTGATGATAACCTGAAGTTCATTACATATATTGTCAGTAAAATATGTAAAATTAGTTATAATATGCGTATGCAAACATGAAATTAAGATCCACAATCGAAAACGATAGTTTATTATGTTCCACAGGTGACCACTAATCTTCAAATTCTTACTTTTATTCTATGTAGGTATATGATAGAGGTTTTATTATGTTACTATTGTACCCTGTTTGTTGTTGGGTCGAATTTGGTAATTGAAATTGAACACAAATTTTGAACAGATTGATCAGATTTTAAAACAATTTTGTTTAACTATATTATTTTTTCTTTTACAGAATACTTAAGTCGTTTTCATTGTAGAGCAACAAAATGCATGATATTTTATAATTTTAAGATCGATAATGTTTATAATTTAACATCTGGAGGTTCAATGTTTAATCTTCTCTAAATATAGTGTCATTGCACTTTCTACATTAATAGTAAAACAAATTGCAGAGACCATGCAATGCTATTTTAAAAACATTAGCATAACAAATTTTAGTTTTAGACCTGTCACATTACTGCTCGCATAGTAGGTGGCTATTTATTATTCTATCTTATAAGATAGAATCCTGTCTGTACGAAGCTTTTCTTCCTATGAAAATACTTTTTTTTTTGTTTTTTCATATACTCCTTTTTTACAAATATTTAGTGCGAGTACTACGAAGACAACGATAAAGAGCTGATGTTGAACTAATGAGCTGAAAATAAAAATTTTCGTCGTAACGATAATATTAAATCTCTTCATACGCATTCTTCGTATATAACCGCAAATGTTATATACATGCTTAAGTAGTTTTTACAGTTCGTGATTATAAAAACAAAACATTAAACTGTCATAAGTAATCACTTTTTACGAGAACTCGATAACTGTTCAAAGAAATGAATAAAATTTCTGAATAAAATTACAACCGCTCCATTGCTTAGTTGGATAAAATATCGGCTGGATATATAAGACCAAATTAATCACTTTTATAAGTAAACTAGATTAGAGGAGGCCCCAAATTACGTGGAAGAAAAAAAATTGGTTCTGTAAAAAAAAGGTTGGCATGAACACAAGCACAGCTAGTTTACATTGGTAAACTGTTCTTTAAAGATTTAAAGTCTAGGTTAATGTAATAAAATAGGTTCTCCATGACGAGCCTGGATTTTGGATTAATTATGAATAATGTTTTATCATTTTAACTTTAGTGATTCTTTTGTATTCAGCAAAAAACACAGTTTTTGAGGATTTTAATTACAAATAAAAATTAAGTGTCTATTATTCCAAAAATATGTACTTAAATAAGCTTTACAAAATGTATATTTTTTTCACAAATCGTGAAAAAACATTAAGCGTTTCGTTAAAATATTGGTATTATTTAGTTTACCCACATTAACCGGCATTCATGTAACCGCATACATTACAAAGATATCATTAATTTTGTTCATGTGCCCAAACATTTTGGTAGTTACTTCCTTGCGTGTATCGTTACATGCAAGGATCATTTTAGGGCGACTTTTGACAGCACTACTTTTTCATATAGCTTAGAAAATATTGGTATTTAGTATTGAAAATAAAATATTGAAATTGCCGATTCACGGTTTTGTATGCCATACTTCTTTTTATAAAAAAAATGACAACTACATTATAGTAAAAAGTTGTCACAATGACCAAGCCAATAACAACAACATTCGTATTTCAAAAACTTCACCAGTACTACAGTCGTGGAAAAATGAACAAGAGATCATTACGAGGCGAGAACGTTGCAGCTGTTGGCAATGGTTCAACTGACGCAGTTGTTACAGTCTTCGGATGGTTTCGTAATCTCGGATAATGAGAACATTTTTTGTGAACAAGCCTAACTAGTTCTTGATTAGGTTGGTGGAACGATTTTGAATTGACATCGGATTAAAGATAATAATACCGTTATATAAAAATACTGTAATCTTAAAGGTCATTTTACACTAATATTACAATGATATCGTGCTAATGAGATTAGTGTAACTTCAAATCAAAATAATGGTATATATTGGGATTTTATTAGCAAATATTTGCATGATGTATACGCGAAAATAGTTGGTTAACAAAAAAAGTTGGTTAAGATGGTATACTGTAACTTCAACATATACGTTATAAATATATTGTGAACATACTATTGTATTATAAAACAAACAAAAACAGTAAATGTTATATTTATTAATATTTGATAGAAATTTGACCCGTATTTTAATTAGGATATGAACCATACACACATTAAACATACATACACACGCTATAACAGACGGTCCAATATTCTATATATATATATATAGCGATCACAATAAAAGCAAGCTTTCTTTAACTAAGATTAGTTATATTCATAAGAAGAATATGAGCCGGCTGATAATGATGCTTTGATATCATTTTATTATGATATTGTCAAGTGGTTAGTATCCCTGTTTACTTAGTCAGAGGTTCCAGATTCGGTAGGGTCTATCCCTACCGAATCAATATTTAGGAGTCATGAATTTTTGTTTGTTTATTTAGTATTATTCTTATGTTCATTTATATAGATATTATATAACATACATTTATATAGATAATATTATCTATATTTTTCCGTTATCTAATGTGCATAACACAAGCTGTTATCTTAATTACTTAATTAGGTCTAGTTAAGAGGTGTAAGTGTGAGAAATGTTGTAGTTTATTATAATTTGTATTTGTGTTTGTGTTTGTTTATTTGTATTCTTCTGATTTTAACAATTTTATCAAAGCGTGAGTAATAAACATCTATTGTGTGCTAAGCATTATTTATTGAACAACATAGATACAAGATACAAGCAACCATCATTTGTGAACAAGTTTTTTGTTAGTTTTGTAAAAGTAACGAACGAAATGAAACTCAAAACAGTAGCTTATTCTGTCTTGTTGTTTCCATAGTGGAGCGTTGGAATAACCCGTGTAATTTCAACAGAACTTTGTTAGGAGACAAACATGTAATGCATATTTAACATACATTGTCCAAATCTAAACAAAGACAGAAAGCTTGAAGGCTTTCTTTGACAAAGTTACAATAGGCTTAAAAGTCTAAAGAGAAAACAGTTTGTTATTCACAAGTCAAAATAATCTTTTCTATATTTAAGAAATACTTATTTTTTCTATAACATACATGAAAAATGCAAATTAATAGAAGCTCTTGGATATAATAAGATCTATTTTAAACTAATAAACATTTACTCGAAAATACCATTGCTGTGACAAAAAGGTGGACTATTCACCTGAGAAGAAGTCGCAAGAAACCCCCAAGCTTTGAAATCTGTGTTATGGTTGGATTAAGTAATAGTTTAATAGTATAGTCATAAATTGTGAATATATTAGGATGGAGTTTTAGACAAACCAGAAGCCTTAATGTACAAAAGGCTTTCACGCGAAGAATATGACCATTCCAAGCAATTAATTAAAGGTCTATAATTAAAACAAATAATCTGTCGTTATAACGGCCAGCGCTTGTGGGGCAAACCCGCCATGTCATGTCCATTTCATTCTGCCAAGTCGTATTTCACGCGGCTTTTTTTCCAAGCGATTCAGAAAATACTTTTTGCACCATCACCCCGATTGAGTTGCACAGTTTGAAATAGGTTTAGAAATACACCATCAGATTTGTGGAAAACCCATTTCGACTGAAGTCTGATGAGTAAAAAATACGTAACTGGATCATGTTTCGATAATTTGAATGGGGATATTGTTTTCGTGAACAAGTAATAGTTATTTGGTTACAATGTTATTGATTGATAAGTTACAGCGTTTTATTTAATTATTGTTGTTAAAATGTAACAACAAAGTTTTATTTCATTGTAACTATATTTTACGTCAAAACTGAATTTGGAGATATTGTTGTGTAACAAATTTATAATTTATAATAACGAGATTTACACACATTATGGAAAATTGTCAGGTAAGAAGCCATTATATTGCGTTTGAAATAGAAAAGGGTTTTTACATATTTTTTGCCCGGGCAAATATTACCTACTCGGATCGAACAAGGCGGGCCGGACCAATGATTTTGCTGACATTACGACAAATTTGCGCACCCTACTCTGAAATCAACAATTTAATCAGAACGGACCATTCTCGATGTCCCAAAGTCAACAATACTTGAGTAGCGTCGAACCAATTAGGAAAATACGATGCAAAAAATATATTATTAATATTTTAGAATAAGTAATTTTAGTTGAGGTTTTAAGATTAGCTACGTTATATTATTAACCGACTTCAAAAAAAGAGGACGGTGTAGACCGTACCGTTCCACGTAGGTGGAACATTCCATTGTATACATATTTTTTTGTATGTAACATACATATAACATACGGCGAATTTCTTTGTCAATTATGAACCTATTTTCAAAATTCTTTGTGTATTTATTAAAGATACTCCTGAAGTTCATTGTCACCATTAAGGCTTAAATAGCCACGTAACCTGATTATTGGCCACTATAACACAAATAGCGTACTATTTAAAATAAAATCAGTAGAATCGCTTCTGCGTAGGGCCTGTGAGGAGCACAGTGAACAAATGGAACTCATCCTGTGTAACTGAGATGCTCTTGCTAGGAAAAGAATGGGTTTCTTAGATCTGGGTTACCCCACTCCTGAGGACATAAGGCTGCTGACTCCAAATATATCTTGGAAGTATTCCAGGATAGCAGACACTAGGATAAGCGATGCACAATAGATCTCATTGGGTCGAAGTGATTCGGGAGTGAATCCTGGCCCTTTTGCTAAGATAAGATAAGAAAAAATTATTACAGTCTGTCAATCCTATTGAACATATCTTTATGTCTATTGTCAACCTTAATTATTATTGACATATTAATAATATTTTACATATACATCTACACTTCGTAATAAGCTTCGTAATATTCGTAGATCAATTTGAAGGACTAGATAAGTTGATTACAAAGGCCGTATAGATTGTATCAAATGTATTGAAGATATTAAAAAAGTGTAAAGGGTAAGCAGTAATATTTGATATAACTACTCTTTGTTAATATGCACCTAATAGCGATCCAAAATCCATATGTGGACAGTGAACTAAACTTTGATATTCCGACATGAAACTGTTATATTCACACGCAAACATGTGCTCTGACCCCGTAATCGTATTTAGGAGTACAGTATTATACACGAGCATGTAACTTGTAAACTTGGAATGTTATGCAGTGGTAATAAGTGCTATTATAGAAGAGCAACTGCTGAACTTGTTATAATTGGTATAAGCAGACTTAAAAGTTACCGTAAAAATATTTTTTACATTTTATGAGAATGGCACAAGGTTTTATTTAAGATGTAATAATGCCCATACATTTTTGCAAACGATATTGTCATAATGTACATCGTCATAAAAGATTAAAATCGAGATGAATTTGAATACCTATTTAAGAAAGCACAGCGAAAAGTACAACAAAGAAATAATCTCCAAAATTTAGTTCACGTTTTTAACTTTTATACAAAAGCAAGCAAGCTTTACTGTCAACATTTTAATTTCAAATATTTATAAAGTAATTGCTATTTACTAGCTGGATGACTACTGACTTTTTTTATATGTCGTGCCCGAACGCTTTTATCGCAAGCAAATTATATTTTCATGTTACAACAGAAAATATTTTCCCCAATTACCGGAAAAAAGATTGAACAGTAAATATTTAATAAAGCTATTCAGGAAAAGCCCATATGAACATCTCAATGTAAAATTCACTGCTACCAATAAAATTTTAAGTAGGTTTGCCGTATACGAGAAAATTTTGACCCGTAATAAAAATAACACCTAGAAGATTCAGCTTGTTTATAATTTTATTAAAATTTAAATAATTATCGTAAATTATCCAACGGGTAGATAAAATAGGGATACATCATTATCTATATATTAATATAGATTTATATTTAATTGGTGTTTTAATTTCAGCATATTACGTTCATCAGTAATACGCGATTGAGTAACGAACACAAATATTCACATTAATTTATAAAGAGTAATAATAAAGAGTATAAGAGAAACAGATGCAATAAAAATATGCAGATATTTTTGAAAAATGTACAATAATGTATAATTTTCAGTTCTTTAATTCGATTCATCAATAATCAATTGTAAATGGAGTTTTATAAAGTAAATCAAACGAATTATTACGAAAAGAATTTTTAGGTATCTGATAAAACTATCTTATCATTTTACAGTATGTTTTCTTCATACATCTAAATTGAAAACTAGATTCGAATAAACAGATAATGGCAATATAAAAGCCATTATATCTAAAGACAATTGGACTTTTTATTACAATTAATTTGTACTATTAATATACGTTTGTAATAACGACTATACAGACGATATCCAATAAGAACCTGCTGAATTGTATTAAGCAAAGAAACATTGTGATCGGATTTCTTTGTCAATGTATTTGCGTTTTTTTTAAAGAATCAATCCAAGGATCTCGGGTCAGTGAGATGATTGTCACGTAAAAAATTTTTTTTATAAGTTGGTAAAAAGTAAGTAAAAATTAAATTAGAAACGAAATTTTCTGAAATAACGTCAAGGTCAAGGGCATCTTGTTGAAAGGAATACAAGTTTCCAAAAGGGAGACAGACGATCGAAATGGATTTCATTAGATTAAATCTCCTCATTCTTATTACAGAATGATTCTATTAATTCAATTTTTGGGAGAAAAGGTTGGGTGGTCCACTCACAAAATCAAAAGTTTGTAGTTATCTCACAGCATTTGAAATTGATAAAGCTCCTTCAGATTTCGTACTAAATTCATTAATTTAATGATCTTCAGTTCTTTAATTTGATTCATCAATAATCAATTGCAAATGGAGTTTTATCTAATATTTTATGATAATTCAAAATAGTGTATTTTAATTTATATATATCTTAATTAAAATGTAAGATCTCAACTTTTAAGAAGCACTATTATGAATATATTATTTAAATATAAATATCAAATATCTGTGTTAAAATATTGTCGTAATAAATAAATGAATTAATCAATAAATCGGAATCATGCAAAGGATACGTTACGTCGAAAAAACTTCAAAGCCTTTAGTCCGGACACTAAAATTCCCATCCGTTTAGACTATGTAAACAAAAATATTTTTTTATATTTTAATTTCTATAAAAACTAATACACCAACAGTTTGTGGCATTACATACAATTTTCATTCCAGTGGGAGACGCGGATACTTGGCCAATTTCATCCAGTTATTTACATTATTGATCGGGTCTAACGCCCTTGCTTAGCATCGCCATCCTAAGCAACTCCCAATAGATTTATTATAGTCCCAGCTCTGCTTGCTTAATGCCATTAGGCGACTATTAAGCGCTTTATTTCGTCAATTTCTATTAAAGTATTAGCTTAAATTTCGCTTATTGTGGATTACGTAATTTATCAGCAGCTCTTGCTTATATCGCCTTCTTAAAGCCTAATTAATTGAGGGTGAAGTAGACCGTTAATCTAATGAAATTGCGTCCGATGTGAAGTGGGTTAGTTGTGGGTATTGATAAATGTATTTTAATGGCTTATGAGGTGGCTTCCTGAATACCATCCAGCTAACTCGTTAGCTACCTGGATTGTGCCAATACCCTCAGAAAACTCTAGGTATCTATAAAACCTTATAATATAGCAACAAGACTCAATATAAATGACGTAAGTCGCAAAAGAAATTTTCGTTTTTAATAAGGTTAATAAATATAGTATTAAAATACTACTTAGCCATTTACTAATTAATTACTTCAATAATCTATTAAAAGTATTTTTATGCATAAAACTCAATAAAGTGAAGAATTTAATACATTATGTTTTTGTTATAGAAAATTTTTAAAAATGAATGAAACATACAATGAACCATTTAATTAAATTGTACTATTATGGAGTGAAATTTGTGTGTGTTAGTAAGTAGAAATTTTACATCTCCTTAAATCTAAGGTACTAAGAACAAAGATTACTTCATTATAAGGTCAAAACTCTTAATTTGAGCCTAGCTATTTTGGATAGTCCTTAAGAATTTAATATCTGAATTAAATTTCTTAGTGACATATATATTAACATTTCAAATTTTGAAATGAATTCGCGTATCCCTTTCGAACTCAATATAAATGAATGAGAAGCATTGCTTTTGAATTTATTGAAATAATGTAATTCAGTATCGGAACCATTATCTATTAACATCATCAACCTTTTGTCCTTTCCCTTTTTCATTGGAAGACGCAATTCACGCAGCTGTAATTTATTCAAAAAGCTGACCACTCCTTCGTTCGCAATATCAATTCGTTCGAAGCAAATTGTGTTTAATAACGAAAAGCCAAAGGGTTTTTTTTCAAGTGGCCACGTGTATTCAGCTGTACTATTTTCTTCTATGTCAATTTCATAAATTATGCCTGAATTTGAGTAATATAGGTAATATTCGCTAATATTTCGCATACACGTAAAAGAATTTTTACTCGTATAAATTACGTAAATTAGTGTAATGGTGATATCTACTTATGGAAAGAACCCTATTTTTGCGGATAAATTTTTAATCATAAGTTATAAATGCGGAATGTATCAGATCGTTTTAACTGTACGAAAGGAAAATTATTGTTTCATGTTAGAAAAATAAAAATAGATACAGTTGAAAAATTATTGACAAATTACATGACTTTAATCACTTAATGTTTTGAACAAATAAGGGTGGCGGGCAAGGTTACCAACACAGTGAAAAAACGGTTACCGAATCCTATAAAATAACGCTTGTAACAAACCTTCACCTGCGTATTTGGAAACTTGTAAAGCTTTAGGATTAATTGAGCTGCCAGTAGAGCGGAGAAATTCCATTACCAATGAAACAGCCGCTGATTTGAACAGAAACAAAAAAGTCATTTAAATGACTTTGCGATTTTCAATTAAGTACACTAAACAGGGGCTTTTAAATTTAATTTCCCTTGTTTGTTTACTATGAAAATTTTAACTTCTATGCAAACACGGAAGTCAATATATGTTAAAACAATTTATTTGCCATTTTTCATTATGCACTCTTTAATGTAAAAAAAAAACCTTATATTTAATGACCGACAAAACACTCAAAACTGACTACTTGACGAATAGGAATCAAAAGCTGTTAGCGATAAGTAAATTGCCCGATGTATGAATTCTAGTCCCCTTAGTAGTTCTCGTTTTATTTCTTAATAATGTATGTTGAACTTCCTAAAAATACGGCAGGAATTATTAGCAATGAAAAATCATTTATTAAAATAATTCTTTACATATAAACCTTAAAACCTTACGCGAATAACGATATTTGTAAAGCACAAGTTACATAAATAATATCAGTGTATACGACCATGCCGTACCATAGTTTAGAACTTCGATTAACTTATAACAATAAAGCAAAAGTCATTAATATAGTAGCCATAGTTAGCCATTATTATTGATTTCATTTTAACCATTTGTGAGTGTATAAATAAATAAATATATTATCTTTAATTAAGTAGTACCTACTCGTAGGGAAGAAACCTAAAGTTTTAGTATTCTCTTCATGGGCAGAGTACCTGTCTGACGGAACCATTTGATCGTCATTAAGTCATATCGTGCGATTCCTCCCAGACCTCTAATTTAGATAGTATTAATAAAGTTCCTAGCACAAAAGAGACCACTAAGGGACTATTCCCGAACTGAATTCTTCAGTGAAAGGGATAATTTTACTTTTTATTGTGCATTGTGGCCAAATTATCCCTTTTAAGTTTCAGCCATCACGCGAATATTATTTTATATATATATGAAGAAGAATCTCACTGGTGATTTGAAAAAAGAATCTAATTTATTTGACGATCTATTGCGTAATTAAAGATTGTATTTGGGTTGTTTCATGTAAATGTTCTTTTAGTCAGTAAATTTTAATAAATAGTTAATAAAGTTGAAAATTTACTTTCTTTGTTTAAAAGATCCGTTGACAGATAATGGGAATGGTTTGTGTACATGAAAGCATACGTAAGAGTCCTCTGAATTGAGAGAAATTTCCTCTCTAGCCATCTAATTCAAAGATTGTGTAACCGTTTGAGCCGAAAAATTGTTCGTACATTGAGATTGTTAAAGTATCACTTTATACGTTAAGTGAAAAAAATTCGTCCAATTTTAGGTCTTAGGTTAGATTTTTTAGTTTCATATTAAATATAAATAATGTATGCTTAACTTAGAAAGTTATATAAGTATTCCGTACAAAAATCTAGTTATTCAATACTTTGCTTTGAATATTGCACCATACTCCTATATCATACTAACTAAATAATCATGTAATGCATGTATAGTTTAATAGTTTGTACTTAAAAGTGTAACATATAAACTCATTTATTACACTTTTAAGTGCTATATAAAGTAATTTTGATATTTATTCTACTAGTTTAATTGTTATTGTAGTTTGTTGTTATTGTTCTCAATTGAGAATCCAATGTCAACTATGGCCGTCTCATTCTTAGATTATGTAATTGTGATTGTGTATATGAGCCGATTAATAGTTTGTATATTGAGTTTGTTAAATTATCACTTTGTAAGTAGAGTAGTTTTTCAGGATCAACTTTTCTATTTGCGTCATTAATTTTAATATTTTTAATTTAATCACGTTACGAGCAGCCTGCGGTAACGGACGGTGAAGTTAGAAGTTATTTTTAAATCAAATCAAATCAATCAATCAAGTTATTATAACCTAAACAAAATATAATTGTCATATTTGAAACATTTTAATTATTCTCCCATTATTTGAAACATTCATCAATACTATCGTAGAAAGACTTCTTGGAAAACTTTGGCATTAAATCAAAATCGTTCATTTAAAAAATCTAATTTCACTTCGTTTGTTTAATTGAATAGACTCTAAACAGTGAAAATATAGAAAAAAGTAAACGAACAATGCAAAACTATAAGCTAGTTGCATTTTATTACGTGAAAGCCTACTTAAGGTTATTCCCGGTGAAGAGGTCACGCACGCAAGGGTAGTGTGGTGATTTTTCTTTACCTGCAAAGTAATTGGGTCAAATAATAAATTATGTTACATGTAACTAAATTACAGGAGAGCTTTCCAAATGCTCTGAACAACGACCAGTTTGTGCAACTTAAAGGCGTTACTTACACTTAGTTAGCCTTCAACTTGAACAATACATTTTATGAATCATAGTTACAGTTGAAAATAACCTTAGTCTTTTCCTCTTTGTCTTTCAACTCGCCGATTTTAATTTTATCGTCTGTTTTATTACAACTCAAAGTCTATTTAATTATAACGCAATGGACCACAAATATAATATTTCCGTTAAAACTGATCGGCACAGTTTTATCGGGAATTTCATATATATAGTCCTTTTGGAGTATGCAATGTAGCGATAATAATTTAAGAGACCATTTTATATACTTTACTATATAAGAACCACTTCACGTTGCATATGTTATATATTATTATATGTTGCGTGTCTTTTACTGTACCAGCTTACGACAAGCATATTGCTTTCGAACTCGTGAAGAATATCGTAATATATTTAAAACTACAATAAAGGTGAAACTGTATACGATAAAATAAATTACTATCTTGTTAATTATAAAGCCTAGAAGTAAGTTGCTCGATACATAAAACCAATAATTGTTATATGAGCCGTAATTAGAAAATTTGTAAATATCATTACAAACATTTAAAAGCTAACGACATATTTGCACCTCTTCTGCTATCAAAACATAAAGAATTCGTCGTAGCATTGGTAGGGTAAATAATGATGATTTAAAAGAACTTAGATTGAGTCTCTTTTAATCAAAAACTTTTTCATTTTGTAACCTTTTTAAATTACGACGAAAAGTAGGTTTTGTGAAAACTCTCTCGATACATACGAGATCTAAACTAATGTAATTTTGGCCCAATTTATGTCTGTTTCAGTAAGTGTTTTATATTTTATTCCCTGTTCGGTGCATTTCGGGCGGCAATGTGCCAGATGTGCCCGTATATTTTGAAAGGAAATGGACTGGTTTTAGCTTCACAAGTGGATACGTGCATTGAATATTTTTATTACAAATGTATTGGAAATAACACTTAGTAGGCTGGATTAGAGAGACTTTAAAAAATTCAAATTTATGATCTCTGGCTGATGAGACAAAGAAAGGCTTTAAAGATAAACAGTAATAAAAGTCCTCATACGACCAGTCAAACGACTGCGAATACAGCATGACGACACGCACTAGCCACATCCGTGATGACCCATAAGGTGTTCCTTTATAATCTTAAAGAACGTCTGTTATATGCAGAAAAGAGCACTTTATATTTCTAGGGTTAAATGTAAGGAGGATTTCGTTTTTTGATGACTGTATCTTTCGATTGGTATAAGTAATACACAAAAAACAAGAAGCCAGCAAAAAATAGGTAAACAAAGAAAAATTATAATTTATTAAAAAGTATTTTTAATGAAAAACTTAGCTTCATTAAATAATAAAAATTATTTGTTATCTTGTAACTTAGAGTATTCCCAAAACTAAAGATAACTTAGTTGAAAGAGTTGACACAAATTTTTATGTACAGACAACAAGGTAATATAATATGTAAATATCCAATTAGGATTAGTTTGAATTGATCCGAGTATAAAGTATGTTATACTGACGACTGTATGTTCGCAGTATTATCAAGAAATAATATTATTTCAGTCATTTATTATGTACACAATATACATTACAGAGTTCCGAGTTAAAACAACGATTTCCGAACGAAAATATTGTTACATTTTTTCACTCAAGTTCCTGAACGCAATCTATCATGGTGACGTTTAATATGACTGGGTCACCACCGATGTTATTAGGTCAAGCTCTTATTACTACATATAATGTTTAGGCATTACACCAAACATAACACAACACCACTTAGTGTCAAGCTCAATATGAAAGGTTTAATTAAATAAAAAACGCCTACAGCTTCGTGTTCCATTGTGAGAACGTCGTAAATGGACAACTGACGCTTTTAATATTGAATTTTGAAATCTAAGCCGTTGTATTAAGCATGAATAGGAGCATTGAAAGCAGTTTCTCGTTAACCATGGTGCGGAGTTTGAAGAAAAACTTCTGACGGAATCAGCGGGAGGTATTGTGATGCAACCGGTTGCTTCCGGTTTTTGTTGCTAATGAGGTGCAGACACGAAGGGCTTCGGGACACAGCTCGAGGCAAAAATAATAAATAATAATAACAAAAATACAAACGATATAACCTTTAACAAATTACTTATACTAATATGCTACTCAGACATGACTTTATTTTCAAAATGTATTCCACTGATCTTACATCTCAATAAAAATGGCACAATTATGAAGATAAGCTGCGATAGTTCAACATAACTATGCACGAGAACTTACAGCTTTAAAAACGGCTTTGATACCAATTCCAATATTCTATCTACAGATAGCGATAAACCTATAGTTTAGTTACCATGTAACTTCTGTTATAATTCGAAAATTAACAAAGAAATCTAGACATCTAAAAATTAGTAAGCTCACATCTATTTGCAGATAGAATCTTAGAACCGGCCGTAAGACACTCTATGTAATGCGACGTCGAGCATAAGCGCAAGTGTTGTGGAAAAGCCCTTACAGTTTGTAAGTAAAGACCCGTGTACATAATGTAAATAGAATGTGTTAACTCGCTTGTGAAATATGTCTCACGACCTTAACGGAGACAATGTATTCTAGCCATTTGTCAGGAAGAAGCGTGCACCGGGGCAGGCCTTAGCGAGATGCCATCCGTTAGACAATAGTAGAGTTCTCATTTTAATTTCAACCTTGACATTTTTATGTATCAAATATACAGGTTGCCTGATAGTAAGATTGGTAAGCTGTTACCGTTGTATATAAATTATTGGTCTCTGAAAAATCACGCTGATCATTCATTGTTAAGTTTTTAAAAAATGTCTTTTACAACAACGGGTTAACATATTCACAAATATCCAAGTGTAAAGGTTGATCTGCAGGCGTGTATATTTAAAACAAGGGGGGTCTAATTGAAAGCGGGGTACCCTTTTTGCAAAATTAGCAATTTTTAGATCATTGCTATCGACTAAAATTCTTTAACTATGAGACTTATGAATTCCAGTTTCAAAATAGTAAACATGTTATTCATTATCAAAAATAAATAAATTGGTACTTTTATTAAATTGACCTCACCCTCCGGTTTAAAAACATTAACTTTAAAATAAATTAATGTTTTAAACCTCTTTAGTATTATATAAAATGATATTTTGTTGCAGACAAAGAAGAATACAGAAATAAATTGAGAAGGTATCTAAAGAATAAAGGAATTTCAACTTTATTGTTTTTGATATTCCCAACCTTGTATAAAAGGGTATCTAATAAATGATCTGTCATCTTTTAGCACCCGCCATATTGAATTTATGGTACGTCAGATAGGAATCCCATATCGTTCAATTTCTTTTCTATATACTCGTTTCCACGGTGAACTTTGTGTCACCAACAAACTACCACTAACGTAATGTATTAACAGAAACCCGAAGTAGTGATGGAAAAATTACAGTTTAAGTTTTAAGCATATCAGTCCACAATAAAGATTGTTCAAACAGTTCAAGCCGTCATTGAGTTTCAGCAAGACTAACGATAGTAAATTCATTTTTATACATAAGAAAGATATTATAGTAGGTCACAAGAAACTGTAGAAGAAATCATATAAATATTCAAAATAAACTAATATAAAGTCGAAATAATAACAATATTACTTAAGTCTCGGATCGATATTAATTATAGAATATTTTTTTTGCATTACTAAGTTACATCACTCAGTATCAATAATGATATAATTGAATAAATAATATATATAAGTAACTTTATAGTATTCAATGGAAATATTCTTGATCGCATAAAATCGAATTAATAATTTTTTTTGAGTCCGCATTAACAGTATATAATGTATTATTTTGTAGTGATACATAAAAACTCATATTCACATTTATCATGCTAAGTGTAATAATTAGGAAAGAAAGAAAGAATTATCTAGAAGTTTTTTGCCAAATGGCAGACATTTAGTGATACCATCTACAAACCCTTTGCAGCGCTGGTTTCTTTCAAGAAGAAAAAGACAATTTGTTACATTCATATCTAGAGACAACATCAGACGAATGCCACATGACTGTAATAAAGTAAGATTGAAGTGTAAAATGAGCGTTGATTTTCAAATAACGAATGCTACGTACACATTCATAAGACAAATGACATATCTCAGATTAAAAATACTGTTCTCGCTACCTTAGGTTAATTTAATAATCCAGGCCATCCAATGGTCCAGTTGATGTAATGTCAAACTATAGTTTATACATTTTAATCGTGAATCATTATTAAAGGGTTGATGAGAGAGAAGTTTTAATTTTTTATACAGTTAATGTTTCATAGTATTATGATTAGTTACGTTGCGATAAGATCAGGTACTGGCATGTCAAGCGTTAAGCATCGTTGAAAATTGATTCTTATTATAATGGCTTAAGACATCTAGCAATATCGAAGTATTTAACAAAGATTACTTTACAAAGGCCTGAAGATTCTTAGCATCATAAGTATATGTTGGTGACCAACGTTTACCAAATTATCAAAATAAAATTTAATTTAATAATAGTCTACGTAAACGAAAAGTCAAATATCAAACAGTATTATTAACTTCTAGAACAGACCAAATACATTAAAACTTAGTAATGTAACTTTAAACAAGTTTAATTATCATACAAAAATATAAGTAGCGACTAAAAGCCTTGGTCCTAGATATTTATAGATTCATATGAATCTAGGAATTTATTTATATTTAAAAATAATTGAGGAACTATATGCTAACAGTTGTAAAACTAACCCGTAGTTCAGAGTATAATAAACAATGACCCATGCAACTGTAGATGGCTGATAATGGGTAAGATATTCACAAACTTTAATTAAACTGGCATTCACAAATCAATCAACAATATGCCACCCCCCTCTCCGCCTACTGCGTCACTCTGCCCAAGCCTCAAGCTATGTCCATCAGCGTCGATTTCATCTTGTACCCGTCTATTGCAGGCTTTTTACAAACTTCCAACAAGAAAAATTCTTAACTTAGTTGGGAAGATGTGGTGGATATTATACGATTTTTAAAGTTACGTTATATTATTTGTGACTCATATTTAACGTTATGTTACGAAAAGTATAAGTTACAAATAATACATATAATGACTTTTGCATGAATTAGACATTTTTATTATATAATTGAATATGTTTCGGTATCTTAAATGTTGCTTTATTTTTAAAAATGTTTTATATTCTTGAACATAATAAAAACATTATGTCGTATATTTGAAACACTTTTAAAAATAAAAGCTATATCATAAACTAAAAGGAATTAAAATATTTGTTCCATATTTGAAACGTGAAAAAAGGAAAGGGTTTTATTTAAGGGTTTATTTTTGTAAACTGGGACTTAATTCTCAATTAAAATATTCATTAAATAAAACTGCCACCTTTTGCTGATTCTGAACCTTATTATTCATAAGTCTTTATACGACCATTAAACATTTCCATTAACCGACATATTTCTAATTTTTTAAATTTGTTTTATTGCAATAAATCATTTCGTTTTTCGAATGTAACGTTCAATTTTTTTCCATTCAAGTAAATGTTTTATGATCAATCGTTAGATTAAGTGATTTAAAGAGGTTTAACTATCATTAACACTTTTAAAGAACGAGTTCTGGGCAATCTATAAGTAGTTAATATTTTGGAATTATGAGAGTAATGCCCTTATATATTATGTAAATCAATTATTGGGCCTAAAAATCACAAATGCAGTAAGTCGTGTTAGACCATTTATTGGTACTTCGATTTTAACAGTGTTTGAATTGTTCAGTTATCAACCGCTCCATAAAAAAACGATTTCATAGTACTTACTTTTGTATTTTTGAGTCGGTTTTTGGGTTTCTTTCCAATACTTTCCCATTAAGTATCAGGTATCGTTACAATTAAATATTCATAATATTAAACAGTTAAAGCCAGCTAGCCCCTATTATTTAGCTAAATTATTTAAACCATTTTCTATGACTTTATCTAATTTCTTCTATTTTATACTTACTATCGTTATATAAATATTTGTATAAAAGATTAAATACGCTACTTAACCGAAGAAATTGTACCCAAGTAGTATCACGGAAAAAACCACTTTAAATCACTTCATCTAACGATTGATCATAAAAAATTGAACGTTACATGAAAATAAAATACATTATTACTTTACTAACGGAAAGGTCTTTTTGAAGCGTGGGCATTATACGCCTCACTGCAAGACTCCATCCCTCGTCTTTTACACAAGGAGATTGAAGATTAAATTTATTAAAATATTACTCGAAACATCGCAAAATTAAATGGGATGATTACCATTTATTTATATACAATTCAACCTTTTTATATGTAACTATTTAAATTATATACTTTATCCCTGAAAAAAACTTTATAATAATAAGTTTAAATATCATCTTGAAATTTGAAATAAAAAAATATATATTTATCTATATGATACATTAGTAAGTAGGTTTGTATAATATTTTATATACTTATCAGATTTGTACTGCATTTCTCGACTTCAAGAAAATCGTTTCTTTAAATCCAGCTTCCAATTAATCACTTTATTTGACTTATATAAATTTAAAGATATGTCATATTTAGTATAGTTATTGAACATGCTAGCCATTTGAAATTCCAGGGAAATTCTTTGTATATTCATATTGAAATTTCCTTAAGAATGAGCCAATTGAAATTAAGTTAAAGATTTGTTAACCCATTAATATTTAATCGATTTTCGTCTGAGCATAATTCAGGAATAGAGAGAAAAAAATATGACCTATTATAATTGCAAATAATACACGGTTTTAGCTATTGTAATTCTTATGTTATTATGTAAGTTACATATTTATATAATATGTGTGTACAAAGCGTAGCTCAAAAGCTAATTTTCATTAAACTATAAGAGAAATAACGGCTAATCATTTGTTTATAGATGGAAAGAAATCAATAATATAAAGTCTCTTTATTAAATTTTGGACCTACGAAACTTAATTTCCACCTCTTTCACCTCCATCTATACATGAGTAATAAAATTTATGTGACCCAATAAATCGAGGTACGTCTGAAACATTGCAAAGAATTTTGCACGCTGTATTAAGTAGTTACAGTGGTGATTTGTGTGTACTTTGGGGCGTGCAAATGTGTTTTCTACTTAATCTGTGATCATTTATCTTGGCATAGATAGACAGGTTTCGGATATCGGCCTCGCGTCGATTAGACATGACCTGTGTGAACTCAGTGTCAATTCAACTCAAGTGTACTGTATTATAAGATAAGTGATTAGTAAAATAAAATTTAACTGGCTAATTGTTATGATAAAATGACTGTTATTTATTATTCTGTGACGAATGACGTAACCAATAATAAATTAAAATTGAATTTTCTTATGTAGATATTCTAGAAGTTTTTAGTGGAATTATTACACATAAACTTTTGTAGGGTTTTTGTTCCTATTATTTATTAATTATTATTATTAATTAATGATTTCCAATCGTCCAAACGTCATGCATTCTTTTCTCATATAAAGCCGATATAAGTCTCATTGGTGGGCACATCCTTCGTTCATTGGCGAGTAAACTCCTCGTGTTTTACTCCAGACTATACCACAACCACGCCGGCCCAAGCTTGGTGAGTGAAAGTAATGGCCGTAATAGCCAGGTGGAATGACTTAACATGCCTTCCTATACACGGAGGAACTTGAGATAACAAATTTGATCGACCCATATAAAGCCCAGCCGTGGTATAAGATACTTTGTTTTCATTATCAAACGGGTATCTGGGCGTTTGAGCTCCTCGCAAAGTAAGCTTATGGCTTCAAAGAAAACAGTAACATATTTTAAAAGAAATTGTTTAAGCAAAGCGAGAGGAGGAGAGATTTAGTTTCCATATTCGAGCCGGATTCATTGAGTAAAATATTAGGGTAAACATTTAGTACAATCTTAGTTATTTTTGTTACATTTTTATCTCCCAATTTTATGCTGCCCTTGAGAATTTTGGGGAGGATGAAAATAATATGCAATTCTACCACATTAACTAAACATATATATGAGTGTAAAGAAAAATCAAACAGGGTAACTACTTTTAAGCATACTTAGTAGTTGTGTGATATGATGTTAATGTGTTAACTTACTTCTTAGGCTTGCTTTATGTATGCAGTGAAAATCCGAGTTCAAAGTAAATGAGAAATATCTAGTAAAACAAAATATTTATACCTACACGAGATATACTAAATTGAACTGTATTTTTAAGGAAACATGAAATAAAATAATTTATGCTTTTAATGAAAGACTTGTCTCGGAGTCAGAATTAAATTCGTGACCGCATCACTTGAAGTAATTTTTCACTTCACGTTCAAAATGAGTGTTCCAGTTGCTAACGAATGAGGGACAGCAATCTCAAGTGAAAATAATACATAACGCTTTGATCTGAAGATTGTTATTAAATCGATGAAGTTTAATTGTCATATGAGTAAATTAGACATGCTGCCATTAACTTGTAAATTGATTTTTTATATCTACTATCGTAGTAACCTACTATTGTAGTAATAAACACTGTATTGGGTTTTAATAATATTGTAGTAATCGAGAGGTTTGGACTTGTCTACAAAGCGGCCAACCAACGTTACCTCTTAATTTTTTCAGAATCGAAAATGCACGTTTAGCAGAATTGCTACAAGGGTTTGGAGGTGTAATTGACATATTGTCAATTGATTCCTATCAAGTGTGCCGAACAAAAAACAAAACTATTCATAAATATTAGAAATTTATTCTCTCAAACGAATAATATTATATGAAAACCTGTTTGAAATTATAAAAAGTACAAATTTCAGTTTTAATAAACAGAAGTGTGTCCAATCGACATTGTTAACCATTTAAATTGGTTGAAAACATATAAAATGTAGGGCAGTGAGTTCGATTAAGGCTAATTGGATATCATTAAGTTGGATAGATGCTGGGAGTGATAGAGAAATAAAACGAATTTAGAACCCTTAAGTTAGCATCATTAAGAGAAATTGCTCTTAGAATTTATTTGATGAATCCGAAAGACATCTTATCATTTTAAAGAGGACAGTTTAAAACCAATAACCATATATTACTTACTCCATACTTTATATCTAGGTCACTACTGAATAGTAACAATGGAAGGCGAATAAATAATTGGAGTTGACTCTTCATTCAATATTGAATTTATACCGTAAAGTAATCAAAGCAATAACTACATCGTAGCACACGCCGTAGCAGGTGCTACGGTAACTACGATAGTAACTTTGAATGAAACTACGTTGCGGTAATCGATTAAACTCGATAGTTTGAGTAATTTTGAATTTATAGACATCAACTCAGTTATTCTATTTACGGGATTGTCTATCATTAATATCCTAAATATCAACGTGGTATAAGAATTTTTTTTTATTAAATTTTAATGTAGATTTAACTGCAAATATTTTCTCAAATAGAAGCCGTGTATTCTAAAAAGCACACCAAAGAAAAAACGTTAATTCTCCGCTTATTACAGCGAAATAATTATGTATACGCCGAGCACGTAAACGCGTTGTGACAACAATAATTTGTGCGTAACACCACCGGCACCACTGTCACTGGCGTTACATGATTAATTAATTAATTATTATCACTGTAGTGGCACTTCACAGCACTGTCACTTGTTTTTTTGTTTACCACGTTGTACCTAATATGTACAGGAGGATATGGTGTTAGCGGCGTCTGGCCGACACGCGGCCGACACACCGACAGTTCGACTATCCGACAGTCAGTCGTTGGGCATCTGACGGCAAGCGGGCTGCCATCGGCTAGGCCCGAGGTGCAATGCGCGCGCCGGCCCGCCCGCTCGATAACCCGCGCCGCGCCCCACTGCCTACCATACCACCTGTAAGCTATACCAAAACATCCCATGGTTTCTCTGTAAACACTATTGTAGTGTGAGATAAAAATAAGTAAGAAACCAAGACTGAACTAATCACCCCTGAGCAGTGCTTGCGTGACATACACGAAGATTCTAACACGTAGTCGGATATTATTTGCTTATTGGGATTGCTAATGGGATATTCTATAACATTAGCGACTGTACAATGTCTATTAAGGAGAATAACTGTTAATACCAAACTTTAAATTGTTTTTTTATTGTTTGTAATTATTTACTAATTTTTATATCCTGATCAGTTTTAATAGACATTTAATACGATATTTTTTTATGAAATTCTGGTTAATAAATATCACAAATAATCTTAATAGAGTATAGTTTAAAAATAAAAGATCCGTTTAAAATAATTAAATTTGTTATACGAAGGCCGAAACTAAATTTATGTAGGTATCATAATGAAAATCTAATTTCCTATTCAAAACATAAAGAACACACCGAAAGTGGAACAAATGTGCAGTTCAACCCTAAATACCATAAAACATCGTAACAAATAAATGATTTGGCACACTAAGAGTTTTCCCACAGATTGTGAGGATTTTTTTTCTTTGGAGCATTATTATTATATTTGTACCGTTTTTTTAATTTTGTTTTGTTTTTTATTTTTTTTCTTTGGAGCATTATTATTATATTTGTACCGTTTTTTTAATTTTGTTTTGTTTTTTATTTTTTTTCTTTGGAGCATTATTATTATATTTGTACTGTCTTTATTCTCTGTAGTTTTTAAATGAAATCGTTAAACTTTAGCTTCGCGAATTATTAAAGAAAACTCTGAAATTGTATCTTGTAAAGTAATTTTGAAATTTCACGGTATTCAAAGAGCCAAATAAGATTATGTTTCGTTTGTTGAAGAGAGGTTTATAAATATAAACGTTAAACTTTCAAAATATATTACAATACATTATTCTATATAAGGTTTTGTATAAAAATCTTATAATGTGTTAAAACACTTAAAAAGAAAAGGTAAATAAACCTTTAAATTACTTCATCTTTTTAAACGTTGCCGATCGTATAGTCTTTCGCTCGGCAATTTAATTATTAGGGTACTATTGAATACCCGGAAGAGGTACATCATCAACTTTTACTCAAAACTTTAGGTATGCCTTTGGGCAAAGAAAACAATCAATAATTATGTGATGTTTGAACTTTCATAATTGTCAGATCAATCTAAAAGGGGAAATACACTTTTTTCACTGTAACTTGAAAATTTAATTCAACGTTTGGTCGTATACAAACTTTTTGACGAACATCGATGTAAGGATTCAGAGACTACATAAGGAATAGGACTTGCTATTACTAAACGCCTTTTCTACTTCTGAGTATAGGACCTTTTAGAAGAATTTTCTCTATATAGCAGGGAAGTAGCCAGTCAGTTTGGACCATTACACATTATACTTTTCAATTGAGAATTGGTAAATACAAACTGTTAGATACTATTTCATCAAATGTTGCTCCACGCCTTACGTATGAAATAAAGTTTCACAAATATAAAATAAAGTAATAGAAATAGTTAGAAATGGCATTGGAAACTTTAACGTTTAAGCTTAAGCTTTTTTTAATTGTTGATAAATGTATATAGAAATGGCATCAGGTTTAAAACCTGTATAACTTATGATAATGTAATAAGTTGATATAAATTAAAGATTATAATTTTCATTATTGGCAGACGCAAAATTCTTTAGGTTTAAACCAGTTTTGGTTTACAAAACGGGTTTGATTGTATATACAATCGAAAACCAAAACGTCCTAACAACTGCGCCAGTGGAATCCTCATTTAGTCCATAAATTTACTCTTACGTTATTCTTGTAAATTAACAATGCAATATTCAATTTCATTTTCCTTTGAAGTCATGTAGTTTGAGATTAATAAAAACGGTATTGTAGAGAGTAAAATAATATCTCAATTGCAAGGAAACTTTTGCTGTAGATATTATCTAAAAGCGCCGCGTTCGCTAATGTACAGTTGAATTTATCTCCTAAGTAACTCTGAGTGCTTCTAACGTTGATGCTTGACCTGTATTTGGAATTGAGAACTGCTGTATGGAGTTTTAATAATAATTTGGAATTTTATGCGGTGTATACTTTTACTTAGGGAGGATTATTTGAAAATTATGAAAGTTATCAATTTCATCACTGCATTATAAAAGAGATTATTGTTATGTGAGTTTTAGTACCATATGACATAATTTTAGTGCCATATGAGATAGTTTTAGTGATTTCAAGCGCTTTATGTAAGCGCTACAAAGTTACGCTGTTACTCAGCGTAACTTACGAAATACGTGAAACTAATATAAACTAATATGCGAAAAGACTTTTTCCCTGACTCAATATTTATTAAAACATGTCTAAGCTTTGAAAGAACTTATATCAATGTTGATTACGAGTGAAACAGTTAGTTCTGACATTTCAATTTCCAGGTTGATACATGATAGTTCTAAAACACAAAACCGTGATATAACGTGAGAAAAATCATTTTAACCATTCTCTCTACCCAAGTAGCCTTGTCAGGCAAATTAATCTATTTATTTGTTTTTGTTCAAAATAAGTGGTGTTTTATAAATTCCAAATTCAAGTCATGAGAGTTAGGTACATAAAATAACTCTTCTTACCGTTTTAATAGTAAAAATCAGAGCAAAATATATTACTATCGACATTGAAATGTATATGTAAACTTATTTACAGTAAACTTTAGAATGACAATAATCTCAACTGATTTCAATTATTGGAAAATCATTTATCAGGAACATGATGTAGCTTTTAAAAGTGTCAGTGTTAATTAATTACCATTTACTGTAGGAAAATACATTAGCTGTCTATACTACCAGAACTGTCTTTCACAAATTGAATTCCACAAAAAATATATAAAGAAAAAAGGTTATTATTTCTATAAATCCGACAATTTAGCGGCGAAAAGTTGACATTATTAAAATGTTTAAAATTTTTGTGTTACTAAATAATGCTAAAAACCACAAAAATGTTATTCTGAGCTTCTTTATTAATTCACTCGTATTCACCAACACTTAAATATAGGGTATTATAATTTAAACTACGATTTTTGATATTACCGCATGGAAGAAATGTCATAAACTGACGGTTAATTGTTAATCGCTGTTTTACGTGTTGGGGAACTGGAGTTTAAAAATGAGTTTTTGTGGACTATACTTTTCTAGACTTATATGATTAACATGTACAAATGTTGCTTAGTTTCTTTGTTTTTCTTATGAAAACAAATCTCTACGTGCATTAACGAATAATTCGATCAATATTTACCATTTTGAATGAAAGTACTTTATTTTCGACTTTATTATTTGTGTTTTAGGAATATCCACACTATCACTTTGACTGTGGACACAAACATACTATATAGTAGGTTCTATGAAACAAAAAATGGCAGGATAATTAAATTTCTATATAATGATACCATTCTAAATCAGATAACACCAATACAGTACCTATCTAATACACAAAGAATAGGGGTTACTGCTAAGCCCACATAATCCTCAGGATTTAACTTAACGCTAATGTGAGACTTGAAAGAGTGCGACCCAGATAGAAATAAAAATAAACTGTTCGGTATCAGAAATCGTAGCTTCAACGATTTCCGTGACACGTATCGTTGTAGCTCGTGCAATGTTCTAGTTTATTAGTTCTCTTTAAGACAACAAAAAATAAGACGTTAACGAACTGAATGGAAGTAACAATTTGTATTGAAATGAAGATTTAAAAATATTCTGTACTAAAAGACAAACTCCACGTTGGTAAATATATTTATTTATATTTCAATGGCAACACGTTTCGGTATTTACATAAAGTGAATAGTATTTGTTTAGAAAAATAGATAAATCAGTTCTTTTTTTGGCTGTTTGCTCAATTCTTTGTTCAAGTTATAGGATACGGTATTTGCTACTTTCGAATTCTTGTTACATCTAATCTACCCCGATAGATGTAAGAGCTGCATAACATCAGCCCTCCGGTTAACCAGTAAAATCGATTTAATTTAAAAACAAAATGTTGGACAAGTGAATCTGCAATCTTTTCCTTCAGAGAGCCTTACCCGAAAAATGAAAAACGCAAAGGCAGTCTTGTATTTTGACAGTTTTCCAACCAATATTTTACTTTTGGGAGTCCGCTCGCTGACCACTTACGTATCAAAGCTAAAAGCATCTTTATCCGATTTATTTTTCTTATTTTTGATATAAGCTACCTTCACAAAGTGGAAATCATCACATTGCCACGCCTGAATGAACATTTTAGGTCATATTTAGCTCTTGTACTAAGATAAAACCCTCGAAATATTGTTAATACACATGTTGTGCCTTAGCGTTGTCATAACTAATTACTTTATAAGTCGAAGGATTTGACGCTTTCAAAAATATACAGGTTGTATCTTAGTAAGGTTCAATATTAGACCTTACTCTCGATATAAGATTACATGGATAACACTTCACAAAACTTACTTTTGTACCCGTAATGTCTTTAGATATAGTGAGAATAGCTTCTAGTACCGATAGTAGCCAAATCTTAACAGACATATTGATTCACAGCACAGGAGTATAAAATAAATCAAGATGAATTTGGAATGAAGTTTGGAAGACTGCTTAAAACTTTATAATGGCGCATATAAATTTATATAGTGTCATATCTATACATTATATTGTGGGGTATTCAAAATTTACACCACTATCTATAAAAATTCCAAATTTTTATACACGAAGTACCACTCATAAAATTGTATAACTTTTGTTTATGGGCTTGTCATACTGAAATCAGCTGATACATACAATATAGAAATACCTATAACGCACCTAGTATTTATCACTATGGAGAATAATCAGTTGCCTACAATAGGTCTAGTATTTATTGCTGTGTCACTGCAAAAGCTGTCAAAATACTTTTTTATAATCTGGCAGCATAAAACAAATCTTGGAGATTTGTTTTGTGCTTCCAGGGGATAAAGGGTAGCTAGAAAAATTCATAAAAGGTTGGCTCTTGGCTCGAAATGAGCATTCTACTTTTGCGTTCAGTTGGCATTATGCTGACTTCAGTTGAATAGTCTAAAGTTAGATAATGAATTGCACAGTACAAAAGAATTTTTGATGTTGACATTTTAAGATTAACATTATAAATATCTAGACATTTCTTCTTATGTGTGTTATAAGTTTCTTTATAATTAACCTTTTCATAAATGTCCGACATTAAATTATGTATACCATATACAATTATTATGTACATTTTGCTACCTTTAATATATTTCTCAAAGTTATAGTCCTTTTTAAAATTCATGTCTAATAGTTTTTTTGTATTTTGATATAATTTTTTTTGACAATAATTTTACACTATTTATTAAGATATTATTTATAAATACTGTAATGTAAAAGTCAAATAAATAAATCTAAATCAATTTCTATTATAAAATAAATTATCAACTGTCAAAAATTATATATTTATCTCCCTTATTATCAGACGTCAATACAGCTGATTATTTGAAGTTTGAACCAGTTTCTGGTTGAAACTTGACATGACTTTGTATATGTAATGTGACTCACTATCGCTACGTCGTACCTTATTTGAGTTACTCGTATAACATTATTTCAAAACTATCTCCGTTACCTTTTAGAAAATTCAATAGTTGTTTAATAATGAAACTCTGGTTTTTTGCAGCCGATTATTTTAAATATCCTATACTTTTACACGGAACTAAATTTTCGGTAGGCTGAATATTAAATATTAACGTGCATTTTTATGAAACTGAGCCGGCTTTAAATAAAACATTAAAAAAAATTAAATTTGAATATTGTAATTGTAATTGTTAGATTGAATTTTGTAAATTGTATTTGTATTATAAATGTCACGTTATATGACTTCTTAGTACGTGTAATAATTAAAAAATACAGCATATTACAAAGAAACAATTAAGGACTAGATATAAGCGAAATATGTATATACCAGTCAAAAACAAATATAAATAACTTAAAATGAATAAAGTTGCATGTGCGCGTTTGTGTTTATTTTTGTAAGTGTTTATCTTGATAATTTAATTGTCAAATAATAATCTTCATCAGATTTTCTGTTTTAACATATTTAAATCGGGATTTTCGAATATACACTATATTTTAAATTTTTACCAAACCAACCATTTCACCGAACATCCATCTCAATTTAATAGCAAGAACCCAAAGGGATAATTTTCTTAACCCTTACGTTATCGCTAGCCCCAGTGCGGACTATCCGGACATCTGTTTCTTGAGATCAAACGTTGGGACCATCGAGTTATGATAAAACCGAGATAGGGTAAAATCTTTGTGTGTTGAAAATATGTCCCATTTACAATAGCTAGTGTGATAAAATGTATGACATATTCGAACAGCTCAAATCTTAATATATTTATAGCTGTTTAAATACTTGAACTGAATTTTGAAATTTGAAGTTAGTCCATATTTATTTGACTTTAACTTTAAATATTTATGACGACTTCAAATTTAAGAAGATTTGGGATAAAATATATAACGTTGTCCTAACAACAAATGTCCACCAAAAACCGTTGAACTATCTAGATTTCTATATTTTATCTATTCTTTCAGGTGTTGCATATTTCTTTTTGAAGAATACGCATTTAAATAATATCTAAACTTTAATAATTAGGTACTGCCAGAAATCAAACTAATCATGGTAACTTCAATTAAAATTCCTGCTGTTATACTTTTATATATATCGTCTTTGATAACGTGTTCTTAATGAGTTAACGGGTGTAGAGATCGTTGTAATATCATGTTAATAAATTTAAATCAGAGTTAAAATCTCCGGTACCGGGTAGATATAGCATTGTTTGTGAGGGTCGACCCCACCTTCACCCCAAAAACCGCTCTACAAGCCGCATCTTTAAAATAAAACTGCTGGCATTTCATAAAGAACCCTAACACATTGAATCATGAGACATTTTTCATTTCAAAAGTATAGTTCGAGGCTATTAAATTCTCATACTGGATGTTAAAGTTGAAACCTTTTGAAGTGAAATTTAAACCCCGTTTAGAATTCTTTGGAGATTTTGTATTATTATGAAACTAATTTATTTACTAAGCGCTATCTAAATCTGTAAGTATGAGAATATTTAGAATAAACCAGATGGGTTCTTGAAAAGAAAATAAAGAAAATCACTCTGATATTTTGCATGCGATACGATCCGTGAGTTACGTTAAGTAAAATTTATTGAATTACCGTATTCTATCTAGTTTACTGAAAGAAATTAGAAACAATTATTTTTGTCATGGTGAATCAAAATTTTTATCGTTAGCTTATAACTCAGCATTACTGGGGTTTCGAGGAGGCAAAATCCTTTGTGAGTATTTAAAGGTGGAATGGTTCTCCACTGAAGTATTTCTCAATAATATGAAGGAAGGTGTCCTGAAGTCCTGAGGGAACTCAAGAAGGAGATAGAGAACCTTTTTAAAAATATAATGTTATTATTTATGTAAGCTAAAGTACTGTTAAACTAACAATTATTATTTGCCTTACATATTAATTAATTTCCTACGGATTTCTCACAGACTACAAGGTGATTTTAACGGTCCAAAGGCATATCGTACAATTTTAACAATTGTCAACAATTTTAATTACGTTTAATAATAATCAATAACAATTGATAAACTTTATTATGGGGTGGAAAAAGCAATTACCCTTTTCCCCTTACATTCCAATATCATCGCATGTTGAAACTCGTAAAATGTTCGTGAACCATCAATATTAAAGTATTTTTCCATTTTATTAGGACCTTTTCTACCCTTTAGATTGTTATCCTCAATATTTGATACATAATATTAATCTTAGCACCGGTTTTGCAAATTATTTTTCGCGTTTGTCTATTATCTAAATAAGGTAGTTTTCGTTAACAGCGATCGAATTGTTATTATTGTTTTGTCTTGTTTATTTTTATATTGCATTCTATGGTTTCAAACAATACTTTCTTCAAACATATATAACCAACTGAAAACTGAAGTACATTTTATGATTTGTTGAAATAATTGTAATTTATCAGACATGTATCTTAAATAATGTATTAATTTCTAGGAGCTACTTCACTTACTGACAATAGCAAAACTATTTATTAATAGTTAGCTAATATGTTCATTATTATTGATTAAATATAAGATAAACTCATTTCTGTATTTTAAAAGATATAACAATCAACCAAAGTGTTAGGATTTTTTGATTATTAAACAATTAGATTTTGAATTTATATTTCTAAGATTTTCACAAAATTGCATACCAATTTATATATAATTGAGATTTTATTCTTTATCATTATAATGTATTTAATGTCTTCCTTGGAAAATACCCAAGTTCATTTCTTTTCTAACTCGTATCCTGAGAGCTTGTAAATCACAAACATAAAATATTTACATAAACAACAAATCTTCAACCTTCAAGGGCGCTTTGAGAGTAGAATTTCCATAGTAAAGTGATCATTATAATTTTCTTTTAACGCTGCCACCAGTCTGTTCTAATTCCTATCGAGTAACGCCAACGCGACACGTGATCGTCACGTAATCGTCTAGCACTCTTGGGGTGTCGGCTATCTTCAGTGATGTCATTATATTCTTAACGGCTTTAAAGACCAAAGTCCTATGAGATGACTAATGTAATGTATAGCATCTTAACTAAAATGTCTACTTTTAAATACAATTTGATTAATGAGTAAATATTTATATTTTTCTTAGATGTAACATAATAAGTCGTAGTAATTGAATTGTAAATGAAAATTCTTTTTACAATTTCAGTTTTCTATAATATTTTTTTTCCTTTCGTCAATTCAAGGACAGGCCTATATGGGCCTCTTTTTAAAATTTCTCATTACAAAAGTGAAAACAATATAAGAACAGTTCAAACATTTTTTTTCACTCACATCTATTATCTAACCTTTGGGTTAGATAAGGGTTAGTAAGCGTTATTAAGAGCTTGAGCTAGATAAATGACAAACATCCATGGCTCGTGAACATTTATTAGTACTCAGCATATAAATATCTGCCACTACTGGGATTCGAACCCTGGACCTCTGGCGAAGTAGACAGGAGTACTAAAAACTTGACCAGACCACCGTCAAATATGTATTGTGAGAGAGTACTGATGGTGTTTTATAACAAATAAATAAATAACCTAATTGTTATTATTCATACGTCGGAGGTAAACCCATTATCTTTTTAATTAAATTTAGCAATTTTCGCACTGTTCGCTATATAAACTTTATCATAAAAAGTAGGCTAAATTAAAATTAATAAAAGGATGAAATTGCTATTTATTAAAATAACCGCTTTTCAAATTCAAACAAATTTAAATTGTGTAAAATGTTTATATATTCAAATCGCAATGTTAATAAACAAAAACCTTTATAGAATACCGAACTCGACCAGTTTTTCCACATTGAATTGTGGGATAAAAAGATTAAACCGATTTCTAGTTCAATTCTATTCGTTCTGCCGGCGGAAAACTGAATTTGAATAATAATACGTAGAGAAAACCGTATATACTTGCGTTACTTTATATATGTAAGCGCGTCTGGCAGATATCGAAACGACGCTCGTAACACACCAAAATCATCGCATGGGGTCAGAGTCAGGGAAATGAGGAAATCCATGTGTCACAAATCATTTGGGATAGTGCAAATGCGAGAATCTACAATCGGTAAGGACCGGGAATCTGCACTAAATCTAGTCCCTCAAAGGAACGTTATAATTTATTTTTTAAGAAGTTTGATGCTATGTTTTACAAATTCAGATACGCGGAATTAACCAATGCTAGTTAAGCGTATTTGCACTGACCCCAAATCTATAGCTATAGCTTTATACATTTATAGTTGGAAAAAAGAAAAATAATCATGCAAACATCTATCAAGGCATTTCGAACATTATTTAAGTTAATCAACGAGCTTTTACATTTGATTCCCTCTCTCTAACTTGCTCGAGCACTCTATTTTTGATTACAAAAATAAAGCTACTTTGGCCATGGTTTGTCCCTGGATGGGCTAATCATATTTTTTTAAATTCCTCAGTGCTTCCGAAACACCTTTAGCTGTTGGTCCGTTGGCTGGTTATTGTGGCAAACGCTTTCATCCACCAACCCGTATTGAACTAGCATGGTGGTACTCAATGGCTCAAACTTGTGTTTCTCGCATATAAGAAGGTTTGTGCTCAGCAGTTAGATGTTTTTCAACTTTACAAGGACTAAGCGCCTTAAGAATTATGTATCATTTCATTTTTTCCAGATACATATTTCATCCAATCTAAATTATAAATGTGGAAAGCATTTTTCTCAAAAAAAAAACCATATTTTATACATTGAAATTATTTACACTAGTTGACCGACTAAACGAGGCGATTTAACGATATTTCGTTGTGCAGCGAAGGTTTCGTTTAGTTCCGTAAGCTCGTTACCGCCCTTATCTGCAGGTTGGCACTCCTGCGTCTGGTTTAAGTTACAAGTGTCAGCGATATTCCTTTATTATTTTAAATAACACACTGGCTTCTTAGTTACCTTGCTAAATTGTTGGTAAGAAGAAATCGGTAAGGCTGATAAGAAATTAATCAAAATTTAAGTTAATTTTTAGGTTTCAATCTATTTTTTTAATCTCTATATGCGTAATTAAATAAAAAAATTATTGTTTTAGCATTATACTCTAAAATAACTATTTGATTACACAAAACTCACACCTATGAGTGAGGCAATTGGTTGTGGTTAATTCATAAGTTATTATTAGTTATAAGCAATTCTTAGTGGCTCTGTCTTATGAATTGCGTGTCAATTATGGTTACAACGAGCCATAAATTACATGGCAAGGAATATAGCGCGGGATATTCTAATTACAGGCTTTTATCATGAGAAGTCCTTCAATTTAATACTAGATACTACATTAATATTAACTTTGAGTGTTTTTAAAGCATGAACGGGTCTTCTTATACAAAAAAGCAATTTTAAGGGCATTTTAATGCAATAAGCATGTGTTACATACGTAAGCACTAAATATTTTCTAACCGTCCGTTAGAGATTTAATTTGTTATGAACTAGCGCATTAATTTTTTCATAACTAACTTGTTATTATATTGAAATATAGAATACTATTATCGAGGAGCCTTGAAAGGTTCTTTTTTAAAAATGTATGTATGAGTCAGTTAGTAAATATTTGTTTAACAAATTTTATAATAACAAACCCTTCAACTGAAAGATATTTATCAAAATCTGGCAGCCAACAACCAAATGATCAAAATTTCTAATTATACAACTGTAGGTAGGTGCCTAAAAAAGCAAACCGAACCCAAACTCCAAGAATAACAAACGGTCCCGCTGCGAATTCAAAAATGGAATCGAAATCGCGGCGGCCATTTTGTATACCTAGCTGAGTTCGGTGATGTTTTCTCAGAAAGCGGTCACAGCTGCAGTTTTGGCAGCAGTCGCAGTGCAACAAGTGACAGGTGCGGTAGTTTGCGGTACTTGCCAATAATTTCAGCCGCGGAACGTTCAAATCATATGCTAAATTATTATTATTAAAGAAATCATTATGTTCGTTAAAAATTATATCTTATATTTAATAGTAAGTGCTTAATTTTATCATTTATTTAAAGTGCCACTTTATGACCAATTGTATTTGTGATCAATACATGCAATTTTCAATTTAATTTCTTTCCAAATTAAAGTCTTTTTTAATTTTCTTTGTGTGTTCATAAGTTTTTTAATTAGTTTACTTTTATACCTAATTTATCATTCGTCATCTCTTTTCATATTTGTTTACTTATTAATTTAGTTTGTGTATGAGAAATAAATTAAACTGTAATTCAAAGATGCTTCAAAGTACCTTTTTACTAAATTTGGGTTCGCTTAAATACTCTAGAAAACATTTTTTATTCCAATAAGCAATTACCAACTAACCAGTGATGTTGTATTTGGCAGAGCTGGGCGCGCAACAAGTGACAGTTTGCTGGATGACGTAGTTTGCCAACTGACTTTGGCACCAGCTCTTTATTGTGTAATTCTTAAAGATGCATTTTAATAACGGCTGTTGACTTTTTTGGACAATAATTTATGTTTGATCTAAAGTTGATTGGGAAAAATTATGACTTTTGAAAGAAATATAATATGAAAGGCATCTTCATAAGATTGAAATAGAACCTTCTGCGTAAACTCGTCCTATCGTTTGTATTAATTTACTTTATTTTATTTTACTTGGAAATATTATGGTAACTTTCAATAATAAATCCTACAATATGATTAATTGCGGCTCTATTACGAGCTTTCGCATTTATAAGTGCATCACAATTAAAAATCATTAAGTTCAGAGAGAGACAGTTATCAGATTTGCTGCAAGTTATTTCTATAATAAATGTACACTACCGAGAAAGAAGTGGAAGAGATTACATGAGTATTCCTATTTTATTTATTTATTTATATCAACCTCTATTGTCCCACTAACAGTGGTATTTTCCAACTATTTTCACTTCTTTAAAATAAAAATTGACCAAAGCGCATACAGAATAAGAAAGTAGTTCAAAGAGGAAAGACCTCTGTTGGTTTTTCTTATAACATAAGCCATAAGCCAGGACATAACAGCCATGATACTAAGTCTCATGACATAAGCCAGGTAATGAAATGAGTACACACGGTACCTGGAGTTTTATTCATATTTATTACTAATTTTAACTATTTATATATAACAGAAAATTGTATAAAGGTACTGCTTATTTCTATTTCTTTTATTGTTCGTATTCAACATAAATAATTGATGTACTTCAGCAAAACAGTTTAAGAGTTCTGGTTTCAATTACGAAAACAATGCGACATCCACTTGAAAGGACCTTTGTCGGTGGTACTACGACTCAGAATTTTATGCAGATACATACAATTAACCGCTTGTATAGATAAAAACTATTCTTTTTTCAATATAAACAGTGCTCTAAATTTCATTTATAATGAATCTATTTAACGTATATTTGAATTATCTCGAGAATTCCATGGATTCCATCACGGCTCCACAGATTAACCGTTTTTTGTCGATTGGGTAACAAAAATTCCAATATCGGTTTATTAAAAATTAGTTTTCCCTTTCTATTTTTCTTTTTGAATTCCGTTGATGTACAATAAAATAATAATAATATTGTAATATATACTATAGGACATTATAAATTATATTTTAGGGGTAGAATAAATATCAACGTAGTTTTAATCACATTTATTTACGTACTCAGTCGATGTTTGAGTTTAATGAAGTCAATAGCAATATACACAAACCTTGATAAGATAGACAAAGGCAGTGAACACCTGTTTAAATAGGTGCAACACAAATTTGACTTGTCACGACTAATCAAGATTGAGCGACACCCCTGCAGCGCCCGGCAGGAGGTTCTCATGCCGCCTGTGAATTTACTGTCGTCGTAACCACATCGTTAATGGGTGTTACTTTAGATACCCCATTTTAGACAAACTTTTATTTAGGTAAGATATGTTATCAAACATTGGAAGAACAACTGATAAAGAAAGGGTATTTCGTTAATTCTAAAAAATCTTGAATGCAGTTTCTCTACAATAAAACTATCTAAGTATTACGTTTAATTTGTACCTACGACTACAACTACCTACGAATTGGAATTCAAATTCTATGACGTTGCTAATAAAGTATTATTAACATTCGTTACATTGTGTTTCGTGAACATAATTTCCTTAATTATTTTTCGATTATGTTTATATTAGTATTTTTACTATCGGTAACGGAAACACGTATATTTTAAAATAGAATACTTTTCTTGATGTAAATTTAACAATTTTAATTTTTTTGTGCATTAATACATACTAATTGCGTTACTATATAAAGAATATAGAATAAACTTTCTTGTTAGTTACAAAGCAATCATATAAGCATAAATTCGATTATAATTTTGTCTTACGTCTAAACTACTTAATTGTATTAGTATCATCTCGAAACTATTACTTCCAGTTCAAGTATAAACGAAATTATCGAATTAATATTTCTCCGCTATACATAGAGTAACAGACTACAATTCAATCCAATGGGAAATTAATTAACCAATTTGTACCACAAAGACATAGCTGCGGACGTCCGGATATCGCGTGCCAACAGTCCAACGAGGAACGTTGCCAACTCACAAATTTTCATAACGTTTCCCATTTTATGTTGCACGTTAAAAATTTTTAAAATTATCGTTTATTATATTATTTTTATTATTGTTTATTTATCTGTATTCTATCGATTATAAACTATAATTCATACAAATTTAAGCATCCTTTAGTTAGGGTTTTCAATTATATAAGGATAGTATTACAAATTGTATTGTTCTTGAAAAGCAGCTAGATAATATTTCGATGATATCGTGAGTAAAAATATCCGATAATACTTAAGGTTTATGAAATCACTACTATTTTATTTCTAGTGATATTTCTCATGGATATAAAAAGTGTAACTGATGGATTTCAATAGCTATTCACAGCTTCTTTACAAGAAATCCGCTAGTGAAATTAGGTATTAATTAATACAAAAATTCAAACTCACCACAAAATTATCTAAAACCTAGTGTTCGATGAATGCTCTGAAAATTATAATTATATTTAAAATATACTGGATACTCAATTTCTATTATTTTTAAAACTTTTTTTGATTTCAAGGCTTTGAGTTATGAATATACAATATACTCTGTTGAAATCACAAAATATATATGTTCATAATTTAGACATGTATTGTAATTAAAACTAATTTATGAAATAATTATCACAAAGTATTTTTTGATAAGTTGCATGTTAATACTTAGTCATATAGGCTCTCCTTTTATACCATGTAATAGAAACATGAAGCATGTCGAGGATAAAAGTATGGAGAACCAGTTTTAATGTCACGGGTGAAAACAGACAGACAAGTTTAACAAAACCTTCCTCTGTATGCATTTACAGATAACTACTAGTCACACTACTGGGACGACAAGTTCAAAACACACTTATAAATATCTACCTATTATAATAATTAACACGTTGCAACATGAGTTAACGAAGGTTATGTACAGAAGGTAAAAATGGCTTTAGCATTATTAAAATTTTATGAACCACGAATAGGTATCAAATTTTGGACCTCTACCGGTCTACGTTATTTAGGGTTATTCTTGGTGAATACCGGCAATTTCCGACCTGAGGTTACTATTAATATTGTGCTTGGAACAATGGCGAAATATTATATCCAAATCTTTAAAACGTCGCCAAATTATAATAAAACGCATTTTAATCAAATTATTTAGTATTATATTCATTATAGTAAATATAATCAAAGTATTGATTATATTTACAAAATGTTGAAATGAAATTTAATGAAATTTATTTGAAATGAAATGAAATGAAGCCAACATACACGAATAAATAAATGATTACTTTTGCAATTTTTAGTCTGTTTAGTTTTATTGTTAGGTATTTATTTCTTTATTTTAAGGGCAGTCAACAAAAACACATACTAACAAAAATATTAAACAATAGCGTAGACATTAAATTAAGTATAGTTTTTGATTACAGACAGCCACGGCATGCGATTTTATAAACATAAGTGTTCAATTATTCATTACAACTCATCACAACACATCAATACTCTTTTAGATAGTGAAAGGCAGATATTTGGTGCAATTTAGTTGTTATTGGATCTTTCAATGATATTTTTTATTATTACCATAATTATTACCAGAAGACTTTAAAATGCATATCCAATAAGAATACACGTTTAATTTAATATTTTTGATATGTTTTCAATTCCCAGGCACCGAAATATTCACCCTTATATTTCATCAATTTCACTCATCTCAAACCTCGCAATAGCCGATACACATTTCAAATTCTTTTGCAAAGCCTCTAAGTTCGATTATTATCTTCTTTTGTGTGGAAAATTATTGTAAAATGAACTCTATTATGTCAAGATATAAACTTTGATTGTTTGCCGCGAGATCGCCTCGGAAAATGTTTGATTAAACTTCAGCAGTTGACTTTGCGTTCCGTTCGACTGATTTACAACTTTATTACAGCTGTATAAAGTTAACTATAGAATGAAGATCCATACGAATTGGTTTCGTTATGATGGAGTTATAGTTTAATCGTATTCATACCCCGATGAGAGTTTGACCGATTTTGTATATATTTTGATAATGTAATAATGGTACTTTAGCATCCCATTTCGCATATCAAGTTTTTTTATTGTACTTTTTCACAGTGATCAAGTATCTTCAGAATTAAGTTAATTGAATTAAGTTAGTTGAAGTTAATTTTTTCTATACTTTCACTCTTATAAAACTAATAAATACCTATTGGTTTTACATTAATTGTTTTACATTAATTGTTGGTTACAACCAAGAAGTTAAAGTAAATTTTTCTAGACTTAGACGCCAATAAATCACCTCAATGTTTGTTGTGTTAGAAGATTCCTTATTATACTTTAGCAAATACAAGTTTGGGTTAAAATATTTATTGATTAATTGTCTATGATATTTCTAACATTAATGAATGAAACATTTATTGATTTGCTATCAGTCCTACTAGAATATATTATATAGGCATACATAAAATATTCAACAAAGAAGACGTCGCCACTCAGTATCGGAGACTCAGAAATATTTGTTTGAGTTCAATGAGCAATAATCTATATCACAACAACTGACGTCTTAAAGACGGTCTGACGTAACACTTTAAGTATCCTTGTATATCATTAACTATAATCTACATATTAAAAATTAGGTACAATTAGATATGTTTATTTAGTACATTTCTGATATTTATATACATATTACTTTATATATAATGATGCTTACTTTGGACTTGATAATAGGTGACTTTTTTGATATATTATTATAATATACAGTCAACTTTTATAACATTTTTAATTGTTATTAATTGATATTAAAACTTCAAACAGAACTTCTTAAATAAAAATGAATTCTGAATGTTTCAGTGGATTACTATATATTACCCCTTTATATTATTAAAGTATGGCTTATGCAGTAAAGACCTCTCACTGTAATATGTAACTGGAAATCACTTATTTCAATGACCAGTAGAACCTAAGAGTAATTTAGTGTCTGTCTCAGCACGAAACTGCGCACCGACATGTCACAGCACTGACATGCCACAGTTTCCGGCTCACCGCCCCACAATTCCGCCCTGCAGTGAATACTCGTCAGCGTGTAACAGCAGCTTCCGTATTGGTCTTTGTTATATAACTGGACCAATAAACGCGTCTCGAGAAATTGAACGCAATAATTTCTTTTCAGACAGTTATATGTATTGCAAGGAAATATCCGACAGAATATAAACTATATTAAGAGAAATTATTAAAGTATAATTTTAGTACATTTTTAATCTATGGTTATTGTTTGGAATACCCAGAGCGTATGGAATCATTACCTACATATACATAACCAACACATGCCGCTATGTAATCTCGTACAAAGTAAAGTCACAAGACCGCGAGTGACGCATATGCAGGTCAAAATCTGAATTACTCAAAAATTATTATATTAATCTTCTTTTCGCCTGTCAGCCCGTTTACCTTTAGAACTACGTAATTTCTTAACTTGCAAACTATAAAGGTATATTAAGCACTAGCTGTAAATCTTAATCACTTTGCAAACAGTGTTTATTGTATTTAAAAATATTTTAGTCGCCAAATTAAAGGTAAAGGTCTTATTTTAATATTCTACCCATGCTTGCAAAATATTTATACAATTAATTTTAGTATATTAAATGTGGTATGTAGTTACATACAAACAGGGCGTAACCCTAAGTTAAATAATGATTGATAATGAACGTATGATGATGTTTGAAGTTTTAAAAACGTAACGCTTATGCTAGAAATTAAATACTCAAATAAACCTCCCCCGAAACTAATATCAATTCAAACTGAAATACAGGTACAATTTGCGATGTACCGTTTCAAACCTTAATTATTCATACCCCAATATATCATTCTGGTATATTTAAATATTCATCCCTCGACCCGGAATATTGGTACAGATCTCAACAGTCGGGTAACAAGGCCTGCCAAGTAATTTATGTTCGATAACACAGTCCGTCCTCAACAACTCAGTTCTACTCAAGACATATCTTCTATTTCCGCAGTCTAGTGTTTAAAAAAATTAATATTATACTTTTAAATTAAATTTCCTCTAGAGTAGGTATTCTAAAAACTGCGTGGTATTTACACTAACATTGAAGTATCCATATAAAATTATAAAAATTAAGAAACTGAACAGGACAACAAGATCTACTAACATAATTTATTCAGATAAATATAAAATCTAAAAATTATATGCCACCACCCTACAATGTAGGGGTACATCGTAGAAGGAGTATTAAAAATATATTCTTTAAAAGTAAAAACTTTAAGTATATTTCCTCTAAAAATATGTTTTAAGATGCAATTTTACCTATCTAATTGAAAATGTAATCAATTATTCAATAGAAATAACAATGTCATTTGTCGTCAAAGGAAACATATCGACATTTTTAATAATATTTTTTTTATTGATTTACATAAGTAATCACTAATTTTGCTACTAACTGTACACGCATAGAGTATACAACGAAAATATTGTATATTGTATAAATCACCGATTTAAAGTAGCTCGCTCAACTTGAAATTGGAATTGCAAAGTATTGTAAATCTTGCAGAAATCGATTCCGCGGCGAATATTGAGTTTACAGAGCATGTGTAATGTCTCAAAAGTTTTGACAACACACTCGGCACATATCAAGTCTGGATTCAGTGTCAACTCTAATTATTCAGAGCTCAGGTTCAAAACGTAGATATAAATAAATTAACATTTCTCAATTTACAAGTCGTAATAGTTTTCAATCGTTATTTTTGTTATAATTTCAATACATTGGTTGTGTCAGTATCAATAAAATAATTGTCACTATTTTTATTTATGATGAGGGCAGCCACTTAATAAATGACTCGCCTGATTGTAAAGAGGCCAAAGGTTTTACTAACACATTGCCTATCTCTTAAAATCTAGAGAATAGGTGTCAAAGATAGTTATAAAATTTATATTTTAGATTTTTTTACGGATACACTTACGTTGCAAAAAAATAATCATGAACTAAATAATGAAATAAATGAAAGGTTTCTATTAGTGACCTTCAAATTAATGTGAATATACCTCTGTATTGATAACATTGCATTAAGTTTAACATGTTCGATTCAGTAAAAACAAACATCCACTTATACTAGAGTATAAGAAATGACAACATTAAACGATTTTTTTAATATTCTAAAAAATACCTCTAGTGCAACCTCGTCATGCGACATAGAATACTGTTATGACTTATCCAAATTTAAAAAAACTCACGTCAGTTTTTGTACATACTGACTGCTGAAAAAAAACGGCTATCTTGAAGCTGTCCTTGTTAGAATTTCTATACCCCCATTCCTTACGCCATATTGCAGAAAATAAAAAATGGCAGTCACAATACTCGTACGTTTGTACAACAGATCCGTCTTATCAGTCGCAGAGAGTACCCCGTATTTTTACAGTTGCAGCTACTGCTTCTAGGGGAAAGGATTTGAAATTCCCAACTGAGAGCTTTTGCGAATACGAGTCTAATTCATCCATAAATTTTGTGTCACAAAAACCCTTCAATGTTGACACGAAAATGTTTATTAGATTGAGAGACTGTCTTACTTTGACGCTCTCTGAAATTGGATTCTCACCATTGCGATCAAATTATTTCAATCAAATTAAATAAAAGAACATTGCAAATAAATTCAAATAATTTATGCGTTCAAAATACGATCTCTGTTATTACACTGGAGACATTCTATACCCAACTTTTAATCAAAAAATACTATTAAGACCAAATTAGAAAATCGTATATGACGATTGAGTTCATTGTTTATTCAGTATAACTTTTATCAATGTTACTTAAATAGTTAATTCAAGACTATCTATTACAACTAAAAAACCTACCCACTTACCTATTTTAACAGGTTACAATTTTACAACCTGTAATTAAATTTTATAGCATTTAAAAATATAAATAATAATAACTATTTACTATCTATTTATTTCTTTTGATTTTAGCTTTGTATATATTAAATTATCAAGAGGATCTGTTTCTGACACTACTAGCGATCCGGTAAAGCCTAATATATTGCCGCAGTCTGCAGTTTCATCTGCATCCACGGCACGTATGATAACACTATCAAGTAATATATCACTCGGTGAATTGAAAAGTAATTTAACACAATGCTGGAAAAATACCAGTAATAGAAAAGAAATGAACACATTTCTCTAAGATTATGTAATATTTGTATTTTCAACTCAAAGTTAGAGTACTAATTTGGGAAAATTCTACTTTCAAAATCAAAATAACACTAAAAAGTTTTTTATTAAGAACAGTGGACCATGTCTCATAGAGAAGTGGACTGTCAACATAAAAAGTTATCTTAATTTAACATGGTTGGCAACTTTACCATAGGCAGGCCACATACTTATTGTATAAAAATCCCTATATAATATAAGGCAAGCCACGAATATAAAACCAGAGGCACCACTACTATGAGGATAAGAAAAATGCAAATAGTTCTTATATTCCGCATAACTAGCGATCCAATCGAGGATGGCACATTGTCACGGCCTGGCATCAGCAGCCGAGTCACGTTTAACTCCATTGACATTTGCCGGGCGTCACGCTGTGAGCATTAATTTTGTTAAATTAAACTATAGCAAAAAACATCTTGTAGCAACATGCCTTCCACTATAAAGGCCGAAACCACAGAGTAACTTCAAAAGCCAGGACACGGAAATATGCTTAATATTGCTATTATAGCAACAGACTTTTTTATTTAGTTTATTCGGCATAACAACAGCATATATTACAATACTATGAAAGTACTAATAAGGTTTTACAATGTAAATTGAAAACGGTGACAGATATTAAATTAAAAAAATATACTGACATTATAATTAATATTAACATAAATTTAAGTAAATAATTTAATTTAAGCTTAAATACGATTATGAATTGGACCCCTGACCTTTAGAACTGAAGTTGGTTATATTATTTAGTAGACCACAGGCGGTAAAAAAGAGTCGAAGATAAATGAGATTAAATAGTATGTTGTTAGAATGTTTTTTAATTATTTAACGTAGACTAATTCAAAATTAATCTTGAATAAATTTTTATATAAATATTTGGCTCTACCCTTTAAGGCAGACTATAAATAACAACTGTGAGCTTTACTATAAAATGCCATAGAAAACTTGTATGACACTCTACGTAATTCCACAGAATTGGCACGCTTTAAAAATACGACCACGTATACGCGAGGTTTGTGGTAGTGTGTAATCCACCTAAAGCTGAAAAGTAAGCAAGTAAAAATAAAATGTGTTAGTACACTATCACCAAAACGCAAGGGACCAACAGTTTCAGATGAACTGTCTGTTTAACCAAAACGCAAGAAAGACAGTTCAACTGAAACTGTTAGCCAAATAACATGGGCGTAACTTTAATTGATAAGTACAAGCCTCAATGTAAATGTAAAATTAAATCTTTTTTTAAATTACAAATGTACCGCCTTTTTTTTTTTTTTTTTTTTTCCGAGGAGGAATCCCTTTACGGACCTACCCGCCACTGGCTAAGCGGCGGGCGTGTGTGGGGCTCACCCAGTGCCTCAAGGCCGGCACTGAGAATACCCACTAAAACTCCCCGGTAACTCCATTGCCCATCGGGGGGTGACCCGGGTTCTGCCGACGCAATTCACCAGGTCATCCCCAGGCAGCCCCGCCTTATGGCCGGGCTTCGCGCTAATGAAGATTACCCAGAGCTACTTGGGCAATCCCAGACGTGGCGGCCTGTGCAATGCATGCGTGGGAGCCACCCACGCACGCGGCCACACTTAGGGCGTAGAAAGACGGGCGACCACAGCCCGTCTTCTCGTGCCCACCCGTCTACGCCGGAGAGGAGCGGCTAAAGGATCGTCCTCCCGTTCTCTCTCCGCTGCCTCCTTCTGCGAGAGAATAGTCTCGCAGAAGGAGGTGACAGCCACCCATACCCTCCCACTGCCAACCATAGACCTTACCATGGTTGGCAGCGAGATATAACCACTGCCGACAAATGTACCGCCTGCCAATATAGAATTGTATTCCATTTCACACTGCTTTATTCAAACATGTCATTTCCAGGAATAAGTGATTCTGATAATGAAATACGACATGACAATGAAGAATGTGACCCATTTAATGCTATCCAAAGCAAAGCGTAATAAAAACATTGACGAAATACGTCACGTCGCTATATATTGACTTAGTAAGGTAAACGACATTACGACAGCCTCTGGGCACCAGAGCAAATATTATCAATTGCATTTTATCCGTTTTCGTGGTATTGGTACCGATTCTTTAAATATTACGGTTGTTAGGTTTTATATATCGGACAGTTTTCATTCTATACAAGTAATACTGCAATATTTTCAAAAAGATGCTTTACTTTTATTTTGCTTGTCTCTTAAAGAGTTTTTATTTTTTTAAGAGAGATTAGCATTATTTTCACAATAGTTATCATCGCCCAGGAATCTGTTATTTTGCTTACCAGCAGAGTAGAGTCTACCTTGTATGCGGTATCTAAGATCAACATATTATTTTTACCATTTCATTATTATTAATATTTACCCAGTTACCGAGTAACATTAGTAATATTATGTTTCTTGAAATAACTTTATACAATTAGTATTAGTATACATAAAATTAAATTCCCTCTATAATTTGTTTAAATAAAGGAAGTTTTTATATAATGGTACATTAAAATCTTCTGACTACGTTAACGCTGCTTAATGTCCTGTTACAACAAGGCTTTCGATGAATTATTCATTTTAAAACTCATATAAGTGGAATCTAGTAATCAAAAATTCAAATGTGTTTTAGAAGGCAAAAAATGGAACCACTGGAGTAAACAGACAAGCATTACAAAATCTGCATTTGAAAAACATTCGTGTAGTGAACTAACAGCTAGCTTTTCAAATGAGAATCAAGGCGAAAGGAGCAATTGCGTGATGTCAAAGCTGCGAACAAAGCCAAAGTGACCTATTGTCTGTCCGACTTAATACTTTGACCGCAGGATACGAGTTATAGTCCGTGTCACAAGTCATAGTAATTGAACCGGAGTGCAGAGTTGGTTGACGCATGCTCGGATTGTATTTTAAATTGGAAAATATAAATTATGTATGGCAAATATGGAAAAATTTGGTTCTTAACACCACTTTCAATTCTATAATAATGTTTATTGCTTATACACAAATATAAGTATTCGTAGCGTTTGAGTTCAACTGGATACTCCTTAACAGTTTGACTGACATATCTACTGGATAATTCATTCATTGTAAGTGAACCAGAGTGCACAGTTGGTTGACACGTGCTCGGATTGCATTTTAAATTGGAAAATATGCGGCTTCGTAACTGAATGCGATTGTCGCAGTGATAAATTACGTCTCATAATGAAATGTAGATCACTATATATGTAGTTAAGCATTAACTTATAAATACTACGAATTAAAGCGAATACTGCGACCAGATTTGTTTCCCACCAATTTGCGGTACGGCAACGTAACTCAGTTCACATTTAATTATTGGTTTCCATTCATTATATTATGAGAATTTCATCGGCGTAGAATTAAGACCGTTCAACTTTGGTTTTAATAACGAAAACAAAGCAACTTTTGCCATGGTCGTGCCCTGGATGGGTCAATAAAATTTGCTACCTAGAGCTCTTTCGTGCTTCAGAAGGTACGCTAAGCCATTAATTCCCGTTGTTACAGGAAATATTTTCACCCACTAAACCGCATTGGGCCGGCGCGGTGATGTTATTACCTAAACCTCCTCATGTAATTTTCCATTGATATGATATTTATTATATTTAATGTGTTAAACATAAGTTATTGAGTTTTAACTTTATCGTACTAGGATCAAAATCAACATTCAAAAGCATACGATTTTTTAAAATATTTAAATTTAATTTAATATATATTATCTTAAAAATAAACAAAATTTAAAAGTTTTATCTATTAAGGAATGTTATATATATGTTATAAAACACTCCTTGGTCAATTTTTTTTAAATAAATTTAACTTACCTAAAAAAGGATAGTAGATACCAGATTATTCACATAGACAGAAATTTTACTAATTATTGGTCACGTTCCCAACTCGAGAGATAAACCAGTTCGCCTGGACTGTTCCACAGTATTTCAAGTTCCGAATGATGCAGTTTCATTTTGGATTCTGAAACTAGTCAGAGGTTTAAATCTGGTGAAACGTATTTAGTATGAATTTTATTTAGTTTTGATCTCTGTTTCAGTTCTAATTCAAATCTTATTGCAATGATTAACAAATATCTATGTCATAATAAATGAAGTGTATATAAAATTGGATGTCAAAATTAATACCCGACCCCATGCATGCTCTGTGATAAAACTATATAGTTTTCAATATTATTGCATTTACGATGATACGCTGTATAATTTTGAAATTTCCAGTTTTTGTGATTATGAACAATTCAATAAGAATAATATACACTTTGTAATCGGGATTTATAGCGAAAAAGATTATTTTTTTCAGAAAACCAGTAACGTATGGAGAGATATTATTACATATTGTAAAACCTGATCAAAACATGATTAGTAACAGTTTGTACAATTGTTGTTGTAATATAAGTTGTGAGATAATTAAAACAATATTGTTACATACACCCGTCTTACATTATAAAAGTGTAATATATGACTAATCTTCAATATATTTTTAATATACTTTTCTAGCTCCAATTTAAGTGCAAATATTCCTATTTGTTTAAAATGTTTTTGAATTGTGATATCCAATTTTAATACCAACTATTGTAGTGTCTTCTAAATAAACAACATTAGTTATATACGGGGAAGCGCTAAAACACTGTAAAAGAACCATTTGTATTCAAGCACGTCTTATTTTGGAGAGAACGCGCCCGTGACTGATGATAACTCAACTAAATTGCACAATATTGCTCCTATCAAATGAAGGCTCATGAATATACGACCTAATGCTACATATATAAATATTGTTACATATATAGTATTTTGTATGATCAATATAACATGATGGATGATTTGTTATCGCTTTTCGGAACAGTAATACTAGAACATATTAATAAAAAAACTAGCTAAGTTTCCTTTCTATCAAGTATCGTTGTATTTATTTCTTATTATTCTCTACTGCGTCTTCTTAGAGCAGAAAGAGAGAGATAGATATATATAAGTGTCACCTGAGCCTAAGGGATAGTTGATGAGAAAAGTCGTAATCATATCTCAAACTCTGCCTGAAAATCAAGTCCAAGGTCAAGGTTCAAATGGTCAATTATGGATGGAAAGTATAGAAAAATTTGGTTCTGAACACCAATTTCAATTTATTGTCGTTGTGTATTAAAAATATTTATTGCTTATACAAAAATATTCGTAACATTTGAGTTGACTGACATACCTACTGGATAATTCTGTTTGTTGTTTGTCCTCATAAGCTTGAAATGGAAATACCCACTTAATTGATGGAGATTCATTCTGGTAACGACAGATAACAGATTTACCTTTAAACCAGTATATTTTTTTCAATCGTATAACAATACTTTTATACAGCGTGTTCATTTCGAATTCCTATAATTATCATGTTTTATTCTGACCAACTAAAGAAATTTTATTGTAGATATTATTTTATTGGTACATTTAATCAGTGTTTCTCACTTTAACGTGTGTCAATTGGAATTATAATTCCTCGGGTTGTTTTCAAATGTGGATATTTCGAAAATCAAATGTACGATGTTGCCACGCTTCTCTTAGTAGTTGATGTGTCGGTGTTTTTTTTTATGAAAAGCTCAGCAAATGACTCAAAACCACCTGATATTAACAGTAAAGGAGTCCATATGTGAAGAAACCTAGTGCAGCAAGCGATATGCCGTAACTACCCTTACCTTGCCAGGCCAAATAATGCTTTTTCACGCCTCTTTTAATGGAACCAATGTTGTATTAAGAAGGAAATAGGTGTGCCAGTAAGGAATTCCACGCTCTAGCTATGCAACAAAGAAAGGAGTCACGAAATCTCTTTGTGCGCAAAATAGAGGTGGCGACAATGAAAGAATGACTCCGTAGATCAGCACGCGTACTCCTGAGAAGGAAAGGAGAGGGGGGGAGGCGGATTAAGGTCAAGGGAGCTCTTCAGGTGTCTAAAAGTCAGATACGGTCTAATGGCAAAAAAGTAAATATGACCTATTTTCATTCCTACACTATAGAGCTTTTTTTCAATAAAGTCTTACATTCTGCAATTAGATTAAACACAATAATGAATGGCGTGCTAGAGGGTAGTCTACGCGCTCTTAGCTTCTAAATTCCGTTTCCGTCTCCATTTTTTAAATTACTTTGAATATTAATTAGCATGTTTCTGAAAAATGAACAAAGTTGAGTTTGAAAGCCACCGATCTGATCTGAACTCAGTGAACATTGCTAAAGTTTTGCAATCGTAACTCTGATGCAGAAGTGACTTAAGCACCAGGATCGACAAACTATGATACAGATCCCTTAATATCTATTGATGTTATATCAATAGTTTGGTTTTAAAGATTACTAAAACTTACATCATACTGACGAAACACGTCATAATATTCACAGGTTTGATAGAATTGTTAAGGTAGATACCTGTTTAACAACGGGCATATAATAATATGGCTGGCTCTCTTAGTTTGTTGTATAAAAAGCTAACGACGCTATCAAACAATTTACCTTCAGGGGAAAAATATGTCTTTACAAGCGAGTTCATTATAACATTGTTGTTTCTAGGCATCGCTTCTTCATTATTCTTTAACATGTTGCCATCAGCATTATCTTTTTATTTGTTGTTTTTTTATTTGTATTAACATTTATGTTTACTGGGAGATTTAAGTCGCCACGTCATAGGTTATCATAAATTATTAACAAAGTTATTTTGCAAAAACATTAATATCAATTGTCAATACACAAAATTTATCAGTTTATAATTTGATGACAACTCTCAGAATAAAATGAATAACCGAGCACAATTTACGGGATCAAAGGATTAATTGCTTCTTATAAACCAACTTTCTGTCCGTAGTAATAAGAAATATTTTTGCAGAACGAGTGTAATGCTTGATAAACTGTCGAATGTATATAAATTCACGACGGCAAAATGAATTAACTAGGGTCTTTGCCAGGCTTTTGGCCTTGAAAAGGATTTATTAAAGTATAAAGGACAGGTTCTGCCTTTTACTTAGAGGCCTTTAAATAAAATTTGAAGACATGAAGACAAAATTAAGGCAATTGTAGAAAATTGAGTCAATATTGGCAAATAACGAATCAACGAGAATCATCTTATAAATACCCGTTATTAAAGCAATGCTACTAAAGCATGTTTTATTTCGGTCACTCATATGTCTAATTCAAAAAAAAGTATTTCCCAAAATGATATTGTGTAAGATTTATATTTAATAATAGAGAGAACTTTTAAATTTTACATTGTAATAGTGTTTTAACTGAAATAAATTCATTATCAAACAAAAATGTTGAATATTTTAAAAAAGTTTACCGATTTTAATGCTAATTAATTAAAAGTGCATTCTTATATACCATATACCTTAAAGAACGAACTAAACGCGATAAAGCTCGTAACTTAAAGGCGTCGATCATTTTTAGCACTTCTATAAACTCATTCTCAGCATTACCCCATTCAAGCCATTTCAAAGGTTCTCACTTTGCTATCCCACCGTTTAACTGGAATACACCATACACCGGCAAAGTTGAGCGGTAACGAGCTAGAAGGGGTAATTAACGTTAAAAGTTCATAAAGTATGTCAAGTTAACTTCCTTATAGATCACAAAATCGTCATATCATAGGCATTAAAGAAATTGAAAGTACTTAAAAGTTTGTTTGAATTTTATCCATCGGAAAATCTAAAAATACTAGTTGTAACCGTTTTGGTTTTTTGATCAGCTCATTTGTCCAAGACTGTTAAAGCTAGGAAACAAAGAAAAACTTTAAGATTATGATTTAAAATACTATTAGTTTTAAATATGTTCACTACTACTATGACACTAGAATGCCGGCAGCTCTAACCGGTTGTTTTAAATCGATTACATTTCTATTTGCAGTAAATAAAAACTCTTGTCAGATAATGTTTGTTTAAGAGTATTAAATCTGCGGAAGACCAGCACTGTGACCTCGTAGGTTGCTGAGCTGAGTGGCGACGTTTAAGTTGAAAAAGTAACTTAATTTTTGTGTTTGTAGCAAATATTTGATTGTATTCAACTTATAACTAAAAATTTAGTTTCGTTTCAAATCTTTATACTGCAAAATAATGGTAAACACTTTTAACAGACACATAGTCCATTCTCAAAATTTACCTCAAAGATCACCTTTACCGATCAGATTTACCTGATTAAAAAATGACACGTCACACATATTAGTGTTCTGCGCTGTATTGAAAGAATACTTTATCTAATTGACTTAAGAACACACTCGATGATTAATTAAAAAGAACGTTTCTTATAACTTTCCCGTTTTAATAAACTTGTTCATCTTTAACCCCTACTCTACGTCGTCACTACGGGACGTAAAAGCTTTTGTAAAATTAAAGTAAACCCACAAAAGGTCGTGTGTAATTAAATTTCGCTGTAATATTCTCAGCGGACTGTGCAAATACAAAGGCTCGCTGTCAACATTTTGCGCGATGCCCATAGAAAATATATTTAATATTTTCCTGGAACGGATATGATCTTGTAATAAGAATTTTATTACCATAAGCTACTTCTAACTAAATAAAGAAATGGAATCACAATAAAGCACAGTGTCATTAGTATATATTTATAGTGTGACTATGGAGAAAAAAGCTTTGAAAAAGTATCAAAAGTTTTGAAAAAAGATCTATCGATAAATAAATGTCAAAAACATACATAATAATATATGTATATAATACATGGGAGTTTGTATGTTTTAATCTTAGGGTGTATTCATAAGATTTCGATTATATCAGTGCACAAAAATGACAACCATAAAGGTTACTATTCAAATCTGCGTACGCGCAACAATCTAAGATATTTTGATTATGACTTCATAAATAATAAAACTGTATCTTTTTTTACAATATACAAACGGAATATACACAGATGGACACACCGCCTGTACGTAAAAAAAGCTTACATATATTCAAGCCCTAACAAATCCTAAAACAACAATAGTTTTCTGTCTTATAAGAGAAGTTGTCACAACGATGGGCTATTGCGGTTAAGAGACATACCTACATAGTGCGTTAAAATATACAGATGAAGTACTAAGAATAAGTAATAGTACATTTTGACATAAGTGCGGAAAGTATATCATTTCTTGACGAGTCCTGGTCCTTGACCCAAGCTGAAAGCGCGGATCGATAGAGACGATAGACACAAGTGGAAATGACTATTCCGCATATATTTAATACATTTGTGAAATAAATAAATCATTGAAAAACAGTTTAATCATTGCACAAGAAATAATTGATATTATACAGTTTGAACAATTTTTGGGAGTTATTTTAATCGTTTTGGAGAGGTATTTAATAATATAAATATACATATTATATTATTTAATTCATGTATTAATATTACTTACGCTGCCAAAAAGGTACTTCATACAAAAAAAATACTTAACTTACGCTAAACACATAAAAAAGTCAACTATTAGAGCAAATATAACAATAAAGTAATCATTATAAATTTAGAAAAAAGTTTAACAGCCAGTGCTAATTTAGATTTAAGACTTCATTGTATATAAGGACAGATTTAAATCATTAATCCAATTCTATGGATAAGTTCTAAACAGTGACTCACAAAAGACCTTAGAAATCTTACCATTCAATCTTCTCCTATAATTGAGGCGAGACAGCGACAGATTTACAACGTGTTTCTGAAATAGAAAATAGGTTCCAACACCTTAGACATTGATGAATAAGTTTCTTGTACAATTATTTAAGAGCGGATTCAATTTTTCGGTATGCCTTCATCGGTAAGACATCTAACATTTGCGCAAACTGACCCATGAATCATGATACTTTAAGTTGCCAATAAAAAACAAACTTTCATAAAGCTAACAATGCTTATGAACAACTACTCTCATTTAATACTTAACACCAGTATCTGAGACAATCAATTCAGGCCTCGCTGCATTAGACTCAAACAATAAAGATATATAAGAATTAAGACTACTACTTACTTTACAAAAAAGTATTAAATACACGTAGTGTACGGGCATGTTGTTTTTATTCTAGCTTAGCCAAAGGTATAAAACAGTATTTTGCAAACGTTGATAATCCACAAGTGAGACAGCGGGTGATCGCTGACCCGGTTGCCAATAAAGTCGCCAAGTGCCGCGTATGCAATTACATGGACCTTCATTACACAATAGGACTACCATTAACAAGACGAGTTTAAAATTATAAAGAAACGTTACTCAAGATTAGGCAATCAGCCCCCAAAGTTTGATATTCATTGTCTTTATAATACGCTGCACTTTTTAATGGTCTTTACAAAATCAGCGATGGATCTACATTTGTTTTTTACCATTAATCTAAATACAATTTTTGTAAATTGTATTTAATAGATTATACTAATATGGAAATACTCTTTGTATGATCGTTATAAAGAGCAACCGGCCTCAAGATTTTTTGATTTCGTTGCCCTTATCTTATCTTTATGTAGAGTTACGGGCCACGATTATTCCCGGAGCACATCGACCCAATGGGATCTTTTATGCTTTCCTAATCATAATTTCTGCTGTGCTGGAATACCTCCAAGATGTACTAACTAAATACACCCGGAGTCAGCAACCTTATTTACGTTCTGACTGCTTACGTTCAAGTTCGTTGCCCTTATAAAAATCAACAACTAGAAACAGATTCATACTAACAAATACGTTTTGTTATTTCGGTAGGATAAACAAACTATAATAACGAAAAATATTCGTGTAAATTTTTTCTTTTTCTTGTCTATAATTATATGTCTGATAATCTAATTTTCCTCTATAAGCGAGTTAAGAAAGAAATTAAGGTTAACGTAGTAAATAAGAGAATTTAAAGTTTAAGGTGCTAATCCTACCTTGCTTAATTTTACTAGCTCTACAACCGTGTTTATATTATAAAAAGTTTTGTTGTGCATTGTTCTATTTAAACAGGTAATTTCTACAAAGAGATGTGGACAGCGTCGATAAATCATATCTGTAATTTGTGTTTTATATAATTTTACGACCACAACGATGGAATGTGCGACTTCAGAAGTTATGATGATTATTGTAACAATATCGAAAGAATCTCAAATTCTTAATTCCGATTAACATAATCATAAAGATTCTGAATAGTCGTTAGGTCCATGTGGATAAATTTTAAACTGACGTAAATATCATTCACATTTAAGTGACCAAACCAAAACTGGAATGTTAATAACTAATTTTTTTAAAACATCAAAGCTTAAAAACCTATTTTTAGGCTAGTAGTAAAATAATTCCTTATTGGTTTAGTATCAAAAGTTATAAAACTAATAAAAGTGATAGCATTTGATATTGATTTTCAATACTCTACGTTCCTTTAATAATAATCTCAGTTATGAAACGTAGCCAACAATTTTATATTTTTTAATAAAATTTGGTTTGTGATTCTACTCAGACAGACAAGGTGAGTACTTAGGCTTATGATAATTGTGTGCTCAGATTCCACCTTAATTTACGACCAATAGAGTGTGATAACGTAATCGATCTAAAATCGATAGTTCAAGTGTAAACTCTATTAACAGAATGTAAGCTGTTTGTTACTCGTAACCATGTCTCGGCACGATTAAGTGAACCCATTAGAAACGGTTGAACAGAAACAAATTTTTATCAGTTAAGGTCAACCAATATCGATTATTTGTTATTGGCTTAATGGAGACCGTTATTTCGTTATAATTTCTGTCTTTTAAAAGAAGCCTTAAAGACGTTTACATTTCATGACCGTCTACAGAAGTGCTAACAGTATTGATAATGCTTAATGTATTCCGTATATCAATCCCTATCCATGAGTTTTCAAAAAAAATCCATTTATTTTAATCCAATACTTTATAGAAAAACCGTGCTTACTCGGATAATATTAAGTAAGTTTTCTATTCAACCATATTTTGAATACTAAGCATAATCATTTTCTTTTTAAGTTTTACTATTCAGTTTTGCAGCCATGAAAGGTATAGCACGCTTTCTTTACATGTTCATTTATAATCATAAGATTAGCTTTGTATATGAATTTATATTCTATAGTATCTACTAAACACAACCTAACATATTTACTAATTTTTATAAAAGAAGGTTATTTATTCAAAGTAATATTTGAAAATTTAGAAAGGTCATTTCTTGCTACACAGTTTAATTCGGTTAAACAACGTAATAAATATTAAATAAATTCTATAAACATGCTTTAGCATGTTTTCAAAAACATGAGCCAAATTTATTAATGTTGTAGATACACCCACTCTACGTAGAATGTTAAAGGTTAGCACATTAAATATAAAGGTAATGTCCTGACATTTAAATGATAAAACTAAAATAATTTGTTATTTATGTTTTTCTTAATACATTTTTATTAAAATATTTAAATTTAATGAATTCTTGTCCAATTAATTATTAAATACAACAACAAAAAGGGAATATCTTTCATCTTATAAGAAATCTCTTAAGAAGCATTTATTATTTAGGTTGTAGCGATCATCGCTAGAACTCGCGCCTCGGGCAGATGAACGGTAACGAAAATAAGGAATTAATTTTCTAATTACTTTGAAAATATTCTAAGAAATACAAGGTTGGTTGTTTCTTTGAGATTCTAGCACAAATAAACTTATTACGGGATTTGTTGTTCAAATTAACTGGGAATGGGGGAATTATAAATTGGTAACAGAAAACATTAATAGCTATGTAATTAAATATCTAATTTAAACATAAATGATAGAAATACAAAACCAATATTTTTGTGTCATAACGGTACCTTTTCGAAATGTTCCTTGGGTTCCTTTAGAAGAGGTGTGAAAAAGCATTTTTTGGGCTGGCAAGGTGAGGGTGGCTAACAGTATGTCGCATGCTTCACTAGCTATCTTCACATATGGACTCACTGCTTATCATCAAGTGGTGTCGAGTCGTTTGGTGAGCTTTTTATTAAAAAAATATTTGAGAGCGTACCCTGCTGTTAAGGTAACATTATATGTTTTTCATTTTGTTCAACAAAGCACAGCTATCATTATATAATTATCAACAACAGCTCTATACGGGCGCACCGAGTGGGTTGAGCCTACCCTAAATTAAGGCGAATAAGCCTTAGTCAACCCTACAGGCCAAGTGCGGGTTGGTCGACTATATACACAACCTAAGGATTTCTTCATAGGTGTGTGTAGATTTTCTCGTGATGTTTTCCTTCAACGTAAAAGATTAGAATAAACTTATATACGAAATCAACATTTGAAAACACATTGGTCGTTGGCGGAGATCGAACCGCTGCCTCTTGCATGGAAGACAATGACCTTGCGGACTAAGCCACCGACGCTATCTGGCTTCCTACTATTAAATTCTGATATTTTTAATTTATTAACTTATAGTTTTTTAATCAATCACAAGAAGCTCGTGTGTAATACTTTCTCGTCTACATATATTTAATGAAGCTACCTCTAAATTTGGTTTGAAATTATCTTAATAAATGATGTAAGTAATATAAAACACTGTTAAAATATTGACTCTTAGGTACAAAGATTATAAAGTATATAACAGAAGCCATTCATCAAAAGTATAGGTATCAATTTTGTCTGATGTGCGTCACGTGCACACATATAAACAGTGACACAATTTCAAGAATATCCTATGAGGGCAGCTGTGCGTGTAACTGAACCAGTTTGTAGGCAGAAACTTCGGAAATCTTAACACAAAATAATGTTTCTCGAACGGTAAAACTGGGATGAACCAAATGAAATACCAAGTATTTTAAATATTATATAAGACCAAATGAAACTTCATGGGTGCTTCGTATAATATTTCTAATTTAATTATTTTTGTTTCCGAAGTTTTAAAATTTATTTTCCTTAGTAGGAGTTGACATCTGTTGAATAATTTCAAATTTAACGACTGATCATTAGATTACTCATGTGATAAAAACATTTTTTCCAAATTAGGTGAAATCTTACTGTAGTGCGTCATGTAAAAATTAGATTTTCCAATGCGGTGTCCCTTTTCAATACACAGTTTATTTAAGTTCTCTTTCATCCCTTTATTTTTTTTACTGAAGTATTTTCTATTGGAGACGTATACGTAACGGCACACATAAAAAAATACAATTAATCGAATATGGAATTATATTAAATGAGACTTACGCTTGCTTTAATCTGAGTGTTTGATACTAAAATATTAAATCGCGCTGCGACAGTGTATAGCACTTTATTTTATATAATGAACTATATTAAAAAGAAAAATGGTAAATTTTTTAAATAATATTGGCCCACGTGTTTGTCTTAATATATTATAAATATACTGTTTATTTAAATTGGTCTCATGAGAAATACATTACATCGATATAGGTACAAAATTCAATAATATGTCCAATTCGAATCAGTTGTCGCTGCCCGGATTGCTTTCTTCGCTACATCGGATCACGCGTTCTTGTCAACAAATAATCCGAATTTCATCTGAATACTACAAAGAAATATATCCGTTTAAGCATTACTATTTTCAGAGCGTGTAACTTATTGACATTTATTTAAATTCCAATATAAATATCTATTATAATACTAAGTATTGAAGTAACTCTTTGCGTATGCATGTTATATATAGTGTATTTGTGTGCGTGCATGATTTTGGAACACATTCACTCACTAACATATGCATGTGTGTGCGTTTAATTGAGAGTATGTGTTTCGCAATAAGAATGGCATGGTAATAAGGTAAGTATAACTATTTTCACATTATGAATCCTTGGGATCATAAAGTGTTTCTATCAAAGAGGTTATTAACCCAGCTCGTAAACATGCAAGTTACGAGAGACTATCGTCTGCTACTACTCTTTACTCTTTTGAGCAGTTTCAAGCAACCAGAACTGGGTCCCATAAAGTTTATTTTGTAATAATATTGATGTTTTATTATTGAGTAATAACGTTGCATACAATTTCATCTTTAATAGCTTTCTGTTTTGATATCGCCAGTATCGAGTTTCGTTAAAGTACAGTTTTATTTCTTTCTTTGTTTTAATTATTTTATCCATATTTAAGAATACTGTCGATTTTATAATGAAGCTCTTAAATTTTAAATCCACAGTTTACGTTAACAGCCCCTTTGTTACTATTAAATTTGATTTTCATTCAAATGAAGGATCTACTTCAATTTTCATACTTACTTCATGCAATCGATTGTATATTATGACGTAAATAACTGCTCTTTGTAGAATATTAATAATAATATTATATATTTTTTTCTCATAAAATACAGCACACTGGTTTGTTAATATACGACTGAAATAAGAGGAATGTATTTCTACTGTAAAATAAAATACAAAGTTTTTAAATTACGTGCATTGTTTTTTCTTTGAAAGTATAATACAATCTTTCATTATTCATATTGCCCTTATGAAAGTATTGTCACATTTATACCTGCCAGTAGCCTCAATGTAGGATTCTAATATATGCTAAAAAGATTTCTAATTCCCAGAAGGTTAAATTTTTGTGAATGCAGCCTGTAAAGGTGCATGCATCAGATATTTATGTATTTGATTATGTGTTTTTGGTAATGTATACATAAATAAAATAAAATACAAGGCCAATAAGCCAAGCTTTAGCCAAGGCCATACTTTTTATTACTTAAGAATACATCTTCACCGCCTAATAATATTCATTCCCAGTTGAATGTACAAATTTTGATATTAAAATATCACAATCAACTTATACAACGTATTACAAACCTCGTCCTTAGTTGAAACACGAACACAATGCTATTCCGTTAGGCAATAGCCAATATAAATATTTACTTGGAGTTGGCAACTCTCCGCTGCTGTTCGCAGACGGAAACGTACGGCAAAGTACAGGAAGATGGGGCGGTAGATTGCCGTAATGGCTGTTTTAATACTTGCAGAGGTAGAAGAATGCCGTAACTTCGAGGAAATGTTGAGAGTTGGATATACCAAACTGTGTCCTTTAACAAATCCTACACTATTCGCTTACTATTAGAAATGAAATGACATTGGTATTTGTTTAAAGTATTTCTTTTGTAATATTTGTGAATCGAACTTAAACTTTACTAACATATACATCTCTATGTTATGTCTTAATCTCAACAGCCTTTCATGTTATAATAATTATAAGACATAATTATTTAATTCTGAATCATAGGAATATTTGTACGTGCGTTAACAACTTTACTGCGATGAACGTTATTTTCCGGGAAATCTTATTATGGACGGATATATAACAAGCGAGAAAGAGGGTAGATGGTTGAATTACGGAAAACTATCTAGTTCTTAATAATATTTCTGAAGCTCACGCCTACTATAGTACCCAAAATAATCAACCTCAAGAGCTTGTGTTTTGTGTAATAATATGCATATAAAATACTGATTATAAATATATAAATAATAAGCACGATTACTAGTAAATTCACACCAACATCCATGGACTATGAACACATACAAACCACGTAACACAATATATGTATAGTTAAATAAAACATAAACAAAATAAAACAAGTCTGGTCAAAAGTAAAAACTACGTGAAAGGTACTATTATTACTAAGCCATAAAACAATTAAGGAGACCGTGGGAAACTATAACATTAAAAATAAAGCAAATTATGCACACACGTGGACTCCTCTATTGCTTATCATCAAGTGGTTTCGAGTTATTTGCTGAGCTTTGTATTTAAAATAAAATCCGGTATTTGTAGCAAATAATAAAAACCAAACAAGCTATCTATTTTTTTTTTTTTTTTTTAATGGAAACTCAAAAAAAAAAAAAAAAATATTTTTTTTTGAGTTTCCATTAAAAATAGATAGCTTGTTTGGTTTTTTTTTTTTATTATTTGTAGCAAATAATAAAAACCAAACAAGCTATCTATTTTTAATGGAAACTCAAAAATAATTATATCGAGCAAACTGCCAAGAGAGTTGTAAAAACGGATTAATAAAAATTTACTACACTCTTCTTTTTTGCTGACTTAAAGACCCATAAATTTTGGAGGTTAATAGGCAAGTAAACAATATATTTATAGCTCTTCTAACTTGAGCGTAAAAGTCATGCCTAGATCAACGTATTGAACTTATTCTGATATTATTTTTTTGATGATAATGTTCCATTGTACATCACTAGAACATGTTGAAAAAGCATAAACAACTGATGAGATATTTTAATAACCAGTGAATTACAATTAAATAATACCAAAGGTATTACTTAAAATTCATATTTAAGAATATTGTTCAAACATTATGTACGTTTCGCAATGTTAGTACTTTTTAGATTCACTATCCTGTATAATCCTTGTGGATGTTTTAATGGGTCAAAAATATTTTTTAAATACGTTAATTACCTTTTTAATGTCAAACATTAGTATAAGTATAAGTAATGTCTCATGCGACGTCTAAAAATTTAATTAAAACTTCTAATTTTGAAATTAATTGATTTCTTAGTCGTAAAAGCTAATTTTATTTTACATATAATACTGTAGGAAAGCATGTTTTTTTTAAGCTTACGTTATCAACACTTGAAGCACTTTTAGGGCCGGCAAGGTGGAGGTGGCTAGGGCAGTATTTCGCATGCTTCACGAGCTATCTTCACAAACAGACTCCTTTACTTATCATAAGGTGGCCCTTATACCTTTCTTATAGAAATAAGCAGTACCTTTGTACAATTCTCTGTTATTCTGTCGTGTCCTTTTTAATTATATTTGTGTGTACATAAATTGTTAAGTAAGTAAATAAATAAGATTCTTCGTAATCTAAATATTCGTGTAATGTAGTTTTCATAAATTAAAACACACATTTGCATTGCCGCGGTAACAGCGCGATGTTTCTATTTGTTAAGGTAAGCGGTTCCTTCGGAAGGTATGCAAATACAGAAATTAACTAGTATTCTCAACATTTAATCTTGCACAATAGAGAGCTTATTGTTTGATGGACAAGCTTTGTTGGTTCCCCACAAAGTACTCAAGCATCAAGCCTGTATAATTAGACCTCTAATTCCTTCTGGAATGCCAAAGGCGAGTGATGGATTAGTAAAAGCATATTATATAGAATAGAAAGCTAAGTTCTCTTAATGCTTACTTTAATGTTTAGTAGAACTTATTAGCCGTGCTTGTTTTTATTGATTTTCTGATAAAAAGTAAGAATAATAACAAGTTAGATTTATGGATACTAATTAACACATTCAGAGCCCAATAAAAATGCCCATATTTGCACTGTAGTGAAATATTTGTGATATTTTTGTCTTTCTATTAAATATTTTTTCCAATAAAATAACTATTTCACAACATTGAAGTGCCGACTGTAACGCTCTGTGTATTCATAAACATCAAATTATAATCTATTTAAGAACATTTCCAGCAGCGCTACCTATATTTTGTAAGTTAGTAAACCCTTCATTATAGGGTGAACACGGGAGCCGAGTCGTGTGCGTCTAAGGAAAATATAGTACGACACGGCTACCGTGTCGTTAGCGTGGAGTGTGTTAACGGACTTCAACGCATACTTATAAGATAAAACAAAACGTTTAAATATAATAACGAGCTCCTGGTTTGCGTAGCGGTCCAAATGCTCTAGTTTCGATTACGAAAAAAGAAATGCACGCTATGTATATCTATAGATGAGTCAATCAAATTACGCGACCGCTTTCACAACCCAGCGCTTTGGGACAGGGTGGTAGTGTTTGGTCCAAAACGCGTCGTGTATTTCTCAAATGTAGGTAGGTTTTGTTCCCAACAGTGGAACGTGTGCTTTTGGTGATCATTATCCTCATCTACATCTTTCATACGTTGTTGATGATTATTATGAATGTAAGTACACAAATAATCAACATAAACGTGATAATCGTGGAAAAAATGACCATGTTCATTACAAAATATTAGCTAAAATTAGAGTTATTATTTACTTGGTTACGACAAAAAACATTATGATGTAAACATTATTCATTATGATTATGAATAATTAAATGTCAATTTTATGCTGTTCGTCTATCAACATAAAGCCTTATTTTGATAATAACGGACAAGAACCTCTATGCCTTTTGACCTATTGACGTGTCTATTATCAATAATAATCATAGAAAAAATATTAAAATCCAGTGTCAAAAAAGTATGCAAGTAACTATTACCAATTATGATATCGTAGTTCTCTGTTCTGACATTTTTGATGTCATATATCACTTCTGATAATATCGTTCGAAATCCCATTTCTTTGTAAAAGAGTAAAAAAAAAGCTAAGCTAAGATTTCTTTCTCTGAAGGTAAGGAATCTGCCTTGTTATTTGGCTCTACATCTCTCAGCATAATAATCCGTACAAGTATTTTTATGATGTAACAAGAAAAGAAACATTACGTAATGTCGTGCTTCAAATTTTTAAATCTGGTATTTGGGGTATGAAAATACAAAAATTTATACTCATTATGATGAAGAGAAATGCTGTTTTACGGTTGTAAACGGTAGGGTTCATATACGTTTGCTTTATATTTGACAAAGATTATAAGCATGTAGCATTATCTTATAAGGATCGTTACAGCATACAATTTTCCTAACAAGTATATTACCAAGAAATTAAGTCACAAATTAAAATAAATTCTATATTCCAAATACAGAATTTGGACATAGTTCTAAGATAAAATTAGACGTTACAATCCGAATATATTTTTTTAGGAAAATGTTCAAATAAATGAAATAAAACAAATTGGAGCACTTCAAAGAAATACAAAGCAATATTACCCGCTCGTGCAGGCAGTATAGTGCTTAAGATAAGATTACTACACGTAAACGTGTGCATACATTTACCAGTATTCTTAGTACGATACCGTCACTGGGTTGCGAGAAGTGGTGGAAAATTAGAAGTTGCTATATCTGTATCGCTGTACTTGCATTTTAAGAAGTTCTCTTGTGACTGTGAGCTGCTTAAATCGCTTGAACGAGCTACTCTCGCTAGTGATATGATACTTATCATTTTTGCGCCAATGTTGATTTCAGACAATACGTCTGTCTAAAATTATTATTAATTTTGATAATTTTTTTGTGTTCATTTTATAAGAAAATTCCTTGTTTCTGCTAACAATGTTACATGATCTGAATTTCACAGCTGTGAGAACTATGTCTATTTGTATTTTTTATAATTCAGTAGTCAAGATAAACATGTTTTTTTTCGTTAGTCTTGTATTAATCTCAAAACAGCCTGACCATTTTAAATTTTTATTTTTTTATTCGTTTTGATACATTATTTTTAACCATATACATAAAAATTGAAAAATTATTATCTGACATAAGATTCGCTTTAACTTTATTTACTTTTTCTCGCGATCAATAGTTTTTAATCAATTAGCCTTTTGTCATTAGTCTACCAGCGATTTAGATCTCTTAAGTAAATTATAACTATAACCTATTCTAGTAAAATTTTCGGAAGAGAAACGAATCCTTTTCATCTAACTTACGTAAGAAATACGAATCCAGAATTATACGAAATATCGTTAATTAACTTCATGGTTTTCGGAATCTCTTCTAAGACATAATTATTAAAATAATTAAAGCGTAACATGTAATTAACGACGATATTATAATTTCAAGAACAAACGGCTAAGAGGAGCGCTTGTTACCGAAAAGTAATTTGATTCTGGGATAATTGAACAAATAATACTGCAGATTATCAGAGCTAGCTCTGTTATTTGTCGTTCAGAAACATCGATAATTAAGTTAGGTACTATTTCAAAAAAGAGCACTAGGAAAAGATCGAAAACCTTTAAATTTCAAATTAAAACGGTGACATTCTTTGCTTAGAAATATCTAAGCAAAAATAATAAAATAAAAAATAAATATCCATATATATGGTATCTATATACTAGGGGCTTACCCCTTTTGTTTCACTAATTTTTAAGTATTTTATAAGTCAAAATAATAGACGTGATAACGTTAAATTAAAGTTACTTTTAAATTAAAGTGACATTACAGTACTAGTAGACTATCTGATTCTTTTCATTCTTCTACCCTCTAAACCTGCTAAGCAGCCACTTCTCAAGATACCGGAAGTTATATTCTGGGTCACCAATTAGACAATGCTGATTCTGTTTTATATACCACTGACATTGCAACAAATTAATTAATTGATCACAATTCCCCATACATTATGGTGTCGTTTTATGTGATTATAATCGACAAGTCTAAAATAAAACACCAGTCTTTTTCACAGGGCCAATCTAAATATTTTATATAAAAGTAGTATGTATTAGGCTTATATTACATAGGCATGCGTGAACTGAGAGTTCGGAGAAAATTAACCATACTGTTTTATTTCACTGGTCACAGTGCTAACCTACCCTACCCAATTTTATTTCGTGATTGAAACCTTTAATTTACAAAGACACTTATCCTATTTGTTTGGATTTATTGAGGACACTCTTCTGGACTTGTTTAAATTCTTTTATTACTTAAGGTCTTTTACACTAAGTGTTATGTCAGTCACATCACTAACTAATTATTAATCAGGGCTAACAATTTCACGAGACAATAAAACCATCCTAGAGCCCGATTTGCTCCATGCTATGAAGGGTTGGCCAAAATATTTTGAAAGGACCCTACATCAGAAACGTGGAGATTAATCTGATTAATCAATAATTGGAGTTCTTTTTGATTTTTGATTCATTCCGTCAACAAGTGCTGCAGATTTGGACTTGTGGTTGAATCAAGCAAATTCGACTCCAAATGGATTAATATTTTATGGATATAACTGAATAGCTCAAGTCAGACATCTGTCATACACAGTATAAAATCTAGTCAATATAATTTATTTTTGTCTAACAGTTTATACTTTCATGGTTGCTGACAAGTATGTTTATCTAAATTTTATTTTTATTTCTTATTATAACCGCTTTCTATTTTACCTTCATAGTTCTTCATAAAAATATCTCATTTGACATCACTAGACCGCTTATGGTAGTATAATATATTTTGTTCGTAACTAGTTCTCAGTATTTTCTTACATAGCAAATAAAATATAAAAGAGCTCATTCAAAAGCTGTCAAGCGCAAACAGGATAGGATTTCCTAAGGATAGTTGGCCATCGTTCTAAGGAAAGCAGTTTTTATACTTTGAAAGGAATATAACAGTTTATAACTTTTACTAAGGTTGTTGTAATTTATAACGGATTATTAAATATATTCCGTTTGCATCTATTAACTTAACCAGAGGACTTGTGCTATCAAATACCGATAGGAGCACAAATTTATATGAGTAATTTTATTTTTTTATATAGTTTCATGTCTGCTTATTAATTATATTTCTGATATTCAAAAATATTGTTTCCTCGTTATCTAATATGCATATTAGAAACGACAACAATGCTTAATTTTAGCTAAATAATAATAAAAATATATCGTTTGTCTTTATTTCACAATCCAAATTAGTGCAATTTTAATTTTTAATACATAATTATATAGCTACTGCTACCAATAGGAATATCTTAAATTACGAGTTACTACCAGCGAGATGTGCACATACAATAATATCTGCGTTATCAACATTATAATTACAATTACAAGTTTGGACTCTATTAAACGTGGCTACTCTCTCTCTTTAGACGAGAGAAAGAGAAATAAATAAAAGTTAAATAATATTTTAGCTGAAATAAACGTGAGCTTATAATTAATAAGTAAGACCTTAGTAATATAAATGTACAGTAGATCCTTAATTAGTCTTCTATAGATAAAGTATAAAAGTACGTCGGCTAATGTGGAGACAGCTTTTATTTTCTACATTTTAATGCTGACTTATTTGGTTAAAATATGTATATTTTATGTACAAGAGATGTCTTATTTAATCATAAAATACACTATACTGCAACACTACAGATAGCGTATTGTTATAATACACAAAAAAACCTGAATAAATTGCTTAAGAGAGGTAACATGAATTGGTTTTAGTCACTCAATTACAAAAAGCCCAATCCGAGAGGTACCTCCACCTTACAGTTCGCCAAATTAGATTACTTTGTAGTGTTGTGTGCCGGCACAAATGTATTTGTTTATAGGAAGCGCTGTGTTGAGAGGAAGGGTACTTTTCAACTATGCCGTTGATAAGGAAACATTTTTATCGTCTACAAGTTGCAAGTTCTTTGGTATTTAGTAACAGATGAATTGCTAGCCATTGCATGAGCCATTACCTTGCATAATTAGACACTTTATTTTAATGTGAAAAATTCCACTGTACTCTATTATTTTTAAGGAATTATTTAACTTTATTAGGATTTTTTATGTAATAATACACCTTTTGTATTTAATTTATGTGCAAGCAAGTGTTTTCATGTTATAAAACACTTTCTGTGTATTATTTATGGAAGTATTTTGTGTAAGTATACACGCTTATTGCTGTAACTATCAAAGGATAGGGAGAACAAAAGGAAATCGTATCTTCTTCAAACCATTAACCATGATTGTTACAAAAGTATACAATTAGATTTCTAAAAGTATGCTAATAAACGTCTTAATTTTAACAATGAGGAAGATTGTTGAAGATTGATTGATGTATTCTGACTCAAAACACTGATGCTCTTAAATAAATACTGGTTACCAGTTTAAACAGCTCGTTAGTTGGTCTTTCAATTGTTGTCAAATTGACTTACATTAATTAAAGTTTAAGACTGTACAGCGCCTGATTAACGCTTAACATTTATAGAAAGTTTGATTTAATTTAGGCATATAAAATAAGACCTTAACAACATAAATATCCCATGCACGAGTTAGTGAGCAAATCTAAGGCAGTATCAAAGGTTACCACAGACAAACAGCGTTCGTGTAGCGTTTTCCAAGAATATTATAATTTCAGTAGGTTGATGCGTAAACTGTCTTAGTAACCCTTCTCGCTATTTAGGAATGTAAATAGAAGTATGGTTGAAGCTTAACCTTGTGAGAGTTTCATGCAGAATTTGTTCATATAAGATTTGAGTGTCATTTGCAATATATTAACTAGGAACGACGAGAATAGTATGAGTAGTCAAGAAAATCTTCGAGTAATATTGTTATGTTCTTAGTTCTATGAGAGGAATATTGATACGCAAATTATGATACGCACTTAATCTTCAGCGAATTAATATTTCATATTTGTATATATGTAAATCATAATTAAAAACAAGAAAAAACTAGAGATAGTATTACACATAATTTCTTGGTTTTTAAGTATTCAACGCTGCAGCCGTACTAACACCTTTATACTAACTAACACCTTTATATCAACCATGGAACGGTACACTTGTGTTTTGATGTAAACGTGAAAAATGATGATAACTGAGAAATTAGCTAAGTACGAATTTATAACAACACAGCATTAAAGAACAGTTACTTATTAACCTACGGTCAAAAATGATTTCTCAAACTGATAAATGTAAAAAAAAGAATATCATTTGTATGATATTTCCCCCAAAATAATCGGAGCTATTTCAACTTAGTATGACAATAATAATACTTAGTCTAATTATCTGTTTTACTAGTTTGCCTGCACCAGTATCCCAGTATATATAAGCAAATATTAAATAATAACTTCATAATTTGAGGTGGCAACAAAAATGATGAATATCTTTCATATGCCAAATTTAAGGTAAATAAATTATTGAACCTGTTTCTCAGCAGTTTATAGATGTTCTTTAGGATACTGGGAATAGAGTTGGATCCCTTGACATTATTTGAAACTGTTCGCGTGTTAGCACAAGTCACTTCGTTAGGTAATATGAGATAGCATAAAGTGCGAGTCTACAATATAAATATTGTTGACTTAGGGAAACAATCCTATTGCCAACGAAAGTAAATAGCTATCTTAAAGAGAAAATGTAATGTAACTCAAAGAGAAAATGGCTTCTATCGTACTAGTAGATATATGTTTTTTTTCATATATTTAATATTCAGTTATTGAGTTGTTAAAGTTTTGTTGTATCTATAAATAAGAATGGTTAAAAACATATAGCTAATTTAAAAAAATCTCATAATTTCTATTGGTCGCTTGGAGTACATTGAATATTTTCTCTTCAAAAACTTTGAGCCTATAAGTTTTAATAACAACGAAAGTAAATGTTTTTTTAAATAATTGAATATCTTTTTACTATCTTTAGGAAATTTTGTTTATATACGTTTACAAGCGGTTTAATGCTTTATTAAGCTATTAATAAAACATTAAACCGCTTGTAAAATAAACTCTACGCTGTTTTTATAAACTTCTTATTTCACGTAACAATGAATAAGTAGTTCATTAAAGTTTCTTAATTTTAAAAATCTGTGGCCTTTTCTGAAATTTATAAAGTTGGACTACATTTAAATGTCGCTGCTTAACCAGTAAGAGAAACCCGCATAATTAATGATGGTTGAAAATTTACATTGGTTTAAATTAAAGCCGAAATTTTTTTGTCAACATATAGCTAAGATTTCAGATAGAGCCGGTATTTGGGTATAAGCCAGGGTTTATTTAACAATTTAACCTATTTAACAATTTAACCTACCTATCTAATCAGACTCAGAGATAAAGTTATATTATCATAAATAAGAGGTCGTCATGTAATCTTTACAACCAAACTTATTATACTATAGTCACGATATTTTTGCTTCTAAAAATATTATGAATATTCAATTTTACCAAGTAATCAATCACCTAGGCTGATAAATCGATACACTTAGCTATATAGTTGGGACATTAAAGCCTGTCGTTAAGGCTTTACAAGACTACAATATTCCAAACTGTTAAAACACCCGGATCGGCAACATTTTTTATCCTTTTCAACTTTGCAGCCCTTTAAATGAAAAGCGAAGGGTTCAATCTTTTTTCATTCCTACATACAGAGACAAGCTTTCATTTAATGTCGATCACGTAAAAGGTTTTCAAGAGATTAATTCTAAAGGATCAGGTAAATTTGGGAATTGTCGATAGAGTGTTTTTATGACATTTTAGACTTAAAGCTTGATTTAAGAAACAGAAGAGTTGGCTACATAAATCCTTCTTACATTCACATAAAAAACCGCTCAAGTCTGAACCGTAAGATCATAGTAAATATGCTACTTTGTAGCTAATGTACAGCAAAAAATGGCTATTGTACTAAAAGTTTTTTAAAATATACAAGAACTCTTATATTCTGTAAATATTTTAGAGAATCACCTATAATTTGTAAGCTGTTAGCTATATATATATATATATATATATATAAGTAGAGTATCACCCGCCAATATAATCATGTAAGGCCGATAGCTATAGGCGTCATCTAAACTTCTCTTTGTAAACTGAACCGCAAGACCTTTTGAACATATCATAATACTCAATTAATTTCATTATATGTAAGTTAACTTAGTCAATTAATAAATATCCTACGAAATTAATAATCCAAGCTCATCGTTCAGAACTAATTAAATAATCTTTGATCCAAACTCAAATCAGAACTCTCATTAACGTCACATGTTACGGCGTGATGAGTCATAAAATTCAATGCTACCTGTTCAGCGAACTATTGAAAGAGCCGTCAAACTCATTTGCCTAAACGAGAAAACTTCTATCGGACGTGAGCTGGGAAATTAAAAACATTAACAAGAAAAATCTCCATAACATTTTATACTTGGTAAATGTCGACGTAAAACGTTTAATAGCGTATTTACGTGACATTGTCGAGCCTACAGTGAAGGCCAGGTATCAAGAAGGTAATGAACTAGAAGTTGACCTAAAGCCAGAAGTCTCTACTTGCTCCCAGAAACAATGAAGCTTATAACAGTTATATTCTGGAAATAGAAAAAGTAAACGTACGGGCGGCGCAATCCCAAAGGGTCGAAGTACACTATAATGTTTATGATGCCCTCAAGATAGTATAAAATGAGATGAATAAATATGGATGATGACTTAGATCAAACAGGAAGAAGAAAATACAAAAAGTTGTTTGAATGATGATAAATATATGAATGGGTTGAGTATACAGGTTACTAAAAGAGGAAAACGCATATTGTATCTTAACAGGATAATATTAGCAATGTATAAGGAAATAAAGACACAAGTTGAGGAATTCTGGTGTAGATCGCTTCCATTTTCGGCCTTCAAGTTTATAAATTATAAAATATATTATTAATTAAGCCTCCAGGGATGCAATATGGTTATGTAAACTCATAATATAATCCATTTTAGTATCATATATAAACATACAGCGAAAGACTCCTTACCGCCTGTTGGTAAGCCAATTTTAATAGCATGCTTCTCCAATTTAATATGTTACGTAACTTAATATAGAAATGCTTCTATTCAAATGTACCTTTTATAGCATAGAATATCTCATGCTAATAGTTCATATATAAGTAGGAAAATTCAGCTTTCGCAAATTAATAACGTAACAGTGACAGTAAAATTATCATAATCGTGTGTTCTCAGGGAAGACAAACTAAATTCATATGTGAGGTTATTCGAACGAATGAGTGATTTTAATTTCATGCGCATTAAATTAAAGTGTATCCATTAGAATACTGTGAAGTCTTGAGTAGCTGGTTAAATAATTTTGAAAAATTTGTATAATGTTGCTATGTATACAAAGGTTGTTTACAATAAAAGCTGTCTATAATAGCATATCCTCCCCTATAAACTTTTTTCGATAAATGTACCGTATGTGTGATGCGTATAAAATGGGTATCGATTTATATAGGATACAGTGATTTTTTTTCCTCTTTTAGCACGGGAAATATTAAGTTTTTCCTGTTTTTAGAGCTATAAAAAGCGGCAATGCGTTAGCTAATCCGACAATAATTTTCGAAATCACGTCTTAAAGGTCATTTCTAGGGAGTAAGCGGTAACCACTTAAGTATTATTAAGATCCGGAAAGAATAACATATAAAACTAAATATTATCATGCTTTAAGATATTCACCACTTTGCCACAAGCTTTAAGATTAATATTTCTTCTTTCATACTGGGAGATCGACTGAAATTAGCCGTAGCTAAATGAAAACGTAAAAAATCTAAGCGTATTTAAAAGAAATGCTATTAAAAGTAAGTACATTATGGATGGACTTATTTTGTCAATAAAGACTATAATGATAACACTTGGAGTGCCAAATTAGACTTGCAAAACTACGTAATAAAATCCATTTCGTTGAATGTGTGTAAAACAATAGGAGGTTGTCTTTTAAATAGTTGAGTTGATACCCAATAATAATATAAGTAATAGTAGTAGTAGTTATATAGTTATAATTGATATTACAGTCTGTAAAATTGTCTGTATTTGTAATTTATGGTACAATAGAGCGTATTCTATTTTAATATCGAACTATTTTAATAGATGGTAAATCTAATTGAGGGTCCTATGAACCACCTTTCCAATTTAGACCATGAAGCAGTAAACTGTGTTTCTTTAAGAAGAAAATGATATCCAATCTAAATACTGGTGTCTGTGTTCCCACTTACCATCAGATGGGCCAATTGATTATTAGGCATTGTTTGACTTCAAAAAAGTGCTTTTGAAAAAACAGCAAGCCGGTAACAAATTACGACAAAGTCATACAATCAAAATTTCTATCCAACATTGTTACAAGTAAGAAAAATATGTTTTTAATGTAATCCATTAATAATTCGGATTGAGATATGATAGATGACGGTTTTATATAAGAGCCCTTCGTCATCCTAACATGTGGTATGGCGTTAGAATTGTCAGAATTATAGATTGATGAGCTTATGCTGAGGAGCTCGTTGGCGTAGTGGTTCAAAGGCTTTGGTTTCGATAACGAAAATAAAGCAACTTTCGTAAAGGTTGGTCCTTGGATGGGTCAAAAAATTACTTATCTCGAGCTTCTTAAAAAAACCTTTTTTGGACTAAATAATACTGTTGGCCGCAGATGGCCTTTACAGCGTTACCGGGGTTTTAAGGAGGCGAGAACCTTGGAGAGTCCTCAAGCCTTAAAGGGCGATTCGCCTCTGCAGGAGTTCTAATCGACAGGCATCACCTCCAGGGGAGGTGTCCCGCTGTCTCTTAGAGTCTCCAAGGTGCTCGAGCCATGAGGGAAACGTTAAAGGAATGTAAAGCTGTTGGTTCTGGTTGATATGGCAACTACTTTTACCCATCAAGTTGCATTGGGTCAGAGTGATGGTATTATGGCCCAAACTTATCTTGTGTTTCTCCCGTGTAGGAACCATGTCCAACAGTGGGACGTATATAATAGGCTGTTGATAAGCTTATGCCACGAGCAATATTATTACATTAGTAACAATATGTAGATGCATGTAATTATTCACAAAATATATTTCGGAGAAATACATAGCATTAGCACCAAAATCATTGTTTGACAAATAAACAATCCGGTTCAGCGTCTCTAATAATATAAAACTTTTATAACCACCCTACAGCTTGGGTATTACCTAACTTTTCCACTTCAAAAGCTCTCTTAGCGAACTACCCTCAATTTACTTTACTGTATACCTGAAAATTACTTATTTGAAGTATTTTTAAATGTATTTTTAAATTTACTATTTTTATATGCAAACTTTTGCATGTAAAAATTTTAAATTTTCGAAAAGACTGGGAAACATGTTACGAGTTACCGTCTATTATACGTCCCCTCAAAAGCGAGCATGTTGTATTGTTTTGCAAAGAAATTCCTTAAAATAGGATTACACCGTATAGCGAGCGGAAGCGGGCTGGATACGGGATAGGCATAAATAATTCAGCCGGTTGCTTTTATCCGGCACTAACTTGGAACCAGATCGATCGCTCAAACCGCGGAAATAACTCAACCGAGTAATAAACGATTTACTAAAACCGACGATTGAATTTAATCGGGAAAGCAAGGGTTTGCACTCACGCGCTGTGTAGGTAAATGAACGACGCAGATTATGTAGAAACATGTCGGCAGAGGCACAATTCAACTGTCAATTTTGATTCTCTAGCTGGAGAAAGAAATCTGATAGAGTTAATTTTTTCGGCACATACTTGCAAACTTATTTACTTTTGAGGTATTTTTGTTTAGTAATGAAAATAAAAATTTCATATTATGCAGCTTATCTTATTTTGACTGTTTTAAAGTTTAATAAGTATAGCTTAGCTATAAGCTAATCTGCGTCTTGAAATCTGAAGGGAATATGATGAAAATGAGTAAATATGTAACATGTTTAAAAAACAATGCTTATAATAATATAATTAAATTCAATAGTAAAGCCTTAAAAATATAAATGAAAACCGTACTGTTTTCCGTCTAATGTTAAACCCAATACAAGTCAAGCTGTGTACTGTGTACAAAAGGACACGGGAAAATCAAAACAGCTTATCCCTTAATAACTCATGTCATAAATGTACAGTTTCCTTTTATCCCTGATCTGGAACGGGCACACATTTTGCTCGTAAAACGAATTCCCTGTGATGCGACACTGAAATATTTATCGGATTCGTATGCGAGATATGCTTAAAACTAATGTTGAGAGGTGGCGCCACTGAATGAGAATGTTACGTATAGTGGTAATTGATTTCCGTAACGTTGTAAGACTAGTCTCGTAGAATAAATAGAAATGCGATGTCGACAACGTGTGAAAGTTTTTTCCTGATACCTTCAGTTCTAATGCGACGAATTCAACAGAACTGAGAAAATAGTGATGCGTGATAATTGTGGTAAGTCCATCGACACCATCCCTCGATATATTCACCACTATAAATGGGCAGAATTACAGCGTCAGCTAGTTTGAGGGTAACGTAAATGTGCTGATTTATCACAATCTCTGGAATTACACGCATCTATTTTCACCCATACTCCGCTAAGTGTTATTCCTGTCATTTACCTCTCATCAATGGCAACCAAGTTTTCGCCCTGCCTGATAGTAGGTGGGTCATAGCCTGTTTGCACTAACAAGATTCATAGTGTTTTGTCAACGTTGTGTGGATAATGGAATAATTTGGCTAATGATAAATGGTTATTTATGATGAGAAATCAATGATTATTTGACTCCAGTTTTCAGTATATTACCTATTGTACAGCTTAACTTAATAAAAATACTTAATTAATCAGTGGTCTTCCATTTTATTTTTCAAAAACTACAAAGTTGTGGGTGCTGAAAGAGATTTAATTAGGTGCACAGTCTATCGCTTATTTCTCGCCAAGAAATTAAATACATTAGTAAAATTAAAAAATCTGGTTTTTATTTCATTGACAGTGACCAGTATAAAAAAACAAGAACATCTATCAAAAAATATTATCTATAATACGTAACTATGGAGTTCGTAACCGGTGCTGTAAGTGAAATTGTTCACTGACATTCTAAAAGATCATTTACGATATTTTTAAAATGGTCAGAATGTTTTCTTTCGATCTCACTTTGTACGTTTTTATCGAATGTGAAAAGGATCATTTGCTCGCTTACTCTGAATCACGCTAAAAGAGGAAAGTTCTCATCAATTGCAACGAACCTTTCTTTCTACGACGGCATTTAACTACAGCATTAAGTTGTAGAGGTTAGTAACGTATTTTATTTTTGATATAAACAACATTTTTTGCTTTTTGCTACCAATAAAAATGCTTTTGTTATTAATCTATTACTATATATAATAGTCATTACTTAAGTTATGACTTAGGAAGAATATGTTTTTTGACTCCAAAGTTTAATATTTCTTTTTAGTCACCTGACATAACCCAGAAGTTCCATGCAAGCCTTATTTCATACGCAGTCTCAATATCATCATCAGAGCAGCCGAACGCTTAGAAAGGGTTATACGACGGATTTTAAAACACAATGGTTTTTGATAATAATAGTCGTAAATATTACGCTTAAAGTTAATATATCTGCAATAGAACGTAGAAGTGAATACTCAGCTTTACAATGCATACTGAAGACTCGGAAGCGAATAGGAATTCACAATATATCCAAAGGCATATCAGACAGAGAGACAGAAGGTGTAAGGTAAAGCTTTTTATTAGTTTTCTGTTACAAACCTTTGTATAAGCAAGCTCGATTCCGGAAAGTGCGTAGTTTTCGCATCACGTGCTATCTGATGCGGAAATTGGGTCGTTCAACTGTGCTTGGGTACTTGTTTTTATAGATCCGAAACAAGACAAAAAATGACAAGCATAATTTCGTTCGTTTTAGTGCAGAATTTACAATGAATGAACTCAATTAATTCACTTAATATAAACTATATTAAAAACCATTCAATCTATTCCTTTTTTGATAATCACATTGATCACTAGTTACTTATTTATTTTGGCGAAGTGTCAATTCACAGAATGATTTATTGTCTCAGTGAAAAGTCTTATCTGAATTAAAATCTCAATTTTGACAGTGGACAATTGATGAGTATGTGATCAAATAAAAAATTGCCTAACTCTTGTTTACTATCTTAATTTAGAGAAGGTAAAAAATTGATTGAATAAATTACTTTTATAGCATTAGAAAAATCTGGCAGTTGGTTGAAATGGCACATCAGAAAAAAGCCCTTCGAGTTTATTATTTTCCATCTCGTATTACGTGCTTTTCTCGGTAGACACTTCGGGTAGTTGATCCAAAACTATGTCAGAAAAACACCCTATCAATTGAATGGAAATGGTAAGAATACCATAGAAATGATCTTTCATTTCTTTTGGATATTGCAAGCCATTTAGAGAATTAACCATTTAGAAGACTAGCAAAAATCTTATATAGAAAAATTAATTGTCGTTCTTAAGCTTGAACGGTTTGAATAATACCTTTTTTCACTTTCATTAAAATGTGATTTAAAAACAAAAGTAATTGAGAAGAACAAAGAAAATCTAGAATGATTACTCTTAAAAATGGATGAAAAATCATTTGACTGAAGAGTTTCTTCAAAACTGTCATGTCTTCCACCGCTATTTAAGATTATTTTTACTAGATGGCGTTAGTTGTAGGCAATACGAAGCTGTGCCAAATTAATCACTAGTTATGTCACAAATAACGTGTAACATGTTCCAACTGTACAAGATAAGTATCATTCCCCGTATAGGAAATTATTATGACAGATTTGTACCAACGCAATAACGTGGACATTACCGCACTTCAGCCAACTCCATTACAATGTCCGGTTCATTTCACTCATAGCAACTATGAATGGTAACTATGTATAGTCTGCAAAAGTCGTTAACTATTCACTTTGACTATTCTGGACTCTTAATACGTAGGCTATAAAGATCATGATCCGCTAAAAGGCAAATACGAATCAAACACAAAATAATCAATGTGATTTGGCTACGGTCTCCAGCAATAGGTTAATTTATATCAATTGGTTCAGTTCAATTTAAAAAATACACATTTTACATTTGATGGAACCTAGTGAGAATAAAGATTTATTCAACAAAAAATATAAGTCCGCGATTTCCCAACCTTATCGCTGTTCAAGACATGAGTAAAATTTCTTTCCTTCCTTGGTAGAATTTACTAGTATATCATTTAACTTAGTTTGATTATATATGTATATTGATATAACTTTTTTCTATAGTAGTTATTTAGCTTGTTTGATTCATTTATATGTATTAATAAATTTAAATTTCAGTAATTATTTTAGTGACAAGCGATTTTCGCATGCCAATTCTACCTTTTCATTGTCTTTTCTCTATGGTAGAATTCTGAAAGAGATTTCATTACTGTACAGGTACTACTTATTTTTAAGCAGTACCTTTGAACAATTTGTCCCCAAATGCCTGTTTATCAGTAACTTTGTTGTGTGCACATTAATTATTAAATAAATAAATCAGTTGATATGGTCAATCTAAACACTTTTGTAATCTTAAGAAAAAAGAGGACGTATTATTAATATTAGCTCAATGCAGTATTTTACGTAGAGTTCTCGACTCGATAACATAAGCGTATCTAGCAACTCTCACAGATTGTGACCGAATCCCGTTATGGGATGTGGCCTTTTATTATTAACGCCAAAAGTTACGCTTTTCCCTACACCTCTTGGTCACAGTTATAAATTGGTCACAATTTTTCGATAAACCTTTTTTCTGGTCATGACTCAAATTCGAAATATGGGTAAATTCAGCTCATTGATCTAAAATTGAACATCAAAAGTGTTTTATTTTATTTACTAATAATTTTATTGCACGTTTTACTCTAGCGCTTTTAACAATATTTAAATTTTTAAATTACATTAAAATAATGCCTAATTTTGCAGCAAACGAAATTCTGGTAAGATTGTCATTTACAATTCACAAGATTCGAACTTTCAAGCCAGGCGTTTGCAAATTCTAATATATTATTTATTTATGTAGCATTGAAGAAGAATTATACAGTTGAAAACTTACACGAGTAATATATGTAATGTGCGTGTGTGTGTGTGCATATTTCTTCAAGCACATAAGCTAATCGTATTTGGAATACGATCGTAGCGTAATATTTGGTAGCAAGGCACAATTATTAAAAAAATATTTCTCATTTTGAGAGTAACACCAGATTTAGGGTTTTCTTAGTTACTTATCACTCGCAGCAAATTCCTCTCGGGCAGCTCAATTTGCCGCAAAAAGATTTGTCAGTCTCTCATATAATAACTTCACCTTTTCGGAGAATTTTTTCCTTAAGGATTCAATTAACCAATACTCAAAGGCTAATAAATAGTAATGTAAGAGTATTAAGGGGTTTTTTTTCTTGTAGGATACTACCGCTTTTTCTGTTTAACCGAGAAGCTTATTTATAAGTAGATTTCATCAACTCAATTTGACAAGCGATCCAATTAAAGTCAGAAGGAGAATAATTATCTAAGAAGAGTTCAAATTTCTGAAGCAGCAGAAGCTACTCCTTATAGCTTCTCTGTTCTCTGCGCTTAGGGAAAGAAAGCTAGTGTTATCACAGAATGACGTGGGAGGTATTAACATCTCATTATCGATAATTTTCATTAACAACCAGGAGCCAGTTTGAAATAGAACATAGATAACTAAAACAAAACAGTGAAGCATCTCAAATTTACACGACAATATTTTTTGAATTTGAAACATTTCAAATGTTCGTAACTCAGACAGAGCAAGTGTGACTTTCCATTGCAGATTAAAGATAATCAGTGCACTATTATTCCTATTTCGAGTGAGTTAACTTTTATATAAAATTTTAGCAGAGGGATTTTATTTTATTCTAAATTTAAAAATAGGCGTGCTAGAGTTATTGGAGTAGATTTCATGTATCGTAGATTGTATGAGTGTATTGATTGTATGAAGTAAGGATATTGTTTAAATCTGTATAAGTAACCTAGAAAGACACATGGTATGAGGAGCACACATTAACACCGTGATGTTTTGAAGGGGGCGGGGTCGCGTCGGGCTATTGATTTTGTCCCTCCCCCGCTCCTCACGCATCTCAACTGTTGCTTGAATTCGAGAGAGCAAACTCCAGAGCAGTAGAGTACATTTCTTTCTATTTTTTCATCAACATTTTATCCGCCCGCTGGTATCTTCTCAATAATAAATGAATGTAGATTTCGTCTGATACGTGGAAGGCTTATTGTATCATCTGGAGAAGAATAATTGCTAAGCACACGTCTATAGATACAAGCCTACAAAGTTTAGAAGTTCATAAGAAAAAACAGAAAAAATAATTATAATAATTTTGCAATTTACATTATGTTTTCCTGGAAGTTTTAATAACTTTAATATATCCAACTGAACTAGACTTTCGTGTACAAAAGCTTTGTATAAAAATTCGTTTCATTTTCCCATTTCCTCTATATTTATTGTGTACATTGATCGTTTAATAAGTAATCTATTATTTTCTATTATTTGACGTCATATTTTCGTGCCGTCTAGCCTTCACTATTCCCTTCGTGCATTCATCCATCAACAAACTGAAATTCAAACCTAAAACTGAAGCTATAAGGCTTACAATCAGATAGCAACGCTGGCACGGCCTTGAGAGTAAGGACACTTGGCCCTTTAAAATAAGGATATTGAAGTTAAGTGTGTCACCCTAATGCCAGTTGAGGACCTTGGCATATTATGTATCTTCAATTGTTTGGTTAAATTTGGAATTGGCGTTAATATAAGATTTAATAATTGTTTTAAATTACGCACCTTACTACTAGGAAAAAGTCAACATTGTAACATTAAAAATATATCTAAGAATGTAAAAAGTTTTTATATGAATTTGGCAGTGCAAATATCCATATATAAATATATGCAAATTTATAATAGATGGTTCAAAAATTTAGAAACTTATTCATATAATTAAATTTTGAAAACAATGGAAATCGTTAGATACAACTATCAAAATGAGGGTACAAAACAAATATTATTTTAATAAAAGGCAAAGGTATCATATAATATTATTTTAAAAAATCCTTTTTATAAAATAGTAATCATCATACTATAAATAATAATAATAATTTTCTCTCTGGTAAGACTGCTGGAAAAGATGTCGTTTAGAAATAAGCAGTACCTTTGTACAATTTATCCTCATAAACCTGTTTCTCGGAAATTTATTGTGTGAACATTAAATGTTAAATAAATAATAATCATTACGCCACAACTGTATTATTTTGGAATCTTTATCAAAAAGATTTCATTAAAATTTATGTCGCAAATAGAATATAGTCTTTTAAATATACCCATTCCTAAGAATAGGTATATATTATTTCTGACCCAATATTTTAAGTCATTTAAGGTTAATAATATTTAATCACAGTACTTGAAGATGAATTTCGCAAAGGAATCAAAAATGAATCATAAAGATAAAAAAATCATATTCCAATTCATATAAAAAATTTTGGACTTTTCTTGTTTTCATTTCTTATATTAATGTTAAGGTCTACACAATAAATTAATAAACAATATTCATAATTCTCTTCGTTTTTTAGGTTAGGTTTAAAGAACATTTTTATCTCATAAAGACAATTTTACAATCCACTTACAATGAGATACAAAGTATTATTAAGCTTAGATTCTTTTCTCCAAGAAAACTGCAAAAAGCGAAGCAGTTATAAATCTAGTTATTGTAAAGCTCTAGTGTTTGCAACTACTATTAAAATACCTGCTACATTTTAGTTTCTCTTTCTATACAGATTACTATTTAAAAGTTGACTTTGTATAAAATATTTTTTTATTTACCGAAGTGAACTCACGTACACTTATGATTGTTTATACTTATGAAAATTTAACAACTTTATAATTCTACAATATATATTTGTTCAACTTAATAACGACTTTAAGTACTAAAAAAGAGAGTTCAACATGACAGAGATAAACCGGAGAACACGAAACATAATACTTATCTATTAAACGGAATCTACCTACAAAAAATATTTTCAAGAAAAACAAGAGCAAGAAAGGCCGTTTTTGTTGGAGAAATGTCGGAGAAACAACACACGATTGAACACGCGCTAAGCAGACAGCAAATATTAGTGAGACATCTCAGCAAAGGACCGCTAAATTTTAGTACGTGCGAAGGACATCCACCGCTATCGGCCGAATATCATCGTCCGACTATGATGTTATTTCCTTCATTATGTTTATGTCTAGAGCCCTTTTCCAAAGTAAAGTTATAAGATCAGATTCCCATAGCCAAATGACTTTAAGAACCCCATCTCTTTTTTTTTGATAAATAAATATTAATAGAATTAATCAATTTAAAAACTTTATCTGTTTTCGGTTATGTCGACCCCTGGGAAACCGTATAAAGTCAACTTAATAGATAGAATCCACATAACAAAGATTCTTAAGCAGGTTGCATGAGTTGTCTAAACCCAAGCGCCCCTTGCCACACTCTCAACCTTATGAATAGCGTGACATAACCAAAGCGATGATTTTAAGGAGGTTGCATGAACCATTTGTTAGGGACACTAAACTTTAATTAGCAATATTTTATAAAAGAACATCAAACGTGCCAAGCAATTTATTAATAAATGATTTATGTTACTTTACATTAGAAACCACAGGCCGCTAACACAATGCAAGAAGGAAACAGCTGTTTTTATAATTAAATAAAGTTTAGTTATACGAGCAGGACACTTTTTTATTGTTACAATTAAAGTCATTAAAATTTTTATTTATTTCCGGCCCTTTCAAAAGATATTTCTTTTTTTATTGTTTTATCCATTGCTCCAGGATATAACCTACTCGGAAATTTATTTGAACATAACTTACATTTTTAATGTTTTCTATACTAACGATACTGGGCTATTAGATTAGACTGACTACAACTAATTTGTTAAGCCGCGATATACTCCCGAAATGATTGTGTGTTAATAGAGTACTACAGAATCAGGCTCAATAATAAACACGTTTAATTAACAACGAGTTTATTAGACACAAGAACGTTAAATTATCGAGTTGAACTTTGAAGATTATTACATGAGGCCGTACCTACGCGAATTGTGAGATAATTAATTAACACCAACTCCTCTCTTCTATATATACAAATAAATATAAAGTTATGAGCTATGAACTGTCAGCATAGTATTAGGTTTTTATTATACCCCTGTAGTCTTAATTTTTTTTTTAAATCAATTTTAATAGCTCTTTAAGAGTTATTTATAAATACATCTGAAAAAGTGGATACCTACTAGATCAAAATTAGAAGAACTTATTTAATGTTGTAAGTAATAACTTTATTATTATTGTTTAATAATAAAAATTCAGTAAAACTCAAAGGCTTGACAGATTTATGGTGGTTTTCAGGGATGGTTTTTAAACAAATCCAATATGGAATATATACTAAAATCGTCCTCGTTTTAATAATCTAACAGTGTTTTACAGCTTTACATACAATAAGATAACTGTAGCAATATTATAGCATGCCGCTATTCAAAATTGTATTGTACTGTTATTTCTGTCACTGCTACTTCTGATAACTTTTAATAGATAGAGTTAGTAGCAGGAAATACAAAGTGAACAAAGTCAAAGTCAAAATATGTTTATTAATATAGACTCATTATGACAGTCCTTCACAATGATAATTCTACAAAGCCAAGACGCTAACTAGTTTCATAAATTTATCCAAAAATAGTTTTAGTAGTGAGAGGCGTTTTTAGACATATTATATACAGCAATAAATATGTCAAAAAAACTTACCTAGTTTCCTGAGCTATAGTATAAATAAAAAATCGGCTTCAAAAATCGCTGAAATATAACTAACCGAAAATCCAGATTTCTAATACTTAGAAAAAGTTCTAAGAAATTTAAGAAAGCGGCAATAGTGTATGCCACGGAAGATTATGCGATGGAGACATAATGGATCATAAATTCTTATAATACAACCAAATATACAAGAATAAATTTCAATCCAAGTATTGAATTTTAAAATTGAAATGCTTTACAATAAATGTAAATTTTGTAGTATAGAATAATAGTTCTTTATCACATTTTGCATAATTATGAGATAGAACAATGTTATGATAAAGTAAAAGCAATTATGATTCATTACCAAACTGTTCTTTTTCAACAAATAAAGATCTTACAGAAGAAAATTTGTTTAACACTAGAATAAAATCAATATTCTGGCTTTTAAGAACATTCATAAATGTTTCTGCGAAACTCTTCTAAGCATAAATTTAAAAAAAAATTTAAGTCTAGTGAGTGCCTTAACACACCGTTTCCTCAAGATCATGCTAGTATACACGCTAAGAAGTGGCCCCTTAATACTGTCCAGATTTCTAAAAGTTCTGTATCCCTAACAAACGCAGGCTATCTATAGAACTCTATCATGCAGCTTCAAGGTTCATTTTCGCACAACCGAACACAATAAGCACTAAAGTAAATAATGTAAGTCACAAAACTAAGTTTGTTTATGATATTAGTTATAGTAACAAAAAGAAATACGGTGATGACTGATAAAATGAAACCAACAAATTGTCTTTAATTTTGTTTTAGACGAATTTCATGTACACAAAGAACCGATTGCTTAAACCTCACTTACATAGAGTGTCCTTAGGATTCAATACACTTCTTTTAAACCAACTCGTATTGAAGGAGTCGTCTTAATGTACTGAGCAGTGTACATTTTAACTTAATAAAACCAATCGTACTATCGTGACGTCGATACGTGATTATTAAACTCACAAAAGGCAGAAGCTGTATAGCGTTCTTAAAAGGTTATTTTCCTCCAAAACTTTTATACAAGCCCGTCCCATTTTATGGGACACATCACAGTCATCGCACATTCCTCCAAGCATACATATAGACCCAAACGTTCTCTTTGCGTAAACACTACATGGAATGATACATTTTCATTGCTCTTTTATTTAGGTCATCTTACAAAGAACAAAATAGACGCCATCCGAGTATGTCCTTGTTTTGCGACTTTCACGCTTCTACTGGAAAGATTATTGTAGAACTAATTAGTACGATTGTACTTTCTTATTTTTATGTTAAAGTTGTATGTAAAATATGACGACGTGCTTACGAGAATATAAGAAATAGAAGAGAGAATATCGACATGAAATGGTTTTGTGATTGAATTATAGCGTTTGAGATCTTAAATGAAAAAAGAAGTCTCTTAATTATTATGGTTATACTGAATGAATTGTTACTAAATTTTTTATTTATTTAATCTTCATTTCACACATGCAGGTGGTGGAGTGTAAACCTAAGACATTCTCTACCAGTCCACTAGTAGAAAAATGCGTGTATAGCGATTAAAACATATGAAAAGAAATATCTTAAATAACACGATAACATTAACAAACTAAATCATAATGATATGAAACCTAACTACACTTATAAAATAAAAATATAAAATACTTTAAAATAAACATGTAATTACTTGACATATAAATTCATATGATTATTAATATAAATAAATAACAGATAATATAAAATATTACCAATAAAAAATATGATTATTTTGTTATTTACAAGCATTTACTCTCAATTCAAATATTCATAACAGAACCACGTACGTACCACGTACCAACGTACCACAGTAATAATCTTAATTGCTTTTGCAACAAAGGCGGTAATTGTAAATGCCGGGAAATGCACGCTTAAACTTAATTTGTTTGTTCATGAAGATTTTACATTTCAAAGTAGTTATTTTCTATTTGAAAATATAAAATTAAATGCACTTTAACGCTTAGCTAGTTGCTTGTAAATATATTTTATATTAACTTTCACAGAATTTATTTTCAATGTTTCTTTTTGAAACTTCTCCTTGTCATTTATTGATACATTTTTTAATATTCAAAAGTAGATTAGTTTTTGTCGTTCAATTACAAAAAAAAACCTGCTGCGGGATATTTTATAATAATGCAATATTTCAAAGTTTTCAAACTACCATCAATCTTATTATTAGTCTCATTAACATCGACGCGACTAGAAAACATTTTGTGATTAATCTACTAGTAAGCAAACTAAATTAGGATTCTTTCATTTAAAACCTTCAACAGTTGCCATTAGAACTATTATAGGACAAACAGAAAGGCTTTGTGCTTAATGAACAATGACAAAGAGACGAAATGGACCTTGAATGTTAAGAGTTAACACTTAACAAGTCACAGGAAGTGAAAAATTATAATGGAAGTAAGTAAATTAAAATCAATTTAGTATTTAATTACTTTTACATTTTAAAAATAAGACCCAGATACAACAAAAATAAATTATCATTTTCTTTACAGCTCTTATTATAATCTTCTTCAAGCTTCATTATTAAATTAAAATCTTAATAAGGATACCTTATTCCATTTTTAAAGACAATAAGCCCCGTTGAATACTGAATAATTATAAACGTGAAAACACGACAAGAAAAATTAACCTACTTAAAAACTCGTTTTTTTAACGGCCATGAAAAATAAGGTTTATTTAATAATTTCGTCGTCGAGACCTGATAGAGGTAATGACATGACATTTAAGAATATATCTCTTGTTCTTCCTCAATTTCTTGTTTTAATTTAATAAGAATTACATATTTGACATAATGCTTCTATGACAATTAAAATGTAATCAAAGTTTTCTCACGTAAACTACAGTTAAACATGAATATAAATTTCATATAATTTAATAAACCTTAAATTTGAATCTTATATAATCTATAAAAATCCTTCCCCGATAAATGGATACTCCACTCACCAGTACTTTTAGAGATAGACCTCTTACAACCTCACAAACTTTACCTCTTTTTAAATTAAGTATACTTAAACATACAAACTTCCATGAGTAGTGAACAAATATTTATGATTATCATACAAATAACTGTCCCTATCGAGATTCGAACTCGGTACCTCTGGCTAAGTGAGTACTGACCACTTGAACAAACGGCAGTTAAGTAATAAATATACTTCGTTACATGTTATTCCCTTGTATTTAATAGTGCGAAAACCTACCTCGTGGTACATATTACTACAATTGGGGCAAAGTTCGCTACCTGAATGCTAAATACATTTGAAAGACACAAAAGATATAAAGCTTTGTTGGAAACGAGGAAATGATATGATATATGACTGTGAAGAGCTAAGTATTCCTATTTATATTAGTAATTATTTTAAGCAAAAACATCATTTGTTATACATTTAGGAATTGGGATTTGTTATTATATACTGCGAATTACCTCGCAAAATATCTAAATGCTTACTAAATCGTCGTTTTACAGAATTTAGGTGTGTATATACTTTACTTAGAGGAACTATGCTGTGAGTTCTTTTTATTTTAGGTATAAATATAAGTTAATGAAAACTAAAGAATGCAATAATTCTCCCCGAACTTCAACATAATCGAATTCCTCAATTGTTTCATAGAACACATTTCAATCAAAATAAAGGATTATTTAATGGATAATTAATTTTGAACTTTGTGTAACTAAGGTTAACGAATAATGTAACTAAGCTTAATAAGTTAATTTAAAGTATCCCATATTTGAAATATGATACTATGATATGTATTGAGATGTCATACCGTAAATTGTGATAACTTTCATTAGAAAATATGGTTTGATTTAGTTGTCATGTATTGTTTAGATCCTTGATAGCGTAATAATATGCCGATCAATTTGGAACATATTAAACTGACGAACCGTGAAACAATGCTCGTTAGTACAGCCAAGCGTAGCTATTTCACGATAGCAACTACATGTAACGCTTTAGTAGCTTTCCCCTGGACTAAATTTGAATTGGTTTAATACCTTGATATATAGCCCAAGAAATAAAGCTCAAATTTTAATTATAATGTTCCCCAAAAATGTGAATTATTTTTTTAAATATAAAAACGTCTCTGAAAGAATTTTTGCTATTTAAAAATCTGTTTTGTTTGAAATTACTTACAATTCTAAGCTTTCGTTTTCTATTTGCTTTTTGCAGGCTTTTCGTTTCATATTTGTTGAACTATACAGAAGATTATAACTTTTATAAATACGTTATAATTTTAAAACATATCGTAAAGTAATTAAAGCTCAAAATAAATTATTTGGCGAATAAGCAAACTAACAGAGCTGTTCAAACCAATAAATCATATTCTGAATGTTATTCAAATCAATTTTGGTAACTTAACGAAATGAATACAATTGTGTACAAGTTTCCATGAAATTTACGTTTGATTCTAGAGTCTATTTCCATTTTCTAAATAAAAATTATATAATAATAATAATTATAATAGATTAATTAGATTAATATTCTCTTAAGCTCTTAAATATAACATTTATCAAGAGAGTGTCTGAATAATAAGTTACTTAAATCTAATTACATAATCCGTTTCTATCGTCATATGTAAATCAGATTAGAATAGGCTTATGATGTATTTTGTGTATCAAATTTTAAAAAAATTCATCGTGTAGAAGTTTTAATCAAGCTTTCCTTGTAGCAAAATATCTAACACAATGAATACTTTGTCCATTTCGTAATACTAGAAATCTTTATTTGAGCCTCGCAACTGATAGTTTACATTAAGAGGCAGTTGTTTAAATAAAATCCATCCATATAAAGGTGCTAGCACATAAAAAAACTGCGACTGACTATAGAACTCTACTGTGAAGCTTCAAGGTTCTATATCGCATACCTCATTTCAACACAGTATAGCACTGAAGTAAATGGTGTAAGTCACAAAATTAATTTTCTTTTATAATGCGGTTAGTAAGCATTAAAATCCTGCCAAGCCGGCTACAAATTAATCGTCTTAGTAATCTATAAGAAATATTTTTATCATAAAGATAATTAAGTAATGAGAAATAGAAAGAATGTATTTTACATTCTTTCTATTTCTCATTATCCATTATGGTTTCTGTTTCACTCTTTTTTTATTATTAACGGAGTAGCTCTTGGCCGTCATCTCACCTGTTAGTGAAATAAGTAAGAAGATAAGGTGGAAGATAAACGTGAACTACATCCATAATCCTCAACCACAGAAAAACTGGCTATAAGATAGCTATAAGATAGCCAGTTCTTCTGTGGTCTCCAACTGCGGGAACACAACAATGGTGTTAAAATTATTGCTGTGGCAGCTGATTTTGGTAAGTCGGTAGTAGCTAGCCAGACGGACTAAGCTTCCACGTCTAGAAATGCCTAAGAGATTGCAGAGTCACGCTGCCTGGGGCGACTAGGTGAAATGCTTCGGCAGAACCCAGGTCGCCCACATGAAGAGCAATGGAGTTACCGGGAGTTTTAGTGGGTATTCTCAGGTCCGATTATATATGGAATTGGGTGAGCCCCACACTCGCCCTCCGCTTAGCTAGTGGCGTCTAGATCCATAAACAGATTCCTCCTCGAAAAAAGTTGCTCTCAGCCAATAGACTACACAGGCGGTTAAAAATTTAAGCATAATATACGATGAAATATATTAATAAATTTCACTTTTTTAGAGTATATGGCGGATCACAGGAAAGTAATAAGCTTCGCGTAAGCGTAAATCTTAAATTTTCCCGTGAAACTAAAGTTAAAAAGAATGAAATTCTTACACTGTACGCAAGTCAGCCACGCAATGGATTAGTCTAACAATGTATAGGCATCAATCCGCTTTTGTCTCCGTTATAAAAGAGGGAAATTTATGGTTGTCACAAAATATCACAGTAGGTGTGTTTTGTTTTCATGACAATAAATAAGCCTTATTTATCACATAATTATAGTCATCTCAGTCGTAAATTTTATTGAATTTGATTTTATTACAATAATTAATAATAGGTATTTCTAAGTAAAACCTAAAAAGACAATGGATCTTGTAATCAACTTACTTGTTTTTATATTAAAGCATTATTAAATTAATATCATAATGTTAAAAAAAAGTACAATATTTCGAAAGGTTAACCGCAACTATTGATTGGAAGTCATTGACAAAACTAAAACGAATTGTATTCCGAATAACGAATAATAGAATTCGAATTCTCACTCGGTGTTAGCACACACCGACAAACCAGGGTTAAGCTCGGGGCTATCAGATTGATTTATGGGCGCTCAATTAGATATGTATCAAATCAATTACAAACTAGCTAATTGTTGTACGACGATCCATTTGCAAGACAAATGAAGTGAGAACTGATGGGAAAGATTCTAAGTAGCGTTTATATTACCATTTCCTTAGAAATAGTAGAATCACTAATAAGAAATTTTATTTAATTAAATCTTGTTTGTAAGCATTTCATCTGACCGCTGAAGCGGTGATTATAGGGTGGATATGCTTATCTACTCAACCAGAATTTAGGTATAAATTTCAGGAGACATAGATGTTAAATACAAATATGTACTTCGTTTCTTAAGGAATTTTTATAAATGTTTACATGCAAATCCTATAATAAGTTATACCTGTAAAGCTGTAATTTTTATTAGAACAATTGTATCAAATTTTATAATTTCTTATACATTAGAGTTTAAAAATATGTATAACAATTTTCGGTAGAACCTCCTTAGATCACTTTTGCTAGGATTAGATGGAATTGGATGACGTTATATTAATCAAACCCAAATTTTTTTATCAGATCTTGTCTAGTTTTCCCAAATAAACGTTTTCCGTCAAAAGATGTTGATGTTGCACATCTTCTATTATATGAGACAACTTTTTCATAAGGAATGCAACTTTTTTTATAATTTCATTTATCGTCCATATATTATAAACCTTTAAAATAAATCTTATCTTATCTTATCTTATCTTAAAAGTAAAATCGCTTTTGTGACAGATATAGGGCTGAGATAGTATCAATCGTAATAAATACAGGTATCTCTTCATGTTTATTTACGTATAATTGCTAACAATTCTGCTATTTTGATAATTGTTATACTTAAGTTAGTCTTAAATAATTAAATTAAACAACTTATTACTTAGCTAATTTATGTAGCAAAAATTTAGTTACACAACATAAATTTATATTTTGTCATAATTCTATCGAATTAATAGCAATCATTATTGAACTCACAACTCTAATCATTACTGCGTCCATTATAAATTTAACATACTGAGAAGATTTATCGTAGCTAGATCTGAAAATTTACCACTTCAGGTAATGGTAGGCTATTTCATGAAATGGCCAAACACATCATAATGTTATCTATTATAATGTGATAACTACAGCATCGTTATATCGAAATATCCTCATGGAAAGTTAAATTAGATAACATGTTTATAATGCGGGCTCTCACTTCAAACAACGCAACATTGTTTGTAATAACTCAATTGCTTGATTAATTACAATGTCGATTAAACGTTGTATGAAAGGCATGACTGGCAAATAAATATGGCTCACACGTTTATGCAAGTAACGCAGTATTCATTAAAGAAATATATTAAAACTACAAGTCTTGGCAGTGAGGCCAGCCTTTCAGAACCAGCCTTTGTTTCTTGAAAATTAAATAATCATGAACAAACTTTTAAGTAAATTTTATGAGCATTGCCAGGAGTTTGAATTTCTGCTTTTTAAAAGGATTGTTTATCTTACTGTACCTAAAGGACACTCTCCTTAGGCTCGAAAGTAAGTTAATTTGGAGAACAAATAATTAGAATTTAAAATATTACTACTTATTAATATAAAATCATTGCGGTATTTTTAAACATTCGAAAAAATAAGTTTACTAAATTTGACACAGAAAATACAAGTAAAAATGATAAGAAACGTCTTACCAATAAGATATGAGACCTCTTTGCATTTTTAATACACAACGTCTAGAGACGGCATCGGATTGAGTTACAGGTCGAGATTAAAACTTATGCCAAACCCAAGTATGGCACGAGAAAGATCAATCTTTCTCCCTTATTTTCGATATTATGATACAGGCACAGTTTGACTCCAGTTTATACTATAGACGGCTTGTAGTAATATTCAATTTTAACAGTATGATCAGAAATTAAATAAAAAACAAGCTTATTTTAATACTTGTTTAGAATTCTGTTTAACTTGAGATGTTTTTGCTTCCTTTAAAATTTCCATTTTATTTGCCTAAGGTTGAGCCTTAACTGGGGTTCCCTCTCGACTTGTTCCTCATGCTGTCAATCAAAACTAGTTTCGACTTTAAAACAAATCTTCTTGTTTTAGTCATCCGTAAATCATTAAAGAGCAGTGTAAGCAAGTTGACAATGTTTTTAACTTTGAAAATGTCTAGCCTTTTCTGTATAAAGAATACTGTAAGTCCCAAACCATCCCACCTTTACAGTCTAAAATCTCAATTACCCAATTAAACCACGAAACTTCTGGCAAGGCACTCGTGACTTTTTTATAAAACTGTCCAAGTCTATAAATCACTATAAATTTTATTCGATGTGCTTTTAAAATAAAAGCTAATCTGTCAACATTTAGTAAATATTTTGCTTACGCAAGAAGTTTTGTTTCGCAATCGGCATCGCATCCAGTGGTTCGATACTTTTGGTGTTTATCAATGGATAAGTAAGTAATCTGATCACTGTCTAATAATTACTATCATATAGCTGAAGTATTAATATACAGATACATAAAAATATGAATAAAAAAATTACGGAGTCATAATACATTTTACTATATGTATATTGAGGAGAAAATCATGTATAATATAATATAGGATGAAAGGTGAAAACGGCTATTTTCGTATTATTTCTAGAAGCTTCGAAGCTTACCCGAGAAACGTCACTAAATTTGAAAATCTTCTCAATATCCACAATAGGAAGGTACTTTGGAAGGCACATGTTTAATCTGTATTTCCTCAAAAACAGAGGCCGCTTTTTAGAACCAATGTAACTTTATATATTTTTTAAGACTTTTGAAGCTCAATGTAAAAATTTCAATTATATTTTAAATCCATCGAAAATGGAACAAACAACGCCCTCGGAAATTAACCTTTCAAGTTTTAACATTCTTTTGAATTAGATATCGATGTCAAATATACTACTAGTGTAATCTGTGAAAGTTTTCACTACTCTGAACACGTACTAATAGTCATATTTTATAAAAGGGCCTTACTAATAATAATAATTGTATGAGCTTTATAAACTGAGAGTCATTTGTCATATTCGTTCAACTAACATTTTCAATTCAAATTAAATTCTAATGGAGTTTTACTAACAATACAAGGATTATTAGTAAAACTCCTAAATACTTTTGTAAAACTCCTAATTGCTTATACTCTGCACTCGGAAACAAACATAACTGACGTCAACAGCAACGCTGACAGGTTCTATTGGACGGGTCAATTTAGTGACCTTCACCCAGGTTGCAATCTCTGGGCTGAGCTGGTGCCGTCAGTATAGGCTCAATAATCTTTCATACGCAGCCACTAAATTAGTAGCCGCTTGTATTTATACACTTTTGTAATTTTTGTTATATAAAAACCTTTACATAAAAAAAATGTTCTATAAAAAAATTGATTCATAAACTTCGTTAAGCTATATAACAAATGAAATAGTCAAAATGAACGATTTACGTTTAAAATCCAAACAAAACAGATGCAAATTTAATCAGGAAACCTCCTCCAGCCTATGAATTATGCTATCTACCCTGATTAACCCAAATTCTGAGTTTGTTACTCAGTTTACCTTATTGAGGGATTAATTCAAAATTAGCGAGTTGTTCTGCACTAAGCTGATCTTGAGGTTATAGATCTGAGGGTCAAGAGTTAGATTTGATAATAATATTTTTTTTGTTTGTAAACTTTATCCTAACAAATTGATATAATTGATTATTGTCTCGTCTTTCATGCTGTTAAAATATTCAATTAATGTAGATGCTTATCGAAGCATTAATCCAAAAGTTAAAATACCATATCGAGCCCTATATTAACAATATATAAAGCTGGTAAAAAAAACGCTGAAATTCGCGCTTATTCCGTAAAATGCAACACGTTTTTTGTCTTACAAAAAATATAATTACGTTGTTTAGATTGGCTAGATGGTTTCACAGTTGATATTAACGTTATGCGAATATCTACACTCACATCAAGGCATCTGAAAATTATCTTAAGCTTGATTTCCGTAGCGAAAATGCGTTCAAATACAGTTCCAATCGTCAGCAACCTCAACAGCGAGAATATCTTTCTGTACACCAAAAATATATCGTCTATGAAAAAAAAATGCAATCACGAAGAGTTCATTCACAATTCAATTCAATTTATAGTTGATTGATATTTACAAGAAATAGGCTCCTGTAAAGAAAAGGATAATTGCGTACGAAATGAACCAATTCCAGTTCATGGTGCCCAATTTTCACATTAAGCTCAACTTTGGTGCTGCGTACTTTCGATTGCAATATTTAACGATAATTGAATGTGGTGCTTTGAACATTTATTGCATTCAAGAACAGAGTACGTATTACGGGTGTTATTCTACACAAATCTAAGTCGCAAAGTTTTCCAATTAAATTCCACTGTATTGAATGTGCACGGAACCTATGCCTCGCTGCCAACTGCTAATATCCGGTCTTAAATTTTTAATCAATGTTTCTTTAATACAGCTCAACTGTGTGTAAATAGATTAGCTTGTGTTCTAGTAATTTTAAAATAAAACCTCGTTCAAAGTTTAAGATCGCCTAGATATTGCTTGAGTTCAAACGTGGCGCAGTTGCTCATAAGTTTTATAACATGAAACAGATATTAATATTCAGAAAATGTTTATTTATATTTTGTATGTTTAGCTTTTCCATAAAGTTATTAAGTTGATGTTCTCTGTCGATGTTATTGCTGTATGATGCAGAATTACATTACTAAAACTATTTTCAATTTTGATTTAAATACATTGTCAGCACAGAAGCAAAAATATCATTGTAAATATCTTATAGTAAATCATATTTATAAAATATTTTTTATAAAAAAAATAGTCCACTGTAGGGCAAAGGTCACTTAAATCTTTCCAAAGTATTATTTCTTTCGTCACCTCAAACTAAGCTTCTTGGTATGCGTTCAAATCATCTAGTCACTTCCTACTGGGCCGACCTTTACCCAGCGAATGTATCCCGACTCCTGGGTGAGCATCACTAACTTGACCCACCTAATCCCACTTGAGACTGTCAGCACTGCTGCTCACGTCAGTTATGCCCATTTTCCAGTGCAACGTGTATCCAACTCAAAATATTATTTGAACTTAGCTGGCAAAACACTATTTATGGTTTAACTACTAAACTTTGTTTTGTTTCACAGTGATTTTTCATTTTCCTTCAAATATTTTTTACATTTTCAATTAAATAAAAATGATCAATCGCTGTGAAACTATATAAGGCTTATTAGTTAGTCCCTAAACAGTGTTTTGCCAGTTAAGTTCAAATAACAGCTGCGAGTGACAAATTAGTAGGCCTATTCTGACAGCACACTCTAAAATTAAATTTAAGTTCTGTACATCCTGCTCTCTCATTATGTTATAGGAAAAGGAGAGCATGAATTTGAAGCTTATTTTGAAAAAACCGTAATCAATTTTAGAATGAATTTAGGGAGGCGCTTCCTAAAACCTACTCTTTAAGACGTTTTTAAAGTCAAAAATTAAATACATCCATCCTAATATAACGTGATATATTAGCTGATTATTTGTAATAGAATAAGATGCATTTAAGAGAATCGAGATCAAAATGGGCTTCTAATGTCTATCAGTACATAATATCAATATTTGTTGATATTAATAAGTATTAGTGATTTTATCGTTAAACGCTGAGTATTCATTGAAGACTTTATCATATCATATCATATTTGGCTATATAATGGTAAATTTTCGCGACATATTATATAATGAACATAAATCGCTTCGAATGAAGTTGCTCACATAATTGTGATCGAACTTCACTTCAGTAAGTTCGTTTGTTCAATAATTTTATTGAACATATTTTAAGTAAGGATGTACTTAATATTAGTTAGCAATCTTTGATTTGAATATTTTATTTCCCAAAAAAAGGCGACCTATTTATGCTATAAAAATAATCCGTTATAAATTAATGTAAAAATGCAAAATTATATGTTGATAATAAATAGATAGAGTCACCCATGTTTCTCTCACCGAAGTGAATTCGTCCTTACGCAATGACAATCTAATTTTCAGACATAGTTAATTCGGAACGTGCGACCCCAGCCATATTTTCCACTCAGATGCGTCATTGTAAATGATATATTATGCTTTGCACGCCGAAATGAATAAATAAATTACGAAAATACGGGTGTTGACTTTGACCTACTAAAGGAAGTCTGAATGTAACGCTTTATGTACTCATTTATATTATATATTTTTAAAGACTTTTCTTTAAGTGTTCACGGTGTGGTAAGTTATTCTTAACTAGTGCTTTTTATTTTCCTCCTGCGCAGAACATCTATATATAAGAAGAATATTTTCTGTACAAAATTTTTGTAAGAATTGACTGATGGACAGCGTAAGTACTATTTACTAAAATTATAATAGTCTGAAACCTAAAACTTTATCTCCAAAACGTAATATAACTAACAATTGTTCAAACTGTACTCTCAATTATTATGCATATGTATTAAAAATCATCGTTCGATGCACATGCGGAGTTGTCATTTCCCCTTATTCCTTATTGTCAACCTACGACTTGGGCTTGAGTCCACAAACCGGGAATCGTAGAGAAATGATTATATACTTTTCACACTTTTATCGAAATAATAAATCATAATAATATAATTGTCAAAATCGAAGATTCTGAGAAACTATAAATATAACATCCACCATACACAGTACTAATGGGCAGCCTTATAAGTATATATATACGTAGATGAAATAAATTGGAATATTTTCTTACTTCAATATTAATGGATTCAATGTTCCCAATAATATATCAACTCACAGCTTCTAGAAATCGATATGAAGGTATTATATTTATCCTACTGATTTAAATATCTCCGCATGAAAACTATCCATTTACAACACCTACATATTAGTAAGAGAGTGACGTGCACTCATAGAACCCACTTTGTAATCCAACACGAATATGGACCCAAAAACATATATAGAAGGATTTCGTTGTTTACGGTAATATTTCATGTTTTTTGCAAGAGCAGCCATTTTTAAAAGCCCATGTTTCACTGCCCTGTTTGACGTATGGGTAATTTCTTCGCACTTAACAATTTTCGGGGCACAGATACATTGTTTTTATATGCAGCTATTGTGTTGAATTCCTAAGTTTGTATTTTATTTTTTGTAAAAAACCTATATTATCTTTAATATATATATATATATATATATGCATATTATTATTTTTTTATATGATTTAAATATTTGATATCTATTGTCAGTTACAAAAACCATTGTTTAAGCCTTTTATATGTAAGTACAATTTAAAAAATGGCGTGGCTAAAACAACTGTGTAAAATGGCTTAAACAATGATTTAATAGAAAGGCCAAACGAATAAAAACGAAAAAACCTACTTATTATATAAAGGTTGTCTGAATCCAGGAACCTATAGAGATAAATTGGTCAGGCTTTTTTATTTATTGTTTAAAACCCCCAAAAAGAGGTACTAGTATAAATATTATGAATAACAAAATGAAACAATATGCATACATACAAACATACTTTCTGAGTAAAGGGGAAGTTGTTATTATCATCCCTAAAAATAATTAACAAATTAAAAGTTAAACGTACATTTCATTCTGTTTTAAGTGACATTTTACTTATTGGCAACACTTAACTTATTAATGTATCCAAAACAAAAACACTTAAATATTTCTTTCAGTCCCTTCACTATTCTAGCACGCTAGCTTGTTTAAACAATCTATTTAGAATGACTTAGTCTTACAACTTTTAACTATCTTATCCAATTGAAACAAGAACGTTTTTAGTGCGATCGTTGACATATTGGTTACTGTACCGAGCTACACGTCTTATATATTGGAACCAGGACAATGACATCGTAAAGTTTCTACAGGCCATTGGCTTTTATTTTTATTTTTCAATATTATGCATGTAGCACTGCTCTTATTTAGCTCACATCTATCTTTTTAAAATTTAATAACAATAAAGTAGTTTTTATAACATTGGTTTTTCTCTGTTACTAACATTTAATACTGTTTTTTCATGTTTATAACTTTTAAATCGTATTCGTATGGAATAACAATGTTAACTTAAAAGCATTCTACATTCCGTAACATGTTTTATAAAATATTTATATAACAGGAAAGATATCTACAAGGAAGTGACAAGAATAGTATAATAGGATATTACATAATCAGAACTATATTGTAGTATATAAATATAAATAAATGATTCGTCTAGAGAATAGGCTATGGTGGTGGAAGCGTAATACACTTCTGTGATTATTCGTATGATTTGCCAAATACATTTCAACAATATAAACTGAACAATAAACTTTAATACAATTATTTAAGGCATATTATTGTTATTTAATGTATTTATTAATACAAAAACTTAATCTTTATTTTAACAGGAATTCTTTTAAAAATATTTTATTATACAAATACGGTACGACCGTTTGTGTAATTAAGTCCTTTTCTCATTTTCACCGCATAGAACGTTTGTATTCCGTTGCCTTAATAAAACTTCGTTAATATTCCAATTCTGAGTTAACTATGTCCTTTATTCTCCAGTCGGCGTACTCGTTATGCTAGTTAACCCTTGGCGATTCAAACAAGATTAATCTATTATCATTAGTGAGCTCTAAACTTTCATAGGCTGGTGGCTAAGTTTACGTAACAATCAAAACGGATCCATATTTTAATAATAATTTCAACGTAATATTGCTAAAATATTTGATATGCTACTGTCAGCCGCTTCGTCTATATGTCGAGTTCAGTTCGGTATCCAATATAATACATTTTTCCAGCCTTTTATTAGTTTTCCTGCGCTATATTTAAAACAAATTAATTTATACATTCTGCCATAAATAATTTAAAACATCCATACAAAATATGCGTTTTTAGTTGTTGTGATAAATAAAATTTTAACATTGAATTGTACTTTCAGAAAATATTAAATAACTCAGTTGACTGGTTCGTAGAATTTTGTAACAGATAAAAGAGTCCTTGTTACAATAACAATTTAAATATTATTGACCAATATCGTTTGCTTCGCTCCAGCCAATTTCAATTCAATTTAAAATATAAATATTTCAGCTTAATTATATCTGTTAACAGTATAATAAATTTTTATTAAACTTTTTCAATCTTATAAAATTTGTGAACGTGTATAAATCAAATTGATATGCTGATCCGGCTTCCCCGTTTGGCCTGAAAATCGAATTATTCTGTTGGCTTTCACTCCTAATGGATGGGTTTTAATTATAAAAATGCACGATCATCTCATCATTTTAAATACTTTTCGAGACTAATCTTTTGTGGGTTGTATTACAAAAATCCTTACCAGTTTGATACTGGCCAACTTTGGATGTTCTAATTTCAAAATTACTAATTCATTTAGTACCTACTATGTATTATATTTATTTTAAATAAAGCTTATATTTTTACTGTATTCCAAAGAGTCGTTCTATAAGTAACTAAAAAAGAGTTTATATTATTGTAAAAAAAAATTAGCTTACCTTTATCATGAAATTGGAACAGGCTTTGATTTAAAAATGAAATTTGCTATTGATAAAGTAAATAATGCTTCGCGCAAGGTTCTGTTCAAGTTAATATAAAATATCATAATTTTCTGTCTTAATAAAAGTATGTAAATTTTTCTTTTTGCATATTCTGGTGGAAATAACTCTTTCTATAGCTACTGTAATCTCGCAGTTCTCCATATTTATAACCTTTTACGCTGACATACTGGAGATGAATATTTAAGCGGTTCTTTGTTCCCTGCTTTGAGATAATTGAATAAGTTTTTATTTTATAGTTCAATAAATTTTAACTGATAAACATTAAACTTCACAATAATACTGTATAGCTTTAAGGACTTCATATTTCTTAAAGACATAAGGGTTTATGATTGACCTATAACGTTTTAGTGGTAAAAATCACGGCATTAAATCCACATTCAGTAAAAGTAAAATTAAGTCTTAATACAAAGTACTACAGCGTGTATTAATTGTACCAGGCATGAAAGGAGGAAAAATCAAGCAAGTTAATCTGCTAATAATCATTCCGTTTATTCCCGTCACGTGTGGCCCTCATTGGTCCGTAAAATTGCATTTGGTCGCACGCGCACCATATATATTCATCGTCACGCAAACGGAAAATAAAAACACGGTGAATTTAAAATCTCATTATGACTGCTGCAAATAAACAGTAATTGCTATGTAATCTATACAACGTATCGTGAAATAAAAAATATTATTAGATCTTTCTGGCAAGTATATTACACTAAATATTTTAAAAATATTGATAGATAGATAGATAGATAAAGTCTTTATTTTCATTTCTACATCGCACACAATCCATCCAGACAGTGCATAGGTTAAAAGACAAACATTTTATAATAAAGGTATCAAAGACCTTTGTTATATCGGTTTCAATTTGTTAATTATTGGTTTTAACTATCACCAATGCATTCTAATGAAATAGTTACTTATTGAAGTGATTTAAGCAATCTTAAACAGTCTTCATTTCAAACAATAGCTTAAGCCATCAAGCCGTACAATCCAGACAGTTTTTAATTGTCTCTCTTCTTACGAGTATATGGCAGTTTAAAAAATTAAATAGATTAATGAGTAAAATATTTATGATGATATGCATATAAATTATTACCCATGATAAATTATTCATATTCCAACTTACATTACAATAAGTTGACCGTGATAAAAATACTGCATTTCAAACATAACACTACATAAAAAATAGGATTATAGCATAATATGTCTCACTAAGTTTCACATTGTAGAGATAAGCTTTTCTCCCTTTAGCAACAATGTTGAGAGCAATAATAAAGTTTATGGGAATTTACGTTAATGTCGTCAGGATATAAAAGCTTTATGGCTATTGATAGAACAGTTATAATTCATTGAAAAGCAATGATATTGAACATAAATTTATATCTAATAAAATTATCAACTAAAGAATACTTCGAAATTTTAATTATGTTCCTAAAATCCACGGTTTTCCATGGATTATAGGAACATAAAGTGTCGTGCACTCAACACAGGCAAATAAATATTCAACTGAAAATAAAGTACTATTCATTTGAATAACCCACAAGTAGTAATTCAATGGAGTTTTAATTTACTGCAAAAAATTAATAGCAAAAATTTTTATAATACATTTATTCCCTTACATTAAATACAAATACATGTTGAAAAATTGAAAGATGACATCAGAGTACCTGATAATATAATAACAATAGTTTGAATACAAAGCAAGGCAAAATTTGTTATAATAATTAGTTTTATTACTGGTCTTCTTATTGAATGGTAAATTGGATTTAACTCATAAAAAACTCATTCTTTTTGTTGCGTCTCTCATCGCCGTGCATGATACGTCATCTGTCAATTAATGGCGGAACAAAAAGATGGCAGATTTCCAAAGATAATAGATTGAAATCTGTATAATTTTGATTCTTGACTTTTGATTTGATTTCAGGGTGGAAACGTGTAGTCCATAAATTGGAGATCATTAAATTAGGTCTGCAATTCTTTGAGTAATCTATGGTATAACTAATCAAACCTTGTTTGTTAAAAGTACCGAGATAAGCTTAGCTAAGCTTTGCGCTAAGCGACTACGGTTTCTCAACCGTAGTTCTCTCGACAGTCAGATTGACATACAAAATAAATACTCACAGTGATCTGGACAAACACTATCTATTTTCCATAATGACTTTACTATTGACAATATGAAGAGAAGAGATGCCACTTCTGGACGCAGGAAAATTTTTTGGTTAAAGAACATTAAAAAGCTATAGATGACATATATATATATATTTTAAATGAGATTGTAGAATTATCACAAATTCCGTGACAAAATTATACGTATCGTCAAGGTTTTTAAAAGTCGAACGCACTCTAAAGTAATAATAGCATACAGTCAAATCAAAGATATACCATATAATGAAACAATTTTTTCATGAAATGTTTAGGATCGGGAATATGCTTCTCTATGTGCTATAAAGAATTATTTTGAAGAGGCCATTACAATATAGGTCATATTAGAATCAGAATTTTGTGAACTACTTTTATGGTCAGTTTAATAAATAAAAATAAAAAATAACTCTTTTATAAAACTAAATTTATATGTAGCAAATCTGGCTGTAACCATACATAGAGATACAAATACAATAAGTATGCTTAAAACTTATTTTTTTAATCTTTATTTATTACGCATACCTTATATTAATATAAGAGTACCTACTTATTAATGAATGTTCACTGTGCCGCTGGAAGGAGAGGTAAATCCCTGGTCGCATCAACTTTACCTTTCAGAATTATGAGGATGTAACTTTTTCGGAGTTCTTACGTCATTTACTTTATTACGTATAATAATACTATTCGAAGTTATTCATAAATAACTCACAATGGATTATGCTTTCATTGGAGCGGTATCAATGTTGCTGGTAGGTTCAAAGTTGGTTAATACCTTAGAGACTCGAAGTAGTTAATTCCTGAATAGCAAACGAAGTACGAAAAAAATTTCCCATAAACGTAAGAACTGATAGTTTTATATATGATAAATATTATTACGGTAAGCATAGAATAAGGACGCAATTATTTAATTTTAAATGAATTGAGTGTTATTGAAATTAGTATAATCTTAAAATATATATAAAACATTAAAAATTTTGAATTAAAAAGATAAATTCTATCTAAAACCTAGGTTGTCGTAAATGAAATATTAATGTGCTTATACCTTTATAACATAACTAACTAAAATACTAACAAGAACATCGTTCCTTTGAGTAAATACTAGACACACAACGCTTAGTGAAGCAAAATTTAAGTCAAATTTTCTCACGTTCCAAATATTTGAGATTCTGCAAAATGTTCTTGGCGAAATATAATATTATTATCTTCGTAGAGGGGCAACTTCCCCAGAATGCGCATAGACACTCGCGGCCGAGCTTCGTTTAGGAATTTGCATATAGCCCTGCTTAGTGGTAACATACGACTCGTTATTGTATATGCAACCGCAGCGATTGCCACAAAATGCAATTTTCTCGCGATTACTAAGTTGCTCTGAATTTGAGATACCGAACTTATGCTTATGCCTTACATTTTTTCTCAGTATGTTATGAGTTAGCTTAAAATAATTATCAAAAAACTAAAAGGAAATATTTGCTTGTAATATTCATGGAAAGCTTCGATAAAACTTGTTATTTCAAAATATGTTTCGCAAATATTGCAACGGTAGAATAGATAATTTTCTTTGAGGATAAATGCTACAGTAGCCTCTTGTGATTGTGTCTTGTAGTCACAATTAAAATAAGTAGTTTTTTGTATTAAGTATAAAATAAGGTTGTAATATTATTTACTTGATTGTAAATTATATCGTGTGGTAAATGAAAAAATTAGCTTTGTCATTCCATTCCAATTTTTTTTCTAATTGGAACAATTAATTAAACAAATTCCAAATCATCCTTTGTAATCGTACTAAGCTAAGCTTGTTTTCAATTTTTAATGTAATAAATTAAATGTTGTAATTTTTTCCCTACGCGTTATAATAATTTTTAATTTTTTGCTACCCAAGCCGCCGAGTCAACTCCCGTATATTTCATATTATTTGCAGAGCTTCGCCATACAGGATTAGAGCGAAGCACGCATGTAGTTTAGTTATCTTACGCCTCTGTTTTGGGTCGTATTTAAGCCTAGCCAATGCGATGGCACGGATATATTGTTCAACACTATAAAATTAACCTACATAATACATAACACACATAAACTACATACGAAGCTATTGGCTTTGTGTATCGTAATCATATGTCATTTTTCTTTTCTTGGTTTAGTGGTGATATTAGTGTAAAATTTGTTAGTTATATAACGACCAATTTTAATATAGTTATTTTTATAAATATGATAATGAATGCTAGGATACTGAATTTAATTAGCTTACTTATATCTGAGAACAGAATATTGATTTTAAAATTATGATTAATTAACTGCAGTTTATTTACCGTTGTAAATAAAACCGTATTTTGATTCTGATTGTACTGTTGTCCGGAATATAATAAAATTTAGAAAGGTACCGATATTTTTAGCAGCAGATTAAATTTTGCTTAATTTTCGATAAAAAGAGAACAACTCGAAAGAGTCAGCGCCATGCGCAAATACACAGTAAGAAATATAACTGCTGTCTCTTAATAGAAAAAACACAACACATCTTCTCTGAAATGTCATCTACCGCTTATATACGAGTACGTCCTAATGTTGGGCATAGGTCGTCTAAAATAGGAGAAATCAATTAGAAATTGGGGCTCTAATACCAAATCCCAAGCAGTAACCGTAACAATAGGGTCCAACGACTTAATATGCCTTACTAAGCACGGACGTATTCGAGAACAAATCTGAGTAACTTATCCAGGGTATAAAAATAGCGAATGTTGCTTTGTTTTAATGAAAACAGCGTTCGAAATACTACGCTAACGAGCACCTCCAATGAGGTGTTACTTAATGATACTGTTACTCTCTCGGAGTAGAACCTAATCTGATTCCTACTCTTTCATTGAAACCACAGTGCTTAAAAATAATAGGTCAAATTACAAAGCCAATTATTAAGCTGACACTTTATTTAAACAAAAATCATAATTACGTTTCAGAATAAAATTTCAATATTATGGCATTTGCGGTCACAATGAGTGTGCACAAAGTAATCATCCAAGTAAAATATTGGTTTTGAAAGAACTTTTTATTTCATAACATTATTCTTGAACTCAATATCTGCCAGTAACTGTAGAAGTTCTATATAAAGTTCAACTTTATTGTAAAAGTCAACAGAAATAAGTCGACTGACCAAGGACTATTCTCTTAACTTTTTCAGATATGAAGTGCAGCTCATAATGTTTCCCAGGATGATGCACGCAGTAAATCGTAATTTTCATTTCCTATTATATCACCAAGCTGCTGCAACTTACAATTCGAATATAGTGAAGTGTAGATTGTTCTAATCATATTTCTAAATAGATATTTGCCTGCGGTGTAGTAGTCTATACTTTAAGAAAGACCTCTAGTAACACATGCATTAATGCTATAAATTCCATGCGGTTGTCATGCTAAAAACTGTTGTTACGGCTTTTATTGCTCTAAGACATATACTAGATTATTGTCTATTGAATATGTAAATTAATCAAACATGCCCTGCTACCATTTTAATATATATATATATATATATATATATATATATATATATATATATACGTCTCATTCCTTTCTCTACTAATACTAGTTCATATGTTCAACATTGTTTTATCAATTACCGAATGATGTGTAATCAATAACGAATTCCTAAAACCACGGTTATAATAAAATCAAAAGAGTGGTCTTTTTCTATATTACATGTTAATACTTAATAGATCGTTATGCCCTGGGTATACATGCCTTAAAGCTTAACAGATAATTGTGTAGATAACCTACACGGAACAAATATTTCAAAAAAGGTGAAAGTAATCGGCATGTTTCAATGGAAATGGCCAGAAACCATAATAGGCTTTTTTAGGAACCAGACGAAATTTCAAAATATTACACCACCGTGCATAATAAAAGTGTTTATCTCCATCTTAAAGCATCATGTCAAAGTAAATATCCTTCACTAAACTCAGTCTTTAAAGTAAACTGAGCAATAAATCTCCACGATAAAATGTGGTGCGTCATTAACGGTAGTCGACTCAGCCCCCTGAAGGATGTAAGAGAAATTTACACGCCTCTATCCGAAGTTTAGAGCGATTAATTAAGGTTATTACTATCGTTTCAAAGGTGCTGACGTTTTAAAATAATTGTGGCTGAGTATGCAGACCTAGGAATTTGTTGTAATAACAAAAAAAATTAATAATAAGATGCATAGACGTATTTTATAACACTTGTAATTTTAACCAAAGGAATAACCTTACAGAAGCACATAACATACAAAACATATCGCAAATAACGTTACTGTTTAGTTTTATAATTATGGAGTGGGGATTATTATAATGTTTTCTCTTGATAAAAATAAAGATGCTTTGTTGACAATTTAATAAGCGTTAAGTATGATGTCATAATGTTTGTTACTTAGAACCTACAATTCTTTCTTCATAAAAATTGATAAACTTCAAAATTAATTTATGCTTTACTTAATTAAAAAAGCATAATATTCGATGCATATATTTCAATAAGCATATGATGCATTTAAATTGTTTTCCTATAATTTCGACAAATTTATTTCCGTGTGGTAAAGTTATGCTATAAATGATTATTATTATTCTTGGTTTTACTGAACGCCTGATTGTAAGCGGTCCCTAATTACTTGTGTTCTATCCTTATTGTATTTTATAATTACATGCAATTAACAAATTTTGCACGCTAATTACAATAAAATACTGGAACAGCTAAGTTTCATGCATCTTTGAGGGTGGTATTAGAAAAAAACGGAATAATTCGACGCAGTTGCTTTTAGAATGACGCGCGAGGTCTTAACAATAGACTGTTAAATACCGAGACAGTACCAGTTTCTTCAATAGAACTTTCATTTACGTCTCGTACTGTCTTATAGTAGAATTCCTTTCACGTGCTGTGTTTTCTTCATTATTTTGCCATTGTGGCATGATGCGCTAACTATCGTGCTATAAGACGGAGCTGAGTACTAGCAGTCCTTTTCAAAAACAAAAAAATTATGCTCCAAAGTTAGTTAAAGTTATTATAGGTGGAGTTTTCGTGTGTTTGGTTCTTAAAAAGGTTTAGGACTTGACATATCTGCCTTTTTTCAAACAAAATCCTATGAAGCTTCAAAATAACCTATGAACTCCAAAAAATATTACCCTAAACATCTATTCTTAAAAAACGTTGTAAAAACAGCTAGTACTACCTAGCCGAAAAGTGTTAAACCATTACAATATTTTCGTTTCCTGAAATACATCGTATTTTTCGATAAAATTGTCGCCCATGCGTGAAAAGAATAATCTCTTAATGGAGTTAAATTAATGTAAAAAGATTTTAGTTACCATGTCATTGCATAATAACACAGAATCGACAAAAAGGATCAAAGCAAATTTCTTCGAAAAATTTTCTCAGGCGTAGTTTCAAATATTCATTATGGAAAATGTAGCGTAGTGAATATCGCATATGCGATACGTTTCAGATATACTGATTAACTATCCTTAGTATTGAAACATACTGTTTATAAATAATTCCATTTGATTATTTACTTTCTTCAATATGAAACTTATGTATTGTCATCCTAATTAGCGTAGAAAGATCTATTAATTGTAATCCTAATGAATATACCAATTTGTTAATTGCATGTTTTTGTAAAATACAACAAGTATAGCACACAATTATATGTAGGGACCTCTTACCATCAGGTGATCAGTAAAAGCCAGAGTAAAAAAATGTTATCTAATATTTCTATCATAAACTACAATTCATAACTGCTCCAACCCTCACTTGGTATAACAATTTATAGCATAACTTTATCACACACAGAAATAAATTTGCCGAAATTGTAGGAAAACTATTGAAAGGCATAATACGCTTATTTAAATATATGCCATGAATATTATTAAGAAAAGCAAAAATTACTTTTGAAGTATATCAATTTTAATGAAATTGGAATTAAATTTCTTATTATATCAACATACTTATTCAACGCAGTAAAACCTTCTCAAATAATTCTCCACGGACTGTCTCTAAGATAAAACTCAGTTTTTTTAATAGATTTCAACGTGCGGTGTTCAAGAACGTACTCTAAGCGTTTTCAATATCTGGCTGTCTTCTTTTGTTTTTACCAACTTGGCCGTTTATTTGAAAAGTTCCACCTTTTCGATGTAGCCATCTTACATTTTTCAGTGCCCCTATTGTTTTAGCCTCAAACCTAACTACCGTATTAACTTGTGAACTCATTATTAAAATATGATCCTAATACTATCATGAGATTTGATAATTAAACGCAGATGATATGATAAACGTCAAAACTCGAACTCAGATTCGACGTTTTGCTAGTGAAGCTTACTTGTTGTTGCACTGCACTTACAATGAGAAGAAAGATAACGGTTGTATTAATAGAAAACTCAAAGCCATAAGAAATTCAAAATGAGATCACTTTTTTCAGACGAAACAGAGCCAACGAAAGTACACGTTGAATTTTGATGCTTATGACTTTGTTATTATAACTGTTGATCTAATACTCAAATTATGATTAGTATATTGTTTGGAATTATGAGATTTTTTTATCACCCCCGATGAAATCAGAAATTTCATTAATATAATGTATTGCTATCTGTAAATCTGCGTCCCAAAGGGACCAAATTAGCAAGCACGATGAATTTAAAATACTTAAAGAGCTTGTAATTTACGGAGGCAAGACAATTTTATACAGAATGGAATTAAGAACATTTGTTATATATTATAATAAAGGTTCTTATACACTCAACCATGACACTTGAAAAAATCGTCAAGATCGCCATTTCCCATTAAAAAGATCACACGATAGCGGTTTCTTATAAGATATATTTGGTTCTTTAAACCAAAATTGAACCTAAGACTAGAGTTAAAGATATTTTAGAATTCTACTTATGCATGTGATGTGAAAGTTCGATATCACAAAATGGGTTTTCGATATCAAGAACACAGTTTGTATTCAAATGCAGCTCAGAATAGTGCTATTGCGCTTTTATATAAATTATACAAATCAATTTTCACCTAAAGTCAAAAGGATAAGCAAAGTTGTAATAGTAAATTTTAATATATTATTCTGCGTAATCAAAATACAACCTTAAATAGTTTTGAGAAGTTTATTGCAAAATGAATGAATGACAAATGGGCTAATTTTCGTCTCTGAAAGGTAACTAAAATATATTACGAATAAAATAAGTTATCACCAAAGTCTTAACAAGTTCGCTATTCCATGTCCCATTCCATTTTCAAGCTGGATTGTAGACGTAACATCTATATATGTATGTTTCTTCTATAATGACATAATAAAAAGAAAGCTTCCCGCGATCAAATTGTGGAAATCAAAAGACAAAGACGGAATCTCGCTGCGTGATACAAACAAGCCAACATAGATACCACGGCCATTAAAGGAAACCATTTTCGGGCTAAATGCAGCACTAAAATCTCTAAAGCTGAACTCAAGTAAAAGGGTTTAAGAATCAACTAGAATGCATTAAAAATTCAGAAGTGCAACTCCCTAGATTTTATTCAAAAATTTACTTTATGAAAGCGGTATTACGTTTCAAATTGAGCTTTTCCATTTGTTACTTGTTTACGGTGAATAACGTAAAAGTAAAATTACATTTCGTTTCACGAGCATCTTGAATTAAAGCTCCACTCGTTACGACTCAATAATATCGCACTTGAATGAAAAAAAATATTCTCTAAAAAAATGTAATTTAGCAACATTTTCTGAAATGATATTCAATAAAAAATCACTTTTTTTTATTGTACATCCATGATGGTGTAATATAAAAGATAGAAAATGTGTGGGAAGCGGCTTAAAAAACTTCGCAAGTAAATTACTAGTAATTTTATGTTAGTAAAAGAATACATCAATCTGATAGAACACAGTTAACAAAGGTTTCAGTAAAGTAGGTACAATGTATTCAATATGTGATTTTGTACAAACTTTTAATTACATAATTCAATATCTAATAATGTTAATAGAAATAATTATAAGGAATTCACACAACAAAATCAAGGCTCAATGATAATTAATATAATCAGGAATACATAGTTTTCTATAATTAAGGTTGTTATAATTAACTTGAGATTTTGGCTACAGCTTCTCCTCATAACGTAAAACTTTATTCAGGGTTCTGTTTATGTATTTCTACATCTAGTGTTGTTATACATTAAACTTTACTGATAAGACCGCACAGTTCATGTGGAAGCAAAATGATAATAAAATTTATTTTTTAAAATTGAATTCTTTTAGAGATCTGAATTTGATCGTAGTCCTTTGGATTTCACAGGGTCACATTGTTGAAAAAAAAATTCAACAATGTGACAAACTAGCAAACAGAAATGGTTATCTGATGGTAGTCTCCGTAACTTATAAACAACACCAGTAACAACAATTGTACTCATTCATTGAACGAGTCAATGATTAACCTGTAAAATAGATGAAACGCCATGTCTCGTGTCAACGTACTGACATGAGACAAGACCCGCTGATCCCAGAACAATATTTCCACTATGAGTTGTAGCTATTTTACACACTCGCAATGGAAACTAACAATTTCACATTTTGTAAATAACGTTTTCATCATTTCATATTTAAAGTTTGTTTATTTGTGTTATTAAAAGAATCTTATTTTTTCACTATGTGCACTTCGATTAACTAAAACAATTTACTCGTTATTTAAAAATGGAACCATAGACATAACGACAAATATATAGCGAAAATTTCGTTTCGTTTTGACCTTTGAAAGAAAGGTTACAAAATAAGTTAAATTAAAACCTCCTCAGCATTAAGCCGCCCAAGTATTTGCTTTCGACGGTTTCCAAGCTTTAACAGCCAGGGAAAATTTGTGAAAATACTAATTTATTTACTTTTTCTATAGTAAAATAATTCATCTATAAATACGCATAAGAGTTATATTAAATGAAATCAAATCGAACCCATGGAAAAACGTAAAAAATTACCTTAAAATTTGAAGGGTCACCTTCGAAAACTATATGTAACGACTTAACATTAAACTTAAATGAACGTATCTCACATACGTCTGTTTAAAGCCCAGGTGAACTGAGCACCCTTAAAAGCGTTCCATTTGTTAAATGTAGATTCACAATATAAATAAAACTGACCTTGTTTCGTGAGTCGGCACAAAGACATAAGCACTAACTTAATTTAAGAATAGAAATTCTAGAGCGTTTTATGGAGTGGAATATAAGTTAAGTGTCCTAAGCCGACTTTATAGGCCAATAAACTTTATTAAGGGCTAGGACAATTAAAAAATTCATTTTGCACTTTTATTGCTAAATACAAATAAATATTGAAACGAGAACTAAAAGATGGAAATAATATCGTAAAGTACTAACGGTGCCGGCAGAAGTTGTTATGAGAAACACAAATATTTCTTTCTTTTCGGTTGTTTACAATTTTTTATTAATCTAAAATGAACATATATATTGAACAAAAAATGTATCACGACTTTAAAATAAAGAGAAGACATAGTTCCAGTAACCTGATTAATGTTTCTTCTACAAACACCAATGTAAGTTCTTTGATACGCTAACATTTATGCATCTATAAAAAGCAAATATCTCCTCAACAGTTTATCATGGGAGCAAACCTTGCCGCATCCGCGATGACCCTCATATAAATTTTACGACGGAATCTTTATTGCACGTTTTATTTTACATAGTAATGTATGATACACATACAATAACACACTATTATGTTGCGTCTGCAAGTATACGAGAGGATATAAGTTGGTTTTGAATAGATACTGAGATTTTAGTTTTTAATATTTATATCGTAGATAGGAGAAACATATAAGATTATATTTCCATTCATAAGATTATAAACGTTACCTTCAATAAATAAGACGATCATAATTCATTGTCTTATTTATTAGAAGTGAACTTGATTAAAAAAAAATTAAGTTTGCCAATACTTTTCCCTACTATAACTTTAATAATATAACCCAAGCTGCCGTCATTGCATACGCTGCGAAAGTTATTTTTGATAGAAGAAAAATTTTTTTTAAAGAACATGTCATGTCCTGGAAGAGATCGCTTTTAGCGATAAGGTCGGCCTTTGTACAAAATTAGTTACAAGTTTTTTTTTTTATTTCTCTTCTTGAATTTGCTGATGTGCAATAAAGATATAATCTATTCTAAATACAAAAAATATGTCTTACTATTGTAGTTTGAGCAATATTACTACTTTTTAGAGTTGATAGAATTACCGATCAAATTTAGAAAATGTTATCCATTCCTTTGTATTGATATTAATAAAAATAAATCACTTCGTGTTTAAGACTGATTTATTAATTGTAGATTACTTTTTTAATTAATGAAATCTGACATTCCATTCCAAACATATAACGGAATTTCTTCTGTGTTTCAATACCTTGCTGCCGACACCGTGGCGTGGCGTGGACCGAAGACCAAAGAGGCGTGCACATCTATAGGTACCTAAAGAAATTTCGATAGGCTCTGTTCGAGTGCCATCGTCTCATGAAGAAGCAACTCAGTAAATGAGATAAATAAAATGATCGTCCTTAAAGTACCGAGTGATTTTAAATATTAGTAAATGTATTGATAGCTTGCCACTACACGAAATGAAATTTAAGTCCATCAAGTATGTGTAATAAAGCTTTGGATTAAGGAACACATTTCTTATTGAGACCAACAAAATTACCTATATCGTTTATAAGATTAGTTTTCTATTAAGGTATCGCTAGCCGTTACAATAAATAAATCCCAGGCACAAACTTTCTTGTTGTTGGCATTGACCTAAGGCAAGATTTTTTTCTCAAGGTCAGTTGTAAGTTGCACTTTCTTTAAGAGTACCTTCTGCAAATATGTTTTGCGGCGATCTATGAATACCACAGCTAATTTAGTATACAGTGCTTTAAGGTCAACATTTTCCAAAAAAAATTTTAAAGCCTATATATGCTTTGCTTTGCTTTGAAATAATTAAATAAAGCATAATTTTCTTATAAGCCCGCTGTGAAATTCCAAATAAGTAAATATGCTTATTTAAATTTCACATCCGTTCACAGGGCTTTAGACCAATATCTGTGCCAAACTGTGAACTCAAAGATAAATATTTGTAACACTAGTCTCAGCTGCTGGAATCTGATAAACGTATCAATTATGCATTAGATATGTATTATATCCATTTCCATTCAAAACAAATATTTGTGCTAGCCACAGTAATATGTATTGTCTGTGCGCTGATTGGGTGTAAATATTTAACATTATGTTAGTAGTAAATTTGGATATGTAGAAAGTCAAGAAGAATTTCATATTTTTATAATAGTGTGAACTGTGACTTTAATAATATATGATAAAACGATAAAAACAGCTTGAAAAGCCGGTTAAAATCGTGCAAGTGATTACTTTTACTAAGTACAATGATATATTAAAAATTCATAAATATAATATAATCAAAAATAAATAATTCTGCTGTTTTATGAGTTTTATTTAGTAATACCTGTTTAATTTATTAAGGCCTTTACTGCAATCCTGCCAAAATATATATTGCTAAAGGAATGAGTTTGTTCCACTTTGTTCTACGGCAAACGAGATAGAATAATTAACCACCTTTGTTCAGGTTGAAATCCACCTGGGTAACATCACCCATAGCTTGATCAACATTTAGGCCTAAAATCTAGGACAAAAGTTTCAAGCCTAGAAAATAAAGTTCGCCTGAGAATTTGCTCTAATTCTACGCAAACAAAAGCTAGCCTATTTAGATATATAGAATTGAATAGAATATTTCTTTGTTGTAGATACATCAATCACTATCACTGTGATATATTTTACTATTTATTTTTAAAAAGACGTATTGATGATATATGTTCCGACAGCAAAGTGATGACCACTTATTCTAAGTTCTTCTGATATTAAATTGAGACACAAATCCAAATTTAAGAACACTGAAGTGAAAAAAACACGAAATATTCTACTTTACTAGACGCTCTAGTTCTGCGCCCAATGAAATATCCCAATTGTCAATAGGATCCAATAAAATAGAAAGGCGAAAAAATTAAAGTCAACAAAGTCTCATGCATTCAACATATGATAAAATCACTCAATTTAAATATATTTTATATATATAAAATATATTACGATAAAATATATTATTATTATTCAAGTACGTATATATGTATTGATTAACATGTTTTAAAAACAATCAATGAAACTTATTTAAAATATAAATATGTATCTAATGGCAAATCATTTTAAAAATTGGTTAAGCCAATTAGACTACAGGAGATCACAATGGAATGGACATACAAACCTTCATAGATACATATTTGATTAGATATAAGGTTAAGAAGTTGGGTGAAAATAAACTTACCCTATATAAAATAGCATAAGTATAGTATTTAGGAAGGAGTTTTTGGCGCGTAATGGCGGGGGCCGGTTTGGTGCTGTGTGTTTTATTTCATATATTGTATTGTGGTGTTGTTTTTGTTATAAAATTGGTGTAGTTTTATGTAAAAAAGGATCGTTAAGTCATGCAATATATGGAATACATCATTCAGCGTTGATTAGTGACTTACGTGAGATTTTGCATTGTTTCATTTCCATTCATTATTTTATTTAAAAACATTATGTGATTTCATTCTCATGTACTTATCATTTCGTCGTAATCATTATCATAACATTCCATTTTCGTATCATTTTATCATAATCGCTTACATTACATTTCATTTTCAAAAAAATTCTCGTAAGTCATTAACAAAATAGCCTACCATTAGTCGCCAAAAACTCCATGGGGCAAAAAGTATTTAGGAACAATATTGAATCCGAAAGAGTATTTTAATACAAGATACCATGCAATCTATCCCATAACGGCTTAGAGGCAAAACGTATAAAATAGGGATGTCCTATTAACCTCACTATCAATATCAATATTTTCCTCTTTAAAACAGGATAAATTTCATTTCATTTTCATAAAAATAAATCACGTGAAAGCTATAGAACAGACATAGATGTAATTCGCATTAAGAAATTGTAGATGGTTTTTTCGGGTAAATACTCTTAGGTTAGAAAATTTCGACAGCATACTGATCTCTTTGATTTGAATCCACATTAACCGTATTAGTTTCCAATACAAAAGTTAAGCATATTGAATTCATTCGTATAGGATTTAATTTAGTTCTTTGGTCTTTGGAGAGAACTTTGATCGTAACACGAAATATATTTTTTTCATTTTTATAAAAACTTTTTTACTAATTCCTAAGTTCTTTCTCCAATGTATTTCAAAAATCTATTTAAAATTCTCTAAAGACAGAAATAAGGTCAACTTTCATTATTCGCAACGTGTTTCAAATTTTATGTTTAAGAACAAATAAAAGGTTTTTAAAAGGAATTGTGTTTCACAAATTGAGCAAAAATATCTAGTATCCAAGTAACAAGATCAAAGAATATTAGTTATCTTGTACGAAATAATTGATCGCTTCACAAATAAATTACAAATAAAGTGACTCTAATGGAAACCAACGACTAATCCGCACAAAGGAGCATTGTACTGGACATAAAAAGCAAACATTTATTTTACTTGCAATGAAAAATACCCTTAAATCTTTGAAACAATCTATTGGTCGAAAAATGATTCAAGTAAGACACATTAAAGAGACTAGTTGTAGTGACAAACGGCTTTTATGTCATGTAACAATCTATCAGTCCTATCAGACGATTGTTCAATGAATACTGAGAAGAATTTTGAAAGAAAAACTTTTGAGAATATTGGAATCTCATTCGATTGTGCCT